>JAEOAD010000009.1:14577500-15865000 GCA_036365145.1 Orientallactaga sibirica
GCATTGGGTGAAGCAAGGTCCAGAGCCCACTCAGCAACCTGGACGAGGGGGGTGGATTGTTCCCCATCACAAGAGGAACAGTTTAGACATTCACACAGGTGTGGGGCACTTTTATGGTGTCCACCTTTATCATTGACCAGAATCAAATGACATCTTAAGATGACTGTGTTTTATGGGCAAAAAAAAAAAAAAAAAAATCTTCCTTGGGCTGGAGAGATGGCTTAATGGTTAAAACATTTGTCTGCAAAGCCAAAGGACCCAGGTTCAATTCCCCAGGACCCACGTAAGCCAGATGCACAAGGGGCACATGCATCTGGAGTTCGTTTGCAATGGCTTGAGTCCCTGTGTGGCCATTCTCTCTCTGCCTGTCTGTCTTCTATCTCTCTCTGCTTGCAAATAAACAAAATTTAAAAAAAAAATTCTTCCTTAAGCTGGGCATATAGTTAAATAGGTAAGAAAATAAGAAAACAGCATTAATAGAGTGACCTGAGGCACTCAGGAGACTGGCCTAAGAGAAGGCATCATGAGTCAGAGGTCAACCTGGGCTTCAGAGTGGGTTTCAGGTCAACCAGGGCTAGAGTGAGACTTGGCTTCAAAAAAATTTTTTTTCTTGTTTCTTGTGCTCAGTTGCCATATCTGCTTTTTCTCTTCCCATACGTAGATGCCTGTATATTACTATTCATCTGGTCAGTACCCTACCTCAACCACGCAGCAGTACCGGCCCCTGGCCTCCGTCCAGTTCAGTGCTCAGAGGAGCCAGCAGGTGCCTCAGACAGTGCGACAAGCAGGTACTTGGAATATGTTGCCATTTTGCCTGTAGTTCGTTTACTTGTGCTCGTGAATTTCATGGCTGTGTTCGATGGTTGAGTATCCAAGTGGGCCAGTCGAGGAGGACATGTTTTCTCCTACGCAGAGAAGCTAACGAAACTATGGACACATGAACCGTGTGTAGAAAAGTAACTGGGCCGGGCGTGGTGGCGCACGCCTTTAATCCCAGCATTTGGGAGGCAGAGGTAGGAGGATCGCCATGAGTTCGAGGCCACCCTGAGACTGCATAGTGAATTCCAGGTCAGCCTGGGCTAGAGTGAGACCCTACCTTGAAAAACTGAAAAATGAAAAAAAAAAAGAAAAAAAAAGAAAAAAAAACTAACTGGAGCAAAGAGGAGACGGAGGGCTGGGGTCGTGGATAAAATGCTTGCCTGCAAACATAAGATGCTGAGTGTGATCCTTAGAACTCGCACACAAAACCAGGCATGGTGGCACGTTTGCAAACCCAGCTCCTAGAGAGGGGGCAAAGGGCTGGTCTCTGGGGCTTACTGGCCAGCCAGCGTAGACCTGCTTGGAAAGTTCAAGGCTTGTGAGAGAGGAGCTCCTAAAAGGTGAATGAAGGGGAAGAGGGACATCAGCATATTACCAGATGGGAATATGAGCAATTAGCAATATGTTTGTATATTACAGTTCTCAATTTTAAAAATGAAATAAAAAAATAAAAGTGGATGGCTCCTGAGAAAGTATACTCCACCCAATGTTTGCTTCTGGCACGTGCATGTGCACATACATGAAGGCTTATCTTCCACCTGAACCTGCGAGACACAGACACACACACACACACACACACAGGAAGGTGATGCATATCTCCTCCTGGTATTAAGGCTTGCATTTTAAACAGACGTCACAAGCTATTTTTATAGCCTCTGAATTTATTTTAAAGCAGAGGACTAACCACATCCTTATCATTCCAGTTCACACATTTTTGTTTCCTTTTCAACTTAAAGAGAGTATATCTCCTGGTCCTCAGGCTGGAGAGCCATATTAGGTTGTTGTAACACCGTCCTTAAATTCAGACGTCGTCTTTAGAAGATGACTTCTGACAATGCGGCGTGTCTCGGTGGAATTCAGACTCGTGGTGGTTTCACCGTCGCGATGGCCACACGCCTCCTGCCCGGAGCCCGGCAGCCACTGTGCAGTGGGAAGGGGGGCCGATGCACTGTACGAGAGTGAGTAGCAGGTCTCACAGTGAACCGGTCTCTTTCCCTACTGTGTCACACTCCTAATGGAATGCCGTGACCCAGACAGCAGCAGGCACCCAGCAGAGCTGGGGAACTTGTGCTAGGCAGAGTTGTGTGTCATTCCTGCTGACCAAACTGCGGGGGAAACTGCTAATTATCATGCTGAAGACGACTGGCTGGGAGACTCTGCCTTCTGTAAGTAGGTCATGGTACAGAATATATGCTCTTGGCTGCGGTTTGTGAATGCCTTCTCACCGCACTAAATACGTGTATGCACAGATATGCGATATGTACAGATATATATGTGACAGTAATATGATTATATATCATTTTTATAAGCTACTGGAAAACTCACAGTCCTTGCCAAGGTTTAGGATCAGTCACAAAGACTCTAAGAGTAGCAGTTTGTCAGCTTGGAGAAAGACTTAAGTTACCATCTATTGTGGATGGCTACATGTTCTTAACTTTGTCTCATGACCTATTTAAAGTCTACAGAGAAGAATTGGAGGAGTTTGTAGCAGCCAGATTTTGTCTTTAGTGCTCTATTAGCTGGGGAAAGTATATATTTGACTTCTGAATGGACTGTATACAAAAGAGCTTTCAAATTATTATTTTTAAGGATAGCTTCTGGCCTTGCATCCTCCAACTATTTGGACCATCCCCATCGCGTGGGTGGTAACTGTGCTATCGGTTCTGCTATATACTGAACCCTCAGAACCGCCCCACCCTCCTCTGCTAATGTTTATTGAAATGTTTACTTTAAATCTTCCAATGTTTGCTTCAGTAACCATGGAGAAGGTTTTCTTTTGGTCATGTATGCCTTTGTCAGAGGAAAGATGTCGGCCACTAGTTATAATCTCATCTTTAATTCGAGCAGTTAGTTTCAATATGACAGAATTCTAAGCAAGTGTTCCGGTCTTGGGATGGGGCATCATCTATAAAAGCTACAGGCGCTGTGGCTGTGTGGGCACCTCAGAAAGTGGGATATCAGTGGGCAGGTCAACAAAGCCAGATTTTAAAAACCCCGGGGAAGGGCTGGAGAGATGGCTTAGTGGTTAAGGCGCCTGCCTCCTAAGCCTAAGAATGCTAGTTCCAATCTTCAGTGGTTCCAATCTCCAGGTCCCACATTTAGCCAGATGCAAAGTGACGCAAGGGCGCAATGCCGCACTTGACCACAAGGGGGCGCACGCATCTGGATTTTGTTCACAGAGGCTTAGAGGCTGCTGGCGCACCCATCTCTATCTGTCTCCCTCTCCCTCTCTCTCTGTCTCTCTCTGTGTCTCTCTCCAAAAAAAAAAAAAAAAAATACAGGGTACCCCACTGACTAATTCTGTTCTCCACTTACTTCATTGGTGGCTGGCAATATGAGAGAAAGTAAGCTGGGCATTGTCCCTCCTCAAACACTATGGGAGAGTTGAAGGATGCAGAAAACTCATTCCCACATCTCAGAGAGATCTAACTGATCTCAACAATATTTCTTGGCAACCTGATAGCTTCGATTTGCTCTAAGTTCGCATATCACCATGGAAATACCACCCCCCCACACACACTTGCACCAACATATGCAAACACACATATGCACATGCACACTCTACACATACAGACACAGGCAAAAAAAATGACACACACAATTATGTAATTAAATATGATTCTTCCCAACACCCAAAAGGCTGAAGCAAGAGAATTGCTTTGAATTCAAGGCCAGCCAGGCTATATAGCAAGACCTTATCTCAAAAAATGTTTTTAAATTTATTCTTGGCAAGTATTTTAGGCCTTACATACAGTGAATGTTCATCAAGAGAACTGGAGTCCTTACAACTGGTCAAGTAGGACACTTAGTTATAGATAAGACAGTTACCAAGCTTAGCTACAGTGAGGATAACTTCTCCTTGTTGTGGCATTACTCTGTTTGCTGCATGAATAAGCGATAAAAGTCCTAAGCATGAAGAAGAAGAAGACCTATGCTAGATGTTAATTGTAAATAAAGATTATTAATATTAAGGGATTTTGGAAAAATCAAATGGAAGATTGGCACAATGATACCTGAATTGTGAAACCACATGCATCAGGAAATTTAAATACCTTAATATTCCCTATGTATTTACTTTTATATTTCTTTCATACTCCCTCTTTCACCCATGTGTCACCTTGTGCATCTGGCTTATGTGGGATGTGGAGAATGGAACTTGAGTCCCTAGGCTTCACAGGCAAGCGCCTTAACTGCTAAGCCATCTCTCCAGCCCTGAGAAGACCACTTGGGCCTCAAGGGTTCTATGAGGGTTGTGGAGATGACTCGGTGATTAAAGGCTCTTGCTTGCAGCACCTGACAGCCCAGGTGTATTCCTGGTAAATTCCACATAAAGCCAGCAAAAAGAGTGGTGTATGCTTCCAGCACTTTTTTTTTTTTTATTGTTTTATTTTTGGAGAGAGACACACAGAGAGAGACAGATGAAGAGGGAGAGGGAGACAGATGGACAATGGGTGCACCAGCAGCCTCTCAGCTTCTGTGAATGAAATCCAGATGTGTGCGCCCCCTTGTGGTCAAGTGTGGCATTGTGCCCTTGCATCACTTTGCATCTGGCTAAACATGTGACCTGGATATCGGAACTGGGTTCTTAGGCTTAGCAGGCAGGCGCCTTAACTGCTAAGCCATCTCTCCAGCCCCCAGTGCTTGTTTTTACAGTGGCAAGACCTGATGTGGGCACACATACAAATAAATAATTCATAAATAAATAATCTTTTTAAAAAAAGAGTTCATAGAGGAAGAATTATAGAGTGGAAGAGAGTTAACTGGTCAGAAATATGAACTTTAGATAACCCATCATTCTGTAGCCTCGTAGCACATGTAAGAATTGAAAGACTGACGAGTAGTGTATCTATGCTCATTCTGATGTATGCAAGGAAAGAGAGAAAGAGAGAGGGGAGAGGCTGGAGAAAGGGAGAAAATCTGTTCTTCTTAGCCTTACTGCTTATTAATCTCTTTCTCCTGTGGAAAACATGATGCCTTAGCTTGCCTTATGAACATATTAAAAAATAAATAGAAATATATTTGCCTCTCAAATCAAATATAAACAAGATCAAAGCTGTAGTTAAATGTTATGGAATCCAGTACAACAGCAAATAAATTCACATCAAGGAGCACACACACACCTTTTTACAGTTCATTACATTTTCATGGGTGGAGTGGGCCTGGGCTTGCATGCTCTTGGTGACTTGGGAATTTGTACGAATGTACAACACTGCTGGCAGGGAGTGACCTGGTCTGAGAACTCACGCGACACTCTGCTTACGGCTGCCTTTCCTCTAGTCTCTTCCACTTGCTCTTGGTGGGAGAACAATAGAGTGCACTTGGCACTTCAGGCAACAATACATAATTATATATTGCACATGTATACTGAAAATTATCCAGAGACACGGGCCCCTTCCTGATAGGTGTGTGCGGAAGTTCAATAAATAGTAATGTGTTGAGCTTTTTTATCTCTCCTTTAAGGTGTAAGATGCTTTTGTAACAGCATGTCGTTAGTATTAGCAGCTCCGAATAAGAAAGAATGTTATTGCCTCCTTAATGTTCTGAAACACATTTAGGGTGGGGCAAAATGCCCCCTAATGGAATCTATAAATTTATTTAACCAGAGCAGTTGGCAAAGGCTGACAGTGAATCCTATATTTTTAAATTAACTTATTAAGTGGTTGGTGTCAATGAAATTGAGAATTTTTTTTATCTTTAAAGTTATTTGTCTCATTCTTCTTCTAAACTCAGTAAAATCTTTGTATGTACACAGGATGTGTACCCCCTCCTCTCTACGCCCATTCCTCTGAGGGCCTTCCTCCTCAGTCAGATTGTTGGTATTCTCCATGGAGTTGTGGGTTATGTGGGGCGGTGGGGGGTGGAGGCACAGAATGCCTCTGGATATTCCCTCCCACTCTGTGGCTCTCACAATCTTTCTGCCCCCTCTTCCACTAAACTCCCTGAGCCACGGTGGGTGTGTTTTAAGTCTACTTTAGTGTTGTGGTCTCAGCAGCTTCTGGAATTCTGCTTTGGTACATTTTGAGTATCCTCAGTGTCTGTCTCCATCACCCTGGTGAAGGTTTGATTATGATATTCCAGAGTTGAGCTCCCCCCGCCACTTGGAGCTAGCTGGAGTTGTAGTAAGGGAACATCAGAGCTAGAAAGAAAGAAAGAAGAAAGAAAGAAAGAAAGAAAGAAAGAAAGAAAGAAAGAAAGAAAGAAAGAAAGAAAAAAAGAAAGAAACAAAGAAAGAAGGGAGGGAGGGAGGAAAGGAGGGAGGGACGTGGGCTGTGGCATGATCAGTAAAACATAGGCAGTAGAATCCATGCAGTTTAATATTAAAAATCCCTTGTATGTATTTATTTATTTATTTATTTATTTATTTATTTATTTATTTACAAGTAGAAAGAGACAGAGCAAGAGAGAGAAACAGACCCAGAGAGAGAATGGGCATGCCAGGGCCTCTAGCCTTTGCAACTGAACTCCAGATGCACGCAGCACTCCGTGCATCAGGCTTTACGTAGGTACTGGGTAATCAAACATGGGTTTATTTAGGCTTTGCAGGCAAGACGTCTCTCCAGCCCTCTTCATATATTTTTAATTTGAGAAAAAAATGGGTTTACTCTGAGAAGCAACGTGACAGCTGTCACAGCTGTCAGCTCTAAGGAGGCTATCAGTTCTTTGGGTGCCTGACCTGGGATGTTTCCGGAAGCAAAGGTTATGGTAAGTGACAGGGGAATAAAAAGAGGGTTTAATGGTCGGCAGGATTGATGTGGACAAATCCTTGCAGAACCAACGGTTTGAAAATATTACTTTGGAACAGATTGTTATGAAAATGTGTTCGTGTGGTTCTCATTAATTGGCGTAATTACTGCACATGCAGAGATGCGATTAAGAAGTATTACATCGGGATAGGGTGGAGGTTAACAGTGCCGAGAACAACTGGAAGAGTTACACTACTTTTAGACCTGAAATATCTTCCCTGTTCCCAAAACCATGCGAAGGGCCAGGTTCTCTTGTCTCTTATGAGCATATTAAGAAAGGCTTCATTGGATGTGTGAGAATCGTCACTTTAGCAATTTGCCTTTGGAAAATCTTTTGGTGTTCACGTCTTTTATTATGTCATTAGTACCACTGGTATGGTTTCTGCTTATTGCAAATAATAATTACAATATAATAATAAATTAGAAAGCCATTGAATCCAAATGATTTGTGGCAATATCAGGCTTACTGGTGACTTACATTTAAAAAAAAAAAAATCTATATGGCGGAGCACACCTTTAATCCCAGTACTTGGGAGGCAGATGTAGGAGGATCACCATGAGTTTGAGGCCACCCTGAGGCTACACAGTGAATTCCAGGTCAGCCTGGGCTAGAGTGAGACCCTACCTAGAAAAAAATAAAAACACAAAAAGTATAAATAAGGCCACTTTATAAATATTTTTATTTATTTACAAGCAGGGAGAGAAAGAAAGATAGAAAAGAGACAGAGAAAATAGTTATGCCAGGGCCTCCAGCTGCTGCAATGGACTACAGACGTACACGCCACTTTGTGCATCTCGTTCTGTGTGCGTACTGGAAAACTGAACTCAGGTCATTAGGCTCTGCAGACATACTGTACTTTAATTTGTTTGAAAGAGGCAGAGAGAGAGGGCAAGGGAAGAAGAGAGAGAGAATGGGTATGCCAGGGCCTCCAGTGAATCTGGCTTACGTGGATCCTGGGGAATCGAACCTGGGTCCTTTCACATATGTGTATAATGTATTTCGAACATATTCACCCCTGTTACCCTATCTTATTACTTGCTCCTTCCCACTGAACCTCATCCTCTTCCTAAGAAGTAGCCTGTCACCCCTCAGCCTGCCTCCATGCCCTAATTATTTATTTTGTCGCCAACTAAGCACTGATCAGAGTGTCATGCATGAGCATGGGGTGGGGTAGTTATTTACTAGAGCGTGGGTCACTTAACAGTGGCTACACCACTGAAGAAAATGGCTCTCCTTGTGCCACCTTGAACTGCCAACAGCTCCGCAGGGAGGAGCGGGAGCCTCGTGAGCTCGTCCCCTGCACCATGCACAATGACGAGGCGTGCAGTCTTGTACACAGATCCACAGGTGCTGTGAATGTATGAGTGTGACAACCACGTTCTGCCCGGAACATAGACTGCCTAGCATTTTCCCTCCATCCTCGGGCTCTTCCATTCTTTCTGCTTCCTCATCTGTGATGTTCATGGAAAGTAGGATCTCTCACTCACTCTTTCTCTCCTCTGTGTGGATGTGGATGTGTGGATGTTTGTATTGTGATGTGTTTGTTCAGGGCCACGAGTGCCACAACCTGTGAGTGGAGGCCTAAGGAGAACCTGACATGTTTGTCCTCGCCTTCCGCTTTGGCTTGAGACACGGCCCCTTGTTGATACTTTCTTTTCTTTTTTTTTCCACTTCATGGGTGCTAGTTTAAGTCCAGCTGGTCCTTGAGTTTCCACAGGTCCCATTACTGTCCTCATATTAGGATTACAGACACATGTGCCACTTTGTGTCCAGCCTTCCCTGAGTTCAGAGGAACCAAACGTGGAATGGTAAGGTTGTGGGCAAGTGTCCCTAACTCTCAGTGTCTTCCCAACCCCAGATTGGATGTCGTGAGCCGTATGAAGTCTTGACCTTCTTGTATTATTTTTTTCTCCTTTTCATTTCTTGTTAGTTTCTTGCTGACAATGTATGCTCAGTTGTTACTGAAATTTCTGAATTGTTTGGTCCCATCTGTCTTCAGGAACATCTCATTTTTTTAAAATTCCTTTCAGTCTTCATCCCACTCACAATTCTGTTTCCTTATTTCTTATCTTTAACTCTTACCCTATATGAGGTCTCTGGAACTCTTTTTTTTCTTCTTCTCACTCCTTATGTTAAACAAAACTTTCCTCCAAACACTGGGTGTTTTTCATGTTATAATTATCTGTGTTTCTCTCTTCATTTTAATTTGCTGATTTCATGTCTTTGCAGCCTACACATTCTTCTTTATTATAAATGTTCTATATTATCATACCATCTCTGGTCACCTTGTTATCCTTAGAGCCAATATGCAAGTTGGCTGGTGGGTTTATGACTTCCCTTAGACATGCATAGTCATAAACTGTGAGGAGTATCTTACTCTGTGGTTTTGTCTTTCTTTCCATATTCACAAATGTCCTGTATTCATGGGAATATTGTTAGATTTGGGGCAGGATAGTGAGTTAAATTGGTCATTTCCACCAAATTCCCCTTTGCATAAAAATGTTGGTGGTCTTCCCACTTTGAATATAGAGCAGTATGCAAATCACTAAATTTAAAGGATCTTCCATTAGAAGTCAGTAACCTTGAGAGATGCTTCTCTTTAAAATTCTTTCTTCTTCCCACTGCCTTCAGAAATAGCTGAGTAGCATATCCTGTAGAGACACAAAAATAAGTTTAGCAAAGTCATTCAGAGTGGACTCATTTTATTCATTGCCTCCCAGTTTTCCCTTTCCCTCAACTATCAACATACTATTAGAGTTATATCCTTATCTCCAGGCCTGATATAACATAGACTCTGCTTCCCCAACAAGTGGCAGGAAAACAGGTTACAGTCTTTTAAAAAAATTTTTATTATTATTATTTTATTTATTTTTGGAGAGAGACACAGAGAGAAACAGATAGAGAGGGAGAGGAAGACAGAGATGGACGCACCAGCAGTCTCTCGGCTGCTGCGAACGAAATCCAGATGCTTGCTCCCCCTTGTGGGCAAGCGCAGCATTGCGCCCTTGTGTCACTTTGCATCTGGCTAAACGTGGGACCTGGAGATTGGAACCGCTGGAGATTGGAACCAGCGTTCTTAGGCTTAGCAGGCAGGCCCCTTAACCGCTAAGCCATCTCTCCAGCCCAAGGTTACAGTCTTAAAGCCAGACACCAGTTACTGTCACCCAGGGAGACCACACAGTACTGTGTGCTCCTTGCCAAGTTATGATAAATCTGAAATAAAACACTGTGTGTGACTCATGCATCCTCTTTAGCCTGGGAGGCCAAGGCCACATATGACTGAGTGGAGTCTCTTCCTATATCAGTCCTCATAGCACTAGTCCACAGCGCAGCCTGGCAGTTCTTCCCCTACCCACAAAACAGAGACACTCCATGAAAGTTTCAAGGGGCTTTTCTACCTCTGTTAGAGGATTGTTTTTTTTTTTTTTTCTATTTACTTTTTCCACTGCAAAAATAACCTAAGTTAAATCATTCACAGTGTGGGTTGAAGTCTACCTCAAGTGTCTCCATGACTAAACTATACATAGAAGATGGTTTCCTTGGTAACAAAAATATGCTCTCACCTTGTAAACACACACACACACAAAACGATACACATGTACCTGCCTTCTCCCCATTGCCCTGGTCTTCACCAGGATCAGAACTATTCTTAAGCACAGTTGCAAGTTTTTGTGGGTTCAGCCACCCTACTGAAAGTCTCACTCCATCACAAATCACTGGCTCCATTTTTTACACTACTGGAAACAATGCAGCTTAAATTAACATCTTCACTTCACTGCCTTCAGCTGGTCTTTAGTACATAGTTAGGGAGAGAGAGAAATCCAGACAACTGGATTCTAAAATGCTTGTGTGTGTGCACGTATAAACACAACTGTCCAGATGAAAGGTCTTTAAATGACTAATAGAATTTTCAGGCTCTCTGGAATTTGGTAGATGTTTTGTTTTGTTTTGTTTTGTTTTCTAACTCAGGCAAGATAAGGTGGCATGTTTGATGACTATTACAGAAATTAAGGTATTCATTTAGTAGTACTTATGACACACTTATTAAGTGTGCTGCCAAATGAGCCCTCATGAGCTCAACATGCCTTTCTCCTTTATGAAAAATGACAAGACAGGGCTGGAGAGATGGCTTAGCAGTTAAGACACATGCCTGTGAAGCCTAAGGACCCTGGTTCGATTCTCCAGGTCCAATGCACAAGGGGATTCACGCGTCTGGAGTTCATTTGCAGTGGCTAGAGGCCATGGCGCGCCCATTCTCACTCTCCCTCCCTCTCTTTCCCTCTCTCTGTCTCTAATAAATAAATAAATAAAAATGAAAAAAAATCTTTAAAAAAATGACAAGACAGGAACTGAAGAGATGGCTTAGCAGTAAAGGAACTTGCTTGCAAGCATGCAGAACTGGGCTCAATTCCCCGGTACTGACACGAAGCCCGAGGCAAAGTGGTGCGTGCATCTGTAATTTCGGAACAATGACAGGTAGAGTCGTGAGAATCTGGAAGCTCAAGGGCCAGCTATCTATTGGCCAAACAACAAGGGGGTCATATTGAGAAGTGACCATCTTCACATACATGTACCACATACATGACACATGTGTGCCTAGATGCACACAAATAAAAACTAAATTTTAAAAAGAAATGACCAGACAAATACAGACACGTGATCTTCTAAGTAGGTGAGCCTACTGGATTGGAATTCCAGAGACATTATACAGCAAGTGTGCAGTTCACCTGAGTGGCTGGAATCCTCTACTCGTACTGTGCCACAGGAAATTGATAAACCCACATCACTTTCCCCATGATGGCTGTGTCACGGACACAGCACCACACCACATGCCACACTGTGGCCGGCTTCTCTGCTATAGGCTGTGGAGCCTGTCGGTCCGAGAAGGGAAGAGATAACCTGCCACACTCCTCTTTTCTGTTCAGCTTGCAGTGTAGGAAGCTGAGTTTACCAAAACTTCCTTTTACTGGAACCAACTTGCCAGTACAAGTAGAGATGATAGGAGAATTTTCCTACACCCCCTCCCCATCTTTTCCTTCTCTTTTCTTCTTCTTTTCATGTGGATAAATCCTTCTTACTAGATTTGTCACAAAATCCTGGGATGACTTTAGAGAATCTGAGCAATTCTGGGAAAGCAGATTTGAAAATCTATGAAAAATCACCACAGATGCCTTTATTGGGGAGCTAACACGTACGAGAGTAGAAATAGAAAGTTGAAAGGTAAATTAGGGGGGTGCTGGAGAGATGGCTCAGCAGTTAAAGGCACTTGAGATCAAAGCCTGGTGGCTCAGGTTTGATTCCCCTGGGCTCATGTAAATCCAGAAGCACAAAGTAGTGCATGCATCTAGAATTTGTTTGCAGTGGCAGGGGGTCCCTTGTACACCCATTCTCTCTTTCCCCTTTCTTTGTTTGCAAATAAATAATAAATAAATAGGAAGGAAGGAAGGAAGGAAGGAAGGAAAGAAGGAGGAAGGAAGGTAGGAGGGAGGGAGAAGGAGGGAAGGAAGGAAGGAAAAGGGAAAGGGAAAAAAAGGAAGGGAAGGGAAGGGAAAAAGGAAGAAAAAGAAAGGTAAATCAGCTGGGAGCTGTCTGCTGGGAGTTTGATCTCTGCTGGCCTTAAAGGAACTTGCAATGCATTTCATGATTGATTGTGATTATATTATGTACTAGGAAAACTTTCAGAACTTTGTGAAATCAAATTAAAATTTCAAAGACTGTAAAATTAAAGAGCCCATCCTCACCACCCTGTGGACTTTAGACTCACCCTAAGGCCAAGTATGTGAACGTGATATAAACTAGCCATGTTGGGGCTGAGGGGTGAAGTCCAGTGGTAGAGAGGTCACCTAGCATGTGCAAGACACTGGGTTTGGTGCACAGCATGAGTAACCATCTAAATAAGTGAATTCAGCCAGGGACTTTCATGGTTTATAAAAAGTGTTGCCCCCACATTAGGATTGGGGTGTGCTATAAAGAATGCTGATGATGGGCTGGGGAGACTGCTCAGTTGGTAAAGCACTTGCCTTGTAAGCATGAAGACCTGAGTTTGATGGCCAGAGCCCATGTGAAAATGCACTTGAATCCCGGCACTGAGGAGGCAGAGATGGGTGGATTCTAGGGCTTTCTGCCAAGGCTAGCTTTACTGGCCAGTGAGAGATATTACCTCAAATAAAGGTGGATGGCACCTTAGCAATGACATCCCAGGTTATCCTCCAGCCTCCACAGGCAAGAAGAAACACATGCGTGCACCTGCATACACATAAACACACACACACACACACACACACACACACACACACACACACGACCCTAAGTTGCTCTTTTGTCATTGCGAAGCCCCGTCAATCTCCACTTTTAGCCAAAGATGACTCAGTGCATGGGAGTGGGTGCACTTCTTCACTCTTTTGCAGCAGCTCTCTTTCTCCCTAAATGGAACAGATTCTAAAGCTCACACAGGCAAGCTTTCCTCAAACACGTTCTCCACAAATGGATAAGCCATTAATGTTTAAGAAGCGATCGCCGAAGGCAAATCTACTTTGAAACTTCTGATTTTTTTTTTTTTTTGGTTTCCTTTTCTGTGCTCAAAGGAAACTTTATTGGCATAAATACTGTTGGGATTGAATTGGGAGTAAATTTCCTGCCACGTGTTAGAAGCATCTAGAGCGCCAGCAATACTACTTGACGCTGAACATGCTTACGTTCAGGGCTCTGTTCAGAGATTGGGACTAGAGGGTAGGTGCACAGTAAGATGGAGGCATAATACACAAAGAGCGACATCTGTAGTCGTGTTTGGCAACTTGTGATGTAAAGCTACTCACAAGCTCTCTGAGTTTCTAGTGGTGTTTCTTCTTTCTATAGTAACACCCTGGGTTGAGCAATGCCTAACCCGGGACCGTGCCCTCCTCATGTGCATGGAGACTGGCTAGAAAGCTCAATTGCACTTATTGTGTTATCTTTTCTATTCCATTTTTGTTATAAGTATATTCTCTCTCTCTCTCTCTCTCTCTCTCTCTCTCTGTGTGTGTGTGTGTGTGTGTGTGTGTGTGTGTGTGTGTGTGTAGATTCCAAAGGACACCCTTGGCTCATCTCCTCAGAAACATCACCCACTTCATTTTAATCCAGGCAGGATCTTTCATTGTCCTGGGGACTCACCAGTTAAGCTATGCTAGCTAGCCAGCAAGCCCTAAGGATCTTTCTGTCTCCGCCTCCCCAGCATAGGGAACAGCAGCGCACACCATCTCTGTCTCTGACGTTTTACATGGGTACTGGGGATTGAACTCAGGTCCTCATGCTGGCAAGGCAAGGCATTTTATGCATTGAGCTATCTCCCCCACCTTCTTTCCTACTCTAGCTTTAAAGAGCACATGTTTGCATACACCAGGGGGAAAATAATCTCAATAGAACTGGCAACCAACAGAGGGGTTTTTTGTTTGTTTGTTTGCTCTTTATGAAGAACATAATTAGTATGGCTACATCATGTGTCACTACATTCTTTTCCCTCCTCCCTGCCCCCATCCCGCAGGGACCCATCCTCAGTGGGGTTTCTGGTAGCCCTCTTGGGTTGGTGGGTTATGCATTGTGGGAGCAGCAGTCAGTTATTGAGGAAAGGCAATGCCTCTGGGCATGACATCCCAACCTGTGGCTCTTACAATCTTTCTTTCCCCCTCTTCTACAAAATTCCCTGAGCCCTGGTGGGTGTGTTTTAAGTCTACTTCAGTGATGAGCTCTCAGGAGCCTCTGGGTCTCGGCTTTGGAGTTTAGCGAGTGTCCTCAGCATCCGTCTCCAACCTGGTGCTGATCGTCAGGCTCAACATGGAAGCAGCACTCTTGCTTGTTTCCCCAATTCCACTGTGGTTTCACCTGGGCGTTGGCTGTGATGTGAGGGGTGGTTTAGCTCCTCCAGTCTCTCGCTATCTTCTGAAAGAGAAAAACACTTTCCCCAACTTGAAGCCCAGACAATAGGGATGGAAGGGTTTTGGGGGGAAAGGAAGGGGAGGATGGGGGGCGGCGATAAATACAAATCTAAGCCCAGAATGAACTGGTTCCAGAGAAACTTTTTTTTTCTTGAAGGTAGACTAAAAGATATAACCCTCAGCAGAATTGAAAGGGGATTGAATGAAAAGAAGGGTCCTAGAGATGGTGGTATGAAGCCCAACCTTAAAAAACTTTGGCTCTGACCTGTAACTTGCAGTATCAGAAATTGGTGCTACCCACATTGAGCTGTTGATCAGAGAGACCTACAAGGTCCGCAAAACAATGACCCACCTGAAGTAAAAGGTAAGACCCTATTGCTGAGGACACCATATGCTGCTGACACAGAACACAGAGAGTCCTGGCTGGAATTCAGGGGAGAGTCAGTCCCAGACAGCCCATCTAGTGCTGGACAGCACTACATAAGCTATTGGGGGAAAATGACCAACAACGGGGTGAGCAAGTGAGGGTCTAAGGTACTCAGAAGCAACGAGCCTGACAAGAAGTACACTTCCAGTGCAATGGTGGCACTGGTGGGTAACCAATGGCTTTCTGACTGGCTAAGAGATCTGCTCAGTGGCAAGGAACCCATATCTGGAAGTGGGAACCAGGTCTGAATCCTATGGAGACAAAGATTAAGCTCTCCAGTGTCAAGCTCCCACTAGTCTTTAGCTAAAAGAGGGGCTACATTCATCCAAATCTCCCAAGTTTTTTTTTTTTTTTCCTTAATTCTTAAATGATGGAAAATGGAGCTTTCATTTTAATCCAGGCAGGATCTTTCATTGTCCTGGGGACTCACCAGTTAAGCTATGCTAGCTAGCCAGCAAGCCCTAAGGATCTTTCTGTCTCCGCCTCCCCAGCATAGGGAACAGCAGTGCACACCATCTCTGTCTCTGACGTTTTACATGGGTACTGGGGATTGAACTCAGGTCCTCATGCTGGCAAGGCAAGGCATTTTATGCATTGAGCTATCTCCCCCACCTTCTTTCCTACTCTAGCTTTAAAGAACACATGTTTGCATACACCAGGGGAAAAATAATCTCAATAGAACTGGCAACCAACAGAGGGGTTTTTTGTTTGTTTGTTTGTTTGTTTGTTTGTTTGTTTGCTCTTTATGAGGAACATAATTAGTATGGCTACATCATGTGTCACTACACTCTTTTCCCTCCTCCCTGCCCCCATCCCGCAGGGACCCATCCTCAGTGGGGTTTCTGGTAGCCCTCTTGGGTTGGTGGGTTATGCATTGTGGGAGCAGCAGTCAGTTATTGAGGAAAGGCAATGCCTCTGGGCATGACATCCCAACCTGTGGCTCTTACAATCTTTCTTTCCCCCTCTTCTACAAAATTCCCTGAGCCCTGGTGGGTGTGTTTTAAGTCTACTTCAGTGATGAGCTCTCAGGAACCTCTGGGTCCCGGCTTTGGAGTTTAGTGAGTGTCCTCAGCGTCCGTCTCCAACCTGGTGCTGATCGTCAGGCTCAACATGGAAGCAGCACTCTTGCTTGTTTTCCCAATTCCACTGTGGTTTCACCTGGGCGTTGGCTGTGATGTGAGGGGTGGTTTAGCTCCTCCAGTCTCTCGCTATCTTCTGAAAAAGAAAAACAGTTTCCCCAACTTGAAGCCCAGACAATAGGGATGGAAGGGTTTTGGGGGAAAGGAAGGGGAGGATGGGGGGCGGGGATAAATACAAATCTAAGCCCAGAATGAACTGGTTCCAGAGAAACTTTTTTTTTTTTTTTGAAGGTAGACTAAAAGATATAACCCTCAGCAGAATTGTAAGGGGATTGAACGAAAAGAAGGGTCCTAGAGATGGTGGTATGAAGCCTAACCTTAAAAAACTTTGGCTCTGACCTGTAACTTGCAGTACCAGAAATTGGTGCTACCCACACTGAGCTGTTGATCAGAGAGACCTACAAGGTCCTCGAAACAAGACAGGCTTCTGTCAAAGCACTTGATGACCCACCTGAAGTAAAAGGTAAGACCCTATTGCTGAGGACACCATATGCTGCTGACACAGAACACAGAGAGTCCTGGCTGGAATTCAGGGGAGAGTCAGTCCCAGACAGCCCATCTAGTGCTAGACAGCACTACATAAGCTATTGGGGGAAAATGACCAACAACGGGGTGAGCAAGTGAGGGTCTAAGGTACTCAGAAGCAACGAGCCTGACAAGAAGTACACTTCCAGTGCAATGGTGGCACTGGTGGGTAACCAATGGCTTTCTGACTGGCTAAGAGATCTGCTCAGTGGCAAGGAACCCATATCTGGAAGTGGGAACCAGGTCTGAATCCTATGGAGACAAAGATTAAGCTCTCCAGTGTCAAGCTCCCACTAGTCTTTAGCTAAAAGAGGGGCTACATTCATCCAAATCTCCCAAGTTTTTTTTTTTTTTCCTTAATTCTTAAATGATGGAAAATGGAGCTTAAGATAAAATGGATCCTCAGACGCAGAGACGAGAAAGATTACCGCTACAGCGGCCAAGAGTGTGTTGCTGTCATAAGTGAAAAGGCAATTCCCAAGTGAAAGTAGAACACTCATTTTGTAGTATGTGCATAGTGAGTATGGCCGGGCAGAAATCCAATGATCCCTTAAGAGAAAGGTGTGTGTGTGTGTGTGTGTGTGTGTGTGTGTGTGTAGGTGGGGGAGGGGTCATTGCACACGGAAGCTGTTCCCAACATTCATCTAAGAATCCTGTCCCATGGGCTGTCTGTCACTTCATCACATACTCGCATAGCAAAAGGCTTCTTCCAAACGTGGAGCCCTCAGAATTAAGGGCGACAACTTGGAATCACCCACAGCCCCGCCTGCGCACGCCCTGCTCCTGCCTTCGCGCCTGTGAAAAGTCTGCGTGTCCTCTACCAAGAGTCCTCATGGCTCTAAAGGCAGTTGCTATTTCTGCCTGACGCTGCCTTTCCCTCTCTCCCGGTTTGCATGTGTCAAAATGTCGAACTCTAAGCACAATTGCCTCGCTCCCATTATTATTTTTCTACTATGAGTTGCATTTGAGAGAGTGATAACAAAGCTGGTTAGAAACGTGTCTGACATTGATTCTGAGTGACAGCCGAGAAGCTTGACTCGGAACTGAAGCAGGGCGGGGGGAGGGTGTAGTGTAAGATACTGTATGTAACATGCAGTTAACTGGATTCTCTCTTTTGCCCTTGGTCTTCCAATATATTTATTTATTTATTATTTATTTATTTATTTATTTATTTATTTATTTATTTGGCAATGAGGGAATCATCAGTGTACCGAAGTCAGTGAGGAAGTCTTTCCTGATAGTTGGGTGTCGCTTAGATACAATTCCACACGTGCTTTCTTACTGAGGAATAAAATTCCACCACTGTAAGAACTATTTTTATTTATTTATTTATTTATTTATTTATTTATTTATTTATTTATTTTGCACCACTGTAAGAACTATATTTATTTATTTATTTATTTATTTATTTATTTATTTATTTATTTTGCAATGAGGGAAGCATCAGTGTACCGAAGTCAATGAGAAAGCCTTTCCTGATAGTTGAGTGTCGCTTAGATTCAATTCCACACGTGCTTTCTTACTGAGGAATAAAATTCAGCCACTGTAAAAAACAAAGAAGTGACATGTAAATTTCAGGAGAATGCTTTCCAGTGCTTATTAAATTAAATTGAACATAAGTAGTTCCCTCCTGTTGGGATTTAAAAAAAAAATGAGAAAGCAAAGACCAAAATAAGTCCTTTTAAATGGGCTGGTCTCAATAATTACTACCTGTAAATTATTTACCCTCTATAATGGACAAGTTAAACTAAGAACTAAGGAAGGTGATTACCTCAGTTCAAACCTGCACCAGTTAGAGCTCGGTGGCGTTGAGCAAATCAATCACTGGGTGCCTCCATGTTCTCACTTGGAGAGTGAAAATGCAGATAATCCTTAAACTGGCTCATCAAGCTTAAATCGGTCATGTATGCAAACTGATTAGTTGTTGGCACTTAGAGAATGGCACAGAGGGAGTAGTGCCTGGTGACGAAGGTTACCCCGGATGCCACAGGGAATCTACTGAAGGGAGGAAGAGAGATGCTGAGACCTGTCCAAGCCTAATCCGAGGCTTCCTCTCTTCTTTTATGGGCAGCAAATCTCCACTGGCCAGTGTAGTGGTGGAACGTTCTCGTCAGTGGTCTCCCGTTAGATATTTAACTTTCTGGATTGTTGATACATGGTCCCTGAGTAAGGATGCTCGGTTTTGAGGAAGAAACTGAGCATTATCGATATTATCCACTGGATAAAATATAGTCTTATGGTTCTGCCACATTCTCTTCTGCAGCTAACTTGAAAATCCCCACTGGTTGGAGTTGTAGTAGCACACAGGGGTGGTGGTATGCAGTGTGGAGGTGCCAATCTCTTCATGTTTGTAAGCAAGGTTTCCCTTTAAGAAAGAAGAGCAAGGCTGGAGAGATTGCTCAGTGGTTAAAGACACTTGCCTAGAAAGCCTGTCTGCCTGAGTTCAAATCCCCAGCACCCATGTAAAGCCAGATATACAAAGTGGCACATGTGTCTGGAGTTCATTTGCAGTGGCAGGTGCCCTGGTGTGCCCATACTCTCTCTCTCTCTCTCTCTCTCTCTCTCTCTCTCTCTCTCTCAAATAAATTTTTTTTTTTAAAAAAAGCCACTATCAAGAAACAAAACAACTACACACAAATTTGTTGCATTTCCTGCCCTACATGTCATGGCATGAGTAGGATGGTCAGGAACATACATTCTTGCTTGAATGTGTGGCCTTTGGGCAATTGATGTGCCATTTTCTTTCACCAGATTCCAGTTTGTAATTTATCATCTGAATGCCCTGCCCTGTTCAAATGTGCCCTTTGTGGGCAGGGGCAAAACTAATATACTTTCCAAGTGTATTTGAATTGCTTCAATAAATCACAGCTGCCACTGTAAGCTGTTTTATCATTTACCAGAACAATAAGTTATCTTCACGCTGTATGGATGCAATACTCTCTGAGACTTATTTGTGAGGATCGTAATGCATCCTGAGCACTTCCTAAAATGCAATTAATAAACTCATTACACAGGCACATGTATACACACGCACATATATGTGTACACATATACTTGAAAGATGCCAAGAAGTCATATAAGGTAATCAAGAAGAAGGGCACTTTTATCCTGTTCGTTTTATGGTGCTCCTTTATTTCTATTATGACTATCATGGTGTGAGCATTAAAATGCTTGTCACTGGGGTTAAATTTTATTTAGCTCTTTATCACCCTCACTGTCTCAGTGGCAACGGTCCTCAAAGAACTGTAACTCAGTAGAGATTGTTCCCCTTTTAGGTCTGCCATGTGTGAGATCGAAAACCCTGAGGTTTGCCATATTTTGTTGGTTGACTTCTGCCGTCAATTTTGTAGACAGCCATTCCAATAGATGAAGCTATAGAATGAAAGATTTTCCTGCAGCATTTTCAAGAGAATTTCTCTTCTCTGTCTCATTCACCAAACCTAGATTCAGAATGCATTGGGGTTTTTTTCTTAATATTAAAACTATTTATTTATTTATTTAAGAGAGAGAAAAAGAGAGAGAGAGAGAGAAAAACGGGCACCACAGCTTCTAGCAACTGCAAATGAACCCCAGATGCATGCACTACCTTGTGCATCTGGCTTATGTGGGTCCTGGGGAATCAAATCTGGGTCCTTTGGTTTTGCAGGCAAGTGCCTTAACCACTAAACCATCTCTCCAGGCCTGGATTAGATTTTTGATAGGAAAAATGTATTGCATAATCATACCCTGACTGAAATTTCCAATAAGGAAAATGTAATTTATTTATAATATTGTTTGGGGACTCTATTCAGGATGATGGACAATAAACCATGTTCTTTTTATTGGATGGACTGAAAATCTGCTCAATATATATAAACTAATTTGCCCTCACATTTTACGTGATAAGGAACTATTTTTGTTTGGAATCATACCAGTGCCTCACTCTAAGCAAATGCCGTCTATGAAGAAGCCATGCTTTATAAACAGAAACTGATTTACTTGCTCCTAAACCAAACTTTTTGAGGCTGGAGATACTGCTCAGTGGAAGAAGACTTACCTAGCATGCATGGAGTCCTTCAATCCACAACACAGCAAAAACTATAAACACTTTGTAGTGGTTTGATTCAGGTGTCCCCCATAAACCTAGGTGTTCTGAATTCTAGGTTCCCAGCTGATAGAAATTTGGGAATTAACACTTCCTGGAGGTGGTGTATTGTGGAGGGTGGGCTTATGGGTATTATAGCCAGTTTCCCCTTGCCAGTGTTTGGCACACTCCTGTTGCTGTTGTCTATCTGATGTTGCCCAGGAGGTATTATCCACCCTGTGCTCATGCCATCATTTTCCCCTGCCATCATGGAGCTTCCACTCAAGTCTGTAAGACAAAATAAACCCTTTTTACCCACAAGCTGCTCTTGGTCAGGTGTTTTCTGCCAGCAATGTGAACCTGACTGCAACAGTAAAGTTGATACCAACAAGTGGTATCATTATTGCTAGACATCTGAGTGTGTGGCTTTTCACCCTTTGGAGCTGATTTTTGAGAGGAACGTGGAAGGATTTGAAACCTTGGACTAAGAGACCCCTTGCAGTGCTATAAGTACAGCTTGATGGACTATTCTGGTCAGGGTTGAAAGACCTGAATGCAGTAAGAACTATGGACTGCAAAGTTTGGCTTATGAGGGTGAGAAGGAGCTTTGCCTGGAATGGGCTAGAAGCAGTTTGTGTGAGAGGCTTGCGGTTACACCTGTGTCCTGAGAACTCATGCACGGTTGCATTGCATAGAAATGGACTGGTGTGAGCAGAGGGATATGGCACAAAAAGAGAAATCTTTGGGCCCAAACTTCTACCCATTCTGCTACAATTGTTTGAGAGACTGGGCCAGCTGACCTGTATTGGAACAACAGAAAGATTGCAGAGCCTTTTGAAGGGGACTGAATGCTGAAGAAGTGTCCTATTCTTCAAAGTCTGCTTTCTTCCCCACCCCCAGATTAACAAATTGACACCCCACCTGGTATTATGAAGTATAAGAAATGTAGGAAACAGAGTCATTGAATTTGCAACACTGTCTTGTGTTTTGGAAATGGCCATGGGCGGCGTGAAGCAGGTTTGCTGGATGCCTGCATGGAGAGCCGATGGAACTGTGAGGATGGAGCGTGGGTTGCAGTGGAGACCCAGTGGAGAGGCCAGGACCATGAGATAGCTTCTAAGGAGAGCTTCTAACTCTGGATGAAGTTTTCCAGGACTGTGAGTAGCCTGGTTGGAGGGGTGGAATTGGGACTCCAAAGTCTTGTTGCTGGTGAGAATGATCGGACTTAGAGATTTGTCACTGACTAGAGTTGTTGGACTTGGAGCTGCAGAGTTTGATGTTTGCTCTGTTTAAATCTTGTATTGGTTGAATATTTCTTTGCTATGCCCAATGCCATCTTTTGCAGTGTGTTTATTCTGTGCCATTATGGTTTTTTGGAGGATTATTTTTGGTATTATGGCTCAGTTAAAATATCTTGGACTATGGGAATGTTTGAACATCATTAGGATTGATAAAGACTATGGGAACTTTTAACATTGGATGAATGAATGGCATTTTACATCATGGTTGGTTATCAGTTTATGGGGGCCAGAGCAGAATGTGGTGGTTTGATTTAGGTGTCCCCCATAAACTTAGGTGTTCTAAATGATAGGTTCCCGGCTGATGGAGATTTGGAAATTAATGCCTCCTGGAGGCAGTGTATTATTGCGGGCAGGCTTATGAGTATTATAGCCAGTTTCCCTTGCCAGTGTTTGGCACACTCTCCTGCTGATGTTGTCCATCTGATATTGGCCAGGAAGTGATGTCTACCCTCTGCTCATGCCACCATTTTCCCCTGCCATCATGGAGATTCCCCCTCAAGCCTGTAAGCTACAATAAACCTTTCCCCCCCACACACACAAGCTGCTCTTGATCAGGTATTTTCTGCCAGCAATGCAAACCTGACTGCAACACACCCACTTTCAAAATGAAAACAAAATTCTTTCTGCATTATCAAAAGATATATGCACTGTCATGGAATTTCAGATTTCCCCACACATCTTAATCTGCAAATGGCTGTTTATTCTCATATCAAACTAGCCAATGGCTGTTATAAAGACTGTAATCGACCCCTTCATACCTGATTTCAGCCAGTGTCCCACCCATAGGTGGAGGTCTTGTCTTAACCCCACAGAAAAGTGTCAGATCATTAGATGTTGTCCAAGCCAGCATCCCAATGTTCTAGTCACCCCTGACAAATCGAAATCACTCCATGACTTTTCTTCTTCTAATTTTGTCTATTTTCTTTTACAGTTAGTAACTTTCCTCACTGTCTCCTTATCTCTGAGGCCCAAGCCAAGCAGACTCTACCCTGCCCTACTCCAGACTCATTGCTCACAAGACACCTTATGCATTCCTCTCCTCTCTTTCTCTCTCACTCTCTTCTTTCTGTGTGTGTGTGTGTGTGTGTATGTGTAAATGTGTGCCTGCGAGTGAGCATGCATGTGTATGACTGTGTGTGCATGGGTGTCAGCAATATATGCATGAGTGAGCGTGCATGCATGTGTCGGTGTGCACTGTGTGTGTGTGTGTGTGTGTGTGTGTGTATGCTGTTGGGAAGAATGGAGCCATGTGAGTGGAGAGAGGGCCCATGCTTCCCAAGAATCTAAGCACATAGAATTACAACTTTCTCTCTCTCGTTTCCACTTTTCCCCAGTCCTTCCCCTTGGTCCTTTCTCTGTTTCTATCTGTGGGAGGAAACTTATTTCCTATTCTCTAGAATTGATTCACTCTGCAAAATCTTCCCCAAAGAGAAATGGAAGAATTATTGGTTTTCAGAAGATTTATGCATTTTCATAAAATATGGGAGAATTCACATTGCATAAAATCGCCTAACATTAAGAAGCGCAGAGTCTATATCCTTTTCTAGAAAAACTAATTATTTTTGGATTACCACCATTTCATATTCATTTTTATTTTCAAGAGAGACAACGGATATTTAGTTTATTGTAATGCTACTAATTTTAGTAGAAGTTTCTCTTTGAAGAAAACTGATAGTATGCTCCCCACCCGTGGAGGACATGCTTCAAGATTCCTAGGGGATGCCTAATACCCCAGGTGGTACTAAACCTCACAGAAGCTATTATAAAGGAGCCACAGCATACCGTTACTGCCAGAAATGTGGTAACATCAGCAAACACAGACTCGACAGGAATTTGTTGTTGGTTTTTTTTTTTTTTTTTTTTTTGGTTTTTAAGGGTCTCACTCTGGTCCAGGCTGACCTGGAATTCACAGTCTCAGGGTGGCCTCGACAGGCAAACCTTTGTTGGGATTTGGTTTTGGTTATTTTTATTTTTATTATTTTTTTTTTTTTTTTGAAGTAGGGTCTCACTCTAGCTTAGGCTGACCTGGAATTCACTATTTAGTTTCAGGGTGACCTTGAACTCACAGCGATCGATCTCCTACGTCTGCCTCCCAAGTGCTGGGATTAAAGGCGTGCGCCACCATGCACAGCTCGTCAGTAATTTGGATATTGCTTACTCCAAACATCCTGAATCTCTACAGCAATCTGTATAATATGGCTTCTTTACAGCGAAGGGGTCGCTGTCTCCCATGCCAGGGAACCCCTTGCTGAGGTCTTCCATAGGCAGAATGCTTTCTCCCACCACACAATGCTGTCGATTGGAACACGTGATCTGTTTGTGTCCTCCCCTCGCCAACACCATGCCTTTCTCTTCTCCTAAGTAAGCACGGATCAAGCACCCTGGGGATCTGTCGTGCTAGTTGAAGAGTGCAGCTCACCTTGCACAGATTTCATTTCCCCCTTCCCAGGTGTATGGGTAAAGAGCAGTTCTTACTTCTGATCTCAGTGACAGTAGCCTCCCCACCTGTGGAGGACATGCTTCAAGATTCCTAGTGGATGCCTAATGCCACAGGTGGTACGAAACCTCATCGACATGATTATAAATGAGCCACAGCGTACCGTTACTGCCAGAAATGTGGTAACATCAGCAAACACAGACTTGTGAGGAATTTTGTTTCGTTTTGTTTTTTGTTTTGTTTTGTTTTGTTTTGAGGTTGAACCTGTGTGCATGGTTGTTCTTCTCTCCTTACAGAGTCTAGATCTTCACTTAATTTCACTTTGAAGCTCTCTGTGCTTTCTCATTAGCATCACAAATTGCTGCTTTGTGCTTTGGAACCCATGCTTGGTAAAATGCAGGGTGACTTTCTCATAGTCAAGGGGACCCTGCAACACTGGGTCTGATTCCCGTGACAGCCGCTAGGGGGCACGTGGCTGAGTATTATATACAAAAGATACATACAGGCTGGACCCTGTCACAGGACTGGGGAGTGTGCGGCTGTATATGTCTCCTCGGAACAACACACAATTTAAAACATAAGAATTAATTATTTCTAGGATTTTTGTTCACTTAACTTTTTTGGCCTGTGGATAATTAAAACTGTGGGAAGGGGGCTAGAAAAATGGCTTAGTGGCTAACGCGCTTGCCTGCAAAGCCAAAGGACCCAGGTTCAATTCCCCAGGACCCATGTAAGCAGGTTGCACAAGGGGCCACATGCACCTGGAGTTCATTTGCAGCAGCTGGAGGCCCTAGCACAGCTCCCTCTCTCTCTCTCAAATAAATAAAGAAAAAAAAAAAAAAAACTGTGAGAAGGGAGACCATAGACAAAGGATGGCTGCTGTACAATGTAAAATACATATACACACACACACACACACACACACATATATATGTATACACACACACATATATATGTACACACACACACACACACATATATGGCACTACTTCATGGACTATTGCTTGCTTCTATAAAGAATCTCATTTAATGGGCTGGATGGATGGCTTAGTGGTTAAGGTGCTTGCCTGCAAAGCCAAAGAATACAAGTTTGATTCCCCAGAACCCATGTAAGCCAGATGCACAAGGTGGTGCATGCATCTGGAGTTCTTTGCAGCACCCGCAGACCCTGGCACACCCATTCTCTTCCTCCTTCTCTCTCTCTCTCTCTCTCAGCCTTTTTCTCTCTGTCAAACAAATAAATAATATTGTTAAAAGAATCTCATTTAAAATTCTGTTTTTTAGGGTTGGAGTGGTGAAGAGCATAGGCCCTGGGTTCAGTCACTAGTACCACCAAAACTGCTTTGTGCTAAACCCTCCACTTTGCATTTTTAAGTGCTTAACTTGGCGTGACTTACTCTAATTTATTTATTGTCTTTTCACTGAATGGTCACCTGCTCCCACTTCTGAATTGTTGGCCTGGTCACCATGGTAACTGTAGTACAGTTACCATGATCATGATGGTTTAGTCATTAAATGATGGCTGCTTCTGGTCAGCTTGTTAAATGCTGGTTTGAAATTTTTTTAATACCAAATTCAATCTTTAAGGTATAGTTTACACATGATGTGAGTGCATTAGAAACGGTGACTTTTCCCTTGGATGTCATCCGAAGTTCAGCTCGAGGGAAAGGTAAATGAAAGTGATATTTGTAGTCAGATTGGCAGGAGGTGAACGAATTCAGCTTTCAGACTGGAGAGTAAAGAAAACAGACTTATTCAATATCCCCCCCCCGCCCCACCAAACAGCAATAGGCATGGGAGGAACCGACAAGTGCCCTGCAAGAGAAGGTAGTGAGTGAGCTACCAAAGGCTTCGTTATGAATAAGTGCGTGTCAATATATGTGTAAGTTCCTGCCATGAATTCCCACCATGCAAATGAGGGCAGCTCTGTGGTGTCCGGTTGCAGCTTATTTATCTGGCCATGCCATCCTGCTGTGCTACTGTTTGGAGGACTCAGCAGGTTTTTCTGTCCAGAGATGTTTCGTGGGCCATCCACATATAGGTGGGTCTCTTGTCTCTGTAAACAAGTGAATGTCTGCCACTTTCTACATCTGGCTTTATTTGGGTACTGAGAATCGAACCCTGGCTGTCAGGCTTTGCAAGCAAGCACTTTTAAGTACTGAACCATCTCCCCAGCCCCAGAAACAAACTTCTCATACTTCGCAGCTGAAAGCTTACTGAATGCTTCATCATACTATTTCCCCCTTCTGAGGGTTTCATGTTCATATTCAACCAAGGCTGGAGTATAATTCAGTGGTAGGACATTTACCAATCATTTCAGCCTGGCTTCCATCCCCGGCACCCATGATGATAATAATAAACAAAAACAAATTGTAGCTGCGAGTACTGTAAGTGTAAGACTCATTTACAACAGAGCGTTCCCTAAATCAGACATGCTTACAGAATGCAGGGACCAGGTGATGCAGAAGCAGAGACGACCTTTCTTTTCTTCACTCTCCGTTACACATTTGATCTCAACTATCTGTTTGCAGCAAAGAAAGGGAAATGTCAAATTCAACACAATTAGTAGTACTACTTGAGGTGAATCATACGGTGACACTTTTTTTGCCCTAAGGATATTTAAACAATGACATTCCTTAATAATACTCTGAGTTATTAACAATTCCTTACAAATGTTGCCATTTTCTCCAACTGGAAAGCTAAGCTAAGCATTAGGGCGATGAGTCAAGTATTCTGATACACAATGACATGTAAGCCTCACAGTTAACATTTACTTAATGGAGGAAGCACTCATGCTGATCGTTTCTGAGAGGAAAAGGTTTCATGCAAGAAGAAGAGAATATTCTATTGAAACCATGATTTACCTTTTTGTTTATTTGTTTGTTTTTTGTTTTTGGAGGTAGGGTCTCACTCTAGCCCAGACTGACCTGGAACTCACTATGTAGTCTCAAGGTGGCCTTTTACTCATGGTGATCCTCCTATTTTGGCCTCCTGAATGCTGGGATTAAAGGTGTGCGCCACCATGCCCCAGCTATTTACCTCATTTTGAAAACCTTCATTTGAGCAGACCATCCCCGTCACTTGGGAAATGTTTCCTGACATAGGATTTCTGTGATCAATGAAGGGAAGGGGTATGTGCGCTGGTTAGATCACTGACCCCTCCTCACATCACTTAGTCTCCCTCCTTCGCTCCAGACCCCAGGGGCTGCACCTCACCGGTTCCTTTGTCCCATGGTTTCTGAGTAACTCTTGCTAGTAGAAAGCATCTTCAGCAAGCAGTCAAAGGGCAGCTGAAGAGAGAGCAAGCACAGTCTCTTGTATCACGGTTCTCTCAGAGAGCCCCTTCTTTCAGCTCTCACTAGGTTCTGGCCTCACTAGCTCTTCCCCTAAGACCCTCGGGCACAGGTGATTAGATAGGTCCCCCCACGGTTAGGGTCTGAGTCTCTCCGTCATTTGCTGGACCCCTGGCTTTCACATGCCTTCAGCAATACTTTCTCAGGACTATCTCCCCCTCAAATCATGAAGTTGGATTCTGTTTCCTGGTGGAGCTCCAAGGTGATTCTATATTAGTAATTTTGACTCTTCTGGACTCCTGATCTTAAATAACATGCTCAATTCTTTGTTCAGCTTTTTGTTTTTTTTGTTTTTTGAACTAGAATCTCACTCTAGTCCACACTGACCTGGGATTCACTGTGTAGTCTCAGGGTGGCCTCGAACTCATGGTAATCCTCCTACCTCTGCCTCCTGAGTGCTGGGATTAAAGGTGTGCACCACCATGCCCAGCTTTCCTTGTTCAGCTTTTTATAAAAAGATTGTGTGTGTGTGTGTGTGTGTGTGTGTGTGTGTGTGTACAAATACCAAATAGTAGATATGTGTGGTACTTTTTGCATCCAGCTTATGTGGGAACTGGAGAATTGAAACCAAGCCAAGCAGGCTTTAAAAGCAAATGCCCTTAGCCCACTGAGCCACCTCTCCAGCTCCTGTGCATGGTTCAATTGTTTTCTATAAAATGAGAATGATAACTATACCTACTTCTTACATTGAACAGCCTGATGAAGACCGGAGGGAACATGAATTAATGTCTCTGCTAGCCTAGATTTAAAAAGAGACAGAGAGGGCTGGAGAGATGGCTTAGCAGTTAAGGAGCCTGCCTGCTAAGCCTAAGAACCCAGTTCCAATCTCCAGGTCCCACGTTTAGCCAGATGCAAAGTGACACAAGGGCGCAATGCCGCACTTGCCCACAAGGGGGCGCACACATCTGGATTTTATTCGCAGCAGCTGAGAGACTGCTGGCGCACCCATTCTCTATCTGTCTCCCTCTCCCCCTCTGTCTGTCTGTCTCTCTGTGTGTCTCTCTCCAAAAATAAAAAAAAAATTTAATTTAAAAAAAGAGACAGAGAGAATATGTGGCCTCCTCAGACTGCTGTCTGGTGGCAAACAAGCACTGGTGACAGGTCATCTAAACATCGGGGTACAGTTCTGCCAAGAATTTCAGCAGAGATGGTCGGAGCCCATCTTTCACAAATTATTTTAGTGCTTTGGTGGTCTTCATCCCCAATACCTTGTTCTGTTATTACAGGGGGGTTCATGCATCACTGCCACCGGAGGCAAACAGTGGGCCCAGTAAGAACATGGTGTGGGCAGTCGAGCAGGCTTGTGTGTGGAAAGGAAATGGTATTTTGTCCAGTTATCAGACACAGCCACACAATTAATAACGTGAAATTTCGGCAGGCAGGCATAGCTTGGCCACAGTGCAGCCCGTCACATTTGGAGGCAGCATGGGGCATGTGTACTGGGAAATTGAACAACAGGACACAGGTGATTGATGGGAGAGTCTGTGTGTGGTCTGGGACTGGCAGGTTCGCTGCCCTGTGGACAACAGCTTCATTGCCTGGAGCATGTTGAATAAAGGCACCTCTCTAGGTGCCTGGAGGTCAAGATTGTGTTGAATGCTAAAGGCCTGGTGAGGGTCAAGAAGAGGCTTAAAAAGCCAGGGTATGCTCCATATGCATCTCTCTGGCTCATGAGGAAGGCAGACTTCCTCGCTTCTTGTTTGCTTTCCTTTAAGGTCAAGTGAAGGTCCAACACAAGTACAAGAGAGGCCAACCACTGGTCACAAAGGCTCCATACACCAGGGCTATAAGGATCTCTCACTTCTAGGCTTTTCCATCCCTTTGCTTCACCTTTGCATCTGCTTGTGTATTTTCTCTTTGGTTCCCTTACAGGATGCAAACATATGCACAGGGGTTAGTGAGACAGGAGAATTTCTTTTGTGGCTCTGTTTGGTTTGAGGCAAGGTCTCCCCGTGGAACTCAGGCTGGCCCCAGACTCACACCCTCCTTCTCCCCCTGTATATGCGCTAGGATCAGTGTGTACACCAGTACCCGCACTAATATAACTCCTTCACTAACATCATCAACAAATGTTCTTCAAGCGCCAGATGTAGAATCTGAGGCCAGGCAGGGAGGGCGGGATATCTGGACTCACATAGGTGAAAAGTGACTCTACAGCGTGGGAGGTGAAACCACAAGGTGCAAAGGAAAGGAAAGACACACCTCGTGCTCACTGCTGGCTGCTCACCACTGGCCTGGGCCACTGGTTACATGAAGAATGTGCCACTTGGGCTGGAGAGATGGATTAGCAATTAGGGCACTGGCCTGCAGAGTCAAAGGACCCAGGTTCAACTCCCCAGGACCCATGTACGCCAGATGCACAAGGGACGCATGCATCTTGAGTTTGCTTGCAATGGCTGGAGGCCCTGGCATGCTCATTCTCTCTCTCTCTACCTGCCTATTTCTGCATCATTCTCTCTCTCTCTCAAAATAACTAAAATTTAAAAAAAATTTAAAAAAGAATGTGCCACTCTTTCTCCATCTTCCCTCCTCCCTCCACAAGTCAGAGAGAAGAGATGTCCCCTTCTCTGCATAAAATCCAATTTTGGGGACAAAGTAATAGATGAATGAAACAGTGGGAATTGAAGGCAGAAATGTATATTGAGATCTCTTATTGATTCCCCAACCCCCTATAAGTTCCCACTTTACAAAGACTCAATGATTTTCCACATGCAACCTCACACCAGCAACCTCAACAGCACCTAGGAACTTGTGCAAAAATATATTTCAGGTCTCGACCTAACTAGAATCCATTAAAATCTCTGGGGTTCTAGGAGCTGCATTTTTTTTTTAACTCAGTAGACCCTCAAGGTTAACTAGAGAGGCAAGGCAATCTTGAGATCAATGCCTCAGATGGAAGAGGAGAAGACAAGATGAGGATCCTACGTCAAGCAGCAAATAGAGAGATGTCAAAGCTCTGAGAAGCCAGCTTGCAAGGCTCACTGAATAGATGGGCCCAGCACAGCCCTTCACATGGGCCACACTGGAGAGTCATCCAGTGTCCTGGCAGGCCAGGCGCCTGCTCCCTTGGGCCCTCTGGTTTTCGTCATCCCAATAGGGTAAGGCAGTAGGTATACAGACCCAGCCAATCCCTCTGTTCCCTGAAGAGTTTGCAGAACTGGCTGAGCCAGGAAGAGGAAGTGTTCTGAAGCCTCAAAGCAGGCCCAAAGCAACAGCAGGCTTGTGACTGTCTTCATAAGTGTCATCGTGGAAAACGTAAATCACTTGAACCATGATGGAAGGCGAGTGTTACTCTTGGGTGCCTTGGGGTGACGGCAAGAGCTAACGAGTGAATGATCTGAATCGTTTTCCTCTTCCTACCCTGGAGCAAGCCGCAGAAAGAGCAAAGCTGCTCTTTGTGGTGGATGGAGAGAGCCTGCCTGGCCCAGCAGAAGCAGAGTCTCCTGGGCAGATTCTGGGTCCTAAATTTCACGTCCACTTCAATGATTATGAAATCTGACTTTAATGTCGACCTCCACCTCCAATTGCAGTCAGCCGGGAAGATGAGCAGATCTCTGTGTGGATGAGTCTGCAACCTCTGAGGATCCCCAGAATAACAGCAAAGGGCAGTAATCCCAGCCCTTCACATGGTGAGGTAAATATCTTCCTCACCCGCTGTTCTGCCATGGATGCTCATGATCTCCTTTGTTCGAAGATGACCAGAAAGGGTTTCTTAGCTATTGTTTGGGTTTGTGACATCATCTGGTGCCCCAGGATTTTCTTTGTGTGGGGGGGGCGGGGGTTCCTCTCTACTGGAATTTTGATGGAATTACAAAACAACAAGGAGCAAAACAACAAGGAACAAGAAGTCTAAGTATAATGACAATAGCAAAAATGCTTAGTCGGGGTTGGAGAGATGGCTTAGCGGTTAAGGAACTTGCTGTGAAGGCTAAGGACCCAGGTTCAACTCCCCAGAACCCACATAAGCTAGATATGCAAGGTGGCGCATGCATCATTTGCATTGGCTGGAGGCCCTAGTGCACCCATTCTCTCTTCCCCCCATGTATCTCTCTCATAAGTAAGTAAGTAAATAAATAAATAAATAAATATTTTTTTTTTTTTTTTTTGGTTTTTGAGGTAGGGTCTTGCTCTAGCTCAGGCTGACTTGGAATTCACTATGTAGTCTCAGGGTGGCCTCGAACTCATGGCGGATCCGCCTACCTCTGCCTCCCGAGTGCTGGGATTAAAGGCGTGCACCACCACACCCGGCTATAAATACAAAAACTGTTTAGTCAGGGGGTGGGAGAGGCTAGGAAAATGGCTTAATGAGTAAAGTACTTGTCATACAATGTCATACAAACATGAAGACTTGAACTCAGATTCAAGTACCCACATACAATATTCTGTAATGTTAGTGCTGGGCAGAGATAGGTGAACCCCCAAGAGCAAGCTGGCTAGCTAGACTAGCATAATACTTGAGCACCAGGATTAGTGAAAGAACCTGTCAAAAAAACAAGTAAGAGAGCCGTTGGAAGAGGACCCAACATTGACCTCTTGTATGTTTCTAAAATAAACACATATATCTCTTTTCCTAATCTTATCTTTTTATGATGTGTGTCTTCTATGTAAATGACGTGTGTGTGCGTTTGTGTGTGTTCATGTATGAATGGAGGTTAGTGGATAACTTCAGGTGCTGGTCCTTGCCTTCCCTATTTTTGGAGGCCAGATCTTATTCACTGTTGCTTTCACCAGGCGAGCTAGCCTGGAAGCTTCCAGGCAACTCTCCTGTTTTATTCACATCTCTTTACGCTGTAGGTATACTGGGATGATAGTTGCTTACCACAGCTTCCAGGTTTTATGGGGATCTGAATTCAGATGCTAAAGCTTGTGCATCAAGCACTTTATCCACTGAGTCAGAGCCGCAGCTCCTCCATCATAGTCTTGTCAAAAGTTGGCCTGGGTAGCTTCTGTGACCTTCCCAGAATTATCTATCTTAGAACACCAGTGCCACTCATAACGTTTCTGATCTGTCGTCTTGTCTTCAAACACGTTGACAGGGAAGACCCAGAATACTTCACTGTGGGATCAAATGAGGACTATAGTAGTCATATGGTTGGATTGAGAACTCAGGCCATCCCATGAAAAATCTATAGACCCCTCTTCTCTACTCGGCCTTAACCATGTTGGTTGTATGAAACCCTTGTTGTATAACACGTTCATAGGTTTTGCTTCTCTATCCCAGATTTGTAATCCTTTCCTATTTATGTCCTTTTCAAAATATAAAGATCCTTATATTGACGAGTGGATCAGAGCTGTGATAGTTTAAGTAGCTGGCCCCATAGATTCAGGTGGACTCTTGAGTCTCCAGTGGGCAGAGCCTACTGGGGAAGAGGAATATCACTGGGAATAGATCTTAGAGCTGAGCGCTCAGGCGTGTTGGGGCAGATCTTGAATCCAGCACTAAGGGGTGTGGAGGGCAGTCGGAGCTCCAGCATTTTGCACTTGCTGGTTGTGGTGTTTGCTGGCTGTTTGGTGATGTCTCTCTGCTTGGATCTATGGAAGTAAATCTCGCTTCTTCCACCCTTGATGGTGTGTCCCCTGGGTCTGTAAGCCTGAAATAAGTCCCTTCCTCCCATAAGCTGCTTCTGGTTGGGTGTCTGTCCCAGAAGTGGGGAGCTGATTGCAACAAGTGGTACATTAGAAATGTCTCATACTTGCTCAAAGAGCCTCTGTTTTTAAAAAAAAAATGGGGGGCTGGAGAGATGGCTTAGCGGTTAAGGCGCCTGTCTCCTAAGCCTAAGAACGCTGGTTCCAATCTCCAGGTCCCACGTTTAGCCAGATGCAAAGTGACGCAAGGGTGCAATGCCGCACTTGACCACAAGGGGGCGCACGCATGTGGATTTTGTTCACAGCAGCTGAGAGGCTGCTGGCGTGCCCATCTCTATCTGTCTTCCTCTCCCTCTCTCTCTGTCTCTCTCTGTGTCTCTCTCTAAACAAAAATGGGAATACTGTCACCTGGTTGTGAAGCTCTTTATAGTGATGATGTAAGAAATTGGCAGCTATTATAGGCCAGTCCTTCTTTGTTCCGATAGACAACTTTCCTGAACTTTCCTAATACTCAGGATTGTGGTACAGTAATTAATCCATTTTTAATCTTCCTCAAGACCACAGCACCATTGGAACTCAAAGATGCTTGTTCCCGAGAGATCACATCCTAAGTGTGTGTCTGTGTCCCCTCCCTCTATTCCTGCTGACATCGCCTTAGCTCATACCATCACCATCTCAATCTCCCTCATAGATGTTGCTGCCGAGCAGACTTTCAGATCAGACCGATACTATTTGCAAAGTCTTCCACCCCATCAGTGTCTGTGGAAGAGTCCAGCCCGTCCTGAAATGAACTAAATCGTTACGTTTGACTGCACATAAAAAATAATGCAGGAGGATTTATTTGACATGAAAAGGTAGTTTGGGGCTGAAGAAATTGCTCAGTGGATAAGGCACTTGTTGGTAAAGCTTGGCAGTTGGGTTTAATTCCCCAGGACCCAAGTAAAACCAGATGTGCAAAGTGGAGCATGTATCTCAAGTTCATTTGTAGTGGCAAAAGACTTTGGAGTGCCCATTCTCTCTCTCTCTCTCTCTCTCTCTCTCTCTCTCTCTCTCTCTCTCTGTCTCTCATAAATATATTTTTAAATGGCAGTTTTGATTCACCACCTGTTGCTTATGAAATCATTTATTTTTCCCATTGTAGCAATAGAAAAGTCCCTACAGATTGAATCTAGGACTGTAGTACTAACCCTAGCAAGGTTGGCCAGGGATGGCGCTACCTTGTAGCCATGTCACAGGTCATTAGTCCACCCACAGTGATGCTGACCCCATGACTTGCGACCTCAAGGTGATCTTGTTCTACGCAAGTGGCCAACAGCAATTCATCACCAGAAATGGGCACTGGGGTGATATCAGTGGGAGCCAGTCTGCTCCATTTCCATCTTGACTCTACCTGGAGCTTGGCCTGGGGATAAACTCCTTGCGCATCTGTTTGCGGCCAACCAGAAGCATTTCCTGTGTGTCCATAAGTAACGCGGCTAGATGGAATACAGTAATGCCACACGTTCCTCTGAGCTGCTCAACCTTATTCATAAAGTAAAACGTTGCTCCTTCTTTCACAGCAGACTCCATCCCTCTGGGTTGCTGGAGCTCTCTGGCTGTCAGTATGACACGATGGGCCAGGAAAGTTCAGTGAATGGCTTCAATAATATGACAGCCTCTTCCATTTAAAATGGAATCCAGCCCCCCCCCCCTTCCCTCAGAGGCATTCATTGAAATTCCGTGCATGATCCACTCCTCTAGTCATTTAACAATGTCTCTCATGTTTGGCCTGATTTAAAAAAAGAAAGAAAAAAAAAGGAAAGATAGAAAGAAGCCCAGGTTTATGTTTGTGATAACATGGAGGAACATGGTATAATTGCAGTGAAGAGGCCCCCAGGCTGGCGGTAATAGGATGGCTCGTCTGATGTGTACCTCCGCCAGACAATGACCTGCGCGTGGTTGTTCTCAGGGGAAGGCAAAGAGGCTTTTAAGAATTACATTCTGTGCAGGATGAAAGCTAATGAGGAAAGGAGCAAGTATGAAGAGAAACGACTCTTCAGGAAGCCTGGCTCCACTTAGGCCTGTCACAGCTCCCCTCAAAGTCATTAGGAGAGATTTGTCTGCACAGGGACACAGAGCGTACCTTCCCTGCTCCAAGGCATGCGCCCCCAGGTCATAACACCACCTTCCCAAGGAATTAAAGCCACTTTATAATAAATGCTGAGGCAAAGGAGGGAGATGGATGCAGAGATTGCCAATGAGGAAGGTGAAAACGGGTATTTACATCAAAGAGGGAAAAGTTTACAATGGGTTTCAACAGTAAAAACAAAAAATACAAAACAAACACACACAACCCCCCCCCCGCAGTTTCTTGTATCCCCTTTTTCTGTTTCAAAGGCTTTCTTTCTTGGCTATTTTACTTATTATATAAGGATGGAATTATACCTGTATATGATTTCCTGACTATTTTTATCCCATATCTTAGTTGTTTGACTTGTTTAAAAATAAAATATGTTTTCCAATCTTTCTTATCTTAAACGGCCAATATAGAGGATTGGCTGGCATACACTGGGAGACGGGCAGGAAGGCCACATGTCCCAAGTGATTCACTCCTTGTTTTCCACTTGGACCGTCTCATTATACCTCCAGTCTTTAGTGTGAGGCAGATATTAGAGGGGGACAATGCTAAAGAAGCCAGGCACATCCCAAGATGCCTCGGAAGATTCCTTCCAAGGCTTCAGAGTCCTATGAAGGGAGTAGCGGGAGCTGTCTTCCCCTGAGGAGTCTCTGCACCACGGGCCTCCACGTGACACGAGTTACTGAGGCGTCTTCTGCTTGCCATGAGGGAGAAGCTGCAGGTAGGAGCGGCTGTGACCCCAGCAGCCCCCTCTCTGTGACACGGTCTAGGACCCTCTTCTGGAATGATACGATGATGTCAAGCTGCGGATCTGCTCTTACCAGCCGTGGCCCTCTGGAACAGCAAATGCTGTGGTAGGCAAAGCTGGGAAGGAAAATCAGCCCTAGAGATGGGACCTCAGGAGAAATGAAACTCAGAGACAAACCTGTAGTGCTAACACAGTAAGAAAACATTATGCAGCCATCTAAACCCCCCAAAATACAGTGTTCTGTGAATGGCCCGAGGAATCTCATTTCCTCTGGGCCCTCATCTAATGCCCTTTATTGTTTTGCCAATTCATCTTTATCATCCTTCTCTTCCTAGTTGTTTTTTTTTTTTTTTTTTTTTTAACCTTCAAAATGCCGTGAAAGCTATCTCCACTTTGAAAGGCCAAGTGCTCTTTCTTGGGGATACACACAAGCCTTGAAGTCTTGACTACATATGCTTTTATATGGAGTTGAGCTATTTTACCTTCCATGTCAAGATGGTAAGACTGTGATCCATTTGAACAGCCACTCCCACTTCACACCCCAGCCATTTATCTGGTGTCTACGGGAATGACCAGCTGTTGGAGGACTTATTGAGCGGAGTGAGTTGGTTTCCACAGGGCAGTCGTGTTCTTTCCTTTGATTTTTCTTTTGTTCATACTGGATCTTGTTCAACAAACTGTGAGGCATAATTCTATTCCTCTTCGCTTAATTGTTTATCCATCGAAGAAACAATTTATGTACTAAGTGGCCATTGAGTAGCTGCCTCATGAGAGAGATTATATTAGGTTTACAAGAAAGGGAAAGAATGCAGAATAAATTGTGGTCCCTTCCACTTAGTGAGAAAGAGCAAGTGTGCTGGGATCAGAAATCCACAGCATACATTGTAGCTAACTCTCCTAGAAGCTCTGAGACCTTGAAGATATTTGACATCGTATTTCTCCATGGGAGTCTGGTGACGCTTACCACCTCGCAGCATTTCATGGCACCAGATGAAAGCACTCAATTCACTACCTGGCTTGTAATGAAACATCATAGAGAGAGGAGAGATGACAGAAGAATTCATATGCGTTCAAGAACCAGTAGACACTGGAAATTTGTTAAATTGCAACAACAACAAAAACTATCAAACATTAGCAAGAGAGCCACTCCTAGGCAGACATTTTTCTTTGTATTCGTCATCTCCGGTGCCACAGACAAGAACGGCTGAGCTGTCATGATCCCACCCCAAACCTCACACAAAGGGCAGAGTCTGAACGCAGCAGCAAGCTGTTGGATAGACCATTCCTTAGGAATGTTCGGAAATAGTAGTATTCGACTCATCCAAGTTTTATAGTAACCAGATTGTTAACTCCATCATGTGAAAATATACCCTATCACGTTCAGAATGCTTGGCTTAAGAAACATGACATGGAAATACACATTACATATATATATATGTATATATGTATATATGTATATATGTATATATGTATCTGTATGTATGTATGTATGTATGTATGTATGTATGTATGTATGTATTAGTTCTTATGTAAGAGTTAAAAAATAGTAGGGCTGGGAAGACGGCTCAGTTAGTAAAGTGCTTGCCACATAAGCATGAGATCTGAGTTCAGATTTCTGGCACCCACACAAAAGCCAGGCACAAAGGTGGGCACCTGTCACCCTAAAGCCAAGGAGGCAGACATGGGACAACTATGTAGTCACTCGCTAGCTGGCTAATCTAGCCAAAGCAGTGAGTGTCAAGTTTAGTGAGAGATCCTGTCTCCGAAAAATACGGTGGTGAGTAACTAAGGAAGATACTCAGTGTTGACTTCTGGGACAAACACATACACACACACACACATGCACACACACATGCATGCACACATGTACACAGGTGTGTACATACCCAAAACAAAAAACAAGTTAAATTATCAATCACAACAAGATATGTATAGTTGAATTAATTTATATTGTAATTTTTCATCATCATGTCTTGATACATCAAGACAAAAGTTTTCTTGCTAAAATTTTGGCAAAGTACCCTCAAACTACCAACAGCATTCAACTGCTCTTGGGCTTTAGTAGAAAGTTTTCAGATTTACTGCTTGGCTTTCATATTTACGGGCTACAGACATTTTGAACTATGTGACTTTTCCATTTAGCAAATTTCATTCTTAACTGGCTAGGAGGCATGAGTTCATTCCTAACCTTTTCCCTTTCAGAAAATAAATGGTGCATGTGACTCTCAAATTGAATCAATCTTTGCTGAGAATGAAATCATATAAAAAAAATAGTTAATGTCTTTATCATTTCCTGAGCAAGCCTATGAGGCAGGAGCATGTTGCACCTTTCTCTTTTGTGAGATGTATTATATCTGGCTCAAAGTCCATAAATGTGAAAAAGTGATCACTTTGCAGCTAAGAATTGACAAACTGGAACACATTTTTTCATCTGAATAGACAAGATAAGCAGGTTGCCAGGGGCACAGCCATCTTTGCCTGAGATGCGCTGTGTCCAGGACAGACACTGCTGGTTCATGCTTGGGTCACTTCTACCTCATGGTTTTTTTTTTTTTTTTTTAATCTGCTCTTAAACCAGAGCTCAGATCCCCAGTCAACACAGTCCTGTCTTAGAGACCCCCGCTGCTCACCATCCCTGGTGTGACTTGAAGAAATGGACATCTCCAATTAAACCATGCCAGACGTAAATGTCTCCCACCTAGAGAGCAGATTGAGAAATGAATGGCATTCATGCATAGAAACAGCTGCCCTTCCATTTAAATTTTCCTCTTGAAATGGAACAACGTTTGTTCCCCATATAAATTCTTATTTGTCTTTAACTGTGTTTACTGTGGGACCCCAGGACGGAGCTAGTAGCCCATTGCTATGCATGGCTGAATAGTAATGGTTCACAGATCATCTACAGGGGAGACCTAGGGAGGGAGGAGCTGCATGCGGCTGTGTCAGTGCTAGCAGAAGTAGCAGAAGGCAGGCATGGTTCTCTCACTTGTTGGGCTCTGTATGGAGATGGGGTAGTCCAGCTTCCATGTTCTTTTTCTGTCCTTAATTAGTTCTTTTATTCTGTTTCTACAAAGTCATTGTTTTCTGAACATTTTAACATTTCCATTCTTTTCCTGTCACCTGCACTTTGATTCAGAGAGGGTGGTGATACATGAATCGCTTGTTGCCCACATCAATTTATTTTTAAACAAAATGATTCCGTGGAAGGATGAAAGTATTACATAAGCAAATAAATGAATAAAATTCAGACATTAGGCCACCTGCTACCTCTTCCCTCTCTCTGCCTTTACATCTCCTCTCCTGCCCTTCTGTCTTTTGGTTTATGAAACAGCTATATTTATTCTTTAAAAAAAACCTTAATTTAATTAAATTTATTTATTTATTTGAGAGCTACAGACCAACAGAGAGAGAAAGAGGCAGAGAGAAAGAGGCAGAGAGAGAGAGAGAGAGATAATGGGCGCACCAGGAACTCCAGCCACTGCAAACGAACTCCAGGTGCATGTGCCACCTTGTGCATCTGGCTTACATGGATCCTGGGGAAACAAGCCTTGAACTGGGGTCCTTAGGCTTCACAGGCAAGCACTTAACCACTAAGCCATCTCTCCAGGCCAGCTATATGTATCCTGTAAGAGATTCACTATGGCCCAATTTAAGTAATTTTCTTATGTATACACAATTCATGCGATGAAGAATTTCCTGTGGTTAGAAATAGCATTATGATGAAATGGTAAATTAACCTCATGGCTTTTTTTTTTCAGGATGTAAATGGAATGGCAGTTGAATATATGAATTACATTGGAAAATTTTATATACTTACTAGGGACCAATGGGAAACAATTTTCTGCTATTGATATTAAAGGAAATTTTTACCAAGAACCTTTATCTTCCTGAAGCTTCTGAAGGGTAGTTTTAACAGTGATGGGATTTGGTTGGTTTTCTTATTGCCAAGCAGCAAACACTAAGTATGCACCAGTTGGGCCAATGCTAGGAAACCCAAATGGACACTGAGTGTCAGGGTGGAGCAGGTGGGAAGGTAGTCATTGCCCCCAGTTAGATTGATAATATATGGTGTCTTTCAAGAATTTAAAACAATTCAATATGTTAAAAGCTCTGTGAAGATGAATCAGGTGAATAATGGGAACATAAAAATAATGTGTATACTAACTATACCTCCCGAATGTAGGCAGAGGCCAGACCTCTCAATTTGACCTGGACCAAACCTTCTCTCCCCATTCTTCTATACTAACAACAGTTTGCTTCAAACCTTAGTGAATGGAACCAGTGTCCTAATGCAATGACTATTTCTCAGCCATGTTTCCATGCTCTGAAATGAAGTTACATTTTTTTGTAGTAAAGCATTTTCTTCTGTAAAGAGTATAATTATTACCATAACAAAAACGTTTTCATGTACTCATTTTTTTGTTTTTAACATATGTCACTTATTAACACTATGTATTTATTTGCTTTCATTTTTAGAGTAACATTATGAGACTTAACTCAGTGTTTGTGTTAAGATAATCTAGCATTCTAAAAGATTCTTCTTTCAGAGAATTGCTTTAAGATGTCACTTCTGCTTATTCCCAAGGCTCAGCATGGTGAACAATATAAGCTCTGGATACACCTGATTCACAACACGAAAGGAACCTGCTTTATCTCTCCATTACGGTGGCATCTTTACCCAAGTCATAACTTGCTTCCCAGCATTTATAAGAACAGTTCACAATCTCCCTTTAACAATTTATTTTAACACACTTGTGGTGGGGATTCAAACAATTGAACATTTGATTTAACAAATGTTCTCTAAGCCAACCCACCCAAAAGGATACAGACAAATTTTTCGGTGTTATGTCTATAACATATTCATGCCCGCTTAATGAATATTTTACCAGAATTTTCTCTTAAGAGCCAGTGGTGAAACAAAAATAAAAGCATGATATACTTTTCACTTACTGCTTCATTTTATCCCATGGATATTTAATAATTCAGGGAGAGGGAGTCATTTTGTTACTAGAATATGAAAAAAAAAAGTTCTTATGCTTTTGGTGGACCCTGTATTAAGTGAAATAATTCAAGATAGTGGACCAGTAAGAGGCTGAGTCACTTATTCTACAAAATAAGCCTTCATAATCTGAAAATTCATTAAATATAATTGAAATCAAGAAGAAAGCCAACTAGGATAATTGGCAATGTCAAGAAGATTCTATGTCATGAAAAAAACATGTCATTGTCATAGAAGCTCATTGGACTATTCTATATAACAGTGGAGATGCCAGAGGATTTTCATCAGACCATTCTATGTAGGAATATCAGTGGATATTTTTGGAATCATAATCTTGTCTACACTTAGAAGTTATAAAAAATTTAGGGATAGGGCTGGAGAGATGGCTTAGCTGTTAAGGCACCTGCCTCCTAAGCCTAAGAGCGCTGGTTCCAATCTCCAGGTCCCACATTTAGCCAGATGCAAAGTGACGCAGGGGCACAATGTCTCATTTGACCACAAGGGGGCGCATGAATCTGCATTTCGTTCGCAACAGCTGAGAGGCTGCTGGCATGCCCATCTCTGTCTGTCTTCCTCTCCCTCTCTGTCTCTTTCTGTGTCTCTCTCCACAAAAAAAAAAAAAAAATAGGGATAAAAACATCTGGTATCATATTCACAACATGGATAGAGAATTGTCAATTGTCTGAAGCTAACTAGATAAGGCGTTAGAGCTTAGAAAGTGATATGAATTCATAAGGTAAGTCAGTGAATACTACTGTATAGATTACAATGCCTCTGATTTGAACTAGTTTTGTACTGTGTTGAGTTTTTGTGATACTAAAAGCAGTTTTTAATATATGCATTTCTTATCCCAAGAAATATTATGTGTCCCTCCCATCACTGTCCACTCCCAATCCATTCAGAGGGACCTTTTTATTTATCTCTACAGGTTACCAGCCAGTCTTGTCTGGTCAGCAGAGCTTCCAAAGCCTGATGGGAGTGCAGCAGGCACCTCACAGTCAGGGCGTGATGAGCAATCAGCAAGGAGCCCCGGTGCAGGGCGTGGTGGTCTCTTACCCAACCATGTCTTCTTATCAGGTGCACATCAGCCACTGGGAACACTGTGGGTCACAAAGTGACAATTTCCAAAGCAGCCGCTGTGGGATGTTCTCTGTGCTAGGTGGCTTGACCCTACCATGTCTGTTAGTTGACTTTGAATCAGTATAAAAGTAGGGGCTGGAGAGATGGCTCAGGGGTTAAGGCGCTCTGCCTGCAAAGCCTAACAACCTGGGTTCAGTCCCCCAGTACTCACATAAAGCTAGATGAACAAAGTGGTGCCTGCATCTAGAGTTTGTTTGCAGTGGCTGGAGGCCCTGGTGCACCTATTCTGTCCCTCTCTCTCTTTCTTTCTGTCTCTCCCCCTCCCTCCCTCCTTGTACACAAAGAAATAAAACATTTTAAGAAGATTGTAAAGGTAGAAAATGGAAAACATTTAAAAAGGCTATTGCATTTGAAGGCAATGCTGAATTGGTTCCATGTAAATTTAATATTTATGGAAGATGATTCATAAAGTTATACTCATGAAGACCTTTGCACATATCATTAAATTTTTACTTCTCAGGAAGGCCTCATGACAAATTCCCAGTCATTTTTGTACTCATCCAAATAAAGATCACTCTACCACAATTTGAAGTTATTAAAGATTTTAATGGCATCTCAAGATCATTGAAAGAGCACTTATGAGACCAAGCAACTCCATTCTCCAGACCAAGGCAACTTGAGTCCTAAAACATCCTTATGCATGCTCTTATGATTTATATCCTGAAATGCCCTGGAAGTAGGAATGAATTGGTACAATGGTTTAATCATTAGATTTAACTATAATATATATCCAACTGCAAAATTTATTTTGAAAAAAGCACTTCTGACACTAAGGAACCTATTCTAGTCACTCATATATTGAAGAAACCCCACCTATTATAGAAATTTCTAAGCTGCTTTGCAAGAAATCAGAAAGGAAAATGGTATTGCACATTGAGAAAGCCAGAAAAGGAGTAGAAATGCTATCCCTGTTGGAATGGAGGGGAGAGAGAGAAAGAAGAGAAGAGAAGATAACAGAAGAACAGGGAGAGGAGAGGGAAAGGATGAGGGAGAAGGAAGAAGAGGAGAGGAGAAAGAGGAAAGGTTAGGCTAGGAAAGGAGGGGACAGGAAGAAAGGAGAGGGAAGGAGGGGAGGATATTGGAGGAGAAAGGTAAAGTTGACAGAGAGAGAGAGAGAGAGAGAGAGAGAGAGAGAGGGACACCAAGAAATACAAAGAGAAAAAACCAGGAGAAAGGGGAAATAAAGGAGAAGGAAGAAGAATGGGGAGAAGAGGGAAGGAAAATGAGAATGGAAGAGAGGAGAGAGGTGAAAAGGAGATAGGGAAAAGAACAAGTGAAAGAAAGAAAAAAAAAAAAAAAAAAAAAGAGCTCAGAGCTGACGGGTCTAAGCCTCTGCTGCATAGTGGGCACGGCCCTGCCGTACTGACATGGTTCTTTGAGGGAGGTGTCCTTATGCAAATGGAATCAGGGAGGTTAAGGGAGTGTCCCCAAGTGAAATAGCCAATGAATGGCATAGCTACCATTAGTGAGCCTTTAGATCTAAACGCAAACACAACTGGTCCCCATCACACCCATGGCATTGTTCACGCTGCACAGCAAAGCCAACCTCTTCATGCAGTTGTACTTCACATCTTCCCTGCAGGTGCCGATGACCCAAGGTTCTGAAGGAGTGCCCCAGCAGACATACCAACAGCCAATCATGCTGCCCAACCAGGCAGGCCAAGGGTCACTCCCAGCCACCGGAATGCCTGTGTACTGTAACATCACACCGCCAACCCCTCAGAACAGTCTTAGGCTGATGGGTCCACACTGCCCCTCGAGCACGGTTCCTGTGATATCTGCGAGCTGCAGGACAAACTGCGGAAACATGAGTAATGCGGGATGGCAGGTCAAGTTCTGAGAGCCCCGCCTGCCTGTGCTACACTTGATCGGATGTGACTCATGGCCTTCGAGGAAAGAGGAGAATGGGACAACTGGCTGAGGACTTCCGTATTCACTCAACACTCACGTGATTGCTGCTGGACTTCTGTAAAAAAAAAAAAAAAAAAAAAAAAAAAAAAGACTCACACACACATTAGCTGGTTAATGGTGCATATTTCTGTCATGTCTGCTAGGTATGCCTTTATAGCTTAGCTAGTGACATGAATTCATCAAGGTAAGATTTTCTCCTACCACTGAATACCACTGTGTAGATTATAATAACCCTGATTTGAATTAGTTTTGTACTCTGTGTTGAGTTTGTGATGCTAAAAAAGTATTTAAAAGTATATCTATATACTAAATCACACTGTACCAAAGCTGTCATGGAAAAGAAAGGAAGGATTGAAGAATGGAAGAAATAATTTATATACACTATAGAGTTTTCTTTTTTAAAAAAATGGATATATATGGTATTGTAGTGTTTAATCAAAATAAAAACTATTTGACCTTCTGGAGGAAGGTCATGTTTTTACCATCATTGGTTTCAGTCTCTCTTTCAATGTGCCCTGCCATTTTTACTGTCCTCCTCTCTGTGAATTATTTTATAAATATTGTATGGAAAATAGTTCTAGGCATCTTGAGTTGAACTCACATCACACTGGGGGATGGTACACTCGAACATGTCACCAAAAGTAGTCTCTTATGATATTATAAAGAACCTGAAAAAAAAAATAAAGCAGCACCCATGCTAGTCATTCATCAGGCCACATTTTTTTGTGTTGTTGTTTATTTTTATTTATTTATTTGAAAGCGATAGACACAGAGAGAAAGAGGCAGAGAGAGAGAGAAAGAGAGAGAATGGGCACACCGGGGCCTCCAGGCTGCTGCAAACGAACTCCAGATGCATGCGCCCCCTTGTGCATCTGGCTTAAGTGGGCAATCAACCAGGGTCCTTAGACTTCACAGGTGAGCCCTGAGACCACATTTTTGAAATATATATATGAATATGAATATAAAATATATATAGAAATTATAGAAATGTAATTATATTTCCTATTGGGACTTCATCTGGAAATGCAATTATATGGAAATTACATAGAAAGTAATTACGTTTCCTACTGGAAAATCCAACTGTTATCAGTAATACCTATACCATGACCCATTCTATCGTTACTGGACGTCTACCATGTACCTGGAGAAGATGTCTTTGCTTAGAGGTAAACTGGAATGGGAATAGTCTAATGCCTCCAGTTATAGCAGACCGTACAGTTCAGAGTGCCCCTGGCTTAACAGGAAGTAACTCAAAGGTGCTAATGTTTGTCCTGGTAACGGAAAACAAAAGACAAATACAGCAGTGACTTCATCATAAGGAACTAGAAAGCCAGCTAAGGCGGTTTTAAGAAACCTGTGACTATCTAATTACCAGCCACTTATTCCCCATAGGATCTACAGCTAAATTGGGTGAGAATACCATCTAAAAAAATGTTAACAGACGCCGGGCGTGGTGGCGCACGCCTTTAATCCCTAGCATTTGGAAGGCAGAGGTAGGAGGATCGCTGAGGGTTCAAGGCCACCGTGAGACTACATAGTTAATTCCAGGTCAGCCTGGACCAGACTGAGACCCTACCTTGCAAAACCAAACAATAAAAATTTAAAAAATTTAAAAAAAAAGTATTAACAGAATGCCAAACTCGGAGCCATTGGCTCCTGGGAAAAATATTTATTTGGGGAATGAGACTCACTTCACAATGACAGCAAAATGACTGCGCTGTTTTTTATGCTTCCTGATTAAAAAATGAACAAGTTGTGAAAATTGTAAAAGGAAAATTCTCAGTGGTTTTCATATCTTCACGTTCTCTATGTGAAATTTCCCATTTCATTGTTGTGTAACAGTGGATAGAGTTAAGCATTTAAAAACCCTACTTAGCCAGGCACGTCTTTCATCCCAGCACTTGGGAGGCAGAGGTAGGAGGATCGTCATAAGTTTGAGGCCACCGTGAGACTACATAGTGAATTCCAGGTCAGCCTAAGCTAGAGTGAGACCCTACTTCGAAAAACAAAAAAAAAAAAAAAAAAGAAAAAGAAAACTACTTAACACATTGCCAGTTCTTTGTTCTATTTTATCATTTTCTTTTTCCTTTCAAAGGGAGCTTTTATAGTATATATAATTAACTTTATTTTTGAGAAAGCCTGTTCCATTTTACCAAATCTCAGTCTACTTATTTTTTTCTGTTTTCCCTTTATTTTGTAAAGTTTTTATGATCAATCTGATAGGGTTCTTTTCTATTTTTGAAAATTATTATAAAGAGAGGACATTATGTTGTTTTGTTTTGTTTTGTCAGGGAGCCAGTAGTCCACACTGAGAAAAGGCAGTACATTTCTCCACCTAATATCTGACCCTAATTGAAGAAATGTTGACCAGTGTAGATTCATTCTGTACTTACTTGTTCTATAGGCCTGGGCAGTGATTTCAAACTCAAGCATTCCAAATTAAATGTTGACCTTCCTCGTAGAGAATTCTAAGGATTTTGTACTTTCCTCTAATGGCCCTTAGAATTGTTGGGCCTTTTTTGTCTTCACAGATTTAAAATAAAATGTTCTCCATGCATCTAGCTAGACACATGAAAAATATTTTATTTATATCTATGAATATACAATTATAGAGGGATTAAAGTACAGGGATATAATAGTTTCTAATGACTTTTAAAATTATTTTTGTTTATTCATTTATTTGAAAGAGAAAGATAGGGAGAGTATGGGCACTCCAGGATCTCTTGCCACTCCAAATGAACTCCAGACACAAGCACCACATTGTGTGTCTGGCTTTAAGTGGGTATTTGGAATTGAATCCAGACAAGGAGTTTTACAAGCAATGGATATCAGCCCTCCCTAATGTGGGTATGGAATAGAGGAATGATGTACTTATGAAATCATTCAGCAAGCTCTTATTGCATCTGTGCTAATTTCAGAACATTGAGCCACAGTCCAGGGAGCCCCTACTTTAAAGAACCTTATGAACTTTCAGAATATATTATGAGAGTTTATAAATAAATAAAATCCACAAGGCTCATCTGAAAAAAAAATAGCATGAAGATTGGAATTTGGGAGCTGAGAAGATACTCAGTGGGTAAAAGTGCTTGCTGAACAACGGTGACAACCTGAGTTTGGGATCTTCAGAACCCAGTTATAACCTGATGCAGTAGTGCACACCTGTAATTCCAGGATAGGTGCGAGGTGTTAGAAAGAGGAGACAGGAGAATCTCTGAAGCTATTGGGCCAGATCGTCTGGTATATGCAGCAGTGAGCAAGAGACCCTGCCTCTAACAAGATGGAAATGTCAAGACAGACACACAAAGTTGTCCTCAGACATCCACACACGTGTCATGGTATGTGTGCACCCTTCCCCACACATATAAACACATATAATCTCTTCTCTCTCACACACACAGAGATTCCAAAAAATAGGAATTTTGAGAAGACAACAAAGCTTCTACTTGAATTCTAGGAAACTTTTGTTCTGGACCATGTTGGGTAGATGGAATTTGGACATGCAGAAATGGGGTGCTCATGCTAAGTAAATGCCCATAAGAAAGAGAAACACAAGAAACTGTGTAATCAAATTCAGGGTGTTTGCAGTGGGAGACAAATGGCTAGAACACAAGGACATTTAGAGATGGCCTCTTGGACCTACTTTGGAAGTCAGGCCGTGTTCACACCCAACCAGCTCCTGTGAAGATTTCTGAATGTAAGTAAGGTGATCTCACCCATGGTCCATGAAGGGGTCTGCCTCCCAAGTATGATGAGCTTCACTTGACAAGTCTTTCCTCTGAAGGCCAAAGGTTAAACACAGCACTGAATAAGGTTTCTTACTTAGCCACAGCCACCATTGGTGTGAATAGCTCCAGCGAGATCCAGCTCTACACTTGGCACACTCAACAGTGCTAGCATTGGAGCGGGGGGGAGAATGCATGAGAGTGTGTATGCATGTCAGCATGTGTTTAGGTATGTGTGGTGTGCATGTGGAAGACAGAGGACAACATCGGGCATTGTCTTCCTCAACCATTCTCCACCTTGTTTTATTTAAAAAAAAAAACAAACATCTTTTATATTTTATTTATTTATTTGTTTGAGAGAGAGAAAGAAGCAGGGAGAGAGAGAGAATGGGCATGCCAGGGCCTCCAGCCACTGCAAACAAACTCCAGATGCATGGGCCACCTTGTGCATCTGGCTTACGTGGGTCATGGAGAGTCAAAACGGGATCCTTTGACTTTGCAGGCAAACGCCTTAACTACTAAGCCATCTCTCCAGCCCCTTTATTTTTATTTTTAATTTTTTTTGTTTATTTATTTGCAAGCAGATAAAGGCAGAGAGAAAAAGAGAAACTGAATGGGCATGCCAGGTCATCTAGCCACAACAAAGAACCTCCAGATGCATGTGCTAATTGATGCATCTGGCTTTACATGGGTACTGGGGAATAGAACCCAGCTTGTGAGGCTTTACAGGCAAGTGCCTTAACTGCTGAGCCATCTCATCAGCCCTCTGTCTTAGTTTTTGAAGAACAGTCTTGCTCACTGATTTTGCTAGACTAGCTAGCCATCATCAAACCCCAGGGATCCTTCTTCCTTCATCTCCCCAGTGCTAAAACTACAGACCAGGGCTGGAGAGATGGCTTAGTGGTTAAGGCGCCTGCCTCCTAAGCCTAAGAACCCGGTTCCAATCTCCAGGTCCCATGTTTAGCCAGATGCAAAGTGATGCAAGGGCACAATGCCGCACTTGCCCACAAGGGGGTGCACACATCTGGATTTCGTTTGCAGCAGCTGAGAGACTGCTGGCGCGCCCATTCTCTGTCTCCCTCTCCCTCTCTCTCTCTCTCTCTGTCTCTCTCTAAAAATAAAAAAATAATAATAATAAATAAAAAACCACAGACCAGCACCGCCATGCCTGGATTTTTTTGTGTGAGTGCCAGGAATCCTAATTCAGGTCCTGGCGCTTGCCCAGTAAGCATTTTACCAACTGAGATGTCACCCCCCCCCCGCAGCGCCCATAACTTTAGAAGACGCACATCATATATTCTTTCTTAGACCTAACCTTCTGCATCAGAGCATGCTGGGCCAGTAGAGGATGTAAACTGGAACAGGGCCAAACCTCAGAATGAATCTGAGAACCAGCTAAGGAATGGTGGCAGGTGGAATACTGTCCCAGATCAATTAGTGCTGGAGAAGATAAGGTGCCGACAACTCTAGCTCTTTAAATGTCTAACCTTTTTAGTGTGTATGGTGTGTGTGCATGCACGTATACTTCTTTGTAGGTGTGTGGGCACATGTGTGTGCTTACCAGAAGTCAGCCTCACATGTCTTGCTCAATTGCTCTCCATCTTACTCATTTGAGACAGGGTCTAGCTTCACTTCACTAGCTGGCCAGTAAGGTTTACAGATTCCCCTGCCTCTACCTCCCCAACACTGGGATTACAGGAATATGCCACTAGAAGTGAAATTTTATGTGGGTGCTGGGGACTCAAACTCATGCTTGTATGACAGGCACTTTACCCCCTGAGCCATTGCTCCAGACCTCTTTATTTATTTATTTATTTATTTATTTATTTATTTATTTATCTGTACTAATAGGTAACACAAACTCAAGGGTTTGCAATATTGGGAAGTCATGTACCACTGAGTCATTCCTCCATCCATGAAGAGACAGATTTTTTTTTTTTGCTGTGTATAGTGTGTGTATGTGGGGTGTGTGTGTGCTTGTCAGCCTTATTTCCCTCAGTCTCTCCCCGAACCTGGGGCTCCATGTTTTTCAGTTACACTGCTGGCTAAGGAGCCCCAGTCATCCTTCTGTCTCCATCTCCCACAATGCCTAGGTTAGAGGCGTGTGTAGCCCTGCCCAACTTTTTACTTAGGTGATGGGGATCAAACTCATGTCCTCGTGCTTGTGCAGCCAGCAATTTTACCCCTGTAGTCACATCCCTAGCCCCAAGTGGCAGCTCTGAAGGTCGAAGCTCAGAGTCGGAGTGCACAGGAGCTGAGATGGCATTTGGGAGTTGAGGGTATGCAAAAGCACGAGAAGGGAGAAAGTGAGTCATAGGTATGTAAGCGTCCTAGATTTAAACACAGGGCATCTTATTAAGTTCTAAATTATCTTTCTAGCTGTAGGATCCAGCCTAAAGCAGTAGATCTTATGGGTAAATTGGAGGGTAAGCATACAGCCATAAAGCCAGCCTGTATCGCAAACGTGGTTTACTGTGGTCAAGGTTCACATTGCAGGCAGGCTGCCATGAGACTCCTCCTTACCTTCATGTAGGTCAGCTTCTTGGCACACCGTTTGTAGCCAGTCTTTGCATACCTTGGCAAAGCTAATCAGTACACACCTCTGTATCGGCACACGTGCTTTCTCCTTTGCAACACTGCAGCAGTTTCCTTCTCATTGCTAAGATAAAACACCCCACTGAAAGAAGCTTATGGAAGGAAAGGGTATATCTCAGCTTATAGTTTCAAGTGGAAGTTTCATCACAGTGGAGAAAGCATGACAAGAGCAGGGAGCTGGCTCACACCTTCCCATCTCAACAAGGAAGTGGGAGAGAGTGAGCTAGGTAACACTGGTAAATGGGACTGGATTATAAAATCCCAAGGTCTGCCCCCAACTGACATCAACTCCCCCAGCAAAGCTCCATCGCCCAAAGGCTTAACCAGCTGGGCATTAAGTATGAGGCTTCATCACACACATACAAGGCTCTGGGGACATTTCACATTCAAACTACTGCAGGCATGAATCTCAGTAAGGCAGGCTCATGTTTCTTTGAAGGTGTTTGAATGCACTTCCTCTTCCATTATAGCGTGTCAGGAAAGACACACCACGTACATGGAATGTTCTGGGCTCCCTGTACTAATGACAAAAAAAAAAAAAATGTGTTTCCAAGCTGGTGAGAATGCAGAAGCAAGGAAGTCACCTGCCTCGTCCATAAACATGATGACCATCTGTCATTTTCAAGTGTTTTCAATTTTTTGGTCTAGAAGCATGAGGCCACACTTTCAGATGAAATGTACAAGCCAATTTCATCCTTTCCCGAAGAGAAAAGAATTACTTAAGGTGCTTAATAGGAATGTAATAGAGAGCAATGGCCTGAGACTGAAAAAAGAAGCAATTCAAATTGGACATTAAGAAAATTTCACTTGAAGCAAGGCAATTATACAATGAAATAATTTCCTAAGGGGGAAACAGTGAGATGCTTTTTAAAATAGTTGCTTAAAAGAGAGATGAAAACCCTTGCAGTCCAATCGGCTGGAAGATAATTTCGTGATGTACTGCTTTCTCATGCCCGCATGGCATCTGCCTTGAGGGTTCACCAAGCTCAGCTAGGTAGGTAGCATCACTCTTTGCCTGATGTAACAACCAAAGTGATTGGTTATATCAAGGAGGACCTGAAAAAGCCCACAGGACTCAGGTGTCTTCATTCTACTCCTTGTAAATGCAAAATGTAAAGCTTTAAGTGGAATCCTGGGAAAAGACAGGGGAATGTGTGTGTGTGGGGGTGCAGTCCTGACAAATATGTTGGGGACAATGTCTTAGGACATTTTTGGCATAATCCCACACATATATGTGCATATAAGCACGAAGTCTTCCCTCTCTCATACCTAGTTTGGCTCTTCTGTATCCTTCATAATCTGGTTTAAATGTTCTTCAACTGGTTAATTGTTTATTCAAAATTATTTGCTATTCGGTGAGTGCATAATATAGCTATTTCTTCTTACTTCTATCAAATAGCATCCTTTCTATTATATCTGAAGTCCTGAGCATCAACACCACACACACACACACACACACACACACACACACACACACACACACACACACACACACAGCTGGTATTATACAAGTTCCTTGACTTCTTGCAGTAAATGGAAATAGACAATGCCTTATTACTGGAGCAGTGCTCACATACAGAGGTTCAGCCAATTTCCCAGTGTGTTATTATAGATCATCTCCAGTATACCCAAGAAGCTGATACATTTGCCTGGAAGATTACCTGAAATGCTCATTAAGACACTATCTGGAAATCTATGCATTTTAGTGAACCTTTTAAATTTTCTCTTTTGCTAAGAGTGACTTCCTGTGGGGATCATCATTAGAGACTTCCTTTCTGCCTTTGCTCTTGCAGTGCCCCTATTCATGCGGGAGTGGTTGCTACATGCCACTCACTTTCCCTCACTGTCCGGGGCACCTGCACCTTATCCACTCCTCACCTGTATTAGATGTGTCCTTGCTGGTATGCGTCAGACATGCAGGATTTGTGTCAGCCTTATTTAACGCACATGTGTACAAGACAAACACCACCAGAGGTGGCAGACACATACTCTCATCTGGGCTCTATTTCATATGATGTAGTCAGGACCCTAAGTAATGATGACCCTGGTGCTGGAGGGATGGCTTAGTGGTTAAAGCACTAGCCTGCAAAGCTAAAGGACCCAGGTTCAACTCCTCAGGGCCCGCATAAGCCAGATGCACAAGGTGACACATGCTTCTGGAGTTCGTTGGCAGCAGCTGAAGGCCCTGGTGCGCCCATGCTCGCTCTCTCACTCTCTCTCTCTCTCTCTCTCTCTGCCTCTTTCACTCTCAAATATAAATTAAAAAATTAAAAACTAAAAACTATTTTTCAAGGGCTGGAGAAATGGATTAGCGGTTAAGGCTAAGCAGTTAGGCCTGCGAAACCTAAGGATGCTTGTTCAAATCTCCAGGTCTTCTAAAGGTGTTGCTAGGCACTGCAAGGTCATGGATATAGAGGCCAATTTCTGTCTGGATAGTTGCATTGTAAGGAGTGGTACCCTTCCTTTGGCTCTTACATTCTTTCCACCGCCTCTTCTGCAATGGACCCTGAGCCTTAGAGAGTGTGATAGAGATGTTTCAGTGCTGGACACTCCTCCATCCCTTCTTCTCAGCACTATGTTGCTTTTTGGGTCATCCCAGTGGTCACCACGATCTAAAGAGAGAAGCTTCTCTAACCAGAATTGAGAGTGGCAATAATATATGAATATGAACATTAAGTGTAGTGCTTTCAGGGCAGTTTGGTAGGAATAATATATACACATTTAGCCAGACAAAAGCAGGCTTTATACTCCTAAGGCTCATGACCTCTCCTGCCATAGACTTTTGATTAGATTTTTCAGTACCAGCCATATATTCCCTCCTATAGAGCAGGTCTTCAGTCCAATTAGGAAGCAGTTGGTTTCCCCCAGAGCAGACATGCCACTATTGCACCCTTTTGGTCATTTGGCCTGTCTGGCCAAACTTGAGGCTTCCAGTGTCCACTGTTTTCACCACAGATGAATTCTGTCTCCCATAGGGCTGCATGCAATGCAGCTTTTTCCAGCTTTCAGTTGGCTGGTCTACAGGGAGAAGGTTTTCTGCTCAGCACCAGCTGGATTTCTCAATGACCCTGCTGCTCAGACAAGTGAAGTCTTTAGCAATAGGGTCTTATTATCTGTTTCTCAAGGGCCTTGGCAATAGCCTGTAATGTTTTGGAGGCAACAGGGACCTCCCTGGCCAACAACTCACTGAAAGGTACCCTATTCCTGGCACTAAAAATTTTCTAGTAACAATCTACGGCTTCTGGATGTGCCATTATTCAGAAAAGTATGTTCAAATATGTCTTATTCAGAATATCTTAAATTTTGATTCACCTCCCCCCCCACTGCCCTTCTTTTACACATTCTCTTCCCCTTGCCTCACTTAGGCCTTTCCCCTGCCTGTAATCTGTTCTTCTACTTACATATATACAATACCATCCTCTTAAGTCCTTCCCTCTCCTCCCTCCCTTATATCCTTTTTCTGTAGCTTACTGGCCTCTGCTACTGATTTTCTGTTCCAGCTTACCTACAAGTCTATACATTTGTAGCTAGGATCCATATATGAGAGAAAACATGATGTTTGGCTTTCTGGGCCTGGGATACCTCACTTAGTATAATCCTTTCCAGTTGCATCCATTTCCCTGCAAATTTCACAATTTCATTTTTCTTTACTGCTAATTAGAACTCCATTGTGTAAATGCACCACATTTTTATTATCCATTCATCTGTGGAAGGACGTCTAGGCTGGTTCCATTTCCTAGCTATTGTGAATAGAGCAGCAATAAACATGGTTGTGCAAGTATCTCAAAGGTAGTGAGAAGAGTCATTTGGGTATATGTCTAGGAGTGCTAAAGCTGGGTCATATGCTAATTCTATTTTTAGCTGTCTCAAGAACCTCCACACTGATTTCCACAATGGCTGGACCAGATTACATTCCCACCAACAGTGTAGAAGGGTTCCTCTTTTTCTGCATCCTCACCAATATTTACTGTCATTTGTTTTCTTAATGGTAGCCATCTGACAAGAGTGAGATGGAATCTCAAAGTAGTTTTAATTTGTGTTTCCCTGATGGCTAAGGCTGTAGAACACTTTTTTAGATGTTTATATGCCATCTGTATTTATTTTCTGAGAACTCTCTATTTAGTTCCATAGCCCATTTTTAAATTGGGTTGTTTGATTTCTTATTGTTCTGTTTTTTTGAGTTCTTTGTACAATCTGGATATTAATCCTCTGTCAGATGTATAGCTGGCAAAGATTTTCTCCCATTCTGTAGATTGTCTCTTTGCTCTACTGACTGTGTCCTTTGCTGTACAAAAGCTTTGTAATTTCATGAGATCCCAGTGGTTGATTAGTGGTTTTATTCCCTGAGCAATTGGGGTTATATTCAGACAGTCATTGCCTATGCCAATATGTTGAAGGGTTTCCCCTACCTTTTCCTCCAGCAATTTCAGTGTTTCACGTCTGATATTAAGGTCCCTGATCCATTTGAACTGATTCTTGTGCATGGAGAGAGACAAGATCTATTTTTATCCTTCTACATATAGATATCTAGTTTTCCCAGCACCACTTGTTGAAGAGGCTATCTTTTCTCCAATGAATATTTTTGGCATTTTTTGTCAAAAATCAATGGCTGTAGCTGCCTGGATTAACATTTGGGTCCTCTATTCAGTTCCATTGATCTACATGTCTATCATTGTGCCAGTACCATGCTGTTTTTGTTACTATTGAATTGTAATATAGCTTAAAATTGGATATGGTGACACCACCAGGCTGATTTTTGTTGTTCAGAATTGTTTTGGCTATTCAAGGTTTTTTGTGCTTCCAAGTGAATTTTAGGATGTGTTTTCTATTTCTGTAATGAATGCAATTGGAATTTTAATGGGAATTGCATTAAATGTGTAGATTGCTTTTGGTAAGATTGACATTTTCACAATATTGATTCTTCTAATCCAACAATATGAAATGTCTTTCCATTTCCTTGTGTTTTCTGAAATTTTTTGCTTCAGTGTTTTAAAGTTCTTCTTGTAAAGATCCTTCACTTCCTTGATTAGGTTTATACCAAGGTACTTTATTTATTTATTTTTTAATGCAGTTGTGAATGGGAGTGATTCTCTGATTTCATCCTCCACATGTTTGTTGTTAATATATAGGAAGGCTACTGATTTCTGTGTGTTTATTTTGTATCCTGCTACATTGCTAAAAGTGTTTATCAGCTCTAACAGTTTTCTGGTAGAGTCTTTAGGGTCCTTTATGTATAGAATCATATCATCTCCAAATAATTTGATCTCTGTCTTTCCAATTTGTAAAAGTGTCTCTTGCCTTATTGCTATAGCTAGGACTTCCAGTACTATATTAAATAAAAGTGGGGACAGTGGACACCCTTGTCTTGTTCCTGGATTTTATGGAAAAACGTCAGGTTTTTCCCCATTTAGTATTATGTTGGCTGAAGGTTTGTCATAAATAGCTTTAATTATGTTGAGATATGTTCCTTCTATTCCCAGTTTCTGTAATACTTTTACCATGAAGAGATGTTGTATTTTGTCAAGTTCCTTTTCTGCATTTATTGAGATGACCATGTGATTTTTGTCCTTCAGACCATTTATATGATATATTATATTTATCACCTTGCATATGTTGAACCATCCCTGAATCTCTGGGATAAAGTCTACTTGGTCAGGGTGTATAATCTTTCTGATATATTCTTATATTCTGTTTGCCAATATTTTGTTCAAAATTTTTGCATCTAGGTCTTTTTCTAACTGCTTTCATTATATTTTCTTTGGTTTTTATGTTTAGTAGTTTAATTATAACTTGGCGAGGAGAGGTTCTTCCTAGATTGTGTCTGTTTGGTGTTCTAAAAGCTTCTTGTATCTGAATTGGCATTTCTTTCCCAATTTGAGGAAATTTTTCTTCTATGATTTTGTTGAAAATGCCTACTAAGCCTCTGGATTGAAATTCTTCTCCGTCTACTATACCCTGAATTCTTATGTTTGATCTTTTCATGGTGTCCCAGATATCTTGAAATTCTCATTCATGTCTTCCTATTAGTTTGTCTTTCTCTTTGTTGGACTGTATTAGATCTGCTGCCTGGACTTCTACTTTAGATATTCTGTTCTCTCCTTCATCCATTCTACTGGTGAGACTTTCCACAGAATTTATTATTTGACTGTGTTCTTCAGACCTAGAATTTCAGCCTCGTTTTCTTTCATTATTTGTATTTCCTTACCCATGTCATATAAAGACCTCCTTATTTCATTAAGCTGGTTTCCTGTGTTCTCTTTCAGGAGTTTGTTTTCATCTTTAATTCCTTTGATTTCTTCTTTGATTTCTTTGAGTATAGATAAAATAATTTTTTTTGAAATCTTTGTCAGGCATTTCATCTAAAGCAGTCTCATTGGTGATCATTTCTGATGGATTTATAATTTTTGGTGGGAATGCATTGTCTTGATTATTTGTGTTTCTTGTATTATAATGTTGGAACTTTTGCATCCTGAATTGATTTGATGCTTGGGTTTTTTACTTATCTGCAGTGTTCTTAGATGTGGCAATCCACCCTTATATACTTTCAGGATATGAGTTTAAGGTGCCAAGTGTAGCTCTTGTACCCCAATCCAACCGCAGAAGTAATCCTAGGTGTTGAGTTTGCTTGCTAAACAAGTATTCTAGTGGACTGGGTGGAACAATTTACTGGCAAATTTTAAACTTCAACTGAGCAATATACACATTCAATAAAAACCAGCACAGAGTGTGCAAATGTGGGGATTTAAACAAACAGATAGTCTTATAAAGCCCAAATCCCTTGGGATGTGTGTTGCTCCACACCCTTAATCCTGTCAGCTGGGAGTTAGAGAATTCTGTTCTAAATTGGGTTCCAGGTCAGCCTGGATCTGAATCCGACCTTGCTGCTAATAATGACAGAAGCAAAAGACAAAGGCCGTATAAATCAGAAAGCATAAAAGTAATAATATTCAAACCCCAATTATAGCTTATTTGAAAAATGGTAAAGCCAACCAAGAATATGTAACCCATAACCTGCCCTGACATGGAAAGAGAGATTAGCACTTCCAATGCAGGGCTATGTACCTACACTTTTTGTCAGTTGTCCTCCTTACCTTTTGAGGTGGCTTCCAATCTCACTAATGCTGAGTGCCCACCTCCATCCATCCATCTTGTGCTGTAGACCTGGAGTTCTGATCAACTGTGCTGGATGCACTGCCGTGGGGGTGGGAGTAGGGAGCACTGAATGCTGGAGGTTTGAGGTTCTGATGATTGGGGATGGGAGAGTGAGGGAAGCCTGGAGTTGCTCATACAGTCTTGTCTATATCCCTTTCAGTAGCTTCTTAGCTGATCTCAGCTGACTTTCCTTCAGATTTCTTTACTTTGCAAGCAGGCTGATGAGGTTGGCAAATCCCCTTGTGTGGTCTCTGCTGATGCCACTGGGTGCTGGCCCTTGGTGGGTGGTGCCGGGTGGGTGAGCAGAGTGCGTGGATTAGGGACCACAAGTGCCTAGTGGGATTCTGGCCATTTTCCTCCTTTCTGGTGGCTCTCAGTCTCTCCTGCTTCTCCTCTGTGTCTAAGAAGAACCTGTACTCCTTCATGTTTCAGAAGAAGAGTGTATTTTAATGTGGTTTTGATTAAATCCCTCTCTAGGCTCATTTTGTGTGGCTTCTATTCTGCCATCTTACCCAAAAGCTGAAATTTACTTTTTTTTTTTTTTTAAATTTATTTACAAGGACAGAGAGATTTTGTGTATATGAGCCTCTTTTTACTGCAAATGAACACCAGATGCATTTGACATTTTGTGCAAATGGTTTTATGTATTAGGGAATCAAACCCAGGCACTCGGGCTTTGCAAGCAAGGGTCTTTAACCACTGAGCAACCTCCTCCTGTCCCAGAAACAAAATGTAAACACTATCAACTATCACTACCCAGCCACCATGATAGCTAAAGAGGAAAATGCCTAGTATTGGCAGAGAGTGGAGATCTAGGAACCCCCGTGCTTGGCTAGTGGAACTATTACATCATAGAATTCTGGAAAACTATGGGATGCTTCTACTAAACCTAAACATAATACATGTTCAAGAATAGTCATGGGCACTCCATGAGAAAACCCCTAAATAGAAATGATTCAAAAGTCCATTAACAGGGCTGGAGAGATGGCTTAGCTGTTAAGGCGCCTGCCTGCTAAGCCTAAGAATGCTGGTTCCAATCTCCAGGTCCCATTTAGCCAGATGCAAAGTGAGGCAAGGGCGCAATGCAGTGCTTTCCCACAAGGGGGCGCATGCCTCTGGATTTTGTTCACAGCAGCTGAGAGATTGCTGGCGTGCCCATCTCTGTCTCCCTCTCCCTCTCCCTCTCTGACTATCTCTCTCTGTGTCTCTCTCCAAAAATAAATAAAATAATAATAAATTTTTTTTTAAAGTCCATTAACAGGGCTGGGGAGATGATCACTCAGTGGGTAAAGTGTTTGCTGCGCAAGCATGGAGACCTCAGTTCAGACCCCAGTAACCACATACATGTCAGGTGTGACAGCACATGTGCCCACTACATATGGAATATATACACAGACACAGATACCACACACAGACACACAAAGATAAACGGAAAAGAAAACCTGAATTTGTAAAGAAGCTTATCAGGGCTACAGAGATGGGTTAGTTGTTGGGAGTGCTTCCTGTGGAAGCATGACGTTCTGAGCATGGTCACACATATGTGTAACCCTATCCCACTGAGCAGCAGATACCTTAGCAGTGCCATAACTTGCAGACAAAATGACAAGCTCCAGGATCAAAAGAAAAATGTGGTGGCATAAGAACAGATAGAGTTAGACACCCAATGATCCACCCTGACAATCACAGGTGAGCACATCCCACTTCAGGTGAGGGCATGGGGTGCCACATGGGCCACATACACATGCATGCATCACACACACACACACACACACACACACACACACACACACACTACACACACAAGCAAAGAAAAAATAGTTCATTAATTCTCTCTGGGAAATGTTCCCATCCACCCCCCTTTAATTATGAAATATTTCCACCCTTTCATCTTGACAAAACTCAACAGTGTACTGAATCTAGGGCATATGAAAATAACAATTTTAATCAAGCAAAGTATTTCTTTACCAAAAAAAAAGGGGAGGGAGTAGATTTAAACAGCCTCCTATTTCAGATCTGTTTTTAGTTTCTTTTGCCTTTCTAAGTCTGGAAGGAAAATGTACGAAATCCCACAAATTCACCATTATCTCTATGGAATACTTAGCGCCGTGATCTTAAATTCACTGAACCCCAGCTGTGTTCATCCTAAGTGATGTGTAATACTTGCAAAGCTCTTTTTAAAACTCCTGAGGACATCCTAGGAACCCAGTTCCAGTATGGCTGGCGTGACAAGAAATGTGCTCTCTACAAGTGCATCTGAGTTTACTGCTTCCTGCCTTCATTAGCACCATCCTTCCTTCTGCAGTGTGAAAGCATCCCACCCCAGTCTGTGGGCTCTGTACAAAATTTGTACCTTCTTTCTTCCATGAGGGCCCGACATCACACTTTCACCCTTTGCCTTTGGAAATAGTGAAGTCCATGTATAAAAGAGAAAGGGTTTGGGAAGATGTTTTAATTATTATCATTCTGAGAGTTTTTCCTTTCTATGCCAATCAATCATATAGTCAGTTATACCTTTTACTATTGACAAGCATAGCAAGTACTCAGACATGCAGAAATATTTTCTTTTTTTATATACCATTTCCATCCATATACACGATATACCCTGGTCATAATCCCCTTCCACCTTTCTCTTTTGTTCTCTCTCTCTTTCCAAAACCCTATATTAAACCTTCTGATTATTTCCAACTAGTCCTTCTATTTTGATGTCATTTTTTTTTACCCTCACATTAAACAGTTTTGTGCAGATCACAACAGCCACTGTGTGGTCATAAAAGCAACCCGCCACTTTGTGTCTGGAAGACAGCTTGCCAAAGCACTCCTCCTAACCCGTTGGCTCTTATATTCTTTCTGCTACATCTTCCACAATGTTCCTGAGCCTAGAAGGCTGTGATAGAGATATCTCGTTGAGGGCTAAGCACTCAATTTATGCTTACTCTCAGCTCTTTGTAAAGAGAAGCTTGTCTAAGCAAAAGTGAGAGCAGCATTAATATATAAACGTTCATATTTAGAAGGCACTTTGCTGGCCATAATATATCCAATTTAGCCAAATAACAGTGGCAGCTTTCCACTTATTGCTCATGGACTTCCAGGCCCATAGGCTTTTGACTAGGTTTTCAGAATCAAGCATGAATTCCTTCCCATGCAGAGAGCCTCAAAACCACTCAGAGAGAGCAGTTGGTTACCCCCATAATAGACATGCCACTGTTGCATCAGTGGGCACATCTCACCTGGCTAGCTGGTTATGTCGTTTTCAGGGTCTAGTACCTGTTTACACTGTGGATCACTTTTCTTCCCCAGCAGGTTTTCCAGCACTATGACAACTGTCCATCAGGGTGGGGGCTTCCTCTAGCTTGATTTCTCAGTATCCTGCAACTTGAGCATGTGGTGTCTTCAGCAGTATGGTTTTATTATCTCTTTCGGGTGGGCAATCAAAAACCTTGGCAGTAGCCTGTATTGTTTGGGGGTCTCAAAGGCCACCTCCCTAAAGAACGGTGTGAAAGATGTCCCACCCCTGGCACTGGGAATTTTCTGTAACAACCTATGGCTTCTGGGTACAACATTATCCACTTCCACAGGGTCCTTCTGCCCAAACTCCCTCTTTTTAAAAAAATTACATGTTTTAATCAGCTAACAATGAAGTCATTTTCCATGTGACTTATAATATGTTTAATTTTGACTAGCCTTCTTCCCAAACCTTTCTCTGCTCCTTCATGTTACAAGAAATGTTTTGGAATGGACCAGATCATGATCCACTATAATTTCACTATGTCACGTGGACCCTCCCATGAAAGTCGCCTGTGGAAAAATGTCTTTCATGATACATCCTAATACAGTGGTGCCAGCTTGCCATTCCCTTGTGTGATTCCTCCTCCCTCCACCAGATCTCTGTCAGTTTCCCACTTTCTCAGAGCAGACCATCCCATTCTCCTAGCGTCTGTGTCCCACTGCTTACATACGAGAGGATCAGTAAGATAGCAGCCCTTCAGTGAAGGAGAGTCTAAAACGTATACGCTTGCTTAGTGAGTTGCTCAGAAGCAAGAACTCTACAATGTGAAGACAGAAACACCCATCTTTAGTGAAGAGTGCATCTTTCCTACCACAAGATAAACTAAGGGCAAATAAAATGACTAACAAAATGTCATAATTATGATGAGATTGATGATGGAAAATAAAAATAAATAAATAAGTAAACAATAATGGAAAGGAGGACGCACAGCACATCCTGCACATGCACCCCAAAAAAACTTTCTCAACAGACCCAGAAAAATAGTTATTTGATACAGTTTAATATAATTGTTGACTAAAATAACCAAGAATCTCCATCATGTTCACTAGACAAAAGATAAAATCGGAATGGGGGTCAGGGACGAGGGAAAAGAGGGTGCTAACACGTGATGTCTCCATACGAACCATGTTGATAACCATCATCATTATCAAAAAAAGAAAATTTAAAAAAAGATAAAACGTAACCAGAAGAAAAATCGACCTACTTCAAGCTCATAGCAGACATTGTGCTATAAATGATACTCTATATGCCTTCTTTTAAATATTAAAGTCTTACCAAGAAGCTTAATATTAACATATATATTCAGTGTTGTACTTTAAATATATACCTGTGCATTAACTTAATAATAAACAATAGGGACATCAAGGTTTGGAAAGAATTAATCAAATTTTCATTTCAATATAATACTATTGCTTATATAAATGAGCCAAAATATTTAAAAAATAAAATATCATACTTTATACAACAAAAATCCCACACCATTAAAACATAATGTGTGTCCAGAAATGTACAGTGTATTACAACTGATGGCCATGAGGCAGATAGCAAAAAATGATATGTAAATAACCAGGTATATATAGCATAGCACAAACAAAACCATAGTATATACCCACCCTAATATGAAAAGGACTTTGCAAATAAGAAGAAGTTATTTTGGGTGGGGATTGGTGGTTTGTTTGTTTGTTTGTTTGTTTTGTATGGGGAATTAAATCCAAGGCTATTCATATGCTAGCCAACTGTTATACCGCTGAGTTCTATCCAAGCCATTAAAAAAATTGTTTTAGTTTGAGATAGGACCTCACTAAGTTGTCCTGGCTGGCCTCAAACATGCTATGTAGACCAGCCGGGCTTTGAAATTGTGGTCAATCTGCCTGAGCCTCCTGAATAGCTGGGATTATAGGTGTTCACCAGCACATCTGACAAATAAGTAGTGAAAAGTCTCAAGCAAATATATAAAACCTACATAAACAGAACATGCATTTTGGTCAAGGTGTATATTTCAAAGCTCTGTCCTCAAAAAGATATTAGTTGTTATAAACCAATGCACTCCCCACTTTCAAACATTGAAGTCCTAATCACTTAATCATTTAGTAAGACACAAACTCAAGAATCTAAGAAAAAAATAAAACAGAGAAATATGGATGCAGAGGAAAGACCACACATGGAGTCGCAGGGCAAGGGCAGCTATGTTCAGCACAAGGACAGGCTTCAGAGAAAAGATAACCTGGCGATCCCTGGATTGTGGAGTCTCAGACTCCAAGTCCACTAGGCTCTTATATTTTATTACAGTACCCGGAGCAAACTAATAGATCCTTCTCCAATGCCAAAACTAAGCATTGAAACACGTGTGTGTGTGTGTGTGTGTGTGTGTGTGTGTGTGTGTGTGTGTTGGACTTTTGGTTTTTCAAGGTAGGGTCTCACTCTAGCCCAGGCTGACCTGGTATTCACTCTGTAGTCTCAGGGCAGCCTCTAAATCACAGTTGATCCTCCTATGTCTGCCTCCCAAATGTTAAGCTACCACGGCTGGCTTTGAAAAATATTTTTTAAGGGCTGGAGAGATGGCTTAGTGGTTAAGGCACCTGCCTCCTAAGCCTAAGAATGCTGGTTCCAATCTCCAGCGGTTCCAATCTCCGGGTCCCACTTTTAGCCAGCTGTGACGCAAGGGCGCAATGCCGCACTTGAACACAGGGGGGCGCACGCATCTGTATTTCATTGGCAGCAGCTATGTATGTATGTATGTGCGTCTCTCTTCTTTCTGTTTCTCTCTGCTTGCAAATAAATAAATAAATAAATAAATAAATAAATAAATAAATAAATAAATAAATAATGGTGAGGGGTGGTTGGAGAGATTGTTTGGCAGATAAAGTGCTTGCCTGCAATGCCTAACTACCCATGTTTGATTCCCCAGCACTCACATAAAGCCAAATGCACAGAGTGGCACATGCATCTGGAGTTCATTTGTAATGGCTAGAGGCCCTGGTGCACCCATTCTCTCTCTTTCTCTCTCCATCTCTCTCTCTCTCTTTGTCTCTTTCTGCTTTAAAATAAAAAAATAAAATTTAAAAAATTAAATGGACATCAGGAACTAAAAAGAAATGTAACTGTTCCTGAAGATTATTAGTTTTAAATTTTACTTATCTCTCTGTGTTGTTGCGGGGGTGGGGGGTGGTGCCATGGTCTCTTGCTGCCTCAAATGATCTCCAGACACATTTTTTTTTTTTTTTTTGCATCTGGTTTTATGTGAGTGCTGGGGCATCAAGCCAGGTCAGGCAGGTTTTATAAGCAAGTGTCTTTAACCAAGGAAACATCTCCCCAGCCTATCGTGAGAATTATTGAATGGGTAGACAGATATTTAGTCATATACAAGATTCATAAACCAAGCAGACAATAGCACACAGAATTGATGTGAAGAGGCACGAAGCTTCAGGAAAGATCAGAAGAGCCCAGTAGGCGCGTAGGACACAAATGGCCTAAAGTGTCATTGTAGTACTAGAAGGAGTGGGGGTCATTGTCCACTGACGTCTGGGGCCTAGGAGAAGTTGGGGTGAAGCAGGGTCCTGGAGCAGTGGGTGAGTGCAACAGGCAACGAACCACTGGGGAAGCCGTCTGATGGATAGCGTGCTTTCGTTTATTCAAAAGGGGACTGGGTTTATAAACGCTTGAGAAAGGTTGAGAAGGCACATACAGACTAAATGGAGATTGGATACATAGTTTATGGGTTGCTATCTAATTGGCTGGTGTTGGAAGGTAGAAGTAGCCAGAGAGAGAGAGAGGGAGTGGCAGGAAAAGCTACTTCAGAGTTGCAAGGGAGGAGCTGCAAGGGAGATAACAGAAGTGGCGGGAAAAGCCACGTGACTTCAGCCACATAAGGGTCTCTTGGGCAGCTAGCCATAAGGTCAGGGGTAGGTTGGGGAATAAAGCCTGACTATGGAATGGTCAGGTGCTTTTTTGGAATCAAGGGGGGTGGGCCTGGCCAGTTCTGCCCACTCTGGGCAATGACTACAACCTGGCCCGAGGGCAGGGAGGGCCAGCCACCATCTCCAGGGTGGGTTCCCCACGATAAGGCCAACTGCATCCCCCACTGCCCAAGGTCCCCGGCCATGTCCGACAGCCCAGGCCACTTGCTCACAGTCCCAGCCCGTGTTTAGCAATGCCCGACAGGAAAGGATGGAGAGAAGCAATGATCAGAGAGTAACGAGTCAAGATGCTTCTGAACAAGAGGAAAATGATCATCCCCCAGTTTCAAAAAGCTCAGCAAAACCTAAACAAGATGACACTTTTATATCACGTGATTGATTACTGGAGCTATTTCGGTGGAATTCAGCCAGCGCAAGACCCACTCCTGGGTCTTCATGTCCATCTGCTGGGTCACCTGGAGGATAGATGGCCCAGGTGGCCTGAGCTAGGATGGACTGGGATGAGCTCTCCTCTTCTGGGATGCAATCCTGAGCATTGTCATGACAGCAAGTCAGAGTAACATGCCAGAAACTAAGGCTTGGGACAGATAGTTCTTGGCATTATTTCCATCACACTCCATCAGTGATGGGTTGGGAAAAAAGACATGGCCACACCAGACTCAAGAGGAGGAAGATAGACAATTTTTATTCCTTTATAGGATAAGCTACAGAGTTGCATGGTAGGGAGTGTGCATGTGGGAAGCAAACAAATAATTTACCAAGGCTTATCTTGGCCACTCAGATCCCCTTGCATGCATTTACATCCGGGCAAGTTTTATATATACTTTTATGTATGCCTTCCTTTCATATAGGCTTACCATTTCTTCTCTTTCATGACAGTAATTTGGATTAAGTTTGTGAATCAGAACACCAAGGATAAAGTATGTCATATGATCTAAATTTAGGAGATGAGGTTAGGGCTTCAACTATTCATGGTTCCAGGTACTTACCTTAAACATCTATCACAAGATTCCTCATGAGTGATAACACCATCACCAATATATTTGATTTGGTTCTTAAATGGTTTCTTCAGTTTTACGCTAGTTGCTAAAGGGTTCAAGTCTAAGTGTAGTCTTCACTTGAGAATCAGATCCAATTAACTGTCATGATGTTCAATTGCAGAGCCCTATGAAAAGACGTCCCCTGGGCTGCCAAAATGCCAGTATCCTACCCCCTCACCCCCATCCATCTCCCCTCAATGGATGATCTTCATGGTCTTCAAAGCATTCATTGGAGTTTGCAAATATCTGCTTTGTACGGGGGGGGGGAGGGGGTTCCATTGTGCTGTTAATTAATTACCAGTGTTTGGCAGGAAAAATTAATTTGCATACAATTTTTACATCACCTCCTCTAAACCCTGTACTCTGTGTGCGTGTTTGTGTGCATAGAATGGATATGTGGTGTGTATCTCAGAGCCCGTGTGGAGGTAGAGTATAACTTTGAGTGCTGTTTTCCCTTTCCACCTTATCTGAGGCAGGGAATCTAGTTCGTGCATCAGTGCACAGGCCAGGTGAGTGGGCCCGTGAGCTGTCACCTCCCTTCCTATCTTCTGCCTCTTCTCCCGTCTTCACCTCTCATCTTGCGGCCGGTGCTGCAATGACAGCTACTCCCATTACTGCATGTGGCTTGACACGGGTGTTGGGATGAAAACTCAAGTCCTCTTGATTGCACAAGGGTTTCCTACACTGAGCCACAACCCAAGCCCCATGCCCTCGATTCTTTCTCTCTTTCTTTCTCTCTTTCTTTCTCCCTTCCTTCCTTCCTTCCTTTCTTTCTTTCTTTCTTTCTTTCTTTCTTTCTTCTTTCATTCTTTCTTTCTTTCTTATATGCTTTGTTTGGGCACATCATGTGCTGGTACCATCATTTCCCTCCTTCCTACCCTCAATCTGCTGAGGGCCTTCCTCAGTAGGCTGCTGGTGTTCTCCATGGGGTTGCGGGTTATGCATTGCGAGAGCAGAAGTCAGTCACTGGGGGCGGGGGAGAATGCCCCTGGGTATGCCCTCCCGACCTGTGGCTCTTTCAATCTTTTGCCCCTTCTTTCCCCAAATTCCCTGAGCCGTGGTGGGTGTGTTTTAAGTCTACTTCAGTGATGAGCTCTCAGGAGCCTCTGGCTCCCTGCTGTGGTGTGTGTTGAGTGTCCTCAGCGTCTGTCTCCTTCACCCTGGTGCAGATTGTCAGGCTTGCCATGGAAATGGCACTTTTGTTCATCTCACCAAATCCTCTGTGGTTTCACCTTGGCCTTGGCTAAAGCACAAGGTGTGGTTTTTATCTCCTTGGTTCTTGCTACCTTCTGAAAAGCCAGAACAGATGCTCCAACAGAGAATGAAGTCAGCATAGTTAAATGTGATAAGCATTGTTAGTTTTGAGAGATTTTGATGGATATAGGCCCTCTTTTGGCCAAAGACTAGTGGGACCTGGACATTGGCGACCATAATCTTGCTCTCCATGGGATTCTGACCTGGTTCCCACTTCCAGCCATGGGTTCCTTTCCACTGAGCAGATCTCTTACCCCATCAGAAAGCCGCTGGTTACCCACCAATGCTGTGTGCCACCATTGAACAAGTGCATGGTTACCCACCAATGCTGTGTGCCACCACTGAACAATTGAATATGGCTTGTCAGGCTGGTTGCTTTTCAGCAGCTATAACTACTCCTCCTTGCTCACAACATTATCAGCAACTTTCCCCAGTAGCTCACATAATGCTTTCCAGCGCTAAATAGACTATCTATCCATCTGGGGACTGGCTCCCTTCTGGACTCGAGCCAGGAGTGTATGGCACAATGCAGGCCTGGCCCCAGCCAGACCACATGGCAGAAGAAACCAGGAAGTAGGGTCTGTGAACATGGCGTTCTGAGCAGGCCTGGCGTGACAACAGCTACAGTCCCATGCTCACGAGAAGTCTGCTACGAGATGACCTGTCCAGAGACAGGCTGTCATTGGTCACAAAAAGGGGACCACCCCATACAGTGATTAGCCAGCCAAGCCCCTTAAAACCCACGTGCACTTCCTCAATAAAGGAGTTTGCGGCAGCTCGCCCTCTGCTGCTTCCCTCAAACTCCCGGAGTCTGTGTCGTGACTCCGTGCTGTTCACCCCAACTCGGCAGAGACCCTGCCGTCCCTCCTGGGCTGGCCTTAGGGGGCACCACAACACAGGAGCATGTGGTGTCTTCAGGCGGGTAATCAAGTGCTTTGACAGAAGCCTTTCTTGGTTTGGAGCATAAGCAATGCATTGAATCCTAGAATTGAGGACCTTACCACAAGGACGATACTGGTTCCATGGGCCTGTCTGGGGCATGAATCTTGAATTTCTGCCAAGTTCCCAGATGATGACTTCACTTGGAAAAAGCAAACTCCTAGGGAACTGCCAACTGGAGGTTAAGGATCCTAAGGTCCAAAAAAAGGCATAGCAGCTTCATTTTCCCATTTTCCCTGCTAGATGGTCTAGGAGGGGCCAAATACAGTTGGACAATAAGCAGGTGAAGCTGTCGAGAATGAAGGAAAGATCTCTGGCCTGGAAAGAAGTGGCTGAGTTTGAGGCCACAGGTGAGGAAGACTCACCTCTCTCTGGCTGTTGGGCAGGTGCTAAGCATTGTTAATATCAGATACAGTTGCTCTGCTAATGATAAGTCCCTCACGTTTATATCGTAAGCACAGCCTCTGGTGTGTGTTTTCCTGTCAGCAAGCAAATATACCGTGATGGGGCAGTTTGACTCCTTAACTAACAACAGTGAACTTTCTCCTGCTGCCTGGGTTGCCTTGAGCAAATAGGCTGCCAGTCTTAACCTCCAGTTGGACTGTTCTGATGGTAGCACCTGCCGTCTGGGACATTCCATGAGATAATTATGCAAAGATCATGGCAGATTGCCTTACAGAATAAAGGCACTGTCCCAGCTAGGGCTGTTGGAAACAGTCTGTGCCATGCTTACACAAGGCTCATTGAACCATCATCGGCCACACATGGGCATACTTCCCCTGGCGAGGAGACTACTGTGACTGGTGCTGAAGGTAAAGCTCTGATTGGTCCAAACACTTCTGGTCAGGCTATATAAGCAGGGGGCCTAGAATCAAATCTTTTGGGATTCAAGCCGGGCGTGGTGGTGCATGCCTTTAATCCCAGCACTCAGGAAGCAGAGGTAGAAGGATCGCTGTGAGTTCAAGGCCATCCTGAGACTACATAGTGAATTCCAGGTCAGCCTGAGCTAGAGTGAGACCCTACCTCGAGAAACCAAAAAAAAAAAAAAAAAAAAAAAAAAAAAAATCTGGGATTCACCTTCTTGTGCTGACTCCCTTGTGTTGTAGCAGGAAGCCCATCATGGTTTGAAAGTGAAATCCCCACCCCCCCATAGATTCATGTATTTGAAAACTTGGTCCTCCAACAGCGGTGGTACTGTTTGAGAAACCAACGAAGCTTTAAAAGCTGAAGCCTTACTGGGTTGCTTGCGGAGGTCCTTGAGGTTTTATAGTCTGGCCCCCACCTGCCGCTCACCTTCTGCTTGCTGGGACAAACACCTGACCAGAATCAGCTTATAAGAGGAAAAGGTTTATTTCAGGCTTACAGATTCCAGGGGAACCTTCAGCATGGTGGACGAAGCCAGATCTCTTCATCCTACATCCATCGCAGAGAGACAACAGCCAGCACCAGAAAGCAGGAGCTGACTCTGAACACACAGCTAGGGCTGGACCCATGATCTGATCCTGTCCCCAGGGACACAGCTCCTCCAGTAGGGCTCTGCCTGCTGGAGACTCAGTAGAAAGCTGAATCAGACATGCCTGAGGTTGGGCTGGAGAGATGGCTTAGTGGTTAAGGTGGTTGCCTGCAAAGCCAAAGGAACCAGGTTCAATTTCCCCAGGACCCATGTAAACCAGATGCACCAGGTGGTGCATGCCTCTGGAGTTTATTTACAGTAGCTGGAGCCCCTGGTGCACCCATATTCTTTCAATCTCTTTGTCTCTCTCTCTCTCAAGTAAATAACTAAAAATATTAAAATATTCCTGAGGTTATGGGTCCATTTACATTCAAACCACCACACTGTGGATGCAGTGTGAGCAACTGCCTGTGGTTCATACTGCTTTTCCTTCCCCACCATGATGAATGCATTCCCTCAAACTGAAACCCAAGACAAGCCCTTCCTCCCTTAAGTTGCTTCTGGCCAAGTATTTGGGTCACAGAAACAAGAAAAGCAACTGTACAAAGCCCCATAAAAGCTTTCTCTCCGGTGGCTTCTTCCCACTTATTTTCAATAGAAGAAACCCTGCCAGCTGCACATACAGCTGGATCTACAAGGGACAGCTAGACAATGGAAGATTCTGAGGGCCCACCTGGACCCCCCAAATCATTGTCCTTGGGTTCATAGTGGGCAAGTGCAGTACCAGGGCTCACACCATGCTGCCTGTGGACCCAATACCAGCTGGCATGGCCCATAGGCTCTGTGCTACCAGGCTTTGTACCTCAGCTGGCATTTCTGGGCTGGGGCTGCTTGGCACCAGAGGTGGTCCTGGTAGCACATGCCCAGTATCAGTTCCCTTGTGCTGGCAGGCTTACAAGCAAGGGCCTTTAACCACTGAGCTATCTCCCAAACACCCCAAGATAACTTTGGAGCAAGCCATCTTATTGGTTTGAGTTTGGATACAAAGTAATCTACAGTTGTGCCAACACACTTAACACGTACATACACATTTTCCAGCTACTTTTTTCCCTTGAGACAGCACTCTGGGTGGCAGGTACTCGGTGCCCAAGCCCTGCATCTCAGCTTCCCAGCCCAGCACATTGGTAATCCACCCCCCAACTGCTAAAGGGCAGTCAGGCCTTAATAGTTAGAGCCTTCCAAGCAGCAGCAACCACAGGTCTGATGCTGACCAGTAGTTCAGGTGGGGCTGGCAGACCACCTGTTCATCCCTCCTGGTGATCCCATTGGCCTACACCTACTGGCAGGTGGGAACGCACACCTTCATGAGGATAACCCAGGCAGTGCTAGGTGCCCAGTTCTTGGTAGCTCACACCCTGGCTCCCAAAAAGCACTCCTGACAGACCAATACCCCAAGTTGGTCCTGTTGCTGGCCACCATAGGAGCAGCTGAGTTCCAGAATGATTGGGGGTGGGGAGGGGAAGAAAAACAGAAACTATAAGAAAAAGAAAATTTTGCTGATTAAAAAAAAAAAAAACAAGATCTGGGAGTGATGGTGCACACCTTTAATCCTAGTTCTCGGGTGGGAGGCAGAGGTAGAAGGATTGCTATGAGTTCAAGGCCAGCCTGAGACGACAACATAGTGAATTCCAGATCAACCTGGCCTACAGTGAAACCATACCTCAAAAAAAATAAAATAAATAAAATTAAAAAAAAAAACAACTGTACAGAGCCAAAGAAGGTGTCAAGTTTTCAAGGTTAAGGGCAACAGATCTTAGGCGGAAAGCTCTAACATGAGCCACTGCCACGGCCTGGGGGTCCTAACGCCTGAGGGTACATAAGGGTTGTAATTAGAGGACGCCACTTGCCACTGTTTCTGCCTGACTACTGCTCTCTGCCACCAAATACCAAGGGTGGATCCTAGCTGGCTGGATGGGGACAAGCTGACGGAGTCTGTCGCTGGAAGAGACATGTTTCCAACAAGAGCACCCGCTTACTGTTCACGGTGTGCTTTTTGGGGGTCACGCTTTCTCACCTGCCCACAGCCACCACAAACTTCAATGGGACCATAAAATTATTATTCCGTTGATCAAAGGGCAATAAACCCCATAAATTACAAAGCTCCTCTTAGTTAGCAGGGACAGTCGCCTCAGACAAGCATTGAACAGGAAGCAAGGGGGAAGCCACTTGTATTTGACATAGAAATCTTGAGTTCGAAGGAACATTTAAGAGTCTTTTGGTGGGCTGGGCAGATGGCTTAGCAGTTAAGGCACTTGCGTGCAAAACCAATGGACCCAGGTTCTCTTCCCCATGACCACTTAAGCCAGAAGCACACGGTAGTGCATGCGTCTGGAGTTGTGACTGCTGGAAGCCCTGGCACACCCGTTCTCTGTCTCTATCTGCCTTCTTCTCTCCCTCTCTCTCTCTCTTAAATAAATAAATAAATATTTTAAAAATACTAAAAATAAGAGTCTTTTTATTAGTGTGTGTGTGTGTGTGTGTGTGTGTGTGTGTGTGTTCATATGAGTGCAGACTCGTGCATGCCACAACACATGTGTGCAGTTCAGAGGACAACTTTCTGATGTGAGTTCTCGTTTTCCACATCGTTTGAGGCAGAGCTCTCTCATTTACCACGGCATTCAGAGCTACCTCCTCAGCCTGTAATGAGTTTATTTCTCAGCCCAAATTCTCTCAGTCCCATCTTTCCATACCGCCAACCCACTTAAATACCACATAAAGTCAATACAATTTTTGGCAGCCCCAGAGAAGGGAAATATCAAACCTGATCGAGTTTGCATTTCTTGCCATCCAGCAAAATGCAGGCTCAAAATAAGATTTGCTTTGATTCACATAAAGAAGGAGCCATTTAAAAAGATTTGAATTAATAAAAAGAAGTTTGTATAGTAGAACAAGGAATGTAACCCCTACACACATTTAGGGAGAAAAAAAGATCCATCTGATTAAGAATTTTGCAGACCGTCAAGAACAGTTACACGTTCATGAACACCTAGCCAAAGGACATGGTGTCAGCTAAATTGATTGACTGCTAAATGGAGGGTGACTCGTGATTACATTGGTTCAACAGACTCTGCTGAATCCACATCATCAAAGCGCTGTTCGTGTGGGCTGTGAGCCAAGAAAAGGAGGAAGCTGGGGTCCTGGGACCAGGCACTCTGGCAGTATTCATTAAAACTGGAGGCTGTCAGGCATCTTACATGATGAACTGAGGCATCGAGACATCGGCTGTTTGTTCACATTGTTCTGGGCAAGCCGGGTGCGTGACCAAGCAGAGTCTGAAGGTCTTCATTAGTGATGAAGTGGTGCATCAAAGTGTGCAGGGGAGCCTTTGATGCCCACAAGCCCGCGGAAATACACGTGTCAGAAGCAGAAGTGAAGTCCTTGTTGATATTTTTCTCTCCGTTGACATCAATTGCCTCATTCATGTAAAATTGATCTCACAGGCTCCAGCTATCATATGTGTTTAGAAATTAAGATGTAAGTGAGAATGCCTGTATAATGAAGTGGGATTAAACTGAGGAATTTTTTTTCTCCTTCATAAGATAGCCATCTGATTTGTTGCTGATCTTTTTAATGATTTGTGAAAGAATACTCAGACACATTAGCTTGAGCATAGCAGCAGAAGTGATTCATTTCAGGGTAGACATCTAACTCAGTGGTAGAGTATCAGCACTTACAAGGCTTGAGTTTGATTCCTTGGCATTAGAAAGCAAGGAAGGAAAATTATTCTCCCATAGATAAGACATAGGCCAAGAGAAACTGAATGTCATATCATATGAAGGTTGTTATGACAAATGCTAAAAGTTATTGTGAATCCAGTGCATTGTGCCTTTCTAGAAAGAATAGTTGGTGAGATGAGGATAAAATTAATAGAAGACATTACATGTTCAGTCTACATATTTCTTAGTCATTCTTTTTGTTTGTTTTTTGTTTTTTGAGGTAGGGTTTCACGCTAGTCCAGACTGACCTGGAATTCACTATGTAGTCTCAGGTGGCCATCCTAGTGCTGGGATTAAAGGCGTGTGCCACCACACCCTGTTTTCTTAGTCACTCTTAATACTGCTTTGTAGTTTGATGCACATAGAACTGTATACCTTTTTTAGATTGATACATAAATATTTCATTGTTGTGATGCTATGGTAACTAGCAGTTATTGCATAAATTTCAATTTTCAGTACTTGATGCGATTTCATTACTAACTTTGTAGTCTTTGACCTCGCTATGTTTGCTAATTGCAGGAATGATTTTACTGCATTCTTTTTTTATAGATAGTCATGCTATCTGTGAATAGAGATGGTTGTATTTACTCATTTCTAATAGTTATATGTCTTATTGCCTTTTCTTATTTTACTGAACTACCTATGGATTCTCATTTTGAATAGGGATAATGAAATAATGTGCTTGAATTTTTTTTCTGAATCTTAGGGGGAACATATAGATTTTTTAAAATAAAATGTCACAAGATTTCATCTGTACCTAGTTTTCTGAGAATTTTGATTATTAATTAATGATATTTTTGTCAGACATTTATATACATCAATCAATACAATTTTTCCTTCTTCAACTTGTTAAAGGAGTGGATTATATTAATTATAAATATTGAACCAGACTTGTATACCTGGAATAACTTCTATTTAGAGATCATATATAATTACTTTATACATTGTGATATTTGACTTGCTAACATTTTGTCAAATATTTACATTCAATTTTTTTTTTTATTTATGAGAGTGAGACCAAGAGAGAGAGAGAAATGCCAGGGACTTAGCCACTACAAATGAACTCCAGAGGCATGTGCCACCTTGTGCACATGCACCACCTATGCAATTACATCACCTTGTTTATCTGGTTTACGTGAGTTCTGAGGAGTCAAACCTAGGTCCTTAGGCTTTGCAGGCAAGTGCCTTAACAGCTAAACTATCTCTCCAGCCTTACATTCAATTTTATAAGGATTATTTGTACTTTATTTCTTGTCATATCTTTACTTGGTTATATCAATAAGATGTTGCTAGTTGCATAGAATGAATTAGGAAGTATTCTCTCTGTTTGTATTTTTTGTATGAACTCTGGAGAATTGGCATCATGCTGGGCTTAAATAGTTGATATCAAACCACTGTAACTGATGTTTGCTTTTGGAAAAAAACATTTCCAATCATTGTTACAGCCTTTAAATAGAGTCCTACCATGGTTGTAGGGTATTTGCAAAAATAATAATAATAATAATAAAATAAAATAAAAAACAAGGTCTGATATACTCACAACCTCAGAATGTGATTTGTTTATTTGAATATGGGATCTTTTCATAAATAATTAAATAATAAGGTGGGAGTACATTTGATTAGACAGACCCCTAAATACAAATTGTTCTTATGGTGAAAAGTATATTCAAGACAACCAAATCATATAATACAAAGGCAGATGTAGGAACTGAAGGGATGTGTCTATCAGCCAAGGATGTCAGAAATCACTAAAATATGGAGGCAATAAGAAAGGACTTTCTCCTAAGCACCTGCAGAGAAGAAAGGCCTTGGCTATACCTTGAGTTGGGACTTCTGGACTCCAGCAGAGAGAAGGAATCTTTTCACTGTCATATGCCAAGATTGTAGTAATTTGAATTTTCCACCCTTGTAAACTATTTCAAGGTCTGTTAACATTATCTGCTGCTCTTAAATTTTGTAGTATGTATCTTTTGGAATTTTTCCATTTCACCAAAATTATCATATATATGGGCAGAGTTTTATTAGCACTATTCCCCTACCATCATTTCAATGTGAGTAGAGGAGTCTGATTTTATGAAGATGTTGGTAACTTATGCCTTTCCTCATTTTTCTTAGTTATTTTCTCTAACACTTTATCAATTTTATTATTTATTTCATTTTTTTTAAGAAATGGAGTCTTACTATGTAGCTCAGGCAGGCCTTAAACTTGTGATCCTCTTGTTTCAGCCTTTAGAGTGATGGACTGGTGATCATGTGCTAACCATTCCTGGCTTATTTATCTCTTAAAAGTCACATCTGTTATCTTCTGTATTGATTTCTTGCCTCAGTTTTATTTTGCAAGTGCTCTGATTGTGTATATGTGTGTGTAGCATGTATGATGTGGTATACGTGTGAGGCATATGCACATGTGTATGCAGATGTGCATAATCCATGTTTGAATGTGCAGAGGCCAGAGGGGAATGGAAAATGCACTGCCCCTGTCACTAATCTGCATGTTTCCTCGCTATGGAGTCTCACACTGACTCAAGAGCGTGCTGTGTTCCTAAGTCCCAGTGAGTCTCTGATCACATAGGAGTGGGCTTCAGACAAGCGTGGACACACCCAGCTGCTTACATGGGTGCCAGGGAATTAAACTCTGGCAGACTCAGACCCCTCAGCCCTCATGCTTGTACAGAAAGTGCTCTTAACCTCTGAGCCCTCTCCCCAGCTCCAGTGGTCTATTTTTAATCATTTCTTTTTTTAATAGTTTATTGTTTGTTTGTTTGTTTATTTATTTATTTGTGAGAGAAAGAGGTAGAGAGAGAGAGAGAGAGAGAGAGAATGGGCACATCAGAGCCTCCAGCCACTGCAAATGAACTCCAGACACATATGCCACCTTGTGCATCTGGCTTACATGGGTCCTGGGGAATCAAACCTGGGTCCTTTGGCTTTGCAGGCAAGCGCTTTAATCCCTAAGCCATCTTTCCACCCCAATTTTAATCATTTCTTTCCTGCTACTTGCATTGGGCAGCAAGTCCTTCTCTTTTAAAAAAAAAAAAAACTTATTTATTTATTTAAGAGCAAAAGGGGCAGAGATAGAGAGAATGGCCATGCCAGAGTCAGTCAGAGTGCACAGGAACTCCAGACAGTTGTGCCACCTCTTGCATCTGGATTTACATGGGTACTTGGGAGTTGAACCTGGGTCTTTTGACTTTGCTGGCAAGTGCCTTATCTACTAAGTCATCTCTCCAGCCCCCAAGTCTTCTTTTTAATGCAAATGCAAAATAACTAGCCTCAAACACACAATTTTGAAGTTGCAGATTCTGCCGCGTCTTCGCCAAGTCGCAGATCTCAGCCATGACTCTTGGGTATTTCCATCTTTCCAATTTTGGGGGGTGTCATTTTCCCCTGAAAATTCAACTATCTGAGAAACTGAATCCATAAACACCTTTAATTTAAACTTGTCCTATTTTTGCTATGTGAGGACATTAGAACCAGTGTCCAAGCTCCTCAGTGAGTTTATATTACATGTAAAGGAGACAAATGATGAACAGGTAGACAAAAGAATGAATAGGACAACAAACTCTTGGAGGGAATGATAAGGACTGGTCAAGAGAGACAGGGAATGGGCTGAGGGGATGGCTCAGTTGGTGAAGCACTTGTCAGGCAAGCATGGGACCTGAGTTCAGATCTCCAGCATCCATGTAAGTGCCAGGTGTAAAGGTACTTGACTGTGATCCCAGTGCTCAGAACATGGAGTCAGGCAGATCCTAGGATCTTGGCAAGCTAGATTGATACAATGGCAAGCTCCTCATTCTGTGAGAGACCCTGTCTCAATAAATAAGGTGGAGAGCTATTGAGGAATGCTCCCAATATCAACCTGCAGCCACCACATATATGCACACACATGTGCCACACATATATGGATACACATGCATACCACACATGTATGCACTTGCAAAAAGAAAGAAAAATAAAAGAAAGGGATGAAGAGATGACTCAGGGTTTAAAGGTGCTTGCTTGCAAAGCCTGACAGCCTGAGTTTGATTCCCCAGTACCCAGGTAAAGCCAGAAGCACAAGGTGACTTATGCATCTGGAGTTTGTTTGTATCCACAGGAGGGCCTGGCATACCCATATTCTTTCTTTCTCTCTCCCCAGCCTCTCTCAAATAAATAAAAAGGTAAATAAAAATTTTAACAAATAAAGAACAAATCCATATTTTTATTTTGCCAGTGCAATTTGGAAAGAGGTCTTTTAGAAAGTTCATCAAAGCTAAAAAGTAAATGAGGAAAAAGATCTAGTCCTAAAAAGCTGAAGAAAATAAATTCCCCCCGAGAGTTCAGTTTAAAGACACCCCGAGACTACATAGTGAATGCCAGGTCAGCCTGGGCTAGAGCAAGACCCTACCTCAACAAACAAAAAAGAAAGAAGAAAGAAAGAGGCAGGGAGGGAGGGAAGGAGGGAGGGGATAGGGAGGAAAGAAGGAAGGAAGGAAGGAAGGAAGGAAGGAAGGAAGGAAGGAAGGAAGGAAGGAAGGAAGGAAGGAAGGAAGGGAGGAAAGAAAGAAATTGAGGAGTCCATGAGTGCTGTGGTTGTATTTTTCACTGTCTTCTTGCCATTCAAGAGGTACAGAGCATTGGAAGAGACTTAAAATACCATCAGTAGTAAATATTTTAGGCTCTGAACATCCACAATATTTGTCACTGCTGTTCATCTCTGTTACTTTAGCATGAAAGTACAGGACAGATTCCCCAGCAGCCTCAGTACTGCAGCTCTGTCCTGATTTCTTGCTAGTAGCTCTCAGAGTCCCCTCAGAAACTTTGAAGGAAGTGACATCTTGAGATATGGAGGAATTGCCTAAAAGAGCTTCATCTCCACCCCACCATCCTTTTTGAAGATTTGAAGAACAGAATATCCTGCACCACTTTGGCCCAATTATCCAAGGAACCCCTGGGACATCAGAGCCCAGGTTTGGATGCTTCCAGGGTCCCTCAGCTTTGGTGCAAAGTGAGACACAGAAGGAAGAGACTGTCTGCCCTGGCAGCCTGTCTGGGTCTTGGAGGACTGGCTCACTGTGAATCCTGGGTAAGTGCAAGTGGCTGGCGGTGAACCTGCTTTATAGAAAACAGCCAAGGGCAATACATAAAACAGCCAGTGCTGTGTTGCCGCAGAACTTCACTTTATAAAAGCAGGCAGTGGGCCAGATTTAACCTGCAGGCTGCAGTTTGCTGCCTCTTGGTCCCATCTATTACAGATACACAGAAAATAAAAGTGAAAACACTATATATCTTAGCCCATTTTCTACTACTGTAAGAGAATGCCGCAGATAAAATGTTATAAACAAACAGAAGTTTTATTCAGTTCATAGTTATGGAGGTTTGGACATCCAAGTACATGAGGCTGCATCTGACGAGGGTTTTATTGCTGTGTCACGACATCGCAGAAGGCGCATGGGTCTAGAGATAGGTTGCAGCAGCTGGAGGCCCAGATGTGCCCAGTCTCTCCTCTGCCCTCTGTCAAATAAATATACTTTTAAAAATAAAAAATAGACATGACAAGAGGGATATAACCAATTCCCTTTAAGTATACGAGACAATTAGTTGCAATCTTAAAATAATATGTTCCACTAAACTGGAAAATCTAGAAGAAATGGATAGATCTCGAGACATATGTGACCAACCAAAACCCAAACAAAAGTATATACAAAACTGGAGCCGCTCAATTACAGCAAGCAATGTGACTGACCGTAGCAATCTTAAAAATACATCCCAACAAAGAAAAGTCCAGAACCAGATGGACTCAGGCTGAATTTTACCAGACCCTAAAAGAAGAATTAAAATCAATGCTTTAAAAAATAGAAAGAAAACTTCCAAACTCATCTACAAAGCCAGTAGTGATTTACCTTCTCATGGCTGAGATGAAACACCCTATCAGAAGTAGCTTATGGAAAGAAAGTATTTTTGGTTTCCAGTGTCACAAGGAAGTTTCATCATGGTGGGGAAGCTTGGCAGGAGCAGACAGCTGGGATCACATTTTCACATTAGCAGAGGGAAATTAAGAGGATGACATAAGTGAGGGACCACACAGGCCTGGAGTTCAACACACCCAGGCCTGCCCCTAATGACACACCTCCTCCAGCAAAGCTCCACCTCCCAAATGCTCCACTAGATGGTGATCAAGTATGAGGCTTAATCGCAAACACACCCAGCTATGGAGGACAGTCCATACCCAAAACCTCCACACTGCCAGGATACCAAAGCCAGAGAAGGATGCAACAAAAAGAGGAAAGTATAAATTAATACAGTTGGAGAATATAAGTGCAAGTGTCCCTCAGTAAATTATTTACAAACTGAATTCAACAACACAAAAAGATGATACATTATAGTCAAATTGGTTTCATTCCAGGGATGCAAGGATGGTTTAACATGCAAAAGATATTTAATTGTTTTATTTATTTGCTTGTGCGTGCATGTGTGTGTGTGTACACACCAAAATCTCTTCCTACCAGATGCTTTTTACATATGGCTTCTTATGTGGGTACTGGGGAAATCAAATGTGAGCCAGCAGACTTTGCAAGCAAGCTCCTTTAACTACTGACCCCAAATCAATAAATAAGTTAACATATCATATGATCTTAGCAGTGTCTGAGAAATTTTGAGCTTATTAGAGTCATTTTATCTTCCAAGACTTGACTATCTCTAGATGAGAGGAAATGGCTACGGCTCCTTTCATATTATGTAGTTTACTTTACTGACGTATCCTGTTCATCTTGGTGAAACACCCAGAAAATAAGGGTTATGGAACAATCTCACAGGGTAACCAAAAAAAAAAAAAAAAAAAAAAAAATCCCAAGGCATCCCCAAAAGATGAGAAGCTATGGCATGTGGCTTCAATCATTGGATAACCTGACAGCTGTAGAATCTTACCCATCACACTGGAGCCAAGGACCTTGGGGTTCCAGTGATAAGTCCTGCTGATTAGTGTTTATAGATTCGGATCTGCTCCCACCTGTTAGGGTATCTCCTTGCAAGGAGCACATGTAATTCCACCACATTTGGTTCTGATATTCAATATCATGTGCTTTCTTTATTTACCTACAACAGTTGCAGACCTTTTATAGCCCTAAATTATATCATTGCCGGAATTCAATGCTGGCATTGTTTGAGACAGACGGTCATTAATCCTAGAATGCGGTTGGATGCTCTGAGAGTATTTGGGGAGTTCTCTGACATGAATCCACTTGCTTCTGAAAGCCCCTACCCAACTGCACACTTTCAGTTTTGTCAAATCTACTGTCAGTGACCACTTTCCAAGTCCTTCCCAGATTTCAAAATTGACTAAAGTACTTTTTGTTATGAGAAAGCGAGAGAGAGAGAGAGAGAGAGAGAGAGAGAGAGGATGAGGATAAGAATTGGCACACTGAAATTGAACTCCTGATGCATGTGCCACCCTGTGTGCATGTGCAACCTTGTGCACTTGGGTCACCCTTGTGCATCTGGCTTATGTGGGAGCTGGAGAGTCGAAGATAGGTCCTTAGGCTTCACAGGCAAGCGCCTTAACCTTTAAGCCATCTCTCCAGCCCTAAACTACCATTTTATATTGGCCATTATCTTCTCACTCATCCTCAAATTGAATGAGTTGCTTCTTTGGGTAACTCTCTAGAAGGTTAACCCGCTCCAAATGTTTACACAGCAGCTGACCACTTACATGCCAAGTTCTACTGCCTGAATAAAGATCTGTCCCCAAGGTGAGTCCTTGGTCTCTGGGGAACACTGCTAAGTACTGTGTTCTCCCAGGCAGGGTGCTCTGAAAGGTGTCATCCTCCTGACCTGCCACAAGCCTTGACTTTCTACTCTGTAGTCTAGAGCATATTTATGGATGTTCTTAAAGAATGGTAAATGCAGGCTGGAGGGATGGATGGCTTAGCAGTTAAGGCATTTGCCTGTAAGGCCAAGGGACCCGGGTTCGATTTCCCAGGACCCACGTTAGCCAGATGCACAAGGGGCACATGTGTCTGGAGTTCGTTTGCAGTGGCTGGAGGCCCTGGGGTGTCCATTCTCTCTCTCTCCCCCTCTCTCTCCCTCTTTCTCTCTGTTAAATAAATAAATAAGTAAATATATTTTTAAAAAAGAATGGTAACTGCCAGGTAGGTTGATATACTCACTCCTAATACTCAGGTGCCAGAAGCAGAAGCACCCAAAGTTCTTGGGCAGTCCTCAGATACAGAGTGAGTTGGAGGCCAGCCAAGGAATGCATGAGGCCCTCTCTCAAGTTACTGAAAAAGAAGGAGGACAGCAAGAGGCTTAAGAGCATTAAGGTCAATGAGTTTAGTTAGAAATATACCTCAGATAAACATGTAGATCCATATATGGGTATTCTCTTTCAACCTCATGAGATACTTGTATTCAAATGGATATTAAAATTACAATGGGATTTTTTTTTTCTTTTTGACAACACAGTTAACTTTGACTACTTTGAGAAAACCCAGATAGACCACATTGGCTCTCTTAGTCACGGAAATGACATAAATAAGCCTGTCAGCTCACTTCTTTTCATTTTTATCCTCAATCATAGTATATGTTCCCATCTTGAAGAAGAATCTCTCCAGGCCCAGAACTACAGCAATTTCCCAAGCTGCCCATGGGGAGGGCTCTTCATATGCTTCTCACACATTTCCTCATGAAGCCTCATAGGGAAAAGCAATGGGATTTCTGTTCCGTTCCTGATCTTGTATGACTGAGTCTTCCTACACAAGTCCCTACAAAGTGTCCCAGATGGTGCCATCTAGCAGAATAATCAGCCTGGGGTCTTATAAACACAGGTCCTCTCAGAAGAAACATTTTCTAAGGTCTCTTTCCTTCCCTTCCTCCTCCTCTTTTCTTCCTCCTTCTTCCTACCTCCTTGTGTTCACCCTCCTTCTCGTACTTTTCTTCTTATGATTGCATGATGGTTCCTGAAAGAAGATTGTACAAAAAGAACTTAGGTTACTTAAAAGTTGATAAGGGGCTGGAGAGATGGCTTAGCAGTTAAGGCACCTGCCTGCTAAGCCTAAGAAAGCCAGTTCCAATCTCCAGCTCCCACATTTAGCCAGGTGCAAAAGTGACGCAAGGGCGCAATGCCGCACTCACCCACAAGGGGGTGCACACATCTGGAGTTCTTTCACAGCAGCTGAGAGGCTGCTGGCATGCCCACTGTCTATCTATCTTCCTCTCCCTCTCTCTGTCTCTCTCTGTGTCTCTCTCAAAAAAAAAAAATAAAAAGGTGATAAGGGGCTGGAGAGATGGCTTAGTTAAGGCATTTGCCTACAAAGCCAAAGGACCCTGGTTCAATTCTCTAGGACCCACGTAAGCCAGATGCACAAGGGGGCACATGCATCTGGAGTTCATTTGCAGGGCTGGAAGTCCTGGCAAGTCTATTCTCTCTCTATTTCTCTCCCTCTCTCTCCTTCTTTCTCTCTCTCAAACAAACAAATAAATAAAAATATATTTTTTAGAAAGTTGATAAGTGTAATCAGGCAGAATAGTGTGAACTGCATTCTCCTTGTGCTTTAAAGCAAATGTACCCCAAGACTTGGCCATCCTTTCTTTGCTCCCCTGTTTTAAAAATACAAGACATCTTTATCAAGAAAGAACACAGAATTTTTCTGTTGTGATTATTGCTTCTAATGATAGAAAAAAATTAAAAAACAGCATCTAGTTATGTGCAGCAACAAAAAGAATAGTGATATGGCTTTCCTACATTTTATAAGGCCAGCATCTCATGGCATTTACTTTTCCTTTGGGAAAGAAACACTGTGATATTTCAATTCAACTTTAGTCTCTATGATACATGTTTAAAATATTTTTTGTTTATTTGCAAGCAGAGAGAGATAGAAGACAGACAAAGAGAATGGATATGCCAGGGTCTCCAGCCACTGCAAATGAACTTCAGGTACATGCACCACTTTATGCATCTGGCTTTTACATGGGTACTGGGGAACTGAACTGGGGTTGTTATGCTTTGCAGGCAAGTACCTTAACCACTGAGAGGTCACTCCTGCCCTCCGTGATACATTTCAAATAATGTCTTGGTTTTATTAGCATGGCTGGGAATATGGAGAACCTCACTCTAATCCGTTTATTTGTCATATACATGTATAGTGCACACACACACAATGATTAGCTGTGTGCACATGAGCACACATAGGGAGAGAAATAGAAACAGTAACACAAAAGCCAAAGGAATAATAAAGACGGAGGCAAAGTGAGATGAATAGTTATATGAATCCACATTATATGTGTCTATATACATAACTATGACATATGACAAAAACTATGATTATATCAACACAACACAAAACTATTCTGAAAAGAAATATCCTCTTTCCCTTTATAGAGACAGAGTGAAACAACAGATTGACTCCATCCACATGGCCATTTTCCATTCAGGCGTGTGCATCCCACAGAAGGTAGCTTTAGGCTCTTCTGAATGTGTTACACTAACATTTGCCAGGCTGGTCTTTTGTGCAGTACAAATGTGTCTCTCTTGAATGAACATCACCTGATGTTCTGTTCTAGATACTATCAAGTTCCTGTCATTTGTTTTTGTATTCAGTTATTTGACAAGGGTGGAAAACTTGGTAGAAGGTATACTTTTAGGAATTAAAACAACCCTAATGGTAGCTTTGTTGTATATGTGTGCTCACACACGCATGTACAAACACACACGTGTATATTCATGATATGCAGAGAGCATTAGATATGAGATATTAAAAAGTATTTCACATCATGGAAATACGTAGTTTTATTGGCAGCAATAGTTCTATATTCCAAGGCCCAAGGAAGAAATCATTTATGCTTACAGTGAAACAATTATAGGGTTCTTGGCATCTTTGAGGTATTTTGTTCAGCCCTAGGGCACTTGATTAAGAGAGCTGAGAAGTATTCGTTATGTTTCAGAAAACATAAACCCGTGGACAAGGTAAGGATATTATCGGTAAACCTTTTTATAATTTTTTGTAGACCACACTGACTCTGTACTTTATAAACATCAGTATAACCTGTTGAGACATTTTATTTTTTTATTTTTTTATTTTTTTATTTATTTATTTATTTTTTTTTTAATTTTTTATTTTTTTTGAGAGAGCAACAAAAGGTCACATGGCTCAGGGGCCTGGAATTCAGATGTCTCAGGGTGGTTAAGATATTTGCCTACCTCTGCCAAAGGATCCCATTTCGATTCTCCAGGACCCGCATAAGCCAGATGCTTATTTACAAGAGAGCAACAAAAAGGCACATAGAGGGCTGATGAGCTTAGCAGTTAAGCATTTGGCTGGCCAAGTGATCCCAGTTCTCTCTCTCTGCCTCATAAGCCAGATCTCTCAAGTGGGCACATGCAAAAAAATAAATAATATATTATCTCTCTATATCTTATATCTATATTAAAAATATATATATATATATATATATATATATATATATATATATATATATATATTTTAAAAAGACACATAGAGAGAGTTATTATGGACTCTCCAGGGCCTCCTGCCATTGCAAATGAACTCTAGATCAATGTGCCATGCTGTGTGTCTGGATTTACATGGGCACTGGGCAATCAAAGCTGTTTGCAAGCAAGTGCCTTTTACCTTTCAGCCAAGCCATCTTTCCAGCCCCAACAGCAACCTTTTTGATGCTCCAGATTCTCAGTTATGGCAAAAAAAAAAAAAAAAAAAAAAAAAAAAAAAAAAGGATGTAAATACATTTGTTTAGCTTCTGCTATAATCCTCTACTGAACTTCCAGGTTGGTGAGAACAGCCACAGATAAAGGCTTTGACGTTACATTTGTACCAGCGGGAAAGACAGGCTTCTCAAAGTGACTGCTCCTGGGGAGATGTAAACAAATGTCTCTTCACCCTACACAAAGCACCCACGACAGACCAAACAAAGGAGTTCCACACAAGTCTAGGTTGGTGAACCAGAGTTTTAATAGAATTACTTACAGGGGCATGATGTTTGAGAGGCTTGCTTACCATGTGCATGCATGACTTTAAGACAGCTTCATCACACACACACAAAAAAAAAATCCACCCAAACATGAGTGAAAGCCCCATCCTGGAGCTCCCTGCGCAATCTGCAGCAGCTACGCTGAAGAGCCTCCTCCCCGGAGTAGTTGTTAATACTTTATAACCTTGGGAATCTTGCAGGTTTCAGGAGCTTTGTCCCTCTGGTTTCCTTCCTGAGTCTTATATGCCCCCACCCTTCTCTCAGGGGGAAATGTTTCAATTAGGAGGAAATAGCTATAAGACATGGCAGATGAGGTTAGGTGAGAAAATGGTCCTGATTAGCTTGGCCAGTACTGGAGTGGGTGAAGACCGCTCCTGCAGAGGTTGTCCATTTGAGGGACTGGTGTACCAGTCAGTCTTATCCTAAACACATGCTTCTTCGGGTCCTGTAAGTTAAAAGAAAAGCCAATGTTTTTCTCCCATTTTATCATTCGACTCCACAAAATCCTGCAAACACTCAAAAAAAAAAAAAAAAAAAGAAAGAAAAAGAAGAGGGGCTAGAGTGATGGCTTGGCAGTTAAGCGCTTACCAGTTCAAGGCTCTATTCCCCATGCCCATGTAAGCCAGATGCCCAAGGGGCACATGCATCTGGAGTTCACTTGCAGTGGCTGGAGGCCCTGGTGCGCCCATTCTCTCTTTCTGTCTGTCATTCTCAAATAAATGAATAAAAATAAACAAATGTCACATGTTCTCTCTCGTATGTGGATCCTAGCTACAAATGTATACAGACTTGTGTGTGAGCTGGAACCAAAAATTGGTAGCAGAGGCCAGTAAGCTGGAAAAAGGCTATAATGGAGGGACTTAAGGGGATGGTATTGTATATATGTAAGTAGAAGAACAGATTACAGGGAGGGGAAAGGCCTAAGTGAGGCCAGGGGAAGAGAATCAATCCAAATTCAAGTTATTCTGAATAAGACTTGTGTAAACCTACTTTTTTGAATAACGGCACATCCAGAAGCTATAGATTGTAACTAGAAAATTTTCAGTGCCTGGGATGGGATACCTTCCAGTGAGTTGTTGGTCAGGGAAGTCCCTGTAGCCTCCAAAACATTAAAGGTTATTGCCAAGGCCCTTGGTTTCCCTTGAAAAACAGATGGTAAGACTCTATTGCTGAAGACATCTCTTGCCTGACAGGCAAGGTCACTAAGAAAGCAAACTGGTCACTGAGAAAGCAAGCTGGTGCTGAGCAGAAAACCTTCTCCCTAGACCAGCCAACTGAAAAACTGGAAAAAGCTGCACTGCATGCAGCCCTATGGGAGACAGAAATCATCAGTGGTGAAAACAGTGGACACTGGAAACCTCAAGTTTGGCCAGACAGGCCCAATGACCAAATGGGTGCAATAGTGGCATGTCTGCTCTTGGGGTAACTAACTGCTCCCTAATTGGACTGAAGGCCCTCTCTATGGAGGAAATGCATGCCTGGTACTAAAAACACTAAGCAAAAGTCTATGGAAGGGGAGGTCATGCGCCTTAGGGAGTATAAAGCCTGCTCTTGTCTGGCTAAATGTATATATTCTTAACCAAACTGCCCTGAAAGCACACTTAATGTTCATTATCACATATTAATGCTACTCTCACTTCTGGTTAGAGAAGCTTCTCTTTTCAGATGGAGATGACCACTGGGATGACCGAAAAGGCAACATAGTGCTGAAAAGAAGGGACAGAGGAGAGTCCAGCACTGAAACATCTCTGTCACACCCTCCAAGGCTCAAGGTTCATTGTGGAAGAGGGGAAGGAAAGAATGTAAGAGCCGCCAGGCGTGGTGGTGCACGCCTTTAATACCAGCACTTGGGAGGTAGAGGTAGGAGGATTGCCGTGAGTTCAAGGCTACCCTGAGAGTACAGAGTGAATTCCAGGTCAGCCTGGGCTAGAGTAAAACCCTACCTTGGAAAACCAAAAAAAAAAAAAAAGAATGTAAGAGCCAAAAGAAGGGTACCACTCCTTACAATGCAACTGTCCAGTTAGCTTGGGGATTAGGCGTAGGTGGGTAGGCTTTGCAAGCAAGTGCCTTTAACCACTGAGCAATCTTCCCACACCCACTAATAGGTTGTTGAATGCATGGGGTGTATATTTGCAGGCATGTTTGCATGTGGGTCAGCATACATGTGTGCATGTGTGAGGGCAGAAGTGAATGTCAGATTTCTTCCTCAGTAGTTCTGAACCTTATTCTTTGAGTCAGGATCTCTATTTGCACCTGGAGCTCACTAATTTGGTTAGACCAGCTAGCCAGCAAGCCTTAGGGATCTTCCTGTGTCTGTCTCCCCAGTGCTGGAAGTGGTGCCAGCCTTTCCATGAGAAGTTCCGAGGATCTAAACTCAGGTCTGTTAAAGACTAAGAGCTCTCTGCCCTCTCACTCTCCACTACCACCTGGCCATGTGAACTTGGAGATTCTGGCACTGCCTCCTGATAGAGTAATTGAGTATACATCTGCACTAAGAAGAGGAAAGGGCCTTCCCCCAACCCACATCTCTTCACACCACCCGAGGCCTCTCCCTCACCAGGCAACAGACTCTTCCCATAAAACTCACTCCCAGCCTTGCCCTCGCTCTCTTTCAGTGTTTCCGGTCTTTTAGATGTGTGAACTGAAGTTCCCAGAAAGTGCTACATGTGCCTCAAATAAGGCTGGGTGAACTGATAGATGGAATGATGCAGGATCAGAGCCAAATTACCTTGAGCTACCTTGAGCCCCCTAATGGCCATTTATCGCCTGCCTCTGTATCTGACCTAACATCCTAGCGACAGTCATTTGAGCAGGTGTGATCCTTGTTGGAATATAAGATCCAAGGGCCAAGAATCTCATAAGCTGGCATCTGAAACCTCTGGTGTGGATCCTCCGCCTCTTTGCTATAACCTGTCTACCTGAGAGCCAGAGTGTTTGAAAAGCACCTTGACTTATAACTTTCTTTTGTTCTCTAACTTGAAAACCTTCATGAAATTGTTAATACATTGGAACATGGAACCTGGGGTATCTTAAATCTGCGTTTCCAGGCCATGGCCATTCATATTTGGGCTCCAAAATAAACTCTCTGTTATCCCCTTTGAGGTGAGAGCTGTGCCTTTTGCATCAGCGGGTACATTGCAACTGAAATGGGGTGTTAGGGCTTCAGGAAAGTCCTTGAACCCCAAATTCTGGGTTCATGTTTTCATTTACCCAAAGAATTTGGGCAAACCAAACTGAGAAGGACAGTTATTAAATAATTATTAAATTTTGGGGGGGATGTACGGAACCAAGGGAAGGAAGATGAATACATCCTCATGATCTGAGAGCCCATGGGACGGGCCTGGGGAAAACCATTAAAAGAGAGGTAAAGGGGAAAGAAAAGAAAGTACAAAGAGCTCCTGCCATGTGGCGGGCAGGAGAGGGTAAAGAGCCCAGGTGGGAAGTGGGTTTCAGTGGACGAGATGAGGGGAAACTCACCAGAACTGGGAGGTTCACGAGTGGCCAGGCAGCCCAGAGAGCTTGCCATCCCCTCACACACGGATTTATGACCTTATGGTGGCGGGCCCTTCCTTCCAGCTCAGAGGAGCCAGAGACAGCTGGTTGATGTGGGCTAAGACTTTCTCAGGAAGAGGCCAGCCATGATGCCAGGTTCTGGGGACCACAATATTAGGATTAAATCCAAGGAAAGAGACCGTCCCTCCCAGGAGGGGCCCAGGTTGTTTCTGAAAAAAAGAAAGAAAAAAGAAACACATCTAGGGAAGTTAAGAAGTCGATCATACTTTGATCTCTAGCACAGAGGAGACTGCAAGGACATTCTCAGTGGTCCAGTCAACCTAACTGCCTCACAAAGCTCTCTCTCTCTCTCTCTTTTTCTCTGATGGAAGCACCCCTTCCTCTCTCTTCTCTCTGTCCCTCTCTTTCTCTTTGCTCCACCCCCTTCTACCTCTTGCCCTTTACAATAAAGTCTTAGATCCAAGGAGCTATCTGCCTTGGTCCTCCATTGCAAACCCCAAAATCTAACAAGGTCCTCACGCTTGCTAAGGAAGAACATTACCTACCTAACCATCTCTGTACCCACAGTCTTAATCATTTCTTTTTTAAACCATTTCCCCTTTGGTTTCCATACAGTTGCCCAGGTGTGACGGGATCTCTGGCCAGGCAGACTGAAACCTGAGCCTGTAGGCGCCATCACTTCTCTCCTGACTATTAGTAATGCCGCGCTGTTGTGTCGGCTCTCCATGGATCTACAGAATCTTTGCTTCTATTTCCAGGCTATAAATGAACTGTGGTTTGGAACATCACAGTGGGAGAATTCTTGAGGGCTTTATCTCCTGCCCTGAATGCACAAAAAAAAAAAAAAAAAAAAAAAAATGCTTTCATCTCATTGTTAAAAAAGAAAAGAAAAAGTCTGCCCGAATTCATGTTCTCATAGCAACGTATTCTGAGATTTGAAAGTCTGCAATAAAATAGTATAAACCATCTGTAGCTGCCATCGCAAAGGAGCAAAGGGGTCAGTGTTTGACAAATGGCCAATAAAAAGAATGTGTGTGTGTCTATGTGCATATATATGTATGTGTGTGTGTATATATATATATATAATTCTATGCATCCAATTGAATGTCTTTGCTCCTTTCCTTTCGCTCATGCCTCTACTGTAATTATTAGTCCTGAATTTCATTTCCCTGCCCTTCATGACCCTGAAATGTCTGCTCATCCACCCATTCTACAAGCTTCCCTTTTCTCTCAAACAGCTCTTTGAAGCATGTTAAACCCGCTTCTCTCACTAGCTTTTTAATTTTCTCTTTTAATACCTCCCCCCAAATGTGAAGGACCATGACCTTGCTCTTTCTGGTGACTCTAAAGTGGTGCCCGTAGGTAGAGGGAGAGTTCAATAGCAGGTTCTGGCTTAATGATTCTCAGATTAATCTCATGGTCACTCAGCCTCATTGTTTCTGTGGGAGACCGGTCACAAAGATGACCAAACACCCAGCGCAGGTGTCAGATGGCTACAAACACGCATGCTGTGAGCTTGAAAAGCCATGGTGTCTGTGCTTAATGGAGATGACTCACTTTCACTGGGTGTTTTAAAGGTTGTGGCTGGAGGATTAGTGACTTTTGCTTCTAGGAAAATGAGACCAATCCTCACGCTGAAAACAATTAGAATCACTTTGGAAAGAAAACCTGCTTGAAAATACCAAATTACTAACAAGATTGCAAAAAGTCACATTCAAAAGAAGCAGGTACTCAGAAGTCTAGAAGAAGATTACAGGAGAAGCGTCTTTATCCCAGGTTGCTTTTCCACCAGTGTCCCATGCCAAATGCAGATGAGGTAAAGCAAGGCGATTATCCTAGCGCCTCAGAGGCAGAGGCAGGAGGGTGCCCACAAATTGAAGGCAAGCTTGGTCCACATAAAGCGTTCCAGGGTAGTTAGAGGACTGTGCAGTGAGACCCTGACTCAAGAAAATAAAAGTTCAGAGGAGATCAAGGGCTGGACATGGGAAGCAACGTCAGCTTCTTTATTCCATCATGATTGGACAGAAGATTGTCCATAGCTTTTTTTTTTTTTTTTATTTTTTAGAGAGAGACACAGAGAGAGACAGAGAGGGAGACAGATAGAGAATGGGCATGCCAGCAGTCTCTTAGCTGCTGTGAACAAAATCCAGATGAGTGCGCCCCTTGTGGGCAAGTGTGGCATTGCACCCTTGCGTCACTTTGCATCTGGCTAAACGTGGGACCTGGAGATTGGAACCAGGTTCTTAGGCTTAGCAGGCAGGCGCCTTAACCACTAAGCCATCTCTCCAGCCCTGTCCATAGCTTTTTAAATCATCGTTTGTGTCTGTATCCAAATTGTGTAGTCAATTAACACCTCTATGTCTCTTTGTTTACTTAGGTATTTTTGTACTTATGTATGTCTCTGTACTGCATATAGAAATACTTTCTTGTTATTTGATATAAATCTAAATATTTTAGTGAATATTTTGATGTTGTTGTCATGGCAGCCAGAACTTTGCTCTTTTGTTTTTTATTTTCTCATTTTTTCTCTTTATTTAATATTTTGAGTAGTTTTTTTTCCACTCCCCTCTACTGATTTTGAAAGCTTAAATCTACTGAGAAATCTCTTTTGAACTTAAAATGCATATAATAAATTCAAAGAATTAAAATCAATATCATTCTCAAATAATGCAAGAACATTGAATATTTTTAATTCTTTTTTTTTTGTATTGTATTTGTTTATTAACAGGCAGAGAGACAAAGACAGAAAGAGGGAGAGAGAGAGAGAGGGAGAGAGAGAGAGAAAGAGTGAGTATGGGAGCCAGGGCCTCCAACCATTGCAAACAAATTCCAAAATCATGTGCTTCCCTATGCATCTGGCTTAAGTGGATACTAAGGAATTGAATTTGGGTGGTTAGGCCTGGCAGGCAAGCATGTTAACTGCAGAGCCATCTCTCCAGCCCTGAAAATGTTTAGTTTTGTGTGCGTGTGTGTGTGTGTGTGTGTGTGTGTGTATGTACATGCCATGGCACCCATGTGGAGCTCGCCTTGGGGTGTTTGTCCTTTCTTCCCACACTGCCTGAGACAGGGTCATTCTTGCTGGCCTTGGCGCAGTATATACACTGCTCTAGCTAGCTTGCGAGCATCCAGATACTCCTGGCTCCACTTCCGAGTGCCATAGCCCCCTTGGGATGGCAACGACATGCATTATCTTGTGTGTGGCTTTATGTTTTGGCTGACAGGCTCTCAGGTAAGCACCTTAAACCACTGTGCTGTCTCTCCAGACCCCCTCCGCCCTCTCTCACACACTCATTGCCTTTTGTGAGGCAGCATCTCACTCTAGCCTAGACTGACCTGGAAGTCACTTGTAATCCAGGCTAGGCTTGAACTCAGGGCAGTTCTCCTACCTCAGCTTCCCGAGTGCTTGGATTTTAGATGTGAGCCAACACATCCTGCCCAGCTTTGAACATTTTCAATCCTACACACTTCCTTCCATCTTTTTGCCAGTGCTAATTTTAGTCAATTATGCTTTAGACATTTAGATATGTATTTCCTGTATTTTTATACCCTTATAAATTACACATTAAAAGTCTTCTTCTCCACTACCAACTTGCCCAAGTTTTGCTTTGCATCCTAGAGTCACTTTGGGATTCTTTTATTCTTAAGTCTTTTTAACAAAGACATCTAGCTCGAAAACTCATTTTTTTGTTTTTCTGACACATCTTTATCTTACTTTCTTTAAACAACTTCAGCTTTCTCTCAGCACTTGTGACAGTACTGACAGTTTCTGAGTTCTATGTTTGTTACAGGAAGATTAGCTGTCTCACCGCTATTGCTTTTTTACATTTGTTACCGAGACATTCTTTCATTGAGTTTCATACAGAGTCACCATTAAATGTCTCAGTGTGGGTTTCTTTTCTTTGTTATGGTTCAGAGTTCTTGTGATTTTTGTTGCATGAGACTTGTGGCTGAAATTCCTGAGCAAACTTTGTCACTGTCCGCATATATCTTGCCATTTCCAGAGAAGATACAACTGACTTCCTGTTCTGCCTGTAATGTTGCTTCCTTTACCCTGTGTTCACAGTTTGTAACTATTGCAATTGACATAATTTCCTCAAAAAGTTCTTCCTACTTAATTTGGGTCCATATGGTGCTGAATTAGTTACATTCTCATTGCTATGACAAAATACCTAACCAGAAGCAACTTAAGGGGGAAAAAAAAGGTTTATTTTGGCTTACAGTTGGCAGTTACATTCCATCATGGAAGTAGGAATTTGAGGCAGCAGGTCATATTCAGGCCATAAGGGGGTGACAGAGAGCCATGAATGCTGCTGCTCAGCTCACTTTCCCCTTTCTCTCAGTCCAGAACCCCCAGCCCATGCAATGGTACTGCCCACAGTTAGGGTGGGTCTTCCCATCTCAATTCAGCTGACATTGAAAATCCTTCATGAGCAGACATTCCCAATGATCTGTTTCCATGGTGATGTTGAATCCTGTCCAAATTGACACATAGAGATTAACCATCACATGATGCCTATGGCTGAGCTGTTGTTTACCTCTCCATTGAGTTACTTCAATGCATATATTTTTAATTTCTACAAGTACTTTTTTATAAAATTATGTCTTAACATATTCATTATATGTTTTTCCTTGGTTACTAGTATTATTTTTTCTTCTCCTTTACTTCTGAAACAAGTTTAAAAACAGTTTAGAAAAACCCTAACCGTCATGTAATTTATGCTCTCCAACCAAAAAAATCTAATAACTAAATAATATGGGTCTCATTGTTTTGATTGCTGCTCCTTCCAACTTTAACTCTTACTAACTTATTCTTCTGAGCATTTGTGTTCCTAGTAAACTTGTTTTGTTGGACATTATTCTTTTGTTGTTGTTTTTGAGACAAGACCTCACAATTTAGCTCAGGCTGGCTTTGAACTGTGCAGTCCTCCCGCCTCCTTCAAGCAGTTGCCTGGGTTATCATATATTGTTCCAGAAGATTATTTTAGGACTTTTGAAGGGGCTAGTCACTAAAAAAAAAAATATTGTGGGGCTGGAGAGATAGCTTAACGGTTATGTCCTTGCCTGTGAAGCCTAAGGACCCCTGTTCGAGGCTTGACTCCCCAGGACCCACGTAAGCCAGCTATACAATGTGGCGTATGCATCTGGAGTTCATTTGCAGTGGCTGGAGGCCCTGGCGCACCCATTCTCTATCTATCTGCCTCTTTCTCTCTCTGTCACTATCAAATAAATAAATAAAGAATTTTTAAAAATATTGTGATAGGAATACATGACATGAAATCTACTCTCATGGCAAATTTTAGTACACAATATTGTTAATAGCCATATATAAATACATACATACATGAATTTGATTTTCTTACATAAGTATAACATTTATATCTGCTGGACACCAATTCCATATCTCTCTTGTTCTCTGACTCCAGAAACTTCCATTTACTCCTGTTTTTATGGATCTTATTATTTGACCTGCCTCGTGTAAACAGTATCATATGCTATTGGTCTTTCTGGGTCTGATTTAGAAAATGTCCATGAGGTTGTAAGTGACTGAATTCTTTCTGTACAGGCTGAATAACATTCCATGTTAGGTTCATCCCCATGCTCCTGGGTCCACTGTCTGTGGACATTTCAAGCGGTCTCCATATTTTGCTGTTAACAGTGCTGCAATGAATGTAGCAGGCAGAGAGTACTCTGTGATCTTCAGTTCTTTGGGGCTGAGCCTCCAGTTGTGGGATTGCTGAATGGTGTATTCATTCTACTCCCCCCCCCACTTTATTCTACTTTTAATTAAATTTTATTTTTTGAGCTGCAATGTGTCACATCACCAACAGTGCCCTAGGGCTCCATCTTCTCCATACCACGTCGTTACTTTTTGTCAACAGTAATTCAATAGCCATATCTCATTATAGTTTTAACTTACATTTCTCCAATTAGTAACAATGTGGGGAATTTTTTTCTATGTCTGCTGCTTATAGATATGTCTTCTGAGAAATATTTATCCAAAAATGTTGCCCATTTTAAAGTAGGTTATTTGTTTTGTAAGTTATTGAGTCTGTGAAAGTTCCCAATTTGATTTTGGATATTAACTCAATCTGTAAGTTCTCTTTTCACCCTTGATTTTTTTTTTTCAGTGAATAAGCAGAAGTGCTGAAGTTTAATATAATCTTATTTTTTCCTTTTTATGGAGGGAGGGACTTGCACATTTCCTATTTTATTAGAAAATCACAGCCCAGACTAATCCCAAGAAGATTTTCCCTAAAATTCAGAGCTCCCTGGATCAGCTCCTCTAGATGGCCAGCTTGCTCTGGGAGTCCCCTGTCTCCTCCTCCTGATCTCTGAATCTCAGGTGCACATGACCACCAGTGGCACTTCCATGTGTGCTGGGGATCCAAATTCTGGTTCTCACGTTTGTGTGGAAAGCAAATTTACCAATGGAGCCATCTCTCTAGACCCCGTAACTGTGGACTTTTTTGATTAGCGTATCTTTGTAGTATATTTTTAAATTAAAAAAATATTTCATTCCATCTTTTTCTTTTCTCTTAGGTGCTTTGGCTGTCTGTGGTCTTATTTTATTTTGTATTCTTTTTCACATCTTTTTCTACGTTTCTAAATAACACCATTAACATCTTGATAGGCACTTTATTGAATGTGACTAGTATGGACACCAACACTGTGAACTTGGGGAGTCTACACTTGTGATTTTTTTCCTTAATTTCCTTCATTCATTTGATGTTTTCAGTTTAAAAGTCTTTCACATCTCTGGTTCATTTTCATGCTGTGCAAAGGAGATTGTTTTCTTAATGCCATTTTCAGATCGCCTGTGGTTTGTGTAAAGAAACGTAATTGACTTGGGTGTGTTGACTTTGTGCCTGTCGCATCACTGAAAGGAACAACTTTACTCACACCTTTGCGGTTTGTGTTTCATTTCATTTCTATGTGTGTGTGCGCGCGCATGCGCACACACATGTGCGCGTTCAGAGGACAACCTCAGATGCCGGTCCTCCTCTTCTACCTTTGAACAGGAGGGCCTTTGCAGCAGTTCCTCTTGTTCACTATTGTGGTCACTAGGTTAGCCGGCTAGCAGTGTCCCAGGAGACCGTCCCCTCTCTCTGCTTCTATCTCAGCACAGGCACTCTGAGGTTACACATGCCCACTACAGCGTCCTGCTTTTCACACAGGTGCGGGGGTCCGAACTCGGGTACTCATGCTTGCTTCACAGGTGCGTTGTCCACTAAGCAATTCCTCCAAAACCCATATTTATTTTATTTTGCCTAATTGTGTGGGATGGAGAACTTCCGATATTACATTGAACAGAAATTGAGAGGATATAAATGCTCACCATTTCCTGGTCTTAGGGGTGATCTAGGCCTCCTGAAAGTGTTCCTTCTTCTGCAATTCCTTAGATGAGTTTGGAAAGTATTGGTGATGTGCTTTACATATATATATATTACAATATATATTACATTATATACATATATTACATATATGGTAGAATTCACCCGAAATGCGTTATTCTTAGGCCCTTCCTTTGGGAGGGGTTTTGCTTACTGACTTAATCTTGTTGTCCATCATTAGTATGTTCAGCATTTCTAAATATTCAAAAATCACTTTTAGAAGATTACATATTCCTAGTGACTTATCTATTTCTTCTAGATTATCATATTTGATGACATATATTATTCATAGTAGTCTCTTATGATCATTTTTATTTGCGTGGTATTGATTATAATGTCCCTTTTTATTTCTGATTTATTTATGTGCGTAGTCTCTTTTCCTTAGTCTAGCCAAAAGCTTGTTTTTTTTTTTTTACTCTAAGCAAAACAGCACAAAATTTGCATTGATTTTAACATAGTTTCTTTACTCTTTTTATAAAACTTCTTACTGACAATCTTAATACCTGCATGTAATGTATTTTGATTATAATCCTCTTCCATCACCTTCTTTTGTCCCCCCTCCATCCCTGAACCCCTTCTTTCCAACTAATCCTCCTTCTACTTCTTCTACTTCAATGTATTTTTTTTTCTTTTGCTCTCCTTTATCATACATTTCAAAATGGTGATGGGTCCAATATTGTGCAGATCTTGTGCAGGGAACAATACTAGCTATGAGGTCATAGTTGCAAAGATCATTTAGTATCATATCCAGAAAACAACATTCCACTGCACTCTTCACCATTCACTGGCTATTACAATCTTTCCGCCTTCCTGTTCCACAGTGTTTCCCGAGTTTTGGCCGGTTTGGGTAGAGATGTTTCATTTAGTGCTGAACATTCAAGAGACACTAATTCTCAGCATTTTGCTGAGTTTTGAGTGTCCCCAGTTGTCACAGCCATCTGCCAAAACGAAACTCCTCTGACTACCAGTCAGTGTAGTACCAGTCGATGGGCATAAATATAAATATTCAGAGGGCATATTTGGTGGGTATAACATATCCATTTAGCCAAACAACAATAGTAGCTTTCCGCCTAGAGCCTATGACCTTCCCAACCATAAGATTGTGACTAGGTTTTCAGCACCAGGCACGAGCTCCCTTAATTAAACCAGAGAGAAGTTGGTTACCCCATAACCTTCAAGCTACTACTGCACCAGTGGGCACATCTTGCCTGGCTTGTTGGTTGTATACCACACAGAATGGATCCACAGCTGGTGGACATTGTTGATGACTTTTCTTCGCCTCCCCTCCCCCCCAGCCTGCATAGCCACAGTTAGCCAAGGAGAAGGCTTCTTGTGCAGGTCCGGTTTGATTTCTTACTGTCCTAAAACCAAAATAGGGGCTGACTTCAACACTAGAGACCATCTATTTCTGGTTGGTAACAAAGATTCTCTATTATTTGTGCAGCTCAGGAGCCTCACTGGGCCTGGGAGGGGGGTTCCCACCCTCTGCACTGGGGTTGTCCGCGGAACAAGCTATGGCTTCTGAGAACAGCATCATTCACTCCTGCAGGGTACTTACACTCAAACATTGTCAATATCTTAATTATATTCTTACTTGCCAACAAAGAAGTAGACAGATTTCCCTGTGGCTTTCTCTTAACATCTTTGGTTTTGGTTAACTCCCCACCCCTTCCTCTCATCCATCCCCCTCCCCTGATCCAACTTAAACTTTTCCACCACCAGCATTCCATCTCTCTACTTTCAATTCTACTATCATCTCAGTTTAACTCACGCCCACACACTCACTGCCCTCATGACACTTTTCCAGCTTCCTGGCCTCTAATGACTCATACACGCCAACTAAGCCTTAAACCTAAAAATTCAAAGTTTGGAACCAAATATTAGAGAGAACACACAGTGTTTGTCTTTATGAGTCTGTGTTACCCTTTTGGTATATTTTTAAGATCCACTGATTTTCCTGAAACTTTCATGATTATACTTTTCTTTACATTTGAATAAAATTTCATCATGTATATATTCCACATCTTGATTATTCACCCATCAGTTGATGGGCATCTAGGCTGAGTTCATTTCCTAACTATTCTGAATAGAGCAGCAGTAAACATGAAAGTGCAAATATCTCTATAATAAAGCTTAGAATCCTTGGAGTTCAGAGTGAGGAATGGTATAGCTGGGACACATGATGGATCAAACCCACTCAACAATATATATTCTCCTGCCAGAATACATATATATATATATATATATATATATATATATATATATATATATGATCTCCATATATATATATATATATATAGAATATATACTGATATATGTATCTCCACTGATGTGTATATATATATATATATATATATATATATATATATATATATAATATAAAATCTCCACTGATAACATCATACATATATATTCTGTAATGTTTTTGAATGAGAGTTTATTTATTTGAGAGAGAGAAAAAGAGGTAGACAGTAAGAGAGAGAGAGAGAATGGGCATGTCAAGGCCTCTAGCCACTGCAAATGAATTCCAGACACATGTGCCACCTTGTGCATCTGGCTTATATGGATACTAGGGAGTCAAACCTTGGGTCATAAGGTTTCTCAGGCAAGTACCTTAACCACTAAGCCATCTCTCCAGCCTCTGTGGTGTTTTTAAATTCAGAGTTCTATCCATTATTGATGGCACCAGAGTATTCAAGTCCTCTACTCATTTTTTTCTATGTCCCCCTCTTGTTTTGTCATTATTTGCTTTATATATTTAATGTTGGGTTTATGTATAGTTGAAATTGGTTTTAATTATTGAGAAGATACCATTTTTTCATTATCTCTTATGTCTCTTGTGATAGTTTTTGACTTGCCTATTTTAAGTATAGAATGATTATTTTTTCATAAAATCTTTTCCCATCTCTTCAATTTATGCTTATGTGTACGCTTAAATATGAGCATTATGTATACATATTTTACAGATATTATATAACACCATGCAGTTAAATTTTGCTTTTACTTTCTCCATTCAGTCTGTCTCTTGATTGGAGAATTGGTATCTTGTGGCATTAAAAAAAAATGGTGGTGCTGGAGAGATGGCTTAGCAGTTAAGGTGCTTGCCGTGCAGCCAAAAGGACTCAGGTTCAATTCTCCAGGACCTACATAAGCCAGATGCTCAAGGTGGCACATAGGTCTGAAGTTTGTAAGCAGTGGCTGAAGGCCCCAAAACACCCATGCATTCTCTCTCTTTGCCTCTCTCTGTCTCTCTCTCTCTTTTTCTCAAACAAATAAAAAATTTAAAAAAATGAGCCGGGCATGGTGGTGCAAGCTTTTCATCCCAGCACTCAGGAGGCAGAGGTAGGAGGATAGCCGTGAGTTCGAGGCTACCTTGAGACTCCATAGTGAATTACAGATCAGCCTGGGCTAGAGTGAAATCCTACTTTAAACAGCCCCCCCCCAAAAAAAAAAGTTCATCTTCTCCAACTGTTTAAAGACAGGTAGAAGAATATCTTTGCCAATCATTTTAGCTAGAGATTCAGGGAGTCTTTTAAACCTTGCTTGTGAATGTGTCTTGTCTGTGCTGGACCGTATATATCCCTAACTAGAGGGATACCCAGGGACCAGTTTCTGTCTCACTCTCACGGGTGGAACCCTGATGAAATCTGCGTAGTTTGGATGCCTGCTCTAAAAATGAAGCTAAAAACTAAAAACGAAGCTAAAAACTAAACTTGCTGCCGACATCCTAGCTCTTCAAAGCTGGGGGGAGATGTGGACCCTACGACTTTTCTGCAGGATGACCAAGAGTGGCATGTAACTCCATTGCCCCAACCTATCACTGTGTGAGGGACTGGACTTTGACTCACTTTGCCAAGAATACCGATGCCAGTGGTACAGTGTGAAGACCTGGGAAAGCAAAGAATAAAGAAAAGAGGTAGATGCCTTGCTAGGACATGCCCAGCTTGTCAAGACAGAGTCACAACACTCGGGGCTTCTCTCAGTCAGGGAGCAAGAAATGCTGAACAGTTTTTCAGTGGCCTAGCATGCAGTACGGCAGACACCAGAGGGAACATAGAGCACAGAAACTTTAATTAATCTCAGTGAGTCACCCTTGGCATTCCAAAAGATCTCGAAGTAGAAGGGGTTCTAATGAAGCAGAAGGTGTTTAGCTAGAGTAGGAGACAAAGGAAGGTAATGCAAGGGGTTGGGGCACAAATGTGATCATAATAACATTATATACATGAATAAACTTTACCAGAAATAAATTAATTTAAAAAATTAAAGCCTACAAATCTGTCTAGATATTATACTTCGCCTTTTGAGTGCTTCTTTTAGTCATTATTTAAGGTTCAACAAGTTATACCTTTAGAAGCTGGAAGTGGTGGCCCCCGCCTTTAGTCCCAGCTCTCACGTAGCTGAAGTAACAAGATCCATATGAATTTGAGTCCAACATGCAACTACGGAGTTCTAGGTCAGCCTGGGCAGAAGTGAAACTCTGCCGCAAAACAATTACAAGAAGAACAACAACAAAATTCACCCATACGGTACTAGCTTTCCTGAGTGCCCAAGACATCCTTTTTCTAGATCTTTCTATAGGGGACTCTTTTCAGTCCTGCAGATCAAAGTTCAAATGTCATCTGTGGTATCCCCCATTAACTCATGTGTTTTGTATGCTGATGGCAGTTTGCAAGATGGACAATTGCCTAGTAATGTCCAGCCTCTGCTCATGCCATCCTTCCTCCTGCCATCATGGAGCTTCCCCTCCAGTCTGTGAGCCAAAAGAAATCCCTTTCTGCCATCAGCTGCTTATGGTCTGGTTCTTTGTGCCAACAACAAGAAGGCAACCACAACATTTTTCTGAAGGTACTTTCCTGATTGTCCAGGCTCAGATACCTTACCTTACACCAACCCGTCACTTTCTTTGCTTCTTTGTGTTAACGTTCATGACTGTTCGCAATTACATTATACATCCATGCATTTGCTTATTTTTTAATGTATTCTTAGAATGTGAGCTCTTCTAGACAGAAACCAACTGCGTTTCTTCTCTGCTGTATCATTACTTAAAAAACAGTCTTGGGCTGGAGGGATGGCTTCGTGGTTTAGGCACTTTCCTGATAAGCCAAAGGACCCAGGTTCAATTCCCCAGGACCCATGTAAGCCAGGTGCACCAGGTAGAACATGTGTCTGGAGTTGGTTTTCAATGGCTGGAGGCCCTAGCATGCTCATATTCTCTACTCTCTTACTCTCTCTCTCTCTCTCTCTTTTTCTCTATCTTCCTCTCTTTCTCAAATAAATAAATAAATATAACAATTAAAATTTTAAAAAGCCAAGTACCTAGTGGGTGTAACTAATGCTTGCTACATGAACACATGAGTAAATATCTTTCTTGCTTTCTACCTATTTTTGAAATATAAGGCTCTCTTCATTTGTCTTCATGGTATCTTTATTGCTGAATTAATCATTTGGATAGGTTGATCGTTTTGCTTATCGATATATTGGCACTTGCCGTTCTTGACTATTGTACAAGACCATGCCAATAATCTGTGTGAGGAAAAAGAATGAACTTGGAAGAGGTTCTAAAAGGCTTGCTATGAATTGATGCTAGTTAGCCTTGTCAATTCATCCATACTTCATCTTCCACTACAGCCTAGGACAGCTCCTCGGGATAATATAGGAAGTGGATGGATCTGGCCCTTTTAGCCTTCTAAGACTGTCTACTTACCTCACCCTTGGACTGTTCACTTAGAAAATCTTGCATTTACTATCCTTACTCCACACTTCTGCCGCTTAAAATGCTACCAACGCTCAACTCTGAGCTGCCCCACTACAAGTGGCTAGTGTTATGTCACATTTTGGTAATATGCTTGGGTGTCATTCTCCACTATTGTTTCTGGTACTGTATCTATTATGTCTCTGTAACGTAGACTCACAAATAAGTTTATTTGCTGTAGAAGATTTAGAAAAATTGTAAGCACATGCTGAGTTTGTGTCTCCTATGCGGATCTTATTTTATAATATCAACAGCGAATTTCCTCCTAAATCTCATTCACAAACCAAAACACAAATGATTAAAAACCAGAAGTTGCATATTCCTCCACGTAGTAGACAAAAATCCCCTTAGGAGTAGAAAATTGCATCTCCATTTTTTTCTCTCTAAGCTAGAGACACGACTAATTTGTAAGAGGCACTCAGTAAACATTGGCTGAGCATATGAATGAGCATATGAACGCAGCATAAAAGTGGACCATGAATACAAAATTTCACTCAGTAATTTTGATTTATGGAAGTGACTATGTAAGTTAAAAAAAAGAACAGAGCAGTTCTGGATTAGATTTTTCTCAGATAAAAGCTTGCTGAACTATGTTTATACCACACATGAAAGACAACAATTAGAGTTAAAGCTGCACTTTGAGACTAAGTTTTCTCTTACGTTACGAAGGGATTGACTGACTGTTGAATATCCTTCCACTACTTTTCTTTTACTCTGACATTCTACAGTCTCAAGTGTTAGATTGTTTTTTTAGTTTGTGATGTGTTACTATAATTAGTTTTTCAGAACCAACTTTGTAACCAGGAAACCAGGAGTCAATGTAATCAAGTGAAGTTCTATTTTGAGCAAAATTTCATCTCAGAGATGGGTTACCTCCTTTCAAAATCCTTGACAAAACTCCTTGATTTTATGGGTTGGAGAGTGTTAAGGCACACATGCCTACAAAGCCTAGCCACCAGGATCCCATTCCCCAGTGCCCACATAAAGCACATGCACAAAATGGTACATGCATCTTGAGTTCATTTGCGGTGGCTAGAGGCCTGGAACTTCCATTCTCATTCTTTTCTTTCCTTTCCTTTTCTTTCTTTCTTTGTTTTTTCTTTTTTTGAGGCAGGGTCTCACTCTAGCCCAGGCTGACCTGGAATTCACTCTGTATTCTCAGGACGGCCTCAAACTCATGGCAAGCCTCCAACCTCTGCCTCCTGAGCGCTGAGATTTAAAGGCGTGTGCTACCACACCTGGGTTCAAGTGTTTTAAGTCCAAAAATAAATTTTAAAAAAGAACATTCACAGAGACAGAAAGGTAATGGCTGATGACCATGGTAATAGAGATTAGCAAATGAGAGTTATTGCTCAGTGGACAAAGTCCTGTTGCAACCAATGGAAAAGTTTGGGAAATTATTATGATGTCTACACACGACATTGTGAATGCAGTAATTTCCCGGGAGTTATATGCGCCCAAGTGATTAGACAATTTTGTTACATGGTAATACAGTGAAATAACTCATTCAAAAGAAATTAAGGTCCTCATAAATTTCTTCTTCGCAGTGATTCTAAGTGGAAGAGCTCTCCATTCTCGGATAAGCCCACCTTGAATCAGGCATGCTCACCCACACATGCGTGAGCCTGGGTGTCCTCTTTAAAGTTTGTCCTTGGTGACTGATGACTGATAACTGCAGTGCAACGTTAGTTCAGATGTTTCCCTTTCGAAGAGTCCGAAGACAACAGCACAAAACTCCCTCTCCACCGCTCCCCATGGTCCAAATTCAGAACGTGTGTCTTAGCCTAGGGAAGTGTTATATGCAAAATTATAAGCAAAATTATCTTTTCAACTTTCAGTTTTAGTGGTCATTAACAAAACCATAAAAAATAATCCATGCTATTTTATGAAAAAGAAAGCGGACCTAAGAAACCTTCATGTTGACTTCACCTAGTTGGATATCACAGGGCAGATTTTCCAACTTTGTGGCTGGTATATTGAGCTTCATTAGAAGAAGTATTACTCGTGGGCTATTGAGATGGCTTGGTTGGTGAGACCTTGCTGCTCAAGCATGGGGACCTGCCTGAGATCAGACCCCCAGTTCCCATGTAAAAGGCAGGTGTGTGGTTATGCACCTGTAATCTTAGTGCTGGGGAAGCAGAGACTGGAGGATTCCCTGAGCTTTCTGCTTTAGTTACCCAGTAAATGGGTTAGTTCCAGATTCACTGAGAGACCCTATTGCAAAGCGGGGAGCAATGGAGGAAGGTACCCAAAATCAAGCTCTAGCTTCTATGCCCACACACACACATATAAACATGCACACACATACACACACACATGCATACACATCACACACGCTTAAAAATACAATAAAGCAAAATAAGGAAGTATTCTTCGAAGGTACGGTCTTACTCTGGCCCAGGCTGACCTGGAATTCACTATACAGTTTCAGGCTCAAACTCACAGCAATCCTCCTATTGCTGCCTCCCGAGTGCTGGGATTAAAGGTGTGTGCCACCACACCCACCCTTTTTTTCTTTAATTTCCTTAACAACCTCTTATTTTTGACTAACAATGTTCCCCTAACTATGCCTCTTAAAGGTTAACTTAGCCTCTAGGAATCCATACATATTGAGGAGGGAAATAATTTACCAATGCATTCATTTTCTTTCCTGAAATGACTCATTTCAGATTTTGCTGCATTCTTGAAATGCCAGAAAAATTTAAACAACAGAAACCTCAGGTACCAACCCTTCCTTCATTGTGTTAGTCAATGTCTCACTGCTGGGGAAAAAGTACTTGACAAATGTTGCAAGGAAGGAAAGTTTATTCCAACTGATAGTTCCAGAGGATAGATTCCATCCCAGCAGGGAAAGCAAGGCAGGGCCAGGAAACCAGTGTCTCATTATCACATCAACAGGGAGGAAGTAGAGAGCGACAAATGCTGCTGCTCAGCCAGCTGTCTCCTGTTTTCTAGACAGCCCAGGGACCCAGCACATGGAATGGTGCAGCCCACAGTTCAGATGGGTCCTCCTGCCTTAATACACCTAATCAAGATCATCCCTCTGGGGTTGGAGAGATGGCTTATCGCTTAAGGCACCTGCCTGCTAAGCCTAAGAATGCCAGTTCCAATCTCTAGCGGTACCAATCTCCAGGTCCCATGTTTAGCCAGATGCAAAGTGACGCAAGGGCACAATGCCGCACTTGCCTACAAGGGGGCGCACACATCTGGATTTCATTCGCAGCGGCTGAGAGACTGCTGGCGCCCCCATCTCTCTGTCTCCCTCTCCCTCTCTCTCTGTGTCTCTCTCCAAAAATAAAAAATAATAATAATAAAAATAAATAAAAATAAAAGATCATCCCTCACAGATATGCACAGAGGCTAACCTATCTACACACTACCTCGCAAGTGATCCTAGGTCCTTTCCTGACAATCAACACACACTGTCACATCAACCTTCTGTCCTCGCTCTTTAAACAGTTCATCTAATTGTCTTACATCCTTTCACTTTCTGGAGCCCATCACTGATGACCATTCAAAGAGCAAGTGGGTTGACCTCTTGAGTGTGTCCCATAGGAAACAGAACCCAGCCCCAGTCGAGGTCTGGGTCACAGCAACAGTGTTTACTTCCCAACCACCGTCACATCTCTGCCTCCTTGGTGTCATGTAAATCTGTCCCTCCAGCGGCCTCCACAAGTACGGGTGTCAAAGATGATCAGTTACTCGCCAAGCACTGGCTGTGCAGAGGAAGATGGTGCATGGTGCTTAGGCAGAAGGCATTCTGAAAAGTTTTGGGATAATGTCCACTGGAAACTCTGCTTTTCATTGGTTGATAGATGTTGTAAATGTTAGAGTAAAAGTCACATTGGAGGTCTGAGGAAATAGCATGATCTGTGTTCAATCCCCAAAAATTCACAGAAAAAAAAAATGATGAAGATAGAGACTGTAGCAGCTGCCTTCTTGTTGCTGGGACAAATCACTCAGTAAGAGGAAGCTGTTGAAAGAAAAGGTTTATTTCAGTTCATAGTTTAAAAAAAAATTTTTTTTTGTTTATCTTTATTTATCTGAGAGTGACAGACAGAGAGAAAAAGAGGCAGAAAGAGAGAGAGCGAGAGAATGTGTGCACCAGGGCCTCCAGTCACTGCAAATGAACTCCAGATGTATATGCCACCTTGTGCATCTGGCTTATGTGGGTCCTGGGGAACTGAGCCTCGAACTAGGGTCCTTAGGCTTCACAGGCAAGCACTTAACTGCTAAGCCATCTCTCCAATCCTCGGTTCACAGTTTTAAGGGGATGGTTCTTCATGGTGGGGAAAACATGGAAGAGTAGACATCTGAGGGTCATATCTTGTCACAGAAGCAGGAGAAAGAAGTAGTTTGAGGGACCTAGCTCTGAACACCCAGCGGGCTAGACTGACAAACCTCAAGGTCTAGCCTCAGCAGCTTACTTCCTCTAGACACGCTCCGCCTCACAAAGGCTCCACAACCTTCCCAAATCGCCATCAGTTGGGGACCAAGTCTTCAAAGCACCTAAGACTATGGGGAGCATTTCACATTCTGGCTTAATTGGTTAGTTCCAAGCCAATGAGAGGGCAGTGCTGTTAAGAGACATCTGAGCTTGTCCTCTGACCTTCACACACACACATACACCTGCACATACTCACACACACACACACACATGTATTTGCACACACGTGAGCATGCACATACACACAAATAGAAAGTCACAGAGGAATCCAAGAGATTTGTCTTCGCCCAGTTTCCAGTTCAAAACTACATTACAGCCAGGCATGGTGACACATGCCTTTAATCCCAGCGCTTGGGAGGCAGAGGTAGGAGGATTGCTGAGAGTTTGAGGTCACCCTGAAACTACATAGTGAATTCTGGGTCAGCCTGGACCAGTGAGACCCTACCTCAAAAAACCAAAATATATAAATATATATATATATATATATATATATATATATATATATATATAGAGAGAGAGAGAGAGAGAGAGAGAGAGAGAGAGAGAGAGAGACTGACTACATTATCCTTATATTGTTCAACAAACTTGATCAATAGCTTGGCTTTAAGAAAGAAGGCTAATTAAATCCATGAACTACCAGGCAGGCTTGTGCCTCTAAGACTGCTGAGAACGAGGTGGTCTCAATACACTGCTCTTCCAATTCATTTAGTGGACAGAGTTTGAATCTGCTTGGAAGAAAACCCATCAAACTGTCAGTCAAGGGGCCCTGGAATGAAGAGACTCAAAACAAGCAGATTAAAATGTCACAATTAGATCTGCCAAGCAGCTGACTTGATTTTGTGAAAGGAATAGAAATTCCAACAGCTTTCAGACTGAATCAGCTCAAGTTTGTGGTATGTGTGTGTGCACATATATTTTCTGATGCTTTTCTTAAAAAAAAAAAATGCCCTAGAAATACTTTGTTTGTTTGTTTATTTCATCCTTTAGGAACAAGTAAGGATTATGTTTGTCATCTGGCTGGAATTACACTCCTCTTTAATATGATGGGGTGAAAAAATTTTCTAATTTGAAGACCAGGTTTCTGACTATTTTGTTTCTTTGTTTGTTTTTGTTTCTTCAAGGGAGGGTCTCACTCTAGCTCAGGCTGACCTGGAATTCACTATGTAGTCTCAGGGTGGCCTCGAACTCACTACACTCCTATCTCTGCCTCCCTAGGGCTGGGATTAAAGGCATGCACCACCACGCTGGGCTGGTTTTGGCTATTTTTTAAATTAGTTATGGACATACTCAGTATGTAAACTAACCTCATTCCTGCCCCCTCTAAGGGACTGTCCTCATTAGGGGTGCTGGTTATCTCCATGGAGATCATGGGCCATGCATTGTAGGGGTATCCATCAGTTATGGGGAAGAGGCGATGTCTCTGTACATAATGTCCCACCCAACCTGTGGCTCTTACAGTCTTTCTGCCCACTCTTCCACCAATTGCCCTGTGTTGGGTTCGTTTTGTGTCTACTTCATTGGAGGGCTCCTAGGAGCCTCTGGATCTCTGCTTTGGTAGGAGTTGAGTGTCCTCACATTATTGTTGAAATCTGAATACCCTCCATTCCCCTTGTATGACAGACCTACCATGTATGTACACAGTTTCCAAGTCACACCTTACCTTACTTGGTCTTGTTTCAAGTTGCTTTTTTTTGTTTGTTTGTTTGTTATTGTTGTTTCTTTCTTTCTTTGTATTTTTGTCTGCTTTCTATATGCTTTTGTGTGTGTGTATGAGACATGCGTGTACGTGTGCATGTTTGCATGTTCATATGTTTGTAAGCACACATGTCCTATGGCATGCATGTAGACATCAGGGGACAACTGAAGCATCACTTGTCACCTTCTACCTCGTTTGAGGCAGGATCTCACATTGCTCAGCATGTGCGCAAGGCTAGCTGTCCCCCGTGCTTCCGGGACATTTTTCTCTTTCTACCTCCCTCTTCTGCACAGGCACACAGGTTGCAGACACTTCCTACAGTGTCTGGCTTTATGTGGGTACCCACACTGACTTAGCAAGCCCTTTATCCACTGAGCCAACACCTCCAAACACTGCTGTGGAATACACTACATAACAGGCTGCCTTCTAACTTGTGGCAAACCTCCTGACTCAGACTCCTCCGAACGCTGGGATTATAGGCACGAGCGATCATGATTAAATTTTTTTTACCTTAGCCTCTTTATGCCCCTAAAGGCTCAGTTTGGAGACCTACATCTGGGTGCCTATGTTTTAAAGATCATGATGTTGACAGGACATCCTGGAACTTCTAAGGCTGGCCACTGACTCTTTATAAATAGCTTGGCTTGTGGACGAGTAAGCCAGGGAATCACAGGCCAGCCCACAGCCATTAAAAGCAGCTCTAGTCGTCCTGTGTCCTTGTGATCACAGAGAGAGAGAAAGAAACAGACTATATCCTTCTCAGAGCGGAATGGGCCTCGCAGTCCCCTTCATGTTGGGCTCTGTGCTGCTCCCCGGCAGTGTTTGCTGGCTTTGGAACTGTACCCTGCCCCCCCCCATATGAACGTGTTGAACATATTATTGTTTGCAGACGAGGATTTTCAGCAATTTTCGTCGTCTGACATGCTATCTTATTTATCCAGGTTTACTTCCTTCTGAGAGGACAAGATGTAGCTGTTTCCTCCTTGCTGGACACATCATCTCACCATCTTGAAACAGAAGCCCTGTGATTGCTCTCATGAGAAACGTCACAAGACCCAGCCTATGAACATTCCTTTATGGAGGGCATACTTATGAGGCTTAGACGGCTTCAGGAGATTCCCCGCAAGGCCCCTTCCCTACTCAAGGCTGTGTGAGAGATCAACACTTGACCGTGGTGACCGGGGTCATCCCCCAAGGTTACATAAGAAGTAACACTTTCCTGGGATGGGACTCTTCATACTGTGGCTGCCTTTCAGTCACGTGTGCTTCCCTCAGTGATCTCAATACACTTTCCTTGGTTCAGTAAGCTGGATGTCGACAGAGTCCTCATTGGTCTGCCAATGCCTTCTTCATCGGGGGGCACAGGTGGTCCACGACTATCTGTCATATGACAGATGGGAACTACCAAGTTCCCATGCTCATCGAAAAGCTACTACTAAGACAATGAATGTCTGGAGAGAGTACGCTCTGGACACCATTTTTTAAAAATATTTTATTATTTATTTATTTATTTGAGAGAGAGAGATACAGAAATAGGCAGGTAGAGAGAGAGAGCGAGAATGGGTGCGCCAGGGCCTCCAGCCACTGTAAACGAACTCCAGATGCATGCACCCCCTTGTGCATCTGGCTTACGTGGGTCCTGGAGAATCGAGCCTCGAAGAGGGGTCCTTAGGCTTCATAGGCAAGCGTTTAACCGCTAAGCCATCTCTCCAGCCCAATGGACACCATTTTTATTCAACTAAAATTAGACAATAGCAATCTGCAGGTCTGGAGACCTCAGCAGTCCCAATCCGGCACTGAAGGCTTCCTGGAGAGAAGCTGCTCTTCAGTCCACGTTGGAAGTTGCAAGGCTGAGGAAACTGGGTTCCAATGCCCAGGAAGGATAGCGGAACAGGACAATGCTGGCGCTCACCAGCAAGCAGCCCTGGCAGCCAGCTGGAAGGAGGGGCTTATTTCGGATTACCGATATAGTGGGAGAAGCTGGTTCCCATTCATAAATCCAAGCAGAGAGACACCGCCAAACAGCACCACAAGCCAGCCCAAGTGGATAGCAAACAGCAGCAACCCAGGCCAGAGCTCACTCCTCTTACACCTTTGGGCTGGAATTCATCCCCACCCCCAAATACTCCTTAGGGCTGGGCCCCAAGATCCACCCCTAGTGACACCTCTTCTAGCCGGGCAGCTGGAAATCCAACATAAAAGCTTTAAAACATCTGATTCTATGAGGGACATACATTCAAACCACCACAAACAGGAATATTTTCACCGGTTTTTCCTTGAATCTCACCTTGGCTTCTTGGTTGACAGCAATTCCATTAAAAAAATTATCATATGGAATTACCTTCATTTAGAATTGCTACATAAATAACATCTTCACATTTATTTGCATAAAATGAGCAACTTCTTCAATAAATTTCAGATAAATATAAAATCATCATTAGTTTGTTTTTTTCATTATGGCCAAAATTCTACCTAAGATCATGATTTGAAATTTAATCGAAAGCATACATTGGTTGTAGTTTTCCAATTCTGAGTTATCTAACAATCGATGTACCATATCCTTTATTTCTTTGTGTTTTGTTCTTTTCTCTTATTTCAGTCCCCTTCCATGTCTCTACATATTTATGTGTGTTTCTGGGATGTTTTCTTATAAATACTGTTGTTAGATTTATGCATAAGTATTTATATCTTATCTTTTTAAAAGTTATTTTATTTTATTATTTTTTAAAATTTTTTATTATATTTTTTTATTTTTGGAGAGAGACACAGAGAGAGACAGACAGAGAGAGAGGGAGACAGTTAGAGATGAGCGTGCCAGCAGCCTCTCAGCTGCTATGAACGAAATCCAGATGCATGCGCCCCCTTGTGGGCAAGTGTGGCATTGCGCCCTTGCATCACTGCATCTGGCTAAACGTGGGACCTGGAGATTGGAACCCGGTTCTTAGGCTTAGCAGGCAGGCACCTTAACTGCTAAGCCATCTCTCCAGCCCTATATCTTATCTTTTAAGCAATCTTTTGAACTGTGATTCACTCATTGCTCATTATTGACATTTAGGAAAACAGTTGTTCTGTGCATTGACGCACATTAAGCATTCTAGTAAGTCACTGGATTGTCTAGCACGTCTCCCCATTGTGATACCTATGGATGAGAACTATTCCGTTCCTTCCTTTCTGATCCTCACACATTTCCTTTCTTATTTGCTCCACCAGCTCATTGCTGGTAAAAGTGACCTCTCTCCTATCTCAGCAGGACTGACGTGTATATTAAAAACCTGCCACTGTCACTGTGCATATGTGAATTTCTCCCTTAAATGTTATATATTTTTTTCTTGATATGATTTGCAAATTTACAAATTTGGATTTGCTGTATCTTCCCAGTAAATTGAGATTTTATTTGTCTCTAGCCCAGGCTGGCCCGACTTTCCTGCCAAGCCTTCTTAACGGTTGGAATTATAAGTGTGAGTCACCATGGCTCCATTCTTTTCTAAGCACGTGCCTTGAGGCACTGAGCCATCTTCCCAGACCCCTGACTTTAAAAAAAAAAAATTATTTACTATTTATTTATTTAAGAGAACAAGAGAAGGAGAGAGAGTGAGAGAGGGAGGGTGTGCCAGGGCCTCTAGCCACACTAGCCAGATGAACTCCAGACACATGCACCACCTTTGCATCTGGTTTTACATGAGGACTAGCGAATTGAACCTGGGTGCTTTAGCTTTGCTGGCAAACACTTAACCACTAAGCCATCTCTCCAGCCCCCCCCCCCCACCACCACCACCTTTTCATGGGACATGCTGCTTGCTCTCTAGCAAGGCCTTTGTGCTTAAGTTGACTTCTATCCTAAAGGAGACCATACGCACTACCAGTGCCTTGGTTCTCGGGGATCTGCCCATGCTAGCTCCATCTTATGGCCCTTTGGTCCAAGCCTAAAGATCACTCAAGATTCAAATGCCCCACTTGGGTATCTTGATGCCTTTTGATGGTTTCTATGTGTCTATTTCTCTTCTCTTTCTTCTTTTTAAATGCTGCGCCTTATTCTCCTCAAGTGCCATCTCCTATGCCCTTTCTCCTTGCTTACCAGGGGTTTCAAGTGACCGTGGCAAGCTCTTTCCAGCAGAGATCCTCTTTGAGTGTTGTGGTGTGGTGGAAATGGAATTTCAACTGCAAGAGAGTGGGGGTAGTGTGGGCACTGCCTTACATCATGACACAAATAACGTGATGCCAAAGCGAGGGCCATTTTGACATCCTTCTTTCTGTAATCGTTTTATTCAGTTCTGAAATTCATTCTCCCCGCCTCTCATCGCTCGTTGACCTTTTCTAGGGAGACGTGAACAAACATCTATTTAGTCCATAGCCCAACCCCAGGCCAAAGTGAAGAGATTCCACCAAAGTCCGAGTTGCCCAGCCACCGAGTCTGAGAGCATTACTTAAAGACAATGGGTGTGGGCTAACTTACAGGAACGTGGGTGTCTCCATGGCACTTGCACCATTGTAAAGCCCACCTCAGCTCCATGATGAGACCCTCTTCTTCCCAACAGCTGTTCTTGCTTCTGTCACCTCAGGTTGGGGCATTGGAATCTGATAAGCTGCAGGAGCTGCCAGAGACTTCTGAGTCCTTCCTGTACTTTGTTTTGTTTGTTTCTTGAATATTAATAAGCCTTCTTCTAGGATTCTGAGAAAAGTACTATACAAACCCCCTCTCCCTTTCCTATTTCTCCCTTTCTTCCTGTCTAACCCAACCTCCCTCCTTCAATGGCCCCCTTCGCGTCCTTCCTCTCTGTCTCCCTCTCTCATTTTCCATAAAATATCAAGGATTCTATGTGTGAAAGGTGGGAGGGAGGGTGGGGCTACTGTCTTGCAGCATACCCTTTAATCTTCAAAATTACCTTTGCCACAGCCCTGATATTCCTGCCATCTCTAAGTCCAGAGCTCCTCCCGAATTTCTCTGACAAATTCTGCTCCTCCTTCCTACCAGCTCCTCCGAGCACATTGTAAGCTGTGGCCTCTCGGCACATCCTATCCTCTTTTTCATCATTAAATATTCTCTTGAACCATTTGCTTGCACATTGATGGTTTCTCTAGTACCACCCAGCTCCCCTAACTATTATTTTAGTTATTTATAATAACATTATATTTATTATATTAAATATTATTATAGTTATTTTATAATTAGATTTAGTGATTTATTTTTCCTTACTTTTATTTCCATAGGAAGAAGAGGCAACAGTAGACATGCAGGCTTCCTTCTTGAAACTGGAGCCCACTTAGAAACACTTCCTTCCATGGAATTGGAAAGTGAGTCCCTCTTCTTCACGTTCACGTACAAGGTGGCAGTCTGGGGTCCTATGCTCAAGTCTTGTTGTGACTTACTCAGCCAGCTTCCTTCTTGGGGAGCTTCAGTTCCACCTCAGAGTTTCATGACGAGAACCAGCGCTCTCAGCAGAAGTGGACATAGCAAACGTGAAAAGGTGGATGGCGTTCCTGAGATTGACACCTGAGGCTGTTCTCTAACCACCGCTCCCCCCAAACCCCACAGGGTAAGAAGAGATGGAAAAATGTAAGAGGGCTGGGTCATCAGTTAAAGGCATTTGCTTGCAAAGCCTATTGGCCCAGGTTCAATTCCTCAGAACCCACGTAAAGCAAGATGCACAAAGTAGCACATGCATCTGGAATTCATCTGCAGTGTCATCTGCATCCACTCTCTCTTTCTCTATCAATCTCTGCTCACAAATAAGTAAATAAAAACATGTTTTAAGGGGCCGAAGAGATGGCTTAGCATTTAAGGAACTTGCCTGCAAAGCCTAAGGACTCAGTTGGCATGTGCATCTGGAGTTCCTTTGTTGTGGTGGAGGCCTAGAGTTTCCACCTTGTCCATTCTCTTTCTATCAGCTTCTCTCTCTCCAAAATAAATAAATAAATAAATAAATAAATAAATATTAAAAAATATATTTTTAGGGCTGGAGAGATGGCTTAGTGATGAAGGCACTTGCCAGCAAAGCCAAAGGACCCAGATTCAATTCCCCAGTATCCAAATAAAGCCAGATGTGTCTGGAGTTCATTTACAGTGGCTGGAGGCCCTAGCATGCCCATTCTTTGTCTCCTGATCCTCCTGCCTCAACTGCTTCAGCAATATCCTACTAGCATGCACCACCACAACTGGCCCCTTCTCTCTGTCTTATTCTCTCTCTCTGTCTCTCTGTCTCTCTCTCTTTCTCTCAAACTAAGTAAATAAATAAAATATTTTAAAAATTTTTTTAAAAAAGAATATAAGAGCCAGAGGATGAGGGGGAATGTATGGAACACAGTCTTCTGGACACAACATGGCTGTTACACTCATGAACCCACAATGGCTTTGTTTCTATGTATAAGACATTCCATCCTGGGTGGGGGAAGGGCTTATGTAGTCCCACGCCCTCCTGGAGGAGCTATTGGAAAGTAATGCTAGCTGGGAGAGGGGGAGTCACCATCTGTACTGGTATAGCTCCTGTGCCTCAGTAACTAACCCATACCCCCATGTTCATGCAAGCCATCTTAATTCAACTTAGTGGCACACACACACACACACACACACACACACACACCCCAGTTATGAAAGCAGGAAAGGAGCTCACTGGGAAGAAAGGATTTAGTGGGAGGGGGAAGGGACAAGAGAGAGTAACAGGGAGTGAATATGAGCAAAATACAGTACATACAAGTATGAAATTGTCAGGAATAAATAACTTTTCAAAAAAACAAATAGAAACAAAGACTACGAGATCCACATAAAGCCACCTACAAAGGCCTCTGCTAGGACACTGAACTCACAGTCAAGGGAGAAAAGAAGAGGGGAAACAAGCATGTGCCTCCAAACTGGACACCACCAGGGCAGGGTCCACAGCCCTGCAGCACCAGGCCTGAAACACCCCAAGAGCCTGACAATGCCTAGACCCTCCCCAGAGCCCTGAATGAGAGCCTGTGGTGGGGGCAGGCACAGGGGTGTCACATCCTGCCCTCTACTCTCATCCCGATACACTAAAGCGCTTGACAACTGTTTCATGCGTTAATGGTAGAAAGCTGACCTCTGATCTAGGAAGCAGACATGAGTTCACTTACTTTCCAGAGGAGGATCGGAAGACACAAAAACTCACATTACGTTAAAAAAGAAAGAAAAGAAAAGTGTTTATCATTATCATTGCCCAGAATTCTTTGTTCTATATCCAGTTATGTGGAATTCTCATTTTCATGCTTAATTCTCTCTCATTGTTCTAAGCGCTTTAGACATCTGTTTATTTTCTGAGAGAAAAGGAATTGTAATAAGGAACGGTATGAAAACTGAAGATCAAGCTTTGGGGGATGTAAGAGAGGCAGCCCTGTATGAATACTGTTCCGAAGAGACACAACGGTCCGTGGCCTCCTAGGACCTGCTGTTCAGTCATTGTTGTTAGAACTTCCCCATCTCCTGTGACCCCCCCACCCACACACACACCTCAAGTCATGATTTCATGCTCATTAGAATCCTAGGCTTTGGACTTAACTAAATTTTAACACTGATAAAATTTTTTATGTATTTCCCCCCCTTCTGGATCTGGTCCTCTGAGATACCTAAATGAATCTGTCCAGTTGAACGTCTCTGTGGTGCTGAACTGCAGATAATTTGTGCAAAGAACGGAGCATTTTTTTTTTCACTTTGCCCTAGTTCTAAAAGCACATATCTCAAAAGAACAAATAATATCTTGGTAGAGACTTCAACCAGTCCCACAGAAGCACAAAGGAAAAAAGAGAAGTGCTGGGGATTTAAGTGGACTGAGTTCATAGTCTGTCTCTGCAAAAAGCTGAGCCAGGAGGAACTAGGCAGCAATGGGCCCATTCTTTAACATCAAGGAGTAAATAACACTGGCCAGCCGAGGGTGCTCATGCTTTCCCTAACCACACCTCCAGAAGCTGAACCCTCAAATCATAGGGATGCCCACAGTGAACTTACATTAAGGGCTCTGAGTATGCTCTGAGCTTGGCACACATTTCAATATTCCACAAACAAAGCAATTATTTTGTTTGTTTGTTTTTGACTGTTCGAGGTAGGGTCTTGCTATAGCTCAGGCTGACCTGGAATTCACTGTGTAGTCTCAGGATGGCCTTGAACTTGGGCGATCTTCCTACTTCCTCCTCTCCAGTTCTGGGATTAAAGGTGTGTGCCACTAAGCCTGGCTGCAAAATAATGTTGTTGTCCAAGTTTTTGGTCAAGGAAACTGAAGCTGTGGATATTGATAACTTACCCAAGGACCACAACACCCTTAAAGATTCATCTGGTCTTTCTATGTGGTCTGACTGCACATAAACCAATTATACTGCATATACAAGTGTCCATTCTCAAATTCAGTGGTGAACAAGAGACTTCAGACAGCCAGAGAGGGTGTTTAAGATCATCTCAAAACAGTGTTGTTTTGTTTATTTAAATTTTTATTGATAACCTCCAAATATACACACTATGTACCCTGATATAATCACCTCTTACCAACCCCTTGGCCCTCTCCTCTGTCCCTCCTCCACTGAAACCCTTCTATTTCTTTCTATTTGATGTCATCATTTTCTTCTCTTTTCTTTTTCTTTCCTTTTCTTTCTTCCTTTCCTTCTTTTTTCCCTCATATTATGCAGGTCTTGTGCAGGTAGCTATAACCACTAAGAAGTCTTAAAAGCAATGACCATTTCTGTATCTAGAAGGCACCATTCCAAAGCATTTCTTTCCCATTCTTTGGCTCTTACATTATTTCTGTCACCTCTTCCACAATGGATCCTGAGCCTTGGAGGGTGCAATAGAGATGTCTCATTTAGTGGGGAACACCACAGTTATCACTTCTTCCCAGCACTTTGAGAAGTTTGGCATGTCCCCAGCAGTTACCTGTCAAACTTGATTGTGCATATGAATCCTGTAAGAACTTTCAACACAGATTCTGCCCTTTGGGGCCCCAAAACAGCATTGCATCTGGTTCCCTGAGGCGGCGGCTGCTGATACTGCCATTAGTGAAGTCTGTGCCATCCTGCTGTGATCCAGCACATCATATGAACTCCGCCATTAACTGGGCATGTCCAGTCACTGTCCATTGCCCTTCTGGGGTCAGTTACTTCATTAATGAGTTACATAAGCCGTTTCATCAATTTACCCACAGTGGATGAAATGACAAAAGAAAAGACCGTTTCCCTGGTTTCCGTCATGCGCTGGGGCAGGCTATGAAATAGAAAGTTCATGCTGGAAGTTGTAGATTACACATTTATTTAGCTAAAGGATTGCATTAATAAGACTCCACAGGGGGGCCAAAGACAGTTGCCTGGTCGGTCTCTAGAATGGGGCAAATCTGTCCAAATGCGGTAATTGCACACATTTCACGGGTTCTCCTGAACAGCCCAAGTAGAAAAGAGATTAGCTCTCCTGACATTAAATATGACTTGGGCCGATGACCCATCAGAGTCCTCTACAAAGGTTTTGTAGCTCTTTCGGTTTCTTTCTGGCCTCACAGGAGAAAGATGGCTGTGTCATGAATTCAGTAAGGCACATGAGATGGAGCGGCTGCAGCCTCACCTTGTAATCTTTGTCCTCAGCATCAGATGAAGCCAGGGCTGTCTCCTTGCTTGTCTTGGCAGCCGCTGCTGTGAATTCAATCTGGTAATCCCTGACAGCATTTATTTTCTACTGATAAGGAGGAGAAAGAAAAACTATACATGTGTTAGCTGATCCTTCATGGTCTCTCCAGACAAAGACTTGAGGATGACCCAATTAGATAGATGGTGTTGGTAATGTCTTTGCCTTCAGCATAAAGGCAGGAGGAGTTGGACAGAGGACAAAGAGGAGGAGTAAAATAAACATGTCTGTAGAGCGGGACGCTTTTGGTTTCTCGGTTAGGTTTGGAAAATATGAGGAGGTTAGCATTATGAAAACCATTATAAAAAGCTGGGCCTGGGGAGATGGCTCAGCTCGTAAAGTGCTTGTAGCACAACCACGAGGAATGGAATTTAAATTCCCTGGGCATGGTGGTGTGCACTGGGGAGACAGGCAGGAGGAGCTCTGGGGCTCACTGGCTGGCCAATCTAGCCCTGTTGGTGAGCTCTGGATTCAGTGAGGGATTCTGTTTCAATAAAAAGAAAGAAAGAAAGAAAGAAAGAAAGAAAGAAAGAAAGAAAGAAAGAAAGAAAGAAGGAAGGAAAGAAAGAAGGAAGAAAGAAAGAGAGAAAGAAAGAAGGAAAGAAAGGAGAGAGAAAAGAGAGAGAGAGAGAAGGAAGGAAGGAAGGAAGGAAGGAAGGAAGGAAGGAAAGAAAGAAAGAAAGAAAGAAAGAAAGAAAGAAAGAAAGAAAGAGATGGAAGGAAGGAAGGAAGGAAGGAAGGAAGGAAGGAAGGAAGGAAGAGAGAGAGAGAGTGATTGAGGAAGACCCCGACATTGACCTCCAGCCTCTACACACATGCATCCACACATATGCATACATGTGCGTGCGCACACACACACACACTCATACATATGGAAAAAAATGACAATACCAAATCACCGTGCTGGAATATGGGATGATCCTAAGGCTTAGGCAGTTTGAGTTTGATAGCTACAAGCTCTGACTTTTTGCACCACCCTTCTGCCACTCATCTTGACAGCTGGACATTCTTTCCGTGCTGTCCTATCGCTTGGTGTGCTGATGTCTTTATCTGTCCCCTTTCAGGTCATCACCATCTGTGTCCCTTTAGAAGGGCTTCCAGGGCTCTTGGGATTCCACGGTCAGGCAAGAAGTCTGGAGCGTCTCAAGCTTCCTTACCTTCTTTTCATGCAAGTTCTCTTGCCCATAATTTTTTTTTTTCTTTCAGTTTTCTTCTTTTCCTATTTTTCCTCCGTTAAGTCTAGGGAGCAAGGAAACAATGTTTCACATCTCTCTCAAAACTGGAGTTGTTAGTAGAGTGAGATGTAATCCACTGGCATCTGTTGGTTTCCACATTCCATCTTGTATCCAACAAGGTGTGTCCCATGTTCTGTGTGTGTTCCCCTTTCTTAACACTGCATGTGACCCACAGTGTGTGCAAGGCAGTATCCCAGGCACTTTAGATGCAGTGAATCATTTCCTTTAATTTTTTTTCTTTATTTATTTGTAAGGAGAGGGGAGAGAGAGAGAGAGAGAGAGAGAGAGAGAGAATGGGCGTGCCAGAGCCTCTAGCCACAGCAAATGAACTCCAGATGAATGTGTCACCTTGTGCATATTAATTTACCTGGGTACTGGGGCATCAAACTGGGTCCGTGGGCTTCACAGGCAAATGCCTTAACCACTGAACCATTTCTCCAGCCTTCATTTCTTTTTTTTTTTTTTTTTTTTGCATCAGATTTGTTATGTCACCTTTTCTCCTGATCTTCTAAATGATAGCTTCATGAATATTTCCTGGAGTGGGGTCATCGGGTGTTGGTGTTTGAGCAGCCTTGAGAGAACTATTCCCCAAGATGGGACGAGTTGATATTCCCACCAGGACATCATAATTCCTTATATAACCCAGACAGTGCCACCTGGCATTTCAGTTGTCCGAGTGTTTTCCACCAAGCTATAAGGATAGAAATTGATACTAGTGATCATTTGGATTAGATGTCCCCCATAAACTCATGTGGTTTGAATCCTTGGTCCCCAGATGGTGGCAACTGGGGAGGCAAAGGCTTGCTGGAGGAGGTGTGTTCTTGGGGACAGGCTTAGGGTGTTATATCCAGCTCCCTCTTGCCAGATCTTGGCACACTCGCTTGCTGCTGTTTTCTACCTGCTGTGACAGAGCTGATACCCAGCATCTGCTAATGCCATATTTTTCCCTGTCATCGTGAAGTGGGCCTTCCAGACTGTAAGCCAAAATAAATCCTTTCCTGCCATCAGCAGCTGTTTTTGTCAGACATTTTATCCCAGCATCACGAAGGTAAGTACAGCAACCTTCTATTTTGAAACAGTCTGCTCCTTTTACTTCCCAATCCCTTCTTCAGCTTCTTCTTCTTGAAAGAAGAGAATCTACACGGGAAAGTGTCAATGTGTAAATAGCTTAATAGATCTTTAGGAGAGAGATCCACTGTATAACCAATCCAGACCTACACAGCTTTCCACATCTCTGATGGCTGCTAACTTCGGATGTCCTGCGTGTATGTGCTTGTGTGTGTGGTTGTGGGTGCACATGCACATGGGGGCCAGAGGACACCCTTGGGAGTCATCCTCAGGTCCCATCAACTCTCATGTTTGAAATAGGGTCTTTCATTGTCCTGGTGCCTGCCAAGTAAGCCAGGGTACTTGATCAGTAAACCCCAGGGGACCTCTCCTCTCTGTCTCCCAATTGTAGAGATCAAAAATACTCAACACCATGGCCATCATTTTATTTATGTTTTTACATGTGGGATCATCTCGGGTTTTCTTGGTTGCATGGCAAATAGTTTATGAATGAGCCATCAGCCCATACCAGATGTTTTGTTTTGTTTTGTTTTGTTTTGTTTTGTTGTGTTCTGTTCCCTTCTGTTCTGTTCTAGTCTGTTCTTCTCCTGTGGTTTAGAGAAGTATCCCGTATGTGAAGGCTTGATCCCCAGGGTGGTGGTACTGGGAGATGTTGTGGACCTTTAAAAGTTGGGGACCTAGCCGGGTGTGGTGGCACACGCCTTTAATCCCAGCACTCGGGAGGCAGAGGTAGGAGGATTGCCGTGAGTTCGAGGCCACCCTGAGACTACATAGTTAATTCCAGGTCAGCCTGGACCAGAGTGAAACCCTACCTCAGAAAAAAAAAAAAAAAAAAAAAAAAAGTTGGGGACCTTAGGACATGGGAGGCATGCCCTCCAAGGAGATCATGGGACCAAAGCCTCTCTCTTTCTCTCTGCTCAAGTTGCATATATGCCCACTTGACCCTGTTGCACTCCCACCATGGAGAGTTGCCATTTCCACCTATTACTAGAGGCCAAAGCCTTGGTATCAACTAATTTGGGGCATGAAACCACCCAGAGTGTGAGAGAGATCTCCCTCCCTTATTCCCATCTCAGCTATTTCATCATAGTGATGAACAGCTGGCCAGGATATTCCCAAGCAACCCAGCTGATCCAGATTTTCTTCATTAATACATGAGGAACTCTTTCCTCTGTGTTACTGAGATGAATTTCCAGTTTGCTTCATATATTTTTTGTGTGAACATAGAATTGTGTCATCGTGGTATTATTTCCAAACAACATAATATAAATAAGTTACCAGCAGAGGAATATTTTATTTAGTTTGTTTAGGATAATGTTTGCATTGTTCTGTGGTTTTTTTTTTTTTTTTTTTTTTTCCTCTAATGATGAGGGAAAGAAGCCACAGCAGGAAGGATTCTCTCTCAACAAAAGAAAAGGACCTGCCTGAGCCAGCATTTGTTGACTGTAAAGGACTTGTCTAGAAATGAGGCTGACACCATAGATGTTTCCCAGTCTACTTGTTCTGGATCTGCTGAAATGAAGTGCCACGGTAGTTCTGCAACTTCAAAATGGAGCTCTGTTGAGCTAAGCATTTCTTCTCTCATCTGTGCCAATGCTACGCTGTGCAAAGAGACAAACCCGCTGAGCCGATCTCTCTGTCTAGAAGGTCAGTAGTGTGATGAAAATCACATTCCTGCAGCAGATGGAGTGACAAAGAAACAAGTTCTCCCCCTCAAGGGCAACAACAGAGACAGGCTCAATAGCTCACTGCTGTAATCCCAGCTATTCAGGAGTCTGGGACAGGAGGATCCTAAGTTCAAGGCCAGCCTGGACAACTTAGTGGGACCGTTTCTATAAATAAATAAATAAATAAATAAATAAATAAATAAATAAATAAATAAAATGGAGTGGGGATATAGCTTAATGGTAAAGGACTTACCCAGAATTTATAATGACTAAGATTCAATCTCAAGTACCTCTAAAGGCAAAGAAAATAAAAAGAAGGAGAAGGTGATGGAGGAGGAGCAGGAAGAATAGAGCAACAACAGAGACATCACAAACAGATATTGTGGTGGTTTGAATCAACTGCCCCGCCCCCAGAAACCATGTGGTTTGAATACCTGGTCCCCAGCTGATGGCAATTTGGGAGGTGGAATCTTGCTGCAGGAGGTATGTTGTTGGGGGTGGGATTAGTAATGTGACACCCAGCTCCCTCTTGCCAGAGCTCAGCTCGCTGTCTTGATTCTGTTTTCTAACTGCTGGGGCAGAGGTGATGTCCAGTCTCTGCCTATGCCATGCTTTCCCCTGCTGTCCTAAAGCTTCCCCTTGAGGCTGTAAGCCAAAAGAAAATCTTTTCTCTTATCAGCTACTTTTGGTCAGTTGTTTTGTCCCAACAACAAGAAGATAACTACAACAGATATCTTAATGTTCTGAAATCTAGCCAGAGACAAGAGACAGACCAAGGTACATTTATTCTTCTGTTCGTCACCTTCTGATGACAACTGAAAATCTTTGCCCCACACTACTCCCAGTCCCCACCAGCTCTGTCACTGTGGTCTTTCAACCAGAGAGGGAGATTAATAACTTTATCAACAGGCTCCATAAATACCTTGTGTGAGGGTAAGTCTGGCATGTGAGGTTATACCAGAATAATAATAAGAAAAAAAAAACAATAAAAAATAGCTGACCTGGAGATATGGCGTAGTGGTTAAGGTGCTTGCTTGCAAAGCCAAAGTACCCAGGTTCAATTCCCCAGGACCCATGTAAGCCAGATGCACAAGGTGGCACATGTATCTGGAGTTCGTTTGCAGTGGCCAGAAGCACTGGCCTGCCCATTTTCTCTCTCTCTTTCTCTCTGACTCCTTCTTTCATGTTCTCAAATAAATAAATATGTTTTTTAAAAAAGAAAAAAATAGCTATGGGCCCAGGAGGAAAAGGACACTTGGTAGATAACAAATCATCCAGAGACTTGATCAGGATGCAGCTCCCAGGACGCATACATGTCTGCTATTTATACAGGTTATGCCATGTTATAGCAAACCTAAGTAGGCAAAAAAATCTTAGATGCAGCTCCCAGGACGCATACATGTCTGCTGTTTATACAGGGTATGCCATGTTATAGCCAACCTAAGTAGGCAAAAATTCAACTGAATCAAAAGAAAAGATATTAACAAGATAGGACTATTCAAAAGACTTTAAATTTGTATGCCTGCTATTCTATTATAATTATCCACTTTTAAAAGTACTGCAGAATAGAAATTCAAGAGTAGTATAATGCAATATAACTGTCAGCACTGATGGAGACACATAGTTCTTCCCATCTGTACATGGCTCTAAGTACTCGAAATGTAGAGAGTGTGACGAAGAAATTGAAAAAGATAAATTTATAATGTTCACCAATTGCACACTGCCAGGTATCTTGTTGTAACAGCACACACTGACAAAGAGAAGCGTGTCCGATCCATGTTTACAATAACAAGACACTGGAGGGAAATTTAACCTTCAGGAATAGAGTGTCAGTGGGGAAAAAATCATGCAGATTACCGTGCATGAATATTTGCTGAGCCAAAATATGTTTATTAGGACACACAACAGGAAGGCTTAGAAATAACAGCAAATGAGTTTTTCAATTTTTTATTTCTCTTAGTCTATGTTCATCTGCCTTGATGTCTAGAGGCAGACAAATGCACGGAGCAGCAGAGCTCCTCCCCGGTGCTGAAATTATGGGCATATCAATTAAGGGTCTCCGCTGGCAAGCACGCAGACCAATTCCAGTTCCATCACGCGAGCGTTGTTTACTTAAGAGAGACTGCTAACATAGATAAACCCATAGAGACGCTAACTGATCAGAGCATGAGAGACAGAGAAGGCAAAAAAAGGAAAGACTTTGTATGCAATGGTGCACAAAGGAAGAGAATTACATGATGGACAGGTGCGCAGCTCAGAGGCAGCAGATTCACAGACCTGGAGGCCTCCCAAAGAGCCAGGCATTAAACCTGTCATTGCTGCACTGTAAGGTGGTTTAGGGGATATCTGGGGACGATTCCAGGTGGCTAAGGGCAGAGTCGGGGAGGGAGGTTCAGGGATCATAGCAGTAGCCCTGTGCCAATCATTTAGAAGCATTTGAACATTTCTACAAGTTCAGCTGCAGCGGAAACAGCATGCTCTAGGCCTTGCGGGTCCATACATCTCATGGTCATTCTTACCTTTTCCGCATGAGGTCTGGGTTCTGATTGTCTATTAAAAGCATGTTTCAAGCCGGCCATGGTGGCACATGCCCTTAATTCCAGCAGTCAGGAGGCAGAGGTGGGAGGATCACCGTGAGTTTGAGGCCAGCCTAAGACTACAACGGTAGTGAATTCCAGGTCAGCCAAGGCTAGAATGAGACTCTACCTCAAAAAAAAAAACAAAAACAAAAACAAAAAAATGGCCAGGCATGGTGGCACACTCCTTTAATCCCAACACTCAGGAGGCAGGAGTAGGAGGATCACCATGATTTCAAGGCCACCCTGAGACAACACAGTGACTTCCAGGTCGGCCTGAGCTGAAGTGAGACCCTACCTCAAAAAAAAAAAAAAAAAAAAAAAGAAAAAGAAAATGTTCCAGTGTCTTTTCTTAAGGAAGGAATGGGAGATGAAGACAATGAGCCCAAGGGAAAATCTGAATAAACCTTCTAGTCATCATTCATGGCACTTGATTTCAGTTGACCTGAGATCCCCAACTTTGGATGTGAGGGGTCAGTGTATCTCCTGGCTCCCATGGCTTCCCAGTGGACAGCACTTCTGATGTATGTGGTGACAACGCTTGCCTAAATTGTTTTTGCAGGGACTTGCGGGCAACACTCTGCCTTCAATTGATTGGAGCAAGGAACCTTTCACTTGGGTTTTTGTGATTCCTAGTTGTCCTGGGGCTGCAGCACCTCGGTGTCCCAGGGGCGTCCAGGCAAGGGCGGAGCAGGGTCTTGAGAGGTGGTGAGTGAAGCTTGTTTATTTACCAGGGGAATGGGTTAAAAAGCGTTTGTGAAAGAGCAGGAAGTGGTACAGGCAGGTATGGGTCATAAGGGGATTGGTTAGTTCAAAGGTCCTCCTGATGCCTAAATACCATGTAGTGAGGTCATGGTGAGTATTGGTTAGTTCAAAGGTCCTCCTGATGCCTAAATACCATGTAGTGAGGTCATGGTGAACAGGAAAGGGTCACAGGGTCTAAGTAGTGGTATAGGGAACGGGTTGTAGGGGGATTGGCTGTGTGAAGGCTGCTGGCTGGTACTTCATTAACATATAGGGATGTAAGCAGACAAAGTTCACAAGGCTCTGGGAAAGCAAAACCCAAGTCTTCTCAGGATGTCCAGGTGCCCCGGGCTTAGGGGAGGGAACAGCTTCACTCCTTCCGGTCTTGAGATTTGTCCGGGTCAGGGTTTGCTGCAACTTCGGGGTCAGGGGCCCTTAGTCATGCCTGATAGCTCACGACTGCCTCCAATAGCCCAGGGGCCTTCAACCATGCCCTACAGGCAGGCCTTGGTGTGTCATGGGTGACTTCTTTGACATCAAAGAGACAAATACTCTACTCAGAGATCATATCAACTCTGTCCTTTTCTGAACATGCCTCTAGAAAGAACAATGTAGACTGGCTTAGCACTCAAACAGCACATATTATCTCATTTCATGTCCCCTTTCCTCCTGCCTTACATCACCCCACTTTATCCCATACATGTCCCTAAACCCCAAATAGAGGGCAAGTTGACATTTGCTCTTTCTCATCTCTGTGAACTACTGTCTTGTGAAAAACTGCTTTTTTTTTCTTTTTAAATATATTTCATTTATATATTCATTGGAGAGAAGGAGAGAATGAGCATGCCAGGGCCTCTAAGCCATTGTAAACAAACTCCAGACGCATGCCCCGCCTTGTGTTTCTGGGTGATGTGGGTACTGGGGAATCAAACCTCAGATCTTTGGCTTTGCATGCAAGTGCCTTAACTGCCAAGCCATCTCTCCAGCCTCTAATACCTTTTTCTTTTGCAAAACTCGTCACTTCAGTAACTGCCATACAGTGAGGCAAACCATCCTAGTTCACTTACAGTTATCTGTAAGAATTCTTTCAGTTTCCCAAAATTGTCTAGACAGATAGACAGAAGATAGATAGATGATAGACAGGCAGATGCTATAGAGATAAAAATAGAGATATAAGTAAGTTTCTGAAATAAATTATTCTTCACTTAGGACTCTCATTTCTCTCTCTTTCACTGCATATATATGTGTATGTGTGTGTGGTGTATATGCATACTACATGAGCTATATTATGCTATATGTACATATAGAGTATATATTATGCTATATATTATTATATTACATGTATATGTTTTTGACACAGTCTCATGTAGCCCAATGTCCTTGAACTCCGTAGGTAGCTAGGGTGACCTTGAATGGCTGGTACCATATCCCAAGTACTAGGATTACAGGCATGTACCACCAGAGCTGGCTATTACAATAATTTTTAATTATTTTATTAATTCAGTTGCATGTTTGCATATATTTGTTTTGTTATTGAGTTCACAGACTTAAGCCAGTTCTCTCAGAGAGACTCAGTCAAGGGAGACTAGCTACTTTTGTGAAAAGCTTCTAATGAGGTGTCATGTGAATGAGTATCTTGAAGCTGCTTCTAGATGCTTCTTCAGGAAAACCTGCTGCAAAAAATTTAGGTGGTGTGCCTTCAGGAAAAGAAATAACCCTTGGTTCCTGTGGTTGATGAATATAGATTCTGAAAAGTGAGAGAAATTGACAAGCCTCAATAGGTCACCAGTAAAGTTGGGACTTATGGAAATCAGGTGATAAATATAGTTTCTGTTTAAATCCATTTCACAATGTATCTAACAGGTCCAAAACCTGAGATGCATTTGTTTCACAGTCACTGGAATCTGGCAGGTTTATCACATACACTCTTTTACTGTAGAGGAAGTGCTTTTTATGATAGGAAGTGTCAGAAAAAAAAAAATTGAATCCCATCTTTCCCAAAAAAAAAAACATATTGTATGTATAAAGGGAATGATTCATAGATTTTTGTCACCATCAGATAATTGAAAATAATTCCTGTTGTATTCCTACTTGAGTTATGTGTTTGGTTCAATGAAAATAAATGACTGTGCATAATGATTGTGCATTATTAGTAAACTTAATGAGGCTAATCACATCTGTCATTCCAAACAGGCATGTCCAACCTTTTGACATTGAGACATGGCATTATCATATACAATGTTTACATTTGAGAATAAGAAAATTGAGTTGCCAAAAAATTAATTAATAAAAATCACATACACACACACACACACACACACACACACACATCTCATAAGAGGTTCAGTTGGTAAAGTGCTTTCCACATAAGCATGACCTAAGCCTAACCTGCACTGGATCCCCAAAACCCACGTAAAAGAGCTAGGTATGGTGATGCATGCCAGAAATCACACCTGAGAGGCAGAGACAGGATGATCCCTTGAGCATGCTGACCATCCAGTCAGCCCTAATTGTTGAATTACAGACCAAGGAAAGACTGTCTTTAAAAGAATGGACAGGGGGCTGGAGAAATGGCTTAGTGGTTAAGATGTATGCCTGCGAATCCTAAGGATCCAGGTGTGATTCTCCAGGTCCCACATAAGCCAGATCCATGTGGTGGCACATGCATCTGCAGTTCGTTTGCAGTGGCTGGAAGCACTTGTGTGCCCATTTCTCTCTCTCTCTCTCTCTCTCTCTCTCTCTCTCTCTAATAAATAAATGAAAATAGATCTTAAAAAAAAAAAAACCTTTATAAAAAGGATGGACAGTATACCTGAGGAACCACATACTACAAATGTGGCCTGGGGACCTTGAGCTAGCCATGCCTGAAAGCCAATGAGTAAAGCTTCTCTAGATTACTTGGAAACTATTGACATAAAAAAAGATTTTGTTTGTTTGTTTGTTTTTGATTCTGTGTGTTTGTATACATGGGTACATACATGCCATGGTGCATGCGTGGAGGTTAGAAAATTAGCAAACAAATTTAGAACATTGATCCTCACCTTCTGTGATGTTTGAGATAAGGTCTCTCTTATCATTGGCCTCTGAACACCAGACCAGCTGGCCTGTGAGCATTATATTCTCTTGACTCCACCTCCCATTTCCCTGGGAGCACTGGAATTACACTAGTGCATGACACTTACATCCGGGCTTTCTAGTAGGTTCTAGAGATCTGAACTCGAATTGTCAGGCTTATGGAACAAGTGTTTTTAATCATGGAGCCATCATTCTAGCACTGAAAAAAGAAATTGTCTGACAACTGATTTGGGAATCCGGTGTGAACTCCATCCCCTTACCTCACAGGGACATTACACTGCACTCTCTGACCTCATGGCTCTAATAATGGAACTTACTATCTGTGGAAATGGAGTCTAGCATAACATACCTACCCTGATTTCCTCATGATGCATGGTTTGGCCCGTTACACTGATGCCATCCAACATTGAATGCAGGCAAGCAGGAAGGAGAAAGGGTCTTAGACATGAACTTTTAAAGAAAATGTTAATGTTTAAAGGCTATGTTATGGGAAAAGAATCCTGAAGATTGCATTGAAAGTGAGAGTAAGGTGTGGTGACATACACATTTTTATCCTCTTTTGATTTTTGAAAAGTAATGTATGGCCAATTAAACATATAATAAAATATACACTATTATACAAGATAAAACTTAACAGTGACTCAAATTTATCTAATCTGTGCTCCGCACATATCTGCATAGCCAAATGAAGTTGGGATAACATAAGGCATGCTGGCTGAGCTAAGTTTAAATTAATTACCATCAATCCAAGTAGTCCTAATTGCAATATGGGAGCCACACCCTGTATATTAGGCAAGGCTCTCTAGAGGAACACAAATGATATATATAATGTATCATACAGAATATAGAATATATTTTATATAATATACTCTATATAATACATATTCTATACAATTTATTATATAGCATAAAAGGTGATTTATTAGGTTGACTTACAGAATAGATGCTGTCTGTACACTGGAGAGTCTGAGAACCTAGAAGTTGCTCAACAGCAAAACTGGATGCCTCAGCAGTCCCAGTCTGTGGCTGAAGGCCTGGACAATTCCTGGAGAGCCAGAGGTATTCAGTCCATGTTGGAAGGCTTAAGAAGCTGCAGTCCCATGTCCGTGGAGGGCTGCCGCCACTGCAGCAGCAGCAGCAGCAATGGACTTGCTCAGGAAAAAAAAAAATCGAAGCCAGGCAGACAGCGCTCTTTCTTCGTACCTCCTTCTACCTGGTCTATTTGTCGGAAGGGAATGCTTCCTCTGAGAGTAGGTCTTCTCTACTCACTTAATCCCTGGAAATTCCCTCACATGCATGCCAGAGGCCTGTGTCCTAGCTGATTCCAGACCCATCCAGTGGCCAATCAAGATTTACCATAACACGCTTTTCCCTGAGATTATTATCCATGTTCTACTGACTAAGGGGACCACTTTATACTTTTCTCTCTCTCTCTTCTAACATCTCATTCATTTTTTTGCCTTTATTTTATGATACTGTTTTCTAATTCGTAGAAGGGAGCTCTCATGACTCCCATTTATCACCTGCATAGCTAACAGAATCTGATATCTCCACTCTGCCTTCCCTCAACTACCCACCTCCATTGCTCCCTTCGTCATCTCTTGCTCTCCTTCACTGCACATGGACAGTACTCCAGCAGCTTCAGTTTCTCCATCAAATCCATGCCAGTTGCTCTATATTAAAAACCCATCCTGAATACATTTTCTTTTCAAACTCTTCCCTGTTTGTTTGCTCCCTGTTCATCAAATGTTTTCTTCCTAATTATTATAATCATCATCGCCAATTCATCGCTCGCCATTGTGTCTTATACATAAATTAGTCAGTAATTTCCCTATTATCCTGCGGAGGTACTTTTCAACAAATATTCATGCCATTAAATCTGACGTTGAAATCTCAGCTCTTGTCTTCAGAGTTGACCTAGGGAACTGTTTACACAGTGATGCACTCCCTCCTCTTGGCAACAGAACATGACCCGGGTCTAGTCATAGTTCCCTGCTACAATGGTTGATAATTTCCCATTCTCCTTTATCTTTCCTGTATCCTTTCCCCTGATCTCAACAGAATAATGCTTCAAGGGCTGGAGAGATTCCTCATGGGCTAAAGGGGATTGCTTGCAAAACTTGTCAGTCCATGTTCAATTCCCCAGTACCCACATAAAACCAGATGCACAAAGAGGTGCATGCATCTGGAGTTTGTTCGCAGAGGCTAGAGGCTCTGATGCACCCATACACCCCCTCCTCTCTTGTTACAATTAAAAATATTCTGAAAAAGAATAGTGCCTCAAGATTTCTCAAAGTTCCAAGTATTGCCCTTCAATAACCAGATTGTGAACTTACTCTCAGCTCCACGCCCTGGCCTCTTTTGCCCTCCATGAATGAATCCACCCAGCTAAAGGATGGGCTCTGTACAGATCCCCTATGTTATGTAAGAGTTTCCACAGTACTTCTTTGCAAACATCAAACTCAAGCTGTTCCTATAAGATGGGAGGGCATGAAGACCTGGGAAGATAATTCAGAAAGTAAGTCCCCAGCTGGAGAAGTGACTCGGTGGTTAAAGGGACATGTTTGCAAAGCCGGAGAGTCTAGGTTCAATCCCCTAGCACCCACATAAAGCCAAATGCACAGAGTGGTGCATGCATCTAGAGTTTGGAGAAGAGGATCTGGTGTGCCCATGCTCTCTCTCTCTTTCTGTTTTCAGTCTCTCAAAAATAAGTAAATAAATAAATAAACAAATAAAGAAACCAGAAAGTAAGCCCAGTGTAGCTGTAAAAGAGAAGTGACAGAGCAGAGAAACATCCCCTACCTCAGACACTTAAGGAACTTAAGACATGTTTTGTTGTTGTTGTTTTGTTTGTTTGTTTTTAATGTATGTCCTCTTGAAAGACAAATTTGTGGTTGAAGCTTAAAGAGATGAAGGAGTACATTTAGAATATACTTTAAAATCTCCTGTGGCTAAAGTGACCACCCCCCATGTTCGAGAAAGAACACATCAGCATTAGGTGACACTTCTTCTCAGTTCTCAGTGAGGGTGAATTGTTCTCACACTCAGGGCATTCTTGGTAGGGATCCCCTAATAAATATTTCTTAATTTTTCCATTTTTCACTTTTGCCTCCATTAGTGTCCTGTAGGGCTTCTTCCCATATTTTTTTTTTTTTTTTTTTTTTTGGTGTTTTCAAGGTAGGGTTTCACTCTAGCTCAGGCTGACCTGGAATTCACTCTGTAGTCGCAGGGTGGCCTCAAACTCATGGTGATCCTCCTACCTCTGCCTCCCAAGTGCTGGGATTAGAGGCGTGCGCCACCACGCCTGGCTCTCTTCCCATATCTTTTAAAAAATATTTTAATTTTTTTTTATTTGAGAGAGATACAGAGAGAGATAGACAGAGAGAGAGAGAGAGAGCAAGAGAGAGAGAGAGAGATAGAATGGGTGTACCAGCGGGCAGCCGCTGTGGATGAGCTCCAGACGTGTGCACCCCCTTGTGGCCAAGTGTGGCATTGCGCCCTTGCATCACTTTTTGCATCTGGCTAAACGTGGGACCTGGAGATTGGAACCTGGGTTCTTGGGCTTGGCAGGCAGGTGCCTTAACCACCAACCCATGTCTCCAGCCCCCATATCTTTTTTTTCTTTACCTTATTAAGGCTCATCTGAGGAAATTACTACATACCACACATAAATGTATTTAGCAAGCTATGGAAGTTGGGACTACACAGCAGAGAGGGCGGAGCTCATTAAGTACCATTGTCACTGACGAGCTCTCCTTCGTCTCCCTGACTGCATTAACCAAATGGGAGGCACCACCTTTCCATGGACCATCAAGCCACTCTCCTCAGGTGGCGAAGAAGACAGAGGACAGGGCGGGCCGACCGTGAGCCTCATGCTCTGGGGACATGACAGAGGGCATGCATCATCAACAGTGCCAGCTTGTGTGTTTATCCACCCCTCTCCCCCTGTTCTGCTTCTTCCCTCTGTAAAAAGGAGGAAATGTAAGTTTAATGTGTCCTTTCTTTTTTCTTCATATGGGTATATGTGGTGTGTGTGTGTGTATTCATAAGTGCAAGAGAGTGGGTGGCATGTATGTATGTACGTGATGTGTGTAGAAGCCAGAGGTCAACACTGGTTGTCTTCTTCGATCACTTTAGATCTTATTTTCTCAAACAGGGCCTCTTGCTGAACCCAAAACTCACCAATTTTGGCCAGAATAGCTGACAACACACCCCAGTGATCCTCCTGTCTCTTCCTCCTCAGCACTGGGATATAGACACAAATCACCACACCAGAATTTTATTCAGGTGCCAGGGATCCAAACTCAGGTCTTGGTGTGGCAAACATGTTACCCACTGAGCCATCCCCCTGTCCCTTTAAAGTCTCCTTTCTAATGGAACTTTTATACTTAATGGTTGGTGGGAACAATTTTATAGAATCCAGAAAAGTGGACCCTCATCATCCAGCTTGTTTTGGCTAAGCTTTTGGTCACTGTTTTAGTTGCTTTTCTCATTGCTATGATCACACACCTGACAAGAAGGAGATAAAGGAGGAAGGATTCATCTGGCTTACAGTATTGGATCACAGGTTGATCCTGGCCATGTCACAGCTGGAGTCTTCCATTTGTCAGTTAGGAATAAGCATAGGTATGCTTTCTCTGACTAGAAATATGTTTTGTTTTTGGAATGTGCACACTGTATAAAGAAATATATGACCCCCTACATTTTGCCACCCATCAGAGGCAATCAACTGTTAATTGACATTTCTTTGCAGCCCTCCACTGTTACTATATTCACACCCCAGGGGATCCAGGAAAGGCTGAGGGGAGCTAAGGTGACTGGTTTCTGAATAACAGGCTGAATAACTTGTGCGGAAGCCATGGGGTGGGGGAGGAATGCTCTTTTCTCTTCTTCCTGGGCTCTCAACAACCATTTCCTCCTCTGCGATGGACAATGTGATTAAGGCTAACTGTCTACACTCAGACACAAGTTTGACATGTTATTGGAGGGAAGGATTCTGCGGCGGCCATTGGAGAGAAGATCGATGGTGATATGGAAGTGTGTGCTTCGCTAAGATAGCCAGGGCAAGATCTTCTGATAACAGCGCCTTTGTTAGCTTCGGACCAAATTCAACTAAGTACCTAGGAGAAAGAAATTAGTTGGCAAACCGCTTGCTTATCAAATCTGTTCCTATTTTACAGCTGTCACCCTTTGAGGCAAGATGGTGGGTGAAGGGAAATGCCGCTACTTCCCCGTCACTAAAGGTTCCTGGGGACAAGATGTTCAATCTCGGGACTTTATTACCTTGTGCTGGTCAAGAGCCCTTCTCCAACCTCTCCATTTGTGGAAACGAGCATGAAATGAGGTTAAGGATGGCTTTCAGCTTTTTCCAGTCTGCTACTGTATAGTGAATGCTGTTTCAGGTGGAGCTGTGACAACTATATACCAGTCCACAGGCACACGAATATGTCCCTTTGTTATATTCACTGGTCATTATATGTTTTCTTTTCAATTTTTTTTTATTTATTAGAGAAAGAGAGAGGGAGAGAAAGAGGGAGAGAATGGGTATGACAGGGTTTCCAGCCACTGAAAATGAACTCCAACACATGTGCCACCAGGTGCATCTGGCTTACATGGGTCCTGGGGAATCGAACCTGGGTCCTTTTGCTTTGCAGGCAAGCACCTCAACTGCTACACCATCTCTCCAGCCCTCATTCAATGCTTTTTGACCTTCATCTACAGCCACATACCAGTGCATGTTTCAATTACCTGTGTTATGACAATGAAAATGAAAAGCCCCTGTTCTGGTAGGGTTTCCATTTAGTCAAGGAATAAATAAAATAAACAAATAAAAATACTCAATAGGATGTGAGGAATTGCTACCTATAACTGAAGAAATGTAAAGGAATCATCTGGGATAAGAGGTTACAGATATTTCCAGTTTACAGAAGATAGTCAGGGAAAATCCCTTTTCACAAGATGTTTTTAGGGCTGAGGTTTAAAGTAAGGAAGAAAGCCAACCAGGACAGGAAGAAAAGCCAAAGCGTAGATACAAATTTAGGGACCAGGGAAGCAGAGTATTAAATTCTAAGGAAGATTCCCTCACTCCTCTATGTTCACTTCTATCTGTTGTCCCCAGCTTCCCCATCTCTGAAACCTGAACTCCACCAGGTAGGTACCCAGGGCATTTGCTGAACCAGAAGTCACAGACTTTAAGGAACCCAAAGACAGAATCACTTACAGTTCATGACCAACCCTGTCTCTTCTTCAGCACTCTTTCCAGCTGTGCTGATCTGTGTCAGGTGCCCAGCCTCCGCACCTCCCCAGGTTCTAAATCTGTATGGGCAACTCCCTCAGCCTCAAATGCTTGTCCCTATTCACCTGGCACAGGAGGAAGCCTCTGCCACAGAAAGGCTTCTCCAGGCTCACACTCCTGTCTCTACATTCTTTCTATATTTACAGCCAATTATTTATGCCACTGCTTCCCATATTCTTTGTAATCACAAACAGTTTTATCTTTATATGTCTGAAGCTTAGCACCAGGCATACCAATATGATTTTAAGAAAAAAAAATAAACAAATGACTGCTGAAAAAATAATGAATGAATACCTGAATGAGTTTAAATTGTCTGAATGAATTTCAAGTGTTCCAATTTTCAGGTCAAGGATATCCAAAGACATCACCACGCAATGGACTCCCTTCCAATTCTCATTCAGTCAAAAAGATTAAAAAAAAAAATTGTCTCAACTTTCTTCCCATTGTTCTAATAGAAAGTACAAGGGAAGTAAATGTTAAGAATGTTCTGTGCATGAAAAACATAATAGCTGTATAATATGCCTGTCAAACAGGTGCTAAAATAAAATGCTACCAAGCCCTTATAACTCAGGAGGTTTGTGGGAGTAACTATTATAAGGTTTTTTTTCTTAAACTCTGTACAGAAAATTATTATCTACCATGGGAAACTTTCAGAGCAGCTCTGTGTTACCACCCTCCATATTGCCACTGAGCCAACTCAACATCTGTCCACTGCTGCGCAAATCTACGGAATGGGCCAACTCATATGTGTTTGGGGCTCAGTGTGAAGAAAATGGGGAATATTTCAGAGTAAGGCTGCCTTTAGAAATTGCCATTTACATAGAACACATGTCTCAATTTAAAACAGAATATTAAGTGTATGAAAATCATGTGCCTAGAGATTTGGGGGGGAATAATAAATGATCTTTACTAGGGTTTAATGATGGCATGAATTTGGAAGTCAAATGCTCTCATAAAAGTGGAGATATTAAAAAATCAGAGTTAGGCTTAGGAAGTTAATTGAAGTTGCTTTCTTTTTTGTCCACCCCCCCCCCTTGGCTCAAGTTTCTTGCTCTTTCACATGGCCGTGGTCTGTTCCCCACTCTAGGCAGGGGTAAGGTGGCCAATGTGTTGGTCCCTCCATGCCCAGATGAACCTGCAGTGACTATTAAACTCAGGGGCATAGACAGAGTATATAGAGCACCAAAGACAGATGTGGTTGCAGCTGGGAGGAACAGTCCTAGACATGCCGACAAATGAGGAGTAAGACAAACAATTGCTATCCGAGGTCCACAGTGTGGTGGTTTGAATGAAATGACCCCCATAGGCTCATGTGTTGCGAATATTTGGTCTCCAGCTGGTAGCAGTTTTGGGGAAGGTTATAGAGCCTTTGAGAGATGAAGCCTCGCTCAGGGAGATGGACCTTGAGGTCTATTACTCCAGTCCACCGGGTGTTCAGAGCTAGCTCACTCAGACTTCTTCCTTCTGGCTGTTACAGAGATGTGACCCAAGCTTCCCAGTCAGGTCTGTCATGCGATGAAACTTCCCATTAAGACTATAAGCTGGAGAGATGGCTTAGGGGGTAAGGTGCTTACTTACCTACAAAGCCAAAGGACCCAGGTTTGATTCCCCAGGTCCCACATAACCCAGATGCACAAGATGGTGCATGCATCTGGAGTTTGTTTGCAGTTGCTGGAGGCCCTGGTGCACCCATCTCCCCCCACCTTTCTCTCTCTCAAATCAATAAAAATTAATAAGACTGAAATAAACCCTTTCCTTCTATAAGCTGCTTTGGTTAGGAGGTTAGTCCCAGCCACGCACAAGTACATGGAACACTCAGCCAGGAAAAGAAAAATGGTCAGGGAGAGTGGCAAAATGGAGTAGAGCTATCTTTGCACTGTGTTGCCCAATATTTTTCCATTCCAGAAGCTGAGAACCTATGCTGAACCAACAGCAGCCTCGCCTCTACCAGCACTTGACCTGGTTCTATGCTCTTAAATTATCTAACTCATGAGGTTTGGCTTCAAGGAGGACCAAGTGGTGATAAGGTGAACATGCACAATCAGCATTTGCTTTGACTGTGTATCGTCTGCATACTCTGCCAGCTTGGGCTACAGTTTGAGACCTTCTCTCAAATGAACCAACACAAATAAATAAATGCATGTAACCGGGCTGGAGAGATGGCTTAGTGGTTAAGGCCCTAGCCTGCGAAACCTAAGGACGCATGGTTGAGTCCCCAAGTCCCACCTAAACCCGATGCACAAAGGTGAGGCAAGTGCAAAGTCACACATGCCCACTAGGTGGCACAACTATCTGCAGTTTGATTGCAGTGGCTGAGGCCCAGGCATACCATTTTGTCTCTCTTGTTTTCTCTCACTCTCTCTCTCTAAAGTAAAAATTAAAAATAAATAAATTCCTATAACCTAAGCAAGCAAGTTGAGACTGCTATAGATCATGGCAGGTCAAAGCAGAAAACAATGATGGCAAATGGAATTAAGCTCCCAGCATTCCCTTCTGCTTTCTGTGTGAGCTGTTATGATAGCTTGAACATTCTCTAAGCCTGAATATCCTGGTGGTTTTTTTTTTTTTTTTTTTTTAATGCCTCATGCATTGGAACAAGACCCAACTCCCCATGATTATTGGCTTTCTGGGAGAAAATATTGCCAATTGCTTGAACTACCTGGTCTTTCTGTCTCCTAAGTCACAAATAAGCAGAAAATTTGCAAAAAAAAGATGTGTCCTAACATTGTCTTCTATGTACATGGCTAAAATATATAATCCCTTTAAAGGTTCTGTTATATGACTGAGCCAAAGGTGTCTTCTGCACATTAGTCTCTTTACTCTGACCCACTGGCAGCAAATCCATGGTTAACCTGTTGCACTGCTCTAAATACAGCCTAGAGCAGCAGGCTGTTATCCACTTAGAACTTGCCTGCTTTATATACCCTGTAAGCATCTGCTGACCATAGATAAGATAATCCCTGGGCCATAAGGACCTCCTTGGCTGGCTGCTAAGCTGACATCACCTGGATAAGCGAACTCCTCTGATTTACCTCTCCCAAGACTGCCTTCGTCCACAACCTCTTCTGGGAAGCGACCACCTCCCCTAGGGGACTCTTGCTGTGACCGATTTTGTTAAGTACCAAATCTACTCAAAGTGCATGATCAGTAGGGCATCTTGGAGCCATGTCCACCTGTGGGTGCCCCTTTGTATCTTAACCAGCTCTCCCCCCAAATCCAGAGAAAACCCTACAATTTGAAATTATTACTTTGTATAATAGTAACATCACTTCTGTACAATACATTGGTACTGATTAGAATATGTGTAATTGATTTCTTATGGAGAAAATAAATTGCTTACTTGCCTTGAGGGGGGAATTGAAGAGCATGTCTGGGCACTACAAGGAAGTTGAGATTTCTATTTCTTTTCTTTTTTTTTTTTTTTTTTTTTTCTAGAGGCTTTTTTGTTTTAGAGAGAGACACAGAGAGAGAGAGAGGGATAGGAAGACAGATAGAGAATGGGCATGCCAGCAGCCTCTCAGCTGCTGCGAACAAGATCCAGATGCGTGTGCCCCCTTGTGGTCAAGTGTAGCATTGCGCCCTTGCATCACTTTGCATCTGGCTAAACGTGGGACCTGGAGATTGGAACTAGTGTTATTTGGCTTAGAGGCAGGGGCGCCTTAACCGCTAAGCCATCTCTCCAGCCCTAGAAGCTTTTTCTTTAATTGACAACTTCTATATTCACATACAAAAAATGCATGATATTTCCCTCCCCTCCCCCATTCCCCTTTAGAACTCCAATCTCCGTCATATCCCCTTCCTCTCTCTATTAGTCTCTCTTAATTTGATGTCATCATCTTTTTCTTCTATTATGAGGGTCTTGCGAAAGTATTGCTAGGCACTGAGAGGTCATGGATATCAAAGCCCATTTCTGTCTGGACAGTTGCATTGTAAGGAGTCCTACCCTTCCTTTGGCTCTTACATTCTTTCTGCCCCCTCTTTGCAATGGGCCCTGAGCTTTGGAGGGTGTGACAGAGGTGTTTCAGTGCTGGGCACTCCTCCATCCCTTCTTCTCAGCACTATGTTGCCTTTTGGGTCTTCCCAGTAGTCATCGCCATCTGAAAAGAGAAGCTTCTCTAACCAGAAGTGAGAGTAGCATTAATATCACATTAAGTGTAGTGCTTTCAAGGCAGCTTTGATTTATAGGCTGAGCACAATGGGTTATTGGAATCTATCTTCAGATAAAATAATCTCACCAGGCCCAGTTCCCACTATTTTGCATATACTATGGCTTTATTGTTAGATTATCTTCTTGCTCCAAAACCCTCTGCTTGTTGTTGTTGTTGTTTTCAAGGGAGGGTCTCACTCTAGCCCAGAATAACCTGGCACTCATTCTGGAGTCCAAAGCTGGCCTCTAAATCACAGAGATCCTCCTCCCTCTCCCTCTGTCTTTTATATTTTCTAGAATGTATCTTTCTTTTCCTCCCATTCCTTTCATAATTTTAAACTGATAGAATTTGAGTCTGTATTTCAAATTTTAGCAGCAAGCAAACTTAATGACTGCATTTATATTTGCACTTAGGTGATTATTTATGTACCTATCAAAATTCCTGGTTAGTAATATCAAAGATGCATATATCATTTGCTCCTTGTATATTCTCAGCATTTTTTTTCCCTTTTGAGACAAGGCCTCACAGTGTAATCCTGTCAGCCCTATAACTTTCTATGTAGCCAGGCAAGCCTCCAACTCACAGCAATCCCTCTGCCTCGGCCTCCCTAGAGCTGACATCACCTTGGTCACCCTTGCTCTGAATATTTTTCCCTTAGACAACTGAAACTGCAACATTACTTTTTAAAAGAAATTTTTGCACATTTACTCATGTTTTTGTTTTCAGTTCTAAGGATTTGAACCCAGTGCCTGTAATTTATTTTAGTGCAAGAAATAAATTACCAAAACATTCAAGGAAATGAAAATTTAATATTTTTACATTAGATAATCTGTGAATGTGGTGACAATGGTGAATGAGATGTTTTATTTTAACATATTTTCTAATGAAAAATCTTATATATAGCAAAGAGACACTTTATTATTATTGTTATTTATTTAGAAGAGTATTTATTTAGAAGAGAAGAAGAGGCAGACAGAGAGAAAGAAAGAAAAAGAGAGAGTGCACCAGGACCTTCAGCAGCTGCCAACAAACTTCAGATGCATAGAACCCCCTTCTGCGCATGTGTGACATTGCACACTTGTGTCACTGTGTATCTGGCTTACATGGGACCTGGAGATTTGAACATGAGTTCTTAGGCTTATTCAGGCAAGCACCTTAACCACTAAGCCATATCTCCAGGCCAACACTGTTTACTTTTTAGCCAACTAAAATTCTGATAAACCCAATTTCCCCTCATGGTTGTAGCCTGCTTGGTTTATTCTATCATCAGGTGATAGATATGTGGGTTGTCTGTCTACTTTATGGTCATTATAGATGGTGCTGCTATGAACATCTGATTCCATGTTTTTGTGTGGACATGTGTTCTTATGTACACATCTAGAAGACCATAGCTAGGTCATGTGATCACACACACACACACACACACACACACACACACACACACACACAGGTTTTGAGATGGTTTCTGAGACAGGGTCTCATTTAGCTCAGCCTAACCTACCTGGAATGCCTGATCCTCCTGCCACCACCTCCCAAGGCATGGTATTACAGGTATGTACCACCATACCTGGTTTAGGTTTAGTATTTTAAGGAACTTTCAAGCTTTTTATCAAAATCTTGCATAGTAAATTATGGTTTTTAGCTGATGTAAAAATTAGACCACGGTTTGTCTTGGGGTTTTGTCTATGGTGCTATGCAGGACTCTGAATATTTTCTTTGTAACTTCTTTCTGTTTAGAGGAGCTGAAATAACTTTAGTCAATGGCATTTCTATAAACTAGAAGAAATTGTCTTATGCTAGTGTTTAATTGGTCTGATATATTGTAGTCTTCTAAAATCCTTTATAGTAACGAAGTGTATGTGTTTTTGATTTATTTATAGGTAAGCATTGGCAATTTTAATTTCTCTGGTAAAAAGACACATTATTTATATCATAATTTTGAATATAAATATCCAAGTGGTGGGATTTTTTTTCTCCCATGTTTAATTTAGTGTCTAGTTTTCTTGCATTTCAATCAAAAGAACATTTTCTTTATTGTTATTACTGTGCAGAATTTACGACAGATTTCATTTTTGCCTATTAGGCTTTTGTAAATTTATCATGATAAATGAAACTGAAGTAGATTCTCTACTGTCATTTTGTAAAGGCTATAGCCTTACTTATCTGTTTCCATGACATGTCAAGAGCCATGACATTTTAGATGAGGTTTTTCTACCAACGTACACTAATTTTATATATACTGACTTTAGATTTTGTGGGAGCCTATATATTACAAGTTTTGATGTTTGATGACAGGCATTTATCAAGGTTAGATATTCTTTTTAGAAAATAACTTTTATTTATTTATTTTAAAGGAAAGAAAGAGAGAGAAAAAGAATGGGCACACAGGGCCTTTTGCTGCTACAAACGAACTTCAGATTCATGTGCCACTCTGTGCATCTGGCTTCACATGGGTCCTGGGGAACTGAAATTGTGCCAGCAGGCCTTGTAAGCAAGTGCCTCTGACCTCTGAGCAATCTTCCCAGCCCAAAGTTAGATATCCTTTGTAATCATTAATTATCACTTTGAAATATTCTTGATGGAAACCATGTCAAATATAGAATTTTTCATTTTAAATTTGCATTTACCTGACTTTTTGTATATGCATATGAGTGTGCATGTATGTATATGTGTTTATATGTGTGCACGTAGATGGATTATTATGAATAATTCAACTTATTTTCTGATATAAGATTTAAACATTCTAAATGTTATCTCTCACGCGCTTGTGTTTTTTTGTTTTTTTGTTTTTTTGTTTTTTTGTTTTTCCGAGGTAGGGTTTCACTCTAGCCCAGGTTGACCTGGAATTCACTCTGTAGTCTCAGGGTGGCCTCAAACTCACGGCGATCCTCCTATCTCTGCTTCCCAAGTGCTGGGATTAAAGGCGCGTGCCACCATGCCCAGCAATGTTTGTGTTTTTTGATCAGGGACATTAAAGGCAATTATGGCCTCACTGAATTAGCACACAGTGGTGGTTCTTTCCCATGCTCACTCACCAGTCTTTCCCTTTTATAAGTTTCTGAAAAAAGAAGAAAGAATGAAAAGAAGCAAGGAAAGAAGGAAGGAAGGAGGGAGGGAGGGAAGAAAGAAGGAAGGGAGGAAGAGAAGGGAGCAAAAGAAGAAAGGAAGTAAGGAAAGAAGAAGCAGGAAAAAATAGAGAATGGAGAGTTGGCTCAGCTATTCAGAGCACTTCCTGTGCAAGCATGAGGTCCTGAGGAGGCCTTAAGAAACTGCTTAAATTCAATCCCCAGGACCCACACAAACAGCTGCGTGGCACGGACACACGCTGTCACCCCAGTCCTGTAAGGAAGCAGAAATCCAACAAATACAGGAGCTCGTGAAAAACACGGCATGCTCCAGGATCAGAAAGAGACTCCAGCTCAAATCAGAACGGACAGAAGAGGAACTGGAGAGATGGCTTAGTGGTGAAGGCACTTGCCATCAAAGTCAAAGGACCCAGATTCAATTCCCCAGAATCCATGTAGGACAGGGTGCACAAGTTAGAACATGCATCTGGAATTTGTTTGCAATGACTAGAGGCCCTGACATGCCTATTCTTTGTCTGTCTGTCCCTCTCTCTCAAATGAATAAATAAGAATGGGCAGAAGAGTTATTGGCCCTCAGTGTTCTTCTCAGGCAACCACAGGTCACCCACAGCAGGAGAGTGTAAGCGATGCTGCTTGGATATAGGCATATGCATATGCCACACCACACCTCACACACATAATGACACACAGAGAGAGAGAGAGAGAGAGAGAAATGAAAGAACAAAAATTAAAAATGAATAAAAGCTGGGTGTGGTGGCGCACACCTTTAATCCCAGCACTCAGTAGGCAGAGGTAGGAGGAATGCTGAGAGTTCGAGGCCACCCTGAGATTACAGGGAGTATATTTCAGGCCAGCCTGAGCTAGAGTGAAACCCTACCTTGGAAAAAAAAAAAAAAAAAGACTCGTGCCCTACCATTTTGAAGTCTCATTTTTACACACTAGTATAAGCTGCTCAACAGCATATGCCCTGGCTAAACCGGCAAGAAATTGAGGAGGAAGCCTGCCATGCCAGCTCAGCTGAAAATGTCAGCAGCCCCGCTCTCCGTCTTCCTCCATGCACCCTTCTCCACTCCACGGACCACATCCCTCCTGGAGGAGCATCCAGTCAGTTTTCCTCCCCTGGCATTCCATGGGGTGTTAAGTACACCTGTGCTGGGAGTGTGGCAGCAATGGTCGTGGCATCAGGTAGGTGAGGGTGGTGGGGACTACGACAATCACAATTACAAGTGGAGTCATTGTTCTGATGTTGAGAAAGGTTCTTTTAGGTTATAAGTGACATTTCCAGGGATGGTGATGGAAACAGCTTGATCCATTCATTTCACGTAAAACAGGCATGGTGTGGAAATTGTGACACAGAGGAAAAGAACTCAGTAATCCTTTTTGTTGTAAATATCTGAACAAAGAAGTCAGGGCTCAATCAGGATTCCTTAAAAGAAATGTTAAGTATTTGAATGAATGGGTCCTTTAAAATACTTCTGAATATTACAAAACTATAAAGTGATCTGAAAACACCAATTCTTTCTTTACAAATAGTAATGAAACTCATAGAAGTTAAATATCTATCCCATTAACTACACTCTTAGTTGACACCGAGTCCCCAATTATTAAGCAGTAGGAAAGAAATAAGTGGCCGTTCAGAATTAATAATACCTGTGATATTTTTTTCTATTGAAAAGTACCTACAAATGCTCTCTCCAACTCTTTTTTTTTTTTTTTTTTTTTCATAAAATCACAACCAGGTGAAGAAGGTGAGAATCTTTCTGCATTGGAATTATTTTACTATAGATAATAGCTAAGCTGTGTTAATAATGTGTGTGGCTGAGTGGGAATTTTATGGACTTGGGAGACAGAGGTGGGTTTAAATCCCACGTTTAATCTATTTCAAATGTGATATAAGACAAGCTCTTTGGCCTTACTGGCAAGTGAGCAAAATCTTCTCTTGAATACTGTGGTGAATATCAAATGAGTACTCTATGTTTCAGTGTTCCAAATGGATATTTTCAGAAACAGGGCACCTGGGCATGTCTGTCTTCCCTGTTTCAGAGAAGTGAGTACAGGTCTAAGTATACACATGCATGGATAAGAGGAAGATGACTGTTTTCTTGCCTCGCTGAGGTTTAAGAAATCTTCATACGGGAAGCTATGTCTCACTGCTACTTTACATTAAAGGCAAAAACTCAGACCACATGTTTAGACCACGTACCTTGGGCTGGGGAAATGGTTCAGCTGTTAAATATGCTTTCTTGCAAAGCCTGATGAACTGGCTTCAGTCCCTCAGTACCCATTTAAAGCCAGATGCATAAAGTGGTGCATGCATCTGGAGTTTGTTTGCAGTGGCAAGAGGGCCTCTCTCATGCATAAATTAATAAATAAATAAATTAATTAAATAGATTATGTGTGTTGTGTTTATGTTTTGGTCTCGTGAAGATGCACCCACAGCTGGTGAACCCCAGGTTGCATGGATGTTGCTACCGAAACAGACACTGAGATATGTGAATTTATTCTCCTGCTGCCTCTGTTTCAGGCTCACACAGAAACTGCCTGGAGTTGTTATCGTTGAACCTGTCACTTCTCTGGCTCCTACTCATGTTCTCCTTGTGTCTGTGATGTTCCTTTGGCAGTGTGAGGGAAGAACCAATTACTAGAGGCATGTGACTTATTAATTACATAAAGCAATTTATGTGCAGTTTCTCATTTGTTTCCCAAATGAATTCAATGGCACTGGTCCTACATAATAAAGAGCAGAACTGAAATATCCTGGGTATTAGTCCATTGATCATTACTATAAGAGCATCCCTGAGACTCAGTCCTTATAAAGAAAAGATTTAGGGCTGGAGAGATAGCTTAGTGGTTAAGGCATTTGACTGAGAAGCCTAAGGACCCAGGTTCAACTCCCCAGAGTCCAGGTATGCACAAGGTGGCAGATGCATCTGGAGTTTGTTTGCAGAAGCTAGAGGCCCTGGAGTACCCATTCTCTCTCTGTCTCCCTCTATCACTCTCTTAAATAAAAAAATTAAATTAAATAGAGAAAAGATTTCATTTACTTCACAATGTCTGAGACCCAAAGTTCAAATAACATGGCGCCTGTTTTGACAAGAGTGGTTTGTCTGTCACCTCACGTGGCAGATGGCACCACCATGGTGACGGTGTGTGGGGGACGAGCAGTCACACTGTGAGACGGGAAGCCAGAGAGCAATGCAGAGATGGCGCTCTCTCTCAAGAGAACTGAGGTGGGTTCCTGGGACCGAGAACAAGGCCCACTGACGGTAAATACTCATGCCCATGGCCAATCGTATTCCCACTAAACCTTACTTCTTAAAGATCCCACTGCTTCTGGAGGTTTCTGTCTGTTTCCAGGATGGTTCTCAGAGGAGTCTTATTCAAAGAATTTAATAAGCAGCAAGAAGTTGTAGCAGAAAGAAAAAGAAAAGTATAGAAGTATAGAAGGAGAGGAGAGCCATATGTTGCTCTCCTTGAGCTAGATTGCCCCAGAACAGCAGGTTACTGTTTGAGGAATCCCTTGATTTTAATGTTGCAAGGGAAGATGATAGATAGATAGATAGATAGATAGATAGATAGATAGATAGATAGATAGATAGATAGATAGATAGATAGATAGATAAATAGATAGATGATAGATAGATAGTAGAAAGATAGCCAGATAGATAGATAGATAGATAGATAGATAGATAGATAGATAGATAGATAGATAGATGGAGAGAGACATCAGAATAAACTCCACATGCATGTGCCATTTTTGCATCTAGCCTTACGTGGGTACTGGGGATTGAAACTCAGCTGTCAGGTTTTGCAAGCAAGTACTTTTAAGCCCTGAGCCATTTCTCCAGCCTAAGGTTTCCTTTTATGGGGCCTAGGAGACCTGATTACTAGTGAGTGTAGCAAACTAGCTGGTTCTCTGTTTTCATTGGTAAGGTTTGGGTTATGTAAGCTTTTTTTCCCTTCCACACATGTTCTTTTGTATGATGCATCTGATTTTGACCACGTGTACGCCCAGTTACGCAAACACTTAAGATGGTAGATAGGAGAGTCTCCCTCAAAGCTCACTCAAAGAACATAGTTTGATTTATTTTGCATGCACCCAAAACCAGTCCAGACTCTATCAACCCCGGGGCATGTCTGGATAGAAATGTGGTATTCCCTAGGGTCATTGAGGGTACTAACTTATTTACATTGTTTAAAGCATGTATAAGTGTAGCTTGATGCAGATGGGGGCCTGGGTTGCCAACAGGCTGCTATGTGCATTGTTAAGAGAGGGGTGGTTTAAGAGCTGGGCGTGGTGGTGCACACCTTTAATCCCAGCACTCAGGAGGCAGAGGTAGGAGGATCACCATGAGTTCGAGGCCACCCTGAGACTACATAGTGAATTCCAGGTCAGCCTGGACTAGAGTGAGACCCTACCTCGAAAAATCAAAAAAAAAAAAAAAAAAAAGAGGGGTGGTGTTTACTGCTCCAGCCAAGCAGTGCCCTCTGTTGCTAAATTATTCTCCCCACTTGCCTGCCCTCACTTCCATATCCCAACATCACCACACCAGGGACAAGTTTCCAACACATGAACCTGAGTTAGCAAGCCACACCCTATCAGAGTACCGTTCGGTAATTTCTAAGCATCACATGAATGACAGGCAGCACTGGGCTTGTGAGTCCAATTCACAGAATCATTTCAGCCTACTACTTAGTATTCTTTTGTGGAGCTCACTTTAAAGCCCTTGGCCTCAACCGAAGACCCCCAAGGTGATACATCTCTTAGGGCTAAGTGATAATTCTGGGTGCTTCCTTCACATTGACAGCAGGAAGTCATTGGCCTTTCTTGTCACCATAGTTCACATCTCTGAACAAACTTGATTTGGGATCTTTAGTTTTGTCCTTCACCTTCTCAAGACTTCCTGCTTAGGAAAAGGCTCTGAACTCCACCCTTCTGGGTCTACACATGCCTATAACTTATTTGACCAACAAAGTCATTTTACCTATTAGGACTTCAGTTCCCTGCTGTAATGCCAAATAAATTCATTTCTAGCCTTTCCCTTGGCCTCATTTGGAAACCTTTCATTTATATACAGGGCACGCTTCATTCAAAACTTTTCACAGATTCATATATAAGAACAAATTATACATGTTTAAGTATAGTGTGTGCAAATATACATATAAATGATATGTATGTGTGTGTTCAGAAATAAAGAATAAAGACTGGTGCATGTACTTTATCAATGAGTATATGACTATATGAGAGAATGAATCAGTATTTGAGTAACTCAGTCTGAATTCATCTACCCCAAAACACAGATAAGTACTGTAATGGTTAAAAATCTGTGCAGATGCTAAGAAAAATCACACAAGACAGACAAGGGAAATGAAGGACACATACACAAGAGTTTGAAAATATATTTAATCTCCATCTTTACATTCAAAAGCTTGTAGCCTCCTAATCCTCATAAGGTATACCCTTTTCTTTCTTTAACTTCAAACTGGGATGAAGCAAAACTTAGTGGGGATTAACATTCATTCAAAAATGACCACATCCTGGGCATCCTGATCCCAGTTTGATTCTGGAGAAATGCACAAGGGGCATCTGGAGTTCATTTGCATTATGCCCAGGCCCCCTCTGCTTGCAAATAAATAAATAATTATTTTTTTAATTACTACATCTGGGACTGGAGAGATGGCTCAGTGGTTAAGGCACATGCCTGCGAAGCCTAAGGACCCAGGTTTGGTTCTCCAGGTCCCATTTAGGCCAGATGCACATGGTGGAACATGCATCTGGAGTTTGTTCACAGTGGCTAGAGGCCCTGGAGTGCCCATTTTCACTCTCTCTCCCTCACTCTGTGTCTAATAAAATAAAAATAAAATATTTTTTAAAAATTACCATATCCCTGTCATGATAGTGTACTCTTTACACGACTGATGGAGGCAAGAGGATATCTTGGGCACCCCCACATATGTGCACATTCACACACTCAAGTAGAGAGTGAGAGAGAGGAGAGAACATTGTGACATGGAAGGTTAACTTCCATCTTCCTTCCATAACTACTAGGTGATAGACTTAGACATTTTTAACTTTTTTTGAGATTGACATCTTTTTTTCTTTCTTTATTAGTTATGTACATAGTGTGTATACAGCCATGTTGGTACCATCATTAGCCTCGTCCCTGTCCTCCCCCCTCTGAAGGGCACCTCCTTGTTGGGGAATGTGGGTTGTACATTGTGGGGATAACCATCAGTTATGGGGAAGAGGCAATGTCTCTGTGCATAATGACCCAACCTGTGGTTCTAACAATCTTTCCACCCCCTCTTCTGTGAATTGCCTTGAGCCATGTTGGGTTTGTTTTAGGTCTACTTCAGGGATGAGGTCTTGAGAGCCTCTGTGTCTCTGGATCTCTGCTTTAGTAGGAGTTGAGTGTTCTCTGTGTCCATCTCCTTCACCCTTGTGCTGTCACCAGGTTCACTGAGAAAGCTGCACTCTTGCTCATTTCCCCAATTACTCTTTGGTTTCAGCTGGGTCCTGGTGAGGTGCTATGGGCTGATTCTCTCCTCAGATTCTGCATACATCTGAAAAAGAGAAGCAAATTCTATAACAAAAAGTGAAGTCAGCACCAGATAAATGGGATAACCATTATTATTTTAAAGAGAAACTTGATAGGTATAGGCCCTCTTGTAGCCCACGATATGTGAGAGCTTGATATTGGAGAGTGGGATCATTTTTTGGATATGGTTCTGTCTTGATTCCCAGTTACAGCTATGGGTTCTGTTCCACTGAGTGGATCCACTAGCCAAATCAAGAGCAGTGGATTACCCACCATGGCTGTGTGCCACTATTGCACTTGTGTGAGCATCACGTCTGGTTGTTGCTGCTAAGTAGCTTAGACCACGAGTTGCTTGGGTAGATGTTGGCCATTTTCCCCCAGTCACTTATGTAGTACCTTCTGGCACTAGACAAACTAACTATCTGGGGACTGACTCTCTCCAGATACCAGCCAGGTCACTCCATGTTCCATCCCAACAGCAGTGTCTTCAGCAGTAGGGTCTTACCATTAACCTTTGGTGGGTCATCAAGCACTCTGTCAGAAATCTGTCTTCTTTTGGGAAACCTTGGAGGTCTCTCTGATCAACAGCTCATTGTGGATGTTAACCACATGCTAGTACTGGGAGTTAATAGGCCAATGCCAAGGGAAAAGAATGAAGAAAAAGATAGGTAATATAAAAGAGAAAGAGCCAGGTGTGGTGGCACACACCTTTAATCCCAGCACTCGGGAGGCAGAGGTAGAAGGATTGCTGTGAGTTCAAGGTCACCCTGAGACTACATTATGAATTCCAGGTCAGCCTGGGCTAAAGCAAGACCCTACCTCAAAAACAAAAACAGAAAAAGAGAGAGAAGAGGGAGAGAGAGAGAGAAACAGGAGATTAAGGTTAGTCTTTATCATACCTTCTCCTTGGCCCTGTGATTCAGATGTTCCCTCTAAGGACCTGATGAAGGTTCAACCTTTTAGGCTGTCTTTCAGGACATAGGATTTTATGGTACATTTCCATTTGGGTCCAGTTTTGTGTCATCCCCATCCCTTACCCTCCCCTCCCACCCCACCCTCCCTATTATCCGGTCCTCAAGATGCTTATTAGCTATGTCAGCATCTCGGGCAGATTCAGGTTAGGAGCCACAGATGAGTGAGACCATGTGATGATTATCTTTCTGTGATTGGGTGAGCTCACTGAGAATGATCTGTTCCAAGTTCAACCTTTTTTCTTCAAATTTCATTGTGTCATTTTTCCTTACTGCTGTGTAGAATTCCACCATGTAGATAGATATACTGCATCTTGGTTATCCATTTGTCTAATGATGGACATCTGGGTTGATTCCAGTTCTTAGCTATTATGAAATGAGCAGCGATAAACATGGTTGAGCAAACCTCTCTGAACTGGGGCATAGAGTTTTAGAGTAAATGCCCAGTAAGGGAATAACTGGGTCTGTTGGTAACTCTATAGTCAACCTTTCAGGAGTCTCCACATTGCTTTCCATAGTGGTTGTACCATCTCACATTCCCACCAACAGTGAGTAAGGGTTCCTAGTTCTCCACACCATCGCCAGCATGTTTGCATTAGATTTTTAATGTTTTCTCTCCTTACTCGGGTAAGATGCAATTTCATAGTTGTTTTAATTTGCATTTACCTGACTATTAGGGATGTTGAACATTTTTTAAGTGTGTGTTTGCCATTTGTATTTCTTCCTCTGAGAACTCCCTGTACAGTTCTCTGCCCCATTTTGTGAGTGGGTTGTTTGACTTTTTATTGTTTAGATTTCTGAGTTCTTTGTAAATTCTAGAAATTAGGCCTTTGTCAGTTGTATAGCTGGCAAACATGTTCTTCAATTTTTGGCTCTGCTTATTGTAGGTTTGTCTGTGAAAATTTTTTTCAGCTTCCTGAGATCCCAATGCTTGAGTGATTGTTTAAGTTCCTGAGCTGCTGGGGTTTTATTCAGGAAGTCTACCCTCCACTGAATCCCTCCTTCTTCCTAGTGAGTCCCTTCCCTATCTTGATGCTCATCATTTTTCCCTCCTGTTATGCAAGTCTTGAATAGGTGACCTCAACAACTCTCAGGCCATGTGTTCCAGAGTCACCTTGAGTCTGAATGACTCTATGACACAGCATTCGTCCCCTGCTTTGGGTTCTTAAATTCCTTCCACCACCTCTTCCACCGTGGTCCATGAGGCTTGGAGGGTGTGACAGAGATGTCTCACTTCTGCTGCATGCTTACCTGTCTCTTCTTCTCAGCACTCTGATGAGTTTTGAGTCTCCCCAGTGGTCACTGCCCTCTACAAAGAGAAGTTTCTCTAACCAAAAGTGAGAGTAGCATTAATACAGAGACATAAAGTATTTACATTCACTTAGCCAGTCAGCAGTAGTAGTTTCTCTCCAGGGTTTACGACCCTCCGCAGCTATAGGTTTTTGATTAGGTTTTCAGTGCCAGGCAGGGTTACCACAGGATTCTGTGATCTCATATTTCCTATTCTTGGACTTGCAGAATCACATGTAACTTCATAGTAATTGATCACTAAAAGGGAGACTTGAATGCATCAAAAGTGGCGGCTAAAATTTATCATGGGTAAATTGAATATAGAAAAAATAGACATTGTGAGCTCCATTCTGACCAAACTTGAAATCTTCTTGAGTAACCCAATGAATATGATCCTCAGGACTTACTGATGTTTGCTTCCCATACAAACCTCCGATGCTCTGTTTGATTAATTGCTTCCTATATAAGCCTCCAATGCTTGCTTATGTGAACAATAAAAGGAGAGGGGTTGTTCCCTCTTTTGAAAGCTCTGGACGTTAAATGCTGTGTGACAAAGATGAGGAAGGAGGTTGCTTAGAATTCCCTACTCAGGCTTTTCTTTCACAGGGTTACTTTCAAAATCAGATAGATGTGAAGAACACAGGATTTTTAGGTCAGGGAAGCTGGTTTTAGTGAGAGTAAAGGAAGTCAGTCTCGGGTGTAGTGGACATTCTAGATTTTCTCATGGGTGCCATCATATTGTCAGCAAATCAATCTTCCAATTGTGCTGTTCTCATTCTAGGAGAACCAAGTGTGAGGTAAAGCAGTCACTTTCCCTTCTCTTTCTTTTTCAAATTAATCATTATTTTAATTGTATGTATTTGTAGGATAAAGTGTGTTTGTTTGGTACATGACACAAACTATAGTGCTCAATTCAGGACACAGTTGTTCCATCATATTTTTTTTCTTTTAAATTTTTATTAACTCTTAATAGCTGCATAATTATGAGGTTAGGGTGAGTCACTTTGCAAGTGACAAGAAAGGTGAGCTTTGGCATATGTGTGCTGATGATCTTAATGATCTTTGAAAATTAATTTTGTAATGGCAGCTTTGCTTTTTTATACTCTTCTCCTCCTCCTCTTCTTCCTCCCTATTATTAAAAGAATTCTGATTAATGTGCCATCATTTTTAATAGGCATTTTATAAAAGCTCTGATTAGGAAAACAATGTAAAATTCCAATGCAAACCTATCTATTCAGTCTATGTCCTTATAAATTGCACCTGTGCCCCATCAGCTTTCTTGTGCCTTTACCTTTACACGGAATATGATCCCCATGACTTGGGATAATTGCATGTGCTTGCCAGAGTGAGTAGCAAGAAGGAATGCACCCAATTCTTATGACTAACCTCTTGTCTGGACCTTTCTCATAACATCATTCTGTGACAACTATGTTGGCTTTCAAGTTTCACCCTCTGACTCATGTGGTAGGTCTACTTTTGGTTGTTTGAGGGACTTCTATACTGATTTCCATAGTAGGTGAATGTAGCAGACAGCTTCAGGTTCGCTGAGATGAACTTCCATACCAGGCACAGTTATGGAGGAAGGGATATTATTTATTGAAGCTTACAGATCCAGGGGAAGTTCCATAATGGCAGAAGAAGCGATCTGCTCTCACAGGGCCAAGCAGAGAGAGCAAAAGCCAACCAGCCACCACAGCACACAGAGTAAAACTACAGCCAAAAGGTCACACAGCACACTTCAGGAACTCCTGCTAGGCAAATTTGCATATCTTTACAATGGAATCTCAAACCCACACCATTAACATCTTAAGACCAGCCCCCAGTGACATTGCCTCTAGCAAGGTGATTGCAGATGCAAACTATAACTAGTAAAACACTGAATATATTGGGGGACATATATTCAAACTACCACAGTGAACTAGTTTACATTCCTATTAGCAGTGTATACAGATTCTCTTTTGTCTACAAACTCACCCAAAATATTCCATGTCAACATATCACCGAGCCACTTGCACATGCATGTTTATTTCATCACTTTCCACAATACCCCAGCTATGGGACCAGCCTCGGTGTCCATCCACAAGGGAATGGCTGAAGAAAGTGTTGTATGCATACACAATGGATTTTTTTTCCAGCCATGAAAAGTGAACTTATTTCATTCACAGGAAAGTGGATGCAATGGGAGAGAATCATATTAAGTAAATTTAGTCAGTCTCAGAAGGACAAAGATCACATTTTCTCTCATTTGTAGATCTTAGATTTCATAGAAGTACATACAATCATATATGTTCTGACAGCATGAAAATAAAAGCAAAATTACAAAAATGGGACTTAGGTTGTGAAGAAAGGTAAGAAAGAGGAGGGTAGTGAGATATGGGGAATGAAGCTCAATGTACCTTTATATATTTGTATGAAAATGATCTTATATGACAAGCATAATATTAAAAAATGTGCTAACAAGTGGCTTACAAGGATTAATTCTGAAGAGGAGGAGGAGACAGACACTGATGGAGATAATGATGGAACTGCCTAAAGGCTGGATCCCCCTGGGTTTTCCCAGTCTCACTTGCATTTGGACCAGACATATCTTCCTCACAATGTGACATGTCTGTCTCCCAGTGACTGAGAGAAGAAGTACCCTACTTGTTACAATTTCAGGTGCAACGAACATTCTAGAGTCTCTCATTGTTTTAGAATACTCACCAGAAGGCATGGCTATTTTCTCTTCAGTATAAATAATTCACTGATGGGCTGGAGAGATGGTTGAGTGGTTAAGGAACTTGCCTAGAAAACCTAACAACCTGACTTTGACTACTCAGTACCCATGTAAAGCCAGATGCACAAAGGGACACATACATCTGGAGTTCATTTGTAGTGGCTAGAGGCCTTGGTGCTCTCTCTCTCTCTCTCTCTCACACACACACACACACACACACACACACATACACACACACACACTCTCTCTCTGTCTCTCTCTATACTGGCTGGAAAGATGGCTTAGTGGTTAAGGCACTTGCTTGTAAAGCCTAAGGACCCACATTTGACTCTCCAGATCCCAAGTAAGCCAGATGCACAGGTGACACAAGCTTACAAGGTCACATATGAGCACAAGGTGGCACATGTGTCTGGAGTGCCCATTCTCTCTCACCCCTCTCTTTCTTTCCCCCACTTTCTCTCTCTCAAAATTAAAAGAATAAAAACAATTTAGGGGTTGGAGATGGTTTAGTGGTTAATGCTCTTGCCTGTAAAGCCAAATGACCCAGGTTTAATTCCCCAGGACCCGTGTAAGCCATATGCATGAGGTAGCACATGTGTCTGGAGTCCATTTGCAGTGGCTAGAGACCCTGGTGCACCCATTCTCTCCCTTCTCCTTCTTCTTCTTTTTATTCTTATTCTCTCAAATAAAAATAAAATAAACTACTTTTAAAAATTAGGAGCTGTAGAGATGGCTCAGAAGTAAAGGCACTTGCCTGCAAATCTAACAACCTAAGTTTGAGCCCCAGTACCCACATAAAGCCAGATGGACAAAGTGGCACATGCATCTGGAGTTCCTTTGCAGTAGCTGGAAGCCCTGGTGTACCCATTCATTCTTCTCTCTCTCCTTGCAAATAAGTAAATAAAAATATTTAAAAAAATTTAAAGCATCAAACATAATAATTTAATCAATACCACCATTTATTCACATTACTAAAAGAAGAAAAATAATTGTAAAGGAAATTTGGATAGCCAACTCACCATTTTGGACTGAGTGTTGTTGTTTTTTTCAACTTGATTCATTAAATCTGCAAATAATTTATTTTTATATTTTATATACTTTAATAAAGAATAACTGAGGGGATGAAGGGATGCCTTAATGGTTAAGGCATTTGCCTGAAAAGCCAAAGGACCCAGGTTCGATTTCCCAGGACCTAGATTAGCCAAATGCACAAGGGGGCGCATGCATCTGGAGTTGGTTTGCAATGGCTGGAGGCACTGGCATACCCATTCTGTCTCTTTCTTTCTCTGTCAAACAAATAAATAAAAATTAAATAAAATATTTTTTAAAAAAGAGTAACTGAAAAAATTTCTATGCAGACTAATGAAGCGTTACAAAAAGGCTCCACAAATTATGTCTTCTTTGATCCCCTTCATTGTGGGCCTTTTATGTGTAAGTGGCTGTTAATGCAGCAGTCTACTACGAGGTTTGTTTTTCTGCGTATATAGGCTCTTTCAGAATGGAGATGTGGAAATGGCTCATTGGAGAAAGTGCCTGCTAGTCAAATATAATGGCCAGAGTTAGACCCTAGGTACCCATGTAAAAGCTAGGCAAAGTGGCACACTCCTATCTTCCCAGTGCTGGGGAGACAGAGACAGGTGGATCCCGAGTTTTTGCTGGATAGGTAGGCTAGCCAAATCAGTGAACTCCAGGTGCTGTGAGAGAGCTTGTATCAAACAAATAAGGTGGAGAGAAACTGAGCAACACACCTGATGTCAATCTCAGGGCTCCACACATATGTGCACCTGCACATACATATTGGATATAAATATACACCTATATGTATACGAGCATGCATACACACAGACACATTCCCCACAAACATACAATGATACAAAATAAAATAATTCTGGACTCTACAGAGAGAAATGAAGAGGCTTCATGAGAGACCCTGTTTAGGCTTTCTTTTCCCCCAGGTAGCCGCTACCTTAACCTTAAAGTTGGAAGCTTATTTCTACCTTTCCCTTTAACAGAGCAGCTGAATGTCGCTCTACACACGCAAGAGACAGACCCAGGAAGTGCTGTGGTGTGCCCTCTGTGTGACCCCATGCCTGCCATTGTACTATGTTCCCCTTGTCAGTGGGAAGATATAGACATTTCCTGCAGGATGGAAGTTCTGTCAGTGAATCACCCTCTTCCCCCCTCCCTCCCAAGCTTGCTGTGTGAAAGGGGCCTTCTTGTTCTTTTGTTTTTTCTTAGTTCCAGCAAAAGGCCATTGTTTCATTACCTGTGATTCATCCATTTTCAGGCTGTCATTAATACATAAATCTGAGAATGAAGCTGACAGGAAAATTGTACCAAGTCATTCATGTGGAGCCTGAAAATGCTACATAACCTGATGGCTCTGCTGTTTTCAGGAGATGAAGCCAGGTGTTCCTTTAAATCTGTGCAACACACACAAAAAATTTTTTTCAAGCCTTTTGGAGATAAGTCTTTAAATCTTCAATTTTTGTTGTTGCCTTTGAACTCATTCATTTGTGATTTCCTAGAGGTGAGCTGTTCATAGGAAAATCATATTTCTAAATGCTAAGAACAATTCATAGTCATTGTTAGTAATGATAGAAGAGTTTTTTTTTGTTGTTGTTGTAGTTCATTTCTATTGCCCAGGTTGGCACAGAACTTCTGGTCTCTAGCAGTTCTCCTGACTCAGCCTCTTAAGTAACTGTGTCTACAGACAAGTGGCCCCACGCCCAGCATACTAGACAATCTTAATAATTTTTAAGCGGTGGTAGAAGAAAGTTAACAAACAAACCAGGCCCAGAAGATACTCTAGAAACACAGTTTCTATTGCCCAAGGCTTTACCAGGGAGCCAGCATGACCCCGAGAATCCTTCCTCTCTATGCAGCTGCACCCTGCTTGTGTGTTATCCCGTCAGTGCAGCCATAGACACAAACAGCCCTGAACCAACAGCTCTCTTGTTTATACTTGAACTTTCTTATACTGACTAACTGCTAAGGAATTTTCTGTCTGTGCCCCCCAAATCATGTAATGTTAGAAGCTTGTAACCCACCAATAATATAAAGAATGCAAGATGGATATCAGACTGCATGCCACATTGTCTATAAAACCTCTGAGCTAGCAGAGCTCAGCCCTCAAGCTTTGGAAGTTATTCCCCTGAAGTCCATGTCGACATGAATAAATTTTCTGACTCTCCAGTCTATCCTTAGTGCCAACTCTGTGTGACTCAGTTTCCCATAACGAAGTCATCACAATGATGGCTGTATATGCAAGAATTAATTCTCATGTCTTACCTGAGTTACAAAGTGAAGAACTTACATTCATGTTATTCCGTGCATACCTGTATATTTTTTAAACCCCTTAAAATAATTTTGGAGAACTATATGCTTCCCATACATGTGTGACAATTTATTGTTGACATACAATAAAATATTTGATTATAATCTTAAGTAGCTATAAGAAGCACATTTTATCATTATCATTGATTTTTAGATCAATTTATTCAAGGGTCTGAGGAGATGGTTTAGCAGGTAAGAGCACTTGTTATGGCAAACACAAGTGCCCACACTCGATCCTCAATACCCATGTATTAAAAAAAAAAAAAAAAAACCTAATGGTGTTCACCCATTAATCCCAGTTCACACTGTAATCCCAGTCCTGTGGGCAGAAGAGCTAGGAGAGTAACTGGGATTCACTGTTCAGCCAATCTGATGGAAAACAGCAAGTCTGGGTCTGGAATAAAAAAATAAAACTCCATCTAGAGGAAACCACGTGAAATAGCAATAGAGGATGACGCCCCACGTTCCTCTCGTTGCTGACACAAAGCACTCAACAAGAAGCAGCTTATGGAAGGAAAGTTTTGATTTCAGTTTGCAGTTTTGAGGGGGAAGTTTCGTCATGGTGGGACAAGCCCGGCATGAGCAGACAGCCAGCAGAGCATCACATCCCCACAGCTGCAGGGAGGAAGCAGTCTGAGTACTTGGCTTGGGGGTTCTACAACATCACCCCAAAGCTACCCCCCAGCAGCACACCTCGTCCAGCAAGGTTCCACCACCCAAAGGCCCCACAACTTTACCAAATTACCACCAGCTAGAGACCAACAATTCAAACACATGAGTCCATAGGGATATTTCATTCTAATCACACCATGTAATCCTGGAAAGATGAGGCACAGGAAAGTTAAGAGGCTTACCTAAGGTTCCACAGTATACTGCTGGCTGATCTGGTTACGAACCCAAACTGCTTGCCTCAGTGTCTGTTATTTACATTATTTATTATGTACATTCCAAATGCAAATAAAACTTAAAATATTTGAGTGCCATTCATTAGTAACCCAGGACTTCTATTATACTGTTTCTTTTTCTTTTATTTTTATTTATTCAATTTATTTGAGAGAGAGAGAGTGAAAATAGACGTGTCAAGGCTTTCAGCCACTGCAAACAGACTTCAGATGCATGCACCACCTTGTGCATATGGCGAACGTGGGTCCTGGGGAATCAAACCTGGGTCCTATGGCTTTGCAGGCAAGTGCCTTAACTGCTAAGCACTCTGTCCAGCCCCTATACTGTTTCTTTTATCAATCAACAAAAGGTTTAACATTATCCCTAGAAGAATTTCATCCAAGAGAGCACAGGGGAAACGATGCCCAGGGCATATAGCATGTGTCTACAAAAGAAAGGGAATATATTCTTCAATCTTTATGTTTAACAAAAACATGAGACATTATGGTTAGTACTTTGTAATACTTTGCTGACAAATGGAAAAGATTTTACAGTGACCCAAATTAAAAAAAAAAATGATACTTTAGCTATCATCTCTGTCAATCATGTTTATGACTAGAAAAGGGAGGCTGGCTGCCCTTGAGTACGAGAACCAGCGTGAAGGTCATGTTCATGGAGGTTGACCTTGGGAGGAACTCTTTTGTTTCTGATCCATTCCTCCTCAGCTAGTATAGGATCTAAAATTTTTCTGCTCTCTTTTATGGTATTTAAAGCTCTTGACCTCACTAAGGAAGAACTAGAAAATATCTAGGAGGTTACTTCATGTCATCCCGAATAGAAACACAAAACCCACAAAGTTGCTTGAAAATACTTTTGTAAATGGTTTGTGTTCCTTGGATCTCTGAATCCGTTATATAGGCTATCTTATTAAAAAATCAACATATTCACTGGAATATGAGGAGAAGTAAAAAAAGAAAAAAAGAGAGAGAGAAAAAAATGTTCCCTAAACTCTAAAGATGTTATGGTTTGGATCTGAAATGTCCCCTAAAGACTTGTGTGTTATATGCTTAGCCTTCCATACAGGACTCTTCCAAGAAGGGGTCTTGAGAAATGGTTGGGTCGTGAGAATTTTAACTCATCAACACATTGGTCCATTGATACGTTGTCAGCTGCATAGGCTGTTAGTAGTCGGTGGGCCTGTGTGGAGGAAGTAAGTCACTGGAGCGTGTCATCTGGGGCATATCTTAGGCATATCACATTCTCTCTCTCCTTTGCTTCCTCCTCACCCACCCCTTCCTGCCTGACTGCCATGAGGTAAGGACTTCTTCTTCACCATGCCATGCCATTTCTCCCTTGTCATGGGCCTACAGCTAAGAGAGCCTAAATGAACCTTTCCTCCTCAAAGTCATTTTTTGTTCTCGACTATTTTATCACAGCCATGAAACTCTGACCGACACAAATGTCCACTCATTAATGATGTCCACTCATCGTTATCAATGCCCATTACTCACCAAGGTCAGGCTAGAAGAGCAGAGGCTTGTAAAAAGGACAGAGACCTTTGTGTACATTCTGCTGCATGTTGCAGAAACTCGTGCCCCATTTACAGTGAAGCATCTTTTTCATTGGCCTTCATCTCTTCCTGGTGTGGTACTTTGCTTCTTGCTTCCTCACCCCTGTCTCTTCTTTGCCTCTTTGCTCTCTTCTTTTGATGGCTCCTTAGTACTTCATTCGTCCTCCAGTCCCTGTTTCTTTGGTCTATAAGCCTGCTAAGCATATTGTGATGGTTAATGGTGATTGTCAATATGATTGGATCCAGTTCCATCTGGGAAGTAAATCTTTGGGGGTGTCCCTAAGAGAGTAACTTGATGTGAGAGGGTTTAGTGTAACTGTGGGCAGCACCATTCAACGGGCTGGAGATCCCAGACAGAAGACAAAGAAGAAAATGAACTGATCTCTTAATGTCCACACCCATATATTAATGCTGCTCTCACTTTTGGTTAGAGAAGCTTCTCTTTTCAGATGGCGGTGACCTTGGGATGTCTCAAAAAGCACCATGGTGCTGAAAAGAAGGGACAGAGGAGTGCTCAGCACTGAAACATCTCTAACACACCTTCCAAGGCTCAGGGTCCATTGTGGAAGAGGTGCCGGAAAGATTGTAAGAGCCAAAGGAAGGACAGGACTTCTTACAACGTGCTCCTCCAGACACAAAATGGCCTGGATATTCATGACCTCACAGTGCCTGACACTACCTACACAAGGCCATCCTAATGGGAGGAAAAAATGATGACATCAAAATAAAAGAGAGACTGATTGAGAGGGGGAGGGGATATGATGGAGAGTGGAATTTCAAAGGGGAAAGTGGGGGGAGGGAGGGAAGTACCATGGGATATTGACTACAATTAAGGAAGTTGTCAATAAAAATAAATTAATTAATACAAAAAAAAAGAAAGGGAACTGAGCACCAGTGCCTATGGCTCTCTGCTTCCTGCCATCACGCTTTTTCCCACCATGGTAGACTGGATTCCCCCTGGAACTTCCCTCGGTTCTGACCTCCTGTCTGATATTTTGTCCCAGCAAAGGGGAACATATCTAGTGCACTTATCCACTATCCCCACCTAAATCTGCAGAGGGGCTCATTGAGTCTCAGTGTACCTAGAGAGTCATGAAGATCAAAGCTTACTCTGGAAGGAGTACCACCCAGATGCCAGCTTTCTCGGGCACCCATACAACCCATCCTGCGGTTGGAGCTGAGGGGCACTGGTGACGAGAAACAGACGTTCACTATTTACTGGGTTCGTAACACTATGCCACCTACCTCAGGTACATAATCTTGGTCAATGTGTCTTGTCTAATCATGTTGATGGAGAGACAGAAATTTCCGGTGACAATCAAGGCTGTGGAGATGGCTTAGGCCTATGTGGCTCCAGAGTTGTGCAAAAACTATTTCCACACACCTCCCTTACTTGGTAATTCCTAACTGGTTGACTCAGATAACATATATCAAGTTGATATTCCATGAAGAAAACATCTGTGGAAAATTTCTCAAACCAGGCCTTGGCACGTCTGAGAAGTAGAAAATTCCAGAGTTCATACCCAGTGGGCCCTGATGTGACATGGTTTCCTTCTGGCTGCAGAATAAAACCCTTTCCCTCAGTGCCTGAAAGTGAAGACTGCCTTTCTCCTTGGAGCAATGCATCTATGCATCATTAAAATGAATCTCTGTTAAAACAGAAGGTTATTTTAGAAACAAAAAATTCAAGCTACTATGCTAAACTAAAATAATTTACAGAATAAGGACATAAACACCCATGAAGTGCTGGAAGTTTTCTCTTAGCTACTTTTCAAAGGAAAAACTAATTCTCTTTTCTCTTGCATATGCCCATGTGACTTTTGCTGTGATATATAAGAGTCATTAAATTCAGATTTCATTTATTTGTTTTATCCTGGCAATGAGCACCTAGAAAAGAGCAGTAAGACAATGTTTAAATGACTAATCTCACTGGCATCCCTTATCCAAAACACAAATCATGTTATCGTTAAAGGTATTCAAATCTCTTCTACACCTCAACCACAGTTAATAAATTTACTGTCAGAAATATTCCTCAGTTTAAACATTTATTTTGACGATATGAGATGTGCCCTAACATGATTGATATCGAATCATACAAATTCAATTACTTTGTAAATTACAGTAGTATGGGTGTGTCTATTAGAAAGTAGCTTGGAGCCTTCATCTTGAATAATTTAATGATATTTTTATTAGTGTGTCTTGAAGACACTGATATCATTTATCTGAGACTATAATAAAAACACAGATTCTGGATTCAGGATCTATCTTTTCCACTTGCTATATGGGTTTGGGAAAAAATTATAACATCATGTTCCTTATATGTATGATTGAACTGAAAATTGTCTCTAGCTAAGAGAATTTTTATAAGAATTAAATGTCGGGGCTAGAGAGATGGCTCACTTAAGGTACTTGCCAGCAAAGCCAAAGGACGCAGGATATATTCCCCAGTACCAACACGAAGGCAGACGCACAAGGTGGCACATGCATCTGGAGTTCATTTGCAGAGGCTAGAGGCCTTGGTATGCTCCTTCTCTCCCTCACTCTCCCCCCATCAAATAAATTAATTAACTAAATATATTTTTTAAAAGAATTAAATGTTATTCCTCATGCAAACTTCCTTAGCATCTTATTTGATGTTACTCTAGTAAGGACTCCAGAAGTGGTTATTTTGGCTTGTATTACGAAGGTTACATATGCAAAGTTTGGCTAGGGTGAGAAAGTCCTTGAAATCTTTTCCAGAGCGGTCATAGTCAAATAGGTGTGTGAATGTCAGCTCAATTGGATTTAGAGTCACCTAGGAGACACATATTTAGACATTTGTGAGGGTGTTTAAAAGAGGATTAGTGGAGGAGGAAACACCCACCCTGAAGGCAAATGACACAATCCCATGGGCTAGGGTCTCTAAATGAATATAAAGGGGGGGGGAGAGAGAAAGAGAATCCAGTGGACTATGACATTTCTCATTCTTTCCTCATTCTCTGCTTTCTGATCTGCTGAGATGTGAGCAAGCTGCCTTGGGATCCTGCTGCCATTACTCAGAGCCTCTTCCACTATGATGGGCTACACTCGCAAATGGTGAGCCAAAATCAACCTTTCCTCCCTGAAATTGTTTCCTGTCAGAGAAAGATAAGTAATGCACTCTGAAAAGAGTTTTCTATTTAAGTTATACTCCTAAGCTTTATTGTAACTATGCACTTTTCAATGTTGTGTGACCTACAACAAACAGCTCCCCCACACTGCCCCTAAAACTTTGAAAGGAACATGCCACAGATGTTAGAAAAGTGATAAAGTGACCCAATGACAATCTCCTTCATAGGTGTATATTTAAATCTGGACATGTCCCCTTTCAATCAATTGTCTTTCATGATCACCAATAACCCCAAGGAGGAAAAGCATAAATACATGGTTTTCTTTATTTAAATTCTTTTCTCAGGCTGGAGAGATGGCTTAGCAGATAAGACACCTGCCTGCTAAGCCTAAGAACACCCATTCAATTCTCCAGGTCCCATGTTTAGCTAGATGCAGTGATGCAAGGATGCAATGCCTCACTTTCCCACAAGGGGGCACATGTGTCTGGAATTCATTCACAGAGGCTGAGAGGCTGCTGTCACACCCATTCTCTATCTGTCTCCCTCCCTCTCTCTCTTTCTCTGTGTGTGTGTGTGTGTGTGTGTGTGTGTGTGTGTGTCTCCAAAAACATAAATACATAAAATAAAATAAAATAATTTTTTTTCTCTTTCCTCTTTTGGCTCAGAGGAGGCTAAGGTGCAAATTTCTTCAGTGATCTGAATCAAGTTTTATCCAAATTCATCATCCTCCAACAGGCTGCCCAAGTTCAAGCCATTGAGATCAAAGTCCTGTATCTGAGGTGCACCAGAGGCAAGGTCGGAACCACATCTGCCTTGGTGCCCAAGATCAGTCCCCTGGGTCTTTCTCCAAAAAAAAAAAAAAAAGGTTTGGTAATGGCATTGCCAAGGCAACAGGTGATTGGAAGGGTCTGAGGAGTACAGTGAAACTGACCATTCGGATCAGACAGCCTCAGATTGAAGGTGTACCTTCTGCTTCAATTTCACATGTGGCATTCATTCATGTGATGATGTGATGTGTCCAAATTCACACAGTTTAAATTTTGAGCACTGTTGGATTCCAGAGCTCCTGCCTTTTCAACTCTAGAACATTTCCAGGTCCAAAAATGACTTGTTCTTCCATCTCACTTATTACTAAATTTGTGAAATCTTTTCATAGTTCCAGTTTGAAGATTTTTTTTTAAGTTAAATCATTAAATTTATGAAGTCTTTTCCATTGACCTAGCTAAAACTGATTTCTTTCAAACTATTCTGCATTCTAGAACATATCACACTAACTCTGTTCCATACCATTGCTTTTGTTACTCTTTAATGTAGTTAATAGGTAATATAACTTCATTCACTTACCACTGCATTCCATATTTTATCAGGTTTAGACTTACTAAGTTACAAGGCACCTGATATATAAAATTCTTAAAAAATATAATTCTTTCTCTTAAGCAAACATGTAATTTAGTTGTGAAAACTCAAAGTAGGTATATGTGGTCTGGAGAGATGGCTTGGTGGTTAAGGCGCTTGCCTGTGAAGTCTAAGGACCCATGTTCAACTCTTCAGATCCCACGTAAGCCAGACACACAAGGTGACTCAAGCACACAAGTTTTCACATGTGCACAAGGTAGTTCATGCATGTGGAGTTCAGTTACAGTGGCTGGAGGCCCTGGCACACCAATTCTCTCTCTCTCTCTCTCTTGCTCATGCTTTCACTCTAACTTTTGCTCTTTCACATAAAAAGTAGATACACAGGGCTGGAGGGATGGCTTAGCAATTAAGGAATTTGCCTGCAAAGCCAAAGGACCCAGGTTTGATTCCCAGGACCCACGTTAGCCTATGCACAAGGGGGCACAAGCATCTGGAGTTTGTTTGCAGTGGCTGTAGGCCCTGGAGCACCCATTCTCTCTCTCTCTTTATCTCTCTCTCTCTCCCCCCTTTCCCTGTTAAATACATAAATAAATAAAAAAACATTTTTTTTAAAGTAGGTATACATTTGGACAGTATAACTAGTGTTCTAAAGCCAAAGGAGAGGATACCAAGAGGCAAGAAAGAAAGCTTATAATTGGGTATGGGAGTTGGATTGGTGGAAGCTAACCTTATTAAATTGTAAAATCTTACCTAAAACATCAGGATGAAAGTCAATTAATCAAGTAAAGAAAGTGAGGGGTCAACATTGTGTAATAGAAAAAAGCAAAAGCGACAATTTGGGGGCCAAGAATATGTTTACCAAAAAAATAAATAAGTTTATTCAAAGACAGAGTATGGAACTGTTTAGTTATCTATGTGGAGTTCACAGGGTTTTGCAGTGGAGACTGGGGACGAAGATGGCACAAATGAAGCACTAAATTGAGAAATAACATGGCATGGGGGGAAAATGAAGGTAGGGGTGGATTCTTCAACAGTGAATAAATACCGTTAGTGACATCTCATCGCGTTGTGTACATGAAAACCTCTCGGGATTGTTTTTTTTTTTTTTTTTTTTTTTTTGAGCAAGAGAGGGTCTCCCTACATAGCTCAGGATGGCCTTAACTAGTTATAATCCTTCCTCAGCCTCCTGAGTAGTACTGGGATTAGAGGCAGGCACTACTATGCCCAGCTTGTTTTGTCCTCATCAAGGGTTTAAGTCAGTGACTGCTCACTCGAGTTTTGAGTGTTTAATTCTTTAAGAAGGTAAGCACTGTGGGTTAGCCTACCGGTGCCTACCTATTTTATCTTTACCATATTATTAACTTTATGATGCCTAACTCCTCAGTACATCCACTACTTAGTAACCTTCCCGAGGGTCAGAATGAGTCCGCTTCTCTGCCTTTGTAATCATTTGTGTTTTCTCGTCATAACAAATCATAATGAGCGTCTCAAACTAACTGAGCCCTTTTCTTGTAAAATTACAGCAAATCTCACACAGACAACACATAAAATTACAGTAAATCTCACACAGACAACATGTAAAATTCCCTGTCTTTTATTATGATTATTTTTTTAGTTAATATTTTTAACTCTCTTAAATCAATTTCGGACCTTAAAAAAAAAAAAAAAAAAAAACCAACTGAGTTAAACTTTTTCTATTCTTGCCCGCTAAAAATGACTGTTTTCCGTGTGAACTACAGACTGTCTGTGAAATGACTGCTTTGACAGTTTAGGTATAAAAGAACTGTCAAATTCTTCACTCTAAGGCTACAGGTGACAAGATATAATAGGAACGATGCTTGGTGCTCCCTTTGGATCAATTTGTTATAACCTCTGCTAATCCTCAGTCCAAAAGGGCTTGGTGACTAGCAGACTGCAGTTGATAGCCCTTGGCCTTGCTGAGAAGACGCAGTAAAATTGAGTTTATAGCAAGTTAAGAGGTAATATAGAATGCTGGACATGCCCTGGGAATCCACTGGGAAAACTGATGCAAAGGACCTAGACTAAGGAGGGAAATTCATTTATAATTTATAAGTCAGTGTCCATCAGTTACCAGCAGTTCATTGAAAAGGATCTTGAAGCAGGGGATAGCGGTGTATGTGATCATGATTTCTGCTAATGCCCTTTAATGTAGATAGGTCTTTGGAATCTTTTTTTGGTAGTGCTTCAGAATTTAAGCAAGCATAAAAACAAAAAGGGCATATAACACCAAATTTTTAAAGAATGGGGGGAAATCCAACCTCAAATAGAAGGTATAAAATAAAATTGAAAGTTAAACACTGTTAGTAAAGTGATGATTCAAAATACCTCAATGAAATTTGAAAATGGGTAGGGCATGGTGGCACATGCCTTTAATCCCAGCACTTGGGAGGCAGAGGTAGGAGGATCGCTGTGAGTTCAAGGTCATCCTGAGACTACATAATGAATCCTGGGCTACAGCAAAACCATACCTCAAGAAACCAAAAAAAAAAAAAAATTGAAAATGGACCCTAACAGATATATGGTTCTTCCTGTGTCCTTTCTCCTCATTCTGTTTGCTGAATTGATATTTAAGTTTCTGGTCCTTGTGGCCCTGATTCATCTGTAGATAATTGTGACAAATTCCGATGCAACCTTCTCAAAACATCTTTTTCTTGTTTATTGCATTCACCAGGCCTTCTAAAACAAGCTGAATCATGGAAGAAGACAGCGTATCCTCCACTTGCTCTTACTTTTAATGAAAATTCCTTTTACACTTTAACACTGGGAGTCAGAAACGACAATAAGGGTTATTTTAAAAATCAGAATAGGGGCTGGAGATATGGCTTAGCAATTAAGGTGCTTGCCTGCAAAGCCTAAGGACTCAGGTGTGATCTCCCAGTTCCCATGTAAGCCAGATGCACACAGAGGTACAGGCATCTGGAATTCATTTGCAGTGGCTAGAGGCCCTGGCATGCCCATTCTCTCTTTCTTTCTCTCTCTCTCTCTCTCTCTCTCTCTCTCTCCCCCTTTCTTCTCTCTCTCTAATAAATAAATAAATAAAAATATTTTTCAAAAAAATTTAAAAGACAGAATAGAAGTTAAATTTTACAAACCATTTCTAATGTTGATTATTATTATTAAACAAGATGTTTCATATGAATCCATCATGTGTTGGTACCCTCTTTTCCCTTGTCCCTGCCCCCACTTTATTGGGGATGCTCCTCAGTGAGGTTGCAGGTATTCCCCATGGGGTTGTAGACAAATAACTTTTTGGACTCTTGTGGTTTTCATGTGACATATTTCCCTTAGGCTTGTATGTCTGAATGTTCGGTTCATGGTTGGTGGCACTGTTTGAAAGGTTGTGGAACCCTTAGAAGGTCCAGACATACCAGAGGAAGTAAGTTACTAGGGGCAGATCTTGAGGTCTGATTGTCCAGCTCTACTTCCTGTCTTCCCTCTGCTTCCTAATCACAGACTCAACGTGACTACTTACCTGATGGTCCTGCTGCCTTGCCTGTCCAGCCTCAATGGAGTGCATCGCCTTCTTAGACCATAAGCCAAAAATAACCTTTTTCTCCCTCCAACTGCTTCTTGTCAATCACTTGGTCACAGCAATTAGAAAAAGAACTCACTGGCATTGGTTGAAAAGGTTCATATTTCTTTTTTTTCTCTGTCTCTTTTGACTCATGACTCATTCATGCCTTTCTTAAAATTACTGAAATGCACATATTTGGTCATGGTATTCTACTCATAGCACTATAATAGATCTATCAATATTTTGTTGAAGATCTTTATTGCTGTGTCTGATCATGACCTGAAAAGTTTCTTTGGGGGTAATTATTGGAAGTTCATTTCATAAACTATGCTTGTGTTATGAAACTCAGTACTCCTGTATGATCTGGAAGCAATTTAAGGTTTTGATGAAGAATCTAGGCTTGGGCTGGAGAGATGGCTTAGCTGTGAAGGCGCTTGCCTGTGAAGACTGAGAACTCATGCTCAAATCTCCAGGTCCCCCATAGCCAGAAGCACAGCAACACAGGCATGCAATGTCACACATGTGCACAAGGGGGCACACTTGTCTGGACTGTGTTCACAGCAGGCTGAAGGTCCTGGCACCCATTCCCTCTCTCTTTCTCTTGCAAAAGAAAAGAATCTAGGCTCCTAAGTCTGTCTGGTGTGAAGTAGAAATCCAACTAGAGAAAAATTACTAATTATGTCATCTTGGCTATAAAACATACCATATTCATAATGTTTAAGAAAAGAGATAATAATGATAACTCATAAAATTGTTTTATCTGTGGTCTAGAGAGATGGCTTAGAGGTTAAGACACTTCCCTTTCAAAGCCTAAGGACCCAGGTTCGAGTCCCCAGTACCCACATAAACCAGATGCACAAGGAGGCGTGTACATCTGGAGTTTGTTTGCAATGGCTAGAGGCCCTGGTGACCATTCTTTCTCTTTTCTCTCTCTCTCTCGATCTGCCTCTTTCTTTCTTTCTCTCTCTCAAATAAATAAATAAATAAAACATTTATTTTTTTAATATTTTTTAAAAATAAGTAAGATTGTATTATCTGTGATAATTCTAAGAATACCTGATGGTCTGTGGCAAGTGGTAAGTACCCAATAGGTGTGTAAATCCACACACAATCAAAAACACAAAAATCAAAATGAGTAAAGTAGTGAAAACTCAGTGCCTCTTGAATCCTCAACTCTGAAAACCTTTCACTTTTTTCTTCCAGGTATGTTTGTATGTTTGTCTGAGTTTCCAATTTGTATTAGCTCAGATAGCTACTATTTCAGTGAATTTTAAAAACTATACCTGTGAGTTGTAAATAGCTTTTTAAAATAATCACAATGCACTGCTTAATTCCTTCAGAAGCAGTGGCATCTGTCTCACTTTTGTCTTCTGGCTTGCTTCTTCTCAACACCATCAGAGCTTTTTTCGACTTACTAGTTATTTCGTAAATGTTGCTCTTGAACACTTCTCATATTTTTTCTTCCCTTGGTTTCCTGGTTCATTGATTTTTATCTTGATTGATTCATTTCCCTCTTCCTGAAGCTTCCTTTGTGGAGAGCACGTCTGCCTAGCTGAGGAGGCCTGGTGACTAAATCCTCATCTTGGGAGAGTGCTCATCCCACAGCTATTTTCTGCTTCTATCACTAATGCTGACTTCCGACTTCTGCGTTAGGGAGCAGGAAGGAGAAGAGCTGTGTGGGAAAGCACCGAAGATCCCCAACCTCCGCACAGTGTGAGCTCCGAGGTCAGATACCAGATTTGAATCCAGGGTGTCACTTATCTTGGTGATAAATTTTTTATCCTGTTTCACCCACATCTTCCTCATCTGTAAAAAGGCTGTAGTCATAGCATCTTTATGTTCTGAAGACAATTTATGGACTTGATCAAGAATCTAGGCTCCTGGGCTGGCTCAACAGTTATGGAGCTTGTCTGCAAAGCCTAACGACTCAGGTTCGATTCCCCAGTACACACATAAAGCCAGATTCACAAAGTGACACATACATGTGGAGTTCATTTGCAGTGGCTGGAGGCCCTGTGGTGCCCATTCTCTATCTGTCTCTCTTCTGTCTCTGTAGTATTGCAAATAAATAGATTAAAATGTTTTAAAAAGAAAAGAATGTTTCTGTTACCAAATCTGTTACCTGTGGCTTAGAAATATAATCACTCTATCTTATGAATTGTGTCATCTTAGTCATGTCACCTTATCTAATGTTGGAACCTTCCTCATAAGATTGTATTAAATGTGATGCTGCTAAATGAGATAATGCAGGGCCTATGTCACATCACTGTAGATCCGTACTGATGTACAGTGGTGTGTCTATGTAGGCAAGCAGAAAATATTTCTTGAATTAATAATTTAAAAATATTTATTGAATGAGCTTTGGGAATTTCCTCCCAGCTTGAAAACTTTATGTCACTGGGACCCAATCTTGCAGAGAGGTGGGAGAGCTCACTCAACCTCCTCAGCTGCTGCGTGATAAAAATGATTGAAACCACTTGCCAATGTAAAAGTGCCAGTGTGCGATTATTAATAATACTGAGCAGGGCCCATTACAGAGAACCTATAGCTTTTATGCTTCCATAATTTTAGTCCTGTTACCATCCTCTCAAGAAAAAAGAATTGCCCCCAACACAAATTCTCCCAGCTGTCTATTTTCCAATAAAGAGAACTCTGCAAATGATGAAAACAATGGTAGGACCTTTTCCCTGGCCCCACTCAGAGGCTACGAAAGATGGCGGATTGGGAATATTTTCCTCTACTTACCCAAATCATCCCATGCTTGGCTGTTTCCAAGCTGAAGGCAAGATGTTCCATTAACGGAAGGGACGGGAGGTGCTTTGCCCTGGATAAAGAGCCATTTCTGGAAAGGCTCTTTTTTTTTATAATGAAAAAAAAGTAGCATGAAGTGATAACCAAAATAGACTTCTAAAAGCAAGCGGCATATTCCGTTGTACATGACATTCACTACTGTGTTTTATTTGGAGAAAATCCTCAGAGATGGTCTCTGACTTTCTCTTTCAGACAAGACTTCCCCAAAGGACCACACTTCCGGTTCCTTCTACAGGAAATGGACACTGCAATTTCACCAGCCAGATTTGTCTGTATGTAACTCACCAATGAACTATAGGAAGTACCCGTAACAGAATCCACATTCACATTTCACATGGGAGACAGTGCCTGCCTGATTGAGCCAGGAAAGGGTGAGGGATTTCAGCAAGCACAAGGGACTTCCACAGACATCATAGGTGTCCATCGCCCCCTATCGTTAAAGACATGGAAATCTGGAACTACATGCACCTCGACTCAGCTTCAAGTTCTTCCTTTGGGAATGGTGTCATCACCTACAGAGAGACCTTGTTATTTTTTGCTCATATGCCAAATACCCTGCTCCACTGCATCCTTTAGTTGTTATTTTAGCCAAACGCTCCCTGCCAGGTCAGGCATTGGGAAGAGACTGAGCTGGGGCCCAGGGGAGCAAGTTGTATAGGGAGAGCTGCTTAACTGCCCAGTGGTCCAGGCTCAGCATCCGGTATTTCCCTGGCAAAAGTCCACTCACTCCAGACTCAAAGCCAGGCATGACAGCTCGCCAAGGAGGGCGCTGCCACCTGCGTGAGGTGGAAGGGTGAGATCCACTCATCCTGACTCCCTAAGATGAGTCTCATTAAGCAGAGATGGGCCTGTGGGACTTCCTCGCACATTCTAGAAACAGACCTCTGAGATTTCATTCTTCTTCTCTGCCTTTGTTCCTTGACCCATCTCACAACAACAACAACAAAAAAAATAATAATAATAACTGCAGCCCTTAAACTCGTTTAGCTCTCTAGTTTTATTGGCGGAAAGCTGTGCAGTTTATCAGCATTATTTCATATTGGCAGATCCCAGACACTAAAGTGGCCGTTGTTGAAGACATTTACAAGACTGCTCCACACCCCGACTGGAGCAGAACTTATAGTCTCACTCAGTACGTCTGGGACAGTACAGATTGTCTCGTTAGATGAAATGACAACCCAGTACCTCAGTGATAGTGCCGAAAGTTCTCCCAGCAGGTACAGCTGGACTTCCGAGGCTTGTCATAAATGATTTTGGCAAGTTTTTAAAGATTTTTTATAGATGCATCTTTTCTGTGTCCATGCCTTCAAGGAATAATATACTCTCTTCACCCTGGGAAGGTCTTATAAGAAATCTACATTCCTAGCTAGGGAAGTTGGTCACTCTGCTCTGGGTTCTTCCTGCGTTGCCTCACTATCTATGCAGCTGTTCCTGGGGTGGGGGTTATACGGTGCCCCTCCATGAATACAGAAATCCTCAGAAGGTTAAGTATTTTATATAAAATGACATGCATCTGCATACAACTTTCAAATATCAGCTACTGCTTTATTTTTTAAAAATAAATGATTTATAATATTTTTCCTTATTAACTGGAAACTTTTTTGTATGGACAAATCATGTGTTTTATTTATAGTTTCAACTAGCATGAAAGTATTCAGCACCTTATTATTTATATTTATATATGATTATATTTTATCAGCATACAAAGCAGTAGGTACTTACTTATATAATGCATATATTATGTCTATTTTATAAATGCTGTAATTTTACTTTTGATTAGTGTAAAAATATTAGGTACAAGGTATTAGGTACAATTTGTGTGAGTTGGCTCTCCTGCACTCATCTTCCCCTTCCTCCCGTCATCCCTTGAATCCCCTTTGTCCTCTTCTTTCTGCCTTCATGTCACATGGGTCCTTCTGCTCTTCCCCCATTATTCATTATCTATTTTCACTCTCTCGGTTCCCTAAAGAGCTCACATAGTCATTAAATCCTCTCTAGATTTTTCTATATTTTTTATAATATGTGATGTAATTGTGCTTCTATATTATACATTGAAAAAAAAGAAAACTCCATACACTTTCATAACAAAATGACAGGTGCAACTTTCCCCCTTGTGTTTTTGACACAGTGATTGGTTAATCGGAAGTAGAGCCCAAGATGGCATATTTATGTCCACATGGTTCTTTGAAAAAGTGCTCACAGGGAAGGGCAATGAGGAGCGGTCACGACAGGGAGGCAAGCAAGGCTGTCATGCCAAGTGGAGACCAGCCTCAGCCAGACACCACGAGGCGCTCTGGCGCTTGGTACACCGGATAGTACCCCAGGAAGGGGGTAACTTTCCACTCTCCTGCCAGCCAGCCAGAGCCCTCCATGTGGAAGAAATGAGCAGGGTGAGCTTCAGCCTGCAGGCAAGGAGGGCTTTGCATGGACTAGAAGAGCCAGCCTCAAAAGGCAGTCCGTATACCAACGTCAATGGTACCCAAGGAAAGCCAGTTCTCAGGGCTTCCGCAGATCCACGAAGTCAGAAACGCTGGAGTTGAGGCCTAGAAATATGAGGGTCATTCTGATTCACAATGACGTTTGATCACTCAATTCTCCGGTGAGGATTTCGCAGTCATTGCCCGGAGTTGCTACGGGATGGGTACATGGGCCCACAGAAAGGATCATTTCTAGGTCTCAGGAAGGCTGTATCCAAAGAAAGAAAACCATAGGCTAAAGAATATGAAGTGAGGCAGAGAAGGCACGTGTCTTGGCAGGATAAGAATTGCACGTGAAGGCTCTAAACTCGAGGCAGGCTCTGAGTCATTGGACTGAAGAGCAAGGTGACCACGTACAGAGAGAAGGGACACAGTACAGCTGAGGGCTCAGAACCATGTTGGGGTCTGAAGAACATGCGGAATGACTCATGATGACAGGCGACGTTTAGAGTATCAGGGTCTGGGGGGACAGCTCAGGGGATAAAGTATTTGGCACGGAATCATGCAGACCTGATTTTGGATCCCCAGAATCCATGTACAATGTCAGGCATGGTGGTTTGTGCCTGTAATCTCAGTGCTGGAGAGGCAAAGACAGGGAGGGAATCAATCCCTGGGACTCACTGAATAGATAATCTAGCCGAATGAGTGAACACATCTTCAGTGAGAGAGAGACCCCATCTCAAAGAAAAAACTGGAAAGTGAAAGAGCAGGACATGCAACATTGACCTCTGGCTGCCCTAGACACATACACACGTGTACACCTATGTGTCCACACAAATACAAACATGCATGGACACATGCAAACACACACATGACACACATGCACACTCAACCAAAATAATAATTAATAATAATAATAGAGTATATGCTACTTACTGGACACTTTGCTAGGGTCTTCTCACCTGGAAACTTAAGTAGCCTTCATGATCCAAATGTAGATGTGGAAGGAGCCTTAGTAACTCATTCTCAGAACACAGCAGTGAGCAAGGAGCTGGTTTTGAAGCCAACATAAAACCCCACTTTTAACCACCACCCCATTCTAACAAGGTCTGGAGTTTTGAATTCTTTTTTTAAATATTTTATTTTTATTTTTTTTTTTTTTTTTGGCAGAGAAAGAGGGAGAGAGAGAGAGAATGGGCATGCCAGGGCCTCCAGCCACTGCAAACGAATTCCAGATGTATGTGCCCCCTTTTGCATTTGGCTAATGTGGGTCCTGGGGAATCGAACCTGGGTCCCTTGGTTTTGCAGGCAAACACCTTAACCTCTAAGCCATCCCTCCAGCCTCCTGAATTATTTTTTTTATAAATGCATATAATTTAATTAAAATGAAACTGCACATGTGTAATGAATACTATTAAGAGCCATGGGAAGTGACAAAAATCACATTTGTCACTTCGTTAGGATGGATGCATGAATCCACGTAGCATGGACAGTTAAGACACTGTAAGACAAGAGGAAGGAAAAGTAGCTTGAGGGGCTGGAGAGATGGCTTAGTGGTTAAGGCGCATGCCTGCGAAGCCTAAGGACCCCAGCTCAAATATCCAGATCCCACGTAAGCCAGATGCACATGGTGGCACATGCATCTGGAGTTCGTTTGCAATAGCTGGAGGCTCTGGATCAACCAATCTCACTCTCCCTCTCTCTCTCCTTCTCTCTGTCTCTAATAAAGTAATAAATAGATAAAAATAAAATCTAAAAGAAAAAGAAAAAGAGCCAATGTGTTACCTGCCAAGATTCATAAATGTAGCTGCAATGAGATGATAGTCTAGCAGTAAACTCAGTGATATTTAGGGATGAGAAAGAGTCATGGAGGAGAACCTGTCATTAAGGCCATCTCTCAAAATGCCATCTTCCATATAAAACAGGTGAGGTTCCATTCATCAAGTGGATGGCACTGTAGGAGGGAGATACTCTGTTCAGATTAGAAACACTGATTTGTGAGATGCCCTTCAGACATTCAAGGACATATCATTTCTAGTCATCCAGAGAGCCTTCACTGGTGTGGAAATGACCTTTTCATTGCTGGGACAAAACACCCTGGCCAGAAGCAGCTGATAGAAAGGAAATGTTTAATGTTTTTATTTATTATTACCGTCTTGAGGGGAAGCTTCATGACGTCAGGGAAAGTATGGCACAAGCAGAAGGCTGAACATCAATTCTGCCACAGCAGGTGAACAACAGCAATAGGAGAGTAGGCCCATCTCTGTCAAGGGGGAGCTGGCTATATGACCACCAGGCCTACCTTCTACCACACACCTCCTACAGAAAGGCCCTACCTCCCAAATTCCCATCATTCTTCAGCGAGAGGCCAAGCACTCAAAACACATGAGTATGTGAGGCACGTCTGAATCAAACCACCACAACTAGTCATAAAAATGTGGAGACCAGGGCTGGAGAGATGGCTTAGCAGTTAAGGCGCCTGCCTGCTAAGCCTAAGAAGCAGTTCCAATCTCCAGGTCCCACATTTAGCCAGATGCAAAGTGATGCAAGGGCACAATGCCACACTTGACCACAAGGGGGCACACGCATCTGGATTTCTTTCACAGCAGCTGAGAGACTGCTGGTATGCCCATCTCTATCTGTCTCCCTCTCCCTCTCTCTCTGTCTTTCTCTGTGTCTCTCTCCAAAAATAAATAAACTTAAAAAAAATTAAATATGTGGAGACCACTTGAAGCAGGAAGTAATGAACATTCAATGTCTGAGAAAGAAAACATGAGCCAAGCATACGATGATCTTGTCAAAGTCAGAGAAGAGACTGGCTATGGATGTAGAGAGAAGGAAGCAGAGGGACTGTGGTCAAAGAGTAAAAGGGAAAAATACATCAAGCCAAGCCTAAAGGAGCTCAGATGGAGTGATGGCCAGTCTGTTGACGTGCCTGTAACCCAGAGCCTGGGCTATCTACAGAATCTGATGGCATGCCTGTTAGGTCTTTCATGGAAGCAATGCACACACAATCCCATCAAGAACTAATCCCATCAAAGCATTAAGCAATTGCATTATTTGATCAATTTTCCTTCCAGAGGAAAATAAGCCTGTGTATTAACCTTAGACTAACATGCTATTTTTGCTCTGATCAAGCAGAAAGGACAGGAAAATACTTCATTCCTTGCTTAATTGGTTCCTTCATAAGCATGATCTATTGTTGTTGTTGTTGTTGTGTGTGTGTGTGTGTGTGTGTGTGTGTTTTGCTTTAAAGACTCATCATTTTAAAGTATTTCAAACAGTAATAATCTTTTGTTGGATGTGGTAGTACCTGCCTTGAATTCCAGAACTCAAGAGGCTGAGGTTATAAGGATCATCATGAATTCAAGGCCATCCTGGGCAACAGAGTGAAGGGGGATGGGATAGGTTACACAGACATTTCTTGAGTGATTCACATGCCTGTGAAGAGTCACGTGGGAGCCTGAACCAAAGCAAAGGAGACAGATGCAAATGGGAGGCAACTCTTACCTTACTCTCTGTTACCTCGTGGGTGCAAGTGAGGAGTTGGTGCTCCTTGGCAAAAGTGGCTTCTAGGCTGGAGGGATGGATTAGCAGCTGGGGCATTTGCCTGCAAAGCCAAAGAACCCAGGTTCAACTCCCTAGGACCCATGTAAACTAGATGCGCAAGGGGGTGCACACATCTGGAGTTTGCAGTGGCTGGAGGCCCTGGCACACCCATTCTCTGTCTCTTTTCTCTCTCTCTCTCTCTCTCTCTCTCTCTCCCTCCCTCTTTCTGACTCTCTCAAATAAATAAATAAATAAAACTTTAAAAAAGTTTTTCTTTTTAAAGTGGCTTCTAAGTGCCTGTCATATCTCTTCTAAATGTGTACTGCCTCAGCTCAACCAGACATCAGAAGTGCCTTTCTCTCCTTTCATCAGAGGCTCCATGGAAGATGGTCATGGCCAGGGGAACCTTTTGGTGGCAATAGAGAGGAACTGTGGGCCAAGGGTTACTTTTTAAACTTTGGCAGAATTCTACCTATGAATATTGGCTACAGTAGGCCATTTCTCTTGAAATAACTAAATACATCTTGCCTGAACGCTCATTAATACAATTTTCTTTCTGACATTAACATGACTTTAGCTCTTCACAATCATCTTAGCTAATTATTCCCTTAACAGGCATTCATTTTGTTCCTAAGCTTGTCTTCGCTATTAAAGCCCTATAGGCTGGCTGAGAAAGGCTCTGAAGGAGTCATTTTGATGAAGGAAGAACCCAATAGATTCTCTGTGGTTCAGGTCTTGTTTTAGATTCTGGGATTGAATTTGGGGCCTTGTGTACTAGGCAAGAATTCTACCTGTAATCTACATCCCCAGCCTTCCTTTTATTTTTATTTTTTTTATTTTGAGACAGTACTTCATTACATTGCCCAGGCTTGCCTTGAATTCATATTGTAGCTCTGGCATGACTTGAATTTGTAATCCTCCTGCCTCAGCCTCTGAGTAGCTGGAATTACAGGCCTGATATATCAGGTCCCTACTAAGTGTTGTGATACAGGATAGGAGTAAATTAATTGAATCATTCTAGGAACAAGAAATAATTAGGAACAGAATGGCAACCATAAGCTTTTTATTTTTATTTTTTTGTTTTGTTTTTGTTTTGGCCAAAGTAGTTGGAATGATGTAATCTAAAATTCTGGAGAAAAGTTCCATTTGTTTTTTAGTTCCTTAAATTTTTCCTTAAATTTTTTCCTTAAATTGGCTCAATTTATCTTGCAATTGGTGACAAGAGTTCACTTCTGATTCTATGCATCATGGTGTTAACTGTGGGAGTAAAAGCAGTGTGTGCGTTAGTCTTACACAGCCAGGCCATATTTGCTTGAAGGACAGGGTGTGGAGTGGGGTGATGGTGCAGGTGACAAAACACTTGACATGCAAGTCTGAGTACCTGAACTCTGATCCCCAGAACCCACACTGAAAAGCTAGCCTCTGTGTGGGTGTCTATAATGCTAGTATACCTATTGCAAGACAGGACATGGAGAGCAGACTTCCCAGAAGCTTGGGGGTCCACATGCCTAGCTCACACTACAGCAAACAAGAAAGACTCTGCCTATAATAGATCTACTCAGTGGAATGGAACTCATTGCTGGAACTGGGAATTAAGTCAAAACCACGTACAAAAAGGAGCTCAGTCTCCAAGATCAAGACACCACCAAATGTGGGCGAGAAGAGAGCCTATGCATATGAAACTTCCTCTAAAATATCTAAGGCCATCCGCATCTATCTAGTACTAACTTCTCTCTCCGTTGGAGAATTTGCTTATCTTTTTCAGATGGACAACAAACCTGAAGGGAATGAATCACACCTCACGAGGGCCCCAGCCGAAACCATAGAACAACGCAGGGGAAGGGCAAGAGTACGGCATTCATGGCAATCATGACACCAGAAAAAGGCTGAAGGAGATAAACACAGAGAACATCCAACTCCAACTAAGCCAGATATCCAGAGACACAGAGGCTCCCAAAACCTCATCACTGAAGTAGAACTATAATGACTCCAATGTGTCTCAGGGAAATTCTCGGAAGAGGGGGCAGAAAGATTGTTAGAGCCATAAGTTGGGGCATTATGCACAGAGACTTAGCCTATCCCCCATAACTCTTGATTAACCCCACAATGCATGACCCACATTCCCCATTGATGAGGGTCCCTTTGGAAGAGGGAGGGCAGGGAGGAGAATAATGGAGTCACCATTATGAATGTAAAATTAGAATAATATAAATAAAAATGATAAAAAAAGAAAGACTCTGCCTAAAACAAGGTGGGAGGTGAGGATCAGTGCTCTGTATTGTACTCTGACCTACACACACACACACACACACACACACCCTCCCTCCCTCACCAACACAGGGTAGCCAGGGCTAGGGAAATGGCTCAGCAGGTAAAGGGCTCTTGATCAGGGAAAGAGCCTTATTTATCCTGTTTGGACCCCCCAGCATTCATGTAAACAGCTAGAGGTAGTTACACACACCCATAACGCCAGTTCCGTGGGGAGAAAAGACAGGAGAATTGCTGGGGTTTACTGGTCAGCCAATCTGACGGATATAATGTCAGCTGTGGGTTCAGTGAAAGATTCCATCTCAAGGACACACACAGAGCAAGAGAAGAGGGCGTTTGGCATTCTCCTCTGGCCTCCACATGGGACACACACACCTCACACACATGTGCATGCACAATATACATACCATGTGTGTGTGCGCACACACACGCTAACAAAGATAAGGTGTGATCCCTAAATGCCAAAACAGAGAAGCAGAAAGCCCATGCTAAAACACTTTGGGGGTGAGGCGCATTCTCAGAAGGGCAAGGCTCGTCTTGAAACCTTCGCCAATACTGGAGATCCAACTTGGCCTTTGAACAGAAGGCCGTTTCTTTCAGGTCGGAGTAGACAGCGTTCTGCTATGGAGAATTGCTTTGCATATTTTCCTACTGCAATTCACCATAAAAATACCTTAACATTCAGAAATTAACAAGAGGAAGAATGCTGAGATGGAGTGGGTGTGATGAATTAGGCATCCCCACACAACACAATGTAAGTTAGTGTAATTGTTTCTCGGGCTCGTGGCAATACGCACTGATAGCCATAAAACATTTACATTTTTAATTTCATCTCTGTAGGAATATAGATGCCAGCAATAACATGAAATTTAAAAATGTTGACGTGCTTTGCGTGGTACAGCAGATTTCTATTATTGATAACTTAGATACATAGCATAAGTTTGCTAGCTTCTCCCTGCAACTGTGCCAAATCTCCCAGACAACAACTTAATGGAGGAGAGATTATTTTGACTGACAGTTGAAGAGATTTCAGTGAGTCCATGGTTCATGGGCTCTACTGCTTTGGCCTGTGGTAAAGCAGAATGTCATGATGGCGGGAGAAAGAGGAGCGAAGATGCTTAGTAATGACCAGGAAGCAACGAGAACAAGAGGAAGGAACGAGATAGACCTTCAAAGGCATACCCGGTAGTGACCTAGTTCCTCCAACTAGGTCCCTCTTTTCCACAGCCTACTCAATATGAGCTGATGGCACGGGTGAACTTAGAACCACACGATCCAATCTGCTTTCAATAGCAACAGCAGCTGGGGACCAAGTCTTTAACATAAGCCCTTTGAAGGACACTTCATACGGAAGCCACAACCACGATGCATGATCTTGGAAATGGAGTATATTTAAGTAGATTTGTGTACAGATACCTGATGGTATATGACAGTATGTTTTTAGACAATACCTAGAAATAAATATAGTCAATAAACATGGAAAGGCTTAGGTAATAAATTAACAAGCAATGGGGTGCATACTGATGTATGGCATAGTTCTCTACCTGCCTAAGAATAAATTACAAGCAAAGTAACAGCATCCAAGGGAGAAGTAGACGTTGAGACTATCAAGACATCTACATGGGGAAATAGAGATCAAAAATATCAATCAATATATCTATATGAGGAAATACACATCAAGAATATCAATATATCTATGTGGGGAAACAGACAACAAAAATATCCAACCAGATATATATGTGGAGAAATAGTTATCAAAAATCCCTTAAGGGGGCTGGAGAGATGGCTTAGTGGTTAAAGCATTTGCCTGCAAAGCCAAAGGATCCAGGTTCAATTCCCCAGGACCCACGTAAGCCAGATGCACAAGTGGTTTATGCTTCTAGAGTTTGTTTGCAGTGGTTGGAGGCCCTGGTTTGCCCATTCTCTCTCTTTCTACCTTCCTTTCTCTCTCATAAATAAGTAAATAAATAAATTAATTATAAATAAAAATTTAAAAAATATAGGCTATCAAGACATAGATGATAAGGACAACTTGTAGTTAGATTTTATTCCTAATAGGATGATTCTCAACTCTTCAGGTATGTCCACCACACACAGGTTCACTCACATTTTGCATCATGAAATCAACTCTCCTTAGGAAGCTGAACCACATCTATCCAAGCTCAGGATTTCAGCTGAAGCTATTTTATTTTATTTATTTTATTTTATTTCATATTTCATTTTATTTTTGGCCTCCAGGCTCATCATGCACAGGAAAGACCACCCCTGGGAGTTACCAGTCCCCTGAGAAGGTCCTGATCATCCATCCTCCCTGAGGGTGCTTTCCTCCATATGATTTCAAAGAATTGTAGATGTTTTTCCAGTTGGATATAAGCTTATCTGGAAATGGTGTTTACTTTTTTTTTTGGGGGGGTCTGTTTATGCCCCTTCTTTTCCTTTCATCTTCATTGGCTCATTTCTGAATGACTCTATCTCATGGCGCACGCAGCCCCAGATCCTGTGCCGAGCACTGAGGTTTTCATGCCTTGCCGTAGTTTCAGCCCATGCACCTGTTGGGATCTGAGAATTGAATTTCATGGCCCATGAGACCCAGTGTCTGGTTTTCTAAGACAGGCTTCTGCAGGTTGCCAATGTCAGCACTTTTCCCTCCACAGCTGTGTCGAATCAGAGCCCATGGAGGGAATTCCTGCTTTAATCCCACTTTTCATCTTTCTAAACATGTCTACCTTCAAAGCTTTCTCTTTCCATTTTCTGCATATTTGCACTAGCCAAGAAGAAATCGTAGCTTTTAATTAAAGTGACTGTGTCAAGAAATGGGGATGTTGATAAATATTTTAAATTATGCATGCAAGAGGAATTATTTTTATCTTATTCTGTTCTGCTTCCCATCTTGAGAAAATTTTCCTTCCTGATTACAAATAACTGCTTCTTCTGGCATTGCAGATTCATTCAGCAAACTTTTCGGTCCTTTCCAAAGCATGAAAATCTAAGCTGCACAGTGCTAGGGACATTCTCACGCATGTCCACATGTATGAATAAAATAGCAACACTGGTGGCAGATGATGGCTTAGAAAAACTGTGGCAGGAGAGGCTGGGAAGATGGCTCAGCTCTTAAAGGTACTTGTTAAAGGTACTGGGTTCAATTCTGAAGCCACCCAATAAGCCAGATGCAAAGAAAAAGGAGTATAAGCAAAAAGAAGTTATACAAATATATGGCATTTGTTTGTACAGGAGGACCCTTCACACACACACACACAAACAAACACACACACACACACATACACACACACAATCTTAAAAAGAAAAATGGCTACCATTGTTTTTCTCATAACATCATCCATAATATATTGTACTCATAGTGTATTGCTGTATTTATTTTACTTGTGTGTGTACATGTATGTGTGTGTTCATCTTTATGGCTGAACCTATGTGGGAGTGCACACGCATATATGAGCATGTGGAGAGAGAGGTCAGAGAACAACCTCAGGCGTCAGGGTCAGAAACACCGTCCACCTTTTCTTAAGAAAAGGTCTCTCAATGGTCTGGGATCACCAATTAGGTAGACTGGCTGGCTAGCCAGTTCCAGGGATCCTCCTGTCTCCTCAACACCACACACAGCATTTTTTTTTTTTTTGGAGGGGGGAAAGAGACACAGAGAGAGGCAGAGAGAAAGGGAGAAGATAGATAGAGATGGGCGCGCCAGCAGCCTCTCAGCTGCTGCAAACGAAATCCAGATGTGTGCACCCCCTTGTGGTCAAATGCGGCATTGCGCCCTTGTGTCACTTTGCATCTGGCTAAACGTGGGACCTGGAGATTGGAACTGCTGGAGATTGGAACCAGTGTTCTTAGGCTTAGGAGGCAGGCGCCTTAATCGCTAAGCCATCTCTCCAGCCCACACACAGCATTTTTATCTGGGTTCTGAAGGAATCAAACTCGGGTCCTACCAACTGAGCGATCTCCCCATCTCTATGTTGATTATTTTACTTTATTTTTAAGCACACCTCCCCATTTGTTAAAACATAAATGACATTGGTCATCCTCATACCTAAGAATTCTTCTTTTGCTTATGTGTACATACATGTGCGAGGCGCTACGTGGTGTGTGCACATGGACTTACCCTTGAAGTAGCCTGTAGGCTTTCCTGTAGTGGAGCTGGGGATGCTCATCTGCAAGGGCTTAGAGCAGTGCCTCAGGTGTCCCACTACATTGCTCATCTACTGGTTCTGATTTTGACCCAGAGTCCCTTATGGATGCAGGGCCTTGCTGTCCTTCATGAGTCCGGCCAATTCCCTAGTCTTTGCTCCCTTGGCAGGACTGAGAAGACAGTGGTGGCTATGCCGGTTGTTCATGAGGGATCTGGAGATTCAAACTTGAGAAGCTTCAGGACACCTCAGGCCTTCATGTTTGTGAAGGAATCATGTGTAACCACCAAGCCATTGCTCTAGCCCCATACCTAAGTTTTTTTTTTTTTTTTTTAGAGAGAGAAACACAGAGAGAGACAGAGAGAGAGGGAGAGGAAGACAGATAGAGATGGGCGCGCCAGCAGTCTCTCAGCTGCTGTGAACAAAATCCAGATGTGTGCGCCTCCTTGTGGTCAAGTACAGCATTGCGCCCTTGCATCACTTTGCATCTGGCTAAATGTGGGACCTGAAGATTGGAACTGCTGGAGATTGGAACCAGTGTTCTTAGGCTTAGGAGGCAGGCGACTTAACGGCTAAGCCATCTCTCCAGCCACCATACCTAAGATTTTAAAAAAATATTTATTTATTTATTATTTGAGACAGCGAGAGAGAGAGAGAGAGAAAAAGAGAGAGACAGAGACAGAAATAGAGAGAAAGCGAGTATGGGCTTGCAGGGCCTCCTGCCACTGCAAACGAACTCCAGATGCATGTGCCACTTCATACATCTGGCTTTACATGGGTCCAGGGAATTGTACCCAGGCTGTCAGGCTTTGCAAGCAAGTGCCTTTAACAGCTGAGCCATCTCTCTAGGCCGATATATAACACTTTATTTGTTTTTTATTTACTTTGAAGTAGGATCTCAATCCATCCCAGGCTGCTTGGTACTCACTCTGTAGTCCCAGGCTGTCCTCAAATTCACAGTGATCCTCCTACCTCTGCTTCCTGAGTGCTGGGATTAAAGGCATGCACCACCATGCCTGGCCCAGTATACAAGATTTTCAAAACATGACATGGCTGCTAAGAAACATTTCTGTTGAAGAAAAGTTTGGTAGAGTTGTGAGGCATACATTTCTGAGAATAAAGTTCCGTCTCTGGAAGAATATGGAAACTGTTGCGGTGTGTCAAACACTCTAGTACAGGCGTCCTGGCTTTTATATGGCAACTGGGAATTTGAAGTCGGGTCCTTCTGCTGGCATAGGAATCACCTTAGTTACTTAACCATTTGCTCAGCGCCCTCCTCTACTTTCTTTCTCCTTTTCTTTTCTTTTTATTTCTTTATTTTTGTTGTTGTTGTTTGTTTTGGTTTCTTGAGGTAGGGTCTCACTGTAGCTCAGGCTGACCTGGAATTCACTATGTAGTCTCAGGGTGGCCTTGAACCCATGGCGATCCTCCTCCCTCTGCCTCCTGAGGGCTGGGACTAAAGGCGTGCACCACCATGCCTGGCTTCATCTATTTTCTATTCTTTATAAATCTATTTTAGGCCAGACCCTAGAAGTCTCCTGTCTCATATTCTGTCTGTGTTGTGGTTAAAACCAGGATCGCGGTAGCCTGCAGAGCTTGCGTCAGTATTGTAGAATGCATTCAATCTCATTTGGACAGTGATTTTGCCATTCCCATGGAGATAAGGAATTGCGGAGAGGAGAGGTGCTGACTAATAAGCTCTTGTGGATGGAATCATTCCAACACAAGGTTGGTTACAGATGGTTATGTAGGATTTACCCTTCGTGACACTACTGTCCCTCCATAGCCCCTTGTGTTTCTGCTTCACTTAAGAAATTACTTAGCATCACTGCCTTTAGAAATAGCTGATCTGGGCTGGGAAGATTGCTCAGTGCTTAAGGGCACTTGCTTGCAAAGCCTGATGGCCTGGGTTGTTGTTTTTTTTTCCCCAGTAACTACATAAAGCCAGATGAACAAAGTGATTCATGCATCTGGAGTTTGTTTTTAGTAACAAGAAGCCCTGTCACACCCATACCCAGCCCCCCTCTTTCTCTCTGCCTTGCTCTGTGTTAAATAAATAAATAAATAAATAAATAAATAAATATTAAACAATAAATGGCTGACATATGGGTGGTCAAACATAAGACCAAATCAAGGGCTAGTTCTCCCTTGGGTGGGGAGAATGCTTGAAGAACATATAAAGAAAGACAGGCCTTCAGGGAGGAAAACAAACGAGGTTTACCTTTGTGTCTTTAGGTTGAGAGCTTAGAAAAATAAGAAAGAGGGCCCAATGGGAAAAGAAAGTGCTGGCTGTACAAGCATGCTGACCTGAGTTCAGATTCCCCGCACCAGTGTAAAACACTGGGAGCACGGGGTTGAAGAGATGGCTTAACGGTTAAGGCATTTGCCTGCAATGCCTAAGGACCCAAGTTCCATTCTCCAGGTCCCACGTAAGCCAGATGCACAAGGTGACACATTTGTCTGGAGTTCGTTTGTAGTGGCTAGAGGCCCTGGTGCCACCATTCTCTCTCTCTCTGTATTTCCATTCTCTCTCTCTTTCTCTCTCACCTTTTTTCTCTGTCTCAAATAAAAGTAAATAAATTAAAAAAAAAAAAAACCTGGGAACAGTGTCATGTGACTGTAATCCCAATACTGGTGAGGCAGATACAGTAGGGTCTCAGAGCAAGCTGGCCAGTGAACTCCAGATTCAGTGAGAGACCGTGCTTCCGAAAATAAGACGGAGAGTAACTGAGGAAGGCACCTGACACTGTGTGTGGCACACACACAACACACACACACACACATACACACACATCTCCACTTCACACACATATACATATACTCCAGAAGAAAAGGAAAACTGAGATTCTGTTTTATCTCTGAACTTAACATGTCTCCCTCGGATGATTGCAGCATATTCAAGAGAGGGAGAGGCAGAGATTTGAAACTGACATCCAGCATCCCCAGATGATGTTCCCTGGCTGATGATCAAAGCCGCCCTTCAGCCTGGCACTAAGGAACATTTGTCTGGTTTTCTCCATGTTGTACTTCCAGCGCGATTTCTCAGTCTTCCAGTGACTTTCTCGGCAGCTGCCTGGTGTCTCAATCCACGGGCATGTATGTATCGCCCTGCCTACATACATTGCTCCTGCAGGAATTAGCAGCTTACGTAAGAAGCTCACCAAAAATAGAGCCGTCCTTCCTCTAATGAGGATAATTGTCTCTGTGCTTTAAATTATAAATGGCAGCCTTAGTACAGGTGCTGAAATAGTTCAGGCACTTCTTGCAAAATCACAGTTGCTCACCTGAAACTCGACCCTCCGTTAGCTGTGGCCCGAAAATGATGACATCTAAAGCTCTCAAGTAATAAAAGTGGACATTTAATCTTTTCCAACTTGAATTTTATCTCTTAAGTGTACTTTAGGAAATAAAATTGTTGTAATGACTGAAAATGGAAAAGGTACCAACTCTGTTATCATACGCTTATGTGTCTATATTTAAATTTATAAGTAATAAATTTTTGTGAACTTCCCCATCTTGATGCTATCTGGCTGTTAGGATTTAGTGCAATAAAATATGTTTCACCCACAATTTTTCTCTATATTGCAAGCAATTATTGTATCCATGTTGGTTACGTCAATATTCACTATTGGGGATTGCCATTAAGGAACCTCATTGAAGTATTTTTCAGATAGTAGTCTATTCCAATTAGTAAAATATGATTATGTTTTAGAAGTATAAAATAACTTTCTTTTCTATGTATCTATTATACAGTCTTCCAGAACATTCTCCGTCTAATCAAACATTATCAATACATTTTGTTTTTCCTGGAGACCTGCTGGTAGGAGCCCTCTTTATTCCCTCTCTGATCTGGACCACTCTTAATCTAAGCTACCGGGCACACGCAATCCCAGAATTGTCCAACATGATGTCGTATTGAACCCTTGTTCCCTTGACCCTGTTTCGTATTGTTTCTCAGTGGAAACAGCATCTTAATAGAACATGTTGTTGTTTTATTTTCCAAATGTTCTTGGGAAATAAGACAGCTAGTAAATTTAACCTTGTCTTGACATATGGGTGGTCAAACATAAGACCAAATCAAGGGCTAGTTCTCCCTTGGGTGGGGAGAATGCTTGAAGAACATATAAAGAAAGACAGGCCTTCAGGGAGGAAAACAAACGAGGTTTACCTTTGTGTCTTTAGGTTGAGAGCTTAGAAAAATAAGAAAGAGGGCCCAATGGGAAAAGAAAGTGCTGGCTGTACAAGCATGCTGACCTGAGTTCAGATTCCCGCACCAGTGTAAAACACTGGGAGCACGGGTGAAGAGATGGCTTAACGGTTAAGGCATTTGCCTGCAATGCCTAAGGACCCAAGTTCCATTCTCCAGGTCCCACGTAAGCCAGATGCACAAGGTGACACATTTGTCTGGAGTTCGTTTGTAGTGGCTAGAGGCCCTGGTGCCACCATTCTCTCTCTCTGTATTTCCATTCTCTCTCTCTTTCTCTCTCACCTTTTTTCTCTGTCTCAAATAAAAGTAAATAAATTAAAAAAAAAAAAAAACCTGGGAACAGTGTCATGTGACTGTAATCCCAATACTGGTGAGGCAGATACAGTAGGGTCTCAGAGCAAGCTGGCCAGTGAACTCCAGATTCAGTGAGAGACCGTGCTTCCGAAAATAAGACGGAGAGTAACTGAGGAAGGCACCTGACACTGTGTGTGGCACACACACAACACACACACACACACATACACACACATCTCCACTTCACACACATATACATATACTCCAGAAGAAAAGGAAAACTGAGATTCTGTTTTATCTCTGAACTTAACATGTCTCCCTCGGATGATTGCAGCATATTCAAGAGAGGGAGAGGCAGAGATTTGAAACTGACATCCAGCATCCCCAGATGATGTTCCCTGGCTGATGATCAAAGCTGCCCTTCAGCATGGCACTAAGGAACATTTGTCTGGTTTTCTCCATGTTGTACTTCCAGCGCGATTTCTCAGTCTTCCAGTGACTTTCTCGGCAGCTGCCTGGTGTCTCAATCCATGGGCATGTATGTATCACCCTGCCTACATACATTGCTCCTGCAGGAATTAGCAGCTTACGTAAGAAGCTCACCAAAAATAGAGCCGTCCTTCCTCTAATGAGGATAATTGTCTCTGTGCTTTAAATTATAAATGGCAGTCTTAGTACAGGTGCTGAAATAGTTCAGGCACTTCTTGCAAAATCACAGTTGCTCACCTGAAACTCGACCCTCCGTTAGCTGTGGCCCGAAAATAATGACATCTAAAGCTCTCAAGTAATAAAAGTGGACATTTAATCTTTTCCAACTTGAATTTTATCTCTTAAGTGTACTTTAGGAAATAAAATTGTTGTAATGACTGAAAATGGAAAAGGTACCAACTCTGTTATCATACGCTTATGTGTCTATATTTAAATTTATAAGTAATAAATTTTTGTGAACTTCCCCATCTTGATGCTATCTGGCTGTTAGGATTTAGTGCAATAAAATATGTTTCACCCACAATTTTTCTCTATATTGCAAGCAATTATTGTATCCATGTTGGTTACGTCAATATTCACTATTGGGGATTGCCATTAAGGAACCTCATTGAAGTATTTTTCAGATAGTAGTCTATTCCAATTAGTAAAATATGATTATGTTTTAGAAGTATAAAATAACTTTCTTTTCTATGTATCTATTATACAGTCTTCCAGAACATTCTCCGTCTAATCAAACATTATCAATACATTTTGTTTTTCCTGGAGACCTGCTGGTAGGAGCCCTCTTTATTCCCTCTCTGATCTGGACCACTCTTAATCTAAGCTACCGGGCACACGCAATCCCAGAATTGTCCAACATGATGTCGTATTGAACCCTTGTTCCCTTGACCCTGTTTCGTATTGTTTCTCAGTGGAAACAGCATCTTAATAGAACATGTTGTTTTATTTTCCAAATGTTCTTGGGAAATAAGACAGCTAGTAAATTTAACCTTGTCTTACATTTTGTATTTGAGCCTGAAATTTGAGAGAGTTTGTCTGGGTGTAAAATTCTACAACGGGGGCTGAAGAAATGGCTCAGCAGTTAAAGGTGCTTGCTTGCAAAGCCTAACAGCCTAAGTTTGATCCCCAATACCTACATAAAACCAGATGTATAAAGTGGGCCATGCGTCTGAAGTTTGTCTGCTGTGCCCGCGTGCCCGTTCTCCATACCCCTCTTATTCTCTCTCCCTCCCGCTCCTTGCAAATTAGTAATAAACTATATTTTAAAAAATAATTCCAGAAGCCGGGCATAGTGGCGCAGGCCTTTAATCCCAGCACTCGGGAAGCAGAGGTAGGAGGATCGCCAAAAGTTTGAGGCCACCCTGAGACTACATAGTGAATTCCAGGTCAGCCTGAGCTAGAGTGAGACCCTGCCTCAGGGAAAAAAAATTCCAGAATGAAAATTATTTTTCTTCCAAAATTTGGATACATTTCCTTTTCCTTCCAGAACTGTTGCTAAGAAGTTTTTGATTTTGGATCTTTTTAAATTTATTTATTTTTTTGGTCTAAGAACTTTTTTTTACAGTTTTCATCTAGTTTCTAATGTTCCATGGGGTTTATGTTGTTCTTTGTAGTAGACAAGCAGTTTTAGCCATGAATATTTTCTTATTTATTCATGTCATCCCCATCTTTATCCTGTTGTGTTTTTCTGATATGTCTATTATATTTTTTAAATCCTAAATTACTTCTATACTTTCTGTATATCTTATTTTTTATTTTTTATTTTTTATTTATTTTTGGAGAGAGAGACAGAGAGAGATAGACAGAGAGGGAGAGGGAGACAGAAATGGGTGCGCCAGCAGTCTCTCAGCTGCTGTGAAAGAAATTCAGACGTGTGCGCCCCCTTGTGGTCAAGTGCGGCATTGCGCCCTTGCCTCACTTTGCATCTGGCTAAACGTGGTACCTGGAGATTGAAACCACTGGAGATTGGAACCAGCGTTCTTAGGCTTAGGAGGCAGGCACCTTAGCCACTAAGCCATCTCTCCAGCCCTATATCTTATTTTTTATTTTACATCTTTGAACGTTTTCTCATGCTACTGTAATTCCCTCAGTCTTATTTTGGTAATGGTCATCATTTGTTAATGTTCAAGTTCACTAATCCAACAGGACATTATTCATCTCTACGACTCTTTTAAAAAATCATATCATATCGTCAGCTAAGAAGATGACTCAGGAGTTAAAGGTGGTCTGGGTCAATTCCTGTGGTGGGTTAAATTAAATGACCCCATAAACTTATGTGCTTTGAATTCTTGGTTCCTAGCTGATGTAAATTTGGGAATTGGAGCCTTGCTGGATGGAGGAGGAGTGTTGCTGGGCATGGGCTCATGGGTTCCCAGGTTCCCCCTGTCAGATTCCTCCTTGTCAGTGTTTGGCTCATTCTCCTGCTGCTGTTGTCCACATGACGTTGGCCAGGAGATGATGTCCAGCCTCTGCTCATGCCATGTTTTCCTTGCCATCATGGAGCTCCCCCCCCCTCGAGCCTGTAAACCAAAATTAACCCTTTCCTCCTATAAGCTGCTTTCGTCAGGTGTTTTGTGCCAGCAATTATAAGGTAACTGCAACAGTTTCCCAGTACCCATGTAAAGTCAGATTCACAAAGCTGCCCACCCATCTGGAGTTGTTTACAGCAGCAAGAGGCTCTGGTGTGCCCATTCTCTCCCTCACCCTCTCTCGTGCACCCTCTCTCTGTTTCTTTTCTCTCTCTTTCCTTCCCCCTTCCTCTCTGTCATTCCCTTTCTCTGCTTGCAAATACAATATTTTAAAAATCATAATATAACTTATTTCCCTAGACTCACTATCTCCTGAGGCTGTTAGAGAAGGTTTTGTTCATGTCATCATTATTTCATTTTCTCTGCTCTACTTTCTCTGAGCTACTCATTATTTATTTATTTTATTTCCCTGATTCTTCCTACCAAGTTGGAATCTATTCACATCAGGCACATGATAAATGCTTTGTTCCTGTTAGTTCATTTTTACTTAAGCATATTGTTTAATTCATTTTAAAACTCTCCATGCCAGAAACTGGACATAATGCTAACACACATGTAATCCCAGAACTCAAGGCTAACACAAAAAGATTATAAACATGAAACTAGCCTGGGCTACATAGTGACATAGTGAGTTCCAAGCCAATCTGGGGTATATGAGAATATATATATATATATATCACCACTATTATTACGGCTGCTGAAAGTAATGATGAAATGCTATGTGCGTAGAAAGGATTTATTTACTGATGCAAATAAATGACGTGGAACAGTGAGTCCTTGGGAGACAATATCAGTTTCTGTGGTTCTGTTGGTGGTGTTGTGTTGCACTGATCATCTCGACAAGAGAATCCTCTCACACATCACCTGAAGTTCACGTGCGGCTGCCAGCAGACAACAGGGAGGTCATGGCTTCATTTAAGGTCATTTCCAGCCAGTGTCTGGTTCCATTCTCCACTGCTTTTGTGTTCCTTACCCGGGGGTTCTCCCACTACCCTTCTTTCTCTGAGTAGGATGTGGGGAAGACAAAACTCAACCCACCATCCACAGTTGCAGTGGGAAAGGGAACTCGAAGGCAGAAGTAAGTCACGTGGAAGGCTTTGACGCAATGTCCCTGTTTCTCAGCCCCAAGAATCACTTCCAACATCAGTGCCAATGCAGTCAGAGATGTTTGTAGAGTGTCTCAGAGGCAGTCCTCTGCCAGACTTCCATCTGTCCCAGGCACTTAGCTTTTCTGCTCTACCTCGCTGGGACATTCTCATTTGCCATCTTCCATCCATCTCCCAACAAGAGGTGTTGAGACCTCTAATCCACTCTGATCGCATTGCCTGGCTATCAGTCACTTCCTCGTTGCTGGCACAAAACAACTCCACCAGAAACAGGTTACAGAAGGAAAGGGTTTAATTTAGCTGACAGTTCAGGAGGGTCGAGTGCATGATGATGCGGGAAGCAAGGCAGGAACAGGAAGCCAGTTACATATGGCTACTTATGCATGGAGGAAGGAGGGGGAAGAAAATGGCAAATGGGGGCGGGTCAAGCTGGAATAGTTCAAGACCTGTATCTAGTGACACACTTCCTCCGACAAGTATCCACCTCAGAAAAGTTCTACAACTTTCCAAAACAGTGCCACCAGGGCTGGACGGATGACTTAGCCATTAAGGCTTTTGCCTACAAAGCCAAAAGACTCCAGTTCTATTCCCCAGGACCCACTTGTAAGCCAGATGCACAAGGGGGTATGCATTTCTAGAGTTTGTTTGCAATGGCTGGAGGCCCTGGTGCACCCATAGTCTCCCCCCTTCTCTGTCAAATAAATAAATAAAAATAAAGTGTTAAAATAAACAGTGCCACCAGCTAAGGGTTAAGTGATCAAACGCATGAGCTTGTGGAAGGCAAAAGCACTATATATTCAAACAACTTTGCTGGGTGATGCTGCCATGAGGTTTATGTATTGTCACTACATTGTTAATATTTATGTGGGTTTTTGGAAAGCTATGATACAAATAAATGCTATTTTAATTTTTTGAATCCTCTGCAGATAAAGATAAGAAACCAAGGTCCAATTGTCAAGTGTTTCTTCTCCCAGTAATCAATAGGAGATAATGCTGTAAAACACACCCATGGCTTTAACATTATATTGCTATGGGATCCAATTAAATATTACTGAGCAAAATTATCTTTGTTCAAACTCTTCATCCTAAAAATCTATGAAGAATTATAACATTGAGCAAAATATTAAAAAGAAATAAACTGCCAAAACGAAACCCAGAAACTCTGAAACATACCTTTAAAAAAAAAAAAAAAAACCCTAGGGCTAGAGAGATGGCTTTGCAGTTAAGGAGTTTGCCTGCAAAGTATAAGGACCCAGGTTCGATTCCCCAGGACCCATATAAGACAGATGAGCAAGGTGGCACATGTATCTGGAGTTTGCTTGCAGTGGCTGAGGCCCTGGCATGCCAATGGCATCTCTCTCTCTCTCTCTCTTTCTCTCTCTCAAATAACTAAATAAAAATAAAATATTTTTAAAAGTCTATGAAATATTCACTGAAGCAGAGTCCCAAATTTGTCTGATTTAAGGCTATAGAATTCATAGCTTCCCTAATCCTCAAAACTCAGCATCATTTCTCCTGGCACGGCTCGTGTACAGCATCATTATAATTCCAAGTTCATCATAGCTGATTATAATTTATAGCTCATAGGCATGAACTAAGGCGCTATGATGGTTAATCCTGGTTGTCAACTTAACTGGATTGAAAAACTCCTAGAAAATTGGTCAGGCACACCTCTGGGTGAGAGGGTGCTTGCAGAGACAACAGGCACTTGGGCTAGCAAAGCAAGTCAGGTGGAAATCAGCCTCCTCAGCCTTTGAACAAAGCCTTTCGGTGGCTAGGTGCTTGTTCGTCAGGGAGATCACAGGCCTTCCATTTCATATTGGGACTTCATCATAGGTCCCTCCCATTCTGAGGTTTCTTCTACCTTCTTGGACCAAGAAGTTGTTGGATTTGTGGTTCACCAGCCTGAAGACAGCCATTGTAATGACTCCATCTCTAAAGTGCTTGCCATCTTAGCATGAAGACCTGAGTTGGGAGGCAGAGACGGGGCATGCTTGAGCAAAGTGGCCAAATCTGTGACGTCTCAGTTTAAGAGAGACCATGTTGGGCTGGAGAGATGGCTTAGCGGTTAAGGTGCCTGCCTCCTAAGCCTAAGAACATTGGTTGCAATCACCAGCGGTCCCAATCTCCAAGTCCCACATTTAGCCAGATGCCAAGTGACGCAAGGGTGCAATGCCGCACTTGACCACAAGGGGGTGCACACATCTGGATTTTGTTTGCAGCAGCTAAGAGGCTGCTGTTGCACCCATCTCTATCTGTCTTCCTCTCCCTCTCTCTCTGTCTCTCAAAAAAAAAAAAAGAGAGAGAGAGAGAGACCATGTCTCAGTAAATGACATTGATAGTTGTCATCAAGGAATATGCCGGTTATCAGCCTCTGGCTTCCACATGATTGTACGCACACACACACACACACACACACACACACATTTGTGCCCACATACATGTAACAACACACACATGCACAAGGGAGAAAGAAAGAAACAAACAAACAAAGAAGAAACAAAGAAAGAAGGAAGGAAGGAGAAAGAAAGAAAGGAAGGAAGGAAGGAAGAAAGAAAGAAAGAAAGAAAGAAAGAAAGAAAGAAAGAAAAGAAAGAAAGAAGGAAGGAAGCCATTGTGAAGCTACTTGGTCCCTGCTCTTATAAGCCATTCTAATAATCCTCTCTTAGGGTTACAAATCTATATACCATTGACTCTGTACCTCTGGAGAATGCAAACACAGTGCACGGGTTTAGTTTTGGAATACGGAAGAAACTGATAGAGGCTGAAATGGAAGATTTTTTTCACGTTATCATGAAAACTATTCCATAAATAGTAATCTATGCCATGTCGATAGGTACACCACTTGGGCACTGCACTAAAAGCAATTTGGTGCATCTGGAAAGGAATTAAATAAAAGATATGAGGTAGTTAAAGTAATTGGATAGTTTGGAAGTAGAAATGAAAGGGAATAAATGGAGTTCAGAAATTTGAGACCATGTAGAGTTAAAATGGCTGATTGCTTTTAGATTTAAAAATGTAAGAGATAAAATTAAGGAAGTCTTAAGATCTATTAAAATTTAATCTATTGGAATAAAGCAAATTAAAGATAGGCCCTTTACCACTAATATTAAAATATCTAAGTGAATTAAAATGCTTCAAAGAAAATCTATGGATAAAGTAAGTCATAGTGGTTCCAGAATAGCTAGGGAGAAATAAAGAAAATGAAAAGCAAAGAAACATAACGTTCTATTCTCAAAGGAATTGCCAACACATGAAACTTGCTAGGATAAAAAGAATGAGGAAATATTGTTTTCAGAGAATTATATTCTCAAATACATCATGATACTGAATTTAAAAGTCTTGTGACTGAGTCTTGGATATCAATCTATCATGAACAGAATACAGACTGGGGAAAAATGTGTATCCCCAATTTCTACCTCAGAGAAAAAATGATGTGGGAAGAACCTTCACTGAGCAGAGTCAGGGACAACTTAAAGCAATGGGTGTGGAGGTACTCCCCAAGAGTAAATTCAGGACCCAGCCAAGGAACCCCCCTCATCCAGGTCATGCTAAAATTGCTTTGAAGGTTCTTTCTAGATTTCACAGTGGAAAGATCCTCTGTCCTGCCCTCCCTCTCTTCCGCCTTCCCTACCTCCCTCCTTCTTTCCTTCCCTTACCTCTTCTTCTTCATAGTGATTTTCTAAAGGGGCCCTCATTTGGGGAATCAAATTGACAATCTTAAAATGTATATATTAACATATATTGCCCCCTCCCAGCAAGCATCACTGCAGCCTGCAGGAAGAAGGGTAGTTTGAGGGCACCTGTGAACAGCAAACAGCAAAGTCCAGCAATGTTCAAAGGGTGCACCATGTCCACGTGAAACTCGCCAGTTACTGTGTATTGCTTGTGAAGAGTTCTGTTGTTTGATTAACTTCTTAACCTGTGCCATAGGGGGATTCTATTTCCTTTGGCAGAATGGAAGTTACGGAGTCTCGACTTGCAACATGGAGCCCTACACGTAGACTTGTGGCGTTTGTGTATTCCTGTGAATCAACTAAATTGTTTCTCCTGCTTATCCCTCCACCACCTTTTGGTCTCCACTGTGACCACTGAGCAAAAGCTTGTCTTTGGATATTCTCAGAAATTTTCTGTGTTCAGTTGGTTTGACATTCACTTGTGGTCAGGTTTTTCATGATGGATGCCTGATGAAAATGAAGGGCTGCAGAGAAATTGTTTCTCCTGCTTATCCCTCCACCACAATCTTCTGGCCCCCATTTAGCCAGATGCAGTGACCACTGAGCAAAAGCTTGCGCATGCATTTTGTTTATTCTCAGAAATTTTCTGTGTTCAGTTGGTTTGACATTCACTTGTGGTCAGGTTTTCATGATGGATGCCTGATGAAAATGAGGTCTTCAAAGGCAATGTGGTGACAAGGATGATATGACCCACACATGTGGTGATGGGTGTCTGAGTAGGCCCAGCAGCTGTGTGACGGAAGGGAAAGGGGGAATCAAAGGCCTGTTTCCCAGATACTTATTTATTATTATTTATTTATTTAAAGACAGAAAGACAGAGAGAGAGAGAATTGGCACACCAGGGCCTCAGGCACTTCAATCAAACTCCAGGTGCTTGCGCCACCTAGTGGGCATGTGCCACCTTTGTGCATCTGGCTTACGTGGGATCTGGAGAGTGAAACGTGGGTCCTTAGGCTTCACAGGCAAGCGCCTTAACCACTAAGCCATCTCTCCAACCCCCAGATACTTATTTTAAGAGATTCTTTTTCCATCTCAACCTCTTCAGGTTGCCTTAAATGTTAAATAAAACTGCATATATGCAAAGCACCTTGGCAAGCAAAGGCACAAGTTCATTGTTAACATCAATAATAATTCAATAGTTGTTCCTCTATCTCTAGAAATGGTGAAACCTTAGAAAAATATCAGAGCTGAAGAGATGTAAAGTGCTTGCTGTGCAAGCCTGACCACCTAAGTTCCGATCCCTAGAATTCATGAAAAATTGGATGCACAGCACCAGCCTCTCTAATTCCAGTGTGCCTACAATAACCCAGAAGCTAGAGGGTCAGTTAGCATGGTGAATACTGTGGAAACATGAAGAAAATCCTTGCCTCAAAACAAGGTGTAAGGTCCTTTGACCTCCAGACACACACAGGTGCATGTGTACACATTCACACACAAAAACACACGCACATCACACGCACACAAGCACGCATGTACACATACACAAAATTTTAAAAAATAAAATAAATAAAAGGACAAAAAGAAAACAGCAGGTATCATGTGGAAATTGACACCTACTTTGATTTTTTTTCTCTTATTGTTCCTCCCAAGGAGAATATTAAGTAAAGTAAGTCAAAAAGTAAAATTGCTGGTTACTCTACACTTAGAGAACATAAATATTTCTAAACCATTTTTTTTCACTTTAGATAGTTTGTTGAACAATTGGAAAGTTATCGGAATATTTTTAAAAACTGACCTTTCCAAAAGAAAAGATGTTCTTGCTGATTTGGGAAATAGAAAATAGATTTTGTTTTTATTTAAAATGTCAAACTGCAGAATTGCCTACGGCTTCTCATAGTGGACCAGGGTCTCTTGATACCTAGAAAGTGAAAAAAAAAAAAAAAAAAGGTAGAATGAACTGAATATTCTTGTTTATTCTTAGGAACTTAAATGAAATCTTTATAACCTTTATAAAGCATAACCAATTAAAACAGAACTTAGAAAATTGTGAGAGATAGATTATTTGCAAGATTTCATGAGTGCCATGAGCAGTAGATAGAAAGGCAGCATGCCATGTCTAATGAGTGTGCTACACAAAGCGATGCAAAGGGCTCAGCTGTGAGGATTTTAGCAAAGGAATGAAACAAAAAATGAAGATGAATATTGTGACCCAAAGCATTCTATTGAAGGTTTGTGTTAGATGTCTTTGTAGTCACTTTGAGGAAAAAGGCTACAGAGGAGCAGAGGGATGCATGGGGGTAGGCTGAGGAAAAACATGTTTTTTAATTATCTCCTTGAATGTGGATTTTACTACCAATTGTAAACAGCCAATCGAAGCTGGAAAAATTATAACTAGAAGTAGGACAAGGTTATTAATGAATAGGTAACTGGTGAGCGGTGGATTATCTAACATTCTGACATGCGATGTGTGTCTCACCACATGCTAAGAAGAAGTTGAAGGAGCGTCTTGACTGAACCACACTGAACTCAAACCCATGATTCAGTTGTAGGAACAAAACAGCCCCAGGCAGGGGAGGGAGGGGAGAGAAAGGAAAGTGACACTAATGAATGCATTCTGCCAAATACCTCGTATCGTGTATTATATTTTCATACTACTTAGTATTTGTTCACATGTTAAGTAACGTGATCATTAAAGAAACTCAAGAAGGAAATGAGGAGTGTGCTCAATAGATAACACATGGATTTCGCAAGCATGAGTGCCACGTACAGAAACCGATACAACATAATGACTGTTCTTATAAGTACAAGACATTATATGTTACAAAGATCCAGTACTGTGGTCAATGAGACAATGTTTTCAGGTATTTTAAGCCAATCTCTCCTTACCTTGGGGATAAACTGGAATCCATGGTGGTGGGGGGAGGGGGCGGAGGGCGAATAGCCTGAAGTCACAGTATCAATTGGTTGTAAGTAAAGGAATAGGACTGTTTTTTTTGTTTTTGTTTTTTTTTTTTTTAGGTTTCCAGTGTAATCCATTTTGCTCCATATTTTACATAACATGATGTATGACTAGCGACAAAGACAGTGTGGTGCTTTTAATGAAACATCCCCCAGAGGCTCATATAGCTTGAATACTTGGTTCCCAGCTGTGTTGCTCCGGGTGGGTTTGGGGGTAATACAGCCCAACTCTACCTCCAGTACTCAGAGTACTTCTTTCCTGCTGCTGTGGAGATGTGACACCCCACTGGCTGTCTGCTCATGCTATGCTTTCCCTGCCATCACGAAACCATCAACCTACATAAACCTGGTCCTTCCATCAGCAAGGGGAAGGCAACTGTACAAATGGGTACTGTGGCCAAGTCTCTGTCTTTCAAGGAAAACAACGAATAATAATCCACAAAAGTTTCCACTGGGCTGGGGTCAAGAAACTTGTTCTGACAATAAAAGGAAAAAGCGATTTGTACACACACACGCACACGCGCGCATATACACACACACCACACACCTCTATGTTTGCCATTTACTAAATCTCAATAACATTATCTTATAAACATCTTCCCTTGCCTCTGCTTTAAGCTCCCTTTGCAATGAGAGACGGAACATCGGAGAAGAATGAGGCTAAAATCAACACGGATGAGTTGTACAGAGTCAGACAGACCCAACCGGCTCCCCTTTATGAACCATAGAAGAAGTTGTTTGCCAGTTTGAGGTAGTTCTTTATTTGAGGCCATTCCAGCTCATTCATCGCGCAAAGCTTGGGAATGAAAGCCTTCCGGTTGCTTTGTCTGAGGCGCAGAACTGAATTCTCTAAGTGAAGGGTAAAATTATTTACAAAAATAAAAAAAAATGCTGGAAACCTTCAATTTTATTACAGTGGGATAAAGGTGTGCCATATTATCCCATTAAAGGTTTCTGTCTTCGTTATGGGCACCCTCCACAATGCAGGTGCATTCATTTTTCTAGGCATGGTTTCTGCGACCCTGCTCCTCTAAGGGCGGCCTCTAGCAGGTGCCAGCGGCTCGGAGAACACCTGAGAACTACACAACACCATATACGACAGCAGGTGGCGCTCTCCACCAACGCGAATTCAGATCCCAGCGTGGTTCTGCAAAATTCGGGGGGGATTCAGGACTCCTGATTATCAGTCGCTTACAGCAGGAAGTTCCAACCAGACAAGGAAGGTCCTTGTAGGCTTAGGGTCATGATAAGAGCTTGATGAGGCGGCTCTGAGTTCTGGAACTGTGAGATTGCAGGTTCACCGAGAAGACAGTGTGCAGTTGCTGGGTTGCTGCAGATTGTGTGTGTGTGTGTGTGTGTGTGTGTGCTTGTGCGTGCTCAGCCTGCTCAGCTTCCACCCAAGCTCTTTGACCTATAAACCTGTAAACACTGGAGTTGCCACCTGGGTTTGAGGCATGGTAAATTCTCCCTTCTTTTGCTTTCTCCTCCATTTTGGTTTTCACCTGTGTGAATGTTACCCCATTCCTTTTCTCTTTATTTAAATGTTTCATTTATTTACTTATTTAGGAGGAAGAGAGAGAGAGAGTGGGCACACCAGCGCCTCTAGCCACTGCAAACGAACTCCAGACGCCTGTGCCACCTTATGCATCTGTTTTTATTCGGGTCCTGGGGAATTGAACCTGGGTCTTCTGGCTTTGCAGGTAAACACCTGAACCACTACACCATCTCTCCAGCAATTCTCTCTCTTATTCTGCTTGCACAATAGCAGGATTTTTTAAAAATAAGTAAACGCCCTCACAACTAGAGGGAGCAAAACAAAAGAGCCAAACTGTAGACATTACTCATGGTGACAAAATAAAATTTTATAAATTGATTTGTCAGTAGATGATGAATTTTCTTCTTGATTTTTGGGGGGAGTTTCATGAAACCCAGTCTAGCCTTGAAGTCAGTATTAGGTTACACTGGATTTGAACTCCTAATGGTCCTCCCTTCACCTTCCGAGTGCCAAGATTTACAGGTGTGAGCTACCATGCCCGGCTCTTAGGTGCTGCCTGACTTTGACTCATAAATTTTTTCATTACATTTACCTTTTTTTATTTATTCCCTGTACATTGGAAGATTGCCCTCTTAAGCATGAGGTTTTATCTGACCCCTCTGCAATTTGGCTGCACACGTGAGAGGTTTCCATTGACATAATACTCTAGTCTTAGGAGTCTTGGAAATGATGCCGACCAGTTCCTTCTCTGTGTTTCATTGCAGTGAAGATATGATGCGCATTTCTATGGCAGACAAATGACTGGCCTTCACATCTGCCAGTGGGCTTGGGAAAGTGTGAGCTTATTGTCTCCCAGCCAAGCTCTGACCCATCTGATCCTGCTTAGCCCTCTTCTCCTTGCGGCCCCTGGGGGGCAGTATTCTCCTTTTCCAAGAGGGTCTGCTGAAAAAGTAAGTAGAGTAAGAGCTGATGGATGTTATGTTATCATATAGGTTCACACACGTAATTAGAAGATGGTCTCATCCTGTGGACTATGCAATGCAAAACACAGAGGCTAAGACCCTGCGCTGAACAGAAGAGACGTGCAGATAAGATGCAATGTGTGTTCATGGCGCATCATGAGTGGGGGAGGAGGGAAGAATGTGTGGCAATGTCCTGTGTTGTCAGTGGACAGGTAACACGGAACGGAAGTGTAGCCTGAGTTCTAAAGGATGAATGGGAGAGACAAGAATGGAGGAAGGAGATCCCAGGCAGATAGAAAAGAGGACATGTGACAGGCGAAGGGAAGAGATATGACAAGAAGGTGTCAGGAGTGTGGGCCTAGCGGGCTAAGAAGACCTCAAGGTTAGGAGTGCTAAGGAGTGTCTTTTGGGATGGTCCAAACCTTCCTAATAATAAGAGAATGGTTTCCAGACTTTCTGCCAACTTGAGCTGCATGGAGAGGAAACAGGAGGCTGCTATCCACTGTAGCTGGCCCAGATTCTTGGAGAAGTGAGGACTATATTTTGGACCACGTGTTAAAGGGGATGCTGAGGACCATTGCTACTTTTTTTTTTTTTTTTTTTTTTTTGGAGAGAGAGAGAGAGGGAGAGGAAGACAGAGAATGGGCACGCCAGCAGTCTCTCAGCTGCTGTGAAAAAAATCCAGATGCGTGCGCCCCCTTGTGGTCAAGTGCGGCATTGCGCCCTTGTGTCACTTTGCATCTGGCTAAATGTGGGACCTGGAGATGGGAACCCGTGTTCTTTAGGCTTAGGAGGCAGGCGCCTTAACCGCTAAGCCATCTCTCCAGCCCGCGACATGTGTTTTTTAAAAATAAATATTTCAGCTGCTGAGGAGCTAGCTCAGTAGATAAAGTCTTAGTCCCACAAGCAGAAGGACCTGAGTTGGATTCCCAGAACCCCTGCGTGATGGCTAACGTTGGCTGCTCACTTGACAGGATTTAGGATCACCATGGAAACAGACTCAGGGACTATTGACGAGGGATTTTCTAGATGAGGTTAATTGAGATGGGAAGACCCATCCTCACAGTGGAATATGCCATTCCACAGCTGGGACCTGGACTGATCAGCAGCATTCATCGCTCTCCGCCTTCTCCCTGTGGCCCGAACGTGACCAGCTGCCTCGAGCTCCTTCCACCATGACTTGTCTGCAGTGATGGACTCTAAAGCCGCAGTAAACCCTTCCTTCCGTTGGCTTCTTGTCAGGTCTCACATCAGCACAACAAGAAAGGAACTAACATATCATGTAAACAAAAAAGCCAGCTGTGGCAGGGTCTACTTACAGTCCTAGAGGAGTGACAGCCACTAGTCAGCCAGTGTACCCTACTTGACAAGTTCCAGGTGAGTGAGAGACCCTGTCTCAAACAATGTGGACAGAGGCTGGGGAACAACGCCTGAGGTTATCCTCTGCCTTCTTTTATTTATTTATTTTAATTTTATGTATTTTTTATTTACTAGAGAGAGAAAAGAGAGAGATGTGTGCCAGCCCCTCTAGCTACTGCAAACGAACTCCAGATGCATGCTCCCCCTTGTGCATTTGGCTTACGTGGGACCTGGAGAATCGAACCGGGGTCCTTAGGCTTCACAGGCATGCACCTTAATTGCTAAGCCATCTTCTCCAGCCTTCTACATCTGTACACACATATGCACTCTCACAGTTTCACCCACACGAACATGCACATTGAGCACTCATTCACACACACACACACACACACACACGTGAAAGGGCTTCGTATGTTTCCTGACTATGATAACTTTATGATGGAGGGAAATGCTACTTCCTGAGATAATGTCAGTGAGGTGACGGGTTCGGTGATTTGTGACAAACCCAAATCAGAGCTTTCTACATTGGTCACATGGAGCGCTGTTGGAAAATGAGTCACACAGACTGCTCATTATAAAAGTGCATGACCTACCAACTGCCTGCAAACATATCTATATCAGTCACAGTTTTTATGCGGTGCCCTGCTGGGCCTGGAGTAAGGAAGCTTCCTTCCTTGGCTTATTGAGCTTCCATTGATGGCAGACTTGGATGTGTAAGGAGCTAGGGAAACATGATTATCCCCTGCAGCTGAAAACTACCAGTTCTGAGCCTGGACAGTAGTTCTGACCCCCGCCACACACACACAGAGTATGTTGAACCTTGGGCCTCGAATTCTATTGAGATAGGGGTTACTGTCTGTAATCTCTTGGAGGGTAACTCTCACGTGTATGTGTGATTCATTTTGAATTTAATAGAAAAAAAATAGCTATTTTCATCTGAAAATATAACGTATTTTTGCATGTGGTGTGTGTGTGTGTGTGTGTGTGTGTGTGTGTGCTAGTGCACATGCACGTGGAAGCCAAAGGTCAGTGTAAGGTATATCCCTCAGTCACTCTTCACTGTATTTGTTTTTTTGTGTGTGTGTGTGTGTGTGTGTGTGTGTGTGTGTGCTTGTTTAGATGTGTATGGGTACATAGGCATATGCAGGTGTATGTGTGGGGGATGCCCATGCATGTTGTGTGTGGAAACCAGAGGTAAGCTTTGGATTTCTTCCTCAGTATCTCTCCATTTTATTTATGGAGGCAGGGTCTGTCTCTCCCTTGAGCCCAGAGCTCCCTGAGCCCATGCTTCCCTAGCAGTGGGATTTTAAGAAGATATATATATATGTATATATATATATAAATTTGGAGGTATATATATATAAATTTGGAGATTCATATATATATATTTGGAGACAGAGACAGGATTTCATGTTGTAGCTCAAGTTGGCCTGTACCTTGTAACAATCCTGCTACCTCAGACTCTCAAGTTCTGGGATACAAGAGTAAGCTAAAAAAACCTGCCTGGCTAAAACTGCGTTTCAAATACCATTAGAAGGTGTGACAGTTATTATGAAATGAATGAAAGTTAGGAGAGGTGCCGCCCTGTATTCACCTGGCCCTGAAGGTGTACTCCGAGAGCGGTCCTGAGCTATGTAGATATATGCCACTAGCATTTTTACTGGAAAACAGCTTGGAGGAGGGCAAGAGAGGGATATTTTTAAAACTTTCTGATTCTTTCACAGTTGTCTTAAAATCAAACCCTAAAGTATCAAGTAGGCCATTCTCAAGGGCCTTTCTTCTGACAGGAAAAATGCAAGCATGCTTAACATATCAGAAATGTGTAAAAATAAGATAATTTTTTTTTGAGGTGGCATGGAATTCACTATGAAGTCTCAGGCTCATACTCACTGCAGTCCTCCTAATTTTGTCTCCCAAGTGCTGGGATTAAAGGTGTGTGACACCATGACCGGCTATCATTAAGAAAAAAAAAAAAAAAAAAAAAAAAAGGTTTGGGGGCTGGAGAGATGGCTTAGCAGTTAAGGCATTTGCTTGTGAAGGCTAAGGTCCCAGGTTCGATTCTCCAGGTCCAATGTAAGCCAGATGCACAAGGTGGGAGCGTGGGTCTAGAGTTCAGTTGCAGTGGCTAGAGGCCCTGGTGCACCCATTCTCTTTCTCTCTCCCTCTCTCTCTGTCTCAAATAAAAAATATATTTTTTAAAAGAACTTGAAAAGGTTTGAAAGGTCTTGAAATTTATCAGGTTCAAGAATTTTTTTTTAATTTATTGACTTAATGTGTTTGTACTTGAATGTGTGTGTGTGTGTGTGTGTGTGTGTGTGTGTGTGTGTGTGTGTAGGCTTGTATCTTTACAATAAAAAGTAGGATCTCTAGGGTATATGCTAAGGAATAGCGAGGCTTCATCAGTTGGCAGATGTCTTTTTAGATTACTGAAGACCCTCCATGCTGACTTCCATAGAGGCTCTACAAGCTTGTATTCCCACCAACAGTGGATGAACATTCCACTTGCCCTCACCAGCATTTGTTGTCATTTTATTTTTTATTGACAAGCATGCCAACTGGAGTGAGATGGAATCTCAAAGTAGCTTTCATTTGCATTTCCTTGATGGCTACAAATGGCAAGCATTGGGTTAGATGTTTATCGGCCATTTGCACTTCTTCCTCCAAGGACGTAGAACAGGAGTTTTTATTTGTTCATTTGTTTGTGTTGTGTTGTTTGCTTTGATACTTCCACACACTACTGTTTAAGATTTTGGAATGCCAGTGTTATGCAAAGGTAAGGGCTTGGTTAGTTTTAGTCAAAAATCATACCTTGATTTGTCCTAAAATACAGATCTGCCCCAAGCACCAGAATAATAAAAGGTAGACAAACGTCTTCAATGGTAAAAATGTGCTACATGGAAACTGTCAAACTTTTCTGTTTAACTCACCAGGCCTTGCTGGGACTCCTGCATGGGAGGTAACTGTGCAAACTGTTGTTCTAGCTTAATATTTTCAAAGTCTGTCTGCTCCATGGTGTGGAACCTCGTCCTAAGCAAAAGGAAATTTTAGAACACTCTTGCCAGCATTAACCCAGAATGTTCAAATAACCAGATAATTGGCTATCTATCCTTTAAAAAAAAAAACTTTGTGGGCTGGAGAGATGGCTTAGCGTTAAGGCGCCTGCCTCCTAAGCCTAAGAACACTGGTTCCAATCTCCAGGTCCCACATTTAGCCAGATGCAAAGTGATGCAAGTGCACAATGCTGCACTTGACCATGAGGGGGTGCACACATCTGGATTTTCTTTGCAGCAGCTGAGAGGCTGCTGGCACGCCCATCTCTGTCTTCCTCTCCTCTCTCTGTGTCTCTCTGTGTCTCTTTCCAAAAAAAAACTTTGTGAATATATGTGTGTATATGATATGAGGTGGTGGGCATTTGGCCATATATACATACATTTAACCCTTTTTTCACAAATAGAAGTCTGCTACTTTCTCACTGCTGAGACAAAATACCCCACCATAAGCAGTTTAGAGAAGCAAAAAGTTTAATTTAGCTCACAGTTAGAGAAGGCAGAGTTCATCATGGTGGATGTGTGTGAGGGGGGAGCATGGCAGAAGCAGGAAGCTGGCTCACATCATCCCATCATCAAGTAGGACAGAGAGAGAGAGACAGACAGACAGACAGAGAGACAGAGACAGAAGACATCAAGCTAGGCTGCACTATAAAACCTCAAGACCTTTGTAATACTAATATTGGAGAAGGAAACGGATCTTTGAGGTTTCATTCTTCTTAACAGTTTGAAATAAGAATAATCAAGCTGAGGAAATGGCCCCATTGTCAAAGGTGCTTGCTTACAAAGCCTCCCATCCAGGTTCAATTTCCCAATACCATTGTAAAGCTAGATGCAAAAAGTGGTGCATGCATCTGGAGACTGTTTGTAGGGGCAAGAGGTCCTGTTGAGGACTCTTGAGTGCGTGCACACATGCATGCATACATGCACATAAGCAAAGAATATATTTTAAAAATCAATTGAAAACAAGAAATAATGATCAGAGTTATCCTACAATTCCAAATGCAAACCCAGAAGGACTTTGACTTCATCTTCACCTACATCCAGATTGAACGTTGTCTAATCACCTCGGGGACCTCCGGTGTCTGACCAAAGCACAGCTGAGCTTGTGTCTCAGGAGAAACATAGTGGAAGGAGAGTGGGAAGGTGTCAGAAGATCCAAGGTGACAGAGCAGAAAAGGAGAAGTTGACAGTGAGTAATAAAAATCTAATCTCCCCCCCATGAAATAAAAATGAGCTCAGAATGCACAAGTAGTGGTTAGTGTGAGCTTAAATGATTTGATGCGTGTCCTGTCCCCTCAAGTGAAAAACCACTGCATTTTTATGTTCCTAAGTTTCCTTTCCTACCCACTCTGCCCACAACCTCTCATTCTCTTTACTAAGCGATTTCTTCATTATAAAATGAAGTACATTTCACACACAAACAGCAGAATGTGCAGGTAAAATATAAGAAGCAAATTTAATCTCTTAGTCCTCATTATCAACAAGGTCATTACATCAACTGTTGTGTCTTATTTTACTCTGTGCTTTTTAAAAATATTTATTCATTTAAGAAAGAGAGAGGGAGAAAGAATGTATGGGCACACCAGGGCCTCCTGCCAGTGCAAATGAACCCTAGATGCATGGACTACTTTGTGCATCTCGCTTTACGTGGGCACTAGGGAATTGAACCCAAGTCATTTTTACCTTGCAAACTGCAAACAAACCAAACCAGAAGGTTGGAACTGCTTACCAAGCAATATTTTCCCAGCCTCTAGCTGCAGCTCATTTGGGGATATGTTAAGGGCAAAACTCAAAGACTCATTCCTCTAGGCATTGGAGCCTTGTTCTGGCTGATGACCAGGCAGTCTTTAAAATTTTTGCTTCATTATTATCTAGGTACACCCCAAGGCCCTGTCATCTAAGGATCTTTACTTGGTGTGATAAATATGGTTCTTCACAACTCCCATTAGGAGAAGGAAGAGAGGAAGCTCACTCATTTAGGCAAGCTGACCGTGACTGGCTTTCGCCAATGCCATGTAGCACAAGGCTTGGGAGGCTGGGACAGGAGCAAGCGAAGGTCAATAGCAGCAAACCACGGAGACCAGCCCAATCTGCCAGTTCATACTTTTCAGAGATAAATAATTATTGCTTCCTGTACTTGGTTGAGGGAAGTTTCTTGTGATCTAAGACAAGCAAACGGATAAGTTCTTGTTTCTCCTTTGATATGAACAGATACTCATGGAAGTATCTAGGCAGAAGACAAAGGGTTCTAGGAAGACCATCTAATGTGTATGGAGAGGGCTGGGGAAAGAACTGTGGAGAGGAGAAGAGAGATGCAATATTAAGAAGATATTAAACAAAGGAACTGATGGTTGCCTGTTTCTCCCCACGCTCCTGGCATAGTATCAATTGATGTATTAAAAATCACCTCCTCAGATCCCTTGATTTCATCCTCTGCATGTTTGTTGTCATTATATAGGAAAGCTACTGATTTATGTGTGTTTATTTTGTATCCTGCTATGTTGCTAAGTGTTTATCAGCTCTAACAGTTTGCTGGTAGTCTTTAGGGTCTTTTATGTATAGAATCATATCATCTGCAAATAATGGTAATTTGATCCCCTCCTTTCCAATTTATATCCCTTTTAAGAGTGTCTCTTGCCTTACTGCTAGACCTAAGACTTCCAGTATTATATTAAATAAGAGTGGGGCCAGGGCGTGGTGGTGCACACCTTTAATCCCAGCACTTGGGAGGCATAGGTAGAGGTAGGAGGATGCGCCATAGAGTTCAAGGCTGAAACCCTGAGACTAAATAAGTTAATTCCAGGTCAGCCTGGGCCAGAGTGAGACCCTTGTCTTGTTAACATCACAAAACCAAAAAAAAAAAAAAAAAGAACTCTCAGGAAAGCCTGAAATTCAAACTCTTGGATGGTGGGCTGACATGGTGGTGCACACCTTTAATCCCAGCACTTGGGAGGCAGAGGTAGGAGGATCACCATGAATTCGGGCCACCCTGCAACTACATAGTGAGTTCCAGATCAGCCTCAACTAGAGTGAAACCCTACCTTGAAAAAGCAAAAATAAATAAATAAATAAATAAATAAATAAATAAATAAATAAATAAAAGTGGGGACAGTGGACACCCTTGTCTTGTTAACATACTACATAACAAGGAGATAAACAAAGGCAGGAAAGTGCAGAGAGAGGAGAGAGATGAAACCTCAGAACTCTCAGGAAGGCCTGAAATTCAAACTCTTGTTTTGATGGTGGGCTGACATGAAAAATATATCTGAAATCAAGGAGATTCTTTGCAAAAGAAAAGATGAAACGATTATCCCTCTAGCTTTCTCCACAGCCAGATATCCATAGCCTTTGTATGAGGAGAAAATACCAAGATATCTCCTTGTAGACAAAATGAATGGCCTCAGAGAAAAGACTTCAAACTTCAGAGAGTGAAAGGGCTCCACATGAAGAGTCAGTCATTCCCACGGCCAAAATTGTGTCATGAAGCGACACTGCCCCAAGTCAGCTTCTTAATTCCTTAAAATGTAATCAAGAATCAGCATCACTATTTAACCAATAACAAGCAAACAGAAAAAGAAATCTGAGTGAGAAGGAGATGATTTTAGGCCTTAAAAAGCCCTATGTGGTACAGACTGGCTTAAAACTTTCCACAATCCTCCAGAGTACCTTGGACAAAAGACCTATAACTTCAGGCTTGGTTTATGATATCTTTTTCTTTATGAAATGGAATTAGAGGATAAACTGTGCTTTAAAAGTTTGGCAAGTAAAATATTCCTTTTGAAAAATTTTAAAAGGGTCTGTAAAGATGGATCAGCAGTTGAAGGTGCTTGCTTGCAAAGCCTGGTGGCCTGGGTTTGATTCCCCAGTACCCATGGAAAGCCAGAGGCACAGATCAGGGCATGCATCTGGACTTTGTTTGCAAGGCCCATATTCTCATTCTCATTCTCTTCCCCCTGACTCTCCCCCTTTGCTATAATAAAAGTAAATAAATCCAAAAAAGTAAATAAAATAAATAAATAAAATATAAATAAAAATATTTTTAAAATTTTGGCAGAGGCTGGAGAGATGGCTTAGCAGTTAAGGCACTTGCCTGCAAAGCCTAAGGACCCAGGTTTGATTACCCAGGACCCACGTATGCCAGATGCACAAGGTGGTGCATGCATCTGGAGTTCCTTTGCAGTGGCTAGAGGCCCTGGCGCTCTCGCTCTCTCTCTCTCTCTCTCTCTATCTCTGTATCTCTCTCTCTCTCTCAAATGAATAAAATAAATTTTAAAAAAAAAAATTTTTGGCAAATATCTAGATATAGACATTGTGATAAAATTGCAGCAGAGTATATCCATTTGATGTATACTTGATAAAGAAACAGTACTCATCTTATTTTTATTTGTTTGGATTTTCGAGGCAGGATCTCCCTTAACCTAGGCTGACCTGGATGGAATTCACTGTGTCGTCTCAGGCTGGCCTCGAACTCACACTGATACTCCTACCTCAGCCTCCCAAGTGCAGGGATTAAAAGCATGTGCCACCATACCTGGCTTTTTAATTTTTATTTATTTATTTTTTGACAAAAGGGAAAGCACAGAGGAGAAAGAGAGAGAATTACAGCAGAAACAGACAGAGAGAGGACTGCTGGAGAAGGAGACAGATAGAGAAAATCAATGTGTTTACTGTAAGAGGAAGGCGCTGCCCCAGCAGTCTCTCAGCTAGCCCCTGTGAACGAAATCCAGATACGTAACCCTTGAAGTGGAGGGAAAAAGATAACCCCTGGTGGTCAGGTGTCCAAGGGGCATTGTGCCCTTTTGTCACTGCATCTGGCTAAACGTGGGACCTAGAGATTGGAACCAGTGTTCTTAGGCTTAGCAGGCAGGCGCCTTCACTGCTAAGCCATCTCTCCAGCCCCATGCCTGGCTTTTTATCTTTTTTTAGAGTAATTTTTTGGTTACGATAAAAGTTCCCATCCATTAAGAAAAGATTAGGAAAAGATAATAACTAAACTCTTGAGAACTTTTTTGTGCCAGGTTTGGTCCTTCTACTTGAGACTTGTGATTTAGTACAAACTAATGAATTTTTAATTAATCTTTAACATTAGAACATTTTGGCTGGAGAGATTGCTTAGCGATTAAGTCACTTGCCTGCAAAACCAAAGGACCCTGGTTCGATTCCCCAGGACCCATGTAAGCCAGATGCACAAGGTGGCACATGTGTCTTGAGTTCATTTGCAGCAGCTAGATACCCTGGCATGCCCATTCTCTCTTTCTCTATCTGCCTCTTTCTCTCTCTCTCTCTCTCTCTCTCTCTCAACTAAATTTTAAACATTAAAATATTTTTAAGAAGCTTAGAAAATTTTACAATTATATTGAAATGAGAGAAGTCTGTTTATTCTTGACTATGATGTGTTAGGTTATATGTTTTAGATCTAAGATTTCTTTCATTTCCTTATTGTTTCTTCATCTTATGTAGAGGGTTCATCAAAAATTCAAAGTTCCTGGAATAACTTAGGGAGTAGATGGTTTCTAATCTTCCCTTAATTGGCCAAACTTCAGTCATTATTTGGCTAGTCTCTGGAGTTTCAGCCTAGAGATGTTAATTTTCTGTTGCAAATCACACAAGGCCACAGACTGGGTAAGCCATACAGGAAAGAAGTGCAATTGGGCTAGGATTTTGGGAGCGCGAGGTCAAGAGGCCACATCTGCAGAATCTTCTTGTCCTAACACATGTATGGTATGGGGATCACTTTAGACAACATGACAGAAGAGACTTTAAAAGAGACTTAATTAAAAGGAACCTGACTCTCCTCCCTTTGTGTGAATCTGTGTGTTCTAGGGTCTCTCCCTTTTGTCCTGAAGCCACAGCGATTCAATCATGCTCGCTCCACCGTGATGACCTCACTCAACCAGAGCGCCCCCCAAAGGGATCGAAACGTTGTTTGTTGGATTTAAATCACCATCTATGAGACCTTGGGTGATACGCTCAGATCACGTCCCAACCACAGCACCGTGCATGTGACCATCGGGATTCTGCTCAAAATGTTCAGAGACTATCCATAGATTTCTGCAGTTTTCTGAGAAGAGCCCTCTTTGACATTCTTTCCCAAAATTTCTAGCCACTCAACCACTTTTTTTTTTTTTTTTTTCGTTCATTTGGTTTCCCGGAGGTAAGCATCTCACTCTAGCTCAACCTAACCTAGAATTCACTGTTGCAATAGTCTCAAGGTGGCCTATATAAACTCCCCACGGCAATCCTCCTACCTCTGCCTAGTAATAAAGAATTCCATGTAATTGCAGTCGAGCTTCTCGGTCTTGTTGTCTCCCAAGGACCCCAACCCACAGTGGGATTAAAGGCGTGCGCCACACCCGGCCCAGTCAACCAGTATTACCTCAACTCAGGAGTATTCTGGGACAATCGAAGGACTCACCTTGTCACGCATCATTATAATCTTGTTCGGCATGATCTGATGTTTTCTATAGTTGTCATTGTTTTGTTTTTCCTTATACTTTTCTGTACTTTTCTATAGTTGTAATTGTTTACAACACTTGTGGCACTTGTGGGCTGGGGAATGGACTTGTGGGCAAGAGTTCTTAACACTTAAGCATGAGCCTGGGTGGCCTGAACCTTAGTTGGAGTCCTCAGAATCCGCGTAAGCAGCTGACTGTGGCTGTGCACTTCTGTAACCCCATTCTGATAAAGACTGGAGAACTGCTGCTGGGGCTCCTCAAAAGCGCAGCTCCACATTCAGAGAGGGCCTCTGTCTCAAGGAAACAGGCAGATGAGCAACAGAGGACACTGGACTGTTGTCCTCTGGCCTCCACATGACTGTGAGATCATCTACACATCCACGCTCATATCACACACACACACACACACACACACACACACACACACACCACATACAATACACAAACGCAAAAAGAAAGGTACTTGCAAAGCAACTCATGCAGAGTAATTGAACCAGAAATTGCAGCTATCTAAAATGTATACTTTTAAATTACCATGAACCACAGCATTTTCTAACTGAATCAAATACGTTCACCTCTATGTCTTTTTGTGATTCTCCAATGTGGACTTGTGTAATAGAATCTGGTAGGGCGGGAGGGGGTTCCCTAAACAGCACCGAAGATGTCAGCAATCTTACGTAACAATGCTTCATTAGCAGGACTGCATTTTCAACAGTTCCTATTTCAGTCCACATTGTGGTATCTTTGCCTTTTGAAGTACTAATTCAATTTCATTCCTACACAAGCCCGTGGACCAGTTCCGCTCTGCTTTGAAGCTCCATGAATCACACTTGTTATTTAATTCATCTTCATTCGGACCCTTCCATCGAAGTCTCCTAATCTATTTGTCATATCATCAGTTCTTCAATGATTTTGTGTTTCTCCCTCTCACCTTTTACACCAGATACCTACTTGGTTCACGATCCATCTCTGCTCATTTCAGTCTGGTTGCAGTCCTGGGATGAAAACACCTTGCTAGACAATCAATTTCACTGCACTGTCCTTAATAAAATACTTGATGGCAGATACGATAGTCAGAGCTACTTTGTCACGGGTGGTGATGCATGTATGCTTAGACCGTGTGCTTAATATAAGACTATGTGAGTTGTATAAGTAGAAAACTATGCTCAAGTGCTATGCCCATGTAGTCACTGCCTAAATAGAAAACCTCCTCAGTGTTTGCTTAGCTTAAAATAGAATGGAGTCTTTGTAAACTCCCAAGCTTTAGGATGTCTAAAACACACACACACACACACACACACACACACACTCACAGTACATACATGATTATTGTTTCAATCTAAGTTAGGGGGCCTTGTAGACATTGGCAACAAAAGTGTATACAATCAGGTGGCTGGAGGGATGGCTTAGCGGTTAAGGCATTTGCCTGCAAAGCCAAAGGACCCCAGTTCAATTCCCCAGGACCCACGTTAGCCAGATGCACAAGGTGGCTCATGCATCTGGAGTTGGTTTGCAGTGGCTGGAGGCCCTGGCTCGCCCGTTCTCTCTCTCTCTCTTTCTCTCTCCTTCTTTCTGTAAAATCAATAAATTAAAAAAATATATTTTTTTAAAAGTGCATACAATCAATAAACCTAGTTTTCTTTTTATAACCTGTGTGAAGGTGTATGTGCATGCTTGAGGAAAGAAGCTAGAGGCCAGCTACGGGTGCAATGCTATCCACCTTTACTGGAGGAAAAGTCTCTCACTGGCCTGACGTTCACCGATTGCACTACCCTGGCTGGTCAGCCACAATCACACCTCCACCTCCACAGCAGTGAGGTTATAGGAGCACGTCCAAGCCTCCTGCATCTTCACATGGGTTCTGGGACTCAAACTCTGGCCCTTATTCTTGAAAATCAAGCACTTCACTGCCTGAGCTCTCTCCCCAGCCCCAGTAAATTTAGATTTCAGTATTAGCTTTCCTCATTGCTAAGTGAAGGCTTTATCAAAAATTTAATGTCACTTGGAGGAGATAATCTGGTTGAATGTCTGACACATAAAAAGTGCTTTGCAATTTTTTTCTTGCTTCCTTATTCTTTATTGCCTCAAATAAGTTAGTCTTCCTAGTGATAAATAATGGAAAAAGCACACTTGTCATCTCAAAGAGGATAAGAGATTAGTTTATCCTGGAGCCAAATATGAGCGACAATGGCCTGAAAACCCAGACTTAGGTTCCCCCAAAGTCCGTATTCCGATAGGATATCAGCTTCATGAAGTTTTTATAGTCACCAAACCAAAAAAACACATGAATAAGAACAATTTTCAAACACGTTGCTTGAAACATCACGTAGGCAAGGCAAGTTATAGCAAAGGGAGAAGATATCTACTATAGGCCTCCAGTGTTGCTTGATGACATTCTTAGCTTTTGGGTTTGTGGAAACCAGAGAGTCTGTCTGCAAAAGGCTCATGAAATAGTCACAGGATGTTGGATCAGACACGGCTGAGATCACGCAGGAGAAACTGGCTCAGTGCGCACAACATTCCCACTCCCCATCGTCACTGAAGTTTGAACCAGCCTTGAATGCTTAACACGGGTGTAGCTTCTTTCTGGAATTGTGTGTGTGTGTGTGTGTGTGTGTTATGTACTATGAATGTATATGTGCATGTGTTTTCTCATGTGAGTGAGGGCACATCCATGCAACAGCATGTATGTAAAGGTCAGAGGATAGCATGGATTGAATCAAATATCTTCCATACACCCAAGTATTTTCTGTTTTTAAAAATATTTTTATTTTTATTTATTAATTTGAGAGAGAGAGAGAGAGAGAGATACAGAAGTAGGCAGGTAGAGAGAGAGAGAGAGAGAATGGGTGTGCCAGGGCCTCTAGCCACTGCAAACGAACTCCAGATGCATGTGCCCCCTTATGCATCTGGCTTACGTAGGTCCTGGAGAATCAAGCCTCGAACCGGGATCCTTAGGCTTCACAGGCAAGCGTTTAACCACTAAGCCATCTCTCCAGCCTACACTCAAGTATTTTCGATGCTTGATGTCCAGCTGGTAGCAGTTTGGGAGGTAGAGCCCTGCTGGAGGAGGTGTGTTACTAGAATCCAGCTTAGGGATGCTATTGCCAGCTCCCCTGCCTCAGAGCCCAGTTCTCTCTTGCTGGTACTTTCCACCTGCACTGGGAAGGTGGTGCCATCTCCTTCCTGTGTCATCACAAAACCCCCATCTTGACACTATAAGCTGAAATAAACCTCATCTGCTTTGTTTAGGTGTTTTGTCCCAGTGACACAAAGGTCACAACTGTCTGTTGTTGGTACTCACTGTCCACCTCTTTTGAGACAAGGTTTCCCCGGCCCCTCCCCCTCTCCCCCCCACCCCGTTGTTGATTGCTGAGCATGTCACAGGCATCCAAGCTTTAGGGAAAGTCTGTTGTCTCTGCCTCCCATCTTGCTGTCACACTGCAGGGATTATGGAAGCCCATGATGGCGTCCAGCTTCTACACGCAGCCTGGGGAGTGAAACTCAGGCACTCAGGCTTGAGCTGTTGTTAGAACTTTATCCAGGAAGACATTTCCCAGCTCTTTTTCATTTTAATTTGGAGGGATAGGGGTGGAGACTTCAGTTCACACGATTGAATCCTGCGCCTCACAACTTCCAAGCGCAAGTTCTTCCACTGGGCTGCTCCTTCCAGCCCAGTAATTTATTTTCATAGCAAACTTTCTGACTTAAGTAGCTGTCTGTAGATGCCATACATTTAAGAAAGAAACATGGGGGGGGGACTTAAAATACTCTTCCTTCAGTTTATCTACTTGCTACAATTTTATTGATTGTTTTGACGATGGCATTAAAAACAATTTTGTTAAGGCTACAGAGATGGCTTAGCGGTTAAGGTGCCTGCCTGCAAAGCCTAAGAACACTCGTTCGAATCTCCAGGTCCCACGTTTAGCCAGATGCAAAAGTGACACAAACCCACAATGTTGCATATGCACACAAGGGGGGGGCGCATGTATCTGGAGTTCATTCACAGTGGCTGAGAGTCCCTGGTGCACCCATTCTCTCTCTGCCTCTTCTCTCTCTCTGTCTGTTTGTCTCTCTCTGTCTCTCTCACTGCCGCTCTCAAATAAAAAATAATAATAAGTAAATAAATATTTTGTTAGAACACAAAACGACTAATAATGGGTCAAATTTACTTTAATTCAAAATTTTTACTTCTATTTGCCCATGATAGTTTTTGATCCAGTCAGTGCTGGGTTACCGTTGTGGGAAAGGGTAGTTTCAGTAGTGAATACAGTATGTTGGAAGTGCTTGTGCTTAATAATCTTAAATAATGCTAGCAGAAAATAAGAATCTTTGGCTGATATGCAAGGTATGCGTAAGCATTATGAGCCTCTTTCCAATCTATTACAATGTTCACAGAACCATCCTACTACTAAGCTCTTGGATTATTGATTTGTTCTCACAAATCTATTCCATTATTATAGTTTTTGGAATGGACATCTGTCTTTTTGTTCTCCTGTAAGTGCATAAATTGTTGTGGGGATTGAAAAGTTTAATTTGTGTGGTTTTTTTTTTTTTTTCCATAATGTGTTTGGGTAAAGGATAAAAGTAGGAAAATACAAATGAAAAACACAAATGATTTCAAAAACAATTGATGACAAATTGATTGTGAGGGGAGTGATGGGAGGAAAGGAAGAGCTATGATGACTCCAAGGTTATTGAACAGGCTAATGAATTCTGTGTGCTCATTGTCCGCATACAGGAGCTGATGACAAGGGCCTCTGAGATAAAGCTGTCAATAGTGATGGGGGGATGGGGGAGGAGATGTCTTACAGGTTTGCCCAAGCACCCATGGCAATTGATGAGGTGGGAAACTTAAAGCTAATATTTAACTTGAATAGGGAAATCTTGATAGACGATAGTGAGAGAATACTATGGAGGAAGGAAGAGATATTTTTAATTAACAAATTTGATAATAATGTGATATTAATAGGTTAAAAACAAAGTCCAGCTAAGATGGCAAATTGACAGTGCTGCAAAGGTGCTTCCTGCCCTTAGAAGTTTCCCAAGTAAGGACTCTGGTCTACAACGATGGCTTCTTTCTTTCTTTCTTTCTTTCTTTCTTTCTTTCTTTCTTTTTTACAGTAATGACTTTTGTGACGTGTCTTCTCAGCTGGGCTAGAGTCCCTAGCAATATCTTCCAAAGCTAACCTAGGTGTTGCCATGGCAGGTTTGTAAATCAAGCACCTACTTAGTTATCATTTAGTGTGCTATTCATCCTACATGATAAGATTATGCCTGGATGAATCAGTAAGAAGGCCTTCAAGGCTTCGCTGAGATTTCTCCAACAGACAGACAAATTCTGTCTTCAGACAAGAGCTTCAACGTTGGCTCATCTGCTTTAGGACCGCCACTCATGACCTTGTCTTCCTGACTACCGGCCTTGTGGGTTTTGGAATTGCCAAACCAGGCCTAAGTCACATAAGCCAATTCCTCGCAATATTTATTGTACACAGATACTCCCTGAATTAAAATGGAATTGCATCCCAGTAAACCCGTCATAAATGAAAATATTATAAAATGAAAATACATTTACCTCCCTTATCTAAGAAAACTTAGCGCCTGTCTCGCTTAGCAACACAGCACATTGTAGTGCCTCAGTTGTCTGCTCTTCTGATCACGTGATTGACGGGGAGTCACAGCTCATCCCTGCTGCTCAACATTGCCAAAGAACCCCGTATCCCAGACAAAAAAAAAAAAAAAAAAAAAGATCGAAATTTGAAGTATGGATTCCCAGAGCTGGGGAGATGGCTCAGTGGTTATAAGTGCTCACTAGCCAAGCCTGCTAGCATGGCTTTGATTCCTCAGGAACCTCCTAAAGCCAGATGTGCACATTGAAGTGTGCATCTGGGTTCATTTGCAATGTCAACAGGCCCTGGGCACACCCACTCTCATTCTCTCCCTCTTTGCAAATATAAATTTTTTTTCTTTTATTTATTTATTTTTTTTTTTAGAGAGAGACACATAGACCGACAGACAGAGAGGGAGAGGAAGACAGAGATGGGCGCGCCAGCAGCCTCTCAGCTGCTGTGAACGAAATCCAGATGCGTGCTCCCCCTTGTGGGCAAGTGTGGTATTGCGCCCTTGCATCACTTTGCATCTGGCTAAACGTGGAACCTGGAGATTGGAACCAGCGTTCTTAGGCTTAGGAGGCAGGTGCCTTAACCGCTAAGCCATCTCTCCAGCACAAATATAAATATTTTTTAAGATATGTGTTCCACTGAAGGTTTATCGTTTCTGCTGTATCTTATTATAGAAAATCTTCATAAGTTAGGAACTGTGTGCATATGTATATATACATGCTCACCTATGTATAATATTCTACATATGGATATATGATGATATATGGCATCCTAGTTCTGCTTTCTTTGCATGCATCCATTTAGACTCCTAAAATTCATTTAAGCAGAATTTAACATAATGGGTGACAGATAAATAATTAAAAGAGGGCTGGGGAGATAGCTCCATTAGTAAATTATTTATCTTGCAGGAATGAGAACATCAGTTTGAACCCACATGAACATGCTGGGCATGGTGACATGTACCTGTCATTCCAGTTCTTGGGAAGCAGAGACGGGAGGATCTCTGGGGCTTGCTGACCAGGTATTCTGGCCAAATTGGATAGGTCCAAGCCTATGAGAGAGTCTCAAAAAAAAAGTTGGATTATATTATCTGAAGATGACATCTAAGATTGTCCTCTGTCCTCCATACACATGCACCATGCACACATAAATATGCACATACACGATAATGAAAAGAAGACAGAAAGGAAAGAAGGAGGGAAGGAAGAAAAGAAGTATCCAAATAATGGAAAGCTGAATTTATTCTGTAAACTGAAACCATTAGTCTTTTCTTCACATGGGAGAATACACAATAATTAAAACTAGAATTATCATATATTTTAATAAGTGATTATATGACTTAGAGTAGTTTACAATAAAAACAAAATGCTAACTAAATTACTTTTAATAAGTTAATTGTTTTTTCTTCAGACAGTGCACCATAGACCTTGCTATTCTCTCACATCTCCTACCCATCAGTCTAGCTTCCTATAGTCACTATTTAGAAGCATAAAGTGACATAAATAATAAATCCAGTGTATCTGCATTTCTCCCTGATGAGAAGAAAGTTTAATCAGTCTTGATCAAGATGCTGTAATCATTCATGCAAATGTATGAGTAACTGATGATAGGATTTGCATCACACCAAATAAATGCATTTCTAAGTTGAGAACTTCAAAAATCAGCATGTGAATCCAGTCTCTGAGCAGTAGGGTGGCTCTGTACCACAGGATGATCATGACTGGTCAGAGCGAGAGCAGCTAAGTGGTGAGGTGACAGACACGTCATGTACCAAACCGAAACCCAGGGCTCCTGCAAAAGATGAAAATAGAACACCCCACGGACCCAGCCATTCCTCTACAGGGCATCCATCCTAAAGGCTCCACTCTTCACTGCAGAGATGTTTGCTCAACCACGTTCAGAATAACTAAGAATTAGAATCGACCCAGATGTCCATCGTTTGCTGAATGCATTATGAAGACGTGGGTACACATACACAATGGAAATATTTAAATTAATGAAATTTGTAAGAAAACAGATGAGTTTGGAACAGATCATACTAAGCTTAACTCACACAACACACAGAAAGACCAATGCCACGTGTTCTCCCTCACATGTGGTTCCTAACCTGGAACAGTTTGAGTTGCAGGCATATCTGACAGGTAACTCCAGGGACAGATAATAGGTATGAAAGGGTTTGGGAGGAGGGAACAGGAGGCCAGGGTTTATATACTCAAACACAAAGCCAAAAATTAATTGGTACCATAGAAACCTCCCTCCTGGATAATAGACTAAACAATACAGCCCTCAATAGGAGTACCATCTGGAAGGAAGGGCCCTAAAGAGGGTGGGATAAAGTTTAATCCTAAAACAACTGGCTCTACCTTGTAACCCCCAGTACCAGAAATCTGTTACAACCCACATTAAGCTGTTGGTTGGAGATTCCTACAAAGTCCCCAAGACAAGAAGGCTTCTTTCAAAGCACTTGATTACCTGCCTGAGGTCAAAGGTTAAGACCCTATTCCTGAAGACACCACATGCTGCTCACGCAGAACATCAAGAGATGGGGCTGGAATCTGGAAGGAAGCCCGGTCCCAGATGGTTAGCTCTTATAGTGCTGGAAAGTGCCTCGTGAGCTGCTGTGGGGAAAATGTCCAACAATTTGTGAGCACGCAGGGAACCCTGCTACCAGCCTGAGAAGATGTACATACCTATGTGATAGTGACACCAAGCCTAGGTGTGTAACCAGTGGCTCTCTGGTTGGCTAAGAGACCTGATCAGTGGAAAGGAACAAATAGCTTGAACTGGGAACCAAGTCAGAATCCCATGGAGACCAAGATCATGGGACTCCAGTGAGAAGCTCCCCCTAGTATGTAGCCAGAAGAGAGGCCACGCCCATCAAAATCTCTCTTAATTAACTATGCTTACCCCTTTAACCCATGCTGATTTAACTCTCTATTGGAGAATCTGTCTTTCTTTTATAGAAGGCAGCAAAAACCAAAGACAAGAAAAGATAGCTGACTCCCAAGCAGGAGATGAACCACCCCTCACACAGCAGCCAGGGCCCAGGTGGAACCACAGAGGAACTGGTGAGGTGAGAAAGTGTGCTGCTTTCACCGTGAGCCTGACAACCTGCACCAGGGTGATGGCAAAGACACTGAGGACACTCAAAATGTACCAAAGCAGACATCTAGAAGTTGCTGAAAAACTCAACACTAAAGTAGACTTAAAACATACCCACCAAGGCTCAGGGGATTTTGTGGAAGAGGGGGCAGAAAGATTGTAAAAGACACAGAGAGGGAGGGAATAGGCAGAGGCATTTCCCCTGTCCCCCCCCCCCACACACATTGACTGATTGCTGCTCTCACAACTCATAACCCCCCCATGGTGAATACTAGCACTCCCACGGAGGAGGGCCCTTGGTGGAATTGGGGAAGGGAGGAGGGGAATGGTACCAACACAGGAAGTGTCCAAACAATGTTTCTACTAAATAATTTTATTTATTTATTTATTTATTTATTTATTTATTTATTTATTTATTTTTGGTTTTTTCGAGGTAGGGTCTCACTCTAGCTCAGGCTGACCTGGAATTCACTATGTAGTCTCAGGGTGGCCTCGAACTCATGGTGATCCTCCGAAGAATGAGCGATCCTGCCTAAAACAAGGTGGAAGGTAATGGCCAACAACCAAAACTTGCTCTCTGTCTGTCACACTTATACAGTTGCACATGCTTGTCTGCACCCGCACGCAAGAACATACATACACCCACACCCAACACATACATATACAAAAAAATAAAAATGAAGCTATTTCACTCTCATTGCTTTTGCTAGCTTCACAGGCAAATGCAATGACCTTGACGTATAGAAAGAAGGGCTTCTTTTCTCTGAGCCCAGAGAGCATTTTGTATGGAGTGTCAATCCTAACAAACAGATGGGGAAACCCCTGGGTGCCAATTCTAACTGTATTGGGAGAAGGAATTTAGTCAGAAATGCGCCTTGGCTCGGTTCTGTCTTCTCTGAGATGATATGATTCAGAACTTAAGCTGTGAGATCCTTTCTACGTCTAACTCATGTGCGATATATATAATTGGAAAGCACACTAAATTACAAAGCCCCAAATGTCTACAACAATGACTTATGCAACAGTTTGCAAGCTCACAAAGTGTATGTCTAGGAAACACTGTGAACATTAAGATGGATGTGTTTCAGACTATAACCTTTCACAAAAGAAAAAGGACTGTTCCATTATATATTATCATACGCAAAGGCAAAAAAATCAGCAAATTAAGCTTCTAAAATTATCTCTGTCACACTCAAATATAACTTAGTTATTAACTGAATGATGAAATCTCTTCCTCAGTTATGGAAATAATTTATCTTTACTTTCTGTTTCTCAAAATATCATCCCAAATATAGGAGTCAACTTTCTGCTACTGAAAGGAAATGTTTGAGTTAATCAACTTATAAAAAGAAAAGGCTTAGCCGGGCGTGGTGGCGCACGCCTTTAATCCCAGCACTCAGGAGGCAGAGGTAGGAGGATCACCGTGAGTTCGAGGCCACCCTGAGGTTACAGAGTGAATTCCAGGTCAGCCTGAGCTAGAGTGAAACCCTACTTCGAAAAACCAAAAAAAAAAAAAAAAAAAAAGAAGAAGAAGAAGAAGAAGAAAAAGAAAAAGAAAAAGAAAAGGCTTGTTGTAGCTCATGGTGAAGAGTCCGGTCCAAGGTCAGGCATATCTATGGTCTTGGGCATCTTATGGTGTGGAGGGTGGCATGGTGGAGATATGAGACACAAAAAACTACTCACTGCATGGCCAGGAAGAGGCACAGAATGCTGGACTGGGTCTCCTTCATTGGTTGAGAATCAGTGGGATCCCCAAATTCCCACTCCAGTGACCTCAAATCCCCTCACAAGGCCCTGCCTTCTAAAGGTTTCATCACTTCACCAAAGGAATTAAGTCTTTAGCATATGTCCCTGGAGAGGGACGAATACCCAAATCCAAGTCTTAGCATCGTGTCTCTCTCTCTCTCTTGTTCTCTCTCTGTGTGTATGTCTGCCTAGCTCTCTCTGTGCGTCTGTCTGACTCCCTCCCTCTCTCTCTCTCTTCTCCTCTCCTCTCCTTCCCTCTGTGCTAGTGGTTCAGTTCAGGACCTTCCACATGCGAGACAAGTGCTGTACCCCAGGTCCTGCTTTTTTTTTTTTCAATCTGAAAAGCCATCATGCTACAATCATCCTCTAAAGAGATCCATCGGTGTGAGAGGATAGCTCACAAGTGCTTGTCTCACAAGCATGAGGACCTGGGTTTGATCCACAGAGTCCACATAAAAATGCTGTGCATGTTATCCCTCCCCTTTACTCTCAGCTCTGGAGGGGTGGAGACAAAGGTCTCAGTAAACACTCCCGCCTAATGGATGGGTTCCAAACAATGAGACTGTGTCTCAAAACACGGTATACGGTGTGATTGGGGAATGATAGCTGAAGTTAGCCTCTAGTCTCCACCCCTACCTCCATCCATATGCATGGGCGACCCCCCCCCCACATATAAACATGTATATAAGCATGCATACCACACATATATGCACACACACAATAAAATAACCCCATAGATTAAAAAACCCAAAACATTCTAAATTTTTAAACTGTGTTTTATAGTACTATCATCCAAAAATAATATTATTTTAATGAAATGAATGAGAACAAAGAATGAGTACCTCCTTTTGTAAAGTTCACGTCAACAGAGTGCTTAAAGATTAGCAGTAGCTTCAAGTTTTCAGTGTTTATGTGGAAAGGGCTTAGAAATTGTTGCTCTCATCCTTGCAATGAGAGAAAAGTTGAACAAACTGAAACAAGAAATAATTTTCCTCTACTCCTCAGATAATTAAGGTTGTACGACAATGGAGAGAGCCTTTTGGTTGACGCAGAGCATTTCAGCCAAAATTCAGCTTTTGTGAAGAGTGTTCTAGAGCTCATTTGTCTTTCAGATAACTCTGCCCATTTGGAACAGTCCGTATTTACTACCTGATTGAGAAAAACTATAACTAAACACAAGGACTTCATCAACGTGCGTAATTGACACTGCAGTGTCAAAGGCAGGTATTGCAGTTGTCCACGGGTGACCATTAAGAATCTGAGATACAATATGTAAGAGGACTTGCTCAGAGCAACAGAGCTTCGAGAAGGGGAGTCAAGAAAGTCACGGATCCAGTTCAAAGTGAAAGGCTGATTTCAGCATAGTAATTCTAACTTTTCCCAACTTACAATTGTGTCCTGGCTCAGACTTAATCATTGAGGCAGGCTTCACTGTGTAGCCCAACCTGTTCTCAAACTCTTGATCCTCCTGCCCTAGCTACTCTAGTGCTGGCTTCCCGGATATAGTTTACCACATTCCACTAATCACTTTATTTTTTAAATATTTATGTTTTTTTTTTTGAGAGAGAGAGAGAGAGAGAGAAATTATGTCTCCAGCCAGGCATGGTGGTGCACACTTTTAATCCCAGTATTTAGGAGGCAGAGATAAGAAGATCTCTGTGAGTTCTAGTCTAGCTTGAGACTACATAGTGAATTCCAGGTCAGCCTGGGCTAGAGCAAGATCCTACCTCAAACAAAATGAAACTGTGTCTCCAGGCCCAGGACAGACTTTGCGTTTGCTGTATTGTTTTCAATCACTTCTATGCCTTTACTCTTTCATAAATGTTACAGTAAACATTGTATGCTAGCAACTCCTACCAAAAAAATAAAAAATGGAAGTTTTGTTGTGTTTTGTCCACAATCAAAATGTAGCTATTACAAAAACAATTAAAAGAATATGCAGATGATAGTACCATGAAAGAAAAAAGAGCAATCACCATTTACATTAAGATAGATTTGACTGCACTCATAATGACTGTGTGTGGAATGAAAATGGATATGTAGCTAGGCAATATAATAACAGGAAGTTGTACTCTTCTCTTTCCCTTTCTTATGAATGATGGTGAGAAGGTGAAGATAAAATTCAAGTGTATTTAATACTATATTTTAACCTTGCACCCCCCAAAAGATGTTATATTTCCTCTACTATTAAACGTTCTTTATTAAAAAATATTTATTTTAATTTATTTATTTATTAGAGAGAGAGGGAGGGGAGGAATGGGCTCACCAGGGCCTCTAGCCACTGCAAACGAACTCCAGATGAATGTGCCTCCTTGTACACATCTGGCTTACGTGGGACCTGGAAAATTGAACCAGGATCCTTAGTCTTCGCAGGCGAGCTCCTTAACCCCCACGCCATCTCTCCAGCCCCTCTACTTCTTTATTAATGAATTAATTATTCGGTGTCTATGTGTGATTGTGTGTGAGTGTGGATGCATGTACCACCACATTGTGTATGTGGAGGTCCAGAGGCCAGCTTTTGGGTCTCATTGTTGTTGATCACTCTGTCCGGTACTGCTGGGAAATTCTATCTTTAGGTCCCCTTTTGCAGTAGGCACACAGGGGTTTACAGAAGCTCACCACAGCTTCTGACATTTTATCTGTAAGCCTGGGTATCGGAACTGGGACATTCTTAAGTTGTGCAGTTAGCACTTTATCTACTGAGCCGTCTCACCAGCCTCACTGACTACTTCAGTGTTCATATAGTATTAAACACACTGTATGTTGCAAAAACTAGTGAAGACAGAATAAGAAAGAACTTGTGGGCTGGAGAGATGGCTGGCTGAGAGTCCCTGGTGCACCCATTCTCTCTCTGCCTCTTCTCTCTCTCTCTGTCTGTTTGTCTCTCTCTGTCTCTCTCACTGCCGCTCTCAAATAAAAAATAATAATAAGTAAATAAATATTTTGTTAGAACACAAAACGACTAATAATGGGTCAAATTTACTTTAATTCAAAATTTTTACTTCTATTTGCCCATGATAGTTTTTGATCCAGTCAGTGCTGGGTTACCGTTGTGGGAAAGGGTAGTTTCAATAGTGAATACAGTATGTTGGAAGTGCTTGTGCTTAATAATCTTAAATAATGCTAGCAGAAAATAAGAATCTTTGGCTGATATGCAAGGTATGCGTAAGCATTATGAGCCTCTTTCCAATCTATTACAATGTTCACAGAACCATCCTACTCTCTCTCTTGGATTATTGATTTGTTCTCACAAATCTATTCCATTATTATAGTTTTTGGAATGGACATCTGTCTTTTTGTTCTCCTGTAAGTGCATAAATTGTTGTTGGGATTGAAAAGTTTAATTTGTGTGGTTTTTTTTTTTTTTTTTTTCCATAATGTGTTTGGGTAAAGGATAAAAGTAGGAAAATACAAATGAAAAACACAAATGATTTCAAAAACAATTGATGACAAATTGATTGTGAGGGGAGTGATGGGAGGAAAGGAAGAGCTATGATGACTCCAAGGTTATTGAACAGGCTAATGAATTCTGTGTGCTCATTGTCTGCATACAGGAGCTGATGACAAGGGCCTCTGAGATAAAGCTGTCAATAGTGATGGGGGGATGGGGGAGGAGATGTCTTACAGGTTTGCCCAAGCTCCCATGGCAATTGATGAGGTGGGAAACTTAAAGCTAATATTTAACTTGAATAGGGAAATCCTGATAGACGATAGTGAGAGAATACTATGGAGGAAGGAAGAGATATTTTTAATTAACAAATTTGATAATAATGTGATATTAATAGGTTAAAAACAAAGTCCGGCTAAGATGGCAAATTGACAGTGCTGCAAAGGTGCTTCATGCCCTTAGAAGTTTCCCAAGTAAGGACTCTGGTCTACAACGATGGCTTCTCTCTTTCTTTCTTTCTTTCTTTCTTTCTTTCTTTCTTTCTTTCTTTCTTTTTCTTTTTACACTAATGACTTTTGTGACGTGTCTTCTCAGCTGGGCTAGAGTCCCTAGCAATATCTTCCAAAGCTAACCTAGGTGTTGCCATGGCACGTTTGTAAATCAAGCACCGACTTAGTTATCATTTAGTGTGCTATTCATCCTACATGATAAGATTATGCCCGGATGAATCAGTAAGAAGGCCTTCAAGGCTTGGCTGAGATTTCTCCAACAGACAGACAAATTCTGCCTTCAGACAGGAGCTTCAGCGTTGGCTCATCTGCTTTAGGACCGCCACTCATGACCTTGTCTTCCTGACTACCGGCCTTGTGGGTTTTGGAATTTCCAAACCAGGCCTAAGTCACATAAGCCAATTCCTCGCAATATTTATTGTACACAGATACTCCCTGAATTAAAATGGAATTGCATCCCAGTAAACCCGTCATAAATGAAAATATTATAAAATGAAAATACATTTACCTCCCTTATCTAAGAAAACTTAGCGCCTGTCTCGCTTAGCAACACAGCACATTGTAGTGCCTCAGTTGTCTGCTCTTCTGATCACGTGATTGACGGGGAGTCACAGCTCATTCCTGCTGCTCAACATTGCCAAAGAACCCCGTATCCCAGACCAAAAAAAAAAAAAAATCGAAATTTGAAGTATGGATTCCCAGAGCTGGGGAGATGGCTCAGTGATTATAAGTGCTCACTAGCCAAGCCTGCATGGCTTTGATTCCTCAGGAACCTCCTAAAGCCAGATGTGCACATTGAAGTGTGCATCTGGGTTCATTTGCAATGTCAACAGGCCCTGGGCACACCCACTCTCATTCTCTCCCTCTTTGCAAATATAAATTTTTTTCTTTTATTTATTTATTTATTTATTTATTTATTTATTTATTATTTATTTATTAGAGAGAGACACATAGACCGACAGACAGAGAGGGAGAGGAAGACAGAGATGGGCACGCCAGCAGCCTCTCAGCTGCTGTGAACGAAATCCAGATGCGTGCGCCCCCTTGTGGGCAAGTGCGGTATTGCGCCCTTGCATCACTTTGCATCTGGCTAAACGTGGGACCTGGAGATTGGAACCAGCGTTCTTAGGCTTAGGAGGCAGGTGCCTTAACCGCTAAGCCATCTCTCCAGCACAAATATAAATATTTTTTAAGATATGTGTTCCACTGAAGGTTTATCGTTTCTGCTGTATCTTATGGTAGAAAATCTCCATAAGTTAGGAACTGTGTGCATATGTATATATACATGCTCACCTATGTATAATATTCTACATATGGATATATGATGATATATGGCATCCTAGTTCTGCTTTCTTTGCATGCATCCATTTAGACTCCTAAAATTCATTTAAGCAGAATTTAACATAATGGGTGACAGATAAATAATTAAAAGAGGGCTGGGGAGATAGCTCCATTAGTAAATTATTTATCTTGCAGGAATGAGAACATCAGTTTGAACCCACATGAACATGCTGGGCATGGTGACATGTACCTGTCATTCCAGTTCTTGGGAAGCAGAGACGGGAGGATCTCTGGGGCTTGCTGACCAGGTAGTCTGGCCAAATTGGATAGGTCCAAGCCTATGAGAGAGTCTCAAAAAAGTTGGATTATATTATCTGAAGATGACATCTAAGATTGTCCTCTGTCCTCCATACACATGCACCATGCACATAAATATGCACATACACGATAATGAAAAGAAGACAGAAAGGAAAGAAGGAGGGAAGGAAGAAAAGAAGTATCCAAATAATGGAAAGCTGAATTTATTCTGTAAACTGAAACCATTAGTCTTTTCTTCACATGGGAGAATACACAATGGTTAAAACTAGAATTATCATATATTTTAATAAGTGATTATATGACTTAGAGTAGTTTACAATAAAAACAAAATGCTAAGTAAATTACTCTTAATAAGTTAATTGTTTTTTCTTCAGACAGTGCACCATAGACCTTGCTATTCTCTCACATCTCCTACCCATCAGTCTAGCTTCCTATAGTCACTATTTAGAAGCATAAAGTGACATAAATAATAAATCCAGTGTATCTGCATTTCTCCCTGATGAGAAGAAAGTTTAATCAGTCTTGATCAAGATGCTGTAATCATTCATGCAAATGTATGAGTAACTGATGATAGGATTTGCATCACACCAAATAAATGCATTTCTAAGTTGAGAACTTCAACAATCAGCATGTGAATCCAGTCTCTGAGCAGTAGGGTGGCTCTGTACCACAGGATGATCATGACTGGTCAGAGCGAGAGCAGCTAAGTGGTGAGGTGACAGACACGTCATGTACCAAACCGAAACCCAGGGCTCCTGCAAAAGATGAAAATAGAACACCCCACGGACCCAGCCATTCCTCTACAGGGCATCCATCCTAAAGGCTCCACTCTTCACTGCAGAGATGTTTGCTCAACCACGTTCAGAATAACTAAGAATTAGAATCGACCCAGATGTCCATCGTTTGCTGAATGCATTATGAAGACGTGGGTACACATACACAATGGAAATATTTAAATTAATGAAATTTGTAAGAAAACAGATGAGTTTGGAACAGATCATACTAAGCGAACTCACACAACACACAGAAAGACCAATGCCACGTGTTCTCCCTCACATGTGGTTCCTAACCTGGAACAGTTTGAGTTGCAGGCATATCTGACAGGTAACTCCAGGGACAGATAATAGGTATGAAAGGGCTTGGGAGAAGGGAACAGGAGGACAGGGTTTATATACTCAAACACAAAGCCAAAAATTAATTGGTACCATAGAAACCTCCCTCCTGGATAATAGACTAAACAATACAGCCCTCAATAGGAGTACCATCTGGAAGGAAGGGCCCTAAAGAGGGTGGGATAAAGTTTAATCCTAAAACAACTGGCTCTACCTTGTAACCCCCAGTACCAGAAATCTGTTACAACCCACATTAAGCTGTTGGTTGGAGATTCCTACAAAGTCCCCAAGACAAGAAGGCTTCTTTCAAAGCACTTGATTACCTGCCTGAGATCAAAGGTTAAGACCCTATTCCTGAAGACACCACATGCTGCTCACGCAGAACATCAAGAGATGGGGCTGGAATCTGGAAGGAAGCCCGGTCCCAGATGGTTAGCTCTTATAGTGCTGGAAAGTGCCTCGTGAGCTGCTGTGGGGAAAATGTCCAACAATTTGTGAGCACGCAGGGAACCCTGCTACCAGCCTGAGAAGATGTACATACCTATGTGATAGTGACACCAAGCCTAGGTGTGTAACCAGTGGCTCTCTGGTTGGCTAAGAGACCTGATCAGTGGAAAGGAACAAATAGCTTGAACTGGGAACCAAGTCAGAATCCCATGGAGACCAAGATCATGGGACTCTAGTGAGAATCTCCCCCTAGTATGTAGCCAGAAGAGAGGCCACGCCCATCACAATCTCTCTTAATTAACTATGCTTACCCCTTTAACCCATGCTGATCTAACTCTCTATTGGAGAATCTGTCTTTCTTTTATAGAAGGCAGCAAAAACCAAAGACAAGAAAAGATAGCTGACTCCCAAGCAGGAGATGAACCACCCCTCACACAGCAGCCAGGGCCCAGGTGGAACCACAGAGGAACTGGTGAGGTGAGAAAGTGTGCTGCTTTCACCGTGAGCCTGACAACCTGCACCAGGGTGATGGCAAAGACACTGAGGACACTCAAAATGTACCAAAGCAGACATCTAGAAGTTGCTGAAAAACTCAACACTAAAGTAGACTTAAAACATACCCACCAAGGCTCAGGGGATTTTGTGGAAGAGGGGCAGAAAGATTGTGAAAGACACAGAGAGGGAGGGAATAGCCAGAGTCATTTCCCCTGCACCCCCCACATTGACTGATTGCTGCTCTCACAACTCATAACCCCCCCATGGTGAATACTAGCACTCCCACGGAGGAGGGCCCTTGGTGGAATTGGGGAAGGGAGGAGGGGAATGGTACCAACACAGGAAGTGTCCAAACAATGTTTCTACTAAATAATTTTATTTATTTATTTATTTATTTATTTATTTATTTATTTATTTATTTTGGTTTTTCGAGGTAGGGTCTCACTCTAGCTCAGGCTGACCTGGAATTCACTATGTAGTCTCAGGGTGGCCTCGAACTCATGGTGATCCTCCGAAGAATGAGCGATCCTGCCTAAAACAAGGTGGAAGGTAATGGCCAACAACCAAAACTTGTTCTCTGTCTGTCACACTTATACAGTTGCACATGCTTGTCTGCACCCGCACGCAAGAACATACATACACCCACACCCAACACATACATATACAAAAAAATAAAAATGAAGCTATTTCACTCTCATTGCTTTTGCTAGCTTCACAGGCAAATGCAATGACCTTGACGTATAGAAAGAAGGGCTTCTTTACTCTATGAGCCCAGAGAGCATTTTGTGTGGAGTGTCAATCCTAACAAACAGATGGGGAAACCCCTGGGTGCCAATTCTAACTGTATTGGGAGAAGGAATTTAGTCAGAAGTACGCCTTGGCTCCGGTTCTGTCTTCTCTGAGATGATATGATTCAGAACTTAAGCTGTGAGATCCTTTCTACGTCTAACTCATGTGCGATATATATAATTGGAAAGCACACTAAATTACAAAGCCCCAAATGTCTACAACAATGACTTATGCAACAGTTTGCAAGCTCACAAAGTGTATGTCCAGGAAACACTGTGAACATTAAGATGGATGTGTTTCAGACTATAACCTTTCACAAAAGAAAAAGGACTGTTCCATTATATATTATCATACGCAAAGGCAAAAAAATCAGCAAATTAAGCTTCTAAAATTATCTCTGTCACACTCAAATATAACTTAGTTATTAACTGAATGATGAAATCTCTTCCTCAGTTATGGAAATAATTTATCTTTACTTTCTGTTTCTCAAAATATCATCCCAAATATAGGAGTCAACTTTCTGCTACTGAAAGGAAATGTTTGAGTTAATCAACTTAGAAAAAGAAAAGGCTTAGCCAGGCGTGGTGGCGCACGCCTTTAATCCCAGCACTCAGGAGGCAGAGGTAGGAGGATCACCGTGAGTTCGAGGCCACCCTGAGGCTACAGAGTGAATTCCAGGTCAGCCTGAGCTAGAGTGAAACCCTACTTCGAAAAACCAAAAAAAAAAAAAAAAAAAAAAAAAAAAAGAAGAAGAAGAAGAAGAAAAAGAAAAGGCTTGCTGTAGCTCATGGTGAAGAGTCCGGTCCAAGGTCAAGCATATCTATGGTCTTGGGCATCTTATGGTGTGCAGGATGGCATGGTGGAGATATGAGACACAAAAAACTACTCACTGCATGGCCAGGAAGAGGCACGGAATGCTGGACTGGGTCTCCTTCATTGGTTGAGAATCAGTGGGATCCCCAAATTCCCACTCCAGTGACCTCAAATCCCCTCACAAGGCCCTGCCTTCTAAAGGTTTCATCACTTCACCAAAGGAATTAAGTCTTTAGCATATGTCCCTGGAGAGGGACGAATACCCAAATCCAAGTCTTAGCATCATGTCTCTCTCTCTCTCTTGTTCTCTCTCTGTGTGTATGTCTGCCTAGCTCTCTCTGTGCGTCTGTCTGACTCCCTCCCTCTCTCTCTCTCTTCTCCTCTCCTCTCCTTCCCTCTGTGCTAGTGGTTGAGTTCAGGACCTTCCACATGCGAGACAAGTGCTGTACCCCAGGTCCTGCTTTTTTTTTTTTTCAATCTGAAAAGCCATCATGCTACAATCATCCTCTAAAGAGATCCATCGGTGTGAGAGGATAGCTCACAAGTGCTTGTCTCACAAGCATGAGGACCTGGGTTTGATCCACAGAGTCCACATAAAAATGCTGTGCATGTTATCCCTCCCCTTTACTCTCAGCTCTGGAGGGGTGGAGACAAAGGTCTCAGTAAACATTCCCGCCTAATGGATGAGTTCCAAACAATGAGACTGTGTCTCAAAACACGGTATACGGTGTGATTGGGGAATGATAGCTGAAGTTAGCCTCTAGTCTCCACCCCTACCTCCATCCATATGCATGGGCGACCCCCCCCACATATAAACATGTATATAAGCATGCATACCACACATATATGCACACACACAATAAAATAACCCCCCATAGATTAAAAAACCCAAAACATTCTAAATTTTTAAACTGTGTTTTATAATACTATCATCCAAAAATAATATTATTTTAATGAAATGAATGAGAACAAAGAATGAGTACCTCCTTTTGTAAAGTTCACGTCAACAGAGTGCTTAAAGATTAGCAGTAGCTTCAAGTTTTCAGTGTTTGTGTGGAAAGGGCTTAGAAATTGTTGCTCTCATCCTTGCAATGAGAGAAAAGTTGAACAAACTGAAACAAGAAATAATTTTCCTCTACTCCTCAGATAATTAAGGTTGTACGACAATGGAGAGAGCCTTTTGGTTGACGCAGAGCATTTCAGCCAAAATTCAGCTTTTGTGAAGAGTGTTCTAGAGCTCATTTGTCTTTCAGATAACTCTGCCCATTTGGAACAGTCCATATTTACTACCTGATTGAGAAAAACTATAACTAAACACAAGGACTTCATCAACTTGCGTAACTGACACTGCAGTGTCAAAGGCAGGTATTGCAGTTGTCCACGGGTGACCATTAAGAATCTGAAATACAATATGTAAGAGGACTTGCTCAGAGCAACAGAGCTTCGAGAAGGGGAGTCAAGAAAGTCACGGATCCAGTTCAAAGTGAAAGGCTGATTTCAGCATAGTAATTCTAACTTTTCCCAACTTACAATTGTGTCCTGGCTTCACTGTGTAGCCCAACCTGTTCTCAAACTCTTGATCCTCCTGCCCTAGCTACTCTAGTGCTGGCTTCCCGGATATAGTTTACCACATTCCACTAATCACTTTATTTTTTAAATATTTATGTTTTTTTTTTTTTTGAGAGACAGAGAGAGCGAGAGAGAAATTATGTCTCCAGCCAGGCATGGTGGTGCACACTTTTAATCCCAGTATTTAGGAGGCAGAGATAAGAAGATCTCTGTGAGTTCTAGTCTAGCTTGAGACTACATAGTGAATTCCAGGTCAGCCTGGAATTGCTAGAGCAAGATCCTACCTCAAACAAAATGAAACTGTGTCTCCAGGCCCAGGACAGACTTTGCGTTTGCTGTATTGTTTTCAATCACTTCTATGCCTTTACTCTTTCATAAATGTTACAGTAAACATTGTATGCTAGCAACTCCTACCAAAAAAAAAAAAAATGGAAGTTTTGTTGTGTTTTGTCCACAATCAAAATGTAGCTATTACAAAAACAATTAAAAGAATATGCAGATGATAGTACCATGAAAGAAAAAAAAGCAATCACCATTTACATTAAGATAGATTTGACTGCACTCATAATGACTGTGTGTGGAATGAAAATGGATATGTAGCTAGGCAATATAATAACAGGAAGTTGTACTCTTCTCTTTCCCTTTCTTATGAATGATGGTGAGAAGGTGAAGATAAAATTCAAGTGTATTTAATACTATATTTTAACCTTGCACCCCCCAAAAGATGTTATATTTCCTCTACTATTAAACGTTCTTTATTAAAAAATATTTATTTTAATTTATTTATTTATTAGAGAGAGAGGGAGGGGGGAGGGAATGGGCTCACCAGGGCCTCTAGCCACTGCAAACGAACTCCAGATGAATGTGCCTCCTTGTACATCTGGCTTACGTGGGACCTGGAAAATTGAACCAGGATCCTTAGTCTTCGCAGGCGAGCTCCTTAACCCCTACGCCATCTCTCCAGCCCCTCTACTTCTTTATTAATGAATTAATTATTCGGTGTCTATGTGTGATTGTGTGTGAGTGTGGATGCATGTGTACCACCACATTGTGTATGTGGAGGTCCAGAGGCCAGCTTTTGGGTCTCATTGTTGTTGATCACTCTGTCCGGGTACTGCTGGGAAATTCTATCTTTAGGTCCCCTTTTGCAGTAGGCACACAGGGTTTACAGAAGCTCACCACAGCTTCTGACATTTTATGCGAAGCCTGGGTATCGGAACTGGGACATTCTTAAGTTGTGCAGTTAGCACTTTATCTACTGAGCCGTCTCACCAGCCTCACTGACTACTTCAGTGTTCATATAGTATTAAACACACTGTATGTTGCAAAAACTAGTGAAGACAGAATAAGAAAGAACTTGTGGGCTGGAGAGATGGCTTAGCAGTTAAGGCGCCTGCCTGCGAAGCCTAAGAAGACTTGTTCAAATCTCCAAGTGCCACATTTAGCCAGATGCAAAAGTGATGCAAGCACACAATGTTGCACATGTGCACATGAGCACACGTGTCTGGAGTTTGTTCACAGCACCTGGAAAGGCCCTGGCATGCCATTCTCTCTTTGCTTCTTCCTTTCTCTCTCTGTCTCTCTGTCTCTCTTTCTCTCTCTCTTTCAAATAAAAAAAAAGAAATAACTTGTAAATGCAGATTTCAAATATGATAAAAGTAATATATCAAGAAGCTATTATAATATGGAATTAACTTAATACAGAACAAGAAAAGTGCATTTGGTGCTTTGCATTGCCAGCAGAAAATCCCTGACCAAGTGTAGCTTGTGGGAGGAAAGAGTTTATTTTGGTTTACTGACTCAAGGGGAAGCTTTATGGTCGCAGGAGAAAGTGATGGGTTAAGCAAAAGGTGGACATCACCCCCTGGCCAACTTCAGGTGGACAATAGCAGCAGGAGAGTGTGCCAAACACTAGCAATGGGAAGCTGCTATAACACCCATAAGCCTGCCCCCAACAATACACCATCTCCAGGAGGCTCCAATTCCCAAATTGTCACCAGCTGGGGACCTAACAGTCAGAAGACATAAGTTTACAGGGGACACCTGACACAAACCCCCACAGCTGGCATGGAATAATTTCTGGTTAGAATGTGGGCCTCACAGCACCCTAAAGTATGGACCTCAATTCCTTCAGTATTTCCTGAAGTGTAATTTGATCACCCCATGCCAAATACACAAAAGTCTGATAGTTCCCACTAAGGGGTGCTGACAGTGGGATGTTTTCCTCCCCAATTCGCAGCCTCCCTCTTTCCCTCCTGGCAAGCAACCCTGTACCAATTCCCTACTAGTGATGGAAGGAGTCTGTACCCCCCAGGACACAGTGGGTCCTTGGACAGCTAAGGATCTCCCATGTTCTCTGTGCTAAGAGGTGATGGTAACTCCACCACCCCTAGAAGAAGTCACAGATGACAGGTGAGGCAGCTCTTGGAAAATGTCATCAAGATGCCCTGGGTCACCTACCTCATGGGACATGTGCTGTGGAGCAAGAGACAGGCACTACTCAGCCTGCTTTGGTGACAAGAGTGGCATGTAGAGAAATCATTACTTCTTCAACGGGACCTGAAAGAAATCATTACTTCTTCAATGTGATCTTCAAAAACAGCTCTGAAAACTACAGATGCACTAAGGGAAAAGACGGGCACAGTAGCATGATATCATGATGTGTCACTTTCTCCTTCGGTACACTGGCATGAAATACAACACACATCATCACACAACAACACGAGAGCTTACTGTATAGCAAGCACAGCGGCCAGCACCATGCTGTATTTCAACTTGAGATTCCCTCTTCACCCTTCTCCGCTCTTCATTTTCACCCTGGGTCCCTGGAGGGTCCTTTCAGCTTCGTTATAAATATTTCTAATTAGGAACACTCAAGGGAGAGAGAAGGATGCAGACGGGACCTTTATTCCTTTACTCCTCCGTGTAGGACACCTGGAGCCTCGCGTTCAGAGGATACCACCCTCCTATGCAACCCTCTCAGCTCACTGCTCATTCCAGTTCCAGCAACTACCACCTGAGATGCCAGCACTGTCTGTGCCAAGCTTTCAGTTTTTACCCCCTGATTTCCCTTCTACCCACCTACACATTTATTATTTTATTATTAAGTTGAAATTTTATGGACAAATCACGTGTTGGTACCCATATGCTCCTCCCTGCCCCCATTCCATTGAAGACCCACCCCAGTGGGTGGGTAATGCCATTGTACCCTCCTTCCCAACCTGTGGCTCTTATACTCTTTCCATCCCCTATCCTGTAACGTTCCCTGAGCCTTGGCAGGTGTGTTATAAGCCCACCAAAATCTGTCAACAAGACAAGTAAAGACAGCTGATTCCCTAGAATGAGATGAACCACCTCCCGCACATCAACCAGGGTCCAGGAATTGGCAAATTAAGCAAGAGTGCTATTCTCAAGGCAAGCTGCCAACCTGTGCCAGGGTGAAGGTGATAGACACTGAGGATGCTCAAAACATATCACAGCCGAATTCTAGAAGTTGCTGAGAGCTTAACACATTTGTTTTAAAAATTTGTGCACAAGAGAGAGGGGGGAGGGAGAGAGAGAAAGAAGGAGAAAAGAGACAGAAAGTGAGCTCACATGGGCGTGCCAGGTCCACTTGTCAGTACAAATGAACTCAGGCATGTGGCACTTTGTGTACCTGCCTTTATATGGATACTGGTGAATCTCCAGGGCCAAAAGTCTAGCTGAATCAGTGAGCTCTGGGCTCAGGGGGAGACCTTTCCTCAAAAATAACTTGTAGAGGGTTGGGGAGATGCTAAAAAGTTAAGAGGGCTTACTGCTTAAGCATGAGGGCATCAGAGACCTCCAAATTTGACTCCCCAGAAAACACATTAAATAAGCTGGGTGTGGCTATAACAACCTCAGGCTGCGGCAGGAGTGTAAGGACAGGCGAATCACTGGGGCTCACCAAAAGAACAGCAGCTAACCATTGAGAGAGAGATTCTGTCTCAAGGAAAGAGATACACAGATGAGAGAGAAGAAACAAACACAAATCCTCCTGCCTCTGCGCCCATGCTCATGGAGCACACACATCTGCACATGTATGTACATACACATATCACACACACACACACACACACACACACACCATACCACACAGTGCACTCACATGCAAAAAGTAAGGTATAGACAAAATGTTAGTGCAACTACAACACACATCATGAAAGAAAGTATTACTTGATATCAAACACTTTTATTTATCACTGGACAATTGCAACCATACCCCACATGTAACCTATACAATTATTTACTTGCTTTAAATTATTTCACTATGTAGGTATCCTTATAAAATAAGCAGAATCTTACAGTTGGCATGCTTTTATATTTTTTATTGTTAATCGACATTATGACTGTAAGATACATTTGGATGAAAACACTGAAACCATTTTTTTAATTGCTGTCCAGAATTTAATTTGCCAAATATGCCACATTTATTGTTTTATTTCAAAGGTGAGGGATATTTGCATTGTTTCCAGATTAGGGTGCTATGAGCATTCTCATGCATGTGTCTTGGTGAATACAGGCATGGTTTTGCTGGGTGCCCATCTGTCAGTGGGATTATGAGGTCACAACACCACCAACACTTAGAATCTATGGTTATTGTTAATTGTAGATATTCTGGCGGGTGGGATGTAGTATCCCATAGTGATTTTAATTTGTATTTCCCTGACTACACACAAGGGTGAGGATGCCTTTCCTCACTGATCTTTCTCTGGCTGTTCTGGATAGGTTATAACATATACAGCAAATGCCTCCTCTTCCTCTGGGCTTTATCTGAGAAATATCGCTAAAATGGTAGAAAGATGAATCTATCAGTTTTCAGTCACTGCCCTCAGCATCTTGTTTTGAAAATCCTCACGCACCTCAAGGACTTTCAGCTGCACTATCATGTAAAGGCCTTTCACATATATGCCTTCTAGTCACCTTGAGCTGGTTTTATATCTAAAGAGAAGCAAATGCTTTATCATCTTGCCAGAATATTAAAAGGCTGTAAAAATGTAAACATCAGGATTAGGGGCATGGGTCAGTCTATAATGTGTTAGCTGTGCACACTCTCCAAATTCATTTATTGAGGCAGGATCAATACTTTCACTTCAGCCCAGAGCTCATCAATCCGGCCTGTCTAGATATCCAGCTTGCCCCAGGGATCGCCAGCCTCTGTCTCCCAAGGGCTGTGATTACAGGCAGGCTACCACACCCATCCATCATTTAGGTGGGTGTTGTGGTCCCAATTCCAATCCTCACGTTTGTGCAGCAAACACTTTAACCACTGAACCGTCTCTCAGGCCCATCATCTTTGTTCTTCACTGAGACATTAAAAGTCATGCATGTTTCTGATATCCCATGTTGCCATTCCCATACATGTACACACTGCAGAATATATATAAGTCAAGATAGAATATCTATCCTTCCAGACAGCTACACTTCATGTTGATAACACTCGGAATTCTTTTTCTTAGCTTGTTGAAATACCTAACACATTACCACTATCTAGATTAACACCAGGCTGTCCACTCTTCTGCATACCTAGATTATAAAGTAGAGGTGTTGTAAGGCATTTTTTCCCTCTGAATTGAAACATTCCCTCCTGGAAGGAGGAATAAAGGTCAGGAGACTTGAGAAGTCAACAATTCTGGGGAAAAGTTCCAAGACACCACCTTAAACATTTATAAAGGAGATAGACTTTCCGATTGAGCTGCCTGCAAGACACGACTTTGAGGAAAATCACCATCCCAAGCCTCTTCACATGTTCAGCAACCTGGAAACTCACTGCATGCCACCCTAGAGGGACTTTAAAAAGACCTCGTTACATAGGGTGGTCGTTTACATCATCAGAGAAGTGGTTACCTCAACTCCAAGCCTGCTTCCTTCCCTCTCCTGATGTGAGAGGGAGGGGCTGAAAGTTCTAGCTCTCGAACCTCTCGAACTGGTAACCAGCATCTCGGAGGCTCCCGAGGAAACACAGGAGACCCAAGCCATTGGCCATCTGCCTAGCATATACTCTACTTCACATGCCCACTAATTCTGAATTATGAAGAGACCAAAAATTTCATCCAGCTCTGGTGTTTAGAGGTGGGGGTTTGGGATAATGTTTGAGATTAGCTGATGTCAGCAGGGTGGAATCACTGTGGTGGAATCCTGATGGCTTTATAACGAGAGACTGGAAACATGTGGCATCTGTCATATGGTGCCTGCACTACCTTGTCATTCTGCCAATATGTAGTCCATCACGCACATGGCTGCTTGACCTCACACCTACACAATCAAGATCCCAACTAGCCATCTTTTCTTTATAAAGTAGCCTGCGTGGGTATTTTATTATAATAATGAAAAATAGCCTAAAAGTGCATCGACTAAAACAAAGAAAGTTCCATGGTTTTATTATACATGTGACCAGAAATGAGGAAGAACAAAATGTATACAGTGGCTGTTAATATCCACTGCGTATTAATTAGCATGAGAACTCAATCTCAAAATCTGGTGACACAATTCTGGCTCTGGGGTACAACAGAGAGTACACTGGACTTCCAAAATCCAGGCATGCACAACTTCCTTATGTACAATAACACAGTGTGAGCCAGGCATGGTGGCAAATGCCTTTAATCCCAGCACTTGGTTGGCAGAGGTAGGAGGATCACCATGAGTTCGAGGCCACCTTGAGACTACATAGTGAATTCCAGGTCAGCCTGGGCTAGAGTGAGTCCCTACCTCGACAAACAAAAAAATAAACAAACAAACAAAATAACACAGTGTGTGCATAGAACCTACTCAGTCCTTCCATGAACTTTAAATCACCTCTAGATTTCTTAGGGTACTGAATATGCTGTAAGTGCTACTGAACAAGGAACAATGACAAGAAAAAAGGTCTGTCCATGTGCTGAGTAGCAGATGCCTCTGGACTGAAGAGAGAAAGGAGGCTCTGGGGATTTAGGAAGTCAAGTATGGAAGACCTGAATCTTAAAGGTCCCACAATCTCTGTCCAAGGTTATGCTAGCTACAAACTGGAAGAAACAAACTGAAGTGCCAAGACCCCCAATCAGAAGTCAAGACCCCCGGCCACTCGGGGAATCACCCAGAGAACGGCCGCAGAAGCCGAGATAATCACTCCGATGCAAAGAGCAGCACGTTTCTTTATTGTAATGCAAGCCAAGGCCTGGACTCTGTCTCCACAGCCCGACACAACGGGCGTGGGAGGAACAGAGCCCCGAGAAGCAGGAGAGCAGGCTTTTTATTGTGGTTACATGTAAGCAAAAGGGGTTTCCAGGTGGGTATACATTTTATTGGTTAGCATTTACATCAGTCAGAGAGGTTTGCTCATTATTGGTGGACCTTATTGTAACATCCAGCCCCTGACCACAAGAATGCTGACCGAATTTTTAGGGGCTTTTTAGGTTAGGTTAGGGGATTTTTAAGTTATCTCTGACTGGTTCTGTCCAGGTGTTGCTGGCTTGTGGTTTTTCCAGCAACTGCTTGTTCTGTCCTAGTTTCTGAGAACTTGACTTAGTTACTGTTCTTTCTGCCCTAGATTCTGACATTGAGGCCTTCAAGGTAGCTGAGACGGCTCCTTGTTTCAAAATGGCAGTACTACTGTCAAGCTGGAGTGCTGGCAAGCAGGGTTACAGAAGCTAAAGGCAGAGTTTTGATTTCTTGGATCTCACACAAACATCTTTTCTGGGCGGGAGGATGTTAGGGCGTCAAGCCACAGAGACTCAGGAACTCAACTAGACAGGGAAAAGGTTGTAAAGACGCAGCCCTAAGGCTGTTTAAAGGAGAAACAACTGCTGGGAGACCAGAGAGTGAGTATCCATGGGGCTGCCTGTCAGTAGTAAGTGTGCTAGAGACTCTGATGGGGCTGTCTGAAAGCGCTACGGTGCGTGATGACGCTGCACGCAAGCGGTGCACTGACCTCCAGAGATGCGACTTCCGCGAGTCCTCGTCCATTGCTCCTGAGAGCAACATTCCCCCTGCCCTTGTAAGAAACCCCAACAATCTCGTTGGTTCACCAAACTGGTTTGGGTGTAATTCACCTGTGGTCTGTCACCTGTGCCCTACCTGGGGAGAAACCTGTGCTCACCACCAAGGAACAAGCTTTGCCTCGACAGCATGTTAAGTAGAGACTCAATTATAGAAAGCCTAATGACAGTGCATGGCCTGTACTTGGTTGAATCTATGGATGTTGAACCGATATTATTTCTTTGTCTGTCACAACACCCCAACCTTTTCTTTCTTTTCTTTTTTGTGTTTTCACCTTTTCTTTCTCTATGATGTAGCTTATAGCATTTAGTTGACTAAATCTTGCTCTCTTTGACTTACATGTCTTATGTGTTGCTAGTTGTATCTTTTTAAAAGCTCGAGATAGTCCCTTTTATTGTTTCAGGAAGTTGTTCAGTAAATTCTATTATGTCATTAATGGTATTACGTAAGAGATAGTGTCCTGGTTCTCGTTGTGTCTAGTTATACAAGTGCTAACATGAGGGGATTCTAGGTGATGGGGTACCTGGGAACTCTGTACTGTTCTTGAAGTCTAAAGTTATCTCAGAAATAGTTTATTTAAAGCAATATATCAAATGCAGTAGTAATTGGTCATATGTGATTAATATTTCTCCAAAAATGATAGAAATGTTCTGACCCAAAGAAGACAGCAAGTGCTCATTAGAAGTGTGAAATTCTTATTAATAATTCAACTTCATATGCAGAAATCATACCCGCAATAATAACCGAGGACACGGGACAGTTATTACTTTCAAAAATATTCCACAATGGGAAAGAAAATCTCTGAAATTAGAAACTTCTCCTTTTTTTTTTTTTTTTTCTTCACGTTTTCCTAAGAAATCTAGAACTCCAAATCTGTAGCTTAGGGGTTTTCTCCTTTTCAATAATTTCTTCTTACTTTTATTAACAATATTAGGTAGAGTTAAATGGATATTATGATGAATAACAGACTTTTTCTTCATGAAATTTGTACTTGAAACCTTCTAATATTAAAATCTCATCTTGGGGGCTGGAGAGATGGCTTACCAGTTAAGGCATTTGCCTCCAAAGCCAAAGGACCCCGGTTCGATTCTCCAGGACCCACGTAAGCCAGATGTACAAGGGGGCACATGCATCTGGAGTTCGTTTGCAGTGGCTGCATGCCCTGTTGTGCCCATTCTCAACCTCCTCTCTCTCTCTCTCTCTCAAATAAATAAATAAATAAAATATATTTTAAAATCTCATCTTGGGACCAGAGAGATGCTTAACATACAAGCATGAGGTCCTAGGTTGAGATCCCCAGCCACATACATAAATGCCAAGGATAGAGACATGTCCCTGTAATTCCACTTCTGAGGAGATAGAAACAGGGCCTGGGGCCTTCTACTTGTCTAGTCTGGCTGCACCAATGAGCTCTGGGTCCAGAGAAAAACCCTGTCTTTTTAAAAAATATTTTTATTTATTTATTGCAAGGGGAGAGAGAGAGAGCAAGAGAAAAAAGAGAATGAGAGAGAGGAAATGGGCATACCACTGCAAACGAACTGTAGATGCAAGTTCCACTTTGTGCATCTGGCTTTATGTGGGTACCAGGGATTCAAACCCAGGAAGTCAGTCTTTGCTAGTAAATGCCTTTAACCACTGTGCCACCTCTTCAGCCCAAGAAAGTCTATCTTTAAAAAAAAATTAAGACTTTATTTTTATTTATTTATTTATTTAATTAATTAATTATTTATTTATTAGAGACAGAGAGAGAGAGAGAGTGAGAATATGTGTGCCAGGGCCTCTAGCCACTGCAAACGAACTCCAGATGCATGTGCCACCATGTATATCTGGCTTATGTGGGACCTGGAGAATCGAACCAGGGTCCTCAGGCTTCCCAGGCATGCGCCTTAACCACTAAGCCATCTCTCCAACCTTCCATCTTAAAATAATGTGTACAGTGATTGAGAAGAAACCTGGCATTGACCTCCGGCCTCCTCGCATGGGCACTCATGTTCATGTGTACCCCCATGGTGACAAACATACATACACACACAAGAAAAGTGTCACATTACCAGTTAACCAAATGAAGCGTACTTAAATTAAGTTTGAATCATTACAAATGTTGAGGGTGGGTCCTTTGTTTGATAACAGACTCCCCCCCACCCCCCCATCCATCCGCCTCTCCCTTGCTCTCTTTCTTTGATCTGTTGCCCTTGACAGAGTTTTGAATTAAGCAGACTATAAAAATAGGTGCTGTCCCACCTCAAAGACCAGTACCAGTTTAAAGGAGGTGTATTCCACATTGGTTCCTAAGTGGTGAGACTGGATGTCAGGTGCAGGGCTTTCTCTGCCTTCATCTCCTGACTTAGAAGGTGTCAGCCATGGCTACCACCTTCCCTGGCCACACCTGGCTACAAGCCCCACAGTAGCAGGTGCACTAGAAGACTACAAGATGCTAACTGGGTGCCTGGGGTATAAGATCCTTATTTGATATATATCTGATATAGGACTTTATGCATGTCTTGGTTATTCACACACAGCTTGTCAGGACATATACATGCAAATATACAAGAGCCATAGACTTGGGTTAGCATGTTAGTTAAACTTCTTTCCAGAAGCCTTCATTTCAGGTTTCAAGCGGCAGCTGTGACTCCACTGCACCCTGGGGACTCAGGTCTCTATGAACCTCATTAGGAGGCGGACCCATCTGCTTTTGCAGTTAGTCGCTCAGGCGCCCAGGCCATCTCCCTCTCCCCTGGTTGCCAGCCCCATGGCAGCTTGAGGGGCCGGCCCTTTCTCCTAATCAGCAGAAATGACTTTCAAGTGTCTGACAGCCCCAACTGATGAAGCAAGTCAAGAGGGAGAAGTAATCATGAAGGAGGCACCGTGGGCCTGGTGGGCGCCATTTATAGAAACTCAGCAGACAAGAATACATTAACATCATCTGTCCACATCTACCCCGCGATTCTGAGTTCTCAATGGTGGCAAATTCTCCCTTAACCATTTCCATAGAATTCTGCAATAGTCCCTGATGTATTTATTTTGAAACTGTGTCTCTCTCAGGAGGTGAGAATGTTTCCTCACCTCTTACTTCGCCCCTAAAATAAACTCCATCTGGATTCCTGGGAGATGGGTGGGTGGTGGTGAACAGTAGGTTCTGTTTGGGAATGAGCAGGATTTCTTAAGTTTTTATGCTACCTTGCAAAGGGCTGTCACCACGATACAGCCTTTTAAACAGCAAGGGTATAGAGGGGAAGGTGGGTAGAGGTAAGAATGGAGACTTAAAGACACTGAGACCCTAAGGAGAATGGGACTCACAGCAGTAACAAGGAAAGTCAGGACCAGTACCAGATGTCCAGTGCACAGCACCTGTCCTCATCACAAGGAATTGCAAATTAATTTCACCTTTCGGTTATCATTCCACAAAGCAGGAAACGGATGGCATCAAGACTTCTCAGTAGAGTCAAATAGCCAGCGAGGGTGCAAATTCGCACTGTTGTGGAATTAATTAATTATTTAAAAACCAATGCCCCTGCCTGATTAGCACACATGCATGGTAGCACCTGGTTGTGCTCCCAAAAATCTTTCTATTTTATGGGTCAAATGAGTAATTAATCTTACGTACAGGAGAGGTGACCCCAAACAGCTGAACTGCCAAAGAACATGGTTGACAATCTCTCAAAGCTGCATAGATGGGGTCCCCTCCAATCAACCTTCTCCCTTCTCTACACGCTGACACCTTCTTAGACCAGCTGCAGCCGTTACCGAATAAGATAGACAGACAGATAGATAGATAGATAGATAGATAGATAGATAGATAGATAGATAGATGGATAGATGATAGATGGATAGATAGATAGATGATAGATGATTGATAGATAGATAGATGATAGATAGATAGATAGATAGATAGATAGATAGATGATAGATGATTGATACATAGATGATAGATAGATGATAGATGGATAGATAGATGGATAGATAGATGATAGATGATTGATACATAGATAGATGATAGATAATAGATAGATGATAGATGGATAGATGATAGATGATTGATGCATAGATAGATGATAGATAATAGATAGATAGATAGATAGATAGATAGATAGATAGATAGATGATAGATAGATGATAGATGATAGATAGATAGATAGATAGATAGATAGATAGATAGATGATAGATGATTGATAGATAGAGATAGATGATAGATGATATGATAGATAGATAGATAGATGATAGATAGATAGATAGATAGATAGATAGATGGATAGATAGATAGATGATAGATGATTGATACATAGATGATAGATAATAGATGTATGATAGATAGATAATAGATAGATGATAGATAATAGATGATAGATAGATGGATAGATAGATGATAGATGATTGATACATAGATAGATGATAGATAATAGATGTATGATAGATAGATAATAGATAGATGATAGATGGATAGATAGATAATAGATGATAGATAGATGGATAGATAGATGATAGATGATTGATACATAGATAGATGATAGATAATAGATAGATAGATAGATAGATAGATAGATAGATAGATAGATAGATTAGATACATAGATAGATGTGGGCTGCGGAGGGAGAATCTGGAATCTTGGATAAAGACTGATTAATTCTCCCCACACCCTCCTGGTAAGGCAACAATCACAGGTGGGTCTCTGGAGAGCAGTCACAGTCACCCTGTGGCCATGTGATGCCCAGAGGACAGCATTCAGCAATAGATCTGAATTTGGTAAATCACAGATGTTCCCACTCGCCTCTGATGGAATATGGTGGGAGCATGTGCCATACCTAAAAAAACTGTTTCCAGCGTTTCCCGTGGACTTACACACAGCCACTCACGGCGGTGGCTGTCCTCTCAGCTGGCTTTCCTTCTCTGTGTCCATTCCACAGTCCCCTGACACCTCCTGACACATGTTCAAAAATCGTCCACAAATCCACGAGGAGGCACATCCACACTGTTTGCAGGTACTTCAGGCACATTGTGACAAGTTTAAGAAGATTGAGCTATGTATCCTTTACTTTTTTGTTCCTGGGACAAAATACCAGACCAGGAACAAAGTAGGAAAGGCTAGAGTCTGTCACAGCGGGGGGGAGGGCATGGCAGGAGCAGGACGCAGAGGTCATGTCATCAAACCCACAGTGGGGAACAGTAAAGCAAGGATCCACCATGGGACCTCACGGCTCACCCTCCCTTTGCACAGGAATTAAAGTGTCCCTTTGCCAGTGTTGCTATTGTCCACCTTATGTTGGCCAGGGGGTGATGTCCACCCTCTGCTCATGCCATCATTTTCCCCTGCCATCAAGGAACTTCCTCTTGAGTCCGTAAGCCAAAATAAACCTCTTTTTTCCCCCAAAGCTGCTCTTGGTTGGGTGATTTCTGCCAGCAATGTGAGCCTGACTGCAACAACTAGTGATTTTCCTGTTTTGAAATAGCTTGAACCCACAGATTTAAAAACATTTGGTGGGTTTCAATCTATGACAAAGAATAGTCATTTCCCCATCATGAGCCAGTGGTGGACTCTTCATTATGATTGCCGGGATGTTCTGAGAGTTTGGGCTAGTTTTCTTGCCATCCACTATAAAAATATTTTCTGAAGAGATATCTTATACGTTTTAAAATATTTATTTATTTATTGGAGGAGGGTGAGATAGAGAGAATGGGCATGCCAGGGCCTCAAGCTACTGCAAACAAACTCCAGACGCATGCACAACTTTGTGCATCTGGCTTATGTGGGTCCTGGGGTATCAAACCTAAGTCCTTAGGCATCACAGGCAAGCTACTTAACTAAATCCAAGCCATCTCTCCAGCCCTATCTTATACCTTTAATGCCCCAGAACTAGAGTCAAATGGAGTTAATCATATCATTCATTAATTCAATACCCACAATATGTACATATGGAATATACAAGGTATTTATGATAACAGTTTTTGTTTTGTTTTGTTTTTTTGGAGAGAGACACAGAGAGAGACAGAGAGAGAGGGAGAGGAAGACAGATAGAGATGGGTGCACCAGCAGCCTCTCAGCCGCTGCGAATGAAATCCAGATGTGTGTGCCCCCTTGTGGTCAAGTGTGGCATTGTGCCCTTGTGTCACTGCATCTTGCTAAATGTGGGACATGGAGATTGGAACTAACGTTCTTGGGCTTAGCGGGCAGGCGCCTTAACCGCTAAGCCATCTCTCTAGCCCTATGATAACAGTTTTAATTATTAACCGGAACTAACCAGATTCACTGTATGTTTCTGGAAAGTGTAAGTGTGTGTATGTGTGTATGTGAGCACACACACACGTGCGCGTGCATGCACATGTATACATGCATTAAGTGTGTTCACAATCTTGTCTATACATATTTCAATAAAACTAATATATTCTTTTTTGTTTGAGACAGAGAGGGGGGAGAGAGAAAGAGAGACAAGAGTTAGAATGGGCTTTCCAGGGCCTCCAGCCACTGCAAACGAACTCCAGACACATACGCTACCTTGTGCATCTGGCTTACATGGGACCTGGAGAATCGAACCTGGGTCCTTAGGCTTCACAGGCACATGCCTTAACTGCTAAGCCATCTCTCCAGCCCAAAGCTCATATTTTCAATTTAAATTTAGAGCATCAGAAATTTAAGTCAACTTCATTGAAATTTTTATATGTGCAGAAAGTTTTCACAATGTCTTACGTCATCTTGTCAAATGCTTTATAATGTCATTGTTCATATCAAACTTTGTTGAAGTTTTGTTTGAGCTTGCTCAGGTAATAGATTTTTCTGTATGCCTACATTAACCATTTCTGACCGAAGGTACTAAATCCAGGAATATCAGCTTCGCCCTGTTCTGAAAAAAAAAAAAAAAAAGCTCCACATTTGATCAGTTTCTCAAACAGATTAGCAACCACACTGCTTTTTTGCATGAGTCCTTGATTTCCTCTAACATTAAGAAAATTCCAGGGCTGGGGTTATGTCTGAGCACTTAAAGGCACTTGCTTATAAGTTTGCAGGCCAAGTTCAAGTTCCCAACTCCCATGTAGAGTGGGTTGCAAAGCAGCACACGTGACTGTAATCCCAGTGTGTCTGTGTTGGTGGAAGGTAGATCCAGGAGAACCTGGAAGCTGGCAGGCCGGCGAGCCTGGTGCACATGCAGCAGGGCCTGGGGGTGGGCAATGAGCAGGGTCTCAAGCAGAGTGGAAGAAGAGGATAAGCATGTTGGGACAGTCCTCAGACCTCCACATGTGTGCAGAGACACGCACACGCACAGGAGCACACACCATGCACATCCACACATACAATATACAACACACATGATTTAAAAATTCAGAAAATTCATTCACCTAAAAGTCTTACTGGGCTAAGCACAACAAAGGGTCGTATCTGCACATTTCACGGCGCTTTTAATTTAGTTACAAAATGCTTCCTAAGCACCGTTCCATTGGGAGTCCTCATCCCAAGCAAGTCTCAGGGAAAGAAAAACTTTTTTTTTTTTGAAAACACAGTAAAACACTGAACGAATTGACTAGCACAGTCTTACTACTGGCAGACAGGTATTCCACTTGGGGTTCTTGTATACCCTTAAGGCCCTCTATATCACAGAAGCTAACCCCACTCTCTCTTAGGGGGGCCACATGCAAGCTTTGTAGCTGATATGACAAGCTCTGCACAGTGTGGTAACACTTTCTCTTTTTTAAAAATATTTTAAAGATTTTTAATTTTTAATTTTTTAAATTTATTTTTTATTGACTTCTATACTTAAAGACAATAAACCATGATATTTTCCTCCCCTCCCCCATTCTCCTTCAGAACTCCACTCTCCATCATATCCCCTCCCTCTCTCCATTAGTCTGTCTTTTAATTTGATGTCATCATCAATAAGGGTTCTATGCCACAGCAGGATTTATTTAGGAAATCATGATCTTCAAAATGCAAAATCTATGTGTGGCCATCGTTCGCATTATGAGTTTAACCTTGACCTTTTGAGGACCTTGGGAATGTCCACTGCAAAAGATGGACCAAGGTTCAAATGCACAATCCTGGTGAGGTGGTGCAGGCCTGTAATCCCATCATTCAGGAGGTGGAGGCAGGAGGATCGGGAATTTAAGACCAGTCTCAAATACATAGGGAGTTCAAGGCCAGCTTAGGCTATATATGACCATTTCTCAAAACACCCAGAAGCAGGACTGGAGAGATGACTTAGCAGTTAAGTGTACTTCTTGTACAAGCATGAGGGCATGAAATGACCTGAAATAGCCTAAGTTCAAATGTCCAGATGCCATGTACAGCTGGGTGTGGCAAACTCCATTACCAGTAAGAGAATCTGGTTCAAATAAGAGCAGACAGAGGAGTAATGGAGCAGGCAGGCGCCTACTACCGCACACCAATGCATGAAGTGGTATAAGAGCCCAAATATGTGCATACACCATACACACCACACCACACACATATGCCAAACCCATCCCACATATGCATTCACATGCATACAAGGGGGAAAAAAGCAGAAGCAAAAAAAGGAAAAGGAGAAGGAGGAGGAGGAAGAGGAGGAGAAGAGGAGGAGGAGGAGGAGGAGGAGGAAGAAGAAGAAGAAGAAGGAGAAGGAGAAGGAGAAGAAGAAGAAGCAGCAGCAGCGGAGAAGGGGGAATGGAGGGAAGGAAGGAGGGAGAAAAGATTGGTTAAAATGCCAAAGGCATAGATATCTGCAGCTTCTCCTTAACTGAGAACATGGAGAAGCCTAGTGCAGTGGTCTAGTCTCCTCACACATCCATGTCATTCAGCCATGGTGGTCTGAGAGTCTAGGTCATGGAGTTGTAGACCTTGTTCTGAGTGGGGAGGCTGAAGATGCAGGTGATGATAGCTAGATCTCCTGGCACTGTGGGTTCTCAGGCTGTTTCTACCTTACTCCCTCTTGCAGACAGGTTTGCATTGCTGGCAGAAATCACCTGACCAAGGACAGCTTGTGGGAAAAAATGTTTATTTTGGCTTACAGAATCAAGGGGAAGCTCCATAATGGCAGGGGAAAACAATGGCATGAGCAGAGAGTGGACATCACCCCCTGGCCAACATCAGGTGGACAATAGCATAGGAGAGTGTGCCAGACACTGGCAAGGTGACACTGGCTAAAATAATACCCATGAGCCCTCCCCCAACAATACACTACCTCCAAGAGGCGTTAATTCCCAAATCTCCATCAGCTGGGAACACCTAAGTTTATGGGGTACACCTGAACCAAACCACCACAACCTCCATTTCCTTCATATTTCCACCACTCTTCCTAGGATCAAAGCATGGTGTCTCAGAGAAGCTTTCCCTACAGGTGTCCCCAAAATTTGTACTGCTCCTGTTGTAGTCAGCTTCACATGGCTGGGATAAACTTCCACACAGACACAGTTTGTGGAAAGGCCAGGATTTAGTTCAGGCTGACAGATCCAGATGTTCCATCAAGGTGGAAAGAAACTGGTCCCCTTTCACACAACACAGAGGGAAAAAGAAAAAAACACCACCAATCAGCCAGTACCACCCACAGGGATCCCAGCCGAGCTCACTCTGCATACCTTAGGCTGGAATGCAGATCTGCCCCCAGTGACAATTTTGGGCTGGACCCCAGGATCCCATCCACCTCTCAGTGACACCTCTTCCAGCCAGGCAGCTGGAAATCCAGGTTTTAATAAAAACACCTCAGTCGATTGGGGGGACATACCATTCAAACGACCACAGCCTCCTTATAGCCATAATTATATGAACATGCTCAGAATGGCTATGGTTGTTGGTTTTTCAGAAAAAAATAAAAAACAGGTAGATGATGACTGTCATGGAGGGTATGAAATAATGCCTCCTACTGTCCCACAATTCCAATCAATGTAGAGAAATATCTTTTGATCTTGTTGCTGATTTGTTTTTTGAGCCTAGATCTTCTTGCTGTGTATCCCAGGCTGACCTTGAATTTGTGGTCATCCTGCCTTGGTCTCTCACAAGCAGGAATGACAGGCATGTGCCACCCTAACAAGCTCCAAAGTGTGACTTTTGTTATGAAATTCAACATCTTCCAGACTCATCACCATTCTTTATTTTTTTAATTTAATTTTTTTTATTTTAGAGAGAGCAACAGGGAGAGAGAGAATTGGCACACCAGGGCCTCAGCCATTGAAATTGAACTCCAAACACTTGGGCCACCTAGTGTGCATATGTGACCTTGCACTTGCCTCATCTTTTTGCGTCTGGCTTACATGGGATCTGGAGAGTCGAGCATGGGTCCTTAATCTTCTTTGGCAAGCGCCTTAACCACTAAGCCATCTCTCCAGCCCTCATAACCATTCTGAAAGGAACAAGTTGCAGACAAATAAACATATGCCATTCTTCCACACACAAGACACAGTGCAAGATTTGAATGTAGAACCCCAAAGTGTCACACTGGGCTTAAGGGCCATTAAGGGTTTATAGCATTTATATCAGTACTACTTTTTAAATAGATTTTATTTATCTGAGAGAGAGAAAGAGAGACAGAGACAGGGAGAGATTGATTGGGTGCAGGATGTCCTCCAGCCATTGCAAATGAACTGCAGATGCATGTGCCACTTTGTGCATCTGGCTTTATGTAGGTACTGGGGAATTGAACCCAGGTCCTTAGGCTTTGCAGGCAAGCACCTTAACTGCTGAGCCATCTCTCCAGCCCTCACATCAGTATTTCTATAAAGACAAATTTAATAAAACTATTACTCATTAGTAGGTGAAACTATTATAGTTCTACCTACTACTTCTAAAATTATTTTTTAAATAAAATAATAGCAGATATCAAGCGTGAAGGAAAATCATTTTGAAGTAATTTGACTTTCAAATTTGGTAGCACCCGAGGAATGGTCAGGTGAGGAATATGTTAATGCCAATTCATTTTTTTCTTGGTTTGTAAATCTTTGCCTGGATTTTACACATGAACCCCTAGAGACATATTACAGAAGACCAGGAAAGCCTTCTATTTGAAATATAACACTTGTAAACAGAGTCTTATCCAGAAGGTCACCATCTGCAATTAAACATTATTTTCAAAGCCCAGAGGAAATAAAATGCTAAGTGTGACAATCTTTGGAGCATTCTTACAATTGCTTAAATTGTAGAAAATAAACATTATCATTTTCCATTCATTTTAAAGTTGCAAGAATAATATATTGACAGTATATTTGTAGTTTTTGTGGAACAAAATTTTTCTTTTTTAATACTTATATTCAAAAAGACTAATTCTTTCCGGTCTAGGAAAAGTGACGACTATAAAGATGGAAATGTGAGTTCATGCCATGGAGATCATTATTTAATTATTTTACATTTATTGCATAATGAACAGTTTAATAATCTTGTTGATAATTAATAGTTTCATATGGTAAAATATGAAATTACACCCTCAGCTCACACAGAAATAAACATGTAAATGTCAGTGCTAAAATCAGTATCATTTAAGTGAAAGCATACGCAGGAAATCAGACAAGGACTCATTTTAAAAGATTTCATTCTTTAGCCGTGTGTAGTGGCGCACGCCTTTAATCCCAGCATTCGGGAGGCAGAGGTAGGAGGATCACCATGAGTTCGAGGCCACCCTGAGACTACATAGTGAATTCCAGGACAGCCTGAGATAGAGTGAGACCCTGCCTCGAAAAAAAAAAAAAAAAAAGATTTCTTTCTTTAAAATCCAAGTACTAATTTGTTCTCATTGTGACCATGGTGAGCTCCTTGGCTACATGCTCCCCACCCCATGTGAATAGTTACGTAATATGCACAGTGTTTCAGGCAGATGTTTGAAGGCATTGAAGGAAACCTCCCGGGACCCTAGTCCATGATAGAGTGAGAAGACTGAAGACAAGATATCCATTCAGATTTCCCTGTGGGGGCTTTCCAAGCAATCTCAGTGCTGAGAAAATGAGTCCTGAACAGAGAGAGAGAGGGATGGAAGAGCGGATCCGAGTTAAGAGTCTGAAATGGTGGCTGACAATTCTGGCAGATAGGCCAAGACAGTCAGGAGGGATTCAGAGAAAGTGCCTCAGTGTGATGGGAAGTCTTTTTTGTATTATTGAACAGATATTTAACTATGCGTGAGCAAAGCAGTAGCCTGCAAGGCCCAGCAAGAAGCGTCCACAGAGAGTGATGCAGAAGCTACGAAAAGATTCACACGGGCAGACAGGGCTGTTAATGTTGAGAGACCACGCACGGCAGTGGAGACGGTAACTTGAGCATTTTACTTAAAATGCCAGAATGTCTGCAACTTATAAACAGAATCAGACGCAATAGTGTATGACTGAAATATTAGCAATTGGAAGGTGGAGGCAAGAGGAGGGTCAGGTGTTTGGCTACATATGACCTTGTATCAAACAAAAACAAACAATGAAGAATGCGGACAAAGAATTTTCTAGATTACTGTAATGAAACCTAGTACCAAGTGTTGCAGTCAGGTTGGTGTTGCTGGCAGAAATCACCCAACCAAGAGCAGCTTGTGGGAGAAAAAGTTTATCTTGGCTTACAGACTCGAGGGGAAGAAGCTCCATGATGTCAGGGGAAAACGATGGCATGAGCAGAGGGTGGACATCACCCACAGCCAACAGCAGGTGGACAATAGCAACAGGAGAGTGTGCCAACCACTGGCAAGGGGAAACTGGCTATAACACCCATAAGCCCGCCCCCAACAATACAAGGCCTCCAGGAGGCGTTAATTCCCAAATCTCCATCAGCTGGGAACATGCATTCCAAACTCCTAAGTTTATGGGGAACACCTGAATCAAACCACCACACCAAGCATTGATATATATGGCCACCAAATGACCAGTGAACTGTCTTCCAGAATGAAATTCATAAACACACACAAAAACATCAGACCCTCAACAATGTAGCATCAACAGTGTATAACATACAGCCCACAACCATTACATTAGGAAGAGATGGCTCCTGTGACCCATAACCAGATGAAGAAAACAGCAAGTATGAGGCAGCATAAGGTGACAGAAAGGCTATAATTCACAGACCAGGATAGTCCAATGACTTAAATATGATAAAAATATAAGATGCATGTCATGCTTGAACTGAATGATAGAAAAGAAAGTGCTTTACAAAAAGTAAGACAGTTGAGAAGCCAATGTTTAAAGACACAAAATCAAAGCAAGAAATATAACATTGGGATGAAAGAAATGGAACAGCTGTCGACACTGTCAGTGAAATAGGAGACCTATAAAGAGCTTCACACGCATATATTTCACTACTTGTAGGAAATGCACAAATTCCCTGAAATTTTTGATAAAACTTTGCAGAGCATAATATCACATATCTCAATAGCTATATATGGATTAAACAAGACGAAGCTCGAATAGCTCTTTAACGAGGAAACCTCTTTGGATTTCCATGCCATGTAAAGTCTTCAGAAGCTAACACTCTCGCCCTTATAACTAAAATAAAAGTTGAGCAAACTGAGTGCCAACAACGTCTGGGAACCGCTGCAGAACTGAGGTCACCAGGCACAGCGTTCTCCTAAAACTGGGATAGACAAACCCTAAGACTCACAGCTTCCAGGTCCTTCCTTAGGACAGACTCGGTGTCATTGGTCAGTTGTTTGAGGTGTAGCCTGGAGGGCTGGACACCTGGCCAACTACATGGTATAGGACATTGTGTTAATGAGTTTCAAGTGCAGGAACCATCAGGTTTCATTGTGAAAAAAGCCAAGAAAAAAAATCCTTGTCTTATTGGAAGATGAAGAAGGAGCAACATCATTTGAAATATGCCTGAAGAATTTATCTTCACAAAACTCAGAGGCTGGACTGGAAATGACTTTACAAGTCATACCTGATATGGTGGAAATGAAATAGTCCACCACCAACTCTCTGTGGACTTTCTGGCTCACCTAAGAAAGAGAAAATCTAGGAAACACTTCCAAAGCCCATATCTTAAGGATACAAACTAAATCAAATACTGAGATTTAATCATAGGATTGAAGAATGTTTTTGCTTTCCCAACATCCTGACACTCAACTGCTTGTCCAATTGCCTGCACACTATCCTGAGTCTTACAAGAATAATGGTAACAGATACGAATCTAGTGAAAAGGACCTACATGCACAAAACCAAAACATTAAAAGAAAAAAATATATAAAAGATTAGCCTCCATTGTGATGGTATTAAGAGGTGGGTCCTTTGAGGAGTGATTAAGAAAGGTTTGCTATTTTGAATTGAATGAATGCTGTTATGAGAGGCACTTGAGGGAGTTCCCTTTGCTTTCCACTATTTGAGGTCACACAGGAAGCAGAAAGCCCTTATCAAGCACCAGACCCACTGGCTGAACGTTGGAATTTCAGCTTCCCAGAACAGGGAGTAACAATTTTCTGTTTGTCAATTATCCAATCTGAAGGATTCTGCTGTATCAACCCAGATGGATTGAAATGGCCTGTGGGAATAGAAAGAATTTCCAGTGTGTTAAGATATCAGTGCCTGCAATTTAGCTACAGATGCAGTGCCCATTCCTCTGAAAACCCCGTAAGCTATTTTGTGGATATCAACAAGCCAATTTAAAAGTTTATACGGAGGGCCGGGAGTTAAAGCTGCTTGCTTGCAAAACTTGCTGACCCAGGTTCAGTTCCTCAGTACCACAAAATCCAATACAAAGTGCCACATTCATCTGGAGAGTTCCTTTTCAGAAGCTCTGGAGCACCCATTTTCTCTCTCTCTCTCCCAAATAAATAAAGATAGTTTTAAAAGTTTCCAGACCCACCAAAGCTCAGAGACCATTGCGGAAGAGGGGGTGAGAAGATTCTAAGAGGCGTGGGGTGAGTAGAATTATCTTGAGGCACAGTCCCCCTCACAGACTGCCTGAGGCCTTAATTATCTAACAAGGAACACCAACAATCCCCCTAAGGAGAGTCCTTAGAGAAAGTGAGACCAGGAAAGAGGGATATAAGACTACAACCTTTTAAAAAATATTAATAATTATAATAAAGTTTACAGAGAGAGACAAAAGACCCTGAATAAATAAGATCTATCAACACAATAATGAAAAAAAAAAAAAACCCAACAGTCAAAGGGCTGACACAGATCGAATTGAAGACTAGTGCTAAGGTACAGAAAACAAAAGAAGTGGGTGGCGTTACCTACGTAGAACATGCCTCAGAAACAAATATACACAGAAAATAGAACCTTTGGTCTAAGAGCAAAACCCATTCACAGGAGAAAAAAAATGTCTTTATCATTTTTATTTATTTCTTTTTTTTCCAGGTAGGCTCTCAATCTAGCCCAGGCTGACCTAGAAGTCATTCTAAAGTCCCAGGTTGGCCTCGAACTCATGTAGATTTTACCTCTTCCTCCCAAGTGCTGGGATTAAAGGTGTGCACCACCACACCAGGCTATTTTGTTTTGTTTTGTTTTGTTTTGTTTTATTTTATTTTATTTTATTTTATTTTATTTTATTTTATTTTATTTTATTTTATTTTATTTTATTTTGGAGTGTGGGTCTTTGTTAAATGACTGATGCTAAGATCATTGGATATTCATATACAAGGGGAAATTATTAAAAGGGTGCATCTAAACATACACGTAACGCCTTTTGTGAAGGTGAGCCAACAGTAGATCTTAGAGAACATAAAGTTTCTAGGAAAAAAGAATCGAGGTCACCTTGTATTTAGAAATGAGTTTTTAACACCAAAAGACCTTGGAAGTAGTCATTTATTTACCAGGTGATTAAAATGTAAATCATTCTGCTTTGAGAAACTTTTCAGGGAATGAAAATTTTGACAAAACACCTATCTAACAAAGGACTTGTATACATGTTGCTACAGCAAATTCTTAAATCTCAGCAATAAAAAAAAAACATTAACAGTTGTGTGAATGCATGTGTGCAGTGTGTGCTCTGATCCACTGGGTCATCTCTGTAGCAGCAATGATTTTGGTGTGGTACTTCCCACCAAAAGGTGTGGTGTTTGTGGTAGATACAGATGCACATGCGCTTTGTGGACCAATGGAGGCAGGAAGGGAACACTGGGTGTCTCCCTCCACCATCCGCCCATATGTTTTCTTGAGAGGAAGTCTCGCTGATTCCAGAGCAGCCATTTTTCATGAGCCACAGTGATTCTCTGATCTGCACCCCACACAGGTCTGGTGTCACAGACAAGTGTGGCCATAGCCAGATACTTATGCGGATACTTGGGAATTGAACTTGGGCTCCCTTGGGCCTTCATCCTTGTGTGGAAAGTGCTCTGATCCACTGGGTCATCTCTCCAGCCCTAGCAGCAATGATTTTAGGTGGATAAAACATGTGAATTGGTACTTCCCACCAAAAGGTATACAGGAAATGTACTAAAAGATGCTGGCCATCAAGACAATCAAACTCTTGTCACATCAAGTCACAACTAATGTGATAATCCTCCTTTTTGTTTTTAGGCTCAGCTATGAATATATCAAAACAGTGCCTGTCTTAAAATCCATCTCAGCTCTTGGGCCGCCACAGCAGATGCTGGTGAGGCTCTGAAGCAGTAGTGGCTTTTGCTCATTGATGGCTGTAGTGCCAACAAGGACAGTCACTTTATGAGACCATCTGGTGTCTCTCACGAGGCTAAACATTCTCCCCACATAGCTAGCAATCCCACTCCTATGTCCTCCCGCACAGATTTGAAACCGCACATCCACACAAAACCTGGCATCATCTTCTTCAGTAAGGCTGGTCGCTGAGTCAGTGGCTGGACGGACGAAGAGTCTCTAGAAAGCACTATTCCTAATTACAAACCAGGAAGGAGCAAGGCTGGGTAGGCTGGGGAGTGTCTCAGTGAAAAGAGCGTAGGGCCAAGTGGGGTGGGCGACATAGTGGACTTTTGTATTATAATTAGTTCCTTTAGGGTCCGGTTTGTTCTTTCCACACTAGCACAAGGACCTAAGTCTGAGTTTAAAAATCCCCTCCTTGGTATTCTCATAAAGTGAGTGGCAGCGCTCACCTGTGATCTCGGACCTGGGGAGGTAGAGACGGGAGGATCCCTGGGGCTTGCTGGCTAGCTTGTTGAGATGAATCAATGAGTTCCAGGTTCAGCAAGACCCTGTCTCAAAAATGAAGGTGGATGAGCTGGGGAGAGATTGTGGCATCTGGCTTAGCCAAGGGGCGTGTTAAGGCAGTCACCTGGGTGTGTGACTGCAAAGTCCCAAAGGACCTGGTCTATTGTTAAATTCCCAGGACCCAGGAACGAACTTTGAAGAGCCAGTTTAGCCAGATGCACACACATCTGGAGTCTTTTGTTGTAGAAGGAGGGCCTTAAGAGCTTGCAGTGGCTGGAGGCCCTGGTGTGTTTGATTCACTCATGAGACTGAGAAAATTCTCTCAAAGATCTCACTCTGCCTCTTTTCCTCTCTCAAATAAATAAATAATTATGGTGAGACTCCCCTGTGCCTTACTGGGGGTAGGGGAGGACAAACAAAGGAAGAAGGGGGTAGGGGGCTGCCTGCTCACCCACAGGCAAACCGTTAGCGTTTTTTCTCACCAATGAAGATACCTTTGATATAAACCTCTGGCCTCCACATGCACCAGCTCACGGACGTTCAACGGGCATCTCGCCAGATGCCGATGGGGCACACGGATGGGGTACTCATGGACCCACACACATAAATCCCCAAGGCCACACATATATGCACAACACACACACACAGAACACAAAGTTTAAGGAAAGGGGCTGTTAATCCTTGTATGGGCGGGTCCCTTTTGGTGACCAATGACAGCTTGTCTCTGGACAGGACATCAAGATACTCTTCATGGGACAGGTTAATGGTTTAAAATGCCTTTGGAATGGAATATTATTCATCTGTGAAAAGAAATGACAAGGAGAAGCCAGAAGTGCTAAATGATGAAGGCAGTTGAAAAAGGTACAAATTGTACAATTTCAATTACACAACATTCTGGAACAGTTAAAATGATAGAGATTGTAAAATGATAAGTGACTGGCAGAAATTCAGAAGGAAGTCCAGATCAAAAAGTGAAGCAGAAGGAATGTTCACGGCAATAAAATTATTCTGTGTGATATTTTAATGATGCATACAAGACATTATCTATTTGAAAAAAAAAAATCCACAGAGCTTTCTTTACAGCATAAACAGCAAATCTTAATGTATGCAAATGAAAAAAAAATTCTGGAGGTTGGGGGAATCTCAGGAAAGGAAGCGACGTGACAACAGAATCTAGCTGCGTTACAAATGTCGGCAGCAAACTCAGTGGAGGAGCGTGAGAACGTGGGGCTGATCTGTGCAGCAGTGGGGAGAGCCTGTGAGATTTCAAGCAGAAGAAACCATGGATAAACGCTGTATGACAGTGAACACGGCTGCCTCGCAGTGTGTACAGTGTATACAGGTTTACGTTCTGATCCTGAGATCCAGCTCGGTTCTAGGACAAAACAAGTAAGCAGATAGCAGTGGGGGGGAGCCAGGCTCAGCTGTGGGAGTGGACGGAGTTTGAGAGACAGTCAAGGCCCCATTGGATAACAGAGTTTGGAGGCACCAGCATGAACTCATGCTTCTATTAATATTGATAGGAATTTCTACCAGGAGAATACTGTAATCAGATAAAAACTATATAATTATACTGCTTCTTCAAACCTCCCCAAACTATCCTGAATCACAATGTAGAAGACAGATCTCTGTCAGAGTACTTGATGACCCACCAAAGGTTATTGGTAAGACTCTACTGCCGAAGACACCATATGCTATTGGTACGGAACATGGAGTGACCTGGCTGGAATCTGGAAGAGAGTCAGTCCCCAGACAGTTAGCTTGTCTAGTGCCAGAAAGTGCTACATGAGTGACTGGGGGAAAGTGACCAGCAACTGTCCAAGTAATGCATGATCTAAGCTTCCCAGCAGCAAACAACCTGACATGATGCTCACACAAGTGCAATAGTGGCACACAGCCATGGTGGGTAACCAACTGCTCTTGATTTGGCTAACAGAGCCACTTGGTGGAACAGAACCCATAGCTGGAACTGGGAAACAAGTCAGAACCATATCCAAAAAACAAGCCCACTCTCCAATAGCAAGCTCCCACCAATTGTGGGCTACAAGAGGGCCTACACCCATGAAATTCTCTCTAAACTAATAATGGTTATCCCGTTTATATAGTGCTGACTTCTCTCTCCGTTAGAGAATTTGCTTCTCTTTTTCAGATGGACACAGAACCTGAGGAGAGAATCAGCCCATCGCATCTCACCAGGGCACCAGCTGAAGCCATAGAGTAACGGGGGAAATGAGCAAGAGTGCTGCTTTCTTGGTGAATCTGGTCCCAACAAAAAGATGAAGGAGATAGACACAGAGAACACTCCACTCCTACCAAACCAGAGATCCAGAGACACAGAGACTCACAAAACCTCATTCCTGAAGTAGACCTAAAATGAACTCAACACAGCTCAGGGAAATTCACGGAAGAGAGGGTGGAAAGATTGTTAGAGCCACAAGTTGGGTCATTATGCACAGAGACATTGCCTCTTCCCCATAACTGATGGCTACCCCCACAATGCACGACCCACATTCCCCAATGAGGAGGGGCCCTTGGAGGGGGCAGGGAGGAGGCTAACCATGGTACCAACATGAATGTATACACACTATCTGCATAACTAATAAAAAAAGAAATGATATTTTTGTTTTTGCTGTGTGTAGATGTATGTGTGTGTGTGTGTGTGTGTGTGCATGCACACACACATGTAGAAGTCATTGGTTGATCCTGGGAGTGCCCCTTAGATATTCTTCACTTTATTCTTTGAGACAGGGTCTCTCTCTGAATCTAGAGCTCACCAATTCTACCAGTCTGGCTAGCCAGCAAGTCCCAGGAATTCTCCCATCGCTGCCTCCCTAGCACTGGAATTACAAGCACACATTGCCATGCCTAGCATTGGTTTTTATGGACACTGGAGTTTGAACTCCCACCCTCATGCTTTTGAGGCAAGCACTTGACTTACTAAGCTATCTCCCCAGCCCTTCCCTTCTTTTTGAGAAAGGATCTCTCATTCACCTGCATATCACTGATTACTCTAGGCTGGTTCCAGAGATTCTCTTGTGTCTGCCTCCCCAGAGCTGGGATTACAGGTTCCTGTCACTATGTCCAGCATGTGTATGGATACTGGGGATCAAACTTGGGTCGTTATACTTTCAAAGCAATCACTTTACATATTGAACGACCTCCCCAGCCACTAAAAAGGATATTTTACTGTAAATCAAAGTCCAAAAGTTTACAAAACTCTACTTCTAAAGCTAGATCTTGAGTTGTTTTTTTTTTTTTTCAGTTGATATGGGGAAGGAGAATTTGAAATGATGTATGGAAGCAGTACAGAGGGTGTATGCAAAGCATTTTAGTACGTAGCAACCCTGCTTCTTAAAACATTAATAGTAATGCTTGGGCCTTTTCCTATAGGCCTGCCTGGAACTTTGTGTTTGATAGACGACACAGTTAAATGTGCAGCTGGTGCAGGGAACACTGTCATTATGCAAATGTGACAAGTGACACCTAGTCCGAATAAATCTCCTTAATGTGAACATATCTAATGGGGAGCTTACAAGATTTCGCCTCCTGTGAGCATATGATGCCTGCTTTTCATTGTAAGGTTTCTGTTGGCTCACCGTTGAGAAATCTACCTAGAATGAGAGTAAGGCTTGGTCGTTATTAACTCCAGACACAAGCTGATGAAAAATTTATCCAGCACACCTGAGCCCCTTCGGAATGAATGCCCAGGATTCACAGGATTCACCACCCACAAGGTCCATATTCTCAGGTTTATTGTCTTTAAGAATGGTATTTTAAAGTGCACTTGAGGGGAACATCCTGTCTTCTTTGGAGGCAGGATGAAAAAAAAATACATCAGGTGGTAGTCAAACCCAAAGACAGGAATCCTGTTGCTCTTTTGGCTGGGTGAATTGTTATGCAGCCACAAGTAGACAGCAACACCTGGTCCCCCCATGCTGAGTCGTCTATGCATCCACACAGCATTTTCTTATCCCTGCTGCAAACAGTGAGGAGAGTTTGTGAGATGAATGACATCACGGAACAGCTGGGAAGGGGCAGTACATGTAGAAGAAAAGGAAATAGCAATGGAAAGACTTCAGCTTCCTCTCAGACACTTATTTGACACAGACCCAACCTACATACCCACAAGACGGAGGTGCTGTTGCACTAGTGATTTCTTTGTTGTTGTGACCAAATACATGACAAGAAGCAACTTAAGGGACATAAGGTTTCTTTTGGATCATGGTTTGAGGGATGCTGTCAATCATGCTGGGTAAGCCATGATTATGAAGGGACAAAAACAAACCTGATCAATGTTTGATGAATGTGACTCCATTTTTCTATTCCACCATTTTTAAAATTTTTAAAAATTATTTTATTTATTTTTGGAGAGAGAGACAGACAGAGAGGGAGAGGGAGACCGATAGAGATGGGCGCGCCAGCAGTCTCTCAGCTGCTGTGAATGAAATCCAGATGTGTGCGCCCCCTTGTGGGCAAGTGCGGCATTGCGCCCTTGCGTCACTTTGCATCTGGCTAAACGTGGGACCTGGAGATTGGAACCGGGTTCTTAGGCTTAGCAGGCAGACGCCTTAACCGCTAAGCCATCTCTCCAGCCCAACTCTGCCATTTTGTGCTTAACAACCACACCAGCCCCAATTCCAAGAAAAACCACAAAAATTTTCCCTTGAGCTAGAGAACAAACAACTCCTGATAAAGATACAACCTTGAAGTTTGTTGGTGTCCTGACACTGTAAATAACATGGGGGGGGGGCTTCCACCAATCGCGTTAAGGGTCACTCTGTTCTCTCTAGGTAAAATGTCCTTGCAGATGTTTGTGGGTTTTCCCTTTAAAAATCCTGTTCCCCTACCCTTCGGGAGGGAGAAGTTCAGTTTCTGATTCAGGCTGCTTCCCTAATCGATCAGAATTGATTAGCTTCCCGCAGCTTTAATAAAATCTTCATAAGCTTGAGCTCAACCCTCCGTCTCTGTCTCCATTACTGCACAACTCGAACCCTAACAATTACAGGTGATTTTGTAGCAGTGGGGGTATGAGACATCTGTGTGCACACATCTCCATATACCATCGTGTCCCTGTTACGGAAAAATTCATGGAAGGAAATAGGTTGTTCTAGAACACATGTCTTCTCAGGGGGTTGTTCTTTGCTGGAAAGTGAAGACATCAGTCCTACGAGGCAGTCTCCTGTGCTCACAAAAAGCAGCAAGCTTCAGCATCAGTTAGAGACTCCAACTCAAATAAGACCAAACCAGGGTTGGAGAGATGGCTTAGTGGTTAAGGCATTTGCCTGCAAAGCCAAAGGATCCCGGTTTGACTCTCCAGGACCAACATAAGCCAGATGTACAAGGGGATGTGTGCATTTGGAGTTCATCTGCAGTGGCTAGAGGCCCTGGCACACCCTCTGTCTCTCTCCCTCTCTCTCTCTCTCTCTCTCTCTCTTTGCCCTTTTTCTCTCTCAAATAAATAAATAAATAAATAAATAAATAAATAAAATATATTTTAAAAAATACCAAACCAAAGAGCAATGGATTAGGACACCCAATGTTCTCCTCCAGCAATGACTGGACATCACAGGGCCCATACAAGTGTACACACCACAGATAGCATGTACACATCACACCCATACAACATGCCACACACACACACATATACACACCAAGCCACACCACACACACACACAAAGCATTATCCACACATGTACACAGAAGCAAAAATAATGGAGAATATGTTCCTGTTATCAAGTGGCACATAACTGTGTGTGCATCTGTGTGTACATGTGAATGCACATGTGTATATTGACAAAAATCAACATATACAACTCAGCTATAGTTTCCAAATTTCAAACTAAAAGGACTTTATCTCATAGAATAGTAATAGGGTAATATATTATTCCAACCATTCCTAAGGGATTTTATAAGACCATTTCCCATCTGTCTCCCACTGCATTATATCCACTGTTTAATGCCTCTGGATGCCTCTACTCGAGGTTTAAGCTCACATTAGCCACAGGGAAATAATGATTTTAGATAATGAGGAGAGACCAATGAATAAATAGAAAGATAAATGAGGTAGAAGAAAAAAACAACTGAAATAGGAAGGATGTGAGAACACAGTTTGTGGGGGTTTTGCATGTATAATGTATGTTGGTGTCTGTGTGTATGTGTGTCATCATGTATGTGGCATATGTGTGTAGACCCATGTACATGTATGTGCATGTGTGTGGAAGCCAGAGATCCACATCAGGTGTCCTCCTCAGTTGCTGTCCACTGTACTCTTTGAGACAGATCTTGCCGTGACTCTGCTACACTAGATGGCCAGTGTACCCCAGGGATATCCATGGCCTCTGGCTCCTCAGCATCCCGGTCATGAGTGCACATCGCCACATCCTGCACTTTACATGAGTACTGGCGATTTGAACTCAGATCCTCATGATTATGTGGTAAGCACTTTACCACCTGAGCCATCTCCCCAGCTCCTAAAATAAGTCTGTATTTATTTTTGTTTTTAAATTTTTCATTTATTTTCTTTTATTTCTTTGAGAGCAACAGACAGACAAAGAGAGAAAGAGGCAGAGAGAGAGAGAGAGAGAGAATGGGCACACCAGGGCCTCCAGCCACTGCAAAAAAACTCCAGATGCATGTGCCACCTTGTGCATCTGGCTTACATGGGTACTGGGGAATCGAGCCTCGAACCAGGGTCCTTGGCTTCACAGACAAACACTTAACTGCTAAGCTATCTCTCCAGCCCCAAGTTTGTTTGTTTTTTAAAGAATCATATAAACAAGAGTCACCTGAGTACAGCTCATCCTTTCTGGCACCTGAACTACATCAGCACTTCCGTGGTATGGATGAGGTGAGAATTTATTTATTACTATTTCATAAGCAACATGCTCATTGCATCTTTGCTCCCAACTCAAGGATATGTGTGTGCCCTTCAGTGCTAGGTTCTAATGATGAGCAACACTTTGAAAATCTGAATTCTATCAACTCCCTGGTATGGGTGAGAAAGTGCCCCTTAAATCCCACATGATGTCATCCTCAGCTCCTTACAGTGTGCCTTTATTTACGGATAGAATCTTGAAGTGATTAGGTTATAATGATGTCATTAGAGCATTTTGTCTTGCAATGACTAATGAATTTGGAGGGAGATATATACATAGGAGGCTGTCAACTGAACACAGTGACTGAGAACATGGGGCCACTTTTATAGCCTCCCCTCACCCACTGCCAAAAAATACTGAAGGTTGCCAATGAGCTGACAAAAGCTAGGCTGGAGACATGGAAGGAATTTTCTCTAAAAGTAGTTAGGAGGGCTGGAGAGATGGCTTAGGGGTTAAGGCACCTGCCTCCTAAGCCTAAGAACGCTGGTTCCAATCTCCAGAGGTTCCAATCTCCAGGTCCCACATTCAGCCAGATGCAAAGTGACACAAGGGCGCAATGTCGCACTTGACCACAAGGGGGCGCACACAGCTGGATTTCGTCCGCAGCAGCTGAGACACTGCTGGCGCACCTATCTCTGTCTTCCTCTCCCTCCCTCTCTCTCTCTCTCTCTGTGTGTCTCTCTCCAAAAATAAAAAAATAAAAATAAAAGTAGTTAGGAGTCTACCTGGATGAACCCTTGAACTTGGTCCTGTAACTCCCTGAACTGTGTGACAGTACACTTTAGCTTAAGCCATGTATTAATTATTCCTCTCATTTCTGTGCAAAAGCAACGTAAATAAGAGAGGGCATATTCTGGTTTACAATCTGAGGGGACACAGTCCATCATGGTGGGAGCTTTGGTGTTAGGTGTAGGAAGCGGCTTGTCATGCTGTCTCGGCAGTCACCAGAGAAAGATGAATGTTGAATGAATAAGCTAGTGTTCAGCTCACTTTCTCGATTTTTAGTCAGTGCAGGACAGCAGCCCATGGAATGGTGCTGCCAGCATTTAAGGTGGGTCTAACCTAACATGACACCCCCCCACACAGATATGACATGAGATTTGTGTCCATGATGATCTGAGATCCTGTCAAGTGACAACTGGGAACCTGACCATCACAGCCATGTAGTGTGTGGCACTTTGCACTGAGAACTGGAGACAATTAATGTGCTGGTTTCGCCTTCTCCATGTTCTTCAGAATTCAACTACCAACAACAAATAGATGCTTTTTTGAGTTACAAATATAGCAGAAATAAGATTCAGTGACTTAGAGTGGTTAAGGCACTTGCCTGAAAAGCCTAAAGATCTGGGTTATATTCCCCAGTACCCACATAAGTCCATATGCACAAAGTGGCACATGCATCTAGAGTTTGTTTTCAGTGGCTAGAAGCCCTGGCATGCCCACTCTCTCTCATTTATATATATCAAATAAATAAATATATTAATTATATATATTAAATATATTATATATTAATATAATATATATATTTGATATATATCAAATTAATTAATTAATTAATATTTTAAAGGATAAATGTCTTCAATGTGATATAAAAGGACCCTCGTTTGAAAACACCCAATTTTAATATTTAATATTCCAGAGAGAAAACAGTTGGAAATGATATATATCTGACAGAAGAATAAAAAGGTCATATGATAGTTAGCTACAAGAATTATGAGATAATGCTTGAGTTTTACTTGTTCTTAAGCAGTTTAACTGTCACGGGTTTGTCATCAAGGCTTACAACACAATGAACATCTATGAGTGCCACCTCATGATGAGGCCTGTCACAATCTGAGTGAGCTGTGACTTGGCATTCTCAGACCCACATATTTACACCTTTGCCATTGTCAGTTTGATGCTGTACTTTCCCATAGAGGCACAATGAATATATAACTTTACAATACCATGAGTTGTCTGGATGGCCAGGTAAGTATACACCTCTTGAATGTTTTAAAAGGTGTTAATTTAACCTGATTTGGAAGCACAAATCCCATCAACCCCTCATGGTGCATTGTAGAAAATGATGCTTTTGTAGCATTGTAGAAAATGATGCTTTTGTAGCATTTCAGTTATATGGAAGCACAACCCAATCTCCAGAGTATATTCAACTGCAACATTCATCTGAGATGCTCTATTTCAGGAGGAGAAATCCTTAATCAGAGCCTTCATAACATGGATGGCTTCCACCATTTTAATGAGATTTCATAAGCTCCAATATGTGGACTGGGGTGAAAAACAATTTAACTTAATTTTCAATAATGAGGCTATTTTAGCAGACAAGCCAGTTCTGTATGATCATTGCCAAGAATGTAGATATTATCTATTCTATTCATATTGTGCCATTGATTTGATTTGCATATCGGGATGTTTAATCTTGGTTAACTTGATTGGATGTAGAAGGAGCATGGAAAGAAATCTCTAGCATTGTCTTGAGGGAGTTTCTAGGTTGGTTGATTGAGGTGGGCAGGCCCACCCTGGCCTTGAGTTGCACCATCCCAGGAGCCGGATCCCTGGACTGCATCGAAAGGAGAAAGAGAACTTGTTTCCAGCACTCATCTCTACTTCCTGACTACAGATATAGTGTGACCAGCCGCCACACAAAATGATGGAGATGAGGGACTATGTCCCCTTGAACTGTAAACCAATGTGATTTATTTTTTCTTAAACTGTTTCTTTGGTCGGGTATTTTGTCACAGCAGTGAGAAGAATAATCAATATGCATGTTATCTCATTCAATCTTCTCAAAACCCAAATATGTTGTTCTCTGATAACCTACTGTTAATGTCCCCATTCTCCATGAAACACATAAAGGAATTAATGAGTTTTATTTACGAATTTTAAAATAGTAGTTGAGTGATGTTACCCTTTGATACAAACCCAAATACCCACCTGTGGATATTTTGGTCATCAAAGGCAGAGAATGCATATGACTTTCACTTACCCTTGTGTTGTAGACAGTTCCATGTTGCGGGAACAAACATCCAAACCAGACACAGCTTATGGGGAGGAAGGGAATTTATCCCAAATTTACAGACCCAGGGGAAGGTTCCATGGATGGCAGAAGAAGCTGGCTCTCTTTCACAGATCCAAACAGAGAGAAAAGTACAGCAAGCAAAATACCAGCCCCAGCTCACACACACACACGCACACACGCACACACACACACACACACACACACACACACACACGCACACACCCCAAAAGCAGCAAGCACAAACTGCCAGCAAGCAAGAACACACCCCACCCTGAGCTCAGACCCCTCTGCATAGCTTTGGGCTGGAATTCAGATCTACACCCCCAAAAAACAACACGTCTTTGAGCTGGGTCTCAGGATCCAGCCCCAGTGATACCTCCTCCAGCCAGGTGTCTGGAGCCCCAAGTTACAAGCTTTTAATAAAACACCTGAGTCTGTGGAGGACACACATTCAATGGACCACATCCTTTATATCTATAAGCAGTCCCATTAAGAGGACTTTTAAACTACATATAGATTGTTTCCGTTCACTCTTTATCAGGGAAAATAATTATTTTCCAACAATTCACCTAACTAGTAACATCCATAAAAGATTAGAGTAACCAACATGACAAATAATTTGTAATGCCACCAGTAAATGAACACCTCATTCCATTAAATTCTGGACATAAATTCAGGTTTGTATTTTTGTATTTAATATCATACAAACCAGTGGGACGTGTGTTCCACAAAAAAAACTGCTTACCAAAAATCTAAAAGAAATATCACAAAGAATTATAACATTAAACACATTCAATTAGAGTCCTATCAAAGATAAATCACGTGCTTTATATAGCAATCTACTATATGAATTGAAATAATTGAAACTGAGTATGAATAAACATAACATTTTACAAGGCCTCGCTGCTTACTCTATGCTCTGTAACTATTTTGAAATAAAGTTAAAGTTATAATCGTGTCATCTTGATTGAGAAAATATAGGTCCACACATACATAACCAGTCTCAAATAAACTGAAGTCGGGGTGACTGCTGTGCGAGGCTGCTTCGTCATCAGAGCTCTGGTTACTTCTCAGCACCTCCAGTATCCTCCCTATGCTGCTCCAAGGCAAGGAGGGCTGGACCAGACACGAGGAATTGGATGGCTTGTGGTGGCATTCACCACTTGTTCTCTTTGAGCTCATGGCCAACAGTGGAGTTGCTTCCCACCAATAGCTGTGTGTGTCCCAAACCACAGCTGGTCCTTCCACTTGGTTACAGAGCACAGGGAGGTATATAATATGAAAAACTGGCCAAGATTCTCAGAGGTCCACTTGACCATCAACTCTCAGAGAAAGTAAGCAAGAATTTTCTGGAAGGTACTAAGAATGGAGAATGTGGTAGCCAGGAAAAAAAAAAAAAAAAAGAGTTTGTAAAGTCATACAAGTAGTGGAATATTCATGATCACATCTCTGATCTTATTCTGACATGCTTCTAACGCAAGAAAAATGGAGGCAAATAAATATCTCTGAGGCTGGAGATACTGTTCACTGGGTAAAGTGCTTACTATAAAGCATGAGTTTGAGCCGGGCGTGGTGGCGCACACCTTTAATCCCAGCACTCGGGAGGCAGAGGTAGGAGGATCACCATGAGTTCCAGGCCACCCTGAGACTACAGAGTGAAGTCCAGGGCAGCCTGAGCTACAGTGAGACCCTACCTTGATAAAACAAAACAAAACAAAAAAAGAATAAAATAAAATAAAATAAAATAAAATAAAATAAAATAAAATAAAATAAAATAAAATAAATAAAAATGACTTTGACCCCTAGTACCCACATATAATGTCAGGTTTGGGGACACACTCCTGTAATTACAGCACTGAGGAGAGATTGATAAGAGCATGCTGGCCCTTACTGGTTAGTCTGTCTAAACCATGAGCTCCAGTAGGAACCAGTGAGAGTGCTTGTCTCAAAAGAATGTGGCCAGTGTTCCTGTGGATGACACCCACGGTTTTTCTCTGACATCCACATACACGTGCATTCACATTTGCATACACATGTGTACCTGCACACACACACACGCACGCACATACACCAACATAAAAATAAAATAAATGAATAAAAATAAATACCTCTGCTCTGCACAGCACCTAAATGAAAGTAGGAATCACTACTTATGTAAATAAGGACAACAGGAATGACAAGGACCAAAATAAGCATCAAGGAGCTGGAGAGATGGCTTAGAGGTTAAGGTGTTTGTCTGCAAAGACAAAAGACCCAGGTTCAATTTCCCAGGACCCACATAAAGCCAGATGCACTAGGTGGCACATGTGTCTGGCATTCTTTTGCAGTGGCTAAAGGCCCTGGGGTGCCCATTCTTTTTCTATCTGCCTCTCTTTCTCTCTCAAATAAGTAAAAAGTAAAAATTAAAATGAATAAATAAATAAAAATAAATATGAAGTGATATCTACTTAGAGGAGATTCATTTAAAAAAATCAATCATAGGCTGGAAAGATGGCTTGGCAGTTGGGGCGCCTGCTTGCCAAGCCTAAGAACACCGGTTCCAATCTCCAGGTCCCACGTTTAGCCAGATGCAAAGTGATGCAAGGGCGCAATGCTGGACTTGCCCACAAGGGGGAGCATTATCTGGAGTTCGTTCACAGCTGCTGAAAGGCTGCTGGCACGCCCACTCTCTCTCTCCCTCTCTCTCTCTAGCTCTCTCTATCACTCTCAAATAAAAAAAATCAATCATAGGGCTGGAGAGATGGCTTAATGGTCAAGGAGCTTGCCGACAAAGCCAAAGGACCCAGGTGAGACTCCCCAGGACCCATGTAAGCCAGACACAAAAGGGGGCATACACATCTGAAGTTCGTTTGCAGTGGCTGGATGCCCTGGTGCTCAGTCTGTCTGTCTGTTTCTCTCTTTCTCTTTCTCTCTCTCTGCCTATTTCTGTATCTCTTTCTCAAATAAATAAAGAAAAATAAAATATAGCCTCCAAAATATAGCCAAAGCCCTTGGTTGCCCTTGAGAAACAGATGGTAAGACCCTATTGCTGAAGACATCTCTTGCCTGAGAGGCAAGGTCACTGAGAAAGCAAGCTGGTGCTGAGCAGAAAACCTTCTCCCTGTAGACCAGCCAACTGAAAGCTGGAAAAAGCTGCACTGCATGCAGCGTATGGGAGACAGAAGTCATCAGCATTGAAAACAGTGGACGCTGAATATTCAAGTTTGGTCAGACAGGCCCAATGACTGAATGGGTGCAATAGTGGCTTGTCTACTCTTGGGGTAACCAACTGCTCCATAATTGGACTGAAGGCCCTCTCTATGGGAGGGAATACATACCTGGTACTGAAAAACCTAAACAAAAGTCTATGGTAGGTGAGGTCATGAGCCTTAGGGGTATAAAGCCTGCTCTTGTCTGACTAAATGTATATATTATTCCCACCAAGCTGCCCTGAAAATAAATACACTTAATGCTCATATTCACATATTAACGCTACTCTCACTACTGGTTAGAGAAGCTTCTCTTTTCAGATGGTGATGACCACTGGGATGACCCAAAAGGCAACATACTGCTGAAAAGAAGGGATGGAGGAGTGCCTAGCACTGAAACACCTCTGTCACACCCTCCAAGACTCAGGGACCATTGCGGAGGAGGGGGTGGATAGAATGGAAGAGCCAAAGGAAGGATATGACTTCTTACAATGCAACTGTCCAGACAGAAATTGGCCTTGATATCCATAACCTTGCAGTGCCTAGCAATACCTTCACAAAACCCTCATAATAGAAGAAAAAGATGATGTCATCAAATTAAAAGAGAGACTAATGGAGAGAGGGAAGGGATATGATGGAGATTGGAGTTCTAAAGTAGAATGGGGGGGAGGAGAGGGAAATATCAGGTGGGTTTTTTTGTATGTAAGTATAAAAGTTGTCAATAAAAAATAATAATTAAAAAATCAATCTTACTATCTTCAAGAAGGATATGGTTTTCACTGCCCATAATGGCTAACCTTGACCAGACCTCTTAGCAAACATTTTACCACTCTGGATTTAGTGCTGGCTGAAGACATCTTAAACTAGCACTTAACAGTATATGTGTGGTCATCCAGACTGTCCATTATATACAAAGTCAGAATTCATGGTGATGCGGGGCCATGGTTGCTTTCAGAGTAGAAAGTTATCACATAGATGCAATCTGCCTTCATGACAAAGAGAAAATGAATACAGAGGAGCTCTAAACCTGGACAGCACCCTTAGAGAGCAATGTTCCGACATATCTCAGTATTCCTACTGCTGCCCAGTCATTCTCAACCAGAGGATGAGACAGGGACACATTACAGATGCTACATCTGATGGCTCAGGGCTCCTCGAGAGAAGAATGTCCACCCTCTTAATGTTGTTTTCTTGTACTTTTTGGGGGGAGGGGGTAGGTAAAGTCAGCTATAGGATGGGCTAGTTGACATCTATGAATCTAATTTACCTGTTTAACCCTTGTGATGATGTAAAAATTGGAGTAGTTTTCCTTTGTCCAAAACACTCTACCAAGTCACTGATAGACTGATACAGTAAGAAAGGTGAGACAATAGAACATAAATCAATAAGATACTAAGTCAAGAGATCATGTCAAAAGGCCAAACATGGTGGCGCCGACCTGCATTGCTAGCACTGAGGAGAGAGGGATAATAGGACCTCTGGGGTTCCCTAGCTAGCCAGTCTAGTCAAGCCAGTGAGCTCCAGGCCAATAACAGACCCTGTCTCGAAAGGAGGAGTATGCTATTGCTGAGAGTAACTGAACTTTTTCCTCTGATCTACACACATCTGCATGTACTCTTACATACACACATGTACCTGCTTTCACATAGACACACACATGAATTTGAATTTTTTTGAGAGAGAGAGACAAAAGAGAGAGAGAATGGACACATTGTCTTTAGCCTGCTGTTAGCAAATTCCAGATGTGTGCACCCCCTCTTGTGCATGTACAACATTGCACGTTTGCATCACTGTGCATCTGGCTACATGAGTTCTCAGGCTTTCTCAGGCAAGCACCTTAACCGCTAAGCCATCTCTCCAGGCCTGAACTTTTTTTAAAAAGTTGTAATCACCAGTCTCTCTCATAAAGTCATATCATTAAGTTATAACTTAGTTAATTATCATTTACTTGATTGCATTACTTTTCTTGATTGATAAATTCTGAAAACAGACGTATTTTGTCTATTTGTCTTTGTGAATGGGCTGAATCCTCTAATATATCATCCACTTCACTTAGGTGCTGAATAAAATATTTGGTAGAGAAAATAAGAATGTGATATTTATAGAACTAATTTGACTATTCAGTTTGGAAAGCTATAAACAATTTTCTTCATGTGCTTTTCTTCAAAAATTTGTCACAATCAGGCAAAAATGTTTACGTTTTTACACCCTTAGGTCTGATATATAACCTTGTAATTCTTTACCAACATAATTCTACCCTATGTTCTTTTGCAGGGCTTGTTTCAAATTGGCCCTTTTGCTAAATGACAGTATATAATACGTAACTCCTGAAAAAAATTTCTTTTTCTACCTAGTATTGTGTATATGACATCTTTCTAGGTCCAACTGTGAAACTTAACACATGCAAAGAGCAGAATGGGATGCCAGGCTCATGTAGCTAACCTGAAGAGATCTGGGAATGAACCTAAATGTATTTCTTGTCAGGATTTTTGCACTCTGAATATGAGTACCTCTTCTGAAAACAACATTGCCAAGTCAGACTTCCATCTAGACAGGATGCTAAAAGTATGTTTCTCCAACCTTAGAAAACATTGTAGATGGAATCTGGCTTTTCCTTTTCCATTTGTGATGCTGGCATCTGCTCATATCTGTGCCAGAAAAATGAAGCGTTTCAGCAGCCTACAGTTGGGGGTAATGTACAGGAGTCTTCCTGGGAATAGTGATGTAAAATTTACCGTTATCACAGGGGTCCCTTGAACTAGCCATTCTTTTTTCCCAAGGCTCTAGAATTTAGGTATTTCTTACCAGGCACATAATATGTTCCCTAGTTAACTATATCTACACAAAAGTACTGGGACTAAAGGCATGCAACACCATGCCAAGCTGAAATGGGATACTTTAAAGGCAACTGGAGCCTATGATGAAAAATGACCAGGTCTTCAGTAATGGTTGGCCACATCAACTGTGATGGAAATGACAAACAAGATGGCTGACTGGCTCTGTCCTTCCTGGGAATGGCTGGATGGGCAGTGGTAGAGACGGGAGAACAGATTAGTGATCAACAATGTTGATCCAGATAACAATTGTTCCCTAAAGTTATTTTGACTCTGATGTAATTATCATATTTCTTCCATGTTTTATATCTTAATGCCTTGAGTTTCAAGGTATATCTTTGGTTTTTATTAAAATAAAATTAATACAACACAAAATGCACCATCTAAAAATACTTGTGTGTGTGTGTGTGTGTGTGTGTAGGCATACCAGGGTCTCCTGCCACTGCTCACAAATGTCAGAAACTTGTGTTGGGCTTTCTGTAGGTGACTGTGGAACTGAACCAGGGTCAGCAGGCTTTGCAAACAAGCACCTTGAGCCACTGAGCAATCTCCCAGCCTCTAAAACACATCATGTAACCACTCCATTCAATCCAGGACTTCAAGAAAACAGTTCCTGAGATTTCAGACTCTCTTTGTCCTCTCTTGCCCTCACTCCCATTCTGCCCTCTTATAGTGGTGCTTCCAATTCTCCTAATGAAAGGCTTAAAAAAAAGCATTACTAATAGATGTAAATTTTAAACTCAAAGCAACAACATAAACTGGTAAGAAAGATAGGAAAGTACAGAACTTTGGCATACCTTGCAAATAGTAATTCAAGCATTACATCCAAATGCATTTTGTAGAAGTGAGACATTTCTCTTTGATGCCTGCCTGGATCTCTTAATCAATGCAATGTAACCATAACAACCATAATTAACCATAACAACTCTGTCAACTTGTCTGTCTTGGGTCACCAGAGTGGAAAACGTTTCAGTCAATAGAAGCTGCGTCCCCGTCACCGTAGGTGGAATTATTAAGTCATGGACGCACTGTGACCTCTGTTCTCTCGTTTCTTTGGGTACCCTTCCCCACGAAAGAAGGGGACCTTCGCCGCATTGTGTGCTTGCTGAGTAATGGCAGGTCTGTTTGTTTAGAGTTTGTTTTCTCTGTCTCCCTCTGTATCTTTCTTGCTGATTACATGAATCATGTAAATTTATGTTGATTTCCTATTCACATTGAATGGAAATTTACCAATTACAATCCTAACTCAGGTAAACTCTCCATTTTCTTCTTCTTTTTAAAAAAACAAATCAGCAAAATCTATATTAGTTTCAAGTTATTCCCTTACCTCCTCTCAAAAAAACTTTCATCCAGCAGAGTTGATTTGAGGGCTTTTCAGAAAATCAATAAAAAGACCATAGTTGTTTCGTGGATGTATTGGAATACAAATTCTTTTGAATTATCATAGTAGGGCTGGGTAGATGGCTCCATGGTTGAAAGAACTTGCTTGCAAGCCTGCTGGCCTCAGTTCAACTTTCCAGCACTCACCTAAAGCCAGAGGCAAAGGAATGTCTGCTTCTGTGATGCAAATGCACCTATGGCAGTGAGAGGCAGGACCAGGAGAATCTGGGGACTCCTGGACTACATATACTGACACACTGAGAGCAGCGAACATCAAACACCAAGAAGGGAAACCCTGTCTCACGAAAAGTGCTGGGAGACAGAAACTGGAGGATCTCTCGACCTGTCTGGCCAACAAATCTAGCATAATTGGTGAGCTAAAAGCCAGTGAGATCTCGTCTTAAAAAGAGCCTGGTGTGGTGGCACACACCTTTAATCCAAGCACTGGGGATTGGGTGGGGGGAGCAGGCAGAGGTAAGAGGATCACTATGAGTTCAAAGCCAGTCTGAGATTATGTAGTGAATTCCAGGTCAGCCTGGGCTACAGTGAAACCCTACTGCAAAGAAAAGAAGAAAGAAAGAAAAAAAGAAAGAGAGAGAGAGAGGGAGGGAGGGAGGGAGGAAGGAAGGAAGGAAGGAAGGAAGGAAGGAAGGAAGGAAGGAAGGAAGGAAGGAAGGAAGGAAGGGATGGCTGACATTCTGGGGGAAGGACACTCTGGCCTCCATGTTCACATACGCTTGCACATACATGCATCTGCACGTACACACACACATATGCATGAAAAATTTTATTTTTGCTGGGCATCATGGCACAGTCCTGAGACTACATAGTGAATTCCAGGTCAGCCTGGGCTAGAGCAAGATCCTACCTCAAAAATATATATTTGATTTTTAAATACTAAACATAACCATGATGTTGTATATTGAGAAGGGAGGATTTCCCGTGGAATATGTCAAAGATTTAAAGACACATTTTGCTCTTGTTTTGCCATCTGTAATCATAATCACACAGCAATAGAATTTTCCTTTGGTGGGAAGGGTCCATAATAGAAGCAGGATTGCTAAGTCAGTGCTCAGCAGCCAATCTAATTCCGTCATGCCCTTATTCTTTAGCAGAAGTGAAGGAATAACTTTCCCTATTACTTTATTTTATTCTCTCCCACAGCACAGTCTCAGCCAATAGGACCCCTTCAATTCTTCCTAATTCATTTGATCTAGTGCTTAACACTAGGACCTTAAGCTTATATGGACCTTTATAAATTTAGGTACTGTAGCAGACAGCTTTAGGTTCGCTGAGATGAACTTCCAGACCAGGCACAGTTATGGAGGAAGGGCTATTATTTATTGAAGCTTACAGATCCAGGGGAAGTTCCATAATGGCAGGAGAAGCGGCCTGCCTTCACAGGGCCAAGCAGAGAGAGAAAAACCCAACCAGACACACAGCACACAGAGCAAAACTACAGGCAAAGAGTCACACAGCACACTTCAGGAACTCCTGCTAGGCACATTTGCATATCTTTACAATGGAATCTCAAACCCACCACCACACCTTAAGATCTGGCCTCAGTGACATTGCCTCTAGCAAGGTGATTACAGATGCAAACTATAAACTAATAAAACACTGAATATATTGGGGGACATATATTCAAACTACCACAGGTACAATTTTTTGTTTATATTTATTTATTTGAGAGTGACAGACAGACACAGAGAGAAAGAGACAGAGAGAGAGAGAGAGAGAGAGAGAGAGAGAGAATGGGTGCACCAGGGCTTCCAAACACTACAAATGAACTCCAGATGCATGTGCCACCTTGTATATCTGGCTTAAGTGGGTCCTGGGGAATCAAGCCTTGAACCAGGGTCCTTAGGCTTCATAGGCAAGCGCTTAATCACTAAGCCATCTCTCCAGCCCTTAGGTACAATTTTAATGAGCTTCTATTTCAGTCACACAGCATGCCTAGTATGATCCTAGCTCCATTGCTACTCATTTTGAAAATGAGAATTATGTGACTATGCATTTATGATCTTTGCTGGGTCTTATAAAACATTTCCTAGGACCTAGCTAAATGGGAGGGACTAGGGTCTGAACTTGGCCTAGACAGACTTAGGACTCATTGTGAACACTAAGTAAGACTAGCCATGTAGGCAGGTAGTAAAGAGTACTATGGCTAGCGGAGGAATGAGAGGAACCCAGTGGTCACAGCGGGGAGTGTGCTCGGAGAGGGGTTGACATAGCACAGCACCAAGAAGCCACCTGTAAAGATGTATGCCTGTGGTTCCCATCCAAACAGGTTATATGAGATCAGAGGCATGGTCACTGAAGATATTATATAAAAAAGTAAAAAATAAAAAAAAAAAAAAAAGAAAAGGTAAAGCCACCGACTTCTAGAAGCTCATAGCATGGGTGGGGAGGGGGATTGTAGATGATGAGTCTCTGCAACTCGCTGCTGTGGTTGGAACCACTGTAAACAGAAGCTTTTCAAAGGAAAATACACTTATGACTCTTGTACAGATAGAGGGGACAGGTGCAAAACTTTGAAAATATGTAGTCTATTCACTAATTACTGAGGAAATCAATGAGATATCGCAGCTGACTCAAATCAAAGAGCACAGGTGATAGAGCAACAGATGATATATGATATATAGGAAGATAGAGAGATAGATAGATAGATAGATAGATAGATAGATAGATAGATAGATATGATATATAGATAGATAGATAGATAGATAGATAGATAGATAGATAGATAGATACATACATACATACATACATACATACATACATACATACATGCCAAAGATGGATGAATGATACATACAAACAGACATATGTGTATATATATATATATATATATATATATATATATATATATATATGTAATGATATACAGATGTAAATGTAAATGATATACAGATGGCTCAAAGGAGAATTCAAAGGGCAGAAGAGAGAGTAGAGAGAGACACAGAGAGAGAGAGAGACTGATAGCTTGAGAGATTTTAGAAGTGAATCTGCAAATAGACTAAATTAACTCTATCCACTGGGTAATAATTACATTCCATAATTAGTTTGTATATTTATGGACCTAAGTTATTCATATTATAGTATCATGTTCATTTACTATAATTGCAAAATAGTATGAGATGATGAAATGGGACCATGATTTGGCTAGGTAAAGTAGACCAGACACATTGTAATATTTTTTTTCTCATTTCAGTTTTCCAAAACATTTCCTGACAAAGTTAAAGGGTATGGAAGGGAAGTGGCCATAGAAGCTGTGTGCCCAGAACTGAAAGCTTAATAAGAAAAATCCTCATCTGATGCTTTGTAATCATGGGCGGAGTTTTTCCAGGTCTGTGTAAGGATAAGGAACATGCTCCCTCTCCCACCTGTTTTGAGGATGAGGAAGAAGAGGCATGCTTAAAACCTGCAGAGTGGTATAAGTTTCCTTGTGAGTGCTGGGATGAAGGGTACAGAGCATGGTCTTCCTCAGTCCTTTCAGGATTCTAAACTTCACGTTGATGAAGGGATTCTAGACAGATGCTCTGAACCAAGTACAGCCTGATGATGGCCTTTTCTTATAAGATCCGTGATTCCCCAGCGTGTGGTCGGGGATTAGCAGCACCATCAGGAAGCGAACTGAAGTGCAAGGTCTTGGGCTTCCACTGAGATTTACTGAGTCAGAAATTCTGGGGGCACATGCAGCAGCCTGTGCTACCATTTCACCATGTCACTCCAGTGTTTTGTGCTCAAATCAAATAATGTTTTACTCACAACCCTGCTCTGCCCTAGAATTTTTTACATGACCTCAGGCATACAGACATATAAAACAGAAACATAAGTCACTTACTGATGATAAGTCACAAAGAAATTTACTTTACATTTATTTTATTTTCTTTATGAGAGAGGGAGAGAATTGGCATGCCAGGGCCTCTAGCCACCGAAATTGAACTCCAGACACATGTGCCACCTTGTGCATCTGGCTTACATGGGTTCTGGGGAGTCTAACCTGGATCGTTAGGCTTTGCAGGCAAACACCTGAACTGTTAAGCCATCTCTCCAGCCCTTACTTTACCATCTCTTAAAGATAAAAGCAAATTTGAATACCAATGAGATGAATGCCTAACACAATCTAAACCAAAGCTATATACTGTCTCGATGCATACTGTTTGTTTAGAATCAAGGCTACAGTGAAGTTGCCTGTTGCAACATGAGTGAGTCTTGTCAGAAACACCTGGTATTCGTTATGTGCTTGACATTTAATGAGTTTTTGGTGGTTGTGTGCTCAGAATATTTTTACTGTTCTCAAAGTTTTATTGACCCCCACATTCATTTATACAACCCCATAATGTGTCAGGGAATAGTGACCCGCATTTAAGAAGTTTTGGGGATGGAGATTTAGCTCAGTCGGTAGAGTGCTTATCTAGTATTCACAAGATCCTGGGTTTGATTCCCCAGGAAGACATAAATCAGGAGTGGAGATTAATTACATCAGGAGGTGAAGGCAGGATGATCAGAAGACATCCTTGGCAACACAGTGAGACCTGAGATAAATGAGATCTTGTGAGAAAACAAAAACAAAAACGTAAGAGAGTGCTAGAGAGATAACTTAGCAGTTAAGGCGCTTGCTTATGAAACCTAAGGACTCATGTTCAAATCTCCAAATCCCATGTAGCCTGATGCAGTGATTCAAGTATGCAATGTTGCATAGCCACCACAAGGGGGCGTGCACATCTGGAGTTCTTTCACAATGGCTGAAGGCATGTCCATTCTCTCTCTCTCAAAATAAATAATTAAAAACATATGAAAGAAGATGAAAGAAAACAACCAAATCACCAAACAAACCAAGTTAAACAACCAAAAAAGGAGGAAGTGTGCTAAAGTGCTCAAGATGCTATTAATCCCATACAGATGCATGAGATATTTCTAATTCATACTTTCTCCATTGCTGATGAGTCACTGGATGCCAGGCAAGGATTTGGCCTCGAAGCTATGCACCACTTCTCAATGGTTCTAGACGTACAATGGTTCTAGCCTTTCGACCAATCCCCTCAGCAACACTATGTCAGGAACATTGAAGATATTCAACAGTTAATAAACATGCCCAGACATGTTATTGAAATGGAAGCTAAAAGATACTGGCATGGCCTGGCTGGCTCTTCAATGTCATCTTTAAAAGCCAGTCCCCGTGCATGACATCACTGTAATGCTAATCCTGCATTCAGCATGCCTGGGACGCAAGGCCCAGATCAAATGTTACTCTGAATGTTGCGATGAACATACTTTTCAGATGAAATTAGAGCCTGAATCGATGGTGACCTTCTTTGATGTGGGTGGATCTCATTGAATCAGCTGAAGTTCTCCCTGGGGAAAAAAGTCTGACATTACCTGAGCCACAAGGAATTCTGAAGCCAAAAGCATTCAGGTTCAAGCTACAGCTCCTCCCTGCTTCTCCAGCCTCTGTCTGCCCTGAATACCTTTCAAACCAAGCCTCTACTACTGTATGAGCACAGTCCTTAAGTCTCTCAACCTCCCCCCATCTCTCTCTCACCATCCATTGCCTCACCCTTTCTCCCGCTTCTTCCCTCTGCTTCTGCATCTCTCTACGCATGAATGTGCTTATGAAACAAATACACTAAATGTATGAGCACAGTATGGTATGAATACATGAGAATATGTACACGCATACCTGGATGTAGTGATTTGAATTAGGTGTCCCCCATACACTCATGTGTTCTGAAAGCAAAGTACCCAGCTAGTGGCAATTTGGGAATCTGAGCCTTGCTGGAGGAGGCGTGTTGTTGGGAGCGAGGTTGTGGGTGTGATAGCAACTTCCCTTTGCCAGTGTTGGACTCACTCTCATGCTGTTGTGTTTCACCAGGTGTGGCAGAGGTGATGTCCAGCCTCTATTCATGCCATCCTTTCTTCTGCCATCATGGAGCTTCCCCTCAAGTCTCTAAGGTAAAATAACGCCATCCCTGCCACAAGCTACTTCTTTTGGTCAGGTGTTTTGTCCCACCACCAAGAAGGTCTAACTATGACAATGCATTTGTATATGTTGATGTGTAGATGTGTGTGTATGTATGTATGGAGATTATACATATATTTCCTGATGGATCTGTTCTCTAAATACTAATATAACATTAACTATTAAATCTTTGTTATTTCTCTAAAGGATTCAGGCTTTAAGCTTCAGAATATTTCACTCTGAACCAGGCGCAGTGGTGGATGTATGTAATCCCAGCACTTGGGATATTTAGGCAGGAGAATTAAGAGTTCAGGTGGCATCCTCAGCTACATTATCAAGTGTGGTGCCAGCCTGGGCTACATGAGACCCGGTCAATAATAATACTTAATAATAACAATATAATTTCTTTTGAAAAATGAATATTTTGCTCTAAAATATTGTTTCAAAATACAACATTCACTTCAAAAATAGTCCTTTAATTACCCATTCTTCCCAAGTGCAGAAACAAAATTGGGGTCACACCCGCCTTAGCAATAGTGAGTCCCCGATGTTAACAGACTACAAATACACAGTTATAAAAAGTGTATTGTGAGCCGGGCGTGGTGGCTCACATCTTTAATCCCAGCACTAGGGAGGCAGAGGTAGGAGGATCACTGAGAGTTTGAGGCCACCCTGAGACTACATAGTGAATTCCAGGTCAGCCTGAGTCAGAGTGAGACCCTACCTAAAAAAAAAAATTAAAAAAAAAAAGTGTATTGTGGTGGTTTAAATGTAAGATGCTCCACATTGGCTCATTTGTTTGAATTCTTTTTAAAAATATATTTTATTTAGTTATTTGAGAAACAGGCAGAAAGACAGAATGGGCACTCCAGGGCTTCCAGCCACTGCAAATGAACTCCAGGTGCATGAGCCCTCTTGGGCATCTGGCTTATGTGGGTCCTGGAGAGTTGAACCTTTGGCTTTGCAGACAAATGACTTAACTGCTAAGCCATCTCTCCAGCCCCTTGTTTGAACTCTTAATCTCAGTTGATGGCGCCATGGGAAGGTTGTGGAACTTTTAGGAGGTGGACCCTTAGTGGGGCAACTGGGTCACTGGGGACTGGACTCTTTACCTCTCCCTCTCATAAAATAAATAAATAAATCAATTTTTTAAAGGCTGAATTAAAAAAAAAAACTATGGGACGTAGAAAAAAACAGTTGCAGCTAGAATCATTTAATCTGCTCTAATGTAGGGAAATAGTACTGCTATTCTGAAAAGAACACAAAATTGCTGTACCTTCTAAATGTCTATGAATAAAATAAGTGAGGAAAAGGAGAATAATTCCATTTAGCACCTTGAGTAATTTTCACCTTTCCTTCCTTGAAAACCATATGTGAAATGTCACGTGTTGTCATGGAAACAGTAAAATAAGAAATCTGTGAATGCTTGGAGTTAGGTGCAAGATTGTCAAATATAGACTGTTTTTATTGTCTGTTACAGGATGTGAAAACCTGATAATGATTTGCTACATAATCTTTGTGTTTATTCTAATCTTCCCTGAGTTTGTGTTGTGTGAGTGTTAAAATTCCCTATCGTTAACTTTTACCTTCCTATCTTAAACTAACAGAAGGCACCTTGCCCAGAGCCTATTTATAATGTCACTGGGCTAAACTAAAATTACAGATTTTAAAACATAACCATCATTCAATAGAATTTAACATGAAGCAAAGGCCTTGCAATTTTATGTAGCCATCAGGAGCACAGAGTCCTTAAAGTAATAGTTGTAAAACAGAGCCTGGGGTCTCAGGTAAGCCACACTTAACTCTAGGTTCTAAATTACTTAGGACATTAAAAACCCCTCCATCCCTGCTCAGCCATGTGTTACCTGTACTCACTCTACCTAGTGGGCATTGACAGTCATTCCCATCAGAACCTAGAGGTCTTTCTTTTGACCCTCACGGGACTCCATGACCCACCTAACTGCCACTACCCAATCTTGGATTGCATCACACCATAAAGCCAGTGAGAATTAAAACTGCAAGAGATCAGAGTACCTTTACTTCACAGATGGAACGCAGACTTGTGTAACTGGTTGCTTGAAGATCCTATTTATTACCAGTGAAGATACGTTTGCAACTGGCTGACATTGCTTGATTTCTTCTTGGGGAGACAGGAGTAAAACAAACCTTTCACCCCAGATAATGATAGGGGTTATGAGTGAGGTAGAGGCCCTATGTTGTTGGCAGCTTAGTCAGAGTTTCAGGTCCCCAAAGAACAAACACATATCTGTCATGTATGTCCTGATCGAGCCACCTAGCATAAAAACTTTGTCAGCCCAGAAAGCAGAGTCTGGGAACTAGAAAAGCCTGACTCCTCAGGATGTTGGTTGGCCTCTACAAAGTAACCAGTCCCCTCTCTGAACTCATCAGCCTGTCAGGAGCTCCTTACGGACACGCATAGGAACCAATCTAGTCCACCTCGACTTGGTACTTACCTCACATCCCCAAGGGTATATAAAGCCTCGATCCCACTCACTAGGAAGCTGCCCATTAGCTCCCCCTCCTGGCATGGGAGCTGTGCTGTTTCTGATTCGATTTACTTTTTCCTCTAATAAACCTTTGTTGGACTTGCTATTCAGCCAAATCTGCGCTCTGTTATTCATTTGGGAGTGACAAGACAAGAACTCGGGAGTCCCTAGCTTGGGGAGTGTTCATGCCCCAGCACTCTGACCCCTAAACTAAGCCCATCCAGTGCTGATAAAGGCTTCGTTGCTCTCAAAACTGGTAACAGAAGGGCAATAGGGACGTGTCAAAGAAATGATTCCACTCAAGTCTAGCTGAGCGAACCAATGAGTTTATTGGGGTTACTTTCAGAAGCATGGATGAGGGGTTTCTTATAGAGCTTGGGTGACTCCAAGGCAACTGCACTCATTGAAAAAACCCACCCCAGCGTGAATGATGGACTTAACAGGAGCTGGATCACTAGAATTTCCAGCCACAGCTTTCAGGCAGCTCCACCAGAGTCTCTTCTCCCCTCCCAACTGGTTCCTGCTGACTTAACCTTGGACTCTTGTAACTTTCTTACACTTCCGGGTCTTCTAAGTGACCCTCCCCACCTCCACCAGGAAATGTTTCAATGCAGAGGAAACAGTTACGCAGCACCTCAACTTCTATTCCAGGCCCCCAGACCTGCCATCTCACACATTCTGAACCAATTAAAGCAAAAGCGGACTGACCTTGATGAATTCAATGTGTATTTCCATCGCCCAATTCTTGCTGTGTAGACAGAGAGAGCTTTCTTCAAAGTTGGATACTCCTGTGAGCATGTGCAATGTGTGTAGGACCTGGGATAACTCAGGCATCGTTTCTGACTTGCCAACATCTATATCTTCTGTTCTGTAACCCTGTTCTACCAGAGAGTCCACCTTTCTTCCACTCTGCGGGAGAAATTCATGCCCTTTCTCCATCTCCTGCTTTCTGGTGCCTTGCCCAGAGTGGAAACACTTCACTGGACAGAGTCAAAGCCTTCGGAATGATTATTCTAGTAGCCTCATATCCCTTCTTTGTTTTAAGCATATTTATGGCAACAGTGAAAAACACACAGTTTCACAAGGGAAGTTTAGCTTATGTCAGAATGTTCGGCAATTACATCCATGAAAATGAAAAGGTAGAGGGCTGGAGAGATGGCTTAGTGGTTAAGGCTCTTGCCTGCAAAGCCTAAGGATGCATGTTTCACACTCCAGATTCCACGTGAGCCAGACTCACAAAGGTGAGGCAAGCACATGGTCACAAATGCCCACTCGGTGGAGCAAGTGTCTGGTATTCAATTTCAGTGGCTGAGGCCTTGGTGGGCCAATTCTCCCCCCCCATCTGTGTGTGTGTGTGTGTGTGTGTGTGTGTGTGTGTGTGTGTGTGTTGCTCTCGCTGTATCTTAAAAAAAAAAAGAAAAGAAAATGAAAAGGTAGAAATAATAACAATTCACTCCCATCCTCTCCCCAGTATCCAAAAACTCAATTTACCAAATGGAGAATCTCAAGAGAAAAAAATGGAATGTTGTTTAAGAAATGTTCAGTGCTAAACACGGTTTATTTCATAATTAAGTGTAGGAGAAGCTTGTAGGTGATTTTAATGTTTCTCCCTGAAACATGCATTGAACTGAGAAGAAACACTCCCAAACTTCTGACTTAGCACCTGCCATGAATCACAGTGGTGTCCTCTCCCCAGCTTACCTATTGCCACTTATATTTTATTTATTTTTTTATTTTATTTGTTTTCTTTATTTTAGAGAGAGAGAGAGAGAATTGGCATGCAAGGCCTTAGCCACTGCAATGGAACTCAGATGCTAGCGCCACCTAGTGGGCATGTGTAACCTTGTACTTGCCTTACCTTTGTGTGTCTGGCTTATGTGGGATCTGGAGAGTTGAATATGGGTCTTTAGACTTTGCAGGCAAGAGCCTTAACCATTAAGCCATCCCTCCAGACCATGCCTTTTATATTTTAAACTAAAATATTGGTTGCACTTTGTTTTTAGTACTGAGGTCCACTTTGTCTTCAGGTCAACAATGATGTCGTAAGAAGTTTTGCATCGAATGTTGTACAAGCAAATGATCTTAAATTACTGTTGAAGGACTAAAATTATACCTTAGTCCACCATATTAAGCTCATTAACCTTCTGAAATCTCATTTCATTTCAAATTCCAATTAGAAACAAAATGGGAAAGCTACACTGGAATTGAGGAGATCACATGAAATCTCTTATTTAATGGAATTAAATACTCTTTTGTTTTCTTTCCATTATCCCCCAAAACTTTTAACTTTCTTGATTGACTGATAGGGATTGAACCCAGGGCCTCACACACGCTAAGCCAACATTCAACCATTGAACTACAGCACTAGCTATTTCCTTTATATTTAAATAAGAGAAAAATCAGATGGAAGGAACCAGAGAGTACAAAATTCTACAAAGATGAAAAAATGAGCATCTGTATTATGTTCAATATCAAACAATGCTCATGGAAATTTTTTTTTTTCTTTCTTGGGAGTGGGGAGCAGAGATTTCCTAGAGTGAAGGGTTCTGAGTAATCAGTACACATTTACATTTTCTGTTCCTATCTGAATCCTTTAGAATACAGCCTTTAGAACTGGTTGTGCATTACCTAGTGTGGCATACACAAGCATCTACTAGATGCCTTTCAAACCTGATCTCTAAGCCTGGGAGGTCAAGGGAGAAGAGCATCCAGGTAGCAGGAAAGCTCGCCTTAGAGCCACAGCTCACATCGGTCTCCCTGTCTGTGCAGCTAAAGGACTCGGTACCTTTGCACTCAGCTGACTGGAAACTCAGTGTCCCAAGTGGGACCAGTTCCTGTTGGCATCCCTGTATGTTGGCAGGAAACTATGTGTTCAGTGAATTTCCTTGTGCATGTTACCTTAAGTTTCTACGCTGAAGTTCCTACTGTGAAGTCATGAATGCCATCACCAGCATACTGGGGGTCAGTGTGAAGAACGGTCTGGACACTTGAATACTTCAATTGTTAACACACCTGTGTGCTGACATGACCGGATGTGGAGTTAATATAGTCAAAAGCATTTCATCGCAGAATATCTGAAAATGTTGCTCTTTGTTGTTGTTTTTTTCTATTAGAAATGTGAGCAGAAACCAGGTGTGATGGCACATGTCTTTTATCCCAGTATGTGGGAGTCTGAGATAAGAGGATCATTGTGAGTTCGAAGCCAGCCTGGAATTACAGAGTAAGTATCAAGTCATCCTGGGCTAGAATGAGACATTGCTCAAAAAAAAAATAAAAAAGGAAATATGAGTGGAATGAATAAATGTTCAATGTTATTCTTAAGCTGATAATCAAAAAACTTTTTTCGTTTTATTTTCTAAAATCTATGGGGGCTTTTGGGTTTACTTGCTCTAAATTTTCACCAAAATGCATATAGAAATAATGCCTTTCTTTCTTTCTTTCTTTCTTTCTTTCTTTCTTTCTTTCTTTCTTTTTTCATTTGCCTTCATCTTGATTTTCCTTTGGTTGTTTGTAACCCGAGGAAATATACTGGTTTTTTTTTTATGCCTACATTTTGTCAATAATTTCTTTGAATAATTCCATGTTGCATGGGATACTTTCTTATTGCTGGGACAAAACACCTGACCAGAAGCAGCTTATGGACAGAAACAGTTTATTTTGGCTCACGGTTTCGAGGGGAGCTCCCTCACAGCAAAGCAGACAGCTTGTGCTATCTCGTGTTCCATCAGCTGGAGGAACAGTAAAAGTGAGCTGAGCTCTGTATATCCAGTGGGCTAGATCCATATCCATCAACCTCCAGGTCTGCCCCACTGGCACTATTCCTTTAGCCAAGGTTCCACCACCCAGGGGACAGAGTAGCAGGCTTAATCATAAACACTTGGAACTCTGGGGGACATTTTACATTCAAACCATCATACTCCACTTCCTTATTGTCCCTCTGTATACCTGCTGAACTCTGGCTAAATGGATCATAGAACCTATAGACTTATCTTCTATCTTTTGTAGTTTTGTTTCTTCAGATTACATATTTTGTGTATCTTTTTTTTTCCCCACTTGAAAATGGCTGTTGTTATCATCTAAATTCATAATGTAGTCCTTCAACTGTGTGGTAGTTTGAATATATGTCCCCCAATATATTCAGTGTTTTACTAGTTATAGTTTGCATCTGCAATCACCTTGCTAGAGGCAATGTCACTGGGGGCAGGTCTTAAGGTGTTAATGGTGTGGGTTTGAGATTCCATTGTAAAGACATGCAAATGTGCCTAGCAGGAGTTCCTGAAGTGTGCTGTGTGACCTTTTGGCTGTAGTTTTGCTCTGTGTGCTGTGGTGGCTAGTTGGTTTCTCTCTCCTCTGCTTGGCCCTGTGGAGAGCAGGCCGCTTCTCTTGCCATTATGGAACTTCCCCTGGATCTGTAATCTTCAATAAATAAATCCCTTCCTCCATAACTGTGCCTGGTCTGGAAGTTCATCTCAGCGAACCTGAAGCTGTCTGCTAAAAACTGTAAAAATTATATTCATAATCTTCTAACCCTTTTCGTCTACTGATTAAATTCTATATGATTATCATTTTTAATGAAATGTTTTATTTATTTGAGAGAGAGAGAAAGAGGCAGAGAGAGAAAAAGAATGGATGCATCAGGGCATCTAGCCACTGCAAACTAACTCCAGATGCATGCACCACCTTGTGCATCTGGGTTACATGGGTACTGGGGAATCAAACCTGGGTCCTTAGGCTTTGGCAGGCAAGCACCTTAACTGCTAAGTCATCTCTCCAGCTTGATAATCATTTTTATAATGTTAATGGGTTCTTAGTATTTTATGGAAAATGCATTCTCTTTTATTGTTCCAAGGACATATATACACTCATTTAAATTTGTTGCATTAATGGATATCATTTATTGAAAAATAGCTTCATCTTTTTCAGTTTGGTGTTGCTCTTTCATGGAACTTGATAACCTTTGCATTTGAACTTGTCTGTGATCCTGAGGTGTCTTCCTTGTTATTGGGCATGGTGGCACACACTGCTAATCCCAGCATTAGGTTTAAGTGAAGGCAGAAGGGTCAAAAGTTTTCTTGCTGCACAGCGAGTTCAAGCCTAGCCTGGGATTCATGAGACCTTGTCTCAAATAAATAAATAAATGACTTGAGAGCTCCTCATTGTGTTTAGGTTTATGCTGTGTTTAATTTTTTTTCTCTATCTGCTCATTTTGCATAACAAAAAAAACCCTTTCCAAATATCCTAGGAAATAGGAAATGTATCAGGCCATGAACCCTCACAACCCTCAGCTGAGCACAGCCCTCTGTGGTCTTCATCGTTCTTTCATTTTGTGCACATGTGAGGTGCACTAGCTCCAACCTTCAGCCATTCACAGCCCCCTTTGTTCTCCATCACCCTTCTACTCTGCAGTGTGTTGTACACTATCTCATTGACTGAGACTGTCAGCTGTTCTCCAGGTAACGTTGCTATGCAGTGCAAAAAAAAAAAAAAAAAAAAGAAAAAAAAAAAAGAATTACTTTTTTGGTCTCCATTGCTAGTGTAGACAGACTTTACAGATGAAAGAATGTTTAAAAAATAGTTTTATTGGGCTGGAGAGATGGCTTAGAGGTTAAGACACTTGCCTTTGAAGCCTAAGGACTCATGTTCAACTCTCCAGGACCCACATAAACCAGATGCAGAGTGATGCAAGCACGTAAGGTTGCGCACATGTGCACAAAGGGGCACCCATGTCTGGAGTTCAATTGCTGTGGCTGAGGTCCTGGAAAGCCAGTTCTCATTCTCTCTCTCTCTCTCTCTCTCTCTCTCTCTCTCTCACTGTAGCATAATTTTTTAAATTTATTTGTTTGCAAGACAGGTAAAAAGATAGAAAGGGAGAGAGAGAGAAAACAACTATGGGCATGCCAAGAACTCTTGCCAACACAAATCAACTCTAGACTCACATGTAACTTTGTGCATCTGGCTTTAGCTGAGTATTAGAGAACTGAACCCAGACCTGCAGACTTTGCAAGCAAATGGCTTTAACTTCTGGGCCATCTCCCAGCCCTGAAACGGCATTTTAAAATATTTTATTTTACTTATTTACAAGAGAGAGAGAGAGAGAGGCAGGAGAGAGAGAAAGAATGGGCATGCCAAGGCCTCCAGCCACTGCAAACAAACTCCAGATGCACACGCCCCTTTGTGCATATATGGTTACTGGGGAATCAAACCTGGGTCATTTGGCTTTGCAGGCAGTACCTTAACTGCTAAGCTATCTCTCCAGCCCTAAGCTGCATTTTAGAGTAACAGAGGAAACTACAATTGACATCATGGTAAAGAAGAGGCTCAGGGGCTAGAGAGATGGCTTAGCAGTTAAGGCACTGCCTGCAAAGCCAAATGACCCAGGGTCAATTCCCCAGGGCCCATCTAAACCAGGTGGCACATGTATCTGGCATTTCTTTGCAGTGGTTGGAGGCCCTGGTGTGCCCATTCTCTCTCTATCTATCTGTCTCTTCCTCTCTCTTTCTTTCTCTCATAATAGATAAATAAAAATATTTTTTAAAAAGAGAAGCAGCTCAGATGAGGGTGGAAGGCAGTGATCCAGCCCCAGGGAAGCAGGAAGCATATTCAGATCTCTGCTGCACATCACTGTGAGACAATGAGAGTAAGATGGATCTTCTGGCTTGAAATTAACAGAATGGAGAGTTGTGCTGAGTCCTAGAGTCATCCACTTTTTTTGTGCCTCTGAAGGATTTACATAGTCATTATGCAGAGGTGGGAACAAGGACAGACTTCTGGAACAGACCCTCTGCAATCACATGGCGTCAGTAGTTAAATGGCAAACACTGAAGAGGGAACCATTATTCACAGACAGAAACAGCACCGAAGATTTGGAGAGAGAATGAAAAGGTGAACCTCCGAGTAGAAGATACTATTTCAGATCAAGGATCTCACCAATGATTTGTATACGCAGACTATAAAGACTTCTGAAAACTCAAAATAATGAGAAAAGGCAAACTGAATGAAAATTAAACAATAAAGGTGAGCGAAATGAGATTGGTCATGGTGGTGGCACATGCCTGTCATCTCAGGACTATGGAGGCTGGTCTTGGCTATGTGGGGAGTACAAGAATAGCCTCAGTGATAGAGCAAAAATAAAAGCCAAAAATATTTGAATTTAAGACATACAGCTGACAAGCATTTGAAGAGATAGTCAACTGCAGTAAGAAAAACAGGAATGAAAGCCACAATGAGAAGCCATCATTCACCAATGTCCATGACTACAATGAGACAGCTCACTAAGTGTTGATGGGCATATGGAAGCACTAATGTTCTGGCCCAACACCTCTGGAAAGTCGTTTAGAAGTGGCAGTTTCCTAAAACATCAAACTTTCTATTTGTACAATATAAAGCCTTTTCTTGTGGCTACTTACCATGGAGAAATGAAAGCATGTGGGCATACAAACACTTATTTAAAAATGGAATCTTATTTAACGTAGTCAAAAGCTGGAAATAACCCAAATGCCCACCAACCAGTGAATGGGTAAACAAATCATAAAATAACCTGCAATAGAATACAATTCGCCAACTAAAAAGAAGCCATTGTGATGAATGTGGTAGACATGCCTGTAATCCTAGCATTCCAGAGATAGAGGCAGGAAGATCGCAAGTTCAAAGCTAGCCTTTTCCAAAAAAAAAAAAAAAAAAAAAAGAAAGGAAAAGAAAAAAAAAAAAACATCTAGGGCTTGGGCAAGAGTGCTTACCATGCAAGAGGGATTAAAATGGCCTAATTCATCCTCACTTTGATTCCCAGCACCCATGTAAGCTGCTGGGTATGGCCACACAGAGTGGAGAATAGTGAGAGTTGAGTGAAAGACTCCATCTCAAGTAAACAAGCAAATGAGCAATAAGGAAGTCATACCAGAGGTTCTCCTCTGGCTTCCACATGAGCACAAGGCACACACATCTGCACACACATGTGCATACACCACATACACAAAGCCTGCTAAGTATACTGCACACACACAAACACACACACACAATAACAAACAACAATTAAAAAAAGAACTTTTAGTAGTAGGTGTAACAAATTATATGAACCCCCAAATCATTTTTGTGGGTTAGAAAAAATCCAAGCCAAAGAATGAACATATCAGACAATTTCACTTATACAAAACTCTAGAAAATTCAGTGTAACATACAGTGACAGGGAACAGATCAGATTTTGCCTGGAGACAGAGTTGGGGTGGCACCAGGGTCAGAAGAAAAAGGTTAAAAAGGACATGAAGATGCTTTGGAGAGTGGTAACTATCTCAAAATTAAAATAAAAGTAGACAGTGCCTGAGGAGCAACATCCAGTGTTATCCTCTGGCCTCCCACACCATGCACGTTTGGTGTGTGTGCACATGTACACAGACACACCTGCTCTCACAAACACAGGAACATCTATTCACATGTCCATACACAAATGTCTATCCTTTATCTAGCTGTAGCTTTACAGTATATTAACTATAGCTGAATGTAGCTCTCTCTCTCTCTCTCTCTCTCTCTCTCTCTGTGTGTGTGTGTTGGTAAGTGGAGAGAGATGGAAAGGGGGTGACCTTTTTCCTCCCCATTATGAATTCCCTAAACAACAATCTTGGAGTCTCATCTGGGTCTGCATTTAAACTGTAGGGCCAGAACTTGACCTTTAGAGCTGATGGAGGAAAAGAAGTTTGAAATGAGTCAGTGGGGATATAAGTCTCTCCTCCTGGTGTCAGAGCACATTTGGGCTTTGTAAGGAACTGAGTGGCAGTTCTCTCTCCTCACACACACACACACACACACACACACACACACCTCTTGCACTCTCATGAGTTCTTTCCTTTGTGATTAATGCTTGGAGTTCAGCTCCTCTTTCCAGCTCACCATCAGCCATGTTCTATCTCAGTCCTCCCGGATCTCCAGATGCTCAGTGCCTTGATAGTTCTCCTTGGCTGGGCCAAAATGTCCAACTAGAAAGAACTGGAGGGAAAGGGCATATTTCCAGCTTACAGTTTCAGGGGGAGTCTATGATGGAGGGGAAGGGATGGCAGGAGAAGATAGCCAATATCACACCTTTGTGTCAGCAGAGAGGAAGTAAGCTGAACACCACCGTATGGAGCTGGACCACAACACAGCAAGGCCTGTTGCAGACACACACTTCCCTCAGCAAGGGTCTCACCTCCAAAAGTTTCCAGTACTTGATGAAGTATTCAAACGCACAAGTCTATGGAGAAAAGTTTTATTCCAACCGCAGCACTCAGGAAAAACAAACGAACACACTTAACTAATTAATAAATTAATAGAGATATATGGAAAACCTATACATTGTACAAGCTAAGAAGTCACAGCAGTTCTCACAATAAACATACTGAGCAAGAACAGATGTCCCAGGAAGGAATTAACTTAGAAGTTCCAGGATCTACCCCTTCAAGAATGATACAAACACCATGTCCTTCACAACCACAAGTCATCGTTACAGCTCAGGCTCAGCTGAATGCTCGCGGGTAAACAAGCGGTCCTATGAAAATCACAATGAATTTTTCCCTATGTATGCCTGGAAAGCACTGTTTACCATTAAAGAAGATTTAATAGTCTTTCACGTGCTGTATTCCATCTTCCATGAATGAATGTGTGAAAATGATTGTGTTTTGGCACCCTTGAGAATGGAATTCTTAACTGATATTAAAGCCAAAAATCCAGTACTCAGAGTAAGAAAAGAGTAAGGCATCGCTAATAAACAAAATAGATAGGGCCGAGGAGATGTGCAAGCCTGAATTCCTGAGTCTAGATCTCCTGCCCCATTTAAAAGCAAGAAGCGAGCTGGAGAGATGGCTTAGCGGCTAAGGCGCCTGCCTGCTAAACCTAAGAATGCCAGTTCCAATGTCCAGCAGTTCCAATCTCCAGGTCCCACGTTTAGCCAGATGCAAAGTGAGGCAAGGGCACAATGCCGGACTTGCCCACAAGGGGGCGCACACATCTGGATTTCGTTCACAGCAGCTGAGAGACTGCTGGTGCGCCCATCTCTATCTCCCTCTCCCTCTCTGTCTATCTCTCTCTGTCTCTCTCTCTCCAAAAATAAATAAAAAATAATTTTAAAAAATTTAAAAAAAAAGCAAGAAGCCAGGATGGAGAGATGGTTCAACCATCAAAGGCATTTGCTTGCAAAGCCTGCTGGCCTAGGTTCTATTCCCCAGTACCTACATAAAGTCAGTTGCACAGACTCAAGCATTGGGACTTTGTTTGCAGAATGAAGATGCCCTGGTATAACCATTCTCCCTCTCTCTCTCTCTCTCCCTTTTTCTCTCTCCTTGAAAATAAATAAAAATAATTTTTAAAACCCCATAAGCCATGCTGGAGAGATTGCTCAGTGATTAATGCGCTTGTCTGCGAAGCCTAAGGACCCAGACTGGATTCCCCAGGATCCACGTAAGCCAGATGCACAAGGTGGCCCATGCATCTGGAGATCATTTGCAGTGGCTGGAGGCCTTGGAACACCCATATTCTTTCTCTCTCTCTCTCTCTCAAATAAACAAATAATTAACAAATAATTTTAGAATTAAAAAAATAAATCCATAAGCCACAGTGAGCGTCTATAATCCCAACATGCTGATGGCGAGATGGGAGGTAGATGCAGAAGAAGTTCACGGACCAACTAGCCTGGTAAACCCATCGGTGAGCAATGAGAGACGGTGTATCAAAGAGGGCAAAGGGTAAGGACTGGCACATGAGGTTGTCCCCTGACCTCCACACACCTGCCACGGCACACGCATGCCTGACTGTACACAGGAACACATGTATGTCCCACAAACACATACATGCCCCAAATAATAATAAATAGAAACACATTTAAATTTTTTTAAAGTGTATATGGATGTATTATCAATAAATATGTGAGACGCTTTTGATTTGATTTTTTTCCTTCACTCAGATTCTAAAGTGTCTTTTCATCACAGTAGCTTCGCCTCCCACAAACACCCTGATTTCAACAAGCCACTGGGGTATGCTCCAAACTTATCCCAATTCTCGCAGGAAATCCCCTCTCTAATGTGCCCCCGTGCTCATTGCATTCCCCGCTTTCCTTCATCTCACACTAAACTGTGTTTCAATTTAGCTTTCTCATGTCACAACAGATACAACATTCAACCTTAGCCTTTAGGTCTAAATTTGTTAAAATGTCATCTTCACCAATATTCTTCCAGAATTATATCAATATGTTCCCATTTGTGTGTGCTATTCTATGGATTTGAGCAGCAATGGCGTTGCCCTGGGAGAATCACTTTGGGCGGACAGCGCATAGTCCTGATGGCCACCACGCCATGTCCTCCTTAGGTCACAACAGTAAAATTTGTTGAATTTTAGAAAACAAAATTGTAAACCCCAGGTTTAGCATTAATGGACAATTGGTCCTGCTTTCTTGAAAGGTGTTTTTATGTTCTATCATATCAGAAATATTAGCTAACCCCCTCCCAAACATATCATAAAATAGAAAAGTATGTTCAGGGGCTGGGGAGATGGCTTAGTGGTTAAGGTACTGGCCTATAAAGCCTATCCACTCCGGTTCGATTCTCCAGTACCCATGTAAAGCCAGAGGCACAAAGTGGCCCATTGCACCTGGCGTTCATTTATGGGGGCTACAAGCCTCGCCCCTCTCTCTAGCTTTCTATCTCTCCTTGAAAATAAATAAATAAAATATTCTTTTAAAACAAAGGGAAGCATGCTAAGGCAGAATTATTTCTTGGCATAGAGACCGAAGGGTAATCAGTATGACATCAATACGCTGCTGAGATCAGACTCATTCCTGTTCTTTGGAGAATGGTTAATAAATGAACATGCAGGCAATCCAAAGAGGTTAAAAGATTGGGTTTTAAAATATAGAGAAGAGAGACTCTGGATACTGAATTTTGGTGTCATCTGCATTCTGCTTGGCTTTCTCATTGAATTTTCATGAAAAATAATATGGTTAGATGCACTTCACTTTTTTTGTAGCATTAAAAAGCTCCTTAGTCTATTAAGTCTGTGAACTCCTTTCTAGAGTAAAGTTTTTACATACATAAAAAAATATAAGATTACCAAGAAAAGTAGTTTCATTGAAATGTAAGTATTAAATACTAAAGAAACACATTTATGAAGTATTATAGTTGCCTTTTATTAATGTATAAAATAATAAGACCTAATGGCAGTCATAAATAATTAAGAGTTGGACATAAACAATATTTTGAAATGTTCTCAAGAACTAAGATAAAAGATGAAAATATCTTTCATTTCTATTAGTGGCAAGGTTATATAGATATACCATAGTTTGGCATGCATGCATAATTAGAGGAAATGACGGATTTCACATAGAAGTTCATGAAAATGAATATACATTTCCTCCCTCTAAATTGATAGATAGCCTTAATTCTATTTTATATAGGAATTGCTTTGCTCTATATGTTTCAGCAAAAACATTTCTGCATATTGAGTGTTCTTTAGTTATTCAACTCAGCATTACTGAGTGAATATTAATCACCTTAATGGAAGCGATCTTAGAACTGCAAAGTACATAACTTGGTACTATTTGAAAGAAGTTTATAGCCCTATAAGCCGTAAAACTTTATAAATTACTGAAATGAAACATTAAAGATAATATAGGAGAAGAAAATTCCAGTGCAAAAAAAGAGGAAAGGTCAAATGGTCAAACCCTCATAAACAAAATGGATCACCTCACAGAACTCAAGCATAATTATGGGTGGTGGATAGGGAAGAACTATCCAGGAAGATAACTTTATGACCAAGAAATATTGGGTATAAAAGTTGTAAAAAGGTAATAACAATATGGTGTGAAAATTAATGGAAGACTCTCTTACCAAAATTACTTTTATTCATTGACCATGAAGATGTTTCAACATGACCTTTTCCCCGAAGAATCCTCTTAGCATCTTTTATTCATTTCTTTACTATTATATAGTTGATGGATGGAGAGGTGGATGGATGGATGGATGGACAAACTGAAGTAGAGTTAGAGTAGCAGGTCCCTGGAGATGAATTTTCACAGGGAAAACAGCATATCCCTAAGGATTCCTGCAGGAACCACGAGGTGGCAGGTGTTTAGTTCAAGGCTAGCTGTCAATCATGAGCGACACTCATGATGAAATGCATAATGTTTTTGTTTCCTTGAGTCTTCCCGTCTGAGTCCATTAAAATCAAAGAGGTTTTCTGAGGCGATGGTCCAGGGAATATTTTTAGCCCTGTTGTCCTAGAAAATAACCGTTTTTATTAAATTGGTTTATTTTTTGAATTTGAATTTGAAGAGACAGTAACAAATGCTCCTCTCAGCAAAACTTGAGAAAAAGAAACAAATGAAACAAACTCGTAATGATCCAGAGGAAATTTCCCCAGCTAAGTTAGCTCCCTGTAAGATTTCCATCCCACACATGCCAAGATCAGTAAGGGAAGGATTATAGCTAGGGAAAGCATTAAATTGCTACATATTATCTGAAGAAAGATACAGAAGGCCATTCACAAAGTAACAGGATGTCTTTATGTTTCAGCTGCCCAGTGCCACCAAAACAAGTTCCATGGCACCGGATAGCAGAAAAGAAGAAACACAGATTTCCTGATAAAGCAATCCAATTCACACGCTCTCCTGGCTGGATTGAATTCTGAATATGATGTCAAAAGTGGGACGGGGGGGTGGGGGAATAAAAGAGGCCACCCAAATGAGACTGTCCAGAAAAGAAGCCAGGTTAGATGGGGAACATGCGGGATAAACAAGATACCCAAGACGTCAAGGACTTGCGTGGGACTATCACACGGGGTACCTCTACTCAGAATTGGAGTGATGAATTACAGAGATGAATTCAACTTTAATATGTGTGTGGATGTGTGTGTGTTTATTGTCATGTGTGTGTTAAGGCACATATGTTTGTGCATGCATGTGGAGCCCAGAGGACAACCTCAGGTGTCACTCTGTAGGCACTATCCAACCAAGTTAGCCAAACTGTCCAGCCAACAAGCCCCAGGAATGTTCCTGTCTCCATCTCCACAGTACAGGTTGGCGAGCATGCACCACCACGGCCAGCTTTTAAAAATTTATATTTTGCATGGGTTCTGGTGATCAAACTCAAGTCTTCATGCTTGCGAAGCACTTTACAAACCACCGAGCTCTTGCCAACCCCTCAATTCATCTTTACAATAGGAGGAATTCTTTATAAATTTGGTGCAGACCACCAAGGGAACTGAGATTTGCAAGCAGAGGTTCAAGTGTAATTCATCATCCACTCTCTAAATCATAAACCACTCACTGCGCTCCTCTTGGTCCGTTCATGGAGCAGTGAACGGCCTATTAGAAGCATGGGAGGGCTGCCCCCAGTAGTGGTAAATAAAGACCGCCTTTTTTAAGTGAGCATGAAGTGGGGAGCTGCTGAGAGTGGGGACCTATGTTTTTTTCTCTGCATGGCTTACTTCCTAGTGCTTACTGGGCTGTGTCTAGGGACAGCCCATTCCTTAAGGTGAAGTGGAGCAAGACTGAGCCACTGTAGGACTTCTGTGCTCAGCTCTGGCAGGAAAGAGCTCATTGTCGCTCCTGCTCGTGTACTAAGGGGAAAGTGAATGACCCCCGGTCGATGACTTTTCCTGACTCCGTGGAGAACTGAGATTGTCGGGCTCTCCCGAAATCAAAGGAGCTGATGAGTCTGGAAACTCAGAGCTGAATGTTGCCTAACTGCACCAGAATCATCTCGAGCATTAAACTAGCCGGGACCACGCAATGGTGTCTCTGCTGTATTCTGGGGGCTAATTGTAGACTCGTGGGTGAGTGACTTAAACACTTCCGGTGTGGGTTCAGTCTCTGGGGATCTATAAAACATGTAGAGTTTCACTCATTTTTAAAACTCACAATAACACCAGTGTAATTCTCAAAGTACAAGATGCAACAAGCCTTCATGAAGCTAACTAATTATCCCAATTTTGTAAAAATGAAGGACGTAAATAGTCCTCGTAGTGGATAAATGGCAGATCAGGGCAGTTAACTTAGAACTTCTAAATAGGTTGTCCAGATTCCTTTTCAAAATGCTATACGAGCACAAGTGAAAACTTACTATGCATACGTGGAAGTAACTTAAGAGAATGCATATATAGATATGACATACATACACACATGTATACATTTGTCTGTGTGATTTCCAAGACAACAGGAAACACTGAGAAGTTTTTCCAGTTTGCAGCATATCACACTGACCGGGTTTGGCCTAGGAGGTGACCTCGTGATGTGCTTCATTGATAATAGCTCTGAAATACCTAGTTAGCTCAACAAGGAGTGTATTGATACTCCTGCCACATGCTGCCAACCCGCACGTAGGCCCACCTGAATGATGGCTTGCCAACACACCTGTGCCTCCTGCCCAGGTTAGGAGGCTATGAAATAATGGCCAGCATTTCAGCAGCAGCCGGGACCAACAGGCCATGCAGCAGAAGCAGTGTGGAGAATTTTGTAGACCATGTTGCAGACACCAACTGTTACCAGTGTTCTTGGAAATGTCAAGCAATCAACAGGAACAGCAATAAATTGGGGTCGCTGGGGTTCCTTCTGCACTCAGCATACTGAGTACCCCAGGGTATTGTTCAGAGAGCTCTATGTCACCCTATAATGGTTTATGTATTTATAGGCCATTCCAATGACGATTATAGATTCAAATTTTAATTCAAACACAGCCTTTTCTATGCTTAGTGAATTTACCTGAAGTTATTTTTTTAATTGAGAACTTTATTGTTCATTGGTCATATTCCCATATATATAAATATATATAAATAAATAATATATATTATATAATATATATATTAATATATATTTATATATATTTATATATATATATATTAATTAATAAATATGGGAATAAATATATATATGGGAATATGACCAATGAACAATAAAGTTCTCTCTCTCTCTCTATATATATATATATATGTTCCCTCTCCCTCACACCCATTTCACTAAGGGCCCCTCTCAGTGGGATTATTGTGTGTTGGGAGGGGGAGGAGGGAATGCCTCAGAATACACCTTCCTGCTCTGTGGCTCTTACATTCTTTCAGTCCCCTCTTCTGCAATGTTCCCTGAGCTTTGGAGGGAATGTTATAAGTCTCTCTCCAGTTTTTTGACATGATATAAAGGGCTTTACGTTATATCATTTTCTTTAATAACTGTGATCATAAACTTTATTAAACCACTCGCAAACAGCCTCAGAGAGGACAAAACCCAGTGTAAGAACATATAAGTAAAACAGAGTTTGAACTCACGCCCTGAGACTCCTGTGTGATGTGACTTTGAACAGCTGCAGCAAGCACCACTGGAGGAGATGCAAGCTTTGGGGTTGGGGCTGACAAGTGGGTTCACACTGAGCACTAAGGGAAGGCTAGGACATCCACACAGAGGGCAAGCCCTGGGAAAACATTTCCAGTGGGGAGTGACACAGAAAGCCAAATGGGATGCTGGACAGCAGGGTCTGTGATCGTGAGAAAGATGTACTCACCCATCAAGAACCACTGAACAGGGCTGGAAAGATAGGGCTTAGCAGTTAAGGCATCTGCCTACAAAGTCAAAGGATCCCAGTTCGACTCTCCAGGACCCACGTAAGCCAGATGCACAAGGGGGCATAGGCATCTGGAGTTCATTTGCAGTGGCTGGAGGCCCTGACATGTGCCTCTCTCTCTCTCTCTCTCCCTCTCCCTCTTTCTCTCAAATAAATAAATAAAATATATTAAAAATAAAAAAGGGGCTGGAGAGATGGCTTAGCGGTTAAGGTGTTTGTCTTCTGGTTTGATTCTCCAGGTCCCACGTAAGCCAGATGCACAAGGGGGCGCACATGTCTGGAGTTCATTTGCAGTGGCTAGAGGCCCTGGCACCCCCATTCTCTCTCTCTCTCTCTCTTTCTCTCTCTCTTTCCCTCTCTCTGTCCCTAATAAATAAATAAAAATAAAAATCTTTTAAAAAATTAAAAATTAAAAAAAGAACCACCGAACAGAATAAGACAGTCCTCAGAGATGGGCCAAGTCCCCACTAGAGATTTCCCAGTGCAAACCAAAGCCTGGTTTTCACATGTATATGAAGGCTATCCTACCCTGACCCACGCACAGAGCTCTCCTCAGACCTCCTGGCCTGAAGGGAATGTCATTGCACATGGTTGATGGTAACTAAACAGCAGTTTGTAATTTAACAGGTGACCTTCAGGAAAATCATCAGCTGGCACTTAGATTTCATTATCAATGAAGCGATTGTAAGGCTGTTGTTATCCTCTGTATCCATGCCCTCTCCCCCACACTAACCATTCCCCAACACATGTATTTATGTGCTGTTGTATATGAGTGTAGCAGACAGCTTCAGATTAGCTGAGATGAACTTCCAAACCAGGCACAGTTATGGAGGAAGGGATATTTATTGAAGCTTACAGATCCAGGGGAAGTTCCATAATGGCAGAAGAAGCTGGCCTGCTCTTACAGAACCAGAGAGAGAGAGAGAGAGAGAGAGAGAGAGAGAGAGAGAGAGAGAGAGACCAAAAGCCACAAAGCACAGCCCACTTCAGGAACTCCAGCTAGGCACACTTTGAATAACTTTAGACTGAAATCCTAAACCCACCACCACACCTTAAGATCCGCCCAGTGACACTGCCTCCAGCCAGGTGGCTGCAGATGCAAACGACAATCTAATAAAACACTGAATATATTGGGGGTCATCTAGTCAAACTGCCACAGTGAGATTGAAGCCCCTCACCCACCGCCCCATCCAGCACACATGGTAGTGACTCCCATGACAGGCAGCCTTCCCTTCCCGAGGGAATGCTAAGACGTCACCAAGGCTGCCTACAGATACAGGTGAAATCCAACTATGGCTTTAAGGAGACACGGGAGCATGCTCAGACCCTCACCACTGCTTTATAGAAGGCTCTCACTGCACATTCTGTGCTATGTAGAGTAGACCTGTTCAGACCTATAAAACATTTACAGGAATCCAATACTTGACAAAGACGCAGCCAAACTCCTGAGGAATGAAGCCCCCTAGTGGCTATCAAACCACTTTCTTTGAAAAAAAAAAAAAAACTTTTTTTTTTTCAGTTAGTTTTTTTATTCTTTTTAAAATATTACTTATGTACTTACTCAGTGTGTAAAGAGCACATTGGTACCATCCGTACCCTCATCCCTGTCCCCACCTCAATTTTTATGTTATTTATACGTTTCGTTTTATGGTTAACCTGTTTTGCCTGACACTTCAAAGAACTAAACGCAGTCAGTATCTTCAACACAACTGGTGCAAAGTCACCATAGCAAGACTCCAGATCTAGTTGGTGCTCTGATCTGCTGGTAAGAGAGCTTCTTTGAGGAAATATAAACTAAGGATGAAGAAAAAAAGCAAGCCAAGCCTTCAGCACAAGCTTAAACACATCAAGGAGTCTAGCTAGGTTTCCTTTACACATCCGAAGCTGGCCACTTGAAACCCAGGAAATCTCTGTCCCCAAAGGACCCAAATTTTTTTTGCTAACATTCATTCAGCATGCATTATTAATTCCTGCCTATCAACTGTTGACTTACACAGGCCCGAAGATTTAGCAGAAGGGAATAAACAGTATGTTCCTTTGTCTTCAAGAACTTTATTTTCTAACAGACAACAACAACAAAAAACACCTCCCACATTGAACAAAGAACTATTTGAGTTTTGGTTGATTACAAGCCCTAGTGTAGAAACCCAGGGAAGTATCTGGAGAAATGAGAATGTAGAAGATGGGACCCGACAGTAGAGCTGTTGAGTGCAGGAAGTTCTGTAATGATTTCTGGGCATGTGCAGCCAAAAGCAATCTGATTTCTCCTTGAAAACAGAAGGGATGAAGAGAATGGAGGATAATGAAGCCTTCAGATCAATTGGGAGGATGTTCTAAGAAATGCCAAGTAGTCAGCAGAAAACTATTTTAACTTGGAGTCAGTGAGGTTTTCTTATGACCTCACTTATGAACCATGGTGTGTTCATATTTCTTTTCTAAAAACCAGATATCTGGGAATTGAATATGTCCGGAATATTTCAAGAAGACAAAGAGAGGCTGACCTTGAATGAAACATTGTTTTTGGATTTGCTTTTACTTAATGGTTGTTGTTTGAATGTAAAAACGTCTTTCATAGGCCCAGGCCTTTGAACATTTGGTCACCCCCTGGTAGCTCTGTTTGGGACGGGGATAAAACCTTCCCTCAAGGGGAAGCCTTAACTCTGGAGGAAATGGTTCACGGGGGACTGTCCTAGAGGATTTACAGTCCAGCCCCACTTCCTGGTTGCTCTCTATTTCCTGACTACAGTGTGACCAGGGAGCTGAGGACGCATCCCCCTGTAACTGTAAGCAGGATCACACACTTCCCTTCTTTAAGTTGCTTCTGGTCATTGTCTTGCTTACAGCAATAAGAAAGTAACTAACACATTACTGATGCTAAGGTTTTATTTGAATTTCCCTTTGGCTTGCAGCAGGTTTTCCTTATCATAAAAACAGCAAAGAGACAGATATTTAATTCTCAGCTGAACCTTACTTTTCCCGAGGTCATGGTGACACTTTGGGTCACAGACTCTTTGTCTGAGCATTAGTGAGGTGAGCATGGTGTCTCCAGGCCCTGAAATGATAGTGTTGTTCCGACCACAGAAATATTTAGAGGTTGGCCTCTATTAGCGTGATAATTTTTATTATTCAGAAGGAAAACGAATTGATCATGAAGCCAGTGAGCTGAATATTGGTGAAACATTTGTGTGGGCTTCAACTAATAGCGCAGTACTTACAACCCCCAAAGACTCTCTGGTTTATATACCTTTTGCTTTTCTGGTTAGAATGAATGGTGCAGGAGAGCAAGCACCTTGTCTAAAACCTCTGTCTACATTCTTTTCTACGCACTGTCCCCTCAGTTCCAAGCACGGAATTTTGTACTGCATAGATTTTTCATAGATAGAGACTGTGATTGAATCTCTACTTGGCTCTTGACCTATTTATCTAGTTCCATATAAATCTTCTAAAATAAAGTCTCTACGCCACTCACAGCCTACTTAATCCCTAGCCTAAATTGGGGCCATACATCCTTTTACATAATTTTGACTCATCTATAATTAATCATCATAATAAAATTGTTAAATTCCATTTATTTCTGATACCATTAGTGTCTCATATTGGATAATATGTGGTATGCTGTGATTAGCCAAGCAGCATAATTACCACTTTCTAGAGATCTGGAGCACGATCTTGGATGGAGATTCTGTCAGTTCTTCTTGCCTCATTATCATTAATTCCACGAGAACTGCAGAACAGCTGGCTTGGGCATTCGCTTTTTCTTGAAGCTCTGTTCCTGAGCAGTATACTGCAATTGGGAATACACCTTCTAACATACTTTCTGGTTTTCCTTGATTTTTAGATTTTTGACTGTTTTGAGTTTAAGTGATTTTTTTGTAAAATCATAGTTGAGACCATTGAAGTACATAAAGCATTTCTCTAAATGTTTAAAATATTTATCACATATAACAACCTTGAGAACTATGGTTATGCCTAGAGGACAAACTGCCTAGAGCTGATCCAGTATACAATCTTGTGTTTCATCAGTCACAAATAAAGTCAGTTTCACAGATATGTGACCTGGGCAGCTGCTTAGGGTGCCATGCTTAGAAAGACCCTATGCTTGGGCGTAATGTCTTTGCTGACATCTGTAAATCCATCATAGCTTTATACAAAAGACTCTACATTTTTATTTTTCATTGCATCCTACAGACAATATAATTGCCTGTGCACAAAATAAACTGTAAGGTCAATCCAGATTCTAATGGATGGGGCAGCACAGATGCTTAGGAAAGGAAGAAGAGGAGGGAGGGAGGGAAGGCAAAGGAAATGAAGGGAAGGGGGAGAAAAGGAAGGATAAAAGGAAGAAGGGGAGAAGGAAAGGAAGGAAGTACAAGGGAAGGGAAAGAAAGAAAAATAAAGGGAAGAAAAGAAGGAAGAAAGAAAAAGGAGGAAGGGAAAGGAAAGGAGGAAGAAATGAAGGAAGGGAAAGGAAGGAGGAAGGGAAGAAGAAAGGAAGGAAGGAAGGAAGGAAGGAAGGAAGGAAGGAAGGAAGGAAGGAAGGAAGGCTTTCTAGAAGAATATTTACCATATCTGTTTGACTACTAAGGAAATTCAAGTGGAGAGAATGAGTAATATGAAATCATTCGCATGCCAAGGTATTCAAAATTAGGAAGCAGGAGAAGGAAAATCCTTATATTTGGGGCTGGGGAGATGGATCAGTGGGTCAAGCACTGGCCACACTAGCGTGAGGACCTGAGTTCAATTCCCAGAACCTACGTAATAGGCTGGGGGTGATGGTGCAGGCATGTTATCCCTGCAGAAAGCAGAGAATGAGAGTGCCCGGGGCTCACATGCTAGCTATCCTTGCACGAGGTGAGCAATGGGTTCAGTGAGAGACTCTCCAAGAATAATGTGGAGAGTGAGAGAAAAACACTGGCCATTGACTGCTGGCCTTCATATGCATGCTTACCCAAACACATAAACATGCGCACACAACCACACACACACACACACACACACACACACACAAGCCAAAACACTTCCTATATTACAATTGACTGACCCTATAGCTTCTGTTTGTTGCAGTTATTGCTAAGAGGCAAATAACCCCTAACATCTTGTGTCTTAAAACAACTACCATTCATTTATTCAGAGTTCTGCAAGTGAGCTACTTGGGTTGCACTCATTTGGACAATTTTACTATCGCTCTTGCTTTGGATAACTCCAGTGTCGATAGCCATCTGGTGTGTCAGCTGGGTTGGGTGTGATATCAAACCCCTCTATCTGCAGGTTGGTGCTTACTGGTGTCAGATAGCTCTCTCCCTCTCTGGCTTTCTCTCCATACGTCATTTCTCCTTTTGAAAACCAGCCAGATCATCTTCCCATAGCACCCAGGGACCGAGGTTCTGGGGGCTTATCATTATAAGACACCAGTATCAGAATATTCCTTACATTTCATTCATCAAAACAAATCACAAAGCACTCACAGATTCCACAAACAGGAAGTGGATGCAAGCTGAGGAAGGAGAGAGCTGCAAGCATCTGGGATTGTCTTGGGTTGAATCACAATTTTCACACTCGCTAGAAAAAGAAGTATGTTGCCAAGCAATTCTCCTAGTGCTACCTCTTGGAGCATCTGTTTTCACCAATGAGGGGACAGAGACACAGCTAGCTCCATCTTCTCACCCTCAGTAACCTGAGCAGTTCACTTAATCTTTAAGGAACTTTGTAGTGGTTTGAACGTAAAATGACCCCAACAGCCTCTAGTGTTTGTGATGAAACCTCCTACCTACAGCTGGCGGGGCCTTTGCGAGGTGGGGCGGATCACTGATGGTGGGCCTCAAAGTATGTTAGTCCAGCCCACGGCTCCAGCACTAGTTCACTCTGGCTGCTTCCTCCAGTTGGATGTGACAAGATGTGACCGCTCCCCATCGGCCTGTTCTGCCATGCTTTTCCCATCGTGATACAACTTTCTCTTGAGACCTTAAGCAGAAGAGAACTCTTTCCTCCCACAAGCTGCTCTGGTAGACTGCATTTGGAAGGATAAGTGCTACAGACTTTGATCAGGCAAACCCAGCATTAACGACGTCTACCCAGAAAAGAATTCCAGGGTTAGTCAATGTGAGTCAAAATTGGGGTTTTATTATAGATATTTTGATATGGATTTCAAGGATAAAATTGAGTTAGAGACATGCCTTGGAAGAATTCAGACACACTCAAGTATGACTAAGGGCTTCTCAAGGAAGATTTTCAAGTAAATGCCTTAGTTTTACCATATCTACCAAGTTCATCTCAAAAGACAGCAAGAAACAGTTTTTAAATTCGTTTTTAAGTCTAGAACATTTTTTAAAATTCTTTTCTTTTCTCTTTCTTTCCTTTGGATACTTGAGATTGTAGGGTGACTCCAGAGGTGCCTTGGGACATGATTGTAATCTGGTTTGTTAAAACCAGGGGCCTTGAAAAAACCTAACTGTGTTTGAATTCTTGATTCTCAGCTGGCGAGAGGCTTCAACCAGACTCCTAATTGAGGGATCCCTTTCCTTTTCCCTGTCCCCATAATTTGTTGTCTTTGTGTCCTGCCTCATCTTGGACGCTTCTTCTGGATTGATGTTTTTTTCTTTTTCTTTTTTGGTTTTTCGAGGTAGGGTCTCACTCTAGTTCAGGCTGACCTGGAATTCACTATGTAGTCTCAGGGCAGCCTGGAACTCACGGCGATCCTCCTACCTCTGCCTCCTGAGTGCTGGGATTAAAGGCGTGCGCCACCACGCCCGGTCTGGATTGATGTTTTTATGCCCGAGTGCACAAAGAGCTGAAAGCAGAAGATAGGATCAATTTCTGATTCTACGTGCCCTCCCCCCTCGCTGGAAGCGTCACAGAACCGTGCAAACCGCACAGCATATTCAAAATCTTAAATCCATTTGGTTTTGCTCTTGCTGGTTTGGAAAATGTCTCAACATTTTATTTCACAATAAATAATTTGTGAACATTCTATGGGGAAGCATTTGCCAGACCCTTGCATAGCAAGCATTCTATGTGTTTGTTATACACTTTCTTGTCAAAATCTAACTTCCCCATAAGTGAAAATACATTCACTGAGCCAGCAGCAGGTAGATCCCGTCTGCTTGTATGCACATAGTCAACATTTATCCTGATGCAATCAGGTTTCAGTTTAGCAATCTGTCACATAAACTTGTGGCCATACCCACTCTTATTTCATTCACAGACAAAAAAAAAAAAAAAAAACCCTCTATTGAATTGTAATTTATCCACTACAAATGACTGCACAGAAAGCGTCTTGGTAGCTGTGGTAGCTGAAATATCACCATTCATAGAGCAAAGTACTCTGTTTCAAACTAGCATCTTTTTAAATTTGGGGGGAATGATTACAGACTATACATCTATTAAATGCCACACTAAATGTTTCCTACTAAGATTCATTCCCACTTTGTAGAAGGAGGTACCACAAGGTCACCCACATGTTCACTTCCCTCACTGCCCTGTGCATGGATATGACACCCCAAGTGCCTGAGGTCCAACACCAGGCCCTCCTCCCCTTTCCCCACTTTAGCTGTGTGCCATTGCATGCTAAAAATGGGTCACGGGTGTGCATGGGAACAGATATCATCCAGCTTTGGGCCAATGGGGAAGCCAGACACCTGTGAGCAGCATGTCTCGGGCAATTTAGTGGTGACACAATTTTTTTTTTTTTTTGTAAAGACTATGGAATGTGAAAACAGAAGGTGTTGCTGATCTAGTGTTTCCTATTGATTGACCTAGAAGTATAGCATCCTGGGTCTACTCTCAGAAGAATTGCTAGTTTAAGTGGAACGCGGGAGGAATGAGTGACCCCGATATAATGCTGCATGTTAATTCCCTTAAAACATGATGGTTTGGTCTAAGTTTCCTGTAAAACAGCCTGACACGACTCTCTAGGAGAAAGAAAATGGTCTGTTTCCGGGTGCTCAGTTAATGGTCTCTGCTCAGTAAGAGTCAGATTCGGAAGAAAGACATGGCGAAGAAACAAAAGGATTGAGCCCTGTGGTTTTCCCAAAAGGCGTCTGCTCCTATTATCATTTTTTTTATTTAAATTGGGAAATTCAGAGTTAGGAAATTATATTTTTTTCAAAACAAATTTATCATTCTTTTAACATCATTGGGCCACTTCATAAGCATGGAAAAATTCTAACACAAAGTCATTTTAGTAACTCACTTATTTTTTTTATGTCATTACTTACATTAAATTAGTTTAATAGCTATGGTTATATAAATCAATCATAATCCATAGTAATATCTTCAAAAGTAATAGATACATAATTATATTTATATGTGAGTATTACACACATAGAAAGAGACAGGTCTACATGAAATATGTAGATTCATGTAGGTTTGTCTATATATAATATATATATATATATATATATATATATATATATATATATATATATAATGTTATCATAAACATCAAACATCTTGGGGTAGAGGAGATGATGCAATGAGTAAAGTGTTTACTGTGCAAGCATTCAGACCTGAGTTCATATCCTACTACCCATGTAAAGATGAATCATGGAAGCACATGCCTGTAATCCCAGTGCTTGGAAGGCAGGACAAACTAGCTAGCTAGACTAGTTGAATCTGTGAGTTCTAGGTTGAGATCTGGTCTCAATAAATGACATGAAGAACAATAGAAGGAGACACCTGATGACGTCAACCTCTGGCTTCCACACATATGTACACACATGTGCATATGCACGCTGTACACAGATACAAATACACATGTGCTCCCCACACACATACACAGGCAAATAAGTATCAAATGTCTTCTTAGCATTTTGTGACAGATATTCTGTTTCAGTGAGCACCACTGTGGTTTTTACATTCTAGGCTTTTCACAATATCTGCCAACCATACCTGGGAGCCATGTCCCTTGTAGATGACTTCACAGCTCTTTAAAATTTATTTATTTATTTATGAGAGAGAAGCAAGGAGAGAAAGAGAGAGAGACTGGGCTTGCCAGAGCCTCCAGCCACTGAAAATGAGCTTCAGGTGCATGTGCCCTCTTGTGCATCTGGCTTACTTGGATCCTGGGGAATCAAACCTTGGTCCTTTGGCTTTGCAAGTAAGTGCCTTAACCAATAAACCATTTCTCCAGGCCCCAAATTCACAGCTTTTAATCAAATGTTGCTTTTCCTTGTTATCTTCCCTTTCAACATATTTCTATACTTTGTTTCCAAGGATACTTGAGAGAACGATCCCTGCCTCACCTGACATAGCCGTCCACACTCGCTTTATAATGTGAACTGCCCTTCTAGAAAGAGACCTTAACACTGTTTCTTAAGGATGTCCATGCACTAGACAGTCTCTCCTCGATTTTCCACATGACAGGAAGTTGTAGAACATTCATGGAAAACAGAAAGCAAATTCTACCCAGAGCATAATTTTTTTCCCATTTTCACTTAGCATATTGCTCAGAGAGGCTTTTTTTTCTTATTCTTATTCTTTTTTTTTTTCTTTTTTTGGTTTTTTGAGGTAGGATCTCACTCTAGCCCAGGCTGACCTGGAATTCACTCTGTCATCTCAGGGTGGCCTTGAACTCATGACAATCCTCCTACCTCTGCTTCCCGAGTGCTGGGATTAAAATTCAATAGTAGAAGACAGTAAGATAGAAAGGGGACATAAAGGGAATAGATAGGGAGGGAGGGGGGTACTTGATAGGATGGTATTGTATATATGTAAGTAGAAGAACAGATTAATGGGGGTGACAAGGGCTAAGTGAGGTCAGGGGAAGTGATTGAGTAAAGGAAAGATGGAGGGAGGGCTAATCAAAATATATGCCTCAGAGGTCTTTTTGAATTAACATATTAAAATCTAATTCATTACTTTCTAACTTTTGTATAGCTTTTGTGAATCACTAAGCTAAATTTATTGATATCTGCTAATAGGCCATAGATCATGTTAATGAATATATTGATTTTTTACCTTTTAAATATTTGATAAATTTACTAAATTACTTTTACCATGTATTATACTTTCATTTTTAAATTTTTATTCTGCTCCATAAAAAGTCATTGCACTCTTTGTTCTTATTCATATATGTATACTTTAAATTTTCTTTTTAATTATTGTAATCACAGACCGCTTTGCTAATCCAATAGCAACTGGTTTTGGAATGTGATGGGAGAAGGACACACGAGACCCCAGAACTCCCATAGCATCCAATGGTAGCTCATGGCTACTGGAAGAGGGAAGTCAGGTTTACCAGTGGTGAAGCAACTGTTAAGTTGCCCTTTTCACAATAAATAAACTTCCATTCATGATCATGCAAGCAACCCTAATTTAACTCAAAGGGTTAAAACATAAGGCATGACGCTAATATGGGGATTATTGTAGTCAGCTCCACAGTACTGTGATAAACTTCCAAACACAATTCATGGGAGGGATTTATTTGAAGCTTACAGATCCAGGGGAAGTTCCCCAATGGTTAAAGAGGCTGGTCTCCCATCACATATCCAAGCAGAGAGAAAAACCACCAGCAGCACTACAAACAAGAACAAAACCAGCAGGAACATCCAGGGCCCAGGTACAAGAGCTCTACCTACATACCTTTCAGCTAGAAATCAGATCTGCCCCCAGTGACACTTCCTCCTGCTAGGTGGTTGGAAACAAGCATTTTTACAAAAGCACCTGAGTCTATTGGGGAACATTCAAACTACCACAGGGATTAATAGGGAAGAAGAAGGGTGTTCATAGAAGGGAAGAAGGGATAAGAGAGGGTAATTGAAGGAATAAAATGTATGCAAATATAAAAACTAGGAAGCAATTTAAAATGTTTCCTTGTATCTATTATACCATTTTTCTCTTCTCTACCAACTAGCAGTCACCAATGGTATCCACCCTAATTCTAAAGATGCTCATAAATCTAGCCACATATTTATTATTTACTACTTACTTCTATCACTTTGTGTCCTATAGAGATTTAAGAGTGAAAGAAAAAGTTACTATTGGAAGTCTTACTCCATATACTTGACAATCCCTTGGAAGGTACCCTCCTAAAATCTACTGAGAGAAATGATTTTTAAAAAAGTCTTTCTTTTCAAATAAGAACAAGCCAAGCTGCTTCACAGGAGTAATTATCTAAGAAGAAATGAAGCCACTCTTCCACAAACTCTTTCAAGAAATAAAAGTGGAGAGAACATTAACCCACTCATTTTATTAGGACCACCTTGACACGAACATCTAACAAAGACATTGTGAAAAAGAAGAAGAAAGAGAAAAGAAATCCAAATGTTCTCATAAATATAGACAGGAAATTTGGGGAAAAGCATTGCTAACTTCTTTACCACTATATAATATTGTGCTATTCATTTAAAAAAATATTTTTAGTTATTTACTTGAGACAGAAAGAGACAGGCAGAAAAAGAGACAGAGAGAGGGCATGCCAAGGGCTCTAGCCACTGCAAACAAATTCCAGATGCATGCACCACCATGTACATCTGGCTTTTCATGGGTACTGGGGAATCAAACCTGGGTCCTTAGGCTTTGCAGGCAAGTGCTTTAACCTCTGAGCCATCTCTCCGGCCCAGAATGAGATATTTCTGATGGAGAAGAGGAACATAAAAAATCTAGAAAGGGGAAATAAGTAAAAGAACATAATATAACAATAGAGTTAAGTATAAACATATTAGTAATTATTGAAAAATGGCTATGTGAACATCCCACATTATTTAACATAAATATGTGATGGTTAGAAAAGAAATTTCTGGTGAAAAAATTTCATACATGGGAGTAAGATTCACATTGAAGGACTTAGACATGCAAGCCCTCTTTGGCAATTAGAAAAAGATGAAAAAAATGTTCAATGTCTATTCTTGGGCCACTGGAAAAACCAAGTCACAAACACAACTCACTGGCTGGAGAGAAGGCTGAGCAGTTAAGTGCACTTCCTGCACAGGCATGAGAGCCCGACGGACCCTAAATCTACCAGAGTTCTAATCTCCAGGTCTTACATAAACAAGCAGGTACGGGCACACATGCCTGTCATTGCAGTCTCACAAAGCGGGGGAGGGGCAGAGACCAGGGAGTCACCCAGGCTTGTGAAAAACAGCACATCCTCTTATCCGTAAGAGACTCAGGTGGAAGACACCCAGAGTGCCGCTCCAGTCTCTGCAGACAGACAAGCATCCCTCACTGCAGGCGAGCACCCAGGGTGCTGCAAGAGCACACACATGTGCACACACCAAATGCAAACCACACACACACACAAGGAAAAAACAAAAACGGACACTCTGAGATCAAGAGGGATAGAAGAGCCCAGAGTCCCAGCTCCTCAGATGGCTCCAGAAGCTGGTGGAGCCATCAATTAGAAGTTTACAAGAAGCATCTCAATGGTGATTTCACAGACTTTTGGGGGCTGACTATGGAACCTTCTGGATTTGCAGTCCTACAAGACTTACATATGGCAATAGGCACAGTTCCTGCACAACTGTATTTCGTTCCCTCACAGGGAAAAGCTAAGAAAGATCCCTTACTTCTCCAGGTAGGAGGAGGGAAGGGTGGCTACCATTGTCAAAAACACCCAGGGCTGGAGAGATGGCTCAGAGGTTAGGGCACTTGCCTGAGAAGCCTAACGACCCTGGTTCAATTCCCCAGAACCCACATAAGCCAGATACACAAGGTGGCACATGTATCTGGAATTTGTTTGCAGTGGCTAGAGGCCTTGGCGTGCCCATTCTCTCTGTCTGTTTCTCTCTCTTTCCTATCAAACAAATAAAAAACATCCTGAACATGCATTATAACAAAGACCCTCTGTCAAGGGGGGAAATTCACTTATCAGAAACACGTGTCCTGCTGGGGAGTCAGTGTGCTGGAAGAAGCTTGAATACAGTGAATATATAAACAGCCAAAGCCTAGCTGATTAGATAAAAGATCACCTCTGGCTTCTGTTACTACCTGGTACATCATGCCTAACTCTTGGCATCAACAACAAGGTAAAAAGCAATGCCCAGCAGTGAGGAGACACAACAACAAGAGCATACTCAGACACAGTATAAGGTGCTGGGACTGCTACACAGGGGATGTAGTTATATGGTTAACCTCTAATAGAAAAGTAAACAACAAGAAAGAACAGACATGTAATGCAAGCAGAGGCTGAAACCAAGGCAGAGCAAAAGGAAAAATGTGGGCACAAAACACTGTGAGACAAGTGGATGCCTTTGACACACTTGCCACAGCAGAGGAAGGAATCAGTGGGTCTGAATAGAAATCTCTCAAACTGAAGCTAATCCTAGAACACAATGAAAATAAGCACATAATCAAACATCCAGGAGATATATGTTTTTTGTTGTTGTTTATTTTTATTTATTTATTAGCAACAGACACAGAGAGAGAAAGAGGCAGAGAGAAAATGGGCACACCAGGGCCTCCAGCCACTGCAAAGGAACTCCAGATGCATTCACCACCTTGTGCATCTGACTTAAGTGAGTACTGGGGAATTGAGCCTTGAACCGGGGTCCTTAGGCTTCACAGGCAAGCACTTAGCCACTAAGCCATCTCTCCAGCCCGACATGTTTTTTGTTTGTTTGTTTGTTTGTTTGTTTGTTTGTTTGTTTGTTTGTTTGTTTTAATGTAACATATGATGAAGGAGTGTTCTAAAAATGATTTGGTAGAAAATTTGTTGCATGACTATGATAAAGTTCATATACACAAACTGTGTCAGTCTCTGGACACAGGCTCTGGATGCAATCAGGAGAGCTGAGAAGGGATTAGATTAGTCACTTTCATTGCTGTGACCAAGGAGGAAGTGTTTCTTGGGTTTATATTACCAGGGGATATAGCCCATCATGGTGGTGGGAGCAGGAAACAGCTGGTCACACTGCATCCATAGTCAGGAAACAGACAGTAATGAGTGCTGGTGCTCAGCTTGCTGTCTCCTTTTTATACAGCCCAGAACCCAAGCCCATGGAACAGTACCACCCACACAGAAGCTGGATCTGCCCACATCAATTAACCTGACCTATAAACTCCCTCACAGACATGCCCAAAGTTGTGTTTATGTGGTTATTCTAAATCCCATCAAGTTGCCAATTAAAGATGAACCATCACAAATAGACAAAAGATGTGTGAGGTCATGACTAGCATGCTGTAGAATGGAGGGCTATTTTATAGTAAAGTTTACTTTTTTATAAGTAGAAGGATTACATTTTTTTTTTCAAACAAAATTCTTTAACTTTTATTATTCTTGGGAGAGAACATATTGTGATCAGAAGTGAGTATGTGCCATGAAAAAAACTGAGAAAATTTAGTGTCTGGTTTTCCGCCCCCAGATATGTAATCAGTAGAGATAACAATTACGGGGTGCTCAGAGAAAGAGGTCTCAATATGAGGTGAGGTTTTCCTGGTGACATTCTGGATTGTCACATTTGTTTCATGTTATCTTCAACCCGAGTGTCTTCAAAGGGTTGTTGTTATCTAATAAAGCCACAGTTAGTCCACTCTGCCCCAGCTCTGGGGTTTAGGACAGACTTCGTCTCAAGGAAGCAACATAGAAGAAGGATAGAGGAAGACACCTGATGTTCTCCCCTACTGTGCAAGCATGAGCATGGGGCACACGTATGCATACACTATGCACACACCCAACCCCCAACACACAACACCACACTCACACACACACACACACACAAATAATAAGTGAAAAATTATACTTATCCCAGTCACTCATAGAAGAGACATGTCAAAAAGAAATCACCAAGGATGTTTTAGCAACTTGGCATTTTTGGCTAAGACAATTGATAAAATACATCCAACTACTGAAAAAGCATGGCACCTCTGACAACTCCATACAGTACATGCCACCAAGCAATGAGACAACCAACTGTGTCCACACATTTCCAAATTCTGCAGGTGGCAGGAACCTTTCACACACTTCCACACCCACATGTTATACTTGAACCATTGAGTCATCAGACCCTCTCCTGTAATATAAATCATAGAGTTAATCTTTGTCTGTTCAGGCTGTTGTAACAAAGTACCACTGGATGGGTAACTTATAAAAAGCAGAAATGGGGCTGGAGAGATGGCTTAGCGGTTAAGGCACCTGCCTGCTAAGCCTAAGAACTCCCGTTCAATTCTCCAGATCCCACATTTAGCCAGACGCAAAATGATGCAAGGGTGCAATGCCATGCTTGCCCACAAGGGGGCGCAGATGTCTGGAGTTCATTCACAGTGGCTGAGAGGCTGCTGGTGAGCCCATTCTAGATCTGTCTCTCTCTCTCTCTCTCTCTCTCCACCCCACCCCCCCAAAAAAAGCAGAAATGTACTTCCCAGAGCTCCTGGGGCCAAAATGTCCCAGATGCATGTAGATGTAGAATGACTGCATTTTCTGGAAAATTGAATCACTATATGGTGACCGCACATCTTGACAATGGATACTGCTTTTTCTCAAGATCTGTTTTGCTTGGAGTCACAGGTCCCCTCTCCTGATTCACATAGATAACCTCTTCTTGCTGGGCATTCATGTGGTTGGAGGACAAACGCCCAGTCACTTAAGTCTTGCCCCAGCCTTTAACACCATCAATTTGGGAACTGGGATTTGAACACATAAATTTTTGGGTGGGCACAAGATTCCAGATTAGTGTCTAAATATTTTCATCAGAGCTTTTGTAAAAGCATCATTTTCTATTCTTAACTATATGATGATGTACCTCTCTTCCATGTTGGGATCTAAATTTCTTACATTAGATATCACAAAGTTATTTATTTCATATCATCATAGTATTAACCAACATATATTAAATCCTTAGTCATTTAGCACTATGCTTAAATTTTCTCATCTGTAAAATAGAGTTAATGACAGTTATTTTATTCTGAGACTTACAGAATGCATACATAGCTGTTCAAATTGCCTGGAATTATAAGGATATGAGAATTACACTATTCACTGTGTCAGCTGACTTCCTGCAGCGAAAGGAAGCTGGTTTAGCACTCTAGCCCCAGAGTGTTAGTAGCGGGATCTTCAAGGCCAGTTCTGGGGATTTGCCTATCCACAAACAGCCTGTCGCGGAGGTCAAGGAAAGAAACACCACGGCTAGGGCAGCCTAGTGTTGTTCTCTGACAGGCGTTCAGCATAAGTCTGATGGTAGCATAAGAGGGAGAGAAGATTAGAGAATCATTTGAAAGCTGGCAGACGGGAGGAAGAGCGAGGTTCTCCCCGAGACTCCGCACAGTTGCTGGGATCTAGAGAAGGAACATCACCCTCCGTCTGCCCATGCTTCCACTCAGAGTAAGTTATTCCCCTCTTCAAGGGCAACACACACACACACACACACACACACACACACAACAGCAGCCTCCCTCCTCTCTCCTGGAGACAGGCTGAGCGCCTCCATACATTCCACCTGGCTGAACTTCCGAGGGAGGGCCGGAAAGGGCCAGATGTCACTCCAGGGTGACAAGGAAATACCAGAGTGCCGGTGATAAAAACCCTTAGCTCTCTGATTTCCCTGAAGGTCAGTGACATAGACACAGGGGCAAAATAAAAGGAGCCATCCCAATTTTCCTCCAGGCATTGAGAACAGTGACTGGCTGCCTGGCAGCAGCCCTTAATTAAGCACTCTGTTTCTGCTCACAGGGCCCCAGCCATTTACCATTGACACTAAACACTATTTCTTCAGTGTCAGGCACTACCGTTAGGTCTCTATCAAAGCTTCCTGTGTCCGTCAGAGGGCCACTTAGTGTCATCATAAAACCTAGCTATGGCATTTTCTTTTCTGTTAACACTCATCCAATGAATGTAGGGGCTGGTGTGTTTGTGTGGGTGCCTGATAGAGGTGTGCATGCATGTGAATGCGTGATGCAAGAAACCATCAGACAGTAAGAAAAAGCGTTCATAGTGTCCCATAGCAGCCTCAGCGCTCCATTTCATTGATGAATGACAGCCACTAAATTGGAAAGGGTTGAATGGGCTTCCATTTGAAATCACCACGTCTGTCTTTGCTCCACATGGCCCGCCTTTTAGCACTGGAGCTGAGCACTATTTCTTTGATGCAGGCCTTTCTTTTAGATTCTCAATCAAAGCATTGTTGTGTCAGTCAGAGGGCCACTTAGTGTCATCAGGAAGTCTAGTTATGCCATTTCCATTTCTCTGACACTCCATCCAACAAAGTTTTCTGTGCATTGAAAAAAAAAATTTGGAGACTTTCAATGTGCTTGAAGAACTAAGTGTTAGCTATCATTTGGGAGAGAGAGAGAGAGAGAGAGAGAGACGAGACCAGTGGCGCAGATACAGAAATGAGCCAATGTCAGAGCTGAGCTGAGTACTGTGGACTTTTTTTTTTTAAATCTACTGACCTCAGTCTTAATTTTTCTTTGTTTTACCAACATCTTGGCTGGATCCTTCCTCGGAATCATTTCTACCAGTTCCCTGTATCTGATGCATTAGTCTGTCCCCCTGGAGTATGGACATTTCACATCCTCTGATAGTGTAGAGGAGTGCTTAAGAACAGAGTCTCAAGCCTGCCTGCCTGCCTACATACCAGCTCCAGCACGTACCAATGGGATGACCTTGGAAAAGGGTGCTCCTGAACCTCTCCATGACCTGGTTTATTCAGTCACCTCCATAAATCTACTAAAACAAAGTGCATCACTGCCAGGCTTGGAGGTGCACGTGTTTAATTCCAGCTACTTGGGAGGCTGAGGCAGGAGGATCACAACTTCAAGGCCAGCCATGGCAACTTAGGAAGACTAGATCTCAAAACTTTAAGACAGTTTTGAGCATTACTAGTTAACAGTGGTAGAGAGCTTACCCAGCATGCACTAAGCCTTGTGTTCATCCTCCAAGACAGCCACCGAACAATGACAAAAAAGATCTTTCCTTGCAGAGTTGTTATGAGGGTGAAATTAGTTAATATGTTGTTGTATAGCCAGTAACTCCAAATTGAAACATTCCTGGAGGGAAGGAGGGGAGCTCATGAGACTCAAAGTAAAATAATTGCAAGTCTCAGGAAGCTCTTAAAACTTACAGGACTCACAAGGGCCCTCCACAAGTTCACAGAAGCTATAAGACACTCTGCATTCTGCCACACTTACTATATATAAATTTTGTACTGTAATGGGAAAACTGGGGTTCTGGGGTGCTTCCTGGAACCCCAGGCCCTGAGTTCATATCTGCAAACTAACCAAAGAATTGGCATTTCCAGATTCAAGAGAATGATTTTTGAATTACCTCACTTTGGGCTGGAGAGATGGCTTAGGGGTTATGGCGCCTGCCTCCTAAGGCTAAGAACACTGGTTCCAATCTCCAGCATTTCCAATCTCCAGGTCCCACGTTTAGCCAGATGCAAAGTGATGCAAAGGCACAATGCTGCACTTGACCACAAGGGGGCGCACACATCTGGATTTTGTTCTCAGCAGCTGAGACACTGCTGGCGCACCCATCTCTGTCTTCTTCTCCCTCTCCCTCTCTCTCTGTGTCTCTCTCCAAAAAAAAAAAAAATAAAAAATTTTTAAAAATTTTTAAAAATACCTCTTTATTCAGATTTTACAAAGGCATGCAGAAAGGGGAAGGCTGGGAGGTCAGGGGAGATAAAATGGGGTGAAGAGAAGTACACCATGTGGAGCCCAAAAGCCCATGTGGGCCCCGTGTAGCTCAGGAGTCTGTGTATGACCAGATATGGATCTGGGGAAAAAGCACGGAAAGAAAAGAGAAAAGAAAGTTCAAGGAGCTCCTGTCATATGAGGATCTTGAGGGGATAAAGAAGCCATGTGGAGAGTAAGAGCTAGGGGGCCTCCTGACTGGGCCTGGGCTAGGGCCTAGGCCGAGCCCCTCCCCCTCCCAGCTGGGCCTGGGCTGGCATGGCCCAGGCCCAGTTGAGGGAAAAACACACCCACAGCTGGAAGTTCCCAAGTGTGATTAAGAGAGAGAGAGAGCCTGCCCTCCCCTTGCAAAGGTATTTATAACCTTAGGGTGGTGGGCTGTCTTTGGGCCCAGGTGAACCAAAGGGCCAGCTGGTTGGTTAGGACTAGAGGCTGTCTCGGGAAGAGATTAGCTCTGACACCAAGTTCCAGGGGCTGAACTTGACCAACCACAATGTTTAAATCTATGAAAGACCTCCCTCCCAGGAGGTGGTCCTGACTGTCTGTGGATAAACAGTTCTACAGAGCTAGGCAAGAGAGATGAGAAGTCAGATCATTTTGGATTTCTAGCAAGTGCAAACTTTTCTGCCCTTTTTACCTTTAGGGGTCCAGTCACCCTAATTCTACCCACCCACCCGCCCCTGTTCAGAACAAACCTGCGGGGTTACAGCTCTTGGGTGGTCATCCGTGCTGGGATGGGCTTTTCAGTGATGGAGCTGCTGCTGAGTGGTCCGTTCTCTGGAAAGCAACACTGGTAAACTCGTTGTTTCACCAAGTTGTACTTCAGTCTGTTGTCCATGCCCTGTCTGGAGTGGAAAGATGTCTATTTCACCATCTCACCAAGAAAAGCTCATGGAACATATGTGTGGACATTTAGAACAATTGTTGGCTGGCAATAAATGCTGTGGAGATGTTTGCTCTTATTATAAATTGTGCTGGCGTCTCTAAGTTTCATCCATCCAAAATATCTCTATGTGCACACTTCTCTGTCATGTACATCAGATAAATAGGTTATCATGTTTTCTGCCTTAAAAAAAGCCATAACATTTGGACTTTCATTTGGTGCACATTTATTTATTTTGGAAACTATAAGAGATAATTGCACATTTCTCTTGATTTTTTTTTTTTTTTTTTTTTAGAAAAGACATTTTCCTTTTTATGCATTTGGAATGTTGTATGGATAAGTGTCATGTTCTACTTGTGGGGTCATGGAGAGGCATGCTGGCCCAGGAATTGTGCATGGGCCTGCAGCATCTTTACCCCCTGGTTCCTGGTGAACAGGGTTTCTGTCTCATCCACAAAGTCCCCAGGCATGAAGCCCTGGTGGGAAGAGTGGAACCTGGCCAAAAGAGACTGCGCTCAGTTATGTGTGTGCTGGAACCAAGATCTCTGCTTGCAGGACATTTTCTTACTAATAAGAAACACGATGAAACAGGGCTGGTCTTTGGATTCGAAATCTGAACCATTAGCCCATGTACTTGAGTAGCTTCCATTGCTGACTAATCATGACACTGTATGAGGAGATGGCACAGTTGATACCGTGCTCGCCTTACAAGCATGAGGACGTGAGTTCAATCCCCAGGACCCATAGAAAAAGTGGAGGGCATTTGTAATTGCAGCACAGGGAGGTTGACAAAGGAGGATCCCTGGGGCTTTCTGGGCAACCAAGCTTGTCTAATTGGTGAACTCCAGGCCAATGAGATACCTTGTATACATGCACCCTGACACACAAATGGGTGCAAATGCACAAAAGGGCTATAACGTTAGTGTCAAGTTGGGGGCTTAAGTCCTAATTTTAGCACATCCGCAGAAACCTAGATTTGCATATTTGTAGAAACTTGCAAGTGATGATAGATGCATGAACAGTTACCCTGACGGACTTTGGTAAATGGCTGTTGTGTCTCCTGTTTAGGAGAAGAGCAGTGCACAACAAAGCAGGGAGCCCGAGGAAGGAGTTGTCCACGCTCCTTGTTGTCCTCCTCCTCTTTGAAAACATAAATGCTCTTAGCAGTAAAGTTTAGCAAACTCTGTTTTAAAGAATACAAAAGAACAAAGAAGTGGGCTGAAGTGATGGCTCAGTAGTTAAGGAGTTTGCTTGCAAAGCCTAGAAACCCTTGTTTGATTCCCTGGTACCCATGGGAAGCCAGATCCACAAAGTGGCACATACATCTGGAGTTCCTTTGTAGTGACTAGAAGCCTTGTCATGCCTGTTTTCTCCCTCTCCCCCCCCCTCTGTTTATCTATCTGTCTCTCTCTCTGCTTGCAAGTAAATAAATAAAAAATAAATTTAAAGAGAACAAAGACTTTGTTTGAGGATATTTTGTTTGAAAAAGAATAATTTACTGCTAATGAAAACACACTAATTTTAATTCTTGCATCTTTTCAGTATCTCAGATTGTTTTTCTCATTTTCAAAAGCATTACTGTGCTCCATTAATTTAAATGACATTTGCTTCTCAATGAAGAGCATTTCAGTTTTAAAACAGTTTATTATTTTGCTGTTTTTTTTTCTTAAGTTGGATGTTCTAGGAGAAAGAACAAAGCAATTACTCAATGTTTACCAATTTGAGCACCCCAGCACACAGGAGTGTAAAACAGGGCACTAGAAAAGAACTCACTTCTCTCCCATTTAGAATGCAAGGGTTTGGTAAAACTGCCTGGGCTGATATGGGGATTGAAATTGCAATCATGATGGGCTGAGCAAGGAGTAAAGTCTTCAGGTGAGGATCCCCTTTCTGTTAAAAAAATAAAAGTAGGGGCTGGAGAGATGGCTTAGCAGTTAAGCACTTGCTTGTGAAGCCTAAGGACCCTGGTTTGAGGCTCGTTTCCCTAGGATTCACGTAAGCCAGATGCACAAGGTTGGCACATGCACCTGAAGTTCATTTGCAGTGGCTGGAGGCCCTGGCGTGCCCATTCTCTCACTATCTATCTGCCTCTTCCTCTGTCTGTCACTCTCAAATAAATAAATAAAAAATAAACAACAAAAAAATTTTAAAGTGGGCTGGAGAGATGGCTTAGCAGTTAAGGCACCTGCCTATGAAGCCTAAGAACACCCAATCTAATATCCCGGTCCTATGTTTAGCCAGATGCAAAAAGTGACACAAGTGTACAATGTCACAGATGTGCACAAGGGGGCACACACGTCTGGAGATCATTCACAGCGGCTGAGAAGCCCTGGTGTGCCCATTCTCTCTCTGCTTATTCCTCTCTCTTTCTCTCTCTCTCTCAAAAAAAAAAAAAAAAGTTAGACTTCACTATGAAGCTGTATGTGACAAGGATAATCAAACAGAACCACCCTCCTATCTCTCCAGAGAGGAATGAGGCCAGGGGAGTCCGCCAAGGTCACACAGCTAGCACTGACTCAGCCCTACCTGCTCAGTAGAACCTACCTGGCTCAAAGTGCACCTGAGCAAAAGCTAGAAGGGTTCCCTCTACGAACATCCAAGAATCTGAATCCCCCCTCAAAGAGACAAGTCACCCCTGATTCTCTTCTCAAGGGTCTGGGTTCTCCTGAAATCAACAAATTTGTTACCAGGGAAGCTGCCCAGATAGGGAGATTTGATGATGTTGGAGCACCAAAATCAACCCTGTGGTAAGCATTGCACAATCTCGGGGACAGTACCAGAAGTGGGACAAAAGCAGTATGCAATACCCCAAATCCTGTCCTCTGAAATTGGGGTGAGGTAGATTCATTGAAATGTCTCACATAGGCTCATGGGTTTTGAATAATACTTTGGTCCCCAGCTGTTGGCAATTTGGGAGTGTTGTGGGACTTTTGGAAGATGAAGCCTTGCTGAGGAGGTGAGTCTTGGCACTTTATAGTCCAGCCCTGCTTAACAGTGCTAGCTGACTCACTATTACTCCTCCTCCCTGCTGAATGTGTGATTGCCTGAGCCGGCCTCCTGCTTCTGCCATGCTTTTCCTGCCAGGGTGAAACTTTGCCTCCAAACTCTAAGCTGAAATAACCCCTTTAATTCCTTCCATTAGCTGCTTTCTGATTAAGAGTTTTGTTCCAGGGCTGGAGAGATGGCTTAGCGGTTAAGGTGCCTGCCTGCTAAGCCTAAGAACCCGGTTCCAATCTCCAAGTCCCACGTTTAGCCAGATGCAAAGAGACGCAAGGGCACAATACTGCACTTGCCGACAAGGGGGCGCACGCATCTGGATTTCGGTCACAGCAGCTGAGAGACTGCTGGTGTGCCCATTCTCTATCTGCCTCCCTCTCCCTCTCTCTCTGTCTGTCTCTCTCTCTGTCTCTCTCCAAAAATAAAAATAAAAATAAAAATTTTTTAAAGTTTTGTTCCAGCAATGAAAAAATAATTGCTACATGGGGAATGGGGAGAGCAATCCCTCCCATGGCCCTATGCTGTTTTCTCTTTGTGTTACCCAGTCCTACAACATGGATGAGTGTAGACTTTCACCAAAGGGAACAATGTTTGACATCCATCAGCTTCCCTCTTACACTCTAAAAGAGCCCAGAGGGTAGGGAAGATAAGGAGCTGACAACCTCCAAAAACGAAAAAGGAAAACACAGGGAATACAGCACACATCACACTCATATGGCATTGTTCTCTTCAGTAGTAAAGGAAAATCCAATTAACATGCCACAAAGGGTAATGCTGCCAGGCTCATGTTCCCATGTAAACTTCACATGAGCTTGTTCAGGCCTCTGTTGTCTTTTGCCGGAGCCGTGTAACAAGACTCGTGCAATGCTGATGTAGGCCAACACCCTCCTTGAACAAGTAAGGGAAGATGCAGCTTATACATGCTGTCCAGTAGTTATGACTAACCTGTGGCCAGTAACGTGTATGGCTTCATGAGGCGGATGAATGTGACCCAACATAAGATCATACACTTTCTTAAAACATAGGATTTTGTGCAAGTTTTTTGCATGCACATGTGTGTGGTGTGTACGCATGTGGATACATGCACTCATATATGTGTGTGGGTGCATGTGTGTTTTCAGGTGTGTGTGTATATACACATGAATGTGGATCCAGAGGGGACATTGGGTGTCTTCCTCAATCACATTCCATCCTTTTGTTTTTAAGACAGGGTATCTCATTGAAACTAGAAATCACCAATTCAGCTAAATTATGTAGACATTGAGCTCTGAGGGTCCCTTGTCTCCACCTCTCAAGGCATTGTCGCGTCCGCCTCGACCAGCAAGGAAGACGCAACACTTGGACTCTTCTTTCAGCAGTTTATTCAGGAACCTTGAACAATCTTCTGACCCGGGGCAAAGCCCGCCCGAAACTTAAGAAGCCTTTGAACAGCCAACCCTGGTGTGCCACGTGGTGAATGCAGATAGGTCCACATATACGGAAGCAAGCCTAGATCACGGCCCAAGCCAAATAAGGACTTCCAGGAGAGCACTCGCCATCGGGAAGGCGGAAGGCGGAAGCCAGCGCCATCTTTAAGGCGCGGCACCTCGCAGCTCTCTACAGTTCCCCCTTTTTTGTTTAAAACACGCAAAGCAACAGGCAAGGGTAGAGGTCTGACCTCCAGTAACTCTTAAAATAGGCATAGAGCCGTCTTGCATCTTTTCCCTGGAGGTGGGACCATGGATGCCAACCCACATGCAATCAGACTTGCCCTTCAGAGAGTCTTTCACAGCTAACTCTCCCTGCAGTGCTTTTGCCTCGCAGCCTGTGCCTGGTGTTTACATTTTTATGGTGGCTAACCATGCCTGGGGAGATTGTCCTGCCTCAATAGCCGAGAAGGCCTGGACGATCATGACTGCATTCCGTTTTTGTGTTACTCTGATCTTACATAGACACCACAAGCAAACCAAGGAGACCAGTAACAGAAGGCCTGCTAAAGCCCCCATGCCCGCCCACTCCTTCAGATGATTCATAGCGGAGATCAGCCAAGATGACAATCCGGATGCAAAAGAGAGGTCCATGCGGGTAGAATTCACATTAACTACAGCCAGCCTCAATTCTTTTAAGGTATCTTCAAATTCAAGCGACCAATTCTGTAATAGAAAACTAGACAAAGATCTGGATAAATTTGCAGCCCTAGTATAATTTATATATTTTGAGTTAACTGAACCACAGCAGCTGCGAGGCCAGCATTGGTCAATGGCCCTCCCAACTCTCTGCAGACTTTCATCCATACCTCCAAGCCTTTACTCTTATAGGGAGTAATAGCGGCCCTGCATTCTTTGGTGCATTGTTCATAAACAAGTTGTTTAATCAAAGGCATAGCTGTGTCAGGATCCCCAAACACTCTCCCTGCAGATGGCAGGGAAAACGATAGCATGAGCAGAGGGTGGACATCACTCTCTGGTCAACATAAGGTGGACAACAGCAACAGGAGAGTGTGCCAAACACTGGCAAGGGGAAGCTGGTTATGATACCCATAAGCCCGCCCCCAACAATACTGCCTCCAGGAGGTGTTAATTCCCAAATTGCCATCAGATGGGAACATACTCTGCCTCCAGGAGGTGTTAATTCCCAAATTGCCATCAGCTGGGAACCTAGCATTCAGAACACTTGAAGTTTATGGGGGACACCTGAATCAAACCACCACATTCTGCCCCTGGCCCCTGTAAACTGATAACCGTACATGATGTAAAATGTAATGCATTCATGCAAATTTAAAGGTCCCCATAGTTTTTATCAATTCCAATGATGTTCATACGTCCCCATAATCCAAGGTCTTTTAACTGAGCCATAATACCAAAAATAATCCCCCCAAAAAACCCCATAATGGCACAGAATAAACATTCACACTGCAAAGGATGGCATTGGGCAAAGCAAAGAAAATATATATATATTTTTTTTTTCTTCTTTCTTTTTTTTTTTTTTTTTTTAATTTTGATCTTTCCATTTGTTCTATGAGAGCCTGCAGCTCCTCTTCAGAATCCGTAGACTCTGAATCTTCTAGCTCAAGTGTTGGGTATAAGTTGTTCTTTGTTTTTGCCTCTTTTTCACTGTTTGCCTGTTCCGACCTTTCTTCCTGTAGCATCTCTAAGGCCGCCTGTCCATTTTCCACTGCCTCACTGCATTGTTGGTCCTCGAGGCAGTTCCTCACTAACCTCCAGATCGATCTTACCCCGCCCTTAAGCGTGCCTTGGTCTGCTGCAAAATCAAGATCTTCGCCCAATTTTTCCCATGAAGGGATTGTAAGACTTCCAGAGCGCAAACCAAGGGGCTATGGCATCACATTCCTCCAGGAACCTCTCCAGGGTACTCCCCTTTATCTTTAAGTTTTTTGAACGAAGCAGCTCATTCAGAGCCAAAAAAATTGGGTGCGAGTGAGAAGCGCCCATGGCTAAATTTGCAAAAAATTCTTTTGAAACTTTTATTTTCGGTTCGCTACACCGCGAACCCTTCCTGCTCCCTCTTTTTCTACCGAGAGGAGCAAAATCCCCGCTTTTGTCGTGGATTCCCACCTTACCTGGGAATTTAATACCCGCTTTTGTCGCGGATTCCCATCTTACCTGGGAACTTACCAGTGCACTGCCCTGACTGCAGAAAGTTCTGAGTCCCTCTCTGAGTGGTTCCCCGTATGGGCCACCACTTGTCGCGTCCGCCTCGACCAGCAAGGAAGACGCAACGCTCGGACTCTTCTTTCAGCAGTTTATTCAGGAACCTTGAACAATCTTCTGACCCGGGGCAAAGCCCGCCCGAAACAAACTTAAGAAGCCTTTGAACAGCCAACCCTGGTGTGCCACGTGGTGAATGCAGATAGGTCCACATATACGGAAGCAAGCCTAGATCATGGCCCAAGCCAAATAAGGACTTCCAGGAGAGCACTCGCCATCGGGAAGGTGGAAGGAGGAAGCCAGCGCCATCTTTAAGGCGCGGCACCTTGCAGCTCTCTACAAGGCATGACGCATGACGCATGACACATGACCTCTCATGGGTACTGGGGATCTGAACTCAGGTCTTAATTTGTGTATTTTACTCACTAAGCTATCTCCCCAGCCCATGCAATATTTTCTACAACTCCATCATGCAATTCTCAAAAATGAGCTTTGTAGGGGCTGGGGAGATGGCTTAGCAGTTAAGGCATTTGTCTGCAAAGCCTAAGGACCCTGGTTCCATTCTCTAGGTCACACGTAAGCCAGATGCACATGGTGGCACATGCGTCTAGAGTTCGCATGCAGTGGCTGGGGGCCTTGGCATGCCCATTCTCACTCTCTTTCTTTCCCTCTGTCTCTAATAAATAAATAAATAAATAAATAAATAAATAAATAAATAAACATACAATCTTAAAAAAATGAGCAACATTGTGTCACCATGTCAAAAGGTAGAGTTACACATATCACTAAATGCAATTCTAGATTACAGGTAGGCAGAGGAAATCACAACATGTCCTTATCTACAATAAAAGGCCCACTGAGCCCAAGATGACTCCCCTACTGCTCAAGGATCAATCCTAATGGCCCCTAGTACCATCTGTCCTAGGCATCCCAGTAGTATAAGAGATCAGACCTGGCTGGAAAAATGGCTTAGCAGTTAAGGCATTTGCCTGTGAAGCCAAAGGATCCCAGTTTGATTCTCCAGGACCCATGTAAACCGGATGCATGAGGGGCACATGCATCTGGAGTTTGTTTGCAGTGGCTAGAAGCCCTGGCATGCCCATTATCTCTCTCTGTCTGCGTCTCTTCTATCTCTCTCTCCCCCTCTCTCTCTCTCTGCTTGCAAATAAATAAATCAAAATTAATAAAAAAGAGATCAGACCTGAAAAGAACCCTCCACTGTTTGATCACTCACCTTTCCCCATCAACCACTCCTGGGATAATTCCTTGAATTTTTCCAACCCCTATCATCTCAGCAACCTACAACTGCTGAAGCTAACCAAGTCAGAGATGGCTCGATTAAGTGTTTGACAGGCAAGCGAGTAAAGGCAGACACAGTCGTGAGCTTCCGTAATAGCAGTGTGCCTACAGTGAGCGGGAAGTCAGAGACAGGAGGATCCTCAGAAGCTCCCAGACCAGTTACCTTAGTGAATACAGCGGGTAACAAGAAAACCTGCCTCAAACAAGATGGAAGACCAGGACCAATACCCCGGGTTGTCCTATGACCTCCACCCATGTGCCATGATGGGCACATCCACACACTGAACACACACACACACACACACACACACACACACACACAGAGAAAGAGAGAGAGAGAGAAAAAATAAGCTTAATAAGAAAGCCAATGAATAAGATCTCCTGAGATATTTCCTTATATCCCTGGGAAACCAGAAGACCACAAGCTGTACGCCTAGGAATTTGTAAAGCCAGACGCATGGACAGCAAGAAATATAGACATAAAACAACCCAAGAAAACCTTAAGAAATTCACTTTTGACTGATCTTGAGTTTCTGGAAAGGACCATGAGCCATGACGCCCTGATTCCTCACATGAAGCTCCCCAGCATCAGAACTCGGCTGACATCAAAGCCATCAGATTCACAGGAGCCACGAACAGCTTGTTACGACCTGAATATGAACTGTACTGGAGTGACAGTAAGCTTCAGGTCCAGATGTTCAACTGAAACTCTGGATGCCAGTTACGGAGCCTGACTTGGTGGCATTGTACATGTCAGCTCATCAGATATAAGAGTGATCTTCATTCCAACCTGGTCACATTGTAACTTTATGAATTCACCAGGGAGTTTCTTCCCACGGCATACTATGGGGCTTGAACTGGCGTGTCTTGCTCAACCAGAGGCTAAACGTCCTTTGGGGACTTTCCAGAAAGCGACTCCACCGCCTCGGGAGACTCAGAATGTTGGGATGTCTGCCCCTGCACAGTGAGAGAAAGTTCAGCCTCCACACAAAGGCCTGGATGATCTGATGGGATGTCGTAGAAGGTTGGAGAAGGCTGCACCTCCTGAGCATCTGCTGGAGACTTAACTGGGGTCTCCACATGGATGCCAGAAGATTCAACCTCCCCAGGAGACTCAAATGGCTGAGCTGGTGGCTACTGCAGACTGGGCTTCCACCAGAGGAACTCCTGCTGGACTGGGGATGACTCAGCCTCCTTCCCTCCTTCACAGGCTTGGGAGTTAAATGTTAAGTTCCACACCTACAGGCTCATCTGTAATATGGAGCAATCATATTCCTTCTGACTGGGATTTTGAACCATCCTTGGCGGAGTCAACTGTACTCTTCAGAGAGGAGGAATCTGGAGCTGGGACTGAAACCTCTTGTTCAACTGGACGTTTGACCTCTGGGAGGCAGAGTTTCATCTTCCAATTTACTTCCTGAGTTTTGAGGTCTTGAGGGAGCTCTGAAATCTGATTTGGGGCCTCTTGTTGGATTGAAGGTCCAGCCTCCTCAGGGGGCTGTAGGGGCTGACATAGAGCATCTCGCTGAGGTGACAATGATTGGACCAGCTCAGAAGTCTGGATTTTCAGTGTGGGTCTCCAGAGGGAATCGAGAAGGTCCCACTTGTTCAGAGGGGCAGGGTGAGGGGCAGAGCTGAAGGCTCCTCTAAGTTTTTCTGGGATTACAGAGGCAGCCTGTCAGAATGAGTTATAATAATATTGGAGAACTAGAGAGATGTTCTATCTTTTCTGTGAAAGGGTTAAAACACACACAAACTCAATTCTGTGGGAAGCCCTTGCCCCCTTTCTGAGTGACTTGAGCCCAAAAGCATTCGTTCCTTGAGTCCAGAAGAGTTAACGATTCTTGAGACCAAGTGAATCATCTGTCCTTGTGACCAAAAGTCAACAATCTTTGAAAGCAACGCTTCTATTTCTACATCTGGTAAAAGGACCCAAAATCTTCCCTCCCTCTAGTTTTACCCTAGAAACCGTATTATTTTTATATTTTTAGCCAATTGCAAGAGCTGGTGAGACAAAACTCTGACCCAGAGTAATGCTCAGGAACTTGCTTGCCTTAGGGAATATGAAAACTCCAGCAGAACCTCTGGTTTTGCACTTGCCAATATATTTTGGATTGTGTGGCCATTCTCAAACCTTAGACTCATTTCTGAAAAGACTCATAACCATCTTGCAAGGTTTCTCTCTCAAGCTGAGGTTCTACATTTTATCTTGGAAGTTTCAAGCACAACCTTACCAAGCTGACCAGTGTTGAACCTGATGTTTTTTTTTTTTTTTTTCTTTCTAATTTTCCTTTAGAGGCATGTCTCCTTGAAGACAAAAGCTTTATTTAACCAATGAACCAGTATAAATGCATATTCTGTGTCATCTATGCTCTGCATATTAGAATAAATACATTAGTTAAATAATATTTTCATGTCAGAATTCAATATTGTGTGTGTGCTTATTTTAAAATATTTTACTTATTTATTTATTTACTTGAGAGAGAGAGAGAGAGGGAGAGAGAGGCAATTGGCACACCAGGGTCTCTAGCCACTGCAAACTGATTGCAGATGCATCCGCCACCATGTGTATCTAGGAATTGAACCTCGGTCCTTGGGCTTCACAGGCAAGCACCTTACCCTCTAAGCCATCTCTCCAGCCCTGTTTATCTTAATTTAGAGACAGATTTTTTTTTTTTCAATTAAAAAAAATACCAACACTCCAATCAGAAAGCAATTGGTTTCTTCCATAGCATTCATGCCACTATTGCTCTAGTGGAAATCTCTTCTCTGGCAGGTCAGTTTTGGGGTACACAGTGTCCACCATTCTAAGTATTCTTGGCCTGACACTTTGGGAAACATCTACCTTTTGTTTCAATAAATCTCCTTTGCATTAAAAAAAGAGATACACTTAAAATGTGACAACAAAAACTTTTAAAAGATTCAGTGGAAGAGGGCATGGGAGGAAGACAAAAGAAGATAGCAAAGGGGGCTATGATAAAAATATATTGAGTACATGTATGAAAATTGTCAAAAGATTTTAAAACACTGAAAAATATCTGTAGTACAATTTACAAATATGTTTCATTTCACTCTTATGTGTTTTGGAGTCAGTGGCATTTTAAAATAAATTTGGAGTATCACCACTTACTGAATTGTAGATTTAATAGGAGTATATAACAGAAACAATAAGTAGGACATTGGTGAAGTAATTGCTCCCTCCATAAAGACGATAAACCAATGAGCTCTATGAACGTTTACTGCTGGTCTTCCTTAGGCATTAATTTTCATGCAGTATAAATATCAGATTTACACGTGATTGTTAGATACTGAACAAGCTGTTGGAATGGCAGCTAACTCACACATTTCTTTTTGTCCTGTTTTGCTCCTGTGGTAATTGTAGGAGAATATTAATCACTGCAATGGTCTTTTAAATGATTAAATAGTCTGACTGCCATATTCACCTTCCATATAGAGACTGCTGAGAATAAGTTGTCGTGAAGCTGAGTAATAACCATGACTGTGGGTTATAGGAACATAACTAGCACAGCAATTGTTTTTTTTTTTTTAATGCCATTTCAATTAAATTCAAATGGTAAGCAGAGAATTTTTCTCTTCACAAGATAAACACATTCAACCAATAACCTTTCTCACACCATGTTCTGAAACTTATTTTCTTTTAAGGATATTGATTATTTCAAAGCTCAGATCCTTAAAAGTGCAGTATCATGCTTGAGGCATTTTGTTCCAAGAACCAATTGCACATTTGCAAACAGGGTGGACAATGACTGATGTCGTAGAGGGTGAGGAGGCAACTATGTCACAGATGGCCACTTCTGCTTGGGGTCAGACCCATCACAGAGGTTTAATGAGTTACGCTGAAATGACTAAGAGTAGCATTCGTGAAACACCATCTATGACATCCCGCTTGGGACTCAGAGGTCTTCTGAGATGTGCTTACATTTTTGAGCTCTACACAGGCTTCCAGAGCAGACAGTAAGATGCTTCTTATGTGTAAACTCTGAAAGTTTTTTTTTTCTCAAATAGTTTTTTTTAATCCATTATCATGTCAATGATAAAGACTTACCACTTTCTTTCTACCTGAGATATTTCCAGATATAGTATGAGAACTAAACACTTTCATTCAACTCCACATCCATGAATTCCGAGTTATTACTGAGTGTCCGCTCAATATCAAACCTTGTAATCAAAGTTCCACTGTGACAAACAGCAAAGACATGTGCTGTGGCTTGAATGTAAAATGTCCCCTGTAAGCTCATGTGCCTTTGAACACTTGGTCCCAAGCTGGTGACACCACTTTGGAAGGCTGTGGAACTTCTAGGACGTGGAGCTTTACTGGATGAAATGGCTACCACTGAGAGATGGGCCTTAAGTTTTTATAACTCAGAGTCACTTCCTGTTTTGTCTCTTCTTCCTGACTATGGACACAGTGTGACCAGCCTAACTCCTGCTGCTATGCCTTCCTCATCACGATGGCTCACCCCTAGAGTTGTAAGAGGAAATAAACCCTCCCTTCCTTAAACTGCTTCTTGTCAGGTATTTTGTGATAGCAACAAGTGAAGTAGCTAATATATCATCCACCTACCCTTCCTGGTATATATACTGTGAGAACAAAAGTACACATGAATAACACATTTCATATACCTACATTGTTTAAAAGTTAAACATCAAGCTCACAAAGGACTGGACAAAATTATTTTTCTCTGCATATTCTAAAAAAAAAAAAAAATCATGCTTTCTTGACTTGTGGGTTTAAGTTCTTGTGGGTTTAAGTTTAGAATCCACACATTCATTGAATGTTCCTGCCAGAATAAGGTGGAGCCAAAAGCCAACCCCTTACCACTGGCTCTCATTCGGAAGCCCCCATCTGCTCTCCCTCTCACTTCTTCCTACCTTCTGTCTTGCAAACCTTTCATGCACACATATGTGGATTCCTCAAGTGACTGCAATCTTTGACCCCACTTTCTAAAAACAACCTCTGAGTATAAGGGTAGATTCAGGAGCAGGACCCTGGATACCTGGAAGTCAACTCAGAATCACGGGGGAAAGGAATTCTAAGCACCTCAATAAGGGAAGTATTAGAGGAAAGAAGCTCAAACCTCGGTGTGGATGGCTCTTCCCTTCTGTCCACCATGGAACAGCCTTCTGGGTCTTTGGTAACTTGAATAGGGCAGAGCCTAATGGGATAGCCACAGGGTCGACCATTTTATACAGAGCCATTGCCACCTGAGGGGTTCCACCTCACCACACTGGGAGACTTGGCCTTGAAATCAGTTGCACCTGGGGGGCTGCTATTCCATTTATTTATTTATTTATTTATTTATTTATTTATTTATTTATTTGCAAGCAGAGAGTGAGAAGGAGAAGGGAAGAGGGGGAAGGAGTGCATCAAGGCCTCTTGCTACTGCAAATGAATTCCAGATGCATGTGCCACTTTGAGAGCCTGGCATTATGTGGGTACTGGGGAATCAAATCCAAGCTGTCAAGTTTTATAAGCAAGTGTCTTTGAACCACTGAGTCATCTTTTCTGTCTGGTTGCTATTTTTGAAATTCCATTTGTTTGCTTCATTGTTTAACCCTGAGTTCAATTTCCATATATAAAATATATAATTTCCCTTCAGGATTATTTCTGAGTTTGGGTAGCAGTTTATAACTTTCAGGCATTTCATCTAAATTGTTATATTTATATTCTTGTCTATTTGACATATTTTCTTATTATCCTTTTTTTAAATTGTTTGTTGTTTATTTTTTATTTATTTATTTAAGAGTGACAGACAGAGAGAGAAAAAGGCAGACACAGAGAGAGAATGGGTGCACCAGGGCCTCCAGCCACTGCAAACAAACTCCAGATGCATGCACCACCTTATGCATCTGGCTTACGTGGGTACTGGGGAATTGAGCCTCAAACCAGGATCCTAAGGCTTCATAGGCAGGTGCTTAACCGCTAAGCCATATTATCCTTTTTAATGTATGTGAGAGCTCTAGCAATATTCTTTCTCATTCTTAATAATGGTAATTTGTATATTCTCTCCTTTGCTTGGCCAAGTTGAAGAGGTATATCAAATTTTGATCTTTTCCAAAAAAAAGACTGGTTTTATTAATATTGCTTATTGTCATTGTTATCTAATAGATTTCTGCTGTTATCTATATTTTTAGTTTCCCTGTGGTTTTTCTTTTCCTCCTCTAGGTAGAAACTTCGGTTGTTAGTTTGAGATCTTCGCTTATGACCTAAGCTTCCGTGAGTTCACTCGTGTCCCCATCTTCACCCCAAAATGTTCATCTTCTAACCTGTAGCACCTTGACAGGTGAGCTTATTTGGAAATAGGCCATTTGCAGAATTAATTACTTAAATTAGCACCGAGGTCACATTGAAATAGCAAACTCCTCATCCAATATGATGAGTGTTACATTTCTCTTGATAAGAAAACCTTCACCACAGACATTCACGCAGTGAGGACACCATGTGGACACAAAGACAGCCATGTACAGCCAAGGAGAGTGGCCTGGAAGTGTTCCCTCCTCCCTGCTCCTACACAGTACTCAGCCTCATCGTTCTCAGTCCCTTACATCTGGGCTTCAGATTTGTGAAATAGCCATTTCCATTATTTCAGCCGCACCCGTTTTGTGATCTTCCTTTCCTAGTAAACTAAATCACAGTTTCATTTTGTTTCTGATTTCGGAACTGCTGAGAGTGAAACCCAGAGCCTTCCACATGCCAAGCAAAGCTCTTGTGCCAGCTACACCCCCAGTGTTCAAATGTAAACTTTCAGTGCTATAAATTTCCCTGTGAAGCATGACTTTAGCAGCAGCTCATAAATTTTGCTAGTTTAGTTTTTCATTTTTGAGGTGTCAAAATATTTTGTGATTTTCCGTGAGACTTCCTTTTCGACCCTCGGGTTATGCTGTTTATTTTTCAAGTCTCTGGAGATCTTCCAACTACTTTTCCGTTACTTATTTCTTGTTTTGTTCTATGAAAGAACAAAACTTATAAAAGTTCAGCTCCTTAAAGACTTCTATAATTTGTGTTGTGATTACAAATAGGACAACAGGTGACAAATATTCCACTTGAACTTGAGAAGAAAGCGGATTCTGTTCTTGTTGGGTGGGGCACTTGTTAAATTTCAGTTAGATCCCAGTTTGTTAAGATGCGTTTTACTCCCTGGCTGATTTTTCTCTCTGCTGATTTGCCCCAGATGATTAAACAACAGAGTTAAGCTTCAAAGGTAGTCGTGAATCTGATCTGTCCATTTTTCACTGCAGTCCCATCAGCCTTTGCTTCATTCATTTTAAACCATCTCATAAAGGGGCATACACATTTAGTAATGTGATGTCCTGTTTGGGTGAAGTGACCCTTTTTGTCATGTACATAGCTCTTGACATGTTAATTCTCCATTGTGTCAAGCCTAGATTGGCTGACTGATTACAGCTCTTACAGCTATTTTATTATTAATGTATTCACGTAATAGCATTTTCTGTCCTTCGTCTTTGTATTTATCTTTGTTTGGGTTTCTTGTGAAGTACACCAATGCAATTGCTAAGTACTATGTAGGGTAGGTACTAGGTACCTAGCACATTTTAGAAACCAGAGATATAGCATGGAGTTCACATATTTTTAAAGAATCTAAAGAGGAAAAAACAATGTTAGCTTAGCTCATCAAATTTGTAGTCTACATTCAGCTCTAATACCATAGAGCTAAAACACGCCTCTGAGCCAGGTGCTTCTACTTCAGTGTATGACCACAGAAGAAACCAGGGGACAGAAACTAGCATTAGGGAAAATCCGTGGGCAATTTCCTAGCTAGATCTGCCAGCCGTGGGATTTTCTGCAGAAATCCGAGAAGCTTTAAAAAAAAAAAGAAAAAAAAAAAGAAAAAAGAAAAGAAAAGAAAAGAAAAAAGAAAAAAACTGAACCTTTTGGGGGACGTCCAGTCAAACTACCAAAGGTGGGGTCCTGCATTGCTAAACTAGCTACTTACCTGTAGCTTTTGGGAAACATGTTACTTTACTGTACTCACCTGTGCTCCTTGACCCATGAACACCCAAAATTACTTTCTCTGATTTCACTAAGAAGCCTGCTCCAAGCACTGATTGGCCAGACAGCCTCCCTGCTCAGTCAGCTAGTCAAGTTCATCCAAAAAGAGGGAATGTGTATCAGACTCACTGAGCCCTGTATCTATGTCCAAAAAGTTGCTTTTCTCCCATCCCCTCTATCTTACCAGTCTCCATTTAAATTTGTTTCTCATTCAAATAACAACTGACCTCTTCAAATGTGAGTAAATAATTTTCATGCAAATGGGCAAACAGGATGTTAAAAAAAAAACTTCTGAAAGTGCTTGTTATGTTTAATGTTACCAAACACATAAAATGGTACCATATATATATATATATATATATATATATATATATATATATATATTTTTTTTTTTTTTTTTTTTTTTTCCTAAGGACAGAACATAGGGCCTTGCACTTGCTAGGCAAGCGCTCTAACACGGAGCTAAATCCTTAAACATAATTTGTTTTTACTAAATTAAATCATGCCACTGACTTCAAGTAAATCCATTTTAGTTAGTTACCATGGTGTTTTCTGCAAAAATCTTCAAGATGTTCCTAACAGCAAATTTGCCTTAAGTAAATAAAAACTGACTTACATCTCTCTCCAATTTAAACATTTTAAGACATCAGAAATTTGCTTATCATCGAATTTCATGTTTCCTGCTAAGAGAAGTATCCCTTGATTGTAAAAAATGTGAATTTATTTTTTTTAATATATCAACTGTTCCAATTATGTAGCCACAGAACAGAAAATGAGAACTTCATCATAAGCCTGTTTTGGCACCAGCAAACTGAATGCAATAATGTAAAATTGTATAAATGTATGTTGATGATGAATTTAATAAGCAGTGTAAATTCTTTGAGCATGGAATTGAGAATAACTTTGTTCTGCGCTTAGTTTCTATTGAAACCAGCGGGCTGTCTTGTAGACAGCTGAGGAAGAGGATTTCCTAAGACTGGAAACCTTTGTAAACTCTTTAGCCCTGTGCTGAATGCTCTGGGCTAAGGAGGAGTGAGTGACTTCATGATCTGGAAAACGGCTCCAAGTTCACTGAGAAGACGAGCTGTGAGGAACTGTTACGCTGCTGGGACATCAGCCATTCCAGTATTCTTTGTTTTCAATTAATTTATTTGCAAATAGAAAGAGAGACAAACAAACAGAGAGAGAAGAGAGAGAAGAGAGAAGGCCCCCAGCTGCTGCAAACGAACTCCAGACACACATGCCACTTTGTGCATCTGGCTTAACGTGGGCACTGGGGAATTGAACATGGTTTGTTAGGCTTGGCAGGCAAGTGTCTGAGCTGCTGTGCCATCTCTCCAGCCCCTCAATATTCTTAGTAATAAATCAGGAGCAAATGACAAATATCTTTTTTCCCAAATATTTTTATTTATTTATTTAAACGAGAGAGAGAAAAAGAAAGAGGCAGATAGAAGAAAGAAGAATGGGCACACCAGGGCCTCCAGCCACAGCAAACAGACTCCAGATGCATGTGCCACCTTGAGCATCTGGCTTACGTGGGTCCTGGGGAATCAAACCTGGGTTCTCAGGCTTCATGGCCTAGTGCGTTCACTGCTAAGCCATCTCTCCAGCCTGATAACCATCTTTCCACCTTAAAATGAATGCTGATGTGCTGGAAAAGAGATGCAGGGTGCCTTTCATCTTGTTACGTTTTGTTAGTTTTTGGAGACACGGCCTAGGCTGGCCTCTGAAGGACGAGGTGTAACTATTTTCCTGCTTCTACCTCCCAAGTGCTGGCATTAGATGTGTGTGCCACTATAGCGGGGATCTTTGTGTTTCTTTCTTTGCTTGTGTGTGTGTACTGTGGTGTGGTGATGGTGGTGGTGGTGGTGCATGTGTGTAACATGGTATGTGTATGTACATGAATGAGCCCATGTGCCCCACCTCCATGTGCTTGCCTGGAGCAGAATGTTCCATGTCCCATTGTTCTTCTGACAGTTCTTATTTGCCCTGGAGTCTCCTACTGATCCTGGAGTTTGCCGTTTTTCTCATGAGCTCTGGCAGTTCTCAGGTCTCTGATCCCCTATGGGGCAGGAGCTATAGATGCACCTTGAGGTGGGTCCTGGGGACTGAACTCAAAAGACGTCTCGGGCCTCCTCACACCTCCATGCTTGCATACAAAGTGTTCTTAACCACTGAGCCATCTCTCCAGCCCCCTGCTTGGCATCTGATAACTTTTATATGCATGTACATGAGTGCATGGATGTGTATATGTGTAAGGAAAGTGTAAGAGAAAAGCGAAAAGGAAAAACAGACTTTATCAAGAAGTCCAGTGAGGGGCAGCAGCCTTCCCGCCGGATAAAGGCTGAAGCACTGAGCCAGGTTAGGGTTCAAACTTATAAGGAGGGTCCTAAGAAAAACGGACTAAACCAGCTATAGGTCCAAGGAAGTAGATAAGGCACTGTAGTTATTTGTGTCCTTGTTCAGAATAAGCTTTTTTTTTTTTTTTTTTTTTTTTTAAGCAAAATTGTCTAGGGAGGATATCCCACCAGACAGCTTCTGTTTTCTCAAGGTTTTTGAGCTAAGGAAAGTTTATCAATCAGGGGGAGTAGTCGGGCCTGTCAAGGCTTTTTTATTGTTTGCTAGTCTTAGTGATAGTTATTAACTCTTTAGTTTCCTCTAGTTTTCAGGAGGGCTGTTACCCCTTCAATATTTATATGCATGTGTGTGTTGGAAGTGCACATGCACACATGCGTGTATAGGCCAAAGGAAAAGGCCGGGTGTTACCCTCAGCAATTCCACCCCCCTCCTTTGAGACGGTCTCTCATTGGCCTCGAGGTCATCATTAGGTTAGACGGCTGGACCCTGAACCCCGGGGTTCTTCCTACTTCTGCTTCCACAGTGCTGAGATTACAGACACACACACACACACACACACACACACCATGCTCAGATTTTTTAAAAAATATTTTATTTTTATTTACTTATTTATTTGACAGAGAGAGAAGGAGAGACAGAAAGAGCGAGAGAGAGAGAGAGAATGGGCACACAACGAACTCCAGACGTGTGCTCCCCATTGTGCATCTGGCTACGTGGGTCCTGGGGAATTGAACCTGGTCCTTTGGCTTTGCAGGCAAACCCCTTAACCATTAAGCCATCCCTCCAGCCCCACGTCCAGCTTTTTTACTTGAGTTCTGGATCTTCATGCCTGCAAGGCAGGTACTTTACTGACTGAGCTATATCCCCATTCCTAGAATCTTAGAGTTTTAAAATTAGGGCTTTTAGTCCCTTGTCGTAGAACTCTAGTGATAGTTTATAAGTACTGCTAAGGTCTTTAAGTACCTTTAATTATTTGAGAATTCCTTAACAAAACAATTAAGTGCTCAGTGAGTTGGTTCTCCAAAGCAGTTCTTCAGAATGTAATGGATTTTATGCCACAAATTAACAGCAATATATTAAACAAGAATGCTTTATCTATTAAAATTGTTTGCAAATAAAGAGAGCCAAAACTTCAACATTCTAAGGACCTCAAAATGTTCTTTGTAAATGAAGAAATTGAATTCCAAGAACACAAGTGATTTACATAAAACCACAGAAAGCGAACGTTGGAATAAAGGTTTCCTAATTCTTACATGAATGTTTGGGGAAAAAAAAAAAAAGAAAGAGAGAAAAAGAAATTAAAAGTAAAGCAAATAAACCAGGTTCAGAAATTAACCAATTCTTTATTTTTTTCTCTTTTTCACCACATACTTCCTCCCTGCTAATAACTAAATGCTAAAGCTAAATATCTATATTTGATGAATGAACCAATTTGTGTTTCACTTTTATATTATGAATGTCTCCTAAAATATTGGCGGTGCTTTTTAAACTTTTTGCATTTTAATTATCTTACGGTACTTGGGGCTAAGGTTTTATGCCTGCTAATTAAGATTGTTACCACTCAGCTACCTTCTCAACTTTCCTTTTTTCTTATAATTTTGAAAGAAAATAACACTAAGTCACTCAGGTTGGTTGTGATCATCCTGTCTCAGCCCTCCTTGCAGCAAGGATCACAGGCCTGCATAACCGAGCCTGTCACTTGATAGCCCTGAAGGATGGCCAAGTCCATCAATAAAGATATGACTGAACTCAAAGACATTCTATAAGATCAGTTACATTGGCTAAGGCGAGAGGCCATTCAAGTAGCCAGAGGATGGGTTCCAAAGACACTATTCCCTATGGACTGGACTGACTCCTTCTGGTAGGAAACGTATAACCTGGGGAGATATGAACACACATCAATTGACTCCAGAAAAGGCACAGATGAGAGACCAAAGTACAATTTCACCAGGTAAACAAGTGAGTTTATTAGGGTTACTTACATAGCACAGGTGAGGGCTATAAGAATGGATGATTCAGGGCTGGAGAGATGGTTTAGTTGTTAAGGCATCTGCATGCTAGGCCTAAGAACGCTGGTTCCAATCTCCAGGTCCCACGTTTAGCCAGATGCAAAGTGACGCAAGGGCACAATGCTGCACTTGCCCACAAGGGGGCGCACGCATCTGGATTTCGTTTGTAGCGGTTAAGAGGCTGCTGGCGCGCCCATCTCTATCTGTCTCCCTCTCCCTCTCTCTCTGTCTCCCTCTGTGCCTCTCTCCAAAAAAAAGAATAGATGATTCAAGGACACCTGTGAAATGCTAACCCCAGCAGAGGTGACAGCTCGCAGAAACAGCTTCTCAGGAGCGCACCGCATGACATGGAGACAACTTTCCAAATCACAGTCTCTTCCCACCACCCCCCCCACCACTTATTTGCTGCTTCAATAACCTTGAGTGTGGGGGGTCTTATGACCTTGTAATGTTCAGCCCTCCCACATGTGCTTACCTCTTTGCAGCCCTTCTCCTCCTCCAGCAGGAAATGTTTCAATTTAGGGGAAATTGCTAGCTGGCACTCCTCCATTGGTTTAGACTGAAAACACTGGGGTTGCTCTGTAACCTACGTAACAATATACTCACTGCTTCCTACTATATGTAAAGTGGTACAAAGAGAAGGCCATGCAACTGTTTAAAACAGAACCTTGGGCTGGAGAGATGGCTTAGCGGTTAAGGTGTTTGCCTGTGAAGCCATAGGACCCAGGTTCGATTCCCCAGGACCCATGTAAGCCAGATGCACAAGGGGTACATACATCTGGAGTTCGTTTGCAGTGGCTAGAGGCCCTGGTGTGCCCATTCTCTCTCTCTGTTTCTCTTCTCACTATCTCTCTCTCTCTCCCTGCTTGCCAAATAAACAAATTAAATTAAAAAAAAAAAAAAAAACAGAACCTTGTGGTTATGAGTCCTTTAACATGGTCAACATGTGTTTAAGGTGGATCCTTAACTCTGAGGAGAAATTACTTTGGATGCTCCCTTTAGGACCATGAGTCTCTGAGAAATGATTCTTATAAACAGTTAAAAACACTCTGCACCCTTAACTGTATACAAAAGTTAGCATAAGTCCTCTGCACTGCATACTCACATATACACAGAATTAATGATTTACCAGTGATAATTCTAAGGCAACATGCATGTTTTCACAGCTCTTATGCCACATTAAGTCACCTTTAGACTTAAGCGAGCTAATCCAAAAAGTTTTCGTTTCCTTCTGTCTCACTTAACAAGTCTTACAACTAAGAAACGCTGGGGTTATTTCTCCTATTTTGAAACGTTGCAACCTGTGATACAATGAATGTTCTTCCACGTCGCCTCTGGGCTTCATTGATTTCTGTGCACGTGTGTAAGAAATCTTCAAAAATGACCCATACCAAATGTTATTGCTTGCTTGAAAAATGCTCTTCAACTTAACTAAACATGCCCAATTACTCTTCAGAGTAGCGGCACCAATTTACAATCTGAAGCTTAAGTGATGTCGTTTTCTCAATTTACGACACAGTGGGGTAAACAGTAGCCCTCCAAAGGGTGCTACTCGGTTTTAGTGTTTTTACTGAAACCAACAATCTGTGACAATAGTTTCAACGAAAGAAGTTATTTCAAGATAATTGAGGTTTCTGATTCCACACACACACAAAAAAAAAATAATAATGGCTGATGTTCATACACTGCATGGCTTGCATCTAATTTAGTCTTTGCAAACATTATCTATGACGGAGGTGGCTCTGTTCCATGAACAATCGTCAAAAACGCTGAAGTCCACTGGAGAGTTAAAGTCAATGTCATCGTTTACATTCGCCCATGATATCACAGCTACAGCAGCACAAATCTAGTAACATCAAGATGACATAGTTTGTTAATATCTGTCATGTGTTGAACTATGTATATCCACCATCTATCTTTTTTTTTTTTTTTTTTTTTTTTTTTTTTTTGGTTTTTCGGTTTTTCGAGGTAGGGTTTCACTCTGGTCCAGGCTGACCTGGAATTAACTATGTAGTCTCAGGGTGGCCTCGAACTCTCAGGGATCCTCCTACCTCTGCCTCCCGAGTGCTGGGATTAAAGGTGTGCGCCACCAAGCCCGGCTCCATCTATCTTTTTTTAAAACATTTTTATAATATGAACTTTTAGTGACTGTCATTCTTGTCAATTCAGGCTTAAGGAGTATTTTATCTAGTTGAAGAGACAAAGAAACTTGCCTGCGACTATCTGGATGTCTGCATACTAACTGCATCTGTATGTGTGAAGAGGCACAGAAATAATGTCACATACTACTATGCCACTCTGCCCTGAGGTCACACTATACCATGTGGTTGAGGATTGATTTGAACACATTTTATTTAAGTCTATGCTTAAAATAAAAAACAACAAAGCAATGTAGTTATTCCCCAGCTTATAAATCCTGATATTTTATTTGTGAATTTTGCCAGAACTGACTATTGACAAAACAGAATGACTTAATTTGTTCTGAAATTATTTCCTGACAAACTTGATTTAGTAACCGTGGGGGTTTGTATCTGAAATGTCTCTTCTCTCATTTACTCATGTGTGTGTCTACTTACTTTAGTTGGAGGCACTGCTTGGCGAGGTTGTGAGACCTTCAGGATGCAAAGCCTTGCTGTAGGCCTTGAGGTTTGACAGTCCAGCACAACTGGCTGTTCTCACTTTCTCTGTTTCCTTCCTTCCTGGTCATGTGAAGAAGAGTTACAAGTCTCCTACTCAAGCCTGCCATCCCTTTCTCACCATAATTGATACTGTCCCCCCAAACCTTAAGCCCCAAATAAACCCTTTCCTCCTTAATTTGTTTCATTCAGGTCAGGTAGTTCATCCAGCAACAAGGAATAGCACAGAAATATGTGATTCAGTATGCTTAAATGAAGGGCATATCGCTATGCAAAATGTTACCATGTATTTTCCTCACCTGAAAGTGATCTATATTATTATGATATATCAGGCAATATGAGTTGGTAGGTATGGGAGCTGGGGGTCTTGGAAGTTTGAAAACAAAGTAAGATCAAGGTTTATGACTCTTATTTGGTCAAATAGATATGCAAACTTGAACATGGAACATTTAAGGCCTCACCTAAAACTCAAAGTTTTGAGTAGAGTATAAAATTTGGTGCAGACAGTCAATGATTATCAATGGACACTTTGATAGATAACCATTGGAGTTTTCTGTTCACATAACAGTTACCTGATAGTGTCACTGCTGAAAAGCCAAAACATTTGGAGTGACTTTTGGACAGTAGGTAGACTCTCCAACAAACCTGTGCTTTTGTCTAAGAAAATGTTGAAAGGACTGAAGAGGGAAATTAAATCAATGATTTAATAAGAACGAACCGGACACGACCCTAACAGGATCTGTAATGGCATCCACAGCAGTATGAGGCAGTGTGAAGCAGGGAGGGGATTCAGGACTTGAGCCCAGATGGGTCAGGTTTGAAATTAAGGTCATGAGTCAACCAGTTCTGAGACTCAGCTGGATCAGTATTGCAACTGAGATTCCAGAATCTCTCAGGTTAGCCTGATGCTATGCTTAGATGAAGAACTATAAAATCTGGTGACTCAATTACGGCCGGAGAAATGGTGATTGCTACATTCTTACTGTTTCACATAGGTAAATATGAATGTTTTTCCAAGCTCTGGACCACAGTGCTTGAGATTCAAGAATACATATATTTAAATGGGGGAAAAGCACAGCTTCTGCTGTCATCTGCTCGGCAGGTGTTGCATCATGCAGAAGGAGATGCAAATCCTCACTCAACACACTTTCTTTAGGATAAAAATAGATGCTCCCCAGCTCGGTCAGTGTTTGGTCCCATGTCCATTTACTATTCACTGCCTCTTATTTTGCTGCACCTGCTTGATGCTTCGCCCAGTAGCCGGGGATTAAAATAGGAGCAGGTCTCCTCTGTGTGAGCTTCTCCAGATGTCAACGAACAGCTTGGCTGCATTGGAAGCCAAGGTTTCCCCACCAGCCTCTCCATGTTCAAAAAAGACTCTTCTCAGGACCTGCAGTCTAAAATGAAACTGAGTCTTGGCACACGTTGTTTGGAGTGTTGATTTAAAAAATAAAAATAAAAAAGCAAAATTAAAAGGAGCTTAAAAGAATCCTGCTGTATTAGACACTTTCTTATTGCTATGGTAAAATGTCTGAAGTAAGTAAGGGGGAGGATGTATTTTGACTCACAGTTTAAAGGGATACAGTCCGTCATGGTGGGGAAGCCACGGCAATGGGAGAAGCTCATGGCTGAGGCTGTGGGTGCCTAACATAGCTGGTTACATCACATCAATAGTCAGGAAGTGGAGTGATATGGACTAGAACCCAAGCCAGCTAGAAACCATAAGGCCACACTGAGGAGGCAGCTCTGTAGTCAAAGGCACTTGCTTGCAAGGCCTGCAGGCCTGGGTTCGATTCCTCAATACCCATGGAAAGCCAGATGCACAAAGTGGTGCATGCATTTGGAGCTCATCTGCAATGTCAAGAAGCTCTGGCATGCCTATTCTCTCTTCTTTCTCTCTTTCTCTTTCTGAATGCAAATAAATAAAACAATGTTAAAAAATGAAATAAAAATAAACCATAAAGCCCGTACTACTGCAGTCCACTTGCTAAAGGTCCCCAAAGTGGCTCAAACAGAGCCACAGATGCAGACCCAAGTGTTAAAGCACATGAGTCTGTGAGAGACTTGTCACATGGAAACCACAACACCCAGCATCCAATGTGACTATGCCCCACAGAGAGGCAGACCTCAAAGGAACACGTATGGGTCATCCATTGAGTGCTGACAGTGGCTAGGCACTGAGCCACTACTGCCTGCCAATCCTATCCCAAAGTTGTGGACGCAAGGTAGGCACGGAGAGATAGCCAAGGATGCAAACTAGCAGTACATACCAAGCAGTGGGAAAAGAAGAACTCTCTCAGCTAAGTGTGGTCACTCCACAGGGGCATTGGTAGAAGTTCTACCTTGCACATGGCTTCGCAGCCAATTAGCCAGTGGAATTAATGTGTACCTTGTATTTGCTACTCATTATGACATTAAAATTCAGGTGGGGTTTAGTGGTTAAGGCACCTGCCTGCTAAACCTAAGAACCCCTATTTGAATCTCCAGGTCCCCCATTTACGTCAGATGCAGTGACACAAGGGCTCAATGCTGCACTTCCCAACGAGGGGGCCCACGTTTGCATCTGTAGTTTGTTCACAGAGGCTGAGAGGCTGCTGGCGTGCCCATTCTCTCTCTCTCTCTCTTTTTCTCTAAAAAAAAAAAAAAATTTCAGGGTTAGTCTACCCTAAGGAAGGGGAGCTATTTTCTGACTGTCAGCAAGAGCCACACTGAGAGAGCAGGTTCCCATCTCACTGTTGCTCATTGGCTCATTAGTATTCACCACTCTTTCTGTGTCATCAGGCTGAACTAGGCCCTAGTGACAGAAGCATGAGGAACAACACTTGCCTGTCCCCAATGGGCCAGTGCACCAAGGTTAGAAAGCATGGTCCAAAGGCTGGAGAGATGGCTTAGCAGTTAAGGCGCCTGCCTCCTAAGCCTAAGAACGCTGGTTCCAATCTCCAGCGGTTCCAATCTCCAGGTCCCACTTTTAGCCAGATGCAAAGTGACGCAAGGGTGCAATGCCGCACTTGACCACAAGGGGGAGCAAGCATCTGGATTTCGTTCGCAGCAGCTGAGAGGCTGCTGGAGTGCCCATCTCTATCTGTCTTCCTCTCCCTCTCTGTCTCTCTGTCTCACTCAAAAAAAAAAAAAAAAAAAAAAAAAAAAAAAAAAAAAAGCATGGTCCAAAAGCGCTGGCCTGCCTCAGAAGGGCCTTTTCATTTATTGTGTCACATTCAGTCTCTCCTCTGGAGTCTCCAGTGACTTCAGTCACATCCCTGTCAGTAAGTCATTGGAACTAGAGAAATATGTCAATAACAGCAGCACCCTATGTGCATGGCTCTGTGTAGGATACAGAACAGTCCTCGCCGATCACTCTTTGGACCATCAGCACAGCTATTGTGTGTCGGGTGGGGTGGGGGTGGGGGGGCTCACGGATAGCAATATCCAATTATTTGGTGGCTGAGGCTCTCAGGATTACCCTGGGTCCTAGCTACAAAGCCTCACCTGGATGTCCATTGCAGAGAATAAAAATGGGAACAAGTTTACACTGTGATGCCACCACTTTGACACATCACTAAGTTGCTGTGCCTTTGTGAGCTCCTGGCTCATCGAGAGATAGCAGGTAACATTAAGCTTTTTCCCAGGTGTGTCATAGCTTGTCTGTGTAGGATTCAATGCTGGACTTGCCTGAGCCTGAGCACGTGTGAGCCGGCGCAGACACACACACGCACACATACACACACACACACACACACAGAGATTATGATCAGTTCCAGCTGCACACAGGGTTGCTCATGACAATATCCTGAATGTGAATGTGAATGTGAATGAAGGAAGTTTTCAGTGACCCATTATCTCTCACCTTTCCTCCTTGTTGAAGTTACTCAACCGCTGATGTTACCAGCTTCAACTTCTCAAGACAGTATGCATAATTTTCATGGTCATTCTCTGTTTCAAAATGTTGGTGAGGGCTGGAGAGACAGCTTAGAAGTTAAGGCGCTTGCCTGCAAAGCCAAAGGACCTCAGTTCAATTCCCCAGGACCCACCTAAGCCAGATGCACAAGGTGGCGCATGCATCTGGAGTTTGTTTGCAGTGGCTAGAGGCCCTGGCATGCCCATCCTTTCTCTCTCTCTCTCAATCTGCCTCTTTCCCTCTCTCAAATAAATAATAATAAAAAGTAAAAATGTTGGTGACTGACAACTGTCTCATCAATTCAGTTCCCTTCTCATTCAATGCATCTACAGTGTGGTGCCAACTTCCTTTCAAATAATTTTTTTCTCAGTCTTCTTCACATAGATAAAATTCTTCCATCCCTTCTGCACAAATCTGTGTAAATCCCAATAGAACTTTACATACCCTGTGCTGGGTAGATGCCTCATTTGGTAAAGTACTTGCCATGCAAGCACCTTAGTGCCCATGTAAAATGCTGTGCGCGATGGTAAGGTCTCACTCTAGCTCAGGCTGACCTGGAATTCACTGTGTATTCTCAGGGTGGCCTCGAACTCATGGTGATCCTCCTACCTCTGCCTCCCAAGCGCTGGGATTAAAGGCGTGCGCCATCACACCCGGCTTTGGCACACACTTTTAATTCCAGTTCTGGGGAGGCAGAAACAGGTGGATCCCTAGGTCTCACTGTGAACTAGTCTAGGAAAATCCACGAGCTTTACGTCCAGTGAGAGACCCAGTTTCAAAACAGAAAGGTGAAGAGTGATTGAAGAACACACTTGACACCAATTTCCGGCTTCCACAAGCACACACAAACACACACCCTTAAAAAGCACCTGCAGGGCTGGAGAGATGGCTTAGTGGTTAAGGCACCTGCCTGCCAAGCCTAAGAATGCTTGTTCGAATCTCCAGGTCCAACATTTAACCAGATGCAAAAAGTGACTCAAGGGTGCAGGGCAGCACTTGCCCACAAGGGGGTGCATGCATCTGGAGTTCGTTCACAGCAGCTAAAATGGTCCTGGTGAACCCATTCTTTCTCTGCTTCTTCCTCTCTCTCTCTCTCTCTCTCTCTCTCTCTCTCTCTTTCTCTCAGTTCCTCTCTGTCCCTCTCTCTCAAAAAAAAAGCAACTACACACATGCATGCACACCATACACACACATACCCATGCAAAGAAAAAAATTCACACACCTCAACTACTGCCTTCTTTCTGCACACTTGCATGTACAGTGCCTGCTAGTGCTGTACCTAAATGCCATCTCCACAAAAACTTTCACTTTCCCCATAACTGAGTAATGAGTCATTGTTGAATTGTAATGTGTCATGAATATCTCCAGCTTAAATACCTTTGACTTTCATTCTTGTAGGATCCACTTCAGAACAACAGCTTTCTGGGGGTAAGAGCTTTGTCACAGCCTGCCCTCATTATCCCTTCAATGTCTTCCATGATATTTCCTGACTGCTCATAGTGAATCACACAGATACAGTCATAGACAACCAATATTCTGCCTCACTCCTCATAAGAATAAAGTTATTCGCTTTATAGGATCCCAGAGGAAGTAGAATCCATCCAACACTCCTGGATATTACTAATTCTACTTAGTGGAAAACCATCCAAGCATCCAAGTGAATGGTTTCTCTGAAGGCACACGGGGGTGCCATTGGAGCAAGGCCTAGGAGGGCTAGGGAAAACCTGTCTCCTTGGTGGCAATCAGAGCTATTGTTGACTGAGCTAGGAAAACAAAAGCCTTGCTGAGAGAATAACGTCAACCCCAACATAATGAATTCATGTACCTCTTTGCAATGACGTTCACAATTCCAGCATTTCATTGTAATTTTCAGATTAAATTTCAACTCTATTCGTGTATGACAAATAAGAAACAAACATACTGAATCCAGTTGCTCCCTTGGGGGCAAGTACATCAGACAAGGTGAAACTGGATACATCAAAAATTTGGTTCATTGAAGGGATTATGAGTATATGTCCATGGAGAACCAACTCCTGGCTCCTTGTTCCAACAGAATACATATGTGTACAGTGCCCGTTACCAAAGACAAGACACAGGAGATCTCAGACATGCACAGATAAATACAATGGTGTTTTGTTCATCCTCAAGAATAAAATTTTGGCATTTGAAGGGAAATGGATGGAATTCAAAATCGCCATGTTTAGCAAAAGAAAAACATGCTTAGAAAGGCAAAGGTTGCATGTTTTCTCTCACACATGGAATTTAAATTTACATAGGTGACAATGCCAGTAGAAGGGAACAAAGGGAGGGCTGGAGAGATGGCTTAGCGGTTAAGGCGCCTGCCTGCTAAGCCTAAGAACCGGGTTCCAATCTCCAGGTCCCACGTGTAGCCAGATGCAGTGACGCAAGGGCGCAATGCCGCACTTGACCACACGGGGCGCACACATCTGGATTTCCTTTGCAGCAGCTGAGAGGTTGCTGGTGGGCCCATCTCTATCTGTCTCCCTCTCCCCCTCTCTCTCTGTCTGTCTCTCTCTCTCTCTCTCCAAAAATAAAAAAATAAATAAATAAAAAGAAGGGAACAAAGGGAAAGAGCAACTGGAGAGGGTGCCATATTTATTACTCCAAAACATAGGGGACACTATTTGAGGGGGGATAGAAAGGAACCACTGGAAAGCAAAGGGGATATAAGCATCAGGGAGGGTAAGACAAGGTGAATACGAGTGAAGTGCATTGGGATACATTTATGAAAATACAATGAAACCCATTATTTTGCAAGCTAACTGGGGGAGACGGTTCAGCAGTTAAGAGCACTTCCTTTGCAAGCATGAGGGCCCAAAAGACCTAGCTTGATCCCCAGGACCCGCATAATCAGCTAAGCATGACTAAGCACATATGTAACCCTAGTCCTGTAGGAAGCAGACCCCAGAAACTCGCTGCAGAGAAGCAATAACAAGCTCCAGAATCAGTTAGAGACTCTGGCTCAAGTAAGAACACCACCAGCCACTACTGCCCACCACTACTTCAGGCACGTGGACGGGATGCTTCGTGGGCACACACATGTACACAACACACACACACACACACACTACATTACACACACATGCAAAAAAAAAAAGAACAAAATAAATGCTGATCAAGATGCAGAGAAAAGAGCAACCTGACATACTGTTAGTGGGGATGTAAATTAGAGTGGCCAGTTATGGAAATCAGTATTCTTTGGTAAAGTTAGTATATGCAAACAAGAAGTATGGGAGATCCTAAAATTGTTTTGGGACCCCCGAACTTGTCATCCTAAATTATGTTTTTTTTTTTTTTTTTTGCGGGGGGCATTGCTAATTTTGAAGTGGCTATTCAGAGAAACTTTAGGGAAAGCGTTAGGGTTGAAAAGTTGCCCAATACTAAAAGGTATTTCCACCTGTCCGCAACTGAAGAACAAATCGCAGAAGACAGCCTGCCGGGGCTTCTCCCTGGACGCCCTCCCCCAACTCCCCTTAGCTAAAGTGTCGGGAAGAGAGACACCGGAGATCATGCCCAGTCCAGAAAGAAAGCGTTGCCTGCCACCAGGCTTTCTGTGGTTGGCTACCTAAGGCTTGCATATTAGCAGACAGCTTTTGCTCACCTCCCCTTCCCTTGCCCTGGCCTTCTCCCTCCAAGGACACCAAGACCCTCCTTTATGTGTTATTTTATGCATGGCTCCTGTGTTCTTGTACAGTTCACAGGTCTGCCAGATTCGGTTTCAGCTTCCACGTCTCATTTGAAGAAGTGACATGTTCAGGGAGTAATCCACCTGTATTGTCTGTTGCTTAAAAGGGGTGAGGTTATTTTTCCCTGAATATCTCTTTGGGAACTAGATCATTTTGTCCCTATTATACAGACGAAATTCTGCTTGGGGGACCTTCGGGGTAGCAGCTGAGCCTGGACAGGCTGGCACTAAGCTTATGCCAGGACCCAGTGGCTCTGTCTCCTCACGGGTGAGCCCTCGTCAGTCCTGTTCCCACAAATGCACAGCTCATTTGATGGAGTGCTCAGACGATTTTTTTTTTTTTTTTTTTGGTAGAGTTTCCAGGCTTTGAAAATGGAAAGTACAAGCTTAAATAACAAGTAATTTTTAGAAGAACTATGTCTCAAGCAATTTGTGTCCTGTATTTTATCTGACGTGTCTATTTAAAATGTGCCTTTATTAAATTATCTTATTCACTGTATTCCCAGAAAACACTCTGCTTCTACTTTGTAGATACAGCTACAAACTGCCTTTGAATATGTACTCCTTAAAGGAAATGAACATAACTGAATAATTTCTGAATTCTTAGCTAGTGCTTGACATGAAATATATACATACAGAAGCATTGAATAAACATGTGCTAAGTGAATTTCCTTAACCCTATTTATGTATGATGGTAAAATCTCTCATAAAGATATTTAAACCAACAAGCAAGAATATTCAAAGTGGTTAAGGCATAAATAAGAGTAGAAATAAACAGAAAGGATGATAGTGAAAATGACTTTGGAATGACGAGTACAAAAAAAATCTGACCCATGAAGACATTTGCTGTAAATGGGAAACAGAAATGGGCCAGTTCGACACATAACCTGTATGAAAACCACACCTATTTTCTAACCTAGAAATATTGCTAAAAAAAAAAAAAAAAAAGAAAAAAAAAAAAAGAAATGTTGCTGGTGTGAGTGGTAAATACATCCCAGCATTCTCTTTCCCCACTTACTAGAATGGCAGGCTTATGCCTGACCAGGGTTAGGCCCAGACCTGATGTGAGGAAGCCTCGGAAGGCCTGTTCTGGGACTGGGGACATGCCTCACTTGGTAAAGTGTTTGCCACATAAGCATGAGGACCTAAGTCCGGATCTGCAGCACCCATGTAAAAGCCAGGTGTGGTGGGACCTGCCTATAATCCTAGTGCAGAGGAAGCAGAGACAGGAGGATCCTAAGGGATTGTTGACTGGATGGGCTAGCTCAATCAGTCAGGGGGTTGTAGGTTAGGCGTATAATGGAGACAAAACAAAAAATAAGGTGTACAGAGGAGGATTCTCAACATTGACTTCTGGATTTCACATACACATGTCTGAACATGCACACACACATAAGTGCCTCGCACAGATGAAGCTGCATACACACACGCATGCACACCACACTCACATACCACCCCCCCACAAAAATGACCAGTTCAATTGTCTGAGGACTGTTTCTCCAAATATCGCTGGTACTAGAAATTAGCAACGTGACTCTGCTGTTTGAAATCTGTCCCTGTAATACTGGCTTACTACCTGTTTTATTTACTGCTATACATTTAAATGATACCATAATGTTATCATGCCTCCCTATTAAATGCCCAAGATATGCAGAAGCACAAAAATAGAAAATAAAAAGAAAGAAAAGAGTGAAAAGAGTTTGTTGCCCTGCCAGGGAAATGGTTCTCAAAGACCTCATTGTAATACTGAGCAGCTGTGCCCTGTGAAGGTGGGTGTTCTCATGAGATGCAAGAGAAGCAGCAGGTGTCTTTCAGTAGAAGCTGGAGAGAGGGGACGTGAAAGAAATCCTCACCAATACCATCCAGGAAGGCTACAGAAAAGCAAGGAGAAAACCCTCCCAATATTGTGCGGTGCTCAGCTGAGCAGAATGCCCCTCGGGACTTGATGTGTGTCACTTGTGTAGGGGTCACCTCAGTTTTCCATGGACAGAAACAGGAGTGATTCTTGCCTGTCCTGGGTCCCATAATCCATGTTTGGATCCCTTTGGAAGCACCTGATTGCAAAATGGAGTTTCCAGTGCTACCCTGGGCTGTTCAAGGGCTCGTGCTGTGTGGCTTGTCCCCATTTCTAATGACAGTGATTGTCATAGGCAGATAAATGATAGGTAGATTGTTGACAGAAAGGTAATAGATAGGCGTGTAGATAGGGATGGGTGTCTGGATGGATAGATGGGTGGGTAGGAGGATGAATGGGTAGGTGAATGGATGACTGGTAGACTTGATAAGGTACTATTCTTGTCCTCAGTATATCACCAATTAAGAAATGAATGGGGGGCACTGGAGAGATGGCTTAGCAGTTAAGGCATTTGCCTAAGGACCCGTGGTCGACTCTCCAGATCCCATGTAAGCTAAATGAAAATTGTGATTTCCCCCCAAAAGTATGAGCACCCCAGAATTAATGCTGTGCTAAAGAAACCGACATAAGAGTATACTAGGGTTGGAGAGATTGCTGAGTGGTTAAGGGCACTTGCTCGCAAAGCCTGATGGCCCGGGTTCAATTCCTCAATACCCACAAATAGCCAGACATTCAAAGTGGTGCATGAGTCCTGAGTTTGTTGCAGTAGTAAGAGGCCCTGGTGCACCACCTATTCCCTCTCTCTCTAATAAATAAGTACATATAAAAATAATAAAGAGTGTGCTGTATGATTATTTTTCCCCAAATACAAAAAGAGAAAAGTCAACCAATTCTATTCAAAGTCAACCTAATCGCTGCCCTTTTATGAAAGGGATGAAGGTTCTGTGCCAGCAATAGCATGTCTTAAGTTGGATTATGGTCCCATGAATTTGTTCTGTTTGGGAAATTTTAACATGCTTTACCCTTAATGGGCACTTCTCACATGCACATTATTCTTCATTTAAAAAGTGAAGGATCACTTCTTACCTCTGGCAAAGTCAAATTCCTTTTCTCCATCCCAAACATGAACTAGGAAAAGCACTAGTTCTCATTTCCAAATTCCAGAATATTATGAGGAATCATAATCTCAACATGGGTATTCAAGGAATTCAAGGTGGCCACTCTTGCGAAAGCTCCAGAGGTTGCCTTCTGGAGAAGAGTCCACGCACACTTCCTCTGTCTCCTCCTCTTGAATGCACACACTCTGTAAATGAAGACTTCACTGGAACAGAGGCTAATGCTCTGGAAGAGAAACCTTTCCAAGGATCACTATATTCCGCTGGAAATTTTTAGTAAACCTTCCTTCTCATACATCATTGTTCTCTGCACTGTCCTTCTTCACACTAAAGGATAAAGGCCAGGCTTTGTTCTACCACATGCCATGTAATATAAAATGTGCTCTTCCCCCCAGGCTGGAGAGATGGCTTAGTGGTAAAGCCCTTGCCTGTGAAGCCTAAGAACACAGGTGTGATTCCCTAGGACCCGCGTAAGCCAGATGCACAAGGTGGCACATGTGTCTGGAGTTTGTTTGCAATGGTTAGAGGCCCTGACATGCCCATTCTCTTTTTATCTATCTATCTATCTATCTATCTATCTATCTATCTATCTATCATCTATCTATCTACCTACCTAACCATCTTTCTCTCCCTCCCCCCTCTCTATCTTTCTCTCTCAAATAAATAAATATTCTTAAAATATTTAAAGCCTTTTAAAAACGTGCCTCCCTATCCTCTGTACACATATGTGCGAAAACAAAAGAGAAATATGAGGGTAAGGATGGTGCCAACAAGCACTATTTATATACTATGTCCATAACTAATAAAAGAAAGAAAGAAAAGAGAAATAACCATGGATTTCTGGCTCTTTCTTAACCTGAATTTTTTGAAGTTTAACATTTTATTCACTTTAACATTGGATGCAAATTCATTTCTGTGTGTCCCTCACTCCTAACTCCAATTGTATTTCTTTTTTTAAATTTATTTTTATTTATTTATTTAATTGAGAGCGACAGAGAGAAATAAAAAGGCAGAGAGAGAAAGAGGATGGGCGCATTAGGGCCCCCAGCCACTGCAAACGAACTCCAGAGGCACGTGCCACCTTGTACATCTGGCTTATGTCAGTCCTGGGGAATCGAGCCTTGAACCAGGTTCCTTAGGCTTCACAGGCAAGCGCTTAACCGCTAAGCCATCTCTCCAGTCCTTCCAATTGTATTTCTTTTGGAAAGCTTGTCTATCTAGATCTTGCTTCTGTGTCTTTGCAAAGTGAGTCCCACAGTTTATCTAACTTCTCCCCTGCACACTGTGCTCCAGAGCCCTCATGGCCCTCCTCCACTGACAGTCTCCTGACTCCATCTTGAAGGCTCCTGTGGATTTCTAGAGAAGCTCTAAATCGGTTAATCGGTATTGGTGGCTTAAACAGCAGCTCTTTATTTTCTCCCAGTTCTGGAGGCTGCAAGTCCAAGATCGTAGTGCTTTTGGTCTGATTTCTGGTAAGGCTTTTTCTCCAGTTCACAGACAAACGTCTTCACTGCCTTCCTATGACCTTCATGCTGTGTGTTAGGGAGATAACCAGTGTCTCTTCTTCCTCCTCCGCTTCTCCTCTTCCTCCTCCTCATTCTTTGAGTCTTGGTTCCTTATCGAAGCACTGAAAATGCACACTCAGAAAGGGGCAAATTATGAACGATGAGATGTATTTTAGGGAAACTTAAGAGGGACAGCAAAGCACGAAAGCCCACATCAAAAAAAAAAAAAAAAAAAAAAAAAAAAAAACAATGCTCCCCCTTTTCCAGCCTGGGAAGAGAGAAGGAGATGGAGAAGTTTCCCCACACACACACATACAGAGGATAAGAGAGCTTACAAAAGGGGCCAAGGCCAAAAGGCCTTATGCATGCATTCCAGGACCATCTATATGAATCAAACATTCAAGGAGAATGAACCGCATTTCAGACTCAAGAGTGCAAGGGAGAGACTGGATTGCTTTGTGGGCTTGAGAGGCTGACTGGGGAAGGGCCAGCCCACAAGGGCGCTGAGCCAGTCATGGTTGGATGAGACTGGATTAGAAGCAGGTAAGGTGGTATCCATGTTTCTGTGGGCCAATCCTTAACTAATTACCAATGAGAGCAAACAAAGAAAAAGGCTCCCTTGCTCCTAATCGGTATCACTGTGAATTGGAGGAACGGGCCTGGAATATTTGTTGTGAAGCTTGTTGTGACCTTGTCCTACGGCCTCTGTGTCTCCAGCACACTTCGTCCATTGTAAGGTGGCATTTTGGTGACCAACCCTGACGAAGCACAGTGCTCACTCACAGTGGGCATTCTAGCCACGCTGGGTGCTCCGCATACCTCCTGCATAATGAAGAGGAAGGCCGCTCTCTTGTCTTCCAGCAACACGTTGGTGATAATAAGCAGACACTCCACTGCTTTTATTTTTTTTAAGTAGTATAATCGGGTCACTCAAAATATAATTCCATATTTCCATTTTGGTTTTCAATGCTGTGGACTGAACCCAGGGCCTTGCATATTCTATGAAACTGGTCTACTTCTGTGTCAAGAACCCCAGCTTATCTCTACATTTTTAAAGGAGGAAAGGTTTTTTTTATATTATATTATATTATATTATATTATATTATATTATATTATATTATGTATTAGTTTATATTAGAGTGGCCAGATCTCCTGAAAGAAGAACTTCTAGATCAGGAGACATACATGGTCCAGTATACTTAACCAAATGCTTGTTCGCATAAAATTCACTTCATGTTCTTACTGTATTCTCTTGGTTTCCTAGGACAACAGGTTACTCTTTTCAACTTGGTTCAAAAATGAAAGAAAAACAAGAATTTTTTTTGGCACTGTACCACAGAGAGCCCAATCTAGAATTTTAAAAAGAAGCTTTATTTAAAAGTCTAGGGGCTGGAGAGGTGGCTTAGCAGTTAAACGCTTGCCTGTGAAGCCTAAGGACCCCTGTTCGAGGCTCGATTCCCCAGTACCCACATAAGCCAAATGCACAAGGTGGCACATGCATCTGGAGTTGGTTTGTAGTGGCTGGAGGACCCGGTGGACCCATTCTCTCTCTCTCTCTCTCTCCCTCCTCTCTCTCTGCCTCTTTCTCTCTCTGTCTGTCACTCTCAAATAAATTTTTAAAAAAATAAAAAACAAAATAATTTTAAAAAAATCTAAAGTACAGAGGCTGGAGAGATGGCTCTGTGGTTAAAGACACTTGCTTATAAAGCCTGAAGCTCTGAGTTTTATTACCCACTAACCTCATAAAGCCAGAAGCACAAAACTGCACATATGTCTAGAATTCATTTGCAGTGGCTCTAAGTCCTTAGGCCCTGGCATACCCATTCTCACTCTCTTTCTGTCTCCCTATTTGCAAATAAATAAATAAAATTATTAAAATTCAACAGAATAAAAATGATCTTATAAACATTAATAAAAAATAGTGTAGCCACTCACTTAAAAAAACTTATATATTAATTCAGAATTGTTAAAATGCTTATGTGTGTGTGTTTGTGTACCAGGGTCTCTTGTCACTGCAAAGAGAATGCCAGACACTTGTGCCACATTTTGGTTCTGGCTTTACGCGGGGAACTGGGAGAATGAAAACAGGCCAGCATGCTTTGCAAAGCAAGCACCTTTAATTGCTGAGTCATCTCCCCAGGCCCTAATTCAGAATTTTGAACAAAAGAATATCGGTGATCGGAGACAGGAAACCCCAGGGGTGTGCCTAGAACTCTTGACTTAGCCTAGAGAACTGCAGGTGGCTGAAGCTGTGTCCACATGAGGATGGAGAAGGAGGTGATGGCTCTCAGGCTGACTCGTGCCTAATACCCGCAGGTGTGAAAACTGGTCCAAAATGATTAATGTGTCATCTTGACGCCAGGACCAAAGAAAAAGAAGGTGAAAGGCAGAAGAAAACTAAATCTGCTCTGCTGATAACTCATAAGCACAAAAGAGAAAGCACAGTCCTCTTTTATATGTGATTGTTCAACAGTCTTTGTACTGTTGACCTAAGCAGCAGAGGAGCAGCTGTGGATGAGGTAGGCCCAAGCTTCCAGAGAATCAGCATGCTGAAGACCCCATAGTTCATTAAGTGCTAAGCTAATGAAGAAGAGTAGGGAAGATGAAACCATAAGGCAGGTATACGACATACATCACAGAGTTCTGCCATTGATGTCATTGAGATTCTAATGAAAGCACTAGGTCCTCCTTCCCAGAAATACATATTCAATGACACACGTGCATTTAAAGTTGTGACCTCACTAGAGCCCAGATGAACCACCTATATCCCCCCCGGAGCGTGTGGTGCACTCCATAACCCTAGCACTGAAGAGGCCAAGGCCAGAGCACCGAACACGAAGACGAGTCTCAGTATCATAGTGAGACTTTGTCCCATAGGAACAAAAAGAACCTGTTCCTCACTATGAATAGGTGCATATATGGACTTAAAAGCTGCAATTGCTTTCCATTTATAAAGTCCTGGTGAAAATCTGGCTAGAGGGCTGGAGAGATGGCTTAACAGTTAAGGCACTTGCCTGCGAAGGCAAAGGACCCAGGTTCGATTCTCCAGTACCCATGTAAGCCAGATGCACAAGGGTACACATGCATCTGGAGTTCGTTTGCAGTGGCTAATGGTCCTGGTGTGCCCATTCCCTCTCTGTCTGTCTTCTCTCTCTCTCTCTCTTTCTCTTTCTCTCTCCCTCTCTGCTTGCAAATAATAAATAAATTAATTAAATAAAGTTTTTTTTTTTTTTAATCTAGCTAGAAAGGCATGTATAAATGCATGGGCATGTGAGAGAACTAGAGATGTTTGTTCAGTCTCTAGCAAGGACTAAGCAAATTTAAAGTTAAATTGACAAAGACAATAGATTTTATATATATTTTATATATAATCCACATATATCATATTATATATGATAAAATATATTCAATAGCATTCATGAAGATAAATAGGCAGTCATAAACATATTTAAAATTTGTAAATATGGAAATATGAAGGAAAAGCATTAAAGAGTATTATTTATACATTTTGTATATATAAAAAAATTCTGGCCAGGCATGGCATTACACATGTAATCCCAGCACTTAGGAGGTAGATGCAGGAGGAACTTGTGAGTTCAAGGCTAGTGTAAGCTACATAGCAGTCTATTTAGAAAGGAAGGGAGGAAGGAAGGGAGGGAAAGGAGGGAGGGAGAAAAAGAAATACAGTTTATAAATATAACGTACATGCCACATTTGATCAAGAAATGTAATAGAATGCCAAGTGTACTCAAGGCCTTGGATTCAATCTCCATTAACTTAAAACAGAGGGGAGATGCGAATATATTCATGAATGTACAGGAAAACTTACAGCTTACTATAGAAGAAAAACAAGAAAAATAGTGCTATCATTTATCATCTTTTCTATTTTGTGTCTGAATATGAGTCATAGATGAATGATATTTGAGACAGGGAATTGTGGTGGCATCATAGCTTTCCCTGACATCCACAGTGCATTCGTAAACACCATGCCCGAGGACCCTCTCACAATCTGAGCACTTCTAAAGCAGATCCTGGACTAGTAATTTACAATCAAGGACTTTTTAAAGGGAGTGGCTCCTTTGGGGGTGGGAAGATGGAATAAATAGTGATAAAAGAGTCTGGGGGTCATTTGTAGCAACAAGAGGCCCTGACATGCCCAGACACATACAAAGAAATATTAGAAAGAAAGAAAGATAGATAGATAGATAGATAGATAGATAGATAGGAGGGAAGGAGGGAGGGAGGAAGGGAGGGAGGGAGGGAGGAAGGAAGGAAGGAAGGAAGGAAGGAAGGAAGGAAGGAAGAAGAAAGAGAGAGAGAGGGAGGAGAAAGAAAGAGAGAGAAAGAAAGAAAGAAAGAAAGAAAGAAAGAAAGAAAGAAAGAAAGAAGAAAGGAAGGAAGGAAGGAAGGAAGAAGAAAGAGAGAGAGGGAGGAGAAAGAGAGAAAGAAAGAAAGAAAAAGAAAGAAAGAAAGAAAGAAAGAAAGAAAAGGAAGGAAGGAAGAAGAAAGAGAGAGAGGGAGGAGAAAGAAAGAAAGAGAGAAAGAAAGAAAGAAAGAAAGAGAGAAAGAAAGAAAGAAAGAAAAAGAAAGAAAGAAAGAAAGAAAGAAAAGGAAGGAAGGAAGGAAGAAGAAAGAAAGAAAGAGAAGGAAGGAAGAAAGAAAGAAAGAAAGAAAGAAAGAAAGAAAGAAAGAGAAGGAAGGAAGGAAGGAGAAAGAAAAAAGAAAGAAAGAAAGAAAGAAAGAAAGAAAGAAAGAAAGAAAGAGAAGGAAGGAAGGAAGGAAGGAAGGAGAAAGAAAAAAGAAAGAAAGAAAGAAAGAAAGAAAGAAAGAAAGAAAGAAAGAGAAGGAAGGAAGGAAGGAAGGAAGGAGAAAGAAAAAAGAAAGAAAGAAAGAAAGAAAAAAAAAAGAAAGAAAGAAAGAAAGAAAGAAAGAGAAGGAAGGAAGGAAGGAAGGAAGGAGAAAGAAAAAAAAGAAAGAAAGAAAGAAAGAAAGAAAGAAAGAAAGAGAAGGAAGGAAGGAAGGAAGGAAGGAAGGAAGGAAGGGAGGAGAAAGAAAAAAGAAAGAAAGAGAGAGAGAGAGAAAGAAAGAAAGAAAGAAAGAAAGAGAGAGAGAGAGAGAGAGAGAGAAAGAAAACGGTTCCAGGAGGAATCTGCAAGGAAGTGAAGAGAGAGAAGGAAGGACAAAAAGAAACAGGAAAGAAGCCAGGCAATGTGTTGATTCTAGGCAAGGTCCTGAGTTCATTCCTGAGTTAATTCTACAGGTTGCCCTAGAGTGAAAAATACAGCTCAGTTTGCCTCATGTGGAGGCAAAAGAGCTTGGCGGTTTCCCGTCAGTCATTCTTAACCTTCCCTGTCACATGTTGTCTGGGTGGAAGAGAAGAGACGTTCCCAGATAGTCACGCTCCTCTGTGAAGTCAGGCCAGTCCTTGGAAGCACGAAAGGATTAACCATCAGAGCAGAAGGAAGCTGGGGAGACTTGCAGAGAATGACAGGACTCTGCAGGGACCCAGACAGGGCTCTGACCGCATGCCCACAGGCAGCAGGCCAGTGTGCTCACTAGCCACACCCGGCTACTGACCATGAGAAAAGGGGCTGGTCTGCAAGGAGCTGCGCTGTCAGTTTAAAATCAACGTGGATTTGGAAGACAGTAAGAAAATAGGAATATCAACCATCTTACCAATAATGTTTTTATCTTGATTGCATCTTGAATGATATTAGATATAGATTATAACATATATAATCTATTATAATGCATAATCAAACATATTATAATATATAGCTATATATATATCTATAGTATATATTATAGATTGATAAATTGCATTATTAAAACTAAGTTTACTTGTCTTGCTCTTGTTATCCAGTGTGTCTCCTAGAAAATTAAAATTATATAAGGGCTCATATTATATTTCTGTAAAACATCCTTCATGTAGAAAATGTCTGCTATATGTTGGGGACACCAAGTGGAGACAGAACAACTGTCTTTTAATGGTCACATTTGATGATTATAATAGAAAACAGACAAATGAATAAACAAAAAGTTACCATTTGTTTAAAATACGATGGCAGAAATAGCAAGGTAGTTAACAATGGTAATGTAACAAGGCAATGAGATAGAATATAACAAGGGCAGAATCGACATGGAAGAGACTCATTCCTCTGAAGGAATGTCTTAAACCTGGACACGGAGGTGGGATGGATCTGACTATGATGTGGGCAGTGGGGGGAGAGAAGAAAGAGTTGCAATGTTTTAAGGGCATTCCAAGCCAGAGGCCATCAAACGGTAGGAAAGAATAGCTATGAAATGGTTAGCTTTGGGGTTACAAGGGGAAAAAGATACCAAAGTAGAAAAGGAATTAGTTGGGAGGAAGGCATTCAGTGGAAAAAGATGGCATATTTCAATATGTACAATATGTCAAAAATTGCCAACAATGTGGTACATATAATTGCAGCCTATGAAAAATAGTCATATTTGAAAGTTGATTGAGGAAGTACTTTTCCCCAAATAACATTAAGACTCTTAGTTTTTTCTTTTCTTTACCTTTTTTTTTTTTTTTTTTTTTTTGGTATTTTCAAGGCAGGGTCTCACTCTAGCCTAGGCTGACCTGGAATTCACTCACTCACTCTGTAGCTCTAGGCTGGCCTCAAACTCAGAGATCCTTCTGCCTCCTGAGTGCTAGGATTAAAGGCATGCACCCCACACCCAGCTAACTCAGGCTTTTAAATGTATGTGTCCTTTCTAGCTCACTCACCCATTGTGTCCCTTGAAAGTGCCTTCTCTCTCTCTCTCTCTCTCTCTCTCTCTCTTTTTTGTTTTTTTTGTTTTTGGTTTTTGAGGTAGTGTCTCATTCTAGCACAGGCTGACCTATAATTCATTCTGTATTCTCAGGGTGGCCTCAAACTCATGGTGATCCTCCTACCTCTGCCTCCCACGTGCTAGAATTAAAGATGTGAGCCACCTTTCTTTTTAAAATTACTTATGTATTTGTGTATGCACTAACACCAGGCATTTGTACAGCTTAAACCTTGTTTCTTTTTTTTTTTTTTTTTTTTTTTTTTCGAGGTAGGGTATCACTCTAGCTCAGGCTGACCTAGAACTTGCTCTGTCATCCCAGGCTGGTTCAGAACTCACAGCAACCCTCCTACCTCTTCCTCTAGTGCTGAGATTAAAGGTGTGCAGTACCACACCCAACTTTGAAACAGTTTTTTATATGCAGTTTAAGTGGGTAGCTTGACCATGAAACCCAGGCATGGTTTGGGAATTGTACCCACAGCAGCAGGCTTTGCCAGCAAATACCTTTTACCACTGAGCCATCTTCCCAACCTCTGATTTCTGTCTCTTAACAACCTATCTCTATTTTTATTACCTGAAAGCAAAAGACTCCCTTCAGCCAGAAATTTCTAAAGTAAGTAAAAAACCAAATTTTTAGGTAAAGGAGACAGAACTTTTATGCTTATAATTAAGATGGAAAATGCAAAATACTAGAATTCACTCTAAACATATCCATTTTATTTTGAAGGGGTGTTAACTTGTCATTCAAAGAGTAAGAATTTTAAATTACTCTTTAGAGGAAAATCATCAACTAACATCTTTGCTTTTTAAAGGGAGATAAAAAGCAAAATGCTTTTGAAATAGTTAACTACCACTGAAAAAATTAATAATAATTCCTTAGTGTATGAAAACTTGCTCCAGTAAAGATAATCAGCCAACTCATTAACATTTTTCTATTAGATTGTATATTAGATAGATATTTCATTTAAATCTTTTCAATTTTTCTTAAATTAAGAACTTTAGTTTCAATTCTACCTAAAATAATAACATGATCCTAGGTTATTACTTTTTAAAATCTAGCTTATTCATGGTTTTAGGTGAAATCTATGTTGTAATAATAATTTAAAACAAGCAGGAGCCCAGCATAATGGTACTTGTAATTCTAGCTCTTGAGAGCCTGAGACAGGGGGATCATGAGTTCAAGGCAAGCCTGAGCTACATGGCATGACCTTGTCTCAAAAAGAAAGGGAAGGAAGGGAAAGAAAGAAAGAAAGAAAGAAAGAAAGAAAGAAAGAAAGAAAGAAAGAAAGAAAGAGAGAGAGAGAAAGAGAGAGAGAAAGGGAGGGAGGGAGGGAGGGAGGGAGAGAGGAAGGGAGGGAAGGAAGGAAGGAAGGAGGAAGGAGAGAGAAAGAAAGAAAGAGGAAGGAAGGAATGAGGAGGGAAGGGAGGGGAGGAAGGAAGGGAAGGAAGGAAGGAAAGAAAAAAGGAAGAAGAATGGAAAAATATAACTGGTTTAAAAGTGCCCATTTTTACTCTTGAAAATTAAAACAACATCTAATTTTTTAGGAGAATTGAGACACATTGTTGCTCAGACCATCCCGGAACTCTCCATATCTCAAACTGGTCTCAAAACTCATGACAATCCTCCTGCCTCGCCCTCCCATGCTGAAATTACAGGTGTGAGCCACCATACCAGGCTTTGAATCAATACTTTGTGAAAAAAAAATTAGAATTGGAATCCTAAGAAAAGAGGACATGTTTCAAGACTTTTACACTTGTTTTCTAAATGAAAGAGTTAGGCAGAATTATTTCTTATAAGAAAGTGCACAGGGCATTACTGAGTACTTGGAAGTAGTTTCAGTGATAGAAGGGATTCATTAGCATGTGCTCCATGATATGCAACAACATATGGGTGTCCCATATCACTGACTGCGCCTGTAGCCGCGACCTCTTCCCGAGTCCTGAACGCCGCTGCTCGGGGGAAGGAAGCACATGGTCAGTTATGGCAAAGTGGTGTGCAGATTCCTGTGTTGGAAGGGGAGAAGGATCCTCTGAAGAGGGCAACTCACTGGACTGTGAAGACAGAGAAAGACTGTTATAAATGCAAGTAAAACAAACAAAGGCAAAAAAAAAAAAACCACCCTGAGAAAGAAAAAAAGAGAAAGGCAGAAGATGGTGGTGGCATTGTCACTCAGAGCTTCCCAAGTGGTTCTGAACACCGGAAGAATTAGACCAGGGAAGGTGACGGATGACTTTGGTGCAAAATGTTACAGAGAAGACTTCAAAATTTCCACTGCGCCTCTTTCTTAGTTTCCCTTCTTAAAATGTGTGCAAATTTTAGTCTGATTTTTCAATTCTTTTTGACAAACAGCCAATAAGAAATGGCAATCTTTTTTTTTTTTTTTCGCCATCCTCAGCAATTTACAAACTTTGTATTTTCTTTATTCTCTTTGCTTTTCATTACAGGGATTATCAATTTACAGGCAAGCTTAACATGTGGTTCTTTCAGGTTCTGGGAATCACCTGACAGCAGCTCTGTAAATAGATCAGCTTCTGCCATGACAATTCAGTGTCTCCTTTCCTAACAAATGGATGTTTTGGCTAAACATGGGAGGATTCACTAAATGAGTCTTTTAAAAAGCTGAGGCAACATTCTACTTCCATTGAGTAGAAGTTATCAAGCACGTTGGATGCCATCAAAGGTTGCTTGTTTATTGAGGTAACTCAGTACTCAGTAACCCACACAATGGACTGATGATTCAGTAACGCTTGTGTTGGTACCCAGGAGTGGTGTCATTTGCTGCTAGGCACTTGACTGTGTGGCTTTGGCCTTTTGGAGCTGATTTTCAAGAGGACTGTGGGAGGATTTGAAGCCTTGGCCTAATTGACCCCTTGAAGTGCTGTAACTGCAGCTTGATGGACTATTCTGGTCAGAGTTGAAAGACCTGAATGTGGTAAGAACTATGGACTGTGAGGTTTGGCTGGTAAGGGTGAGAAAGAGCTTTGCCTAGACTGGGCTAGAAGCAGTTTGTGCGAGAGGCTTGCTGTTATGCCTGTGCCCTGAGAATTTGTGCAGGGTTGCTTTGCATAGAAACAGACTAATGTGAGCAGAGGGATGTGGCACAGAAATGAAATCTTTGGGCTGAAACTTCTGCTCATTCAGCTGCAATTATATGAGACATTTCAACCTTTGAGATTGGGCCAGCTGACCTGCACTGGGACAACAGGAAGAATGTAGACTCTTTTGAAGGTAAGTGCTCAAGAAGTGGCCTGTTCTTCAAAGTCTGATTTATTCCCCCCTGGATTAACAAATTGGCACCCTACCTGGTATTGTGGAATATAAGAAATGCAGGAAAGAGAGGGTCATTGAGTTTGTAATGCAATCTTGTGTCTTAGAAATGGCCATGGGCAGGGTGAAGCAGGTTTGCTGGATGCCTGCATGGAGCCATGATGGAGCCATGAAGGATGGACTGTGAGTTGCAGTGGAGACCAAGTAGAGATGCTGGAAGCACAAGACGGCTGCCAAACAGAGCTGCTGGCCCTGGTGGAGTTTTCCAGGACTGTGAATAGACTAGCTGGAGGGGCGGGATTGGAACTCCAGAGACTTGTTGATGATTAGAATTATTGGATTTGGAGATTCATCACTGACTAGAGTTGTTGGACTTAGAGCTACAGAGTTTGATGTTTGCCCTGTTTAAATCTTGTATTCGTTGAATATTTCTTTGCTATACTCAATGTCATCTTTTGCAGTGAGAATGTTTATTCTCTGGGTTTTTTTTGATTTTTTTTTTTTTTTTTGGTATTATGGCTCAGAAGATCTTGGACTACGGGGATGTTTGAACATCATTAGGATTGATAAAAAAAAAAATATGGGGACTTTTAAAGTTGGATTGAATGCACTGCATTTTACATCATGGATGGTTATCAGTTTATGGGGGCCAGGGGTGGAATGTAGTGGTTTGATTCAGGTGTCCCCCATAAACTTAGGTGTTCTGAATGCTAGGTTCCCAGGTGATGGAGATTTGGGAATTAATACTTCTTGGAGGCGGTGTATTGTTGGGGGTGGGCTTATGGGTATTATAGCCAGTTTCCCCTTGCCAGTGTTTGGCACACTCTCCTATTGCTATTGTCTACCTTAAGTTGGCCAAAAGGTGGTGTCCACCCTCTGTTCATGCCATCGTTTTCCCCTGCCATCATGGAGCTTCCCCTAGAGTCTGTAAGCCAAAATAAACCCTTTTTCCCACAGGCTGCTCTTGGTTAGGTGATTTCTGCCAGCAATGTGAACCTGACTGAAACAGCTTATAAAACCTGCCTGTTATTTATCTATCTAGCCATCAATCATCTATCATCTGTCTAACTATCACTTGATTTTAAGAAGAAAACGATCCTGGCCATTCTTCCACAAGGCAGCCAAGGCTTAAGAGTTCAGCAGCCTAAGATGGGCAATTCTTGGCATATAGACAAACTAGGTACTTATGTGCTTGCTTCGGCAGTGCATATACTAAAATAGGTATGTGTAATAAAGTGTCTTGCAAAAGGCTAGTGTTGAATGCTTGGCTCCTAGCTAGTAGGAAATCTGGAAACTATAGGAAGTGGGTAGGACCTAGCTGAAGGCAGTGTGTCACTGGGGAGTTGTCCTAGGGGTCTCTTGTCCCTGACTACTTCCTGTCTATTTCCCTATCTCTGTCTCCTTCCTGTCCACTATGATGGGAACAACAGCCTCATGTTCTCACTGCCACCGTACTCTTCTGCCTCATCATGGGCCTGGAGTCAGTGGAGCCAGCTGGGGACTGAAATCTCTAAAGCTGTGAGTCACCGTAAGTTTTTCCTGCCCTAAGTTGTCTATGGCATGGATTCTGTCACAGTGCTGAGAAAATTAACTAGCATGGAACTCTCGGGAATGGGGTTTCAGGAACCTTCTCTGTGTCACCATCTCTTTGTCATGGTCCACCCTATTAATAAACATGGCTTCTAAACTCCCAGGGAGAGAGGCTAAGAAACTTTCAGACAGAAGCCTTGACTACACGCTGCATCTTTACTTGTAGTGAATACATGCTACCACAGGTCATGAACATTCTGAAATTAATTCTCTCCCCTATAACAGGAAGTAATATGTCCTACATTTAGGCTTATTGCAAGGAATGAGGTAATCCATGGAGCCATTATTTGTAAATTAGACAGCTTTTTATAAATTGAAGATATTACCACTACTCATTAACCCAACTATTTAAAAAGGGTCAGAGATAAAACACAATTATGATGATGTCACCATTCAAACTTTGCCATCAATTGGCAATGTCCCTTTGAAGGGCTCCGCAGTACATTGTGGTTCTGAGAACCATCGTTGTGGCCACTGAAGAAGAGTGTGCAGGAGAAGAGCCAGGGTATTCTCCAAGTTCAGAATATTCTCTCATGCCTACTTAGCTGTGTGAAAAGCTCTGTTTCATGGTATTATCAGATAAATGCAAATTAAAACCCATTAGGTATGGAGACATGATTCGGTAGGTAGAGTGCTTGGTTATCATGCCTGTGGTCTTGGGTGTGGTAAACAGCACCATATAAACCTGAGAGTGGGGCTGCCTGCTCAGAGTCTAGCACTTTGCAGGTGGAGGTAGGAGGGAGAGAAGTGCAAGGTCCTCCTTGGTTAACATCACGTGTTCAAGGCCAGCCTGGGCTCCATGAGATACTGTCTGAAAAACAAATACAAACACAAAAACAAATTCCTTGGGGCTGGAGAAATGGCTTAGCGGTTTCTCCAAGCCAGAGGATCCCAGTTCGATTCTCCAGGACCCACATAAGCCAGATGCATGAGGGGCACATGCATCTGGTGTTCGTTTGCAGTGGCTGGAGGCCCTGGTATGCCCATTTTCTCTCTGTCTGCCTCTCTTTCTCTCTCTCTCTCTCTCTCTCTCTCTCTCTCTCTGCTTGCAAATAAATAAATAAATAGATAATAAACTTTAAAGTTTTTTTAAAAACACACATCTCTTTGGTACTGATTTTGAAAACAGGTCATCCTGTCTCCAAAAGTTAAAAAAAAAAAAAAAAAAAAAAACTACATACATACAATACTATGTCATCCAGGCAGACCTTGAACTCACTATGTAGACCAGACTTGCCTAAAACTCATTGAAATCCCTCCTGCTGCAGCCTTGCAAGTGCTTGTGCTATAGCCATGTACCATGACACCAAAACCTCCACTACTCTTTTAATTTATTTAACCTCCCTGGTGTTAGCCCATATCTCCGCTAGGAGTCAGAAAATGCAGAAGAGAGACATAGACCTCTGATTGGGGACTCGGTGGGCTGGCCAGCAAAGACTGTAAGTCAGTAGGCAAAGTCTTCGCTCTGAGGTCTGTCTGAGGATGGCCAGTTGCTTCCACACACACCCTCCCTTCTGACCTGGCTTTGTCACTTGAAAGAAATAATGACACTTGATGTACAAGGTACTCACGCCTGGGAACATCACAGGGAGTCTGTTCATTTATCCAATTGATTTACATATTATTTTATGAAAACACAGAATGTATTAGTAATAATAAAAATGTCAAAAAAGGTGACGCTTATTTTTAATCATCTGCTTGACTTTTCTATGTTTTAATGGATGTCATTTATTTGGCTCCTTCCACATCTCTAAAATATCAACACTGGGCTGTGATCTTGAAACACCAAATGTCAGCTGGGAAGAAAACGAATGACAGGCTCAGGGGACAAGAGTGATGGCTGTGCAAGAACCAGAACCTGAATTCAATTCCTGAGGTCCATGTAAAAATTTAAAAAATAAGCCAGGTGGGGCCACCCACACCAATAGCCCCAGTCTTGTGAGCAGGCAGAGACAGGAGAATCACTGGGGCTTGATGGTCACCCAGTCTGACCAAAAACAGCAGCTCCAGTGAGAGGCTCCATATCAAGGAAACAGAGCTGGGGAGATGGCTCAGTGGTGAGATACATTTCCTTTGCAAACACGATGGCCTGGGTGGGTGGGCCTGAGACCGCCTGGGTTCAAATCTTTAGATCCCATGGAAAACATAAGCATAAGCTACACACTGAGAATCAACAGAGCCCTGAAAGCTCCAGAAAAAGTAAAACAACAACAAACAAAAAAAAAAAAAAAAAAACCATGCATACATACACACACACACACACACACACACTTTGGCTCATAAACAAGACCAGGCAGAATAGCAATGGAGCTGGATGGTCTATGTTCCAATCCAACCACCTCAGCGGGTATATAGGGCATTGCAAGGGCACATACATGTGCATACACACACACACACACACACACACACACAACGTTAAAAAATAAAAGAAAAAAATGGAAGGCAATAGAGGAAGACACGTGGTCTTCTACTCTGACCTCTACATGTGTGTACATGGAATGCCTTCATGTGTTCACACACATACATACACTGCACACACAATAGGAATATCACATAGACACCATCCCTGCCCCCCCAAATCTTGTGGAATTGTCCTTGGAAGATGCCCTGATGGCATGGAAAAGCTCACATTGTACATGGCTGGTAATTTTTTAAAGTCTAACATAGTCTAGAAAGGTCCTCAATACTCATTTGCAGTCAGTGCTCCCTGGGCAGTTACATCAGCTAGGGACCTTTGAGCCATGGGGCAGTCAAGGCCAGGCATATGTAGGGCCTCTCAGGTCATAAGCAAATGGCATGGAGGTCTACCACCACAGTCTTTGCTGAGTAGTACACAGGCCGTCAAAGGGCCTTAACAGGCGAGAGCTTTGGCAGCTTGACTCTGAAGTAGAATCGTATCTTGGTCTGGAATTACAGGGCGGTAAGGATAAGGATTAGATCATTTCAGGCTTTAGTGAGCCTTCAAATATTTTCTGCCTTCACATAGCTAAGCATTCTTATCTCCGACCACAGAGATTTATGAGTGGATTTGTGTGTGTGTGTGTGTGTGTGTGTGTGTGTGTGTGTGTGTGTGTGTGTGTGTGTATGTTCCATGGGTTCCAATAAACACCTTTGTATGGTAGATTTTATTTTATTTTATTGGTTTTTCCAAGGTAGGGTCTCACTCTAGCTCAGGCTGACCTGAAATTCACTATGTAATCTCAGGCTGGCCTCAAATTCATGGCAATCCTCCTATCTCTGCCTCCCGAGTGCCAGGATTAAAGGTATATGCCACCACACCCGGCTGAGATTTTATTTTTTTTGAAAATAAAAACTAATTTTTTTTTCATTTTAAAGATAATTTGCCATCTTTTAGGATATGAAAAAAGGGGGACCAGATATTGTTAGGGGAAGGGGGGAGATACTGATTACTGCACAAGCATGCCAACCTGAGTTTAGAGTCCCCAGCACCCATGTAAAAATGCTGGCTTAGTGGTTAAGGTGCCTGCCTGCTAAGCCTAAGAACGCTGGTTCCAATCTCCAACTGTTCCAATCTCCAGGTCCCACGATTAGCCAGGTGCAAAGTGACACAAGGGCGCAATGCCGCACTTGACCACAAGGGGGCGCACGCATCTGGATTTTGTTCGCAACAGCTGAGAGGCTGCTGGCATGCCCATCTCTATCTGTCTACCTCTCCCTCTCTCTCTGTCTCTCTCCAAAAAAAAAAAAAAAAAAAAAATGCTGGGCATAGCAGTGCATGCCTATACTCACAGCTGAGTTCAGATTCCCCAAAACCCATGTAAAAATGCTGGGCATAGCAGTGTATACCTGTACTCACTGCACCAGGGAGGTGGAGTTAGTTGGCTCCCTAGGGATGGCCTACCTGAATTAGTGCACTCTGGGTTCAGTGAGAGGCACTTCCTCCAAAACTGAGGTGGACAATTATTGAGAACACATAACATTGACCTCTGGCCTCAACCACCCATGTACATATGGGCTCATCCATACACATGTACACTTACCACACAGACATGTATAGTCATGTACACTTACCACACAGACATGTATAGTCATGTACACTTACTACACAGACATGTATAGTATGGTGGTTTCAATGTGAAATGTTCCCCCATAGTCTCAAGACTTTGTGATTAAGCCTCCTATTTTCTCCCTTCCTGGTGGAGTCTTTGGAAGGTGGAGACTAGCTGGGGGAGGTGTGTCCCTGGGGAAGACCTGGGGATGTTCTAGTCCAGCCAAGCTTCCCAGTCCTAGATCAGCTCAGTCCTGTTGCTGCTTCCCAGTTGATGTGACTGCATGTGACACACTGCTCTCCATATTTGCCACACTTTCCCCACCATAATAAAACTTTTCCTGGAGGTGTTGGAGAGATGGCTTAGCAGTTAAGGCATGAGCCTGTGACGCCTAAGGACCCAGGTTCATTTCTCCAGGACCCATATAAGCCAGATGCACAAGGTGGCACATGTATCTGAAGTTCATTTGCAATGGCTGGAGGCTCTGGTGTGCCCATTCTCTCCCTCTCTGTTTCTCTGTCTCTCTCTCGTTTGCCCCCTCTCAAATAAATAAATGAATTAATTAATTAATTAATAATAAAATTTCTTTTTGAAACTGAAGCCAAAATAAACCCTTTCCTTCTATATGCTGCTTCTAGTCAGATGTTTTGTCCAGGCAGTAAGAAGGTAACTACAACACATACACATGTTAAAAAATATTTTAAAGGAGGGCTGGAGAGATGGCCTGCCAATCAATTCTCAATCTCTCTCTCTCTCTATCTCTATCTCTCTCTTTCTCTCATTAAAAAAAAAAAAAAAAAAAAAAACTATTTTAGGGCTGGAGAGATGGCTTAGTGGTTAAGGCACTTTCCTTGCAAAGCCAAAGGAACCAGGTTCAATTCCCCAGGACCCATGTAAGCCAGATGCACAAGGGGGTGCATGTGTCTGGAGTTCATTTCATTTGCAGTGGCCAGAGACCCTCTCTCTCTCTCTCTCTCTCTCTCTCTCTCCCTCTCTGCTTCTTTTTCTCTCTGTCTCTCAAATAAATTAAAAAAAAACTATTTTAAAGGAAATATTTGCAGACCAAAAAAATTCTGGATCATGTTTTTAAAACTACTGTGATTGAAAGATTAAAATCAATCATGATAGAGAGTAATAACCAATGCTTTGAAAATCATGTCTGTGGCAAAGCAAGGAAGGTTGATTAAACTAGCAGAAAGAACAAGCCATTCTTAAGATAAAGGTTGGAATTTTATAATCTACAAATATTAAGAAGAAAATTAAATTCTAAAGGTCATGATAGATTGAAGTACACGGCACCAATGTACCCAGATACAACTAGTCGTTAAGAAGCTATCAGAAGAAAAGAGAGCTGTCTGAACTACCCAGAGGTTGACACAGTGGTCAGCCAGAGAGCTCAAGGATATGTCGGGGAGGCAGAGAAACGAGGCAAGTTAGGAGACTGAAGAGTCTCCACCAGATGGAATCAGGATGCAAGGTCCTGGGAGGAGTTGGTTCCCTAAACCTGCTCGTGGGATGACCTTAAAAATAGCAGCTGGCAAGCTCAGCAGCTGTACTGAGTGGTAGCTGAAACTCTGGGCAGATTTCAGAGGGCAAGGTCAGAGAAGTCAGCACAAGATAAAAAAACACTATGAAATCAGCTTTAAAATGACATAGATATTGGAAATGGAGATAGAGTTTAATCATGTCCACAAATGCTTCCCCCGACAAACAGTAGCAACCTGTGGGCCTCCAGTGCCTTTTTTTTTTTTTTTGTCTATTGCAATTAAACCAGAAATAACCCACACTCTACATCCTGTTGAGTCTTGCTTTTATTTCCACTCAAACCTATTTCTGTCCTCAGAGGGGAAAAAAAATCTACTTACTCATTATAAAAAATGTTACATTTTAGACAGTAAAAGTTTGCTTTTCTTTAAAAGATAGCAAAAATTAAGATGTCTATAGCTGAGAGGCTATGAAACCAAGCCACCAAATAGCCTACCTTTGTGGGAATCAGAGGATTTGTGGAAATTGGCATAGATCTGTTCAGAAAAGTATGTTTGATTTGGGCTTTAATAAAGCAGCATGCTGTACTTTGAATATATGGCCCTGTAGATTCAGATGTTTTATTAAGATTTGAGCTGGCAACTTGAGTCTCCTGTGGGCAGAGCCCTGCTGGGGAAGAGAAGTATGGCACTGGGTGGTGGGGGGTGGATACTAGATGTGTTCAAGGCTGTTTGAGTTCTGGTGGTTTTGTTTGCTGGCTGTTTGATGGTCTCTCACTTGTATGCATTTATGGAAGTGAGCCAGCTTCTTCTGCCATCCTGGAACTTCCCCTGGATGCTGTAAGCTTGAGATCACCCCTGTCCTTTCACAGGCTACTTCTGATCTGGAGTATCCAGCGATGAGAAGCTGACCGCAACACGGCACATTGGAAATATTTATGCAACAAAAGAACTCTCAACAAAGGATTTCACATGATGAAAGAATCGGACTGGAAGATTTATCAATTTCTCTCCTTTGTAGTTGGAATGCTTTGAAGAATAGCTAGGGTTTTGTGGAAGCAAAATTTACCCAATAATCCGGCAAAGTCAGGAGTTTCGCTACCCCCTTTCCTCCTCCTGCTGGCATTTCCTTTGCAAGTGTCCTAAGGAATTATCATTCATTTGGTCTCTCATACACCTGTCATCTATTACTGACACTTATCCCACCATATGTCATAAGAACCAAGTCCGCTTATATACCCTACCCGTAGAGGGATGCATATGGCAGGTGCGAATGATACTGACTAGTGGATTTATAGATTAGGTCGGAGGCTCTTAAAAATTTAAGCAGTGGAGCCACAGCCCAAGTTACAATTGTGACCAAATATTGGCGTATTATTCTCTAGTCCCTCCCTATATGCTGACAGTTCGCCATTGGGCTATTCCCAGAGACTTCTTTGAATAGGACAAGGCATTCACGTGAAAGAGGCAGCGACATTAATGAGAAGTTATGCCATTGTCCTGCCCTTTCTCTTTCAGCCTCACAGCACAGGGCCATAAGCCACTGAAGGCAGACTGTGCTTCACGTAGAGGAAGACTGAAAGGAGCCAGGAACGAATGGTCGTCTACCCTTTGGATAGTCCACGGAACCGGAAACACATTTCAAAACAGAACACAGGAAGTGCAGCACAGGCATGAGAAGAGGTGCTCTAGGACCATGTGAACCAACCAGGTCTGTTCTGGAATGTTCTATATATACCCTGTCAGCTCTAGTAGGTGTGCTTACTTTTTTTTTAACCTCATCCCATCCCACACAGGTACCTGTCACTGGACCTTTCTCTGTGGACTTGCCTCCACCTTTGCACAGGACATCCTCCACAGGACCCCTGGCTGTTCCCTGGGAATGTCTCCCTGGCTCTGAGCAAATCCTCACTCAGTCTGCTCAAGTTTCTGGGGCCATCCTTCTCAGCACACCCTCTGATAGAAATGACCCATCAATGAATCAAAAACCTAGCTCAGCACTCCTCTGTCCCTTCTTCTCAGCACCATGGTGCCTTTCTGAGTCACCCCAAGGTCACCACCATCTGAAAAGAGAAGCTTCTCTAACCAAAAGTGAGAGTATAATAGGAGAAAAAGATGATGACATCAAAATGAAAAGAGAGACTTATTGAGGGGGAGGGGATATGATGGAGAGTGAAGTTTCAAAAGGGAAAGTGGGAGGAGGGACGGAAGTACCATGGGATATTGTCTCCAATTAAGGAAGATGTAAATAAAATTGTTTTAATTAATTAATTAAAATAAACCTAGATGAGTAGGCAGAATAGATTTTTTTAGTCCTATAGAAATAACTTGTAAAAGACTGAGTTACATTTTACCCGAACAATGAATAGTTCCCACAGCTCCCCACTATTCCAAAGTTGTTTTAGAGTTCATGTACCACATAAAGTATAGACTGCAGATCTGACATTGTTCCCCCACAAACTCATTTAGACTAAAATGTCACACTCATTTTTATAGTTGATTCTGCCAGGTGCAGACAAGGCATACTGTCTAACATTATAGATAGAGTCAATTTATATAGATATGTAAAGTATTTGAGAGGCTGTGTTTATGTGGATGCAAAAAAATACTCGTGCTTTTCCCGTAAATCATTCTATGGGGTTGTGACGAACCTGCTTTATGGCAGTGCCTTCTGCACTGGAGGCAGCCTGCTCGCCGCAGAGACACAAGATTTAGAGTGTGACAGACCTTTATTTAATGTTATCTTAACTCCTTCAGAGCTTTGGGACCTGTGATAAAATCCTGAGCTTTGCCAATACTTAGATTTCTTATTATAATAACAGGCGATGGGGTTTACCTGAACAAATGGTTGGGCGAGAGTGCAAAAGGGCCCACAGAATTTTCAACAAATGTGAGCTGCTTAAGGATGACTAAGGGTAGACTCTAGAGTGCAAATATCTCTCTTTTAACATCTGTCTGTACAGAATTTTGATGAGAAATATTCAATAAACAAGGTTATGGTAAGCATTAACCCATATTAGATCTGGACAATTTAGGCCACAGAATTAACAGAAAAGAACTGAGGTGAGTCTGGACTTTAGTGTAATTGTACCCTAATAAGACCTTGCTAAAGGCTTTTGTCCTGATGTAATGTAAACCACTTTATGTTCACCATCCAGCCACATATCTCTAGACAGAAATATTTATCAATACTTTGCCATCATTATAAAATCCTTGTATTATATCAAAAGTATTGCTTTTGGGGCTGATGAAGCACTCGGTGGTTAAGAGCGCATCCTGAGTAAGCATGAAGGCCTGAGAGGACCGCTCAGGTTTGATCCCCAGAACCCACATAAACAGCTGAGCAGGGACACACACACACACACACACACACACACACACACACACACACACACACACACACTGGAAATCCTGTGGGGACCAGAGACCCAAGAACCACCAGAGCTTATGAAACCGGATCAGTAAGAGACTCTAATTGAAAATAAGAATGGGTGGAAAAGCAATGTTTTGGATCACCCAACATTCTGCTCTGGCTACTTCAAGCAAGTGCACTCTCAGCAGGCAAGCAAACAGAGGGACGCATGGGCACACACAGGCACATCCACCACAGGTACACACACACACACACACACACACGAGCAAAAGAAAAAAATCGCTTATTGCTTTAACCCAGTGAAATCTGACCTTTCTTTCTTCTAAATCATAACATTTATAATTGTATGGGTGTTCACTTATTTATGGTATATTTCTCTCACCAGGTGATAAGTTTCCTAAAGCATGTGTCACTCACCTGTGTTGACCCAACAGTGGAAACATATTGAACTCAATAAACATTTAAATAAGAAATGAGGAACTAAGCACGACTAATAGCATGGCTTGATGGTTTAACCTAGGGAGGAGTAAGATGCAGATGTTTAGCAAGCAGCCTTCCCTAAAACAGGAAAAAAATTTATCTCTAGGATGGACAGAAACATGAGACTGGACACCAGACACTGTTTTGGGAAGGTCATAGGCAGCGTCAGACTCAGTGGAAACCTCCCAGGTTGAGTCACAGGCAGATGTATATTGAAATGCAGAACCTGCTGGGGTGACCTATTTGAGGCTTTATTTTAACCTTTCCCTGTTGGTTGCATCCCAGACCCTACACTAGCCTCTGGGCATTACTTCCAGGCACATTAGCCTCTCTGATCTGATAAGTGCACGTCATGTCAATGAGACCACATACTTCTTCCTCTGCTGTTTATCAATCTCTGGTGTGAGAAGAAAAAAAAAAAACTCTCAAAAAATAAAAGAAGCAGGAGCTGGAGAGATGGCTTAGCAGTTAAGGCATTTGCCTGCAAAGCCAAAGGACCTTGGTTCGATTCCCCAGGACCCACGTCAGCCAGATGCACATGCGTCTGGAGTTCGTTTGCAGTGGCTGGAGGCCCTGGCGTGCCCATTCTCTCGGACTCTCTCTCTCTCTCTGTGTTTTTTTTTTTTTTTGGTGTGTGTGTGTATGTGTGTGTGTGCTTCTTTCTCCTTCTTGCTCTCTCAAATAAATAATTAAATAAAATTTTAAAATATAAATAAATAAATAAATAAATAAATAAATAAATAAATAAATAAATAAAAGAAACAGACCTGGTGATATTGAATAGTAAATATCTTCAGACTCCAGTCTTGGGCTGGACCCCTGGCTCATCTGCATAGTAACAGGTCAACACTTGCTTTTCTAAAGCACAGTTTCCACATCTGTGAAATGAGATACCAATCAGTTCAACCTTAAAAAAATGTTGTTGAAATAAATAAAACAGCATCTATGTAAACCTCTACCTGATGTTGGCCCCGCAATCAATTATAGCTAGAATTGATGATCGTTTTCCCTTTTCTTTATAGACTATTTTTCAAAATGGAATTTAGGCATCAACTATGTGTCATGCCCCTACTGTGTGACAAGCATTAATCCAGAATGTAGACAGAACTGAAACACATTTTTGCCATACTTTCCAAATAAGTACAATTCTTGCTCGTATGAATTAATAAAATTCACAATAAAGTGGGCTGGAGAGATGGCTCGGCAGTTAGGTGCACTTCCAGCAGAAGCATGAGAGCCTGGGGGCTGGGGGCTGAGACCACCTGAGTTCAAATTTCTAGAATTCAAATCAACAGCTGGGTGTGGTCACACATGTCTGTAACCTGAACCTTGTGGGGAAGCAGAGACTGGAGAATCTCTGGAGCTTGTGAATAGCAACCTCTGGAATCAGTGAGAGACTCCATTGCAAGAAAAAAAGAAATTGATCTGCAATTGTTGCAATTATTTTCCTTGATGGGACAAACATCCCACCCGAAGCAGCTTATGGGAGGAAAGGCTTTATTTCAGGCTAATACAATCCAGAGAAAGCACCATCAGTGGTCAAGGAAGCTGGCTCACTGGAGCATGCACAGCCCAGGGAAACAATAGCTGGCTGCTGCAGCGAGCAGAGTTCAAACTGGCTCTTTCCACACCATAGAACTGGACAAAAAGATCTGCCCCCAGGGGACTGGAGAGATGGCTTAGCGGTTAAGGCATTTGCCTGCAAAGCCAAAGGACCCAGGTTCGATTCCCCAGGACCCACGTCAGCCAGATGCACAAGGGGGCGCACGCGTCTGGAGTTCATTTGCAGTGGCTGGAGGCCCTGGTGTGCCCATTCTCTCTCTCTCTCTCTCACTCTCTCTCTCTCTCTCTTTCAAATAAGTAAATAAATAAAAATAAAAATATCAAAATAAATAGATCGGCCCCCAGTGACACCTCCTCTAGCAGACTGCTTGAGACTTAAGTTACAAACTTAATTTCAAAAAAAAAAAAAAATCTGTGAGGCTGTTGCAGAACATGAATTTACAATGAAACCACCACAGTGATAGAGGGAGTAGCCTGATGTTCATTCTCCTCCTGTTACCACAGGTGCGCCCATGAAGTGCCTCAGCATATACACATATGTGTACACTACATACACCACCACTACACCACACCACACATACCACACACACTCATATACACACACACACAAGCATGCTCATGCATGCACACATACAATGCTGTTGTAGTTACCTTCACATTGTTAGCACAAAACACCTGACCAAAAGCAGCTGAGGAGAGGAAACTTGTGATTTTTGGCTTACAGACTTGAGGGGAATCCCTTTGATGACAGGGAAAAAGGATGGCATGAGCAAAGGCTGGCCTCCACCTCTGACCCAGCAGGTGAAATACCACAGCATGAGAGTGAGCCAACTGACACTGGCAAACTAAGTGTTAATAAACTTTAAGACCTGTCCCCAGTGACATACCTCCTCCAGCAAGACTCCACCTCTGAAACCCGGCATCAGCTAGGAACTAAGCATTCCTAAGCATTCAAAACATGAGTTTATGGAGGACACCTAATTCAAAAACACACACACACACACACACACACACACACACACACTAAAACAATCCTTTTCGAGCTGGAGAGATGGCTCAGCACTTAAGGCACCTGCCTGCTAAGCCTAAGAACATCAGTTCCAATCTCCAGGTCCCACGTTTAGCCAGATGCAGTGACGCAAGGGTGCAATGCCACACTTGCCCACAAGGGGGTGCACACATCTGGAGTTCATTTGCAGCAGCTGAGAGGCTGCTGGCATGCCCATTCTCTATCTGTCCTCCTCTCCCTCTCTCTCTCTGTGTCTCTCCAAAATAAAAATAAATGAATAAATGCTTTAAAAACAATCATTTCTACAATGAAGTACATTAAGAAAAATTGCATCGAAGTCCAGGAACTTCTGGTAAGATTTTAATGCATCCTCATGTTATTTCATCTCAACTTTCTAAACTAAAAGCACTTTCAAAATATAAGAACCCAGCTGGAGAGATGGCTCGGTGGGTAAAGGCCCTTACTTGGAAAACCTGTAGGACCTGATTCAATTCTCTGGTGCCCATGTGACGCCAGATGCACAAAGTGACACATGTATCTGGAATTTGTTTGCAGTGACAAGAGGCCCTAGCACATTCCATACTCATTCTTCCCCACCACTCTCTCTCTTCTCTTTCTTTCTCATTCCTAAATAAATAAAAATATTTAAAAATAAAAACCTACTGCTGCATTTGCATAGTAACAGGTCAACACTTGCTTTTCTAAAGCACAGTTTCCACATCTGTGAAGTGAGATGCCAATCAGTTCAACCTTAAAGAAATGTTGTTGAAATAAATAAAACAGCATCTATGTAAACCTCTACCTGATGTTGGCCCCGCAATCAATTATAGCTAGAATTGATGATCGTTTTCCCTTTACTTTATAGACTATTTTTCAAAATGGAATTTAGTCATCACCTATGTGTCATGCCCCTACTGTGTGACAAGCATTAATCCAGAATGTAGACAGAACTGAAACACATTTTTGCCATACTTTCCAAATAAGTACAATTCTTACTCATATGAATTAATAAAATTCACAATAAAGTGGGCTGGAGAGATGGCTCGGCAGTTAGGTGCACTTCCAGAAGAAGCATGAGAGCCTGGGGGCTGGGGGCTGAGACCACCTGAGTTCAAATTTCTAGAATTCAAATCAACAGCTGGGTGTGGTCACACATGTCTGTAACCTGAACCTTGTGGGGAAGCAGAGACTGGAGAATCTCTAGAGCTTGTGAATAGCAACCTCTGGAATCAGTGAGAGACTCCATTGCAAGAAAAAAAGAAATTGATCTGCAATTGTTGCAATTATTTTCCTTGATGGGACAAACATCCCACCCGAAGCAGCTTATGGGAGGAAAGGCTTTATTTCAGGCTAATACAATCCAGAGAAAGCACCATCAATGGTCGAGGAAGCTGGATCACTGTAGCCTGCACAACCCCGGGGAAGCCATAGCCGGCTGCTACAGTGAGCACAGAGTTCAAACTGGCTCTTTCCACACCATAGAACTGGACTAAAAGATCTGCCCCCAGGGGACTGGAGGGATGGCTTAGCGGTTAAGGCATTTGCCGGCAAAGCCAAAGGACCCAGGTTCAATTCCCCAGGACCCACGTCAGCCAGATGCACAAGGGGGCACACACGTCTGGAGTTCATTTGCAGTGGCTGGAGGCCCTGGTGCGCCCATTCTCTCTCTCTCTCTCTCTCATTCTCTCTCTCTCTTTCAAATAAGTAAATAAATAAAAATAAAGTATCAAAATAAATAGATCTGCCCCCAGTGACACCTCCTCCAGCAGACTGCTTGAGGCTGCTTGAGACTTAAGTTACAAACTTAATTTTAAAAAAAAAAAAAAAATCTGTGAGGCTGTTGCAGAACATGAATTTACAATGAAACCACCACAGTGATAGAGGGAGTAGCCTGCTGTGACCACAGGTGGGCCCATGAGGTGCCTTAGCATATACACATATGTGTACACTACATACACCACCACTACACCACACCACACATACCACACACACCACACACACACAAGCACGTGCATTCATGCACACACACACATGCTATTGTAGTTACCTTCACATTGCTAGTACAAAACACCTGACCAAAAGCAGCTGAGGAGAGGAAACTTGTGATTTTTGGCTTACAGACTTGAGGGGAATCCCTATGATGGCAGGGAAAAAGGATGGCATGAGCAAAGGCTGGCCTCCACCTCTGACCCAGCAGGTGAAATACCACAGCACGAGAATGAGCCAACTGACACTGGCAAACTAAGTGTTAATAAACTTTAAGGCCTGTCCCCAGTGACAGACCTCCTCCAGCAAGACTCCACCTCTGAAACCCGGCATCAGCTAGGAACTAAGCATTCCTAAGCATTCAAAACATGAGTTTATGGAGGACACCTAATTCAAAACATCACACACACACACACACACACATACACACACACACTAAAACAATCCTTTCGAGCTGGAGAGATGGCTCAGCACTTAAGGCACCTGCCTGCTAAGCCTAAGAACATCAGTTCCAATCTCCAGGTCCCACGTTTAGCCAGATGCAGTGACGCAAGGGTGCAATGCCACACTTGCCCACAAGGGGGTGCACACATCTGCAGTTCATTTGCAGCAGCTGAGAGGCTGCTGGTGTGCCCATTCTCTATCTGTCCTCCTCTCCCTCTCTCTCTCTGTCTCTCTCCAAAATAAAAATAAATGAATAAATGCTTTAAAAAACAATCATTTCTACAATGAAGTACATTAAGAAAAATTGCATCGAAGTCCAGGAACTTCTGGTAAGATTTTAATGCATCCTCATGTTATTTCATCTCAACTTTCTAAACTAAAAGCACTTTCAAAATATAAGAACCCAGCTGGAGAGATGGCTCGGTGGGTAAAGGCCCTTACTTGGAAAACCTGTAGGACCTGATTCAATTCTCTGGTGCCCATGTGACGCCAGATGCACAAAGTGACACATGTATCTGGAATTTGTTTGCAGTGACAAGAGGCCCTAGCACATTCCATACTCATTCTTCCCCCCCCCACCACCTCTCTCTCTTCTCTTTCTTTCTCATTCCTAAATAAATAAAAATATTTAAAAAATAAAAACCTACTGCTGCATTCATGACCCCACAGTGATCACCAATATCCTACTCAGGAGGGCCCTCAGTGAAATAGGAATGGGGAGAAGGAACACAAGAAGATAACCTGGGACTGGAAAGATGGCTTAGCAGTTAAGACACTTGCCTGTGAAGCCAAAGGACCCAGGTTCAATTCCCCAGTACTCATGTAAGCCAGATACAAAAAGTGGCACACGTGTATGGAGTTTATTTGCAGTGGCTAGAGACCCTGGCAAGCCCATTCTGTCTCTCTGTCTCTCTCTTTTTCTCTCTCTCAAATAAATAAAATAAAATAAAATTAGCCTGAGCTAGAGTGAGAACCTCCCTCAAAAAAAAAAAAAAAAAATTTTTTTAATTATTTTAGGGCTGGAGAGATGGCTTAGTGGTTAAGGTGCTTGCTTGCAAAGCCAAAGGATCTGAGTTTGATTCCCCAGGACCCACATAATCCAGATGTACAAGGTGGTGCATGCATCTGGAGTTCATTTGCAGTGGCTGGAAGCCCTGGCATGTCCTCTCTCTCTCTCTCTCTCTCTCTCTCTGTCTACCTTTTTCCCTCTCTCAAATAAATAAATAAAAATTAAAACTATAAAAAATATTTTACAAAAGAAGATAGCCTAATGGGAACATGATCAACTTGTAGTATTTTTATATATTAAAGTTCCCAATAAAATTATTTTTAAAATTATATAAGCAGAAGATCCACTTACATATTTCTACTATAATAAAATTAGAGAAATCTATAAAAGGAAACTTTTGGTAAATTGTCATCATTTCTCTGAGAAGACTATCCTCTCTTGTATTTATGTGATTGATTGATTGATTGATGATTGATTTACTACATTTACTACATTGTGGACATTTTCTCTATACTTTTAGCTAATTCTAGATTTTTACTACAGAAATATAATACTCTATATGAAAATAGAGTCAGCAAATACAAAGAGAAATAGAAGGAATGGGTAATCTCCAAATATCCAGTCGCCTGTATTTTTTTTTTCTGGCTTGAAAAGCAGATCAGGGATGTAGAATTCAATGGTGCCAATAACATCCAGTTCACACCCGAGATAACTACACAGAGAGTCTCCTGTGTGCCTGACACCAGGGAAGTACAAGAATAAGGACTCGCCTCTCCCTGCAGGCAGTGGAGAGACATCAAAAAGAGAATGTTCTAGCCGGTCGTGGTGGCATGGATAGGAGGATCTCTGGGAGTCTGAGGTCAGCCTGAGGCTACATAGCAAATTCCAGGTCAGCCTGGGCTAGATCAAGACCCTACCTAGAAAAAAACAAAAGTGGGGGAGTGTTCTGGACAAACTGCTGGGATTTTACACAGTCACAATGTAGCTCCCTCTTGGCAAGACTCAGATCAGGCAGACCTCAGTGCAAATACCAGAAGTCCACTTATTGGCTACATGTCATGGACCATGTACTCAGCATCTCCGAGCCTCAGGTTTTTTGCCTCTGTTAGAATAAGGATGCATCATCTTACTTCGGAAGCTGTGATGCTGAAAAGGAGTGCAAGCACGCGATGTCTTTAACTCGGTGCACGGAGGGTCAATGGTGTAGTAGTTCTCATCCCTGTCTCTGCCTTTTTGTTTTTTTGTGGGTTTTTTTTTGTTTGTTTGTTTGTTTTGTAGACATACCTCTGTAAAAAAAAAAAAAAAAAAGGAATAATCAATTTTACTGAGAAACTGAAGGTGCTTTATTGTATATGGTTTATGGCATTGCAGCCCTTTGGAAAGGACAGAATATACTGCTCTGAGTTCAAAAAAAAAAAAAAAAAAACAAAAACAAAAACAAAAAAACAGAAGCACAAGCTGAGAATGTATGATCAACATCTCAGGTAGTAATTGCTGGTCTGTGACAGAATTTTATCAGCACCATAGACTTAATGACTCAAACAATCAAAGTATAGTTCCCTCTGTATAGTTCCTGCTGCAGTAACAGCAGAATGTCGGTTCCAACCAGATCAAATTGTTCACCATCTGTTCATGGGAAGATAAAACCCTCTCCCTGCTTTATACATCGACAAGGATTTAAAGCCAAGGGAATTGTGTCAAATTTCAGCATCAAATTGCCGTGTTTATGTGACTGAAACTTGCACACGGGGAACAAATAAAAAGGAGGTCAGACACTAAACACAGCCATATAAACTTTGAAATCCCTCTCTGCATCTCTTGGAAGCATTTCATTTGTGTTTGATAGAGGAGGGGAAGCCTCTGTGGAAACATATTTAATGAGCCAATAGCGCAAATCAGTTTTATTATTTTAGCATTCAGCCCTCACAGTGTTATTTTTATCCTTTCCAATCTAAAAAAAAAAAAAAGAAAATCATTTCCGGGGCTGGAGAGATGGCTTAGCGGCTAAGGCACCTGCCTGCTAAGCCTAAGAATGCTGGTTCCAATGTCCAGCAGTTCCAATCTCCAGGTCCCACATTTAGCCAGATGCAAAGTGAGGCAAGGGCGCAATGCCGCATTTGCCCACAAGGGGGTGCACGCATCTGGAGTTCATTCACAGCAGCTGAGAGATTGCTGGCGCGCCCATCTCTGTCTCCCTCTCCCTCTCTGTCTATCTCTCTGTCTCTCTCTCCAAAAATAAATAAAAAATAATTTAAAAATTTAAAAACAAATCATTTCCGGTGTTCTTTACTATTGAACTACACATGTAGGATGAAATTTCTGAATAGCATTTTATGTTTAATTGATGTGGAGTGAAATCTATATTTCAATGCGTATTGTTGTGTCTTCACAAAGAAACAGTAAATAATAAAAAGGAAAAGATGAAACCCTCAGGATCTAGAAAGAAGACTGTAAACTATGAGCATTAAGAAGTGAAGTTTTAAAGGTAATTTGAGGGATAAAGAGATGGCTGAGTGGTTAAGGTGCTTGCCTACAAAGCTTAAGGACCCAGGTTTGACTTCCCAGAACCTACGTAAGCCAGATGCACAATGTGACACAAGGTGGCACACATGTCTGGTGTTTGTTTGCAATAGCTGAGGTCCTGGCATGCCAATTCCCCTCCCCCTCGTAAATAAAAATAAATAAATAAATAAATAAATAAATAAATAACAATTTTTAAAAAGTAATTTGAGGATTGGAGGGTTGGCTTGGCTGTTAAGGTGCCTGCCTGCAAAGCCTAAGTATGCCCATTGGAGTCTCCAGGTCCCATGTTTAGCCAGATGCAAAAGTTATGCAAGGGTGCAATGCTGCACTTGCCCACAAGGGGGTGCAAGTGTTTGGAGTTCATTTACAGCAGCTGAGAGGCCACTGGCACTCCCATTCTCTAGCTCTGTCTCTCTCTCTCTCCCTCTCTCAAATTAAAAATAATAACTAATTTGATATAAGATCAGTGTACCAAATAGATGTCATTTCTAAAGAAATAGTCAATGAAATGTAATACTTGCAACATTTTGATATATAATTCATCAAAATCTAACAGTTGTATAATGATATTACATTTAAAACTACAAAACACGTTTTAGCAGAGTTAGAGGACCTCTAAATACACAGGATGATAGCCCAGATCCTTGGCTCTGAATGACTTATGTGACTTAGAGGCCGATTTTCCTCGGGCTGATCTAGAGACTTAGAAGTCCCAGTAAAAACCCTCGGTACAGCCGGGCGTGGTGGCGCACACCTTTAATCCCAGCACTCGGGAGGCAGAGGTAGGAGGATCGCCGAGAGTTCGAGGCCACCCTGAGACTACATAGTTAATTCCAGGTCAGCCTGGAAAAACCCCCTTGCAAAACCAAAAACATGTTACATTAACATGTTAGCAAGCTAATTCTAAGATGGAGCCTGAGAATGCAAGAGCTAAAGAGATCCAAAATGATCAAAGCTACAGTATGGTATCAATGCAAAGATAAACAAACAAACAAAAAAAACCAACAGAATAGAATCTTCTAGAAGCAGATAAAACTAATATGAGCATTTAATAAGTCAGAGAATAAAGATGGACTTTAAATTATGATGCTACTTGTGGTGGAAGAGGTGGCGGAAAGAATGGAAGTGCCAAAGGAAGGGAGGAAGTGTTACAATACTGTCTTCTAGACACAAAGTGGCTTTGAAATGCATTACCTCACAGTGGCTGTCACAAGATCTTCCTCTTAGGAGGGAACACATGATGACATCAAATTGAAGTCAGACTAATTGAAAAGAAGAGAGATTCAGTGGAGAGGGGGACTGGGAGGTGGGAAAGGGAGAATACTGAGAGGGGCTCATGATCACATATTATCATTTCTATTTATGGAAGGTGTCAATAAATACAAGTTTAAAAAATGATGCTCAGTCAACCCCATACAAAATGAACTTTGATCCCCAACTGACAATGCACACAAAAATCAATACCAGTGAGTTTTCTGATCTGAATGTGTTAATATCAAATAATTATGATAGTCAAAGAAAAGTATGACCATATAATCATGACTTTGTGATAAATTCAGGGGTATTATCACATAGATGCAATGACCCCATTAAAATTAAGAACTTTTGTTCATTTAACTATATTACATTAGAAAGTTGTAAAAGCAGGCTGAGGGCTGGAGAGATGGCTTAGGGGTTAAGGTGCCTGCCTCCTAAGCCTAAGAATACTGGTTTCAATCTCCAGCGGTTCCAATCTCCAGGTCCCAATCTCCAGGTCCCAAGTTTAGCCAGAATGCAAAGTGACGCAAGGGCGCAATGCCGCACTTGGCCACAAGGGGGAGCAGACATCTGGATTTCATTCTCAGCAGCTGAGACACTGCTGGCGAGCCCATCTCTGTCTCTCTCTCTCTCTCTCTCTCTCTCTCTCTCTCTCTCTCTCTCTGTCTCCAAAAAAATAATAATTAAAAAAAAAAGCAGGATGAAGATATATGTCAGGGGCAGCACTGTTGCCTAGCACGTGCAAGGCCCTGGGTGTCATACCCCAACACTGCAGAAGAGAAAGCAAGCCAAACAGAAACAAAAGTAATCCAAAGAGCGACAAGGTACGTGGAGGAAAACGTGCTTCACTCAAAGGGAATTATACACATGCTTTAATTAATAAAAGGCCAGCAGCCCAAAATAAGAAAAAGGCTTGAACTGACTTTTCACAAAATAGGATATTCACAATGCTAGAAAGGATACGAAAGGGTGCTCAATTCCATTAGTCATAATAAAATGCAAATTTGAATCAAAATTTGATGGCACCATACCCCCACTAGATTAAAAATGAACATTCCAAGTGTTGGCAATGCCATGGTGCAAACCTGGGGTAGAATTGTGAACAGGAACAATCACATTAGAAAATCATTTGTTGAAATGCTAGAGAGGGTGTGTGAGCAGAGGCATTCTTCCTCAGCGCAGGTGGGAGCGTAAACTGGTCCAGGCACCATGGAAATCGGTGTGGAAGTTTCTCAAAGAACTAAAACTTGTTCTCACGTATGACTCAACTCTACCCTTCCTGGGCCTATATCCAAAGGGCTCTGAATCCTATCACAAAGAAATTTGCCAATTTTTGTTTATTGCTGCTCTATCCACAATAGCAAAGAAATAGAGCCAGTTTGTATGTCTATCAACTAATGAGTGGAAAATGAAAAATGTGGTACATAATACAATGGAATTTTAGTCAGCCATAAAGAAAATATGAAATCATGAAATTTTCAGTAAAATGCATGAATCTAGAAATTATGATATTGTGAGGTAATCCAAACTCAGAAAGAAAAATACTGCATTTTCTCCCTCATACATGGATTCTAGCTTTAAATTTTTAGGTACATGTAAGTGTGCATATAGGTCATGAAACTAGAAAGGGTGAATGAAAGAGAGGAATTGTGATGGTTGTGAAAAGTCACCCATAGTCTTACGTGTTTGTGATGAAACTTCACACTCAATCCCAGCTGGTGGCAATTGGGGAGGTGGAGCCTTGCTGGCGGAGGTGTGTCCCCGGGCTGAACCTTGAGGTTCATTAGCCCGGCCCTACTTAGGTGCTTGCAAACTCACTCTTGCTGCTCCCTCCCAGTTGCTGTGGCAAGATGTGAGGCCCAGGTTTGCCCTGCCATGTTGTTCCTGGCAAGATGTCATATCTTCTCTAGACCGGAAGCTGAAATAAACCCTTTTCTTCCATATGTTGCATTTAGTTAGGTGTTTTGCCCTAGCAATGAGATGGTAACTCTCATAGCCACAGAACACACGTGACATGAAAGGGAACAGGGGACTACAGTAGGGGTGGAAGGGTACAAGTTTGGGGGGAGCAGGGAGATGGGGAGAAGTGTGAGGGAGGAGGGTCAACCCAAAGAAAGTCCATATGAAAGGGCCATCCTGAAACCTTTTACTTTTCATGCTAATTACAAAAATCACTTGCAGATATCTATCAGTCCCTGAAAAAGATGACTACTCTATGTCCTCCAGTTAAATTCCTGCTTTTAAAGACATTATCACCAAAAAAAAAAAAAAAAAGTGTGCCAAAATGTCACTCAAAATGACCTTGACCATCCTGAATAACGTCACATGTTGTTCGTGGTAAAATGATGAATCATGTGTGGTCACATTCCTGCAAATATTTTCCAACATGAGTGAGAAACAGTTCTCAACGGTGAGTCTCAGAGACAGAATGTTGAATTGAAAAAGACAAAACTGTATGAGTGTACTCGTGCAAGCTCCACAAGCAGGGGATAAATTCAGTCCCATGCTGCATCTCTGTCTGGCACGGATTCTGTTCGCCTACCAGATCACACAAACCAACATCTGGTTCCTTTTGGCCTGGAAAGTGTCATTGCTAACTGTCCCTAACTAGCTCAAGGGACTTCAAACCTCTACAGTACCAGCAGCTTCATAAGCAGCCCGTGGAGTTTATGCCACAGCTCTTTACATGACGTCCCTTCTCTCTATAACTCTGACTCTGTTCTTCCCCCGCCCCCAAGCCCCCAAGGAGCCCTCTCCGCTGGAGCTCTTTGTCTGTCCTGCCATTGGAGTTTGGGCTCACTGATTCTTTTATAAACTCTGAGACTCGTCCTATCATGACACCTGCAAAATGACTCTTCTTTTGTATAGCAAGTCACTGCTATAGGATCCGCCGAGGAGCAAAGTGTGTGTCTTTATGTCACTCTCCTCTAGCCTTGAACTGTCCAGAAGAACAAGCGAGCAAAAGGAAGAGCACAATTCCGGGAAGCCTCGGATGGATGCGTCCACGGTGGTGCATGAAGACTTTGAAGAGGAACTGCATGGAATCAAGAAAAGACAGAATTTCCCCCAGTATACGAGAAAATATCGTAAATTTTACCCTCTATAGTAAAGCAGATACTTTCCTCATAGATTTTATAGATAGATGAAAGAAAGAGAGAGGGGAGGGGTGGAGAGATGGCTCAGAGACTAAAGGTTGTTGCTTGCAAAGTCAGTCAGCCTAGGTTTGATCCCCCATGCAAAGCCAGATATACAAAGTGCCACATACATCTGGAGTTTGTTTTCAGTGGTAGGGTGCCTTCATGTACTTATTCTCTCTCTCTCCCTCCCTCTTTCTCTCTCTCTCTCTCTCTCTCTGTGTTTCCCCCTCAGGAATAAATAAATGTTCAAAAGGAAGGAAGGAAGATAAACAGACTGATAAATGATAGCAGACAGATGATAATGAGATAAATGATACATGATAGATAGATAGCTTGATGATAAATGATTGATAGAAGATAAATTACAGATAAAAGTTATATAGATGACAGATAATTTGAAAAAAATAAGGAATACACTCTAGTACTTTAAATCATATGTTAATTTCTGATATGAATTAAACTTCCTAAGCTTAGGAAACGTTGAAATATAGTATCATAGTGTTACTATGCTCACAAAAATAATTCCTCCCTCCAGCCTTCAAACTGCTCCCAGGTCCGTGCTGCGGGATTGAGAGGAAGCCATCCACACTGCCCTATGAGAGGCCATGGAAAACCCTTGCTAAATAGCCTCACTGCTTCTTTGAGGAACACACAGCTCATCTCTTGGTTTGCTGCATGAAGTTTCTGATGGAAGCTTTCATTTCTAAGGATTCATACTGAATAAAATCACCAAAGAACAAAAAAGAAAGGAAAGGAAAAGAAATCACAGCTGCACAGCCCATACAGGATGACTTAAGTTTCTCTCCTCTTGGTATTCATAAACAAAGACATATAGAGGCCAGGTCTGAGGAAAGTGACTACATAGGGCCTGCCATCAGTCAACCTGCCAGTCTCCATACATCTGCTTTTTCTAGGGTAAATGTCTAGGATTTGGTAGATTGCTCAAAGAGTAAAGCACTTACTACACAAATGTGAAAACCTGAGTCCACATCCCCACACCCATGTTAAAATGCCAGGCATGGGGGCTGGAGGGATGGCTTAGTAGTTAAGGCGCTTGCCTGCAAAGCCAAAGGACCCAGGTTCAACTCCCAAAGACCCTCTTAAGCCAGATGCACAAGAGGGCACATGTGTCTGGAGTTCATTTGCAGTGGCTAGAGGCCCTTGCACACCCATTCTCGCTCTCTCTTCCTCTTTCTCTGTCAAATAAATAAATAAATAAAAATAAAGTATTTTAAATGCCAGGTATAACAACACACTAGTGATTCCAGAGCTGGAGAGGCAGGGCATCCCTGGGCACACTAGCTAGCTAGTCTGTCCCAATCAGTGAGCTCTAGATTCGACAAGAAACTCTGGCCTGAGGAATAAGGGGGAGGGTGACCGAAAAGGACCCTCCACATCAACCCGTGGCCTCCACACATCTGTGTACCCATGCATGAACATCTTCATGTACACATGCACCCCCATCTATACAAACATGCATATACACAGAACACACACACACAAGCACGCACACACATGAGAGCTGTGTATCTCTGGCATGTTTGCAATGGGTTCACCACAATGGGAGCTCTGAAAGGAAGAATATCTTTCTGTCGGTGACCAGGTCCTTCTTCCGTGAGGGGCCCCTCAGCACTGCTGCAGAACTCATCATGGACTCACTTCTCTACTGAGATCCTCAAAATATTCTGAGAATGGGCTGGAGAGATGGCTCAGTGGTTAAGGCACTTGCCTGCAAGGTCTAATACCTGGGTTCGATTCTCCATTGCCCACATAAAACCAGATGCACAAAGTGGTGCATGCATAATAGAGTTTGTTTGCAGCAGCTGGAGGTCCTGGCATGCCCATTCTCTCTGTCTCTTCTCTCTCTTTCTCTCCCTCTCTGCTTACAAATAAATAAGATTTTTCATTTTTAAAAAATATTCTGCAAATTCCAGGTGCTGGAAAAACAAAAAAAAAAAAAAAAATGATTGTGGTGGTTTGATTCAGGTGTCCCTCATAAACTTCAAGTGTTCTGAATGCTAGGTTCCCAGCTGATGGCAATTTAATCCCACCACCTGGGAGGCAGAGTATTGTTGGGGCGGGCTTATGGGTATTATAGCCAGCTTCCCTGTTTTTGAGTTTGAGTTGCCACCCTGAGACTGCCATCATGGAGCTTACAGCCTATAGCAAACCTCTTTTTTTCCCACAAGCTGCCAGGTCAGCCTGAGAACCTGAGACCCTACCTTGAAAACACCTGACTGTGGCTTTGGCCTTTTGGAGCTGATTTTCAAAGGAAGAAAAAAAAACCTGATAAAAAGAAATCTAGCAAGTTCTGATTTTTTTCTACCCGTTCAGCTGCAGTTGTAGATTTTCTGGGGCAACAGAAGAATGAGCTCTCTGTCCTCAGCTATCTTCAAAGTCTGATTTAATCTACCGGAGGACAGTGTGTCATTGACAACGCGGTCTTATGTTTTGGAAATGTTGGGCAGTGTGAAGCAGGTTTTCTGGATGTTGTCCCATGATGGGTGAGATGGCTGCGGCTGCCCCCTGGATGAGATAAGAGGGAGCATCTGTCACGGACTTGGAGATTTGTCCACTAGTTGTTGGGGATATGTCACTAACCTTGCCATCCTTTCCTTCTGTGTTTGATGGGGACTTTTAAATTTGAGCTGCAATCACAGCCAATTTGGGAGTCACAAACTAACAGCTATCTTCTACTTTCTTTAATACCGTGGGTTTCCTGTGACACACTGTCTGTATGACGTGGATTACTCCTGTGCCTGTGTAGCTGCAGAACATACAGCTGCAGTTCTTCTCATCCTTCTTGATGAAGCATGTGTGTTTGTGTAAGAATTTACTCCGTGTGTGCTTGTGTGTGTGTGTGTGTGTGTGTGTGTGAAGTGCTGATGATTGCGTGTCCTCAGTCAACATGTGACAGCATCTACCAGGAAAGAAATTCGCAAGAATTTAGAAATGAACAGCAAAGTGAAATATCAACATGAAAGGCATCACAGGAAAACGACGCAGTTATTTCAGATACGAAATGATCCCCAGGCTAGCAAGATCTGAGCACAGCCCTCCTGAAAGTGGAAACGTGTCCAACCTTTGACGGATCACAGGAGCAGTAACTGACGAAACTAAGGAATCCTTGAGAAAAACAGGGAAGTTGGAGAAACAAAAATTTTCAGTGTTCCGGGCAAAAGGATGCCCTGGAGAAATGATGATGATGATGATGGAATGAATCATCATGGATCAGCCCAAAACACCCCGGGCCCAGAGACTGTAACATTCGCACACTACATACTTGTTAATCACCAAGATGCTTTCCCAGAAAGATCCACCCACACAGAAAAGAGACATGAACAGAGGACATGAACTTAGATCACACACACACACACACACACACACACACACACACACACACAGAATAAGGTCACATGTCCTGTGTATTATGTGAGCTTCCTGCTGTGTGTTTGTTACAGTTTACTTCTTCAAAAGTCAGAGTCGCTGTGCAGCACTCAAATTCCAGCGCACCTATGTAAAGATGAGCCAAAAGCCCACGAAGGGAAAGAACTCAGAATACTGTCCAGAGATGGAAGCAAGGGTGATGGGTTACCGGATGGGTCATGAAGAGAGTAAAGAGAGCAGAAGATGCAAAGTGAAAAGAGAAGGTCAGGAAACATGGAGCTCAGGAATAGTTCTTCTTGTGGGAGAAACTCAGAGACATGTTGAAGGGAGAGGAAGTTGAGATCAGAAGTTGTAATACATGGGTTGGAGAGATTGCTTAGTGGTTAAGGCACTTACCTGAAAAGCCTGACTACCCGGGTTAGATTCCCCAGTACCCATGTAAAGCCAGATGCACAAAGTGGTGCATGCGTCTGGGGTGGGCCTCAAGTCCAAACACAGAGCAGTTGATTTCCTGTATGACACACATGACACCATTGCGCCGGGAGGTATATTTGGCCTGGCTGGCTCTTCTCATCCCAGCTTCATGTCATGGCCACTCCATGGCCTCCATGCAGGAACTTCATCCCTGCCTCACATCGCCTAACCACGGAAGGCATGTCCAGAACCATCCTTCTCCACTTCATGACCCTCTATTTCCTGCATCTTAACGCTTTCAATACCGGTATAAGGAGGGTGTTACTGCCAAATTTGTTTAGCCAAAGGGGATGAACTAGGAATTCCTTCAGGATTCTTCCTACAAACCTGGTCATTTCAAAAGCATCATCAACATGCCTCCTGTTGTCCCAGTGCAGAGCAGCTGGCCCTCTCTTAATGACGGCAATCTTTTTTTTTTTTTTTTTCTTTCTTTCTTTCTTTTTTTTTTTTTCACTTTTTCAAGCCCAGTCTCACTCCTCTAGCCCAGACTGACCTGGAACTCACTATGTAGTCTCAGAGTGGCATTGAACTGGTGGTGATCCTCCTACTTCTGCCTCCCAAGTGCTGGGATTAAAGGCATGCACCACCATGCCCGACTTAATGACAGCAATCTCTTAAACAATGCAGCCAAAACAGTCACTGTCTCTGGACCTGGGACCTAAAACTCATCCATACTTCTTTACGTAACAAACTTTACATTTTTTCGTATCCTTCTGCTCTGTATTTTTCCTTTATCAAACACACCATTTCATCACTTTTAAATTCAACTTTGCTCAAGTTCTCAGGACATGGATAGAAAGCTGCCAGCCCCGTTGCCAGAATATCACACAAAATGCCTCTAGCTAGTTTCCCATAATGTCGCTTTTCCCCTCTAAAACCACCGCAGCCAAGCTTCCACAATCCACACTTCTTTCTTAGATTTTTTTCTTTCAAACTGTCATCAGAATGGCCCACAAACCTCTGCCAATAGCATTATAAAGCTTCTCTAGTCCAAAGTTCCAAATTCTTCCACGTTCCTCTCACAAATCAGTTGCAAAACACGCAAATCAACACAGCCATGTTGATGGCAGCAGTCATCCCATTTCTTCGGACTAATTTTCTGTGGCAGTTACCTTGTCATTATTAAGACAAAATACCTGGTCATAACTGCCTTATGGGAAAAAAAAAAAAAAGTTGACTGAAGCTACAGTTTCAAGAGAATGCTTCATCACAGTATCACCAAGAGCAGATAGCTGGGCATCATCACACCTTATCACATCTGCATGGAGGAAGTAGCACGTGAGCTATGGGACTGGCACGCAGGACTGGACTATAAAAATCCCCAAGGCCACCCTTGGCAATACCTCTCCTCTAGCAGGGCTGCACGATCCAAAGTCTCCACCAGCTGGGGTTGAAGTATGAAGCTTTGTTGTAAATATATGAGACTATGGGGGGCACTTCACATTCAGATGATCACAATGGAGGAAATAATTTATTCCAGCTTCCAGTTTCTAGTTACAGTCGATTATGTTGGGGAAGGCTTGGCAGCAAGAGCTTCAAGCAGAGTTGGTCACACTCAGCCCTCAGTGCAAAAGCAGAGGGTGACAAATTCTGGCGCTCAGCCAGCTCTCTCCCTTTTATACAGTTCAGAACTCCAGCCCTTGGAACAGTGCCACCCACAGTGAAGGTGCATCTCCCCGTTCCTAACCTAATCCATATCATTCCTCACACGTCATTCTACGGCCTGTCAGCTCAACCATCAGTATAAACCATCATAATACCAGAGAAGAGGATGTGAAGGATCCAAATCATGGATCAATAGATTTCCTGCCAAGAGTTAAATCATCCCACTCTTGTGAGTTCCCTGGGTTTTGTTTGATTTTATAAGCATATATAGACACATCAACAATATTATGCAAATGCACACAGACATATCCAGAACACCCATGTAAATGTAGAAAAAGGGGACAGCACCACATGCCATCATTAGTTCACGTAAGCACTATAAGGCATAGCAGGTTAGGAACGCTAGATTGCACAAGTCATTTGTCAAATTATATTTGCTTTTTCTTTATGTGTTAGCACTTCTCACCTAGGGATGTCTTCATGTTAGGAAAACAGGTGACCTAGAAGGCCATTTGGGAAATGAAATGTGAGGCTCCCGGTAACTGGCAATAAAGAAGCTGGAACTGGCAATTAAGAAGGAAGGAATTAAGCATTTGTGTCCCAGAACCTTAATGAGTTTAAAACTGCAGTCCCAGAGACCTGCTGTGGCCTAATAGAAACAAGCAACCCAAACTACTCTAGATGGGGAGCCTCAAAAACTGTAATTCACTTTTGGAATTTCACATGGAGCACATGGGACTTCTGTTTGTGCATGTAGGGTACTCGTCAGGAAGCACCTATGTGACTTATGGGGACACTGTCATACTGATGACATAATGTCCACCCAGCAACACTTTCCTTCTTTATTTTTTTTTTTACTTTATTTATTTTTGGAGAGAGAGACAGACAGAGAGAGAGAGAGGGAGAGGGAAACAGATAGAGATGGGTGCGCCAGCAGTCTCCCAGCTGCTGTGAACGAAATCCAGATGTGTGCACCCCCTTGTGGGCAAGTGTAGCATTGAGTCCTTGCCTCACTTTGCATCTGGCTAAACTTGGGACCTGGAGATTGGAACCGGGTTCTTAGGCTTAGCAGGCAGGAGCCTTAACCGCTAAGCCATCTCTCCAGCCCCACTTTCCTTCTTTAAAACTACCTGTAAACCTTCTGTGACAATGAAGTTAAAAAATTCTGTCTGGGTCTGGGGAGATGGCTTATTGGTAAAGGGGCTTTCATATGAAGCCTAAGGACCCAGGTTTGACTCCCCAGAACCCACAAAAACCAGATGCACAAGATGGCACACATGTCTGGAGTTTGATTGCAGTGGCTAGAGGCCCTAGTATGCCAATTCTCTCTCTCTCTCTTCTCTCTCTCTCTCTCTCTCTCCCTTTCTGTTTCACAAAAAAAAAAAAAAATTGTCTGAAAATTCTTCCAGCCATTTACCCAGGTTTTTTTTTTTTTTTTTTTTTTTTTTTTTTTTTTTTACTGTTCTCTTCCTCCTGACCCTTGCTTGTCTATTTCTCACTGTTTGTCTCTCAAAGTCATCATATTATTAGCATTTTAATTTATATTACATAGATAAGCATGTCTTCAATGGGGCCTTATGCTCCAAAAGGGAAACATACGTCTAAACTTAGCCCTTAAACATCTTGATGATGCTGTAAGTTGTGCTTTAGCACATTTGTAAATACTGAACATTTTCTATTTAGACCACTTTTGGCTTAGCTGCACCATGTAAGCTGTGTGTGTTAACTGGTGTTGGAACACTTTACTACTGGTCTGTAAGGAACAAGAGAGGCAACTTTATTCTTCAGAGAAGCTTCTAAGCCTGCATGGAAGCAAATTGTGAGATGGCAAATGGAGGGGTAGGGGTTCTACAGTGGTGAGAACAGACACTTGTGGGGTAAGAGCCAGGCCATGATTCAGCCTATGAGACTGGGAATCTTCACTGAACAGAACCTAACATGGTAAGAGGCTAAATTTATCAGTGTCTCATGATTTCTGCTAATCATGCTTTCTCTCATTTAGTTTAGTGCTTTTTAAAAAAATATATTTTAGTTATTTATGTATTTATGACAGAAAGAGAGAGAAAGAGAAAGACAGATAGAGAGAGAATGGACACACCAGGACCTCCAGCGACTGCAAATGAACCCCAGACACATGCGCCACCCTGTGCATCTGGCTTTACATGGGTCCTGGGGAATCAAACCTGGGTCCTTCAGCTTCACAAGCAAGTGCCTTAAAGGCTAAGCCCTCTCTCCAGCCCTAGTTTAATGCTTTTAATTTTGTGTTGTATTCAGTTTCTTCTTCATATCTAATTTTTAAAAATGTGTGCATGGGGCTGGAGAGATAGCTTAGCAGTTAAGGTGTTTGCCTGCAAAGCCAAAGGATCCCGGTTTGATTCTCCAGGACCCACGAAAGCCAGATGCACAAGGGAGCGCATGCATCTGGAATTCGTTTGCAGTGGCTGTAAACCCTGGCATGCCCATTCTCTCTCTCTCTCTCCATCTTTCTCTCTCTCAAATAAATAAATAAATAAATAAATAAATAAATAAATAAATAAATAAATAAAATATATATATTTTTAAAAATGTATGTATGTACGTGTTTGTGAATGTTTGCATGTGTGTGGGCACACATGCGTGTGGGCTGTGTGCACATGTGTGTACCCTCTTCACCTGATTATCTACTGAGCTTGGGTCTCTTACTGAACCTGTGGCTTTCTGGTTGATAAGGCTAGCCCAGCTCACCAGCTTTTCCCAGGGATCACCTGTCTCTGTCTCCCCACAGCTGGGATTACAGGCAGTCCACCACTACTCAGCATTTATTTACATGGGTGCCTGGGAGGATCAATCTCCAGTCCTCACCCTTGCATCTCAAGTGCTGTATCCACTAAGCCATCTCCCTATCCCTAAAGCCATCATCTTAAGGCACATATAAAAGCAGCTAACAGTTTTACTTGCTTATACATATGCAGCCGGGTCCACCATACAACTGTCATAACCACTTTGTTTTCTTTCCGAGGATGTCTGCACGCCATGCAGTTAGAAACCCTCCCCAGGGATATGGAGAACTCGAGTTTTTCAAAAGCTTTTCAAAAGAGGAGGCCTTTCCTCTACCTGGCTATCCCTCAGATCAAAATATTGGTGCATGTTTGTTTAACAAGGAATTTATTTACATAATAATAAGAAATGTTCACATACTATTGTTTTTCATCCTTATGATCTGGACATTTCTTCCTGAGATAGAAATATACACCCCTGTGAGAAATTCTGCCTCCAAACTTGTTTCTTTTCAGCAAGTGATATGTTTGTTTCAGCAAATGTCAAGGTAGTATAAAGTCAAGAAAGAAATTAGATTAAAAATGTTTCATGGGGCTAGAAGATGGCTTAGCAGTTAAGGTGTTTGCCTGCAAAGCCGAAGGATCCAGGTTCAATTCCCCAGGACCCACATAAGCCAGATGCACAAGGTGGCGCATGAGTCTGGAGTTCGTTTGCAGTGGCTGGAGGTCCTGGGGTGCTCATTCTCTCTCTCTCTCTCTCTCCCTCTTTCTCTCTCTCTCTCTCTCAAATAAATAAATAAATAAATAAAACAAAAAGTGTTTCACAAACAGTTAAATTTGTTCCTAACAGAGAATCTATAATAAAAAAAAAAGTTAAATTCACCACATGTGTTGATATCATGGGGTAAAAATCTGAAAGTCAAAATATATATATTCTAAGCTTTGGTTTTTCTGGAAAATACTTGAACTTATGTCCACTTGGATTTTACTATAATGACCCCAACTCCCAAAGGAGTGCTATATTTTAAAGTAGTGAAATCTCTGATTCCAAATGGAGAACTGAACCCAACATTTAAGTACTCGCCCACTACAAAAATAACTTCTAGGTCTGCAAGGCCACGCTGTAATGGAATGTGCTGAAAACCACCTTTGTTAGGAAGATGGACATACTGGTTCCTGGTATCCTAAGGAAGCTAACAGGTCAGAAATAAAGACAAGGGGATTTGAAACTCTCAGAGCAGTTTCATTCACCAGGCCTCTTTGGGCGGGTTCTGAGGATATTTTCCACCCCCCCCCCCATTGTAACCTAGAACATCAAAAACTATTTTCCCAAATATATGTCAAAAGAATCAAAACCCACTCCTCTATACCACCATACTGGCACTAGATAAGCTAGAATAAGCAAGCTTTCACAGTAACTAGGTTTAGATTCAGAATATCCAGGCCTGCTGATCAGAAATTTAATTGATGATTTCACTTTTTATTGGTTTGTTTGTTTCTAAATATTCAATGAGTAGACTCTATAAAGCAGAATGTCTTGGGCACCTCCCACCATCCTGCTTTGCCCTCCCCTCCCTTTCTACTGAGCCCCCTCTTGTGAGTATTCTTTATATAATGTAACATTTACCCATTAAACATTTAAATAATACAGGCATAGAAAACATGAAGGTGATAACCCTTTCATTTCATCCTTCTAAACAGTTCGTCATAGGCAGAAATGGCTTTTGTAAATTTTGCAGTATGGAGCCATATTGTTATGGGCACAGCATGAAACAGCATCCTCAAGTTAAAATAAAATGAGGAGGGTTTTAGTAGTCAAATCAGGTGTGAGGGTGTGGCAGCATGAGTTCAAGAAAGAACAGTACCTTTAACTAAACCCTGAGTGTCATGGCTGAGGGGGTGGTCATCCCATATGAAAACAGAGGCACCACTCCACGGGACCCAGCTCAAGGACCCACCAGTCAGCTGACAATGGGGAGTCAGGGGAATAAAGTCTCTCCTCCCCCTTCCCGCTAGGCTCCTTTTGAACTCAACCTGAACCTGAGGCAAAGGTGGTTGACACATTTGAGCTGTTGGGACATAAAAATTCCATCTATTTGATTCCTTCTTTTCCACCTATTCTTTTTTTAAAAAAAAATATTTTATTTTTTCTTTATTTATTTGAGAGAGAGAAAGAGAGAATGGGTGTGCCAGAGCCTCTAGCCACTGCAAATGAACTCCAGATGCATGCACCCCCTTGTGCATCTGGCTTACGTGGGTACTGGGGAATTGAACCTGGGTCCCTTGGCTTTGCAGGCAAGTGCCTTAACCACTAAGCCATTTCTCCAGCCATCCATCTATTCTTTCTCACCTATTAATAGCACACATCTTGCTTTCTTGGATGAAATTGTTACTGATGGTGTTTGGGTATTTCCAGGTTCTGGACACCTTGCACAAAGAATTAGAAACACAGAGAGAGAGAGACAGAGAGAAAGAGAGAGGAACAATAAGGTTCTCTGTTTTGAATGACAGATTTGAGTTATGCAAGTTTTTCTCTGTTGTGCATGTCCCTTCCCATGATGCATTTTAATCTTATGTATATACTCAACTGTGTACAGGTATGAAATGGCTAATAGGAAGCCGGGCGTGTTGGTGCATGCCTTTAATCCCAGCACTTGGGGGGCAGAGGTAGGAGGATCGCCGTGAGTTCAAGGCCAGCCTGATACTACGTAGTGAACTCCAAGTCAGCCTGGACTAGAGTGAGACCCTACCTCGAAAAACAAAACAAAACAAAAAAACAGGAAAAATGAAATGGCTAATAGGTGTTGTCAATAAAAATTCACTCATAGAACACAGTTTATCTTACACCACATGGACCCCAAACCAGTCTAAGCTGGATCGCGCCTCTGCTCCCAATTCTGTATATCCCCTGGAGCATATCTGAATAGAGTCAGGGCGGCGGAGCTGGTGAGATGGCTCAGTGGTTGGAGGCACACTTTCTAGAAACAGGGCATTACCCGGAGATTGCTAATAAGAGCAGCTGTTTCTATGTCCATTGTTTAAAGCAGGAAAACCTTCAGGTTAATGCAGGTGGGGACTCCAGGTTGCCAACCAGTGGCTGGGCACATTGTTAGGAAAGGAGTGTGTTTACAGCCTAGGCCAGGTGGTATGCTGAGCTCCTAAGCTATTTCCTATGCCTGCTCGCCTCCAAGTGAATTCACTTCATTCTCTGCTGATTGTTATGTGGAACTCCATGGTATAGAATTGGTCGATCAGTTACCTGGTGATGGGCACCGAGCTACTCCCAAGATTTTACCAACTCATACAATGCTACAGTGCCCGCCAGAGGACAATTTTCTATGCCAGAAGATGTTGAACCAAAGGGGATACTACTTTTTAAGAAGGTAAAATATTCCCACGCTTCTTTTTGTGAATGAAACTCCTAGAAAGCTATTGTGAAGGAAATCACACAAGGACGGTGTTGATGGCAAATTACCCTGCTGGATACAAATACTGGGAATGAAGTGTGACAGGATAGAACACCCTCACACGCCTGAGCAGTCTCTCGAGGACTAGGTTTCCACAGCTTTCCTCTGCTTACAGTGCCAGTAGACTCCTCAAAAATAGTTTGTGGAGGGCTGGAGAGAAGCTTAGCAGTTAAGGTGCCTGCTTCCTAAGCCTAAGAATGCTGGTTCCAATCTCCAGCGCTCCCAATCTCCAGGTCCCACATTTAGCCAGATGCAAAGTGACGCAAGGACGCAATGCCTCACTTGACCACAAGGGGGCACACGCACCTGGATTTAGTTTCCAGCAGCTGAGAGGCTGCTGGTGTGCCCATCTCTTTCTGTCTTCCTCTCCCTCTCTCCTCTCTCTCTCTGTCTCTCTCCAAAAAAAAAAAAAATAGTTTGTGGAGCCAGGTGTGGTGGCACACGCCTTTAATCCCAGCACTCGAGAGGCAGAGATAAGAGGATCGCCATGAGTTCAAGGCCACCCTGAGACTATATAGTGAATTCCAGGTCAGCCTGAGCTAGAGTGAGACCCTACCTCAAAAGAAAAAAAAGTTTTGTGGAAAGTACATTTTAATTTTTTTTTGCATATGTATGTGTGCGTTATACATGTATGAGTATACGTGTGTGGGTGTGTACATGAGCATATGTACACATGTGTATGAATATATATGGAAGCCAGAGGTTAATATTGGGTGTTTTCCTCAGTTGCTCTCCACCTATGTTGAGGCAGTGCCTTAATCTTAACTTAGAGTTCATTGGTAAGCTAGATTTAACTAGTCAGCAAGCCCTGAGTGTTTCACTGATTCCATCTTCAACACTGCGGTTACAGGTATGTGCCTCCATGCCGAGTGTTTTTATTGAGCACTGGATCTAAACTCATGTCCTCATGTCCTCATGTTTACATAGCAAGCACTTTGCCTACTGGGCCGTGTCTCCAGGCTGAAGGTGCAGTGTTTGAAATCTCACATGTGTCAAAATATATTATTGGCTGATCATAGCATCTGGCGGGAAATTTTTTGCATTGATCCAATGCGTTCTGCTTTCCAGTCATGCCAAGTTTCTCTGATTCTTAAACTTTATCTTTTAATGTTCTCTTGAAGTTAACTGTTCTGATTCTGAAACTGTAACTTTTAATTTTCTCTCCTCAACCTAAAACTTAATAAGCCATGTTTTCTCACACATTATGAGAACAACAACAGTAAAAAAAAAAAAAAAAAAAAAAATGCTACCTAAGTTTTTCTTTTATTACCTTCAGATAATCATTTCCAGAGGGTCACTTTCCCTACATATGTAAGCAGCTCAATCCCACATGCTGTGTAAGCCTCGCACCAACCTTGCATTCCTGGGTTTGCAGAGTGATCAAAGAAAGCACCAAGGAGGCCCTGCATTTCACAACACATGTGCTATCTGTACCCTGTCACCATTGTTCCCTGTAATTTCAGAACCAGATTTTCCTAAGGATCCAAAGATAAGTCATGTAACATCAAGTGGATTCACATCTTGCTCAGCTCCAAGGGACAAAAGCTTCTGTGGCATGGCCTCTGACTCTCAGGTCATTTATTTGTGATCATTTCAATCAGGTCAAGAAGAACTCAAGGAAGACAGTTCCCTTACCACCCATATTTGTTCCTCCAGTGGCTGGTCTTGTCCTTTCCCAGGATATCCTAGTTGGCTCTTTTCTTTCTATCTCATGCATATAGTTGAAAGCTGGGGCCTCTGGAATGTGTAGCATTCATGAGGCTGTGATTCTAGCCCCTAGCAACACACACACACACACACACACACACACACACACACAGAGAGTCGTGTCACTATTGGGCCAGGAAGTTTAAGATGCCTCAGGACACTGCTGAAAGGCAGGAAGGACATCCTCTCAGCATGTCTGCTCAGTAGCATAAACTTTGTTCAATGTAAATAAAACTATTCCCCAGAAACAGGAAAATCCCCTTTCTTGGTTTCTCTCTTGCCTTAACATAGTGCCCATTTAAAGATGCTTAGGAATTACTGGACGTCCCATATGTATACCTGAGCAATATCTTCCATTACCACCATCATCACTATATTTTTCCAGCAGGTATGTGCACACACGGATATTCCATTTAGAAGCTAAGCATACCAGCATTAGCCACCAAGGCAATCAGAGCTAGAGGAATCTCTTACTGGTTTTTATCATTCATCCCACTGGGGCTAATAACCTTGTGCTAGATAAAGAGAGGAAGTGGGATTATTTTTGGTGTCTCTAGGATGAAGAATCAAACCTCTCCCATGGCCTTTCTGTTGGCTCAGGGAATTTTCTCCTGCATTTCTGGCAGTGAGTCTCAGCTCTGCAAATACTACACATGGAAGGTGTCCTATATCAGGCCTACTTCAATCTTTTGTCATGACAATGGCTCCCTCACAGACTCAGCCAAGGAATGGTGCCTAGGTATGTGTGATACATTTAATAGGACTGGATCCTGGTTCTGTATGACTGAGCAAGGCACACCATACAGAAGTTCTCACTTTCTTTGCTTCTGCCTCAACTTCTCTGCTTGTTTCAGTGCAAAGCTGCCCAATAAACACAAGAAAGGCCTGGTGTGGAAAACATCATGTCTAACCCCAAGATCAAAGCAGATTCCCAGACAAATTATCTGCCAAAGGGCATTTTATTTATTAGAGGAATAAAATAGAAGGCAAAGCATTAAAAAAAAATGTTTAATGTGGTAACATTAAACATACTGCCAGCTTTAAATGTGCCGACACAACTTTGAGAGTGTTATTAAGGTTAGCCCGCTTCTCTCCTGCTTTAGTCACATAAATGTACGTTATAGGCATTTTTTCACAATGCACTGCCATCATCTTAAGGATTAATTTAGATGTCAGCATAATAGTTTATCAAGAGCCCGTTCCATGGGCAATCTTCCATTTGTCTTTATTTGGAGACACTAGATTTTTTTCATTTTCATTTATTATAGATAGTTCCATAAATGTTATGCTCATGTCTCAGTAATATTTTTTGCACTTTTAATTTCTTTTTTTACATTTCCAAGTAAAACCCTTGTGTTGAGGGATGACTGAACATTTCAGGAATTATCGAAATGGATTGTCTAATTAATTTCAAACACAAATCTTTCAAACATTGTAAGGTCAGTTCAGCAAACACCAAATGCTTGCTTTATCATGAGTGATATTTCTCCTTCTCTCTCTTTCTCCCTCTCTCCCCCCTTTCTATCTCTCCCTCCCTCTCTCTTTCTCTCTCTCTCTTTCTCTTTCGTGTGTGTATCCCCAGCTTTTGCCTGAAGTTTGGGGATTTGAATTCAGGTACTTATGCTTGTGTGGCATGCATTTTACCCACTGACCTATCTACACAGTCCTATGACTATTTTTAAAGAATCTTATCTCCTTGTCTTTAACACAGAATTGTGTTTGTTGCTTATTTAGATAAGTCTTATTGTATATTTTCATCTTTTTTAAATGACTATACAAAAAGGACAACCTGCATGGGACACAGAGGAGCTGCTGGAAATTCTGAGGGAGCTTCTTGTGTAGTTCTTCCTCAGCACATACAACTTGTTTACAAAGCATAAGAGGGCTATGACATCATATAGAGTGGAGACACCCATAAGCTGGGTGCAGAGAGGCAGATACCTGTTAGAAATGTCAATACCATCTGACTGACAGCAGGTTTCTTGAGACCCCATGCTGGAGTAGGGGTGATTTATAAAAATCAAACAAAATTGTTATCAACCACACCTACATGTTTATTACATCTCTCTCATCTAGTTGTGTGAACCACTACCGTTCTTATTTTTTGAATGTGTGTGTACATATAGGCATATGCATGTTCGTGTGTGTGTGTGTGTGTGTGTGTGTGTGTGTGTGTGTGTGTAGGCCAGAAGTCAATATCAAATGTTTTTCTCTATCACTTTTCCACTTTTTTTTGTTGTTGTTATTTTTGAGACAAGGTCTCCACTCATCGATATTTCTAAACAAGCTATCTGGCTCTGTGTCCCCAGCAACAAGATTATGGGTCCATGCCACCACACCTGTGATTGGGTCCCCTACTTGCCTAGTGGACACTTTATCCATGGAGCCATCTGCCCAGACCCTTAGGATATTACAATTTAAAGAGAATTATAGAGAAAGTTTTTAAATGCCCACCAGCCCCCTCTCCCAGTTCTATAGTGAGTAAATATCATGAGTCACCCTTACAATCCAGGCTTGTGTTACACAAATATTTACGTGTCCTCTGGCATCTTCCTTCCCACCTCCTGCCTGTGCCTCTTCACATAGTACAGAGACAAGGATCAGCTCTCATATTTGGAGCAAGCCCCACTTATTCTGGTCGCCTCGTAGCAGTCTTCCTATCCTCCCCTTCCTTCTTCTCCAGAATTCACTTCAAATACCACCTCTTCCCCAAAGCTTTCTCTGTCTGCCTGGGCTCAAGTCATTCGCATCATCCAGTCATTCTCCATCTTGCCAGTACATGTTAATATCACCACAGAATTATCATTTCCTGTGTGTGTATATCATGTGTTACATGGTGTATCTGTGTATGCATGTACATGTGATGCGTATATCATGTGTAGAAGCCAGAGGAACATTTCAAGTGTCCTTCTCTATCACACTTCTGCCTTATTTCCTTGAGACAGTCTCTCTCACTAAAACTGGAACTCATGGGATGAAGAGATGGCTCAGTGGTTAAGGCACTTGCCTTTAAAGCCTAAGGACCCAGGTTCAATTCCCCAGTGCCTACATGAAGCCAGATGCACAAGGTGGCACATTCATCTGGAGTTCGTTTGCAGTGGCTAGAGGCCCTGGTGCACTCGTTCTCTCTCACTCTATCCCTCCCCCCCCTTTCTCTTAAATAAATAAAATATATTTTTTTAAATTGGAGCTTACTTGATTAGTGAGTCCTGGTGATCCTCCCCTCTCCATTTCTTCAGTGTTGGGGTTACAGGTGTGCATAACCACACTCAGCTTCTTACATAGATGTTGGGGGTCAAACTCAAGTCCTTATACTTGCTCAGCTCACCCACTGAGCCATCTCCCCAACAGAATTATCACTTCTTAAAATTATCTTAAAGTATGGTTGCCATGTGGTTGGTGGTCTGTCTTTTCTGACTCAATTATAGGTAGATAAAAAGGACTTGTTTCTGGAATAATGCCCAGAGACCAGAACAGTATCCAGTACACATTAGGTACTAAATAAACAATCATTAATTCAGACCTGAATTCTAACTCCTTTACAACAACCCCAAGGAAGAAAGGTTATTATTTTTCTAAACTCAATGATTTTTCTTAAATCACTAACAAGTTGCTTGTGGTATTGCATACAACTGGTGTGCTTCACTGATGAAACTGCCCGAGAGTAAATCAGTCTAGAATTCAGCTTCAGATGGCAGAAGGGTTTACATTTGCAATGGCCCCATCTCCACGAGAAATGGTGCTTTGCCTGGCTTTCTTTTTTCTTTAGCGATACCGTAAAGTTTTGAAATAGCCATGCCTTATCATAATGGTCGAGGGAGGAACTATGGAATTCATTGGGCTTCTCATTTGGAAATTTATATGGAAATTTATCAAAGAGTCACTTTCATTTCGTTTTGGCTGATGCCATCCCATCTTCTTTGCTGGTACAACTGCCTGCAAAAATAGTCCTGCATATAAATTATGCATCAAGTCTTTAAAGCTCCTGGTCTTTTTCTTCTTCCATCCAACCCTTACCAATGTAAAACTCTTATGCAATACTTATTTCTCCTGTTGGACTTTTTAATCTTTAAAAAAAAAAAAATGGCCAGGCATGGTGGTGCATGCCCATAAGAGCAATGCAGAAGGTCATGTGTTTGACATCAACCTGAGCTACATAGTGGGACCCTGTTTCATCAAAATAAACAAAAAAGAGAGAGAGAAAGATAAGATGACAAAAAAGAGAAAAGAAACTGCTGAGAGAAAGTAAATAATGTAGAGAACCAGGATGTTCAGAATGCACAATATTAGTAAGGTGATTTAGGTTCTTTCATATTAAAAGCGATAATCTTATTTCCACAGGTTTATTATTTATTTCCCTTTTGTCTAAAATTGTCTCAAGGTTAGAATCTGACTTTAATGGTTATTTATCTTGTCGGGTGAACATTGCTAGGTGTTTTCTTGTCTTTCAAATATCTACTTTGTTAGGATTGTTTTTGTCTCTGAAAAGACCAGAAATAATCAAAGCAGACCTAATCTTTATGGAGGATGTATACAGAGCTTTCTGTTAGACACACAATAGCTTCAAAACCAAAGGGTATTTAGCAAGAATGGCTCTCACGACTTAATATATACATTATGAACCTGAGCCATCTGGTATATTCAGAGACAAACCATCAAGATCCTACACCCTCCCCACTTTTCCCATTTCATGCAAACCATGGAGTCACTGTATCCTTCAATGCAAAATGCCCAGGAACAGTATGGCATCCTTTACAGAAAGAAAATTGATGATCTCTTATGCCCATTCCATTTTTTTTTTTTTTTAGATCTTGCTACGTTAATCCAGTTTGTTTCCAAATGTGCAAAAATAAAGTTAGAATACTGATGGGAAATTCAAGGACTGGGATTCCTGGTTGTTGATGGTGCTCGTATTACATTGTGGGGCGTGTCATCTCACGGGGTGACAGACTTATAATGGCATCCAAAGGAATGGAAGACATTTGCTTGAGATCCCAGAGCTGGGAGGGAACAACAGAACTTTGATAGCCAGCTGGGACTCTTTCACAGTGCTGGGATATAGCCAGCTAGTGAGGCTATTTCCCAGCATGGGAAACTAGACCCAAGATCCTGGTATTTCAATACCTGAAGGAGACAGCAGCCACAGGACTTATATTTTGATTTTTAAAAAGATCACTCATTTCCCTTTAGATAGTTAAAAAAACACAATATATACAAGAACATGAAATAACAGGAAAATTCTAAGAAGGGGATGGTTTCATAGACTCATCCCATTTCTGGTAAACTCTTTTAACACATATTTCAGTATATATTCTGAGCTAGAATGACCTCAGCATTTTTTAGAACTTAGCATTATATCAATAAAATGTATCTTGACCTTAAGGAATTTCTGTGATGAAATCCACAACCAAATAGTTCTTGCTGCGGGGGTTTTCTGGTGGTTTTGTTTTTGTTTGTTTTGTTTTGTTTTGTTTTGTTTTGTTTTGTTTTGTTAAGAGTCTCATACTGTAGCTTAGGCTAAACCACAACACATTATTGAGCCCAGATTACCCTGAAACTTGCAACAATCCTCCTGGCTTAGCCTCCTGATGACCGGGAAGACAGGCATGAGCCACCGCACCCAGCTCACTGTCACATTGTCTTAAAAGTGTGATTCTCAAACTCGGATCTGAAAATTTCAACAGACTACAAGACTAATTATAGCAGCACAATGGTTAGTCTTCATTGTCAACATAAGTTTATAATCACCATAGAAATGCTTTTTGGTGTGTCAAGGGGTAACTGGAGCAAGGAAGACCTACCTTGAATGTGGGGTGGGGGGACACTGCCTCCTGGACTGGGATGCCAGACTGAATAAAAAGGAGAAAGTCTTTTCTTTCTCCTTTGTTCCTGACTTCCTCCTCCTCTTCTTCTTCTTCTTCTTCTTCTCCTTCTTCTTCTTCTTCTTCTTCTTCTTCTTCTTCTTCTTCTTCTTCTTTTTTTTAAAATACTTTATTTATCTGCAAGGAGAGAGAGAAGGGAAGAAAGTGGGAGTGGGGAGAGCATGGACATGTCAGGGCCTCTGGTCACTGCAAATAAACTCCCGGTGCATCTGCCACTCTGAACATCCCAGCTTTATGTGGGTAGTGGGGAATCGAACCAGGGTCGATAGTTTTTGCAGGCAAGTGCAGGCAAGCACTTTAAGTGCTGAGCCATGTCTCCAGCCCCTGTCCTAACTTCTAATGCAATGTAACCAGCTGCCTCACACTTGCCAGCTATGATGGATGGTACATTTAAACTGTGCACCAAAATAAACCCTTTCTTCCATCCTCTTTGTTTTTTCAAGTTGCTTTTATCAGGTATTTTATGATAGCAATGAAAAAAGTAATTAATATTGGTATGAAGTGCCACTGGTCCAAAATTTATGATTATTCTCGCCCCCCCCAGTATGAAAGTAGAGAATGGACTGTGAATAAAAGTTTAGAGAAAGACCAGAGAAATGACTCTATTATTAAGACCACTTCCTGCACAAACATGAGGGCCTGAGGAGGCCTGAGAGACCACTTCAATCTCAATTCAAAAGACCTGCTTGAACAGCTAGGTGTGGCCCCGTGCTATAGGGAAACTGAGATGGTACAATCACCAGAGTTCTCTCTCTCGCTCTCTCTCTCTCTCTCTGTTGTCTGTCTCTTACACACACACACACACACACAATGGCAAGCTCTGGGATCAGTAAGAGACTCCAGCACAAACAAGGATGTGCAGAAGAGCAATGGAGCCGGATACCTGAGCTTCCACTCCAGCCACCACAGGTGAGCTCAGGCAATCGCATGGGGTTCCACATGAGCATACACACATGTATGCAACCATACACACACACACACCTGCCACATATACACAACCATAAAGAAATCTACAGGAAAAGCACCGAGTAGTCAAGAAAACTTATTTTCACAAGGTTCATTTATCTAATATCAGTTGTCATTCTTTATTTTCTTCTGAATATATAGGTTTATATGCTATATAATGAAAACTTGAAAACTGAGGTTTGATGAGACACCTTTTTCAATACTACTCATTCTCTCTCTCTCTCTCTCTCTCTCTCTCTCTCACACACACACACACACACACACACACACACACACACACAATCACAAACTGAATAAATGAAATGCTTTAAAAATTCATAGTGGGAAGCCATGCTCAAAATTAAGAAAACATATTTTGCTAGTGCTAAAAATTTGGAGAAAAATCCGCTCAGTTATGAGTGAAATTAAAATTGTGTGGCCTGGGCTAGAGAGATGCCTTAGCAGTTAAGGCACATGCCTGTGAAGCCTACGGACCCCGGTTCGATTCTCCAGGTCCCATGTATGCCAGATGCACAAGGGGGCGCATGCATCTGGAGTTTGTTTGCAGTGGTTAGAGGCCCTGGTGCGCCCATTCTCCCTCTCTCTCTCTCCCTCTCTCTGTCTCTAATAAATAAATAAAAATAAAATCTTCAAAAAAAATTGTGTGGCCTGACAGAGTAGACAAATGTGGTCTATCCCCAAGAAGAGCCATCCTTATGGAGGGAAGCCATGTTCTTTAGTGGCATAGATACTAGAAAGTTGCCACTGGTAAGTGAATAGTCCCTGACCCATGCTCATGCAAACAACCCAAATTAAACTCAACTGGTCACAAGTCATGAACACAGGAGGAGGAAGAAGAAGGAATTCAGTGGGTGAAGAAGGGAATAAGAGGGCACAGTTGGAATGAATTCTATCAAAATAAATTTCAAACACATATGAAATTATCAAAAATAGATAATACTAATGACATAAAAATCCAGCTGAGTATGGTGGCACACGCCTTTAATCCCAGCACTTGGGAGGCTGAGGTAGGAGGATCACCGAGAGTTTGAGGCTACCTTGAGACTACATAGTGAATTCCAGGTCAGCCTGGGCTAGAGCGAGACCCTACCTCAAAAACAAATAAAAAAAAAAATCCCTCTTCAACAAGCAGGAAGGATTTGACCATCCAGACAGCTGACCACCTGAATGCCCTGCATAAATCTGTAGACCACAGCTGTGTGCACCAGTTGGTAAAAGCTTATATAATCAACCCCAATCCAGGACCAGTAAGGATGAGAGTCTTGGGACACAGTTAGAAAGAGGGCAAGAAACCAACACAAGCCTCTAGCCTGGTGACCACTCTAGCACTGGTCAATATCTTTGTGATATGAACATATAAGAAACTGACACAAAAGCTTGTACTCGAGGCCTGATGCAAGTAAGCTCCCAGACAAAAACGACAGGGCCAATGGACACAGTCATAAACACACACGTGGGAGACATCAATGGAAACGATCAGATAGCAGTGTCACTTGAAAGGACACTGATGGATTCAGTAAGCTGGGACCTGGGACTGGTGACATGGAAGATAAAGGTGGTAAAAAGCGTGAGAAAGAGCATGCCAAACAATTATGAACAAACATGGTGTTTACCTACACAAGGCATCAGAAAAAGGGAGGGGTGGGCTAGAGAGATGGCTTAGTGGTTAAGGCGCATGCCTAAGAAGCCTGGAGACCCAGGTTCGATTTTCCAGGTCCCACATAAACCAGATGCACATGGTGGCACATGCATCTGGGAGTTTGTTTGCAGTGGCTAAAGGCCCTAGCCGTGCCCATTCTGTCCTCTCTTTCTCTTTCTTCCCCCCCCTTCTCTCACGCACAAACACAAATAAATAAATAAATAAATAAATAAAAATAAATCTTAAAAAATATTTTAAGAAAAATGGAAGGGGAAGCTAATAAAAATAACCATGACCTTCACAGAGAAATTTTCAAGGACTATCATAGGAAATAAATGAAGATGCCTGAATACATAAAGAGTGAAACGACTCACTGTTGTAAAGATGAAATTCTTACGAAACTCATCAATACATTTCATATCACTGCTTCTAAAGATCACAATTGTCTAGGAGTTAGCAATTCAGTGCACAGATATGTAATAAACAGCAAAACTACCATGCTAGCCAGCTTTCGTCGGTGCCACAAGCACCTGAAGTTAGCAGCTTACACAGAGAAAAAGGTTAATTGATTTCTGGTTTCAGAGGTTCAGTCTATGGTCCACTGGCCCTGATGTCTCTGGGTATGTTGTAAGTCACACATGAGCAATATACTATGGGACTTGGGAGATGGCTTACTCAGTAAAGCTCTTGCCTTCCAAGCATGAGGACTTGAGTTCTGATCCCTTACATCCATGCAAATGCCAGACATGGTGGGCTATTCCTGTAACCCCAGGGTTTGCGAGGTAGAGACAGGTAGATCAACCAGCTGAAGCAGTGATTCCTGGGTTTAGTGAGACGCTGTCTTAATAAATAAGGTGGAGAGCAACTGTGGAAAACCTCAGACATCTCTGGCCTGCACACACACACACACACACACACACACACACACACGCACAAATGCACGTATACAAAACACTCACATAACAAAAAATTTACAACATTCCTTGCACATCAGTGAGGCAGAGCCAAGTGCAGACTGGGGTAAAGAGAAGAGCACAGTGTCTCAGGACCTCCTCCTGGGCTTAGACATATAGGGGAGGAGGTAGAAATGCTGGTTGTTTCTTTAGCTAAGCTCCCAAGAAGCAGTCAAAGCCCAAGAAGATGCATGTAGTATTTTTATTTTAAGGTGTTTCCTATAAGATTTTTTTTTTATGAGAGAGAGAGAGGGAGGGAGAGAATTGACATGTCAGGGCCTCTAGCCACTGCACTCCAATTCCAGACATGTGCATCACTCTCTCTTTCTCTCTCTCTCATATAAAAGAATTTTTCTTTAATGTACTCCGAGATTTTTCAAAGCCTTAAATCATTCAAACAGATGCTCAGGGCTTTCTTAGTTTAGAAACAAATTTTCTTAATGGCATGGTCAAGCAGAGGGCAGAGTTTGTATTCTCTACATGCACATATGTGTGTGTGCAATGCACATATGAGTGAATACATGTGTGTATACATCTTTAATTTAGATGGTCTTGGAAATGCTGTTCAGCGATGTTCACACACACTTTCAACACAGTCAATTCCAGTCGACTTATTTATCAGATAGGTGAAGTTCTGACCATGTTCACAGGGGTGGTTTTCAGAAGTAGACACCAACAGAAAACTGCAGTTGGTCTGGACCTGAATATCTTGCACTGTCTTCATTTTTGGTTTATTTTTTTTTAATTGTTTTTAATTTTTTTATTTATTTTTGGAGAGAGAGACAGAGAGAAATAGACAGATAGGGAGAGGGAGACAGAGATGGGCGCGCCAGCAGTCTCTCAGCTGCTCTGAACGAAATCCAGATGCGTGCGCCCCCTTATGGGCAAGTGCAGCATTGCGCCCTTGCATCACTTTGCATCTGGCTAAACGTGGGACCTGGAGATTGGAACCGCTGGACATTGGAACCAGAGTTCTTAAGCTTATCAGGCAGGCGCCTTAGCCTCTAAGCCATCTCTCCAGCCCCATTTTTTGTTTTGTTTTGTTTTGTTTTGTTTTGTTTTGTTTTGTTTTGTTTTGTTTTGTTTTTTGAGGCAAGTCCAGCACACTGGCCTTTTTGTTTTGTTTTGTTTTTGTTTTGTTTTGGTTTTTTTTGTTTTTTGTTTTGTTTTTTGAGGTAGGGTCTCATTCTAGCTCAGGCTGACCTGGAATTCACTATTAGTCTCAGGGTGGACACTGGCCTTTTTTTGTGTGAGAGAGTGAGAGTACGTGCACACACGTGCATGCCCAAGTGGGAGAGAAAGACAGAATTGGTGTGCCAGGCCTTCAGCCACTGTAATCAAACTCCAGATGCATGTGCCACCTTGTGCATATGTGCCACCTTGTGCAGGTGTCACCTTGTGTGTCTTGCTTACGTGGGATCTGGGGAGTCAAACATGGGTCCTTAGGCTTCACAGGCAAGCTTCTTAACCTCTAAGCCATCTCTCCAGCCCTTGCACTGGCTTCTTAACCAGGATTCTGCTTCACATGGACTTGTATGAGGTGTCTGCTGGGGACCACAGACTTAGAACTGCAACACTTAACTTCTGGTCAGAGATGTTGCACCGCCTATCTCATCCTCTTCCACACTGGGCTGTGTAGCTTAGCTCCTAAGCTTCTCTGATTAAGACTGTTATTATACACAGGCCCCTCCATGAAACTCTGACCTTGGTTCCTAATGTCCTGTCCCAGGGGGCTCCTGGCATCTCTCCGGGCATCCAGCCTCCTCAGCAGATCTGACAGACCATGGCAGGAGCACCATGTTTAGAAGGCTGTACTGGGTAGACAAGGTGAAGATCAGGTACAGAGAGCAACCTGGGGGACCTGTTCCGCTCCTGCCCCATGTGGTGAGATGCTATCCTTTAAGAAAAACAACTGTTGACATCTTTATCAGAGGCAGCCATGTATCACTCACTGGGGACCCTTAAGATTATACCTGTTAACATTCCCCTATAGATGGGAAGCTTTGGGGGAGATTCCTAAGAACTTGACTGGGGGTTTCATGCCCCCTCTGTGCCAGCTGTATGAAATATTCAGAGTCTCATGAGCTCAAGGGCAGACAGAGTGTACAGAGAGTGGACAATGAAGGAATGGCAGAGCTCTATCTGTGCAGCTATGGGAAGGTTGTCGACCATGCAGGGATGAAACTTTTTGATAGTATGGCTCCGCAGGGGCCAGCCATGCTCCCATAAGTAACCCCTTCCCCATGCCCTATAAGGAAGTTCAAAAACTGCTTTGGCTCACCAGGTTGAACTTTAGTAGAATCAGACTTCAGTCTCACATCTGCCAACATCATCTTTTCTACACAAAGGAAACCACGCAGAGCCACGTAGGCACCACATAGTGAGAAGTACATCACCAAAGTATAAACAAGGGCCCAGGAGAACTGAAACAGGAGACCAGTTCACTGTGCCATGGGCACAGTCCTAGCAGCATCACCAGTGTGTGCCTCATTTCTATTCTCATTTTTTTATGTAACTAAACTAATATATAGGCACCATTGATTTATTAGGATATGAGGGAGAATATGAGGAGAGGATAGAAAATGCTGAGGTTCAGGGCTGGAGAAATGGCTTAGCGGTTAAGGTGTTTGCCTGTGAAGCCAAAGGATCCTGGTTCGAATCCCCAGGACCCATGTAAGCCAGATGCAGAAGGGACATGTGCATCCGGAGTTTGTTTGCAGTGGCTAGAGGCCCTGGCGTGTCCATTCTCTCTGTGTCTGCCTCTCTCTCTCTCTCTCTCTCTGCTTGCAAATAAATAAATAAAAATTTTTTTAATTTAAAAAAAAACATAAAATACTGAAGTTCTAAGATTGGTTAGAAGTGCTACAATTCAGGTCAGTGAGTCTCAGTTTATTTTCCTGAATAAATATCTCATGATTAAAGTAGCTTATTATGGAGGGAAGAGCTCCCCTGACATGCTGTTAGGCCCTGTCAGATCTAGAAAGAGCCCTGCAGGAAGCCCATTCCTGCCGATAATTCCTGAGAAAAGAATGCGTTTAGGTGACAGCTTCGTTGATGAAGCGTTCTCTCCATCTGACAGGACAGAGCCGCTCCACTTTACTACGCGTCTTGAGAGGTGTGATCTGTCCTTTCAAAGTGGCTGAGGAAAGCCTGTCTTTTGGGTGTCTGACTTCTCACTGGGTGCCATATGACCTGCCTGTCCCCCCAATTCCAGTGGCTACTAAGCCCTTCCGTGACAGGTTCTGAGCTCAGCACAAATGGTAACCGGAAGTATGCCCTGGCTTTAAGGACTAGACAGTCTTTACCCACTGCGACGACTTTCCCACCTCCTTGACTACATTTCAAAACACCTTACCTGGAGCCCCAACAAAGCTGATTAAAGTCGATAAAACAGGACAAAGAACAGTGGTTCTGATTGAAGAAACGGTGAGACCTGGAGGCACCATCGGCAGAGCAAACTCGGAAGGAAACAGGTCCAGGGAGTGAGGGTGAAGATGAAGTCTGAGTTTTGGGACAAAATGTAAGCAGCCCTCAGCATGGTGGCCCACATTATCTTGTTGTCAGGAAGCCATCAGGACACTTTTGTCACCCTGTAGTGCTCCTTCTAGACATGGTTCTTCTGTCCAGGTTTGGGAAGGAGGTTTGCTAATAGCTATTCATTCGTTTCTTTTAGCTCTGAAAGTCCAAGAGTTTACTCTGCTTTCCAATCTCCTTCAATCCATGAATGGGGCTCTGGATCCAAACCTTCCCTGGGTGAAGATACAGTCATTCCACGTGAGTCCCGTGACTGTCTCGGCCACTGGAGACTTGTTCTTTCTCTTTTGCGTCAGTTTGACTGCACCTTTTACCTTAGAAATGCCCCAGGACGTTGATGTATAGGTGTGTGTGATTCCTATGACACTGAACATTCCTCTGCAGAAGTCTTCGCTGTGTGCTAACCCCCCCCCCACCTCCAATTTCCTTAGCATAACCTTGTCTACGCAAGCAGCGGTACACCCACCCAGAGGTGCTACCAAAACCAAGACGGCACCCAGCACCTCTTCCTCCTGCAACACCTGTCCACAGTTGCTTCCGTCTCATGGCCCCTGCAGCTTTTTGCCAGGCTGGAAAATAAATTTGATTCGGCCTTTCAAGATCAGTGGCTTGTCAGCCATCCCGTGTATCCCCAGTATTTTCTGGCTCCTATTTAAATAGTTGTTGACCCCATAGCATTACAGATTCTCCAGTGTGCCATACGGGTTTTTGTTTTTGTTTTCTGAGTTGTCCACAGTCATAGATTGAGTGATGTCTTCAGATTCCGTTGTTCTGTTGTGTCTGGTTGTACCTGGGTGTGATGATTTGAGTGTGAAATATGCCCCATAGCGTCACCTGTTTAATCCTCATACTCACTGCCTAGCTAGTGGCAGTTTGGGAGGTGAAGCCTTGATGGGTGCCGTGTCAAAACATAAAATACTGAAGTTCTAAGATTGGTTAGAAGTGCTACAATTCAGGTCAGTGAGTCTCAGTTTATTTTCCTGAATAAATATCTCATGATTAAAGTAGCTTATTATGGAGGGAAGAGCTCCCCTGACATGCTGTTAGGCCCTGTCAGATCTAGAAAGAGCCCTGCAGGAAGCCCATTCCTGCCGATAATTCCTGAGAAAAGAATGCGTTTAGGTGACAGCTTCGTTGATGAAGCGTTCTCTCCATCTGACAGGACAGAGCCGCTCCACTTTACTACGCGTCTTGAGAGGTGTGATCTGTCCTTTCCAAGTGGCTGAGGAAAGCCTGTCTTTTGGGTGTCTGACTTCTCACTGGGTGCCATATGACCTGCCTGTCCCCCCAATTCCAGTGGCTACTAAGCCCTTCCGTAACAGGTTCTGAGCTCAGCACAAATGGTAACCGGAAGTATGCCCTGGCTTTAAGGACTAGACAGCCTTTACCCACTGCAACGACTTTCCCACCTCCTTGACTACATTTCAAAACACCTTACCTGAAGCCCCAACAAAGCTGATTAAAGTCAATAAAACAGGACAAAGAACAGTGGTTCTGATTGAAGAAACGGTGAGACCTGGAGGCACCATCGGCAGAGCAAACTCGGAAGGAAACAGGTCCAGGGAGTGAGGGTGAAGATGAAGTCTGAGTTTTGGGACAAAATGTAAGCAGCCCTCAGCATGGTGGCCCACATTATCTTGTTGTCAGGAAGCCATCAGGACACTTTTGTCACCCTGTAGTGCTCCTTCTAGACATGGTTCTTCTGTCCAGGTTTGGGAAGGAGGTTTGCTAATAGCTATTCATTCGTTTCTTTTAGCTCTGAAAGTCCAAGAGTTTACTCTGCTTTCCAATCTCCTTCAATCCATGAATGGGGCTCTGGATCCAAACCTTCCCTGGGTGAAGATACAGTCATTCCACGTGAGTCCCGTGACTGTCTCGGCCACTGGAGACTTGTTCTTTCTCTTTGCGTCAGTTTGACTGCACCTTTTACCTTAGAAATGCCCCAGGACGTTGATGTATAGGTGTGTGTGATTCCTATGACACTGAACATTCCTCTGCAGAAGTCTTCGCTGTGTGCTAACCCCCCCCCCACCTCCAATTTCCTTAGCATAACCTTGTCTACGCAAGCAGCGGTACACCCACCCAGAGGTGCTACCAAAACCAAGACGGCACCCAGCACCTCTTCCTCCTGCAACACCTGTCCACAGTTGCTTCCGTCTCATGGCCCCTGCAGCTTTTTGCCAGGCTGGAAAATAAATTTGATTCGGCCTTTCAAGATCAGTGGCTTGTCAGCCATCCCGTGTATCCCCAGTATTTTCTGGCTCCTATTTAAATAGTTGTTGACCCCATAGCATTACAGATTCTCCAGTGTGCCATACGGGTTTTTGTTTTTGTTTTCTGAGTTGTCCACAGTCATAGATTGAGTGATGTCTTCAGATTCCGTTGTTCTGTTGTGTCTGGTTGTACCTGGGTGTGATGATTTGAGTGTGAAATATGCCCCATAGCGTCACCTGTTTAATCCTCATACTCACTGCCTAGCTAGTGGCAGTTTGGGAGGTGAAGCCTTGATGGGTGCCGTGTCTCATTGGGAAACTAACCTGAGGGTTATTAGTCCAGCCCTACTGGGTGTTTACAGGCTAGCTCTCTCTGTGTCTCTCTTTCTCTCTCTCTCTCTCTTTCTATCTCTCTATTCTACTCTCTACCACCTGCTGAGACCAGATGTGAGCCAGCTTCATGCTCTGGCATGCTTTCTATACCATTCTGAAACTTCCCCTCAAAAAAAGTGTCAGCTGAGGGCTGGAGAGATGGCTTAGCGGTTAAGGCGCCTGCCTCCTAAGCCTAAGAACGCAGGTTCCAATCTCCAGAGGTTCCAATCTCCAGGTCCCACGTTTAGCCAGATGCAAAGTGACGCAAGGGCGCAATGCCACACTTGACCACAAGGGGGCGCAAGCATCTGGATTTTGTTCGCAGCAGCTGAGAGGCTGGTGGTGCGCCCATCTCTATCTGTCTTCCTCTCCCTCTCTCTCCATCTCTTTCTGTGTCTCTCTCCCAAAAAAATAAAGAAAGAACATTTAAAAAAAAAAAGTGTCAGCTGAAATAAACCCCTTCCTTCCAATCAGCTGCTTTCAGTCGGGTGTTTTGTCCCCGCAACAAGCAGGTAACTGCTACGTTGGGGTAAGAGAATCTTTGGCAAATTTAGGAGTCACCCTCCTTTCAGGTGTACTCAGACCTTCTCATTGCCCCCGCCCCCGTAACTTCTGAACTAAACTTCCCATCCCTTCACCTAGTCGGCTAACTCACACAGGCTTGAAAGATTCTTGGTATTAAAACCACACATCACACAGTACCAGATCTAGACCTAGACTACAAATATGTGGTCAGAAATCACAGGCTGAAGAAACGGGACGTTAATCTCTCTCCTCTTTTCTTTTTAAATCGAGTTAGGTAGTTAGCTATTGGCAAGCAGAAAGATTGACAGAAGAGAGACACAACAGAGAGAATGGACACTCCATTGGCTCCAACCATTGCAAATAAACTCCAGATGCATGCGCCCCCTTGTGCATCTGGCTTTGCATGGGTACCAAGCAATCAAACCAGGATGGCTAGGCTTTGCAGTCAAGTGCCTTAACTGCTTAGCAATCTCTCCAGCCCTTTCCTCTTTTCTGATCACAGTCACTCCACTTTCTTCCCTCAGCATCCAAAATACCAGTACATATTCACAGGTATGATCAAGCAACAAAAAGAAGGAATGGTATTCCCAACAAATGTATTTCCTGCCCTGCAAACATCTCTGAGCAGAGAAACATGAGTTCTGGCTACCCGTGTTGGTAACCAAGGGAGAAGTGGATATAGCAAGAAAAAAGAGCAACATAACACAGACCTTGCCGGCGATGACCTCACACACTAATGAGAAACACAGGCAAGGAGAGATGAGTGTGTACATTTTAAGAGATCTGGCCCAAGGTTTATTAAATCTCCAACTGACCTGGTGTGTGTTAAATGGAAAAATTGCTTTGGGGTCAGGAAAAAAGTCTTCAGGGGATAGAAGGAGAGTATGTGAAACAACTGGCAAAGCACGGTGCCATGTATTTATTACATCCCTCCATCTAGCTCTGCGGTTTCTCCTGTAGGATAGCTGCATGCTTGCTCTTGGGCTTTTGCATTTTGTTCTATGGCTACAATAACTGATAGGTACTGCCCATCTGGACCATGTCCGAGATGTCCATATTTACTGCTGTTGGAGTGTTTTAGAGTTGGATAGGTTTCTTGTCACCTATAGCTAATGGGAACAAGGTTTAGGAAGTTGTTTGTTCTTCCTGCACTTTTCTAATTAGGTCAATAAACAAACATACGAGGCAAAAGCTATCTTCGCAAGCTTTCACTAAGCTCTGCATCAGAAGATTGCCCTGGAGACCCTCACATTAATTAGTTTCTGTAGGGGGTCTAGATATTGCCATTGTCTGAAATGTTCCAATGCCCCACTTTAAACATGAATTAAAGAAATAGTGGTTAACAAATGACTCTGAAATGAAGCATATAAAATATAGTTCTGACTTTTGGTATTTGGGTAATAGTCTCAAGAGAGCTCTGTTCAATGCTCTACTTTCCTTTTTTATTTTTGTAATTATTTAACACCTTTATTAAACCAATTTACATAATCCCCTTCCACCGCCCATCATTGCCCTCTTCCCATCTCCCTACTTCTTTCCAACTGTTGCATCTTCCATTTTGATATTCTTTTCTTTTTGCTCCCCTCCATAACCCATGACACGTTCATGGGCCCAATATTATGCAGGCCCTGTGCTGCTAATGACAGCCACTGTGAGATCCTGCAAGCCGTGACGGCTTCGTGTGTGGAAGACAGCATTCCAAAACAGTCCTTCCCACCCTTTGGCTCTTACATTCTTTCTGCTACCTCTTCCACGATGGCCCCTAACCTTAGAGAGTGAGATAGAGACGTCTCACTTAGTGCTGAACATTCAACTTTCATGTCTTAGCATTTTGATGTGCCCTACTTTTAAAACATTTATTCCATAAGTTTAGGAAATTTGGTTCTGTCTGTTATATAATTGATGAGTAAAAATTGGCAATAGTGTAATGTGTGTTATTATAGATAGGTAGCTCAATAAATTATGACCATCTATAAAATACTGTCCAGTGCCATTCGCCGTGTATGTCTGTGTACACTGTGACATAAAGAACCCATGTGTAATGGGTCTGGGGAAATGGCTCAGAGTTAAAAGCTCTTGCTCTACAACTCTGCCAACTGAATTCAAATCCACAGCACCCAACTAAAGCCAGCCTTAAAGTGGTACATGTGCCTGTAACCCCATTATGCCTGTGGCAATGGGAAGTGGAGCCAGAAGAATTTCAAAGCTCATGGGCCAGACAGGCTGGCATTCCCACTGGCAAAACAAGAGAGATCTTGTGTCAAAGAAAGTAGAAGGAAAAAACCAAGACCAGATTTGTCCTCTGACCTCCCAACACACACACACACACACGCATGTGCATGCGCACACACACACACACACAACTAAAATGATATTTTTAAAAATCCATAGAAGGGGGATATGGCTCAGTGGTTAAGTACACTTGCTGACTTGCAAAGCCAAACTGCCTGAATTCCCCAGCCGTTCATATAAAGCCAGAGAGGTGTTTGCTTGCAAAGCAAAGAAATCTTTGTGCACACATGCACACAAGCACACACACACACACACACACACATGTGCAAATAACTTTTTAAAAGAAAAAAACCATAGGTAGTACAATACACATATTATACCCAATATTGGAAACACACACACATACACACACACATACACGCACACACATGGATATATGGTAAGAAAGATGGATATGCTCATAACACTGTTAATGCTGTTTGCATTTGAAATATTGGAATACAATTTTTGAATCTGAATAGTCTGTTTTGTACACAGAATTTGAATCACTGGTATATGTGAAAAAAAATACTAAACAACACAATGCAAATTTGAAGGTAGAAATCATTCCTTGTGGCAGAGGATCACTGATAACTGGTGGACAAGGGAACTGGACAGTGACAACCCTTAGGACCCATCGGAAGTGGGACATCTCAGACCTGAGAGGACACTGGAGACCCGCTGCTGTCTCCTCATTTCATGCTCTGAGAGCTAAATGCTGTGGGCCAAAGGCTTTACTGTAAACCCAAGTTTCTGACTCACCCTGAATAGCTTTCTCATGTGTACAGCCCCGCCTAGGACTGCTCACAAAAGGCCATCAATCTGTCTTGAACTTGGCTAGACACTCTGAAGAATATAAAATAATTTTTTAAACATGGTCACTTTTCAAATAGGCAGAATATTGAGAAAACGCCCAGTTTAGATCAAGCATGGCTCAGTGGTATATTCTTCTGGGCTTGGCTTGGTGGGGGGCGAGGGGTGGAGGATAATTTCATTATCTCTCCACAGTCTCAATTCCAGGGGATAACCCAGCCTTGATCACATGGCCCCCAGAACAACATGTGGAAACTGCAAGACTTCTTGAGGACTAGGCCTGGTACAGTGTCATTTTCTCCACACGTTGTGAGCCAAAGGCAGTCAAGTCACGTGCCCAGCTAACATCAAGGGCTAAGAAGATAGGGAGAAGTTTCCAAGATGGTCCGTATGATGACCAGCTATGGCATTTATACAAACGCAACAATATTCCTAGAAGAATAGTTTAATGGCGAAGGTGTGGAGATGACTCAATGGTTAAGGGTACTTGCTGTACAAAGACATGAGTTTGATCCCTAGCACACACATTTAAAAAAAAAAAGGTAGGCATAGCCACATATGCCTACAACCCAGTGCATAGCAGGACAGAAAAAGGAGAACTCCTGTGTCTCTGTCCTCAGCCAGCCTATCTGGAAAACGGTGAGCTCTAGTTCAGTGAGAGACTCTGTCTCAGGGAAATAAGATGGAAGGTCCAGTCTTACTCAGTTATAACCTGTTCTTATGGAAACTATAGGGTGCCATGAGAACTACATTAATTCCTTCCAAGGGCAGTGCCCCCCTCCCACCCAACACACACAGCCTACACTCTCTCTAGACTGCACCGCTTATATGTAGGGAACATCTCAAGTCCTATGAAGTGCTGACTTACTGTCAGCACATTCACACATATGTCAGGCGTCATTGGACATCTGAATATGTGGTACCCTCTGATCTGTGAAAATTTTTATATTCTAGAAACACAAGAATATCTTTTTATCTTGCCCGTATTAAACTGTTCCTTAATTTATAGTGACTCTTTAATCCACACGCTGTCCTGTTCTGTAAATTGTTCTCAGTTGACAAGATTCCTGATAGGGATTCGTAATATTTACTTTGTCTTTATTTTAATGACCCTCTTCATGAATTCTACCTTCATGCATGTCACTCGGATGGGATCCTGGCTGGGAAATGGTGGTGTAAAGTTAAGATTTTCTATATCTATGTTTTTTTAAATTAATTTATTTATTTTGAGAGTGACAGACAGACAAAGAGGCAGATAGATAGAGAGAGAATGGGTGTGCCAGGGCCTGCAGCCACTGCAAACTAACTCCAGATGCATGCACCACCTTGTGCAACTGGCTTACATGGATCCTGAGGAATCAAGCATCGAACCAGGGTCCTTAGGCTTTACAGGCAAGCGCTTAACAGCTAAGCCATCTCTCCAGGCCATATCTATGTTTTATAGTTTATTTATTGATTCATTTTTTATTTTTAAAAAATATTTTATTTATTTATTTGGTATATAGAGAGAGGCAGATAGAGAGAAAGAGAGAATGGGCACGCCAGGGCCTTCAGCCACTGCAAACGAACTCCAGACACATGCGCCTTCTTGTGCATCTGGCTTACGTGGGTCCTGGGGAATTGAATCAGGTTCCTCAGGCTTCGCAGGCAAATGCCTTAACCGCTGAGCCATTTCCCCAGCCCTATTTTATAGTTTTTAAAACGAGGACAAGAAATGGAAAAACCAGTCTCTTTAGTGAAACTCAGTTGTCTGAAAACGTGCACAGAGCAGGCAAGGTCATCTCAGCAGAGTAGTGGAATGGGAAAAGCTCAACGAGACCGTGTCTTGTCACCGTGTCATGACTGTGGGGACAGACCTAGTCTCTCCTTGCCTATACCAGGAGCTTTCCAAAGGAACAGTCTGCAGCACATGAGCATTACACGGGGAACAGTTTGTTAATGAAGCAATTATAAAAAGAACCCCACAAATGAGCAGGTCACAGGTTCCCATCTTGGTTAACTTGGGAAAAAATGAAAGATAAAAATTAGCATTTACTGCACAATACCCCTATTCACAAGAATGCTGAAAGCCTGTTAAGTGGAGTGGCTTTGGCAATGAAGTGCCTGCTGTCGAGTGTTCTGGGATAAATTTTACTTATGTAAATGAGAACAACAAATAAAAAGGCCTGAAACAGAGTTTTTCACACACACACACACACACACACACACACACACAACTACAAATGAAGGCTGAGTAGATGGTTCACTGAGCACATTTCTTGATCCCCGCCCCCCACATAAATTGCAGGCATGACAGTGCACACCTCCCAGTCTCAGGAGGTGGAGATAGGCAGGTCCCATAGGCAAGCCTAGTAACTAGACTAGCTGGGTAAGGGAGCTCAGTGAGAGACCCTGTCACAAGAAATACACGAAAAGGAATATAGAGACATCCAACATTGACCTTTGCCTTCCATACACATGTGCACACACACATTTTGTGCCAACACATACACAAACCCACATAAAAATGCGTGCACATCACACACCCACATATATGAACATACCTACACACACACATGCACACAAACACATACACGTGCAAAAAGAATCTACAAAAAAAACTGAAAACATAAAAATAGCAGCAGATTATTGAAAGGTAAATAAATATAACCCTTCTCTGGATGACTAGTCTTTCTGACTACTCTTTTCCCTCACCCTCCCCGTACCACAGCTCCCTATCAGACAGCAGCTGTAGCCACTTCAATGATGTGTGAGTCATATACTGTCCAGATGGTCCTCTTTTTGGCTTTCTTTTTTAAATAAATAATTTACAAAATATTTTATATTTTTTATTTATTTGAGAGAGAGAGGAAGGGAGAGAGAAACAGAAAGAGACAGACAGAGAATGGGCATGTCAGGACCTCCACCCACTGCAAACGAACTCCAGACACATGCGCCACCTTGTGCATCTGGCTTATGTGGGTCTTGAGGAATTGCATCTGGGTTCTTTGGCTTTGCAGGCAAGTGCCTTCACCACTAAGCCAGCTCTTCATCTCCTCTTCCTGGATTCCTATCAAGTTTTAAGGAAAATCTAGACTCCTTACCCTGGCCACTGATGTTCTTTTGATCTAGCTAGCACTTCCAATTTAAAAAAAGATGAGAAGGCTGGAGAGATGGCTTAGCAGTGAAGGCACATGCTTGCAAAGCCTAAGGACCCCAGTTCAATTCTCCAGGTCCCACGTAAGCCAGATGCACAAGGGGGTACATGCATCTGGAGTTTGTTTGCAATGGCTAGAGGCCCTGGCGTGCCCATTCTCACTCTCCATCTCTCTCTTTCCCTCTCTCTGTCTCTAACAAATAAATAAAACAAAATATTTTTTAAATGAGAGATGAGTTGGAGAGATGGCATGGTGGTTAAGGCACTTGCCTGCATAGCCTAAGGACCCAGGTTTGATTCCCCAGTACCCACGTAAGCCAAATGCTCATGGTGGTGCATGTGATCTGGAGTTTGTTTGCAGTGGCTGGAGGTCCTGGCATGCCTATTTTCTCTCTATCTGCCTCTTTCTCTCTGCGTGTCTCTCTCAAATAAATAAAAATAAAGTAAAAAATATATTTGCAAAACAAAAAAAGATGAGAGAGATAACCTGTTAGGTAAAGTGCTTGCCTTGAGAGCATGAGGAGCTGAGTTCTATCCCCAGAAATCATATTTAAAAAAAAAGGGGGCTGGAGAGATGGCTTAGCGGTTAAATGCTTGCCTATGAAGCCTAATGACCCTGGTTCGAGACTCGATTCTCCAGGACCCACGTAAGCCAGATGCACAAGGGGGTGCATGCATCTGGAGTTCGTTTGCAGTGGCTGGAGGCCCTGGCGCACCCATTCTGTCTGTCTGTCTCTCTCTCTCTCTCTCTCTCTACCTGCCCATTTCTGTATCTCTCTCTCTCTCAAATAAATAAATAAATAAATAAATAAATAAATAAATAAATATTTAAAAAAAAAGCCAGACATGGTGGTGCACTCTTGTAATCCCAGCACAGGAGAAGAAACAGATGGGTCCCGGGGGCTCACTGGCTGGCCTGTCTAGCTGATTGACAAGCTCCAGGCCAGTGAAAAACCCTGTCTCAAAAAGGGTGGATGGCACCTGAGCAATAATACCAAACATTTCCACATGCACACATGTGTAAGTGTACCCCCTATGCATACACAAATACACACACATGAGAGTCTGTTGCCCGGCTGAATATTTTCTCCCACAATCCAGACACACCTCTGCAGTGCATAATGTTCTAACAAGAAATAGCGGTCGGAGGCTGGGAGGGGGACATGGCGAGCAGAGGGCACAAGGGTACACAGCTTCATTCAGAAGAGAGGTGTGAGTTGTGTCTCTATTTTTCACTTCTAAATATATTGCACAATTTTTGAACACGGCAAATGATGGATATTTCAAACATACCAATAGTTTATTTCAGATGCACTCATCAAAAATAAAAATAAAGAATAGAGCCTGGCTCAGTGGGTAAGAGCACTTGCTGAGCAAGCATAGGGTTCTAAAAGGGTCTGTAGCTACTTGAGTTAGATCCCCAGTGCCCACACATAAAGCTTAATAAATGTATGAACAGTTGAGAAAATCTCTATATTAGATTAAAAATTATTGAGAAAAAAATCACCATAAATTCTATATTTGTGAATTAAAAGACTTGATATGAAGATTTTAAATATTCCCCAAATTCTCCAAATTGATTTAAAACTTTAATGTAATCCCAGTCAAATTCTAAGCATTTTATGAACTTAGAGTGTATAAGATGGAAATGCAAAAATTTTCATATTTGCAGTGTTGAATATATTCCATATTACTACAGAAATAAGATATCAGGATGAAGCTAGGTAGTGAAATACACATGAAAAATTTGACAAACATCAATAACATCAGTGTGTGAATTCCAAGTACATGTCTGTCAGAGGTGACACTTAATGCAGCAGGGCATGTGAGCCCTTTTGTAAGTGGTACTGGGCCACTTGAATATCCATATGAAACAAAAACACTATTTAAATCTCCTTTTATACCATATCTCACACACATAAAATTCAGACTAAATAATACCTCTGTGAAAGGCCTTTCAAAAATATTTTTGAAAGCAACATAAGAGAATACCTTCATGACCTTTGAAGATGAATTTGCTAAACAGAACACCAAAAAATATTAACCATGAAAGAAAAATGATAAATGATATTTCACTAGAAGCATGAGTTTCTGTTTGCCAAAATATCCTCCATTGAGAAAGTAGAAGGGCAACCCACAGGAAGCTCAGAAAACTCAGAGAGAAGACCCTTGAAATATATACATAAAGTAAATAACTGATATTTAAAATAAAGACCTCAGTAAGAAATGCTCAGACACCTAGTGCCAAAATAGGACAAGACTTAGACCTTCCTCAGAATAAAATATGTAAATGACAAAGAGTCATGTAAAAATATTCTGAATTTCATTAGTTATGAAGGAGATACACATGAAATCACAAAGAGCTGATATAACACACACACACACACACACACACACACACAGGCACATAGAATAGACACATGAAAAAGACTGAACATGGAAAACATTTGCAATGTTGTAAAAGAACTAGAGTTCTCAGGCACAATTAGAGCATTGTAATGGTTTGAATATAAGACGTCCCCTGTAGCCTCATGTGTTTCTGACTAAGCCTCATACTTAGTCCATATCTGGTTGAGTCTTTGACTGCTGGAGGAGGTGTGTGACTGGAAGTGCACCTTGAACTTAATTAGCCAGCCCCATTGGGCGTTCAGTGAGTTCACTCTTGATGCTTCCTCCCTGCTGATGTGACAAGAGGTGATGTGACAAGGGGTGATGTCCAGCTGTCTGCTCCTGCCATGCTTCTCTCCCACCATGATGAAACTTCTCCTCAAAACTATAAGCCAAAATAAACTCTTTCCTACCATAAGCTGCTTCTGTTCAGGTGTTTTACCCCAGAAATGAGAAGGTAACTGCTACAAATATTAACTGATTAAAACATTTTTGAAGATTTCTCTCATATGTTAAAACAGAAGAAGCAATATCTGTAACCAGCAATTTCATTCCTGTGTCTGTTCTCAAAAGAAATGCAAAATAGGTATATTAGAAGGACATGCACAAAAATGATTATAAAAGCACTAATTCTTTTTTTTTTTTTTTTTTTTTTTTTTTTTTTTTTTTTTTTTTTTTGTCTCACTCTGATCCAGGCTGACCTGGAATTCACTATGTAATCTCAGGGTGGCCTTGAACTCACAGCAATCCTCCTACCTCTGCCTCCTGAGTGCTGGGATTAAAGGCATGCACATCATGCCAGGCTATAAAATCACTAATTCTTAATATCCCCAAGTTGGACAGTATCCAAATGACAATCAATTGTTAATAATTGTGAGATACCACACCAATAGGAACAGGATTTTCAGCCACAAGTGACAATACGAAGACATCTCATAAAGAAAATATTGCAAGATGGGCTGGAGAAATGGCTTAGCGGTTAAGGCATTTGCCTGCAAAGCCAAAGGATCCCGGCTCAGTTCTCCAGGACCCAAGTAAGCCAGATGCACAAGGGAGCACATGCATGCATCTGGAATTCATTTGCAATAGCTGGAGGCACTAGAACACCCATTCTCTCTCTCTTTCTCTCTCTCTCTCTCCCTCTTTCTCTCAAATAAATAAATAAATAAATAAAATACATTTTTTTTAAAAAAGAAAATATTGCAAGAGAAACCAGACACATAAAGAGATGTTCAGTTTACAGGGCAAAGAGCTGGAAGTAATCTGCACCGTTGAAAGTCAGGAAAGGACTGGAGAAATGGCTCAATGGAGAAAGTGCTTGCAGCACAAAGGTGAGCATCCAAGTTCTAATCCCTAGTACCCACAGAAGTCTCGACACAGCAGTGAATCTCTCTATTGACAGCACTCCTACTGTGAGATGGGAAGAAGAAACAGAAGAATCTCTGGAAACTCATGGGTCAGCTAACGGACCACAAAGAGGCTCTACCTCACACACAGTGGAACACGTGTTGCTGAGGCACGTACGTGCATATCTGAACTGACACGTATGCACACACTAACACACACACACACCAAAACACTGTCAGGAGAGTAATGACTTTGGGGGGATGTGGAGTAGTTAGTGCCTGGCAAGAGCCAAAGAGGGTTTCTGGGGTGCACTATTGTACTTTACATCTGGGTGCAGATGGCATGGGCATGCTCACTTTGTGATCATTCAACAAGCTGCACACAAATGCTATGGACACGCATTTCCCCGAATATATGTAGATGTATATGTTAATAGAAAAGCTTTTCAGTATCAGAGCTGCAATTCCCTTTTCAGTTGAAAGTTTCTTTTGCGAAATCTGTCCTTCATGGCATTCAGATAAGTGAATTGCTTTTGCTAAAGCAACATTTTCCCCATCATCTCTAACTACATGATCTCTCACTGGGCAGGCATCACTGAAAATGATTTTTTTTTTTTTTAAGTTTTATGGATACTTGATTTTCTTGCACTGGCTCTGCCAGGCCATGCTGCCATGCTGCCACACAGCTGCGCTAAATCAGAGAGAATGTGCCTCATCGGCTGGGTAAGCTCAGGCCAAACCAGCACAGCTGATGTCTGCGTGCCACGGGAGGGAGCGTCGGCAAAACATTCACATCCAAAAATGTAAAAGTGATACGTGAAATTCTTGCTGTGGTGAACCGAGGACAAAATAATTGTCTTGTTTTTAAATAGAATCTTACCAGAGGTCACACCCATTTCAGAAAACTTGTTTTTTATGAGGCACCCTTGGGACCTAGAAAATGGCTCTCTGAGTAAAGTGTTTGTCGTGCACACACAAGGTCCTAAATTTGGATACCTAGTATCTGTGTAAAAGCCAGGTTTTATTTATTTATTTATTTATTCATTTATTCATTCATTTATTTTTAATTTTAGAGGGGGGGAGAGAGAATTGGTGCACCAGGTCCTCAGCTACTACAATCGAATTCCAGACCCTTGCGTCACCTAGTGGGGAATGTGCGACCTTGTGCTTGCCTCACCTTAGTGTGTTTCTGCAGTTACCTTCTTGCTGACCAGAAGCAACTTATGAGAAGAAAAGGTTTATTTCACACTTATGGATTCTTGGGGAAGCTGCATCATGCTGGAAGAAGCTGGCTCATTCGGCACACATTCACAGAAGAGACAGAAAAGCCAGCACTAGCTGACTCTGAACACACACACACAAGAGTTGGACTTAAGATCTGCCCCCAGAGACACACCTCTTCCCGCAGGGCTGTGTCTGCTGAAGACTAAGTAGGACTCTTAATCTTAATCAGAAATACCTAAGGCTATGCTGCTGGATCTAATTCCTCTTTTTCCCTTTATATTCATTCTGGGACCACACACTCTGGGACCGTGCTGGACACGATCGCCCTGACCAGTGAACCCTCTCTGTAAATGCCATCACAAACATTCCCCATGCTGTGTCTCCTAGGAGATTCTAAATCCAGTCAAATTGACTATGAAGATTGACTGTGACAAGCAATATCTTATCTACATAGTCTATATAAACTATTTCTAAATAATGAAGACATCAATATGTAAACAGTACAAAGTGCTTAGATATAGAATATAAATTTTGAAGGTACATGCTTAAGAACATGAAAAATGTGCTTACAATAGTCTTCCAGACACAAAGTGGCCTTGATATTCATGACCTCACAGTGACTGTCTATACCTACACACAAGACCTGCATAATAGGAAGGAAAAAAAAAGAAACATGACATCAAGATAGAAGAGAGACTAATTGAAAATAAGAAAGGTTTCGTTGGAAGGAGAATTCAGGACAGGGGGAAGGTAGGATGGTTAGAGGTGATTTTAATCATGATATATTGCTTATAATTATGCAAGTTGTCTATAAAAGTTTAAAGCTCATAAAATAAACACAAGCTCACTTTAGAAAAGGAAAATGAAAATTATAAATTGATTGGTATAATGAACATATTAATTAAAAAGTAATATATAGGCCATTTCAACAGATGCAGTAAAAAAAAAAAAAAAAGTATTTCTGAAATTAAACCTGCATAGATCTGTTAAATTTTCTGTAAAATAAAAGTTAAGAAAGAATGTGTTGTGGGCTGAATTGCATCCTTGCAAAATTTGTAGATGAGATTTTTTTTTAAGAGGGTTAAATTAAGATTAAGCCTTCAAGGTGGGCTCTACTGCAACCTAGTCACTGTACATTAAACAAGAGGAAATGTGAACACAAAAGGCACACCAGGATGCACATGCAAAGAGAAACACCACATGAGGATGCTGACAGCTGGGGCCATAGAAGGCATAGCAAAGTGGCCGAGGAACTTCTAAACATCCCGACCCTTACACTAACCTGGTCTTGGGTGGACTTCCGGACTCCATAACTGTGAAAAGTTAAGTTTCTTTTCATTAAGCCAGTGGTATTTTGTAAATGGCCATATAATCAAACCCAATACACTATATAAAATTTGATGTAACCAAATATTTGAGTTTAGGCTAAAATGTCAAAAGCATTATCTATAGGTTGAGGGATGAAGCAAAGATAGCTTTGTTGAGATTTATTTATTTGTTTGTTTGTTTGTTTATTTCAGAGACAAAGAGGCAGATAGAGAATGGGCACACCAGGGCCTCTAGCCACTGCAATGAACAAACGCCAGACACATGTGCATCTGGCTTTACGTGGGTGCTGGGGAATCGAACTAGGGTTCTGAGACTTGGCAGGCAAGAGCCTTCACTGCTGAGCCATCTTTCCAGCCCTATTGCTCAGATTTGTCTAGAGCCCTGGCCACAGTCCTTAGAAAAGAGGAGAAACAGTGCAGCCAGGATCGGGAGAGGGGATGCCAGGCCACATGAACGTAGGTGCTATGCTCTATGCATGTGAAACACTCTACACTCAAGCAACGCTCTAGAATAAATAAGCGTGAGCAAGACCATTACCTATGGAAACAGAATGTTTATCAAATGTTTAGTTTCACTTCATATACCATTTGGAATTATGAAATATAATTCTAGCACAATTATGTACACATAAAAATACGATATATTTAGGGGTAATATCATGAAGTTACTGAAGTGATTTCCTCTGCATTCAATGAAGAAGACGTAAGTAAACTGAACGATGTCTTGCTTTGGGTTGGGAAAAGGTCAAAGACAAAGAGATACCGGCTCTCCAAGGTGACAAGCAAGTCAATACAATTCTAATGAAAATTTCAGGGGCTGGAAAGATTGCTCTGTGGTTAAGGGACTTTCCTGCAAAATCTAAGGACATGAGTGTGATTCTCTAGTACCCACATAAAGCCAGATGAACTAAGTGGTGCATGCATCTGGAATTCATTTGTAGTGGCTGTGTGCCCATAATCACTCTCTGTGTGTCTGCCTGTCTCCTCTCTCTCTCTCTCTCTCTCTCTCTCTCTCTCTCTCACTATCTCTCATAAATAAATAAATAAATAATTAATTAATTAATTAAGCAAAGGCTAGGTTGGGGAGATGGCTCAGTGTTTAAGAGTGCTTGCTACTTAAGCATGAGGGCCTCCCAGGCCAGAGACCACCATGTTAGATTCCCCAGAACCTACTTAAAAAGCTACATGTTGGGGCAGGAGAGATGGCTTAGCGGTTAAGACATTTGCCTGCAAAGCCAAAGGATCCCAGTTCGATTCCCCAGGACCCATGTAAGCCAGATGCATAAGGTGGCGCATGCATCTGGAGTTCGTTTGCAGCAGCTGGAGACCCTGGTGTGTCCATTTTTTTTCTCTCTCTTTCCCTCTTTCTCTCTCTCAAATTAATCAATAAAATATATTTTTTAAAAAGCTATATGTTGCCAGGCATGTCTGTAGCCCCCGTCTCTAGCAAATACACTGACGAGTGGTCAGAGAAGGACATGGACGCACCATGCTCTCCTCTGACCTCCACATGGGTGCACACGAGGTGTGACTATCTGTCCACAGGCGTGCATATGCCATATATTGCCCAGTGTTGCTGACAGTTCCAATGCTGGTGTTACAAACATGTAACCAAACAAACACAATTTGTAGGCGGAACGGGTATATTCCAAGCTGACAGATCCAAGGAGAAGTTCCATCAGTGGTGGAAGAAGCTGGCTCCCTTTCACAGAACCAAGCAGAGCAAAAACCCACAACCAGCCAGAAAATACCAAAAAGCACCAAGCAGGGATCCCACCAAAGTTCAAACCTCTCTGCATCCCTTTGCACTGGAATTCAGATCCACCCCCAATGACACCCCCCCCCCATTGCAGGAGTCTGCTTGCTAGGGGCTGAAGCTACTAATAAAATACCTGAGTCTATTCAAACTAACACACAAAATTGTAAAAGGCCCCTCCTGTTGCAGTTTAAATAGAATGTTTGTAACATTTATAAACAAGAGCGAAGAGTTAGAAAAGCCAAAATGTTCTGCAGAATAACAGGGTGGAGGACTGGTCTCATTAAAGTCAAAACAGATTTTAAAACTACAATAATTACAACATCGTGCTGCAAGCGCAAGGGAAGCCAAGCAAAGCATGATGGGTAAAGAAAAGAGCCAAGAGCCCAGAGCAGTCTCAGATATGTGAAAGCCTCCATTACAACCTGTGAACATTGCTATCACCAGGAAAAGGCACGATGGTGCTGAAATAACTAGATAGCGCTCTAAACCAGAAAATGAATCTTCATCTCACAACTACTCAAAAACAATTCAAATCTCAGTATATTAAGTATAGTATTATGAGAGAAAATTATGTACCACATATACATTGGGGGGTAGAAAGGATTTATGTTATAAAACCCACAAAAATATGCCCTCAATTATATTATACAAAAGATTTTTTTAACTTTTTAAAAATGTTTAAAAGAATTTTATTTTTATTTATTTAATTATTACAGACAGAGAGAGGGAGAGAGAGAATGAGCGAGTGAGAATGGGTGTGCCAGGGCCTCTAGCAAATGAGCTCCAGACACATGCGCCCCCTTGTGCATCTGGCTTACGTGGGAACTAGAGAATCGGACTGGGATCCTTAGGCTTCACAGGAATGTTCCTTAACTGCTAAGCCATCTCTCCAGCCCCAAAAGATTTTTTTTTTTTTTAACTTGTAAAGAAGAATGAATTTGAAAGGCAGCAAAAAAATAAAATAAAATAAAGAAAGAAAGAAAATAGGAAAAAAATCTAATAAAAATCAAATTTAGGGACAATCTACAAAAAGATACAAACAGGTACTTTGCATATGAGGACATCCAAGTGACCACATGGACAGACAGTACAAAGAAATTTAACTTGATGGTTTGTCAAGGAAAATGTCTGTTAAAACCACAATGGCATATAGTCTTCATCTTATCGGGGGGAAACTGCAAAGTGTCAATAATGTTGGTGAAGGTGGAGCCAAGATAATTATCATGGATTGCTGAGAAGGCGTCAATTGTACAAGTACTTTTGGAACACTACTGAGACATGTCCTTTTACAGAAACATGCTGAGGCTCAGTCACAGGCCTGGCCACATATATCACCACAGCTGTCAACACGTGTGTTCCCTGCCATCTACAAGAACATTCAGCGCAATAAACACATACACGCATGCAAACTAGAAATCACCAAATATCCCTCCAGAGCAAAATGGATTGTCACGTGCAAAACAAGTGAACTATAGTCAGCGATGTCACATATGCTGTGTCATTCCATGCATACAAACCACAAAGTAGGCAAAAGTAGACCAAAATTTAGCTTAAACATACAAATATATGTGTTAACATCATAATACACAAAAAAAGAGTGATGAAGGTAAATTGCTAACTTGAGAGGGAAGAAGTGAAATAAAATTAGACAGTGACATACGTAGTTTCTAAACTCTAATAATGCAGCAGTTATTAGTCTCATTGCTAGGAAAAGTACTTGGCCAGAAGCACCATATGGAAGAATAGGGCTTATTTAAGCTTATAGTTTCAAATGCAAGCCTTGTCATGGCAGGGAAAGCCTGGACAGTCAGTCAACTGGGATGTCACATCTTGTCACAGCAGCTGAAGGAAGTAGCCTGAGTGAGCTTGCTCTGAACACCCGCTTGGCTGGACCGATAGCCATCAAGGTCTGTCCCCAGTGAAAGACCTCATCCAGCCAAAGGTTCCACCCACCAAAGGTGCCACAATTTTCCCAAAGGTATTTAAAACACATGAGGCTATGGGGGACATTTTTCATTCAAACCACCACAATATGGGGAGTGAGTGCATAGATATGTGTTCATCTTAAGAATTGTCTAGAAATTTTACAACAGAAATTATGAAAAAATTACAACCACCAACCTTGTCTAGGTACAGATAATTTAAAACTTTGAATATACTCAACCTTAAACAGAAAAAAAAAGTGGAAAAAATTTAAATGCTTCCTGAAGAAGCAACATTTCTGAAATATTTTTAAAACCAGCTTAATAAAAAAAAATCATATAGAAGCCAGTAAAAGATATAATATTATAGAAAACTAACCCCAAATTTCTGGATATTTGTAGAGAAATATTCATCAAAATATTAATGAGTGGAATCTAATAGCACTTTCCTTCTTTCAATAAGAAATATGGTTGAATATTTGGTAGTTAATAAACCAAATAAGAGTATTAGGTTGAGGGATTGGCAAGATGGTTTTATAAGTAAGGATGCTTACTATGCAAGGATGAGGACCTGAATTTGATCCAAAGCCCCCACATTAAAATGCTGGCAACCCCAATACTGAGTGGGGAACAGACAAGAGAATTTCTGGGGCTGCTTAGTCAGTCAGCTTAACCTAGAAGTAGTGAGTAACAGTGAAAGACTGTCTCAGGGAAATAAGACAGAAGAGTGACAAAGGAGGAGTACATTCTCCTCTGGCCTCTCCATACACGTGCACATAGAGCAAACACATCTGCACACACATGTGTGTATACCACACACACACACTGCACCACACACATCATACCACACACACTACATACCACAAACATCATATACCACACACATCATACCACACACACACACACACACACAGCACCACACACATCATACCACACACACTACATACCACACATACTACATACTATGCACACACACCAAGAAAATAAAGTAAAATAAAAAATAGAATAACATAATATCTATAAGCAAAGAAAGATCTTTCAATAAAAATGAAGAGTAAGAAATAAGAATCTTCAGTGAAGTTGCTATTGTTTATGTACTTCCTTAGTGAAAGAAGTAGGGTTGATTAAAAGCAGACTGTTTACAGGGCTGGAGAGATGGCTTAGCAATTAAGGCATTTGCCTGAGAAGCCTAAGGACCCATGTTCAACTCTCCAGATGCCACGTAAGCCAGATGAACAAAAGGTAAGGCAAACACAAGGTCGCACATGCCCAGTAGGTGGCGCAAGTGTCTGGAGTTGGAGTGAAGTGAGTGAGGCTCTGGTGCACCAATTTTCTCTCTCTCTCTATGTGTAAAATATAAAATGAAATATTTTTTGAAGAAAGCAAACTGTTGGCATTCCACCTTTCTTATACAGAGTAGCTCGTCCACTCATGCATGCTTACCAATATGCTTAACATGCCCTATAACAGATTGTGCTCACTCATTTTTCACTGTGGCATTTTAACTTGCAAGGACCTCAATGTGTGTGTGTGTGTGTTTGTGTGTGTGTGTGTGTGTTTTAAGGTAATGTATTACTCTGTCCCAGGTGGACCTGGAGCCTCACTGTAGCCCCATGCAGGCCTTGAACTCAAGGCAGTCCTCCTACCTCTGCCTCCCAATGAACCTCAATTTAATTTTCTTTCAATTTTCTTTAGCTAAGTTTCCTTTGAAAATCATTTGAGATCTACAGAACAGGTGTGGTGATGGTGCAAAGTTCCCAGACGCTTCATCATGTGACACCCCGTCGTGGCACATTTGTCAGGTGAATTCATTGGTATTGGAGGAGAATTAGTTTACTACCAGCCACACTTCGTTCAGATCGCCTCATTTGTTGGCTTACCATCTCTTCTTCCATCCCATTGTCCTGTCTTGCATGTACCGTGTCACAGCATCATGACATGCATCCTTGGTCCTCCCTTGCCTCTGTGATTTTTACAGAGGAAGGGTGCAAGTTCCACTCGTAAGGTGTAGGGAGTTTTGTCTCTTGATGGCAGAGCATCTGTCTACCTGAGTTATTCGCAATTCTCCACCAGAAAGACATCTAATCATTGGTCACACCACTAGGTAAAACGGTTATGAGGAACAGCAGCCTGGACCAAAAGAAGAGAAGAGACAAAATGAAGCTTTTGTTATGAGAGTAGGGAGCACTATTCCAACGAGATGCCATGGTGGGGTCTGAAGCAGGGATGGGGCCGGCTCGGAAAATCGCCAGAACCAAACAAGTCGGTCTGTTGGATGAGTTTCCAGGGTCAAAGGCGTTTATCTGGGCACAGGCTCCATAAGAAAAGTCACGGAGACAACGAAGAGTGATAAAGGAGGCCCCGGTGAGCCCTTCGAAGTCTCTAAAGAGAAGGGCTATTCAGTACTGTCTTGCTCTCAGATAGGACCAAAGGCCATGACCTGGGTACTTTTGGGTTCCCCTGGCAATAGGGTACTGGTTATTGCTTTCCTGCCTAGCCCTAGTCCTTGGGCAACAGGAGCCTCTTAAAGAGACTATATCTATTTTCTAACATTCATCCCTGCTTATTTACTCAATTATCATTTTATTTGACTATGAAATTTGGATATGTTTCTCTGCTTTCTTACAAGGCAATGTCATTATGTTATGACCTACTTGACCCAGCCTTGGTCAACAGGAGGCCTTTAGGCTTTGGGACATGTCTTTATCAATGTGAGTTGTGTGGGTGTTTTGTTCTTGTTTCATAACATCTCGAGCACTCTTACTTCCTTCACTACAAAGTGTTCTAAAATTCATCTTGTGCCTTTTCTGTCCAGCCCTGTGTTAGCCATGACCAGCAGGTCTGGGTCCTTTTATTGGAGAATAGTATTAGAAATCAGGATCTTAAGGCTAGCATCCTATTTAATTTCAATACTGCAGATTAACTGTACATTTAATATATGTAGGACAATATTTATACAATGAAAAATAGAAGACTTTTGTGCCACCTCCAATTATTTTTTTGTCCTCTTGAGACGATATTCTGAGAACACATGTCTTAAGCGTTTTAAAGCAATGGAAAAAAATCAAACATGATATAGAAACATTGAGGATAAATGAAAAACTATTACTTAAAGATTAAAAATGAATCCAATAAATGGTTCTCATATCTACCTTATAGAGACTCTTTGCCATGAAATTTATATGCAAATCATATTTTAAGAAGTATACTGAAATTAATAAAGTTGTTGCTTTTGATACTTATTGGAGACTGGCTCTAGGAATCCCTACAGATACGTGGGCCATCAGTTTCACATAAGATGACATAGGATTTGCTTATAATATATACATGTCCTCCTATAAATTTTAAATCCTCTGAAAATTACTTAATAATAATTAATGCAATGAGCGCTATGTGAACAGTTGTTATACTGTGATAGTGATTTGTGTGTTCAGTACTGATGCAATCTTTTTCAACATCTGGGTGTCATTTGTGCTGAGCTCGCAGATTTGGAATCTATGGTTACAGAGGGTCAACCTTATTACACCAAATAATGAAAGAAAACCAAGCAGGCATCGTGGCACATGCCTGTAGTCCCGACACTTGGGAGGCTGAAGCAGGACAATTGTGAGTTCAAAGCCAATCTAAGCTACATAGAGAATTGTTGTCTCAGTAAATCAATTAATCATCAGTCAGTATCATTTGCAACAACATTTTGTTGTTGTTGTTTTTCAAGGTAGGGTCTTGCTCTAACCCAGGCTGACCTGGAATCCACTATGTATTCTCAGGGTGCCCTCGAACTCTTGACAATCCTCCTACCTCTGCCTCCCTAGTGCTGGGATTAAAGGGGTGCGCCACCACGCCCGGCTTGCAACAACAATTTTAAAAAAAAAAAAAAAGTTTAACAATTTAAACAGACAAGATGTAAGTAGGGCTTTAAAATTCTAGAGATTAGTCAGGTGGGGTGGCACGGATCTGTAATCCCAGCACTTGGGAGGTGGCAGCACATTTCTGTTATAATCACCTTCTCACTGCTGGGACAAAAACCAAGACCAAAAGCAGCTGATGGGATGAAAGGGTTTGTTTTGGCTTTTACGGGCTCAAGGGAAAACACGGCACAAGCAGAGACTAGACTTCCTTTCTGCCACAACCGGTGGAAACCAGCCCCAAGAGAGTGAACTGATCTCTGGAAAGAGGTAGCTGGGTTATGGCCCCTCCAAGCCCACCCCAAGCAACACACCTTCTCTAGCAAGCTTCAACCTCCCAATTTGCCACAAGTTGGGTACCAAGCATTCAAACACATGAATTTATGGGGCACATCTGATTCAAACCACCACAAGAGAATTAAAATTTAACAATTAAGAAATAAAGGGCGCTGGGGGGGGTGCATGCCTTTAATCCCAGCACTCGGGAGGCAGAGGTAGGAGGATCGTTGTGAGTTCAAGGCCATCCTGAGACTACATAGTGAATTCCAGATCAGCCTGAGCTAGAGTGAGACTCTACCTCAGAAAAACCAAAAAATAAAAAATAAAAAAATAAAATTAGGGGTTAGAGGAATGGCTTAGTGGTTAAGGCATTGGCCTGGGAAGCCAAAGGATCCTGGCTCAATTCTCCAGGACCCACATAAGCCAGATGCACAAGGGGCGCATGCATCTGGAGTTCGTTTGCAGTGGCTAAAGGCCCTGGCATGCCCATTCTCTCTCCCCTCTCTCTCTCTCTCTCTCTCTCTCTCCCTCCCTCCCTCTTCTTTTCTCTCTCTCTCCCTCTCAAAACTAAATAAATACTTAACAATAACCAGATGTCTCAGTCCACTTTCTGTTGCCATAACTTACTAGTACAAACTGGGAAATTTCTAAGAAGAGAGATTCAGCGAGCTCACGTTTATGGAGTTGGGAAAGCTTAGGGACCGCATGTAGGGAAGGACTTCCTGCAGCGAGTTCAGAGTCCTTTGTGCTTGGGCACACAGAGAGGTGGAGCCGAGCTGGCTCTTAGAACAAACTCATTACCGCGTTCACCTAGCAATCAGTGAAAGGAACCCTCCACTGCTAAGGATGGAGTCTCGTGACCAAATGAGCTCTCACAGGGTCTGACTGCTCGACCTCTTCCCAACTCACCAGTGGAATTAAATCTCGATGGGAGGGTCCAGGAAGATGACTGACTGGGTAAGAATGCTTGCTACCAGCATAAGGGCCTGAGACCTTAAAGCCCCGCCTGTACAGCTGGACATGGCCACACGTGTCTCTAAGCAGTGGGCAGCAGAGAGAAGAGAATCACCAGGGCTCATAAAAATAGCAACTTCTGGGATCTGAGAGACTCCATCTCAAGGAAACATGGGACGAGCAACATTCTCCTCTGGCATCCATGTATGTACACCCCCCACACACACACACACACAAGCTGGGCACGGTGGCAGGAGCCTGAAATCCCAGCGCTGGGGAGGCAGAAACAAGAGGATCCCCAGGGTAAGCAGGCTAGCCAGTTTAATCGAATCTGTGAACTCTGCATTCACCAAAATACCCAGTCCTAAAAAAAAAAAAAAAAGAAAGAAAACAAGAAAAGAAAGAAAGAAACCTAAGGGCTGGAGAGATGGCATAGCAGTTAAGGCACTTGCCTGCAAAGTCAAAGGATCCTGGTTCAATTCTCCAGGACCCACATAAACTAGATGCACAAGGGGGTGCATGCATCTGGAAATCGTTTGCAGTGGCTGGAGGCCCTAGCATGCTCTCTCTCTCTCTCTCTCTCTCTCTTTCTCTCTCTCCCTCCCTCCCTCCCTCTTTTCCTTTTTCTCTCTCTCAAATAAATAAAATATTTTAAAAAAAAAAAAACAACCTATGGTGGAAAGTGACTAGGGAAGGGCATCCAACATTGGCCCAACTTCTGACACACTTGCTTGCACCCACACACATATGAGCACACACACACACACACACACACACTTCAATGTAAGTTTTGATAGATATAAGCTATAGCATTGACACACATCTTAGTAAATGAACCTACCGAAGCCACAAATTAATTGCAAATCAACACAGGGAAACAAAAGACGAGAAAGAAACTAGGGGAGCCAGTGAGGGGAAGCAGAAGACCCCAGGCAGAGCTCTGGAGACACTCTCTAACCTATGCGTCTCTCCCAATTTCACCCACAGCAGTGTCCTTAGTTCTGACGTCTATCAAGTGGATGCCCATCGCCCACCCCACCCCCAGCCTGATGTGAGAAGCCTGTCTCCTCCAGAAGCCCCAGCCAGGATGTGTGCCCAGCGCCATGCCATCCTAAGGATCTCGCGTGCCTACTTTCTGCAAGGAAAGACGCTGGTCTTCACCATACTTAGATCCATAGTCCATTCAAGTAGCCATCGTCAGTGGAAAGCTTGGGGTTTCCTGCTTCGCCAATCTCTTCCATTATATCTTACATTTTCTCACTGTTCGTCCCATATGCTGTGTGTCAGCCCCTTCTCCCATCCTTACAGCTGCATATCACAGACATTCAGGGATCAGGGATCATCCACTCCTGTCCCGGCACCGCAATGGCTGACGTCTAAACGTTCCCATGCTAACCTTCTAGAAGTGGGACAGATAAGAGGGGTATGGGCTTTCAGCAATATTTTATACTCCTCTGCAAAGTGAAAAAAAAATGGATTTCCCGAGAGCAAACTGCCACCACTTATGAAAAGCTATCAGGGCTGTGAGCCCAATTAGGGGGGGGAGGGAATCAATAGTGATTCGCTTCCTGGTTAAGAGAATTGATTTTCCTGATAAAGCTTGTGATATTCCTGGAGTCTGTCTTAATCATTTTCTGGCAAAATGGCCCAGCTCCAATCTCCCAAATCACGCAGTTAAATTGAGATGAGTGGTTTCGCGATGCAGGGAGCCACACATCGATCTCCTCAACAAAATCAAAAAGAGGGTGCATGCTTCAGACAGAGGGTGAGCAACATGACCAGCCAGGCGTCCAGTACCATCTTCAGAGTACAAGGACTGGGGTCATGGTTCAGTGGGTAAAGCACTTGTACAAGCACAAGGAACTGAGTTCAGATCACAGATACCACGTAAAGCTGGACACAGTAGTTAGCACCTGTAATGTTAGTGCTCCTGGGGCAAGATAGGAGGCAGAGACAGGAGGAGAATTCCCTGCAGCTCAGGGGTCAGTTAACTTGCAGCTCAGAATGGAAAGACCCTGTCTCAAACACAGGAGATGATGTAGACCAACACCATGTTGTCCTCTGACCTCTACATGTGCATCATGGCATATGTGAGCCCACACTCACGTACATGAACACACACACACACACACACACAAAGACTTTTAAAAACATCTAGGTAAAGAGGTTAAAGAGATGGCTTAGCAGTTAAGGCACTTGCCTGTGAAGCCTAAGGACCCAGGTTCTATTGCCCAGAACCCACGTAAACCAGATACACATGGTAGCACATGTGTCTGGAGTTTATTTGCCGTGGCTAGAGGCCCTGGTGCACACATTCTCTTCCCTTCCCTCTCTCTCTCTCTCTCTCTCTCAATAAATAAATAAATAAATAAAATTTTACAAAAATCTACGTAAAGATCAAAAGCCTACAATTTTCATTCAGATTTGGATATTGAATTTTATTGTTTTTGTTTTTTTCAAATTAGTCAACCTGTGCCTTTGTATTTTGGAGAATTAGGTTTCTGTATTCTCTCCCTCTTTCCTTTTTCCTTTCTCTTCCTCCCTCCCTTCTTTCCTATCTCCTTCTGTTCCTCCAGTCCTCTTTTTTTGCTACACAACCTTGAGAAAATAATTACACTTCTCTGAATTGTTTCTTCATATTTAAAGAAGATTGGAATTGCTAATGTGTTAGATATACACATGGCCTTATCAAAATTATGTGGGAGCTGGGGAGATGGCTCAATGAAAAATAAGAAACTTTCTTACAATGCCTTTCAGCCCTGGTCCAATTCCTTAGCCACCCATATAAAGCTGGAAGGCATTCTCTTGAAGCTGCAAGAGACCCTAGTACATTCATACGCGCACACACACACACACACACACACACACACACATACACGTGCATGTGCTCACACAAATAAATCTTACAAACTATTTGTAACTCAGTGACATTATTTTATTTTACAGACAAGTGTTCAAGGCCTTAGAACATTTTAGGTACTTTCTCCAAATTTACCTTCTTTAAAGACTTTATTTATATTTATTTATTTATTTATTTATTCATTCATTTATTCATTTATTTATTACTGACTGAGAGAAGGGAGAGAGAAAGATAGTGAGTGAGAATGGGTGCTCCAGGGCCTCCAGCCACTGCAAGCGAACTCCAGACACGTGCGCCACCATGTGCATCTGGCTTATGTGAGACCTGGGGACTCAAACTGGGGTCCTTGGGCTTCGCAGGCATGCACATTAACCGCTAAGCCATCTCTCCAGGCCCAAACGTACCTTCTTATCCAGGGCCTGATGCATGGTAGTGCCTCAGTGAACATCTGTATCCCAAGTCTCTACTTGACCCAATGATTGGCAACTGGACACACCCAAAGCAGAGACAGGAAACTGCAAACCCTACTACAGCCAGAGCTGTACGAGACTCAGACTTCTACGAGTTAGGTTCTGCTAGGAGTTCAGGTCGATATGTACTTTGCACAGAGTAGGGGCGGGTTCCCTCCTACATCTTTCTGGAGAGGGAATCTCTCCCAGTTCTGCTCCACCAGAGTGAAGTCTCTCAGAAGTCGCTTCTCTTAGTCAGGTGATCCTTGGCTGATTGTGTGGCCAGATTTGCACATAAGAGTGGCAGATACAAGGGGCCTGGAGGCAGACAGCTCAGAGCTGCATCTCTGAAATTAGGCTCTTGGAGTGAGCATCCCAAGAGCATGATAATGGCTGCAGAGGCAGTATAAAAATAAATGTGGCTCTTTTTCAGAGTTAGGCCAGAACGAGGGTCAAGATATTTGGAAATGTAGGTCCCTGTGGGAAGACATGAGCTCATGGAGAGCTAGCTAACCGGAATCTGTGCAGATGCCATCTGACCTGAGAAGGGATTAACAAGCTGTGCCAAACCCACAGGGGCCAGAAAGGGCAGAAGTAGGGGAAGAGCAGGGACACGGTGGTGAGTAGGAGGTGGAGGCTGAGGTGGGGTCAGGTATTTAACACATGCGATTGCCTGCCTGTCTGGTGTCCAGAATGACAGTGACCATGTGGGTAGATAGGTCATTGACATGCCTGAAGGTCAGACTCTATGGGCTTGCATGGATTGATGAAGTAATCAGAGCTAAGAGGAAGCTCAGAGATGCCGGAAGGGGAGCTAAGGAACAGACTTCCGGTGGAAGGCGTGACACCTTTGAAGGCGTGGGGTCACTCCTATGACACACACAGGGATGCAGAAAGGTGCAGGCAAGGTGGGGCCAGGAGGAAGAAGCAAGTTCAAGGGTCCTCTGCTTCCTTGCTGCAGAAGCTACTGGGGAGGGGAGCGGGGCACAGCTTACCAGGGAAACTGGGAAACAAGTGCGCTGTTGGGCGTTACATATGTCACCTGCTCATCTTTAAAGGCAATTCCATCTGGCACATTTATGCAATGGCCTTTCTAAGAGATGAAAGTATCCTACCTCTTATGTATGTGTTTGCTTACATTAGCTTAACATTTGTCAAAAGCGATCTGGCTTTGTACTGGAAGTGTGTGAAATATTACCGTGTATTAATTACACAACCCTACATCCATAATTTTTTTAAACTTTATGAAATGAATACAGACTAATTAAGTAATTGTGAATGGTAAATTTTATCCAAGACTTTCATCAGTGAATCAGTTACATAATAGATTCTTTCTCTTTTCTAGGAGCACATTTTGACCTTCAGACCGCAAGTTAATAAGAATTGCACGGGAAATCAATTGTTTAAAAAGATAATTTTCAAGAATATCAGAGTTTGAGGTTGAGTAGATGGCTCAGAAGTTAAAAGCACTTGCTTGCAAAGCCTGCCAACTCAGCTTCAATCCCCCAGTACCCATGTAAAGCCAAATGCAAAGTTGCCCATACATCTGTGATCCTAGAACATCTGTGACAATGGGAGGTGGAGCTAAGAGAATCTGAAGCTCTTGGACCAGCTAGTCAGTTCAGGACGTTTGTTTGCAGAGGCAAGAGGCCCTGTCTCAAAGAAGGTAGAGCACAGGCACCCCAAAGTTGTCCCCTGGCTTCCACTTGAACACTCTACAAACACAAGTGCACAAATAAATCAAGCAATAAATAGATTTTAAAAAATTGGGCTGGTGAGATGGCTTAGAGGTTAAGGCACCTGCCTGCTAAGCCTAAGAACCTGGTTCCAATCTCCAGGTCCCACGTTTAGCCAGATGCAAAGTGACACAAGGGAGCAATGCTGCACTTGACCACAAGGGGGCACAGCAGCTGAGAGACTGCTGGTGAGCCCATCTCTATCTGTCTCCCTCTCTCTCTGTCTCTCTCTGTGTCTCTCTCCAATAAATAAATGAATAAATAAATAAATAAATAAATAAATGTAAAAAATCATAGTTTACTTAAGTAAGAATACAACATTTCTAATTATTTTTTAGCAACAAAGTACTTTTTTTGCAACTTTTTTTTTTCAAAAAAAAGTGTATGTGTCCTGGCCAGGAAAACTAGATACAATATTAGAGGCGTGAAACCTTTGAAAAATCCAATTTATTTCTTACCTCCAGGATGGCATATAGTCTTCATGTCTACCAAACGTCAGTGGTCACATTGAAGTTAACTTTTGTGATTATATGCACTGTATTTTTAAATGATGCATTCCATGTTGTTTCAATAATTGTTCCTATATTTCAGTCATTAAGTTTATTTTGAAAAGTGGTTTAGTGGAGCAAAGATAACAGAGATAGAAAGAGGCTATGGATCAACCATTAATAAATGTCAAGACATTTAGAACAATTGTTAACAACCAGACTTCCCTCAGCTGAATTGTGGACAAATTCATCCCATCCTTTAGCCTAATTTAAAATTTCTTATTGAGGTCATAGATTCTGTGGCTTCCCTTACAAAAAGTGGTTTTTTTTTTTTGTTTGTTTTTTTTTAATTCAAAAGGTCTAGAGTTACAAATTGCTGGAGTTTTCTGTTTGTGGGATTACTGTTAAAATGTTTTCATGGAAACCAGTGGATTAAAAGATGTTGAATATATGTATGTAATCAAACCTGGAGAGCTAGTATTAAGACGTTCTTAATCTTGTGTTCCAACTGGGAATGAAAAGATTTTTGAAAATTTATTTTTATTAGTTATGGACATACTTAGTATGTAAAGAACACATGCTGGTACCATCCTTTCCCTCCTCCCTGCCCCTTTTCTGAAGAGGCCTTCCTCTTTGGGGATGCAGGTCGTCCCATGAAGATTGTGAGCCATGCATTGTGGGGGCAGCAGTTAGTTATGGGGAAGAGGCAAGGTCTCTGTGCAAAATGTCCCAACTTGTGGTTCTAACAATCTTTCCGCCCCCTCTTCAACAAAATGCCTGGAGCCATGTTGGGTGCGTTTTAAGTCTACTTCAGTGATGGGCTCTTAGGAGCCTCTGGATCTCTGCTTTGGCAGGTGTTGAGTGTCCTCAGTGTCTGTCTCCTTCACCCTTGTGCTGATATCAGGTTCACTAAGAAAGCAGCCATCTTGCTCATTTCCCCAGTTCCACTGTAGTTTCTGCTGGGGCTGGGGTGAATTGTGATGGGTCATTTATCTCCCATCTGAAAGAAAGCAGCAGATTCTCCAACAGAGAGAGAAGCCAGCACAGGTTAAATGGGATAAGCATTATTAATTTAGAGAGGATTTAATGGGTGTAGACCTTCTTATAGCCCAATATTAGTAGGAGCTTGAGAAAAGATATTTTTGGCATGTTGTCAGTTTTCTTTTTGGGTGTTAGTTTGATAAAGGTAAAGTTACTAAATAAAATAAAATCACCGTGCCTTAAAAGTTATTCTATTTTTATTAAGTTTCTTTTAATATTTTTACTTAATCATTTCTTTGCAAGCAGAAATATATAGAGAGAGGCAGACAGAGAGAATGGGCACATCAGGGCCTCTAGCCACTGCAAACAAATTCCAGATGCATGTGCCTAATTGTGTATCCAGCTTTATGTGTACTGGGAAATTGAACCTGGGTGATTAGGCTTTGCAGGCAACAGCCTTAACCACTGTGCTATCTCTCTAGCTCCCTTGATTAAGTCTTTGTTATTATGGTTGTATTAATCAAAACTTTCCAGAGAAATGGGTCCAATGGGATGGATGGATGGATGGATATATATATATATATATATATATATTCATAATTGTAACTTGGATTTTTTTAATGACAAAACATTTCAAAGCCTGCTTTTGGATGCTGCTGGAATAGTGCTTCATGCCTATAACTCCAGCACTTGGGAGACTGAGGAAGGAGGATTGCCATGAGTTCAAGGCCAGCCTGGAATACAAAATAAGTTCTAATGCCTAGACTAGAGTGAGACTTTTCCTAAAAAGTAAATTAATTAGGGGCTGGAGAGATGACTCAGTGGTTAAAAGGTACTTTCCTATAAAGCCTAAGGACTTGAGTTTGATTCCCCAGTACCTACATAAAGCCAGATGCACTAAGTGGTGCATGCATCTGGAGTTCCTTTGTAGTGACAGGAAGGCCTGGTGTGCCTTTACTCACTCGCTCTGTGTCTGCCTCTTTCTATTTCATTTTCTCTCTCTCTCAAATAAATAACTAAAAATAATTAACTGAAAAATAAAATAAAAGCATGCTTTTAATAGGAAACATTTTAAAAGCCAAGAGTTTATTTGCCTTTTGCCACCTTACAGCGACCCCTACTGCCTCAAAGGAGTAGTTAGCATCAGTCCACTGAATTATTCGGCCCCAAAACACCATCTTTGGAGTCTGGGGAGATGGCTCAATGGTTATAAGCAGTTGCTTGTAAAGCCTGACAGCCCAGGGTTGAAATCCAAGCCAGTCATGTAAGCCAGATGCAGAAAATGATGCAAGTGTCTAGTGTTCCTTTGCAGTGGCAAGAGACCCTGATGCGCCAATAGATGCGCACACACACACACACACACACACACACACACACACATGCATGTGCACGTAAATTTTAAAACAAACAAAATACACCATTTTTGATTTGGTTTTGTTCTTTTAAGCTTTGTGTATGTATAGTGTGTATGCATGTGGGGGACGTGCGTCCGTGTGTCTGAGTGCCAGTGTGTGTGTGCTACAGCGCACATGTGGAGGCCAGAGGACAAGCAGCTGTCAGTCTCGCCTTCCACCTTATTTTGAGCCAGGGTGTCTTTGTGGTTCCCACCCCAGGCTAGGCAGCCCATGAGCTTGTGGGATTTTTCCTATCTCGGGTTCCCATCTCATTGTGAGAAGGCCGGGATTACAGATGCTGCAGCTGTGTCCAGCTTTACACAGGTTGTGAAGACCCTGTCTCAGGTCCTCACACTTACACAGTGGCCACCTTTACCCACAAAGTCATCTTCCTCCAGCCCAAGTTGTGTTTTTGGTTTGTGCTGTTGTTCTTGCCCTTGCTTTGGGTTTGGTTTGGTTTGATTTAGTTTGGTTTATTGACACTATCACTCTGGAGCCCCATCTGTACTGAAAAACCACTGTGTACCCAAGGCTGGCATAGAACTAGCAATCCTCCTGCCTCAGTCTCCCAAATGCCAGAATTATAGCATAAGCCACCATACGTAACACCAAAGATTACTGCACCTTACAGTGGCTCATGGAAAGAAGAGGAGGAGTCGGCCTGGTTGGGGGGGGGGGTCTCATGGGCAGCAAGAGAGAGACCTGCAGTGCCCACAGGAGCTGCCTGGGGTCTGGGAATGTTTCTCGGAAGCCACAGAGCTGTCTCTGCAGGTTGGAGTTGAGGAAAACAAACTCAGATGAAGAGATCCACACGGTAGTTTCTGGAAGCACTTTTAAGAAGAACACTGGAAAAGAGTGAAAAGCAGGATGGGGCAGGAGGATCTGGAAGCACAGAAAGCAGGGTCGTGTCCCCACATACACACACTTCCACGCTGAAAGATGAAGTCCGGCTGAGGAGAGGCAGTGGTGACTCGCTGAAAGCTGTCTATCAGAACCCAGTTTTACAACACCCTGGCCAGCGGCACAGCGGTAACTGTCATCTGCTATACTATTTAGCACTTTGAGATCATGCAATGTCATCCTTCCTTCCTTGACAAAATGCAGTCAACCTGCCTTAGGTTCACTGTAGGGTTGTAGACAACCTCAACAGCTTCAGACAATAGGAATGGAGGGATGAGCTACATACAGCCCAGATGACGGCAGCATGTGCCAGGGCCTAACCGGGTATTGTCAGTGCTAGTCGCCCACCCTCATGGGGTATGCTTGGCCCACATCAAGCGCCTCAGCTGGACAGCCTTTCTTGCCTGGTGAAGTAAGCTGGGACTTAATCTTAAGGTGTCTTGAGTATTATTTTCCTTGCTCTTGTAAGGCAGGGTTCCTAACATTACACTTTTGCCCCTTCAATGAAAATAGCAGAGAGTCCATCTGTGCATCCCCAGGTTCTAGGCACAGTCCACCCACTGCAAGTGCTATAGCAGCACTCATGGACAATACGGTGAGTGTGCTACCACTTCACCACTTTGCAGAAGAAGCAGACACATGAAAACCTAAAAAAGGCCAGCACGTCCAATTATGAGTTCTGTCAGAGATTTTTTTTTCAAAATAAAAACATACCATGAAAATTTTTACATACCTGAAAATGTATGGGAATTTTACAATATATGCCATCTACCTAGTTTCTGCCACCAACATTTCCTTAGCTCATTTTTATCCCCTATCTTTCCTTCGGTCCCGTATACATCTGTGTCAATTCATTACAATTCCATAACAAAGGGCCAGAGACTGGGTGGCTTAATGGTCAGGATTTATTTTCTCTTGCTTGTAGAGATTAGAATGCCAAGGTCAAGGTGTTAACAGGAATAACTTTCTTCCGAGGATCTCTCTCCTTGCACCGTTGCATCTCTCCTCTGCTACAATATTTGAGGCACTTTTTACTGGCCTGCCAACTGTGGTCTTCCTCTACGTCTTACCTGCATCCTAATCGCCTGACACAGGGCTCTTCTTGTACTTTAGTTACTTCTTTGGGGGGTCCTATCCCCCAATATAGTTAGACCAGAAGAACTGGGGGTGAGTACTTCAACACACACATTTATTGGGAAGGGACAAATTTGGCTGATAATAATATCTACGGATTTTTATGTTTTCCAAACTACATTTAAAACATCAATACATTTCCACCAACACAGGATGCAATGTTGGTCTAAAACAGCTTTTTCCATCAAAGTCATAGATCAACATGGGATAGATGAATTAAAGTGGCTGCTAATGGAAGAAATATTAGGCATGATAAATGGGGAACTGTATGGTACGTAATGCCCATCAGAACAAACTTTGATTGCCATTTAAGTCGTTTGCAACAGTGTGAGCCCTATTCAGAACCTTCCCACTGAACTTTCTAGAACAGACCAAAATGAGTTCAAATCCCAAAAAAAACATGGCTCAGACTCACAATGGAAAAATGGCAGGGATCATAGACATCCTTCAAACTGTGAACAACAGATTTGATCAAAGTTATTTATAATGGTCCCAACAGTACAGCTTTGGGATGCAGAACCTGCCAGAGTGACCCGTGTTACTCTGTAGAAAGACTCAGGACAATGTTTTGTACAGCTTTGTACAGTTTACTGTGAAGAATATACAATGATATTGTTATAGTAGATAGGGTATGGATTTAAAAAGTGTGACAGGGGTCTGTAGAGATGGCTCAGTGGTTAAGGTGCTTGTCTGCAAAGCCTAATGATCTGGTTCCAATTCCCCAGTGCCCAGGTAAAGCCAGATGCATAAGGTGGGGGCATGCATCTGAAGTTCATTTGCAGTACCTGGAGGCCCTGGGTGTGCCTATTCTCTCTCTCTCTCTTATTTCTCTCTCTCCCTCTCTCTCATAAATAAGTAAAATATTGTTAAAAGTGTAACAGAATACCACAGCATATTGTCTTGAGTAATAGGAAAGCAACCTTTTTCAATCTATCACATAGCCCCAAGGTTATTGATCAAAGATGATGGTGTGGGCTCTGCTCCCCAAGGTCAGGCAAGGCCCTGGAGTCTTCTAGCTCTCAGCGTTGTTGGGGTTCACAGGCTTTTGTCCTTCTTTGCAGGCTGGAACTCTGCCACATCTACAATCTACTAATCAGAGGTCAAGGGCAGGTGGGTCTGACCCTGGCAAACATAACTGAGTAGGACCTATTACTTTCTCAAAGCTTGTTGACAGGAATCGGTAACATGACCACACACCAAGCCAGCAAGAGTGCTAGCAGAGCCAGTGTGTGCCAGATAAATGCACTTGGATCTCACAGGACACAGGAAACACATAACCAGAAGTGCAAAGGTTCTTTGCTGGGGGGTCCTCTGTGCTCTCTCTTCAAGTGCCGTCCACCTTGGCTTATATCACCTGAATAAGACATGTACCTCATCCCTACAAGCTCACAGAGACATGACCCTGGGATGATGATGTGGTACTCGTCTGAGAAAGCAAGAGGCTAGAACAACTTGCTGAGTCAGGAAGTGACAAGAGGACCTCGACGCCACCTCTGTGCAGAGAGGGGCTCAACTTTGCTAAGTGCCAGGAGAAAGAGCACACACAGGAAGCAAGCCACCTCTTGGGTTTTTCTTCTTACTCGTTATCCTATTATTCCCTCTCCCCCTCTAAGAGAGGGAACTTCTGCTACGATTGGCACAATGGTGTTCCCTCGAAGATCCATTTGAAACTTCATCTTGAACACATTAGGGTTAGAAGACACTGTTTGGGGACATAGTTAATCTATCTAGACATAAATTATTCTCCATAGGCTCATGTGTTTGATACTTGTTCCAATCCTGTGGTGATGTCTCGGGAGGATGTGAAAACCTTCATAACGTGAAGCCTAGCTAGAGGAAAAAAGGTTTACAGCTAGGCAGCCTCTTTTTGTTTTTTTCAGTCCTCTCTGATTTCTTATGATCCACTCAGATGTGAGCAAGCAGCCTCACACTCCCACTGCCACAGCAGAAAGCCATTTCCAGTGCCATGCTTACCCCACAGGGATGAACCCTAACCTTCTTAAATTGTAAACCAAAATAAACCTTTCTTCCCTTCTTGTCAGGTATTTGGTCACAGCAAGGACAAAAGCAATTGATACATTGGTAAAGTCTTAGGTGTTCTGCCCTCGGGAATGGGATGAGCACCCTTACAAAATGGATTGGCCACTTTCTGCACAAGCATGAGGACCTGATTTACTTTGCATTAGATGCACATTACCTGCATAAATACTTGAGTGGAGCCATCTGTGCCTGTAACCCAAGTCCTGGGAGCAGAAACTACAGAATCACTGGGGCTCACCGATTAACCAGTCTGAAAAAGAGCTTCAGGTTCAGAGTGTGGTTGAATCTCAAAGACACAAGGAGGAAGCACGATAGAGAACACCCAAGGCTGCGATCATATAGTGGCTGGTGCTCTGCACTGTGAGAACACTCAGGGTTCTCCTCTGGCCTCTGCCTACACATGTGCACACGAGTCATGTGCACAGGCGCATCTATACCACATTCATGCGCACACATCACACCACGTATGCTACACACACATATGCACACACAGGATTTGTTGCATTAAACTTTTCATAGGGAGATGTGAACGGATGTCTTTGCCCCTATATAAAGTCACCAGTGACAGATCAAAGCAACAATTACATCGGATTCCAACTTGGTGAACCGATGAGTTCATGGGGGTTACATACAGGAGGAGTATGAGTGATTGATGGGTGATTGATGGGTGATGGGTTATTTACAGGAGCATGACTGCCTGTGAGACAGCTGCATCACCAAAAAGCCCACCCCAGCACAGGTGAAAACTCATGGAAGCTGCAGGACTGGAACTCAGTGCACAGCTTGACTTAAGATAACCTTGGGGAGGGGCCTCATGGACAATAAATATGCATTAGTAAAAATTTTAAATAAGGTCTGGAGAGATAGCTTAATGATTAAGATGCCTACCTGCAAAGCCAAAGAACCCAGGTTCAGTTCCTCAGGATCCACATAAACCAAATGCACAAGGTGGCACATGTGTCTGGAGTTCATTTGCGGTGGCTAGAGGATCTGGCATGCCCATTCTTTCTATCTCTTTCTCTCTCACTCTCTCTATCTGCCTATTTCTCTCTTTCTCACTTAAATAAATAAATAAAAATAAAATATTTTTTAAAAGTTTAAATAAAAATTATCATGCAGACAACAGATAAACAACATAAAAGATGAATATTTTTAAGAAAGAATAAAAATATACAATTTAAATTTGCATTTTTTTGAGAGAGACAGAGAGAGGGAGAGAAAGAGAATGGGCTCTCCACTGGCCTCTCAGCCACTGTGAACAAACTCCAAACACAAGCGCCCCCTTATGGGCAAGTGTGACATTGCACTCTGTGTCACCTTTTGTTTCTGGCTAAACATAGGACCTGGAGAATCAAATGGGCCTTCCTAGGCATAGCTGGCAGGCACCTTAACTGGTAAGCCATCTCTCCAGCCCTAAATTTTCATTTTTAAATAACCATACAAATAAGATGTGCCAAGAATATTCTGATTTTATTGAATGGAGCAAGGGGTCCAAATGAGGCAAAATAGAGAACACAACACTCCTGCCTCATGACAGTGAACTTCTTCCCTGTGCAACGTTGGGATAACTATAGAATGAATTGCCTCCCTATCTCCAAAGTTATAGGTTGAATCCCTGATGCCCCTCCCTGGAGGACTGGTGTAGGAAGCAGGGCTTTCAGAGGTCCTAAGAAGAGCCCATAATCCAGTAGGGTTAATAGCTTTGTAAAGAAAACAAAAGAGAAATGGTTCTTTCTTTCAACACACAGGTACCAAGGAATAGGGACTTGAACAACTCGTGAGAAGATTGCTGTCTGATACAGAAAGAAAGAGAGAAAGAGAAACACCCTGGCTAGCAGCTGAATAGAAATCCCCTAAGTCCAGGCTTTCCTGAGACCAAAACTCTGAGAAACTCTTGTTTAATCTACTCATAGTGTAAGATTTTGTTAAACTAGCCTGAGAAGACAGTGCCCCTACTAATACGAATGGTAGAGAGCGTGAGTAGACATTGAGGGTAGACCCCTGTGATCTAGACAGTGTGAGCTAGCTCAACATTACGGAAAGAAGTTGAAACAGGTTAACAGCATACAGAGAATTAGTTTCAGGCCATAGTCTCACTAGAACCTCTACATGCAGATCACCTGTATTACTCATGGCTTGTTAACTTTAGGACTGCTGACATTTGGGGTGGAGCAATCCTGTGTTGTGAGGGAATATTGTGCACTGTATGGTATCATTATTATCCAGGGTTCTCCAGAGTAACAGAACCCGTAGACAGAACATAGGTTATGAAAGGGGAGCTATTAGACTGGTTTACACGCACAGCAAGAGTTGTCCAGCAAAGATCGTCTGCACCCTGGAGCATCTGAGAACCTGGGAGTTGGTCAGCCCCCAAGGCTGGATGCCTCAGCAGTCCCCATCTGGTGCTGAAGGTCTGAAAGATGCCGAGAGAATCACTAATTTTTAAGTACACGCATTGGAAGGCCAAAGAGGCTGGATGCAAATGTCAGTGAAGTATGGCAGCGAGAGCAACAACAGGAGAAACCCACTACCCAGCAAGAAGTGAAGGTGACAAAAAAAAAAGAAGAAGATGTGAAAATGGAGCTCGAGAGATGGCTCCGCAGTTAAGGTGCAGGCTTTGCCTGCAAAGTCTAACTACCCGGGTTCGATACCCCAGTATGTATAGAAAGCCAGATTCACAAAGTAGCACATGCATCTGGGGTTCATTTGCAGCAGTGGCCAGAGGTCCTAGAGTACCCATTCTCTCTCTCTCTCTCTCTCTTCTCCTCTCTCTCTTGCAAATTAATAAATGAATTTTAAAAAGAAGTGAAGGTGGGCAAGCCAGCAGAACTGATATTTTTTCGTCAGAGCTCTTTATATCTGAGCCACTTGGCTAAAGTTGTGTTCTGGGGGAAGGCCCTCTCCCCTCAGACAAACATGCCTGAATGTTCTCGCAAGCCCACCCAGGGACCTGACTTTTAGTTGATCCCAGATCTAATCCTCTCAAGTTGACCATCAAGATGAACCGTCACAGGTATTCCGTAGTATTCCTGGCATTTCAACCAGATGCTATTGGAATTGCCTTGCCTCCCTTCACTCTGCTCCAGCCACATGGGCCTCCTCAATTCCTTTGGCAGGCTGGCTATGTCCTTATTCTTTCTTTGACCAGGAATATTTGCCCAGACCTCCTCCAGGCTTACTCCGCTGTCCCCTTCAAGTCTGCACAAAATCTATCCTGACATCCAGTTTAAAATCTCTTCCATTAGCTTTTTCTTCCATTCAGTTTTGGTCCTCCCTCCCCTGAAAGAAACCTGTTTCCAGAACTTGTCAGAGGCCCTTTGGAACGGTATCATGTCTATAGAGTTCAAGTGAGAACCGCTGTTGCTGTCAGCCTTGTTGACCTTGGTGTAAGTCAACGAAGACAATGCAGCTTCATGTCCACATTGCTCTGCCTGGAATGCTAGCTGCATGGCTGGAACAGAAGGATCATTGTGAGAGAAATGAGTCATTGATCTGCAGATGACAAGCTAAAGTGAGACAGGGTCAGAGTAATAAGAACAGCCTGCTGTTGGGTTCCCCACACTACAGGCTGAAGTTGGGAGGCCCGCCTGAAATTAAAAAAAAAAAAAAAAAAAAGGAACTCAAGTGAGTGAACTAGCATAACCTAGTCTTACTGCACTCAGACAAGTTACAAAAATATAAACAATGGGATAAAATAGATCAAGAAATCAGGGCAGATGAAAATAAAATAAAGACACAAAGCCTGGATTCACGTTGATGCGGTGAGAGAAGAGATGATCATTTTATAAGATGCAGAGGGATTGGGGGGATAGCTCAGTTGGTAAAGTATTTGCCATGCAAACATGAAGGCCTGAGTTCAATCCCAGAACTCACGTTCTTTTTTTGTTTTTTTTAAGCTACACTTAGTGGTCTGTAATCCCATCGTGTCTGGACTCCCATCTCTGGGTAGGTAGAGACCAGGGAAGCCCTGAGGGTTCTCTGACCAGCTAATCTAGCCCACTTGATGTGCTGCTGGCCAATGAGAGATCCTGTCACAAGGAAAAGTGGACAGTGACCACTGAGGAATAACACCTGAGGCTGTCCCCTGGCCTCCATATGGGTACACACACACACACACACACACACACACACACACAAAGCAAAGGTACAAGAAGTGTTTTTGTTTGTTTGTTTGTTTGTTTGGTTGGTTGGTTGGTTGGTTGGTTGGTTGGTTTTTTGAGGTAGGGTCTCACTCTGGCCCAAGCTGACCTGGAACTAACTATGTAGTCTCAGGGTGGCCTTGAACTCACGGCGATCCTCCTACCTCTGCCTCCCGAGTGCTAGGATTAAAGGCGTGTGCCACCACGCCCAACTCCAAGAAGTGTTTTTTTTTTAAAGAAAAACTTGGGCTGGAGAGATTGTTTAGTGGTTAAGGCACTTGCCTACAAAGCTTAAGGACCTCAGGTTCAATTCCCCAGTACCCAGATGCACAAGGTGGCACATGCATCTGGATTTTGTTTGCAGTGGCTGGAGGCCCTGGTGCACCCATCCTCCCTCTCTCTCTCTTTTTCTCTCTTTCTCCTTCTCTCTCTTCCTCCTTCACTCTCCTGCTCAAATAAATAAATAAAGTATTTTTTAAAAAAGAAAAACTTACCCAATAGAAGATATGTAAAGCTAAAATGAAATCATCACAGTTTTTCAAAATTGAAGCCGAGGAGCAGGAGAGATGACGCCGTGGATAAAAAGCCCTTGCCTTTCAAACCACAGTACCCATATCCCCAGGAGCTCACATAAAAATCTGGGGCCACATAGAGTTTCTATAATCCCAGCATGCAGATGGCAAGATGGGAGGCAGAGAAAGGAGAATTTCTTGCTAGCTCAAAAGCTTGTGGCAAACACAGAAGAAAAGAAACCCTAGCTCAAAAAAGATGGCAGGTGACAACCATCTCCCCTGAGTGCCACATGTGCACCATGGCACATGAAACACACACACACACCACATTTGAAAGAGAATGATGGAGCCATGTCTCACAGTAATGCCATCTTTTAGATTTCCCGTACCTTGATTCAGAATGATCAGTTAAGACAGATAACATCAATTTACATAGCAATTACTAAATAAAGGGTGAAACTATCTCAGGCTCACAGATAAATTGGATACTTCATGGAATATTGAAAGCATTCATAATTCTTTACATTTCCATTTAATTCACATTATTGTATTTAGTCCTTGGAAAATTCTAGGATTATTTAATGCCATTTTTAGACAAGAAGACTAGGATTTAAGGAGGTCAAGTAACTTTCTCAAGGCTAATACTGTGAAGAAAGCAGATTTGAATCATAGCATCTGAGCTCCGTATGTGCGCGTGTGTGTGCATACGTGTGCATGCATGTACGCGTGTGTTCCCCAGGAGGCCAGAGGAAAACATCAGGTGTATTGTTTGTTCATGTTATTTCCTTGTGGAGGTGTATTTCCTTGACCACAACAATGTTTTTTTGTTTTGTTTGTTTGTTTGTTTGTTTGTTTGTTTGTTTTTTGGTCAGATTGGCTAAGCAGCAAGCACCAGCAAATGCATGATCTCTGCCCCACACAGAACTGGGGCTGCAGGCAGGCATTTGTGGCCACACCCCACTGTATACATGAGTGCTAGGGATGGAACTCAGGGCGAATCACACCCTCGCACACGCCCATGCTTTCACAGCAAGTGCTCTCACCTGCTGAGCCAGCTCTCCAGTCCGAGTCTACATAACGTTTTAAGTTGAAAGATGCTGATAGGACAGTGTACTTTGTAGCTACATTATTTTAATGGTCGTATTTATCCTTTCTTCTGGCCTTCATTTGTTTGTTTTTGTTTGTTTGAGTTACCATCGAGAATCATTACCTTAGGCAAACACAGCTTTGCCCCTCACCCACCTTCTTTGTGCTATTCATGGTAAACGCAAATATATACACATACATACACATTCATTTATTCATTCCAGCGTAAGAACATGGAGAAACACATGTGAAGAAACACATATGTATGCCAAAACTGAATGTAAGGAAGCTGACAAATGTCTCAAGAAGAAAATTAAGATTTTCATAACAAATTAGCAGAAAATGCCAGAAAGTCCTTCTAGCCCCCCTTCCAATGTGACATATATATAGCATGTCTTGTCTAGTCTATGAAGGCAGATGTTGGTGTGACAGTGCCCCATCACTGAACAGTAGGTTCTGAGTGGACACTACATGGAGTCATATTCGGTGGCTGTTTTGTTGGACATCACTGTCTGATATCAGTGATTTCAAAGTCCAATTCCTTTGGACAATGGCTTGTCAAGTGGAGCTTCACCCACTGCTGACAAGGGAGCTATTGTGCAAAGCTCAGCTGTTTTGCAACTTGCTTCTTTCCGTTCATCCCACACCTTGTCAGGTAACTTCAAGCTTGGTCAGGGATTCGCAAGAAGGACATAGCGTTCCTGGACGATGAGGTCACACATGATGTTCCTGGACCATGAGGTCACACGTGGTGCTTCTGGACTGCGAGGTCACATGCAGTGTTCCAGAGCTATGATACCACACAGCCTGTGGACATTCAGAGGAGAGGTGGGTGGCAGACTCATACACAAGCCTCCCCCAGCCACAGAAGGGAGCATCATCATGCACCTTAATGAAGGGCAGGCCTTTGGCACTACTCCGATCAGGCTAACATTTCAAGCATTTACTACGTGCCAGGCCTGAGTCTAGATTCAAGGCCACAAAGATGGTGGCTTCATTTGGGAAGCTTAGAGACTTGCAAGGGATTCACAGTTTATTTTGGAAATAGCCCTTTGGCATTTTTTTTTCTGAAGAATAGGCAGAAAAAGAGGAAGAAAAAAAAACACATCTGGGAGTGGATTTTAATCATCTAGGCAAGAGATGTGTCTCATTTTTTCCCCCTGATAGCTTTGTTTTTCTTTCCACTAAGGAGAAGAGAGGACAGACAGGGATATTGTAATGGGATGGGTTTAGGGGCTTAATGGTTCTTTGCCTGCTGATGAAGGATGCAGCTAAGATTCAAAGCAGGTAGCTGCTACTCAGATAAATGTCAGTGGGCCATGTGATATGCTTACAGGGGCTTTTCCTAAATTCCTTACTTCCTTCCAGGCCCTTCCAATAGAAAAATCGGAGCTAAAATGCAGAAAACACAGGCTCTCAAACACGTCAGAAATTGAGGCTGTGCAGTCTTTTCCCCGGCATCTGCCTCAACATTCAGCGTCTACCTTAATCCTCAGGAGGGTAGAGCTGCAGACATAGGCGTGAAAGCCCACTCCAGGACGTGTGCATTCTGTCATTTGTCAAGCAAGAGCAGTCTTTCTGCTGGCTCTTTGCTTCTCTGGGGCATTGAGCTAAAAATAGACTTTCCAAAGAAAGCTCCCCTTAGGTGGTCCTACCAAAGCGATTTACATCGTCAGCTTCAAGCCTCAAGATGAATTCAGAACACTCTGGTATTTGATGTGCCCCATTTTTTTTTTTTTCAGTGATCGCTGCTTTATCAACTCTAAGAAAGCGCTCACTACAGTAATCTCAGCTCTTAAACCAGGAATTAGGACAGGAGGTGGGGTGGATCTGGAACAATTCTGGTGCCCTCACAATCCAATCACATTTCACTGCACAGTGGCAAATTACTTTGCCCTGTTTTCTTGTATGTGAAGGTTTTAAAGTGCCTGCCTATAAAAACTACCTTGCTCTGAGCTTTCTGATAAGCCCGATGGCTTTGTGAGGGTCACATTTTCATTCTCAAGTGCCTGGGATGAAGTCAGCTGGTGAGCAATCAGCTCAGCAGTTGTCACTGTGGAGGCCACGTTAGGCCACACTTGTCACTGTTGAGGGACTAAGATCCTTAAGGCAGTCCTCAAATTGAGTGAAGTGTCATATTCCGGCCATTCTAGTCAGTATTAGACACTCTGGCCTGAACCAGACATCTCTATTTATTTATTTATTTATTTATTTATTTATTTATTTGCCATTTATTTGTTTATTTGCCTGTAGCTGTGGAGCCTGGAGCCGCACGTGTGGCATGCCTGAGCCCCATCAGCGGCTAATGAGTTGTCAGAGCTGGCCCCGTCCACGTGCCCTCTCCTGAGGCAGAACTGTACTGAAGATCCAACTTCTACCACCAAAGAGTATGTGAAAATCCATCACAGTACAAAAAGAGCTTCCAGAGACAGTTATTTTACTATTTGGTCATTTTGACAACCTCATTGGATGATTTAATGTCTGAAGATGAGGAAATGAAAATTTGGCCGAGAGAATGACTTGTCCAGCTTAGGACTGGACCAAATTTCTAACATCAGAGTACCGGAAATAAAACTTGAAAATCAAATAAACTCGTTATTCTTACAAGTGCATGTGTAAGGCACCTGGAACCATTGTAATCCTAACATTTGTCTTTATTGATTGGCAGAGCAGATGAATTAAGCACCTAGTATATGTTTCAGGCGTGTAGTCATGTTTGTTATTTATTTTCATTTAATTCTGTCTGCATCCATAACTACCTCATAAAATGTGATTTGAATCAGATGTCCCCCATAGACTCACCACTTAGTTAATGGCAATTTGGGGTTTGGAGCCTTGCTGGAAGAGATGTGTTACTGAGGGCAGACTTGGAGTGTTATAGCTCAGCTCCCCCATACCAGAGTTTGACTCACTTTATTTTCTTTTAAAAAATACTTTTATTTATTTATTTGAGAGCAGAGAAAGAGGGAGAGGGAGAAAGAGAAAGAAAGAGAGAGAGAGAAGATGGGTATGCCAGGACCTCTTGCCACTGCCAATGAACTCCGAACGCATGTGCCACTTTGTGCGACTGACTTTACGTGGGTGCTGGGGAGTTAGGCGATGTCCAACCTCTGTACATGCTTTACGTGTCCTGCTGTTCTCTGCCATCCTGAAGTATCCCCGTGAGACTGTAAGCCGAAATGACTCCTTTCCTCCCATCAGCTGCTTTTGGTTGGGTGTTTTGTCCCAGCAATGAGAAAGTAATGGCAACATACGCCACACTAAACCAGACTACGAACAGACCCTCCAAGACTCAGGGACCATTGTGGAAGAGGGTCTGGAAGATTGTAAGAGCCACAGGGTAGGTAGAAATGTCCTAAGGCACAACCCCCATCCCAGAGACTGACTGAGATCTGAATTACCCAACAGCGAACAGCAATAACCATACTGAGGAGAGCCCTCAGGGAAAGTGAGACTGGGGGAGAGGGAATATAAGACTACAATCCTTATAAAAATACATAAATAATTTTTTAAAAACTACTTTTGTTATATTTAAGAAATTATTGATCCATGAATAGAGAACTTCTTTTTGGTTTGCTTCTTTCAATTATTGTAGGTTAAAAAATCTATTTCCAGGCTGGGGAAATGGCTTAGTGGTTAAGGCCTTTGCCTGTGAAGCCTAAAGACCCCAGTTCAATTCCCCAGGACCCATGTAAGCCAGATGCACAAGGGGGCGCACGCATCTGGAGTTCATTTGTGTGGCTGGAGGCCCTGGAGTGTCCATTCTCTCTTTCTTTCTATCTGCCTCTTCCTCTATATGTCTTTCAAAAAGATAAATAAAATGTTTTTTAAAAAAATCTATTTCCATGTCCATTTTCTGACTCTCCACCCAAATGAATCCTGTAGTGAGCAATACTGGCTTTCAGTCAGTTCTCCTGTGCCTACCAGGGAATACTAGTCCTTAAAATGTACAAACACTGCTCATCTTAGTTGTTTTCTGCTGTTGTGATAGAATACTGTGGATTGAGTAATCCATAAACAGTTGGTGTTTGTTCAGCATATGGTCCTGGAGGCTAGGAAGTATAATACTGAAGGACTACTGGGAAAACCTTCATGTTGCCTTACAAGTGGGAAGGAAGGATGAGCAAGCACTCAAGGAACAGGGGTGATGTGGGTGTTGCATAGCAAATGATCCAAATTGACAAACTCCCTCCTGAAGGGAAGGAGGTGCCTCTAGAGACTCAGGAGGTCAGTTCTGGGGGAGCTGAAACTCAGAGCGGTAAAGACCTGTTGAGGTGGGTTAGACTTTGACCCATGTTGTGTAGCAATTGAAACATTGCTTTCCAGGCCATAAAAGTTCAGAAGGGGCTGGAGAGATGGCTTTAGCAGTTAAGGCACCTGCCTGCTAAGCCTAAGAACGCTGGTTCCAATGTCCAGTGGTTCCAATCTCCAGGTCCCACGTTTAGCCAGATGCAAAGTGAGGCAAGGGCGCAATGCCACACTTGACCACAAGGGGGCGCACGCATCTGGATTTCGTTCACAGCAGCTGAGAGACTGCTGGCGCGCTCATCTATCTGTCTTCCTCTCCCCTCTCTGTCTATCTCTCTCTGTCTCTCTCTCCATAAATAAATAAATAAATAAATAAATAAATAAATAAATAAATAAGTAAGTAAGTAAGTAAATAAATAAATAATTTTTTAAAAAGTTCAGGAGGCTCAGGACATCAAGAAATCTGGGAAGAAAAGGTTGCAAGACTCCTCCCTAAGGTTATGTAAAGGGAAAACAACTGCTTGGGAAGAGCTGAACTGCCGATAGGTTGTGCAGTGAGCTGGAGAAACAGCTCCATGAGCCACCTGTGCTGGGGTGGGCTTTTTGGTGACTTAACTACCTTTGATTCATCCATTGCTCCTGTAGGCAACCCCTCACCCTGCTCTGTAAGCAAACCCAATAAACACATTGGTTCACCAAAACTGGTTTTGACACAATTATACTTTCGTCTGTCTTCTGAGTCCTGTCTGGAGTGCACATACATGTGTTCCAGTCTCCCTGACAGGTAGGGAGACAAAGGGAGTTCAAATATAACTGGCCCAACCCTGTGATAGCTAGCTTACTATCAACACAATGACACCAATGCATTAATGAGAATTCAATGTTCCTGAACTAATCACGTCTTAAAGGCATCCCCAACATACTATTAAAATGAGAACTATGGGCTGGAGAGATGGCTTAGCAGTTAAGGAGCCTGCCTGCTAAGCCTAAGAACCGGGTTCCAATCTCCAGGTCCCACATTTAGCCAGATGCAAAGTGACGCAAGGGTGCAATGCCACACTTGCCCACAAGGGGGCGCATACATCTGGATTTTGTTCGCAGCAGCTGAGAGCCTGCTGGCGTGCCCATCTCTATCTGTCTCCCTCTCTGTTTGTCTCTCTCTCTGTCTCTCTCCAAAAATAAATAAAATTTAAAAAAATTTTTTTAAAATGAGAACTAAATTCCAACATGAGTTCATGAGATTTATTTTGAATGAGGGGGGACTTCAAATGATAGTCCTCTACCTATTTTTCTTGTTGTTGTGACAAAGTACCTGACAGGAAACAATGTAAGGAAGGAAGGGCTTGTCTTGGCTCACAGTTTGAGGGGATACAGGCAATCATGGCAGAGAAAACATGGTGGCAGAGTGTGGGAAAGCTGGTTATGTTGCACCCTCAGTCTGGAAGCAGAGGAGAGATGGGAACTGGGGCTGGGGCTGGGGCTGGGATAAGCAACCCTGGTCTATTTCTACCAGCTGGCCCACTTGGTCCATCAAGGCATAATCCCACTGGGGACCAGGTATTCAGATACACGAACCTATGATGGACATGCTGCACTCAAACTACAAGACGGTTACTCATTTAAAAACATCTTTGGGGCTGGAGAGATGGCTTAGGGGTTAAGGTGCCTGCCTCCTAAGCCTAAGAACTCTGGTTCCAATCTCCAGTGGTTCCAATCTCCAGGTCCCACCTTTAGCCAGATGCAAAGTGATGCAAGGGTGCAATGCTGCACTTGACCACAAGGGGGTGCACACATCTGGATTTCATTCACAGCAGTTGAGACACTGCTGGTGCGCCCATCTCTGTCTTCCTCTCTCTCTCTCTCTCTCTCTCTCTCTCAAAAAAAAAAATCTTTGTAGGGCTGGAGAGATGGCTTAGTGGTTAAGGCGGCTGCCTGCTAAGCCTAAGAACACCCATTCCAATCCCCAGGTCCCATGTTTAGCCAGATGCAAAGTGACACAAGGGCTCAATGCCACACTTGCCCTCAAGGAGATGCATGCATCTGGAGTTCATTCACAGAGGCTGAGAGGCCGCTGGTGCACCCATTCTCTCTCTCTCTCTCTCTCTCTCTCTCTCTCTCTCTCTGTCTCTTCTGTCTCTCTCTCTCTCTCTGACTCTCTCCAAAAAAAAAAAAAAAATCTTTGAGCAGGGCATGGTGGTGCATGCCTTTAATCCCAGCACTTGGGAGGCAAAGGCAGGAGGATCGCCATGAGTTCGAGGCCACCCTGAGACTACAGAGTGAATTCTAGGTCAGCCTGAGCTAGAGTGAGACCCTACCTTGAAAAACCGAAAAATGAAAAAACAACAACAACAAAAAAAATCTTTGTATCTGTCTTTTATATCCTTCTTTTGGTCTTTTTGTACTTTTTAAAATACGGTTACATTAATTGAAAACATGCCTCTCTCTGCTAGGAATACATGTAGGTGGAGTTCACAGGTTGAATTCAATGTTTCCATACATCAGTGGGCTTTAGAAATCCAGGAATGGCTATAAAAGCCTGCAATAGCCAGATTTTGAGAAAGAAGCTTAGAGGATATGGTCTTCCTGGGAGATCAAGGGGCACTGGCCTGTCTGTATAAGGTACTCATGGCTAGGAGGAAATGAAGTGCTCAGCTCCTGCTACTGGTTTGGAAACCAGGGAAGTCCTATCTCCTATGCAGATGAACTCTAGGAAACATCAGTTAAGGATTATCAGCAACTCCCTTGGCAGAAGGGCACAAGCCCTTTTCCAGCACCATGCAGATCACTCTCCAAACATCCAAATTAGTTGGCTTGTCTCATATTTTTATTAGGCTTATCTTCCCAGATCAAGGGCTGCTCTCTGTTGGGATAAGACCTGGTAGCGTTGCATTGTCGGCTTTGGAACTGGGCTCTGGAACCTTTCTATGTGGACTCAGATCCTGGCCCCATTACTTTCTGCTTGGGAAACTCCTTCAGAAATTTATAGATTTTCTATGTTTCATTTTCTCTAATTATAAAATGTTGTTGATATGTATAGCACCTCACAAGACCTTGAGACAGATTAAAATTGTAAATTAAAACCTAATTGTATAAAAAAATATATTTAAAAGGGCTGGATAGATGGCTTGGGGGTAAGACACTTGCCTGCAAAACCTATGGACCCAGGTTCAGTTCCCCAGAACCCATGGAAGCCAGATGCACAAGGGGATACAGATGTCTAGGGTTTGTTTGCAGTGGCTGCAGGCCCTGGTGCACCCATTTCCTATCTATCTATCCATCTATCCATCCATCTATCTATCTATCTATCTGCCCCCATCCCTTTCTTTCTCTCAAGTAAAGAAAGAAAAAAAACTTAAATATAATTGTAATAACATTTAATTGTAAATTAAGATGCAATTGTAAGTTAAAATCAGAATAGCATGCTTTGGTGGTATGACATTAGAAATGATATTTAAACTTTCCCATTAACTTCTCTGAGTTTCATTTCCCTCAGTGTGGAGCTAGGGACAGCTTCCTCACTGAACTTTTTTTGAGAATTACTCTAGAAAATGCATGTGAAACAGCCAATACGGTGAGCTAAAGATAGTTTTGTTCCCACTCAGCGTCTTCACTACTCCTAAGTCCCATGAGGATGAGCCATACCAGGGAGCCCATAGATACGCAAAGCAGGGAGGGTATTAGACCAAGGAAGAAAGCGCTGGATTCAATTCCATTTCCCTTTCACTCTGCCACAGAATCCATTTCCTGGAAATACTCTGACTTTGTTCTCACCAGAGTATTTTTAGAAGGAGACTCTAAGGAGGGTTGATTTTTTTAGATGGCCATTTGTGGTAGTTTGAATGTAGTGTCCCCCTCATGTGTTTGTGATTAAGCCGAAAACTCTGTCACCAGCTGGTGGAGTCTTTGGGAGGTTGAGCTATGTCAGTGGGGATAGACCCTGACATTTAGCCCAGCTCCAAGCCCGGTACTAAGACCACTCCTATCCAGGTAAGAAAAAAGACATGACACTCTTGCCATGGGCATTCACAGGATAGTGCCCAAACTTACAAGTTGCTGTCTTTTTTATTTAATCATGAATTTTTAAATAATGAGAATGGGTGCACCAGGGCCTCTAGCCACTGCAACTCCAGACCCATATGCCACCATGTGCATCTAGCTTATGAGGATCCTGGGGAATCGAACCTGGGTCATTTGGCTTTGCAGGCAAGTGTCTTAAGCACTAAGCTGTCTCTTTATGAGCTCCTTAACTCAGCTCTTGAATGATGGGCAAGTGGTAAAACCAGCAAATGTCATGAGTATAAAGTCATTGCCTCTATTATTTTCCAAAAAAAAAAAATGTGTCCCTGGGCCAGTACCAGTACCATGGGCAGTGCTGTGGTATTAAGAAGGCTATCCCCTAAACTCACCAAGCTGCTATTGTCCTGCACAATGGATGGAGGAGATAAACAGATACCTGGGATTATGTCTGTCCCCACCCACACCAAAAGCTATTCAACCATCACAAGAGTAGTCCAAGGCCATCAATCTCCCACAAAGAAACAGCTGACACTCTTCCACCAGAATGCATGCTGGTTATTCACTTGGTAGTGACAGAAACCAGATCCACCGTGATATGAGGGAGAACATGATGGGACCCATGCAGGGCCTCATCCTGCCAGCTACATCTGAAAGTCCCTGCTCACCTACCCAGAGAACCAGACAGCTGTGACATCCAACATTCCTCCCCTTAGGAACATTTCCCTCCCTCGCTGTCATTCCGGGGAATGTATGTGCTCATTAGAGGAATGGGTACATCCCTGCCATTTTTATTCTTCATTGAATGGTCCTAGAAAATTCCCAGTGAAGACACATATGGTGGCAATATGGGGGATAGAGCCTTTCTGGAGGAGGTGTGTTGCTCCTTTCTGGAGGGGTGAACTCAGGGTTGTGATGGCCCAGTTCCCCTAGTCAGTAGGAACACAGTTCACTCTCAAGATAGACTACGCAGCATCTGCTCTACCATGCTTCCCCGGCCATGATAAAGTTTCCTCTTGAAATTGTAAACCAAAATAAACTTCCCCCTGATCGGCCAGGTGTTTTGTCCCAGCAGTTGTGGAGATAAATACAACAGTTGGTTATTACAAAAATGACATGGAAAAGGAAGCGGAAAGAATGTAAGAGCCAAAGGAAGGATACAACTCCTTACAATGCAACTGTCCAGACAGAAATTGGCCTTGATATCCATGACCTCGCAGTGCCTTGCAAGGCTTCCCAAGACCCTAACACTAGGAGAAAAAGATGATGACATCAAATTAAAAGAGAGACTAATGGAGAGGGGGAGGGGATATGATGGAGAGTGGAGTTCTGAAGGGGAATGGGGGAGGGGAGGGAATATCATGGTTTATTGTCTGTAAGTATAGAAGTTGTCAATAAAAATATCATGGTTTGGGCTGGAGAGATGGCTTAGATACTAAGGCACCTGCCTGCTAAGCCTAAGAACTCTGGTTCCAATGTCCAGCGGTTCTAATCTCCAGGTCCCACGTTTAGCCAGATGCAAAGTGAGGCAAGGGCGCAATGCCGCACTTGCCCACAAGAGGGCACACGCATCTGGATTTCGTTCACAGCAGCTGAGAGACTGCTGGCGCGCCTATCTCTGTCTCCCTCTCCCTCTCTGTCTATCTCTCTCTGTCTCTCTCTCCAAAAATAAAAGTAAAAAATAATAAATAAATAAATAAAAAATCATGGTTTATTGTCTGTAAGTGTAGACGTTGTCAATAAAAAAAATGACATTACTTGCTCATATACTTCCGTAGCCCTCTGCTTCCTTTTTTTTGGCTAAGTAAGGACTAGTTGTTTGGCACCCTTTGATCTTGTTTCTGTATCCTTCTTGAACTGGGATTCGATTCTTGTTTCCTCATGTACTTTCCTACCCACAACTATCTACTTTACTAATTGTCTTGTTAGAGATTTTAGAAATGAATTCTTTAAGCACAATCTGCAGTCAAGCATCCTGGATTCCCCCCTCTTTTTTTTTTTTTTTTTTCTGAGATAGAGTCTCACTCTAGCCCAGGATGAGCTGGAATTCACTCTGTAGTCTCAGGGTGGCCTCAAACTCATGGCGATGCTCCCACCTCTGCCTCCCCAGTGCTGGGATTAAAGGCGTGCACCACCATGCCTGACTTGCCCATTTCTTAGTTAATAAAACTACATTAAGTTTGTGTTGAAATTCTTTGGACCTTTTCTTTGTTGGTGACTGAATAACATTACTCACTCACTGAACAAATAAATTAAATATTAGCCTTGCTAAAATTATAGACACAATGAATAATGCCCACAGGAATGCATGTGAAATAGCATAAATTCAAAGATCAGACATAACTTCTTATATGGAAACCAAAATGCTAACAGTATTTGGCCTTTTGATTTTGACTTTATGGTCCTTGGAACTTGTGAGTTTAGAATCAAGAGGGATTGCTCTATTAAATTCATCAGGGCTTTAAGCTTATGAATTTGGAAAAAAAGTGCATGTTGAATAATTCCATCATTTCTACAGAACACAATACATTAAAATATGACATATTGTTAGGTAAGAAATGTCTATAATACTACTAAGCAATTATTTTCTGCTTAAACAGATATTAATTTCTTTATCTCCTGTACATCTAGACTCACCAAAAATTCTGCAGTTCGAGATACTATAAACATTTCATTTTAATGTTTAGGAAATTAGCTGGGTTTGGCTCACAGTTATAATCCCAGCATTCAAGAGGCTGAGAGGCAGAGGATTGCCACAACTTTGAGGTTGGCCTCAGCTACACAATGATTTTTCAGGTAAGTGCATGCTATAGAGTGAGACCTTATTTCAAGGGAAAAAAAAAGGTTTAGTTGGGTCTGGGAATATGGTTCAGTGGTTAAGAGCTCTTGCTCCTTAAGCCTGCCAGCTAGAGTTCAGATCCCAGCTGGAGGCAAGTAGAGATAGGCGGGGCCTACTGGAATAAGGTGGTGAGGGAGCAACATTGTAAGTGGGCCTTTCAGTGTCTGACTGCCTAAAAAAGAAAAGCTATCTGTGTAATTGGGTTCCTTACAGTACGTACAATCACCTGTGTAGGAATACACAGAGAAGGTTGGCGTTCTGTGGGCTTCTTTGAGGAATTATCTTGATTATGTTAATTAATGTGGAAAGACCCACCATAGCTGTGGATGGCATCATTCCAGGGACCGTACTCGCCTGACACTACCTACACAAGACCATCATAATAGGAGGAAAGGATCATGACATCAAAATGAAAAGAGAGATTGATTGAGAGGGGGAGGGGATATGATGGAGAGTGAAGTTTCAAAGGGGAAAGTTGGGGGAGGCAGGGAAGTACCATGGGATATTGTCTATAATTAAGGAACTTGTCAATAAATAAAAAAGAAAAACAAAGGAGAGAGCTGGCTGAGTCAGCATTCATCACTCTCTGCTTCCCCACTGTTGAGTGAATGTGACCAGCTGCCTCAGGCTCCTGCCACCATGTTCACCCCTGCCGTGACGGACTGGAACCCAGAAATGGAAGCTAAAAGAGACCCTTCCTCCCTTAAACTGATTTTTGTCAGATATTTTGTCCCAGCAATAAGAAGTTAGCTAGTGGGCTAGAGAGATTGCTCACTGGTTGAGGTGTTTGCCTGCAAAGCCTAACAGCCCGGGTTTGAATCCCTGGTACCCACATCAAGTCAGACGCACAAAGTGGCCATTGCACCTGGAGTTCTTTTGCAGCAGCTAGAGGCCCTGGCCTATCTATCTGTCTTCTATATTTCTCTGCTTACAAAAAAATGATAAATAAAACTATTTAAACCAAAGAAGTCGTCTAATACAGAAGGATTTTAAAAGCAAACAGAATTTGGTTGTTTGTTTAATGTTTTAAATTATGTAGGTGCTTTATATATCACTTAAATAGGGTTGAAAACTGATCAATTCTATTTGGTAATATATTGCATTTTAGAGTTTTTTTTTTTACCCTTAAATTCAACTATCTTTCTTCTTTCCTTCCATTGCTCTTTTCCTTCTTTCCTTCCTTTTCCCCAAAATCTGTGCAGCTGAATTTTCTGTCGCTGTGACTGCATGTCCCTCATCTTTCTGCTGTGAGAGAATCACAGGAAAATGATACTTAACTAGATCACAGGAAGGCCAGCATGCTTGCTAATGGCCTCTGGGAGAGAGAACAAAAAGTTCTAAGTGGCTCGATTTTTCCACTTCTCTGTCATGACTATCAAATCTAACCAAACAAATTTCTAAAACCAAAATTCCATGCTAATGGGATACAATTGGGAAAACATATGAACCTTCCTTTTCAATAGTGTAGACCCAATTTCTCTTAAATATCTTCAAGTAATATCCAATAGCTATGAGTGTTTATGTTGCAGCTGAAGTCAGAATCTGGCATAAATTTAAAATCAACAATAAAGATTGTGTAATACATTCTGAAATTTTTCCCCTTGTTCTAATGATTTGTGAACTATTTCCACAAGTGCCTTTGAACTGGGCTCCATTTGGCCCTCATTATCCACCACGAAGGTAGAACCTTGCATATGCCAAAGCTGATCCAGGTAGCATGGTCGTCCTCCGCCATAGACTGGGGAAAGGATCTTAAATCAGAAGACGTGTACCAAATGACCATTTCCTGAGACACAACAGCTTTAATTTTGGCTTCAATCTGTTACATTGTAACTTAAAATATGAGCAGAGGACTGGGTGAGGGCTATAGCCTGCCAGCCACAAAGAAGATTCATGAGGGGTATTTCTGATAAGAACCTTGTTTATGGTCACAGCACCAGTACCTCGAGTTTGTTTGAGCTAATTTACACCATAGTCTCTAATTATGTGTGCCTGCGAGTGGAGGATAAAGTGCTTAAGTCACGAGAAGAATCAGACTGTATTTCCCACCTGTGTTTCAAAGCCTTAGCGAGAGCAGCACTCGGTTTGGAGGATGCAATTGCTCAGAAAACCTTGGTGTAACAATTGTACATTCTTGGGCAACTTTGTGCCAATCTGTGAGTCACAGAATCTTCATTTTTCATGAGGAAATATTAACTAATGCACATGAAATTACTCAAATGGCAAGCTCGCAGCCAGCGCTCAGTACAAGCTGCAGTCCAGTACTGCGTGTGGTCCTCGTCAAATGTCCCTGTGACTGAATTAGGGCAGTTCACATCATGGATCATGGACAGCGTGGCAGTCACTGCAGTCAGGCCGTCATGTAGTTCATTGTTTGAAGTAGGGTGTACACGCCGCTCCGTCCTGGTGGGGATATCAAGTTCCCAGAGGTTGCTAGGTGCTTTGTATAAGACAAGGCTGTGTTAACTGCTCAAGCCAAGCAGTGCCCTGGGTGTCTAAACTCTTTCCTATGCTTTCCTGTTTCAGAAGGGCCATCAGAGGGGGCACTGAGACTGGGGGTGTGGGGTGCATCGGTGAGTTATGCAGATCATCATCGTTTGAGAAGCCAGTGACACACTGACTGTCCCCACTCGGCAGCCCCGTTGATCTTCACAGGGGATGACACTGACCAGAAACTAGGGCCTAGGAAAGTGATTTGTTGTATAAACAAGAAAAGCATGAAGGAATTACCTTAGAGCGCTCTGGAAAAAGTCCATGGCCTGTGGCTATGGTTATTAATAGGCACAGGGATTTTTAAACAATGGACTCATGTCTTTAATACGTGGTGATTCACAGTCCGACCATGTGACAATTTGCAACAAGTGAAAGGTAGAAGTTTCCCTTGAACTCAGAGGTATCTGCTGAGAACAGAGAACTCATATAGGAACTCTTTATTTGGGGCCCAAGATTTATGTAGCACCAGGTGAAACAATGGCAGAATCTGAAGTAAAAGGAAAGAAAGAGGCTTTGGAATGCCTGCCAAGGGAAGGGTGATGGTTTTAGAGCTTCTGCCGGAGGACAGAGGAAGGGCACTCCTGCACTGAGAGGGCGGGATCATGAAAGAACAGTCCTCATGCTGATGTGACGAGCGCCGTTCCTTTCATGGGTCTGGGTTGTGTGTTCCCTTATTAGGGTCCTCTGGAGTGTACCTGCAGAAACTCCTTCAGACAAGCGAGGCTTCCAATGTCACATCCCCAGCCAGGAACCCAGGTGGTGGCTGGGAAGAGACCACACTCTTCCTCATCCAAGCCCGGGGCTAGTAAGACTGAACAGTGAAGATTCACAGAGCAGGGCAGCATTTGGGGGTACCTGTCACAGATGTGGAGAGGAGGAGAGGGAGGCAGCTGTCTTAAAATCTAAAAGACACAATGTAGCTATCATCCAGTGTCCCCGAAGGATGAAGTACTTCTGTGCTGCGGATGGCATATTGTTTTTGCAATGGTCATGGTTTTGTTTGGGGTCATCTTCACTCTCACTGATGTTTGACACTGAACCCTTGTTCCCATGTTGCCTTTCCAGAAAAGAAGAACAGTCTCCTGGCCTCCTCGCATCATCTCCAGAGGTGCTGCTTGTATTGGCCTTGCTCAGGGGCTGCAGGTGATTCCTGCAAGTTCAATGCCCGTCTTATAACTTGTTAAAAGTCACGTATTTGGGGCTGGAGAGATGGCTTAGCAGTTAAGGCAACTGCCTCCTAAGCCTAAGAATGCCAGTTCCAATCTCCAGCGGTTCCAATCTCCAGATCCCACGTACAGCCAGATGCAAAGTGACACAAGGGCGCAATGCCGCACTTGACCACAAGGGGGTGCATGCATCTGGATTTCGTTCGCAGCAGCTGAGATGCTGCTGGTGCGCCCATCTCTGTCTTCCCTTCCCTGTCTCTCTGTCTCTCTATCTGTCACTGTGTCTCTCCAAAAAAAAAAAAAGTCACATATTTGAGGTAATATATAGTAGAATCTCTTTACACTGGTCCTTCCCTTCCAGGCTACTGGTATTTGTTTATTTGCTTGCTTGTTTTTGTTTAGGGATCTGTCAGAACTCATTCAATGAAATCTGATGTCCTCATGTTTGAGCTTCAGCTCACATTGTTTAACCCCTCGCCTCACTTTATCTTGAGAACGACCCACGGAAGTCAGCCGGTGCCAACATCATTTGGTCAGTCATCAGTTGCTGATTCCTCAGGAACTGTGTTTAAGTTGCTCAATCAGTTGCACACTAACCTCATTCCACTGGCCCAGGTATGGTTGGGGATTGTGTTCACGCACAGGCACCTTGATTCTGTCCCACATTGCGTTGCTTGGCCAACATAGATTTCATCAGCCTTATTCATTACCATAGCAGAGCCAAGCATAAGATAGTGTCATTGCAAAAGAAAGGAGGAAAAAGTAGGGTATGTGGCTCATATCCATGATCCCACCACTCAGGGGGCTACAAGTTCAAAGCCAGCATGAGTTATACAGTGAGTTCCATACAGTGAGCTAAACAACAAGATCATGTCCCATTAAAAAAAAAAAAGAAAAGAAGGGCTGGAGAGATGGCTTAGTAGTTCAGGCGCTTGCCTGCGAAGCCTAAGGACCCATGTTCACTCTCCAGATCCCACATAAGCCAGATGCACAAAGGTGAGGCAAGTGCAAGGTCGCCAGATGCACAAAGGTGAGGCAAGTGCAAGGTCACACATACCCACTAGGTGGCACAAGTGTCTGGAGCTCTATTGCAGTGGCTGAGGCTCTCCCCCGGTTTGCTCTCTCTCTATTTCTGTCTATCTCTCTGTGTGTAAAAAGAAAAAAGAAAAAAGAGAGGGAGAACCCAGCAATTGTAAGTAGGTTCATACAATAGGCAGCTATTACTATTTGTAGTACTTTGGATAACCAATTTTACCTTTTAAAAGTCCCAGCGTGGGGCTGGAGAAGGGGTTTAGTGGTTAAGGTGCTTGCCTGCGAAGTCAAAGGACCCATGTTCAGCTCCCCAGGACCCACATAAGCCAAATACACAAGGGAGTGCTTGCATCTGGAGTGCCCTGGCATACCCATTCTCCCTATGTCTGTGTTCTCTCTTCCTCTCTCTCTCTCTGTCTCTGTAAGTAAATAAAATAAAATAAAATAAAATAAAATAAAATAAAATAAAATAAAATAATTTTTTTAAAGAATTCTTTAAAAAAGTCCCAGTGTGTCTTATCCTTTCTAATCCCTAAGCCTTGCCAGCTACTGGTCTTGTAAGTGCGTTCTGTGTAGTTTTGCATTTTCCAGAATTCCATGTTATTGCAGTCATACAATGTACCTCCATTCACTGTATAATGTGCATGTGTGTTTCCTCATGCCTTTTCATGGCTCAATACATGATTTTTATTAACAAATGATATTCCAGTGCACAAACACATTCATCAATCCATTCACCCACTCAAGGTATCTTGGCTCATTTCAGAGTTTGGCAACTATGAATAAAGGTGTTATGAATACATACATACGTCTTTCGGTTTGGTTTGGTCAGCATATATTTTCAAATCCACTGAAACATACAAAGGAGTGTGATTTATGGATCTCACAGGAGACTGCTGAGGTGTTTTGGATGTAAGATCCCCCCATGGGCTCATGTGTTTTGAATATTTGGTCCCGAGCTGGAGGTAATTTGGGAAAGCCTTTCAGAAGTGGAGACTTGCTAGAAAGAGGTTTTCCACTGAGGACTGGCTTTGGGGTGCCATAGCCCAGCTCCAAATCCTTCCCACTGCTTTGCAGATATGATGTCTGCCTGGCGAATCTGCTCGTGTCATGTTTTCCCTGCCATTACGAAACTTCCGCTGGAAACCGTAAGCTGAAATAACCTTTTTGGTTTTTCTCATGAGCTGCTTTTGGGTGGGTGTTTTGTCTTAGCAACAAGAAAGGAATGGCAACATCTAAGGTGACACTGGCTGTTTTTCTGCATTTGCATAGAAATGGGCAAGCACCCATGACGTGCCACATCCTCAACAATCGCGAGGTTCTTCCGGGTCTCAGTCTTTCTGATGGTGTGAGGCTGTATGTCAATTTTTATTTTAGTTTGCAATTCTGTAATGAGGAATGATGTCAAGCATCTTTTAACTGTGTTTATTCTCTATCTGTGTGTATGTGTTCTTTAAGAAGGTATATGTTCACATATTTTACCCAATTTTAACTAGACTGTTGTCTTATTGTTGAGCTGAAGGGTTGTTTATTAACATGTTTTTTCATATTTTACCCAATTTTAATTGGACCATTTTCTTATGGTTGAGTTTTAAGAGTTGTTTTAGAATGTTTTGTGTACAAGATTTTTTTAAAAAAATATTTTATTTATATTTATTTATTTATTTGAGAGAGAGAGAATGGGCGCACCAGGGCCTCCGGCCACTGCAAACAAACTCCAGATGCATGTGCCACCTTGTGCATCTGGCTTACGTGGGTCCTGGGGAATCGAACCTGGATCCTTTGGCTTTGCAGGAAAGTTCCTTCACCACTAAGCCATCTCTCCAGCCCCACATCTTTTCCTTTTCCAAAACTTGTTTTAATTTCAATGGCTACGAAATTATCAATACTTGTTGTGATTTGTCTGAGGTACCCCCCACAGGTTCGTGGGTTGGAATATTTGATCCCCAGCTGGCGGCACTGTTTCTGGAGACTGTGGGAACTGGGGCATTCTGTGTTGGCTGGTTAGCAGAAGTGAGTCACTGAGGGCAGCACTGAAGGTTCTATCAATTCTGCTCCCTGATTTATCAACAACAGCCCCGAGTCCCTGCTGCCATGGACTGAGCTCCTGGGCCATGGCTTCCCCACCATGCTGGATTGTTTTCTCTAAAATGGTAAGCCAGGAAAACGCCTTCCTCCCTGAGGTTACATCTGCTTTTAGTGTTATAGGTTAAAAACTCACCATCAAATCCAAGGTCACTGGGATTTTCTCCTAGGTTTTCTGATGGAAACTTTATTATGGTTTGTATTCAATATTTAAATATGTGCCCCCTTTGGAGTTCATTTTAATGAAGGTAGAAGGACAAGATTTATATTTTTAAAATATATTTTTTTAATTTATTTATTTGAGAGGAAGAGGTAGGGAGAGAGAGAATGGGTGCACCTGGGCCTCCAGCCACTGCAAATGAACTCCAGATGTGTGTACCACCATGTGCATCTGGCTTCTGGGAAATCAAACCTGGGCCATTAAGCTTCACAGGCAAGTGCCTTAACTGCTAAGCCACCTCTCCAGCCCAAGATTTATATTTTTAGCATAGGAATGTTTATTTTGGTAACATTTGTTAAAAAGACTGTCTCTCTGTCCAACATATTACCATTGCTCTAATTTCAAACCTCAATTGACTATCTGCACAGACCTAACTCTGTCTCTCTATTCTACTCCACGTCCTGTGTGTTTTTCCTTGTTCTTTTTCTGTACTGCTTGGTTTGGTTTTTCAAGTTAGGGTCTCGCTCTAGGCCAGACTGATCTGGAATTCACTATGTATCCTCAGGGTGTCCTCCCAACACACGGTGATCCTCCTACCCCTGCCTCCCTAGTGCTGGCATTAAAGGTGTGTGACACCATGCTCAGCTTGTGCCTGTCCTTTGGCTAGCACCATGCTACCTTGATCACTATAACTTGATTGTATGTTGTGTGTTTTTCAGTTAGAAAGTAGCAATCTTCCAACTTTGATTATCTTTTGTATTGTGTTGGCTAATTCTGGATCTTTTGCTTCTTTACATAAACTTCTGAATCAAGTTGGCAATATCTCAAAATAATTGGCTGGAATTTTGATAGGAATTATGTTGAAACTATATCAAGTTGGAGAGAATTAACATTTTTGATGATAGTGGTATTCCTACCTTCATATATGATATGGGTATGGTTTGCCCCCCCAAAGTTTTGTGTGGGTGGAAGCTTGGTCTCCAGTGTGATAGTATGAAGCGATGGTGAGACCTTTAAGAGGTAGTGGAGTGGAGGGTAATAAGATCAAGGGTGTACCGCCATAATGGATAGGATTGATGTCTTTCTTGATGGGGTGTGTTCATTCTCTCAAGATTTACAGCAATCTAGTCCAGGCTGGGACTGGATTGCTGTGAGCATTGGTTATGATAATACAGGTTATTCATATATTTGTATTCATATTTTCTTCTCTCTCTCTCTCTTTTCTTTCTCTCTCTCTCTTCACATGTTCCTGCCTTCCCTTCCACTCCTCTACCATGAGTTAAGGAATCAGCATGTGGCCCTCATCAGAAGCTAAACAGGAACTCTGAACCTCTAGAACGAAGTACAACAGAGGTTAAATGCACATGATACTGTGTTGTTTTTCATTTCAAGTTTCCATTGCTCATGGTTGGCACGGAGGGCAGCTGTTGATTTGGGGGGCCAAGAACCCTTTACTATGATGATTGTGTTCTAGGAAATCTTTCACTTATGATTCTTTGAGATTTTCAACAGACAATCACACACATTGTCTGCAAATGAAGAAAACTTTATTTGGTACTTCATATTATGGGTACCTTTTATTTCCTTTCCTAACCTATCTGCATTAGCTAAGAATACCAATACAATAATAAAAAGAATGTTATGACGAGGCATCCTTTCTTGCTCCCAATTTTAGGGGAAAAGTATTTATTTTCTTAGCATTAAGTATGACATTCAACCATTATTTTTTGTAAATGCTTGTTATCTACAGTTTTCTAGTCCTAGTTGGCTAGTTTTTTTTTTTTAAACTATTTTCTTATTTATTTATTTAAGAGAGAGAGGAAGAGAGGCAGATAGAGATAGAAAAAATGAGAGAATGGGCACTCCAGGGCCTCCAACCACTGCAAACGGATTCCAGATGCATGCACCATCTTGTGCATCTGGCTTACGTGGGTCCTGGGGAATCAAACCTGGGTCCTTTGACTTTGCAGGCAAGCGCCTTAACCACTAAGCCATCTCTGCAGCCCTAGTTGACTAGTTTTTTTTTTTTAATCATGAATATACATTGGACTTTGACAAGTTCTTCTGCACATATTGATATGCTCATATGATCTTTGCTACTTGAGCATGTTAATACAGTGGATTTCACAAACTGTTTTTTCAAATGTTGAACCAACCTTGTGTAACTGGAAAAAAAATATCACACTTGATTGCCGTGTATATTTTGTACGATCCGTGTTTATACTTTGATTCACAATGTCACACTCTTTTTACTAATTTTTTGTTGAGGGTTTTTGCATTTATATATATTCATTGGAGATACTCAGCCAGTTTTCCACTCTTAATGTCTTCATCTGGTTTTGTAATTAGGGTAAAGCTGGTATCATAAAATGAATTATAAAATGTTCCTCCTTCTACTTTCTGGAACAGATTGCAGAGAAGTGGGATCAGTATCATTTAGATGTTTGATTGAATTTGGTAGAATATCCATTAGGGCCTCTTGGCTTCTTTTTTTAAATTTTATTTTTTCGAGGTAGGATCTCACTTTATCCCAGGCTGACCTGAAATTCATTCTGTAGTCTCAGGCTGGCCTTAAACTCAACCATCCTCCTACTTCTGTCTCGCAAGTGCTTGGATTAAAGATGTGTGCCACCACACATGGCTTGGCTTCTTTTTTATAAGGTTATTAATTATTGATTTGATTTAATTTAATACATATAGGTCTATTTGGACCATCTTTTCAGTGCTAAGTCTGATAGTTTGTGACTTTCAAAGAATTAACCTATTTTATCTAAATTACCATTTGTTTTATTTTGTTTTGTTGTTTTTCGAGGTAGGGTGTCACTCTAGCCCAGGCTGACCTGGAATTCACTATGTAATCTCAGGGTGGCCTCGAACTCGCAGCGATCCTCCTACCTCTGCTTCCTGAGTGCTGGGATTAAAGGCGTGTGCCACCACACCTGGCTTTAAAATTATATAACCGTCTTTTATGGCTTATTGTTTTGTTTTGTTTTGTAAATTACTATTTGTTTAGAAATGGAATTATATTATCATTGTGAGGGCTAAGTTCAGCAATAAGGACCCCCTCATTTCTAATACTAGAATCTCCCTTTGGGTGAGCCATGCTAGAGGTTGATTGTCTAAATTGACCTCTCCAAAGCTAGTTTTTCTTTTAATTGTTTTTTTTCCTGTATTATTTTTCTCTTTCCAATTCCATTATTTTTGTGCACTGCTTTTAAATTTTAGTTTTTTCTCTTTTTTGTTGCTTTTAGGCTCACATCACTGTTCTTTCACTACATTCTTTTTTTCTTCATGATGAGTCACAGGCTTATTCTTTCCTTATAATTGTTGGCTCCAAAAACGTGGCCTATGCATGAACTGATGTTCACATTTTGTGAGTGGCCAAATGCAACCTATCTTATTTGCCCATAGTTTGTGATTGAAAGCAGTAAATGAAGTTTTTTAAAAAATTTTTCTTCTAAGTTTATTATTATTATCAACATATTTCATATGGATGCATCATGTGTTGGTACCCTCTTTGCCTCATCCCTGCTCCCATTCCATTGGGGACGCTCCTCAGTAGGGTTGCAGTTATTCCCCATGGGGTTGTGGTTCACATGTGGTGGGATCAGCAGTCAGTTGTTTTGGGAGAAGGGAGCGTCTCTGGGCATGATGTCTCAACCTGTGGCTCTTACAATCTTTCTGCCCCCTCTTCCACAAAACTTCCTGAGCTGTGGTGGGTGAGTTTTAGGTCTATTTCAATGATGAGCTCTTAGGAGCCTCTGGATCTCTGATTTGGGAGGTGTTGAGTGTCCTCAGGGTCTGTCTCCTTCACTCTGGCGCTGATTATCAGGTTCACTATGGAAGCAGCTCTCTTGCTCATCTACCCAGTTCCTCTGTGGTTTCAGCTGTGGCTTGGCTGAAGTGTGAAAGGTAGTTTATCTCCTCCAGTCCTGCTATCTTCTGAAAAAGAAGAACAGGTTCTCCAAACAGAGACTAAAGTCGGCATAGTTTAAATAGGATAAGCATTATTAATTTAGGGCATGCACCACCCTGTGCATCTGGCTTACGTGGGTACTGGGGAATGGAACCTGAGTCGTTAAGCTTTGCAGGCAAATGCTTTAATTGCCAAGTCATCTCTCCAGCTCAGAGTGCCCTTTATTATCTTTGAAAATGTTCTTTCTTCTGAATATTTTTCTTTTTAAAAAAATTATTTACTTATTTATTTTCAGGCAGAGAGAGAGAGAGAGAGAGAGAGAGAAATGATGCACCAGGGCCTCTAGATGCTACAAATGAACTCCAGATGCAAACAACACTTTGTGCACCTGGCTTTATGGGAGTAGTGGGGAATCAAAGCTGGGTCATTAGACTTTGCAGACAAGCATCTTAACTGCTGAGCCGCCTCTCCAGCCCCTCTTCTGGAGGTTTTTCTATCTTAAAAGGGAAGGGATATGATGGAGACTGGAGTTCTAAAGGGGTATGGGGGCAGGGGAGGGAAATATCATGCATTTTTTGTATGTAAGTATAGAAGTTGCCAATAAAATAAATAAATAAATAAATTGCATTATTACTCCAGCCTTTTATTGAATAATACTAGCATGATACAGCTTTCCTCCACCCCACATTTTGATCTATATGTCCTTTGGTATTTTTTGAGTGAGTGAGAGTGTGTGTGTGTGTGTGTGTGTGTGTGTGTGTGTAATATGTGTGCTTTTTTGTATATCCAGCTATATCACCCTGTGTGCATGCTGTGGAGGCCAGAAGATCATATCAAGTACTCGCCTCTATTCCTCTCCCACCATCTTTCCCTGAGACAGAATCTCTCACTGAACTTGGGGCTTGCCTTTTTTTTTTTTTTTTTTCACTTAGACTGGCTAACAAGTCATCTTCTGCTCTCCCCAATCCCCCGCTCACTCAGTACAGGGGTTGCAAGCATGTGCAACCATGCTGGGCTTTTTACACTTGTTCTGGGAATTGAACTAAGGTCCTCATGTTTGCATAACTCTTACTAAGCCATGTCCCCAGTCCCTATTCCTTTGTATTTAAAGTGGATTTCCTGTGGGTAATGTATAGTTATCTCTGACTTTCTTATTCATTCTAACAGTCTCTGTCATGTAGTGGCTAAATGTCAATCATTTCCAAAAAACTGACCACTAGTGAAGTTAAACAGGAACTGCCATATTTGTAACTTTCTGACTAATACACATAGATGTGTCTCTTTTCTGTCTTCTCTGTTCCTCCATCTTCTCTGGCTTGACTTGAACATCTTGTGTGATTTCACTCTTGCTCTTGCTTTAGAATATCAACTGTAGTCTTTTGAAAAATTAATAACTGCTCTAAAGTTTGCAATATACATTGAAACCACGTGAGTTCATGTTCAAATAACACTATATGCAAGTACCTTACAGCACAATGTTCTCAGGTCCTCTTCCCGATGTCATTCTCAATAACACTCCCATCACTCATTTCATTTATCCATTTGCTATGATTACCCAACTCACTATAACTTACTATTAGTACTTTGAACAAAAAGGTATCTATTATTTTTTTATTTTTTGAGAGAGACAGAGAGAGGGAGAGGAAGACAGATAGAGAATGGGTGCACCAGCAGCCTCTCAGCTGCTGCGAACGAAATCCAGATGCGTGCGCCCCCTTGTGGCCAAGTGCAGCATTGCACCCTTGCGTCACTTTGCATCTGGCTAAACGTGGGACCTGGAGACTGGAACCGCTGGAGATTGGAACTGGCGTTCTTAGGCTTAGGAGGCAGGCACCTTAACCGCTAAGCCATTTCTCCAGCCCAGTATCTGTCTTTTTAATTAAAGATAAAATTATTTTATTTTACCTTTGTCCCTTTGTTTCTCCCATATTATTCTTTGAATTGCTTATATTCACCAAGTCTCTGCCCTTATCATTTTCCTTCTTTCTGAAGGAATTTTGTCATTTCATGCAGTTCAAATATGATGGAAACCAACTCTCTGTTTTTGTTTGAAAATTTCTTATTGCACCTTCACTGTTGAAACATAATTTCATTGCATTTAAGTATGTACAGCCAAGCTTTCTTCTTTCAACAGATTAATTTGGTCTTCCATTCTCTCCTGACTTCTTGCCTTGCCAGGCTTCTGAGAATCACTTCTTATCTTTAGATAAAGTCATCTCTTTAGATAAAGTGTCCATTTAAATAAAGCAATGATTTTCTTCCATCTTTCAACTATTTCTCTTTTTAAAAATTTTAATTTATTTTCAGTCAGAGAGAACGGAGTGGGGAGAGAGAATAATAAAACAGGCCAACCAGGACCTCTTGCCACTGCAAATAATCTCCAGACACATGAGCCACTTTGTGCATCTGGCTTATGTGGGTTCTGGAGAATTGAATCCAGGATGTCAGACTATGCAAAAAAGAAAGTGCCTTTAACCACTGAGCTATCTCTCTAGCATGAGTATTTCTTTTCTTATTGATGTTTTACAGCTTTAACTTGAATGCCCAGGTATGGGAGCTTTGAACTTATCTTGTTTGATATTATTTATATCTGCTACAACTTTAGCATTTGTCATTGATTTTAGAATGATTTTGACCATTATTTTTTCTGTTCCTTTCTCTTTTGCTTCTCTCACAGATAATCCAACTGCATATATGTTAGACCTTTTAAAATTGCCCCGTAGTCTTGGATATTCTGTTCATTATTTTTAATAATCCTTTTTTTTTGTCTTAGTATTCTGGTTTGGAAAGTTTTCCTCAATAGATCTTCAAGCTCATACATTCTTTCTCTTGTTATTTCTAGTCTAGTTGGTTGACCATCAAAGGCTTCTTCACTTCTACTGAAGTAAGTATTTTTGTTTCTATCATTTTTAATCCTTTCTTCGTGATTTTTTATTACATTGTCCATTTGCCCTTTCATATTGTGCACAGTTTTTTCGACTCAAACCCTTGACACATTAATCACAGTCACTTGCAATTCTTTCTCTGATGAGTCTCATTCTCAGTACCTGTATTGTCTCTTCTTACTGTTTTGTTCCCTTGACTCTGGCCATGCCTGGACAAAATGTTGAGAAACAAGGAGTGAAACAAATGAGCTTTTTTATAATTTTTTTATTATTTTATTTATTTTGGCGAGAGACACAGACAGAAACAGATAGAGAGGAGAGAGGAAGACAGAGAGATGGGCACACCAGCAGCCTCTCAGCTGCTGTGAACGAAATCCAGATGCGTGCACCCCCTTGTGGTCAAGTGTGGCATTGCGCCCTTGCATCACTTTGCATCTGGCTAAACGTGGGACCTGGAGATTGGAACTGCTGGAGATTGGAACCAGCGTTCTTAGGCTTAGCAGGCAGGTGCCTTAACCCCTAAGCCATCTCTCCAGCCCACAAATGAGCTTTTATTGTGAATTGCTAACATGAATCTGACTAGAAGTTGTGTTTAATGTTTGCTGTAGCTGAACGTGCTAGGACCATGAAATTCCCTAAAAATCTCATTTCTGTATTCTCTTGTTGACTTTGGCCATTTCTACAAATCCTTCTAGGGTGATTCTGAGCTTTGTGGCTCTTCCTACTGGAATCTAGTGCTACTATCCTGGGATTCAGTTGGTTTGGTGGTAAAATGTGGCAGGAGAGGAATCAGTGTGCAATCTTATAGTTACATGGCAGTCACTTGGTGTGCCTGTATCCCTGGAGTAGGACCTTGCTAAGCATGTTTCATCCTACCACCTCATCAGGGACAGGAAAGCTACAGGGGTCTAGACTGACAATTGTCCTCCTTTCTTGGTCAGAGAAGATTCTGAAAATGTTCCCTTAGAATTAGAAATAGAACTCCCCCAAAACCCAGCTATACTGCTCCTGGGCATATACCCTAAGGACTCCATACTCTACCACAGAGATACTTAAAAATCCATGTTTATTGCAGCTCTGTTTACAATAGCTAACAACTGGATTCAGCCTAGTTGCTCATCAACAGATGAATGGATAATGAAAATGGAATTCAATTCAACAGTATGGAAAAATGAAATTATGGAAGTTGCAGGAAAATGGATGGATCTAGAAAGAATCATACGAAGTGAAGTGACTCAAACTCAGAAAGACCAAAAATCACATGTTCTCTCTTATATGAGGTTTATAGCCTGTCATATCTGTATATATGTATATACAGGGGATAAATGTGGACAAAACCATAGAACCATAACCAAGAGCAAATTAAAGAGATGACATGGAAGAAGGATGAGGGGAGGGGTAAACTGTGGAGATAAGGGGTTGAGGATAGGAGAAAGGATGGAGATCAACAAAAAAAATTGCATTTGAAAAAATGCCAGAATGAATGATAACTATTTCTCTGTATGCCAATTCCTTGGGCTGGAGAGATGAGTGGTTAAAAGCACTGCTTGCAAAGCCTGATGGGCTGCTTTTGGTTCACCTGTACCCATATACAGCCAGATGCTCATGGATATGGAGTTTGTTTGCAGTGGCAGGAAGCCCTGGCTTACCCATTCTTTCTCATAATAATGAATGTTTTTCAAAGTCTCTTCTATAGCATTTGATGCTAGTGTGGAGATTATTTTGTGCCTGTGGCAAAATGATAATTTTTCCCCTCCTACTACTCCAAAGAGATGTCTCCATGGTCTGCACTGTACGTTTATGATGTTCACAGAAGTGAAATTCATAAGCACCATCTCTGACTTAGCTCTCAGTACACTCCACAGAGATGCTCCCACCAGTCTTTGGCCAAGAAGACTGGCTACACCAGTCTGAATTGTCAATTAAGTATACTTCTCCTGTCTAATCTTTGCTGCTCTCAGTCTTGGTTGAGTTGTTTTTGTTTTTGTTTTTGTTTTGCAACAAAAACAAGGGAGAATCAAGATCCATCAATATGACAAAAGAAAGATAGCTGACTGCCTAGCACAAGACAAGCCACCTCCACCACATCTCCCAGGGCCTAGGAGACATCATGGAAGAAGTGGAAATTTAAACATGAGTGCTGCTCTCACTGCTACCCTGACAGCATGTTCCAGGGAGATGGCGACAGACATTCAAGGCACTCAGAACTTATCAAAGCAAAAATCCAGAGGTTTCAGAGAGCTGAGTATTAAAGCAGACACCAGTCAAGGTTCAGAGAGCATTGCAGAAGAGAAGGCAGAAAGACTGTACGAGCCACAGGGTGGGAAGGAGTATGGCTGAGACATTGTCTCCTCTGTCACCCCTGAGACTGTCTGATGTATTCATTAACACCATGGTGAATACCAGTTACCCCACTCAGGAGGGGCCTCAGTGGGATGGGGTTAGGAAAGAAAGAACGTAAGGGGCTAACATGAGGAAAATGGGACTGACACACAGTTTGCTCATACAGTAACATTCATAAATAATTTCTTAAAAAGGCGAAATCCATGAAAGGGCAATGTCATCCACCTTAGGACCAGGCTGCCAGGAGCATCTCACACTCATGTCAGTCTCCCTCAGCCTCTAGAAAAATCACAGCACAGGAGCTGGAGAGATGACTCAGCAGTTAAACATGCCCACTTGCAAAGCCTGATGGCCTGGGTTTGACTCCCCTGAACCTACATAAGGCAGATGTACAAAGTGCTACATGCATCTGCATTTCATTTGCAGTAGCAAGAGTCCCTGGTATATCCATTCTCTCTCTCTCTCTCTCTCTTTCTCTCTCTCTCTCTCTCTCCTTAAAAATTAATAAAATATTTTCTTTTCCATCACTGTTTTTTTCCAGTAGCTCAAGTAGCTCCGTCACCAAGGGAGCAGTTCCTGGAAACAACTCTGTCCTCATCTCTCTTTCATGGTTTCATGCTTGGTTACCTGTGATTGAAATCTCAAGAGTCTCAGAACAAGTATGTGGACTTTCAGATTGTCTGATACATTTCCCATTGTCATGATGGCATTCTAACTGTTTACATGTCAGAGCTCAAACCAGAAAGCACACTTCTTTTTTCCCCTCACTCCTATTTATTTTCCAGACTTCAGCCTCAGGGGAGTCCATGATCAGTAAAGTAACTACACAAACATGGCATGCTAGCTGGAGAAATGGCTCAGCAGTAAAGTATGCTTTCTGTGTGTTAAAGTTGCCTTTGCATTGCTTGGATTTAAAAAAGAAAAGCAGCTGATGGGAGGAAAGTTTTTATTTTGGCTTGCAGTCTCGAGGAGAAGCTTCATGAGGGCAGGGGACAGCATGGCACAAGCAGAGGCTGGACATCATCTCTGCCACAGCAGGTGGAAAACAGCAGCAGGAGAGTGAGCTGATCTCTGGGAAGGAGGAGCTGGCTTTAACACCCCAAAGTCACCCACAACAACACACCTCCTCCAGCAAGGCTCCACCTCCCAAATTACCACCAGCTGGGAACCAAGCATTCAAAACAACATGACTTTTGGGGAACATCTGATTCAAACCACCACACTGTGTAATCATGAGCACCTGAGGAGGACTGGAACTGCCCAGGTTCAAATCTCCGGATCTCACATGAGCAGCTGGGAGGGGCATGCACACCTATCACCCCAGACCTGAAAAGGGAGCAGGGACCAGGGAATTGCGCATGTTCACCAAAAAAAGAAAGAAAGAAAAAAAGAAAAGGAAAGAAAAAGAAAAAGAAATCAGCAAGTGTCAGTATCTGCTCAGATGAGAATGGGCAGAAGAGTGATGTAACCAGACAGCCAACATTCTGCTCCAGCCACCACTAGCAAGTGTCCCCCTCCTGTAGGCGAGTGCATGGGGAACTATAAGGGCATATACACATACAAATACCACATAACACACACACGCACCACCTTACACACACATACACATATATACAAGCAAAAATTAAAAACAAGAATAATGAAGCTAAAATGATTATTTTAAAAAGAATCAATATATTTTCTAATACCCCTTCCCCACTCATTTCCTGAGTAGGGAGTGATTAATCTCCAAAGATGAGGTAGCATTTTACAATTGAATTATTCATTGGAACAGCTTTTGCAACGTGTAATTTTCCAAGAGGCTGGGGCAATTAGTGTAAGAGTTGGATTACCTCACACTCCCTAGAGATAAAGGCTATTATTCTCTCCTTCTCTTTATGGAGCCCATGGGTGAAGGTGGAGATGTTATTTTGCTCTGATTTTCATTGCTCTAACCAAAAGTAAACGTGAAGTCGATTTTTATTCTTTTTAACTTTTTGCATATACCAATCTATTCATTGACTATTCTTAATCACGTACCTTACTCATCTTAATATATTTTTAACTGTGAGATATTTACAGACTCACAGACAGCTGTATAGTATAACACAGACATCCATTTACTTTCTCCACTGGTGATGTCTTGTAAAGCCATAGCCCAATATCACAATCAGGAAACTGACTATCGTGAAGTCAGATGCAAAGCTTTTCTGTCATTCAAAGGACTCCACATGCTGTCCATGTACAGCCACAGTCACTTCTCCCCATTCCTTCCTTAACCCTGGCCCCCACTAATGAGTTCTCCTGTATTTTATGATTTCAAGACTGTTATATAAAGTAATTATATAGTATGTATTTTTGTGGAATTGGTCCCAACACTTATAAAGCCATCAATAATTTATTATTGTTTTACCACTGAGTCGTATGTCAGAGTATGGATGCTCTCTCCCAGTTGTCTAAGAATTTGACTGCTGAAGTACATCCAAGTTGTTTCAAGTTATGGCTTTATAAATAAAGTTGTTGTAAACATTCATGTGAAGGCTTTGTGGAAATATATATCTTCATGGTTCTGGGATAAGAGCCCAAGAGTGAAATTGCTGGGTCATGGGATAGTAACAAGTGTGTGTGTGTGTGTGTGTGTGTGTGTGTGTGTGTGTAAAATCCATATGCCCATGACCACACCGTGTGTGCATAGTGGAGACGCTAGAGGAAGATGTTGGCTGTCCTTCTCTACCACTCCTCTGCCTTACTTCCCTGAAACGGAGTCTTTCACTGAACCTGGAGCTCTCCATTTTTTTCAGTAGACCTGGCTGAGCAGAGAGAGCCCCAGCAATCCCACTGTCCCCACCCCAACCCCACTACCCTCAGTGCTCTGGTTAACTTAACATGAGTGTTGGGAACCAAAGTCAGGTCTTCACAATGGCACAGCCAGTTCTCTTCTCCACTGAGCCATTCTGGGCCTCCAAGTGGAGCTTTTTAAGAAACGCTGTGGTGCAGAATAACTGACATTTTATAGTCCCACCAGTGAGGTGTGAATGATCTCGTTTCTCCTCCTCACCAACATTGGATACTGTCCCCACTTTTTAGTGGGACTGTTAAGATAAAAGTCCTAATGTCTCCATGTTGTCTTAATTAGCATTTGTGAAACCACTGATGATGTTGATCATCTTTTTTCATGCACTCAATGAACTGTCTTTTTCCATCTTTTACCCCTGTTCAAATTACATTTGGGTGTTTATTTTTTCTAATACTGCCAAGTTTTGAGAGAGTTTGAGAAAATGAATTCCAGGTGATCATTTGTTTGTATGCTAGCTATCGTCGTTGTGGTTTCTCATTTGATTTTCTTTTAAAAGGATCTTTCAAAATATAACAATTTTAATTTTGATGAAATTAAGCCGAATAATTTTCTTCTCTTACAGATCATATATTTGATGCATTTTGAGGTCCCACTGTGATTTGTTTATGGTGGCATCACTGTTGTCACTTCTCGTGGTAATCTTGTGGCAGTTCTAGAGATTCCACTACATGAACATAACTCGGAGCTTCTCTCAGTGTCACTTCAACAATTGAAGTGAAATATAAAAAAATATTTACCTTCTCTCACCTGCTCACATACGTAATAAACTTGTCTTGACTATTTACTTCATGCACAATATTTGCTTCTAAAACAAGCATAATTTAAAGGATTTCAGAGGAAAGCTAGGTGCAGTGGCTCGTGGTGTAATCCATGCACTTGAGAGATGGAGGCAGGAGGAACAATAGCTTACAGTCATCCTCAGCTACAAAGCCAAGTTCGATGCTAGCCTGGGCTCTAGGCAATCCTGTCTCAGAAATGAACAAATAGGGGCTGCAGAGATGGTTTAGCAGTTAAGGGGCCTGCCTGCTAAGCCTAAGAACCCGGTTCCAATCTCCAGGTCCCACATTTAGCCAGATGCAAAGTGATGCAAGGGCGCAATGCTGCACTTGCCCACAAGGGGGTGCACACATCTAGATTTCGTTCATAGCAGGTGAGAGGCTGCTGGCGCGCCCATCTTTATCTGTCTTCCTCTCCCTATCTCTCTGTCTCTCTGTGTGTCTCTCTCTGAAAAACATTTTAAAAAATGAACAAATAGGTTCTGGAGAGATGCTTCAGCAGGTACAATGCTCACTGCAGAAGCATGAGGGCCTGAGTTCACTCTCTAAAAGCTGGGCATGGCCACGCATGTCTGAAACCCTAGTCCTGCAGGGGACAGAGATGGGAGAACAGCTGGGGCTCCTTGGTCAGCTAGTGTGACTGGAAATGGAAGCTCTTGGTTGCGTGAGAGTCCCCTTCTTAAAGAAACAAAGAGGGAAGAGTGACAGAGGAAGATACCAGGTTTTGTCCTCTGGCCTCCACACACACGTGGCTGGAACATGTCGACATACACACGTGCATACACTACACACACACGTGCACCGCACCACACATACTACACACACCCCAAACTCATTAACAACAGTGCACACTTTTAATCCCATCACTGGGTTGGCTGGGGTAGGAGGCCAACCCAAAGCTGCAGAGTGAGTTCCAGATCTCCCTGGGCTAAAGTGAGGGCCTACCTCAGAAAAAAAAAAAAAAAAAAAAAAAAAAAAAGCAAGCAAAACACTTCAGGGGAGAATAAAGGTTTAGCATATCTACCCCCAGTTCATATTGTGCTGTTCTTTCCTCCGGCGTAGGCTCTTCTCATCCCTGTCTTTTTGCCGGAAGGTCTTCGACGAGCTGTTACAACGACCACATACTGGTCACACCATTCTCTCCGTTTCTGTGCTCGAGACATCTGACAATCCCCATCCCCCTTTGTTTCTGAGAAAGTCTTTACTGTCACGGGGTTCGTAAGAGTTCTATCCTCTCTAGCACTTGAAGAAACTACAGTTCTTTCTTCTAGACCCCAGTTTCTGATGAGAAATTCTTATTTTTGCTTTTTCTATGACTAGAGATTATTGCTTTTTCCAGGCTTTTTCAAGTGGGTTTTCTTTTTCTCTTTCTGTCTTTACCGCTCATAAATTTAACTGTAAGATATCTTGGCATGGATCTTTCTGGATTTTTGTGGTTCACTCCATTTTTAAAAAAACTTGTGTGTGTTTATGTGTCTGGTTAAATTTGGCAAGTTTTCAGCCATTTTTTTTCCTTGGGTCCATATAAGCCCCATGTCATTCCTCCTCTCCTTTCAGGACTCTTTTGTGACAGTCCCACAGTCCTCTCAGGCTTTGTCCTTTTACCTATTTCCTGTCTGGGGTTCAGATGGGGATCATTCAATCATTGCAATTTTCTGCTCATTGATTCTTCCTTCTGTCATTTCTTTCTGGTGATGCAATCATTGATGGCGAGTTCTAGTTCAGGTTTTGTACTCTTCGGATCTGAAGTTCCCATTTGGAAGCTCTTGTATTTGTTTGTCAAGGCTTCTTCTGTCTCTGTCTCTGCCTCTGGTGAAGATGTCTGGTTTCCATTTGTTTTTGCGTGCTTGTAAGTGGAGGAGATCGAAGCATTTTCATAGCCTTAAGACCTTTCTAAGCGATTCTAACGCCTCTGTCATCTCAGTGTTAGGGACTATTGATTGAATTTTATGGTCCCTTTATGATCTTTCAGTGTCTTGATGTAAAGAGTCATTTTTACTGAAACCTGGACAGTTTTGCATTATGTTATGACATGGATTCTTAATGAATTATTTTCTTAAAGATTTTGTTTTTACTTATTTATTTATTCATTCATTTATTTATTAGAGACAGAGTGAAAGAGAGAAAGGGAGAGTGAGAATGGGCGTGCCAGGGCTTCTAGCCACTGCAAACGAACTCCAGACACATGTGCCCCCTTGTGCATCTGGCTTACATGGGAGCTGGAGAATCGAACCGAGATCCTTAGGCTTCACAGGCAAACACCTTAACTGCTAAGCCATCTCTGCAGCCCTTTAATGAATTCTTTTTAGCTGGCTTTCTCCAAGGTTACCCTTGTAGAAGTAGGAGAGTAAGCAGCACCTTGTTACTGCCAGATGGAAGGTGGAGTCCAGAATCCCCACAAAGTGGGTCTTTATTATTTGAGGATGACGATGGGAGAGCCAATCTCCCACAAAGTTGCCAATGACACCATGGATGAGCCTTACTGTCATCTGATGAAAATGAACGTCCTCATGATGGTCTCCCCTGAACCTCCAGAGTGCTGGTGTAGTAACTGCCAATTCTTGCAACAAAATACCTGACAAACACGACTAGTGGAAGGGTTTGCTTTGGCTCATAGTTTAAGAAGGGATGACTCCCATCATGGTGGAGAAGGCAGGGCAGCAAGAGCGTGAGGCAACTGGTCACATTCTCTTCTCCATCAGGAAGAAGAAAGAGATCAATGCTGGTGTTCAGCTTGCTTTCTCCTTTTTATTCTGCCTGAGACCCAACTCATATAAATAAGGGTATCACCACCATTAGGGTGGATCTTGCCTTCTCATTTTACCCAGTCCAGAAACTCCCTCACAGACATGCCCAGAGGTTGGTCTCCTAGGTGATTCTTGATCCTGTCAAGCTGGAAATCAACATCCATCCGGATTGCAGGCATGCACCACCACCCCGCCCTGTGTCTGCTTCCTCCGCTCTGCAAAAGAAATGGAGTAACCAACAACCGAATGAGAAAGTGCTAATCTTTATGAATCGCTCAAAAAGTGCACACAAGCAAAGCCAGGGATAAAGCGAAGAAGAATGACAAGATCTAGAATTGAAGGAAACAGCTTAGTTCATGCGTACATATTAATATCAAAAGTCATGTAAAATAGGCTGGGGAGTTGGCTTGGTCGTTAAATACTTGCTCTGCAAGCCTGAATGTCAAAATTCAGATCCTCAGAACCCACCTAAAGCCCGATGCAAGCAGCCATGAATCCGTAATCCCAATATGCCTGCAGCACTGGAAAGCAGATGCAGGAGAATCCTGATGCTTATGAGCCAGCTAGTCTGATATTCACAGTGGCAAACAGCAAGAGATACCCTGTCTCAAACAAGGCAAAAACCCCAAAGTTGTCCTCTGAGCTGCACATGCACACATGTGCATGTATATACATGTAAAACACACACACACACTCATGTACCAAGTATGCTCTTAGTAGCGCTATTCATTACAGGCAAAACCTAGAAACAATTTAATAGTCCACCAATACCCATGGATTAAACAAATCATGGCAGTCTCATAGAATAGAACGCTATACAACAATGAGAGAAACTGCAATGTGGCTTTCCATCACTCATAAATACCCTTTGCATATTTTACATTTAATTCTGTTTTAAAACTCAAACCATGTTTCCTGAAATAAGCTAGAAAGAGGAAATGTGCCATAGTGCAATATGTTTTATGCAATTTAAAGCACTTTTACGCACTAATTAGCTCCACATATTTTTCAAATATGCATACATGTCTAAGACATTATTTTTGAAAACATTTTCATGAATATTGGGGAAGGGAAGAAATTTCAAGTGAAGACGAGGGTAAAATTGGGACAGTTAATGAAATAAGTTAAAATGAAAAGGGGATTTGAAAGGATTGATTCTGCAGTAGGGATTACACATACACGTATCTGTCCCAACTACAAGCAAACACAAGCAGGAGGTTGTTCCAATCTTCCAATGACAAGAGTGACGTTAGCTACTCTTTCCCTAGAGAATTCCCAGGCACCTTCCACCATTTTCTCTGATAAACAACACCTGGGCTTTCTTAATTTATAGATTTCATCCATTTAGACATTTATACTTGATTTTGGAGTGTTCTTTAGTATTGTAAGATGGACACTAACTCCTTGATCCATGACCACACAAAGAATAAAATTAACACATGTGACTCACTCAACCAGCGTGAAGGACCGAGAATGGCAAGATAGAATAGTTTTATTTAAAACCTGGATATATATTGATAACGCTATCTTTAAAGCGGGGCTAGGGAAATAGCTCAGTCAATACGGCGCTTGCCTCATAAGCTTGAGGATCAGAGTTCAATTCCCAGTACCCACATACAAATGTCAGGCCTGGTGGTACACACTTGCATGCCCCACATTGGGAAACCAGATAGGAGGTTGCCTGGGGCTCACTGGCCAGCCAGTATGGCTTAACTGAGGAACTCAGATGAATGAGAAACTCTGACTCAAAACAGGTGGACAGAATTCTTGTGGACCGATTCCCAAGGTTGTCCTCTGACCTCCACATACATGCACACCTGCATCCACACATGCACCTATGTACATATAAACTCACACACACACATGCATGCACACACATATATGTATTATATATGTACATATGCAAAATTAAAATCTTAAAAATAGGGCCAGAGAGATGGCTTGGGTTGGTTCAGGCACTTGCCTGCGTAACCTAAGGACCCAGGTTTGATTCCCCAGAACCCATGTAAGCCAGATGCTCATGGTGGTGAATGCATCTGGAGTTCATTTGCAGTGGGCAGAGGCCCTGATGCACCCATTCTCTCTTCTCTCCCTTCCTCCCACTCCCTGTCTTTCTCTAATAAATAAATAAAAATAAATATTTATTTAAAAAATCTTAAAAATCATATAGTGTTGGGGGCTGGAGAGATGCCTCAGTGTTTAAAGTCACTTTCTTGCAAAGCCTAATGGCCTGAGATTGATTCCCCAGCACCCATGTAAAGCCAGATGCACAAAGCAGTACATGCATCTGGAGTTGATTTGCAGTGACAGGAGGCTCTGGTGCACTCATACACATTCTTTCTCTCTCTCTCTCTCTCTTTCTCTCTCTCTCTCAAATAAATAAATAAAAATATTTAAAACTAATAATAATATTAAACTGTTGACCATTTGGTTGGTAGATTCTGGCATTTTGACAGTTTACATCTCCAGAGGAATTGAGATAAACATATAATCTAAACCACCTCTGAAGGTCAGCCTGAATATCAGCTTCACGTGTCTGTTCTCCTGGTGAAATTGCATCTGATAAGCTGTGATTATCAACTATCACTCACTAGTATTATTAACATTTGAGAATGGATTTAAAAAAAAAAAAAAAACCTACATGTTTTGGCCACAACTATGCAAGACAAAAAGCAGATGAAGCACAGGCATCTTCTCGAAATCCAGACCTTACGGCTAAGTCGGCCTCCTCTCCAGAGAGAAGAGGGTTGGCATTTAAAGCTTAAGCCCTGAGTCATCTTTTCCAGGCCAATTGTCAAGTGCCTGACGGATGGCTCGTGGCTGCCAAGTGGGCAATTGAAGGAGCAGGAGCATAGAGGGTCACCGGAGGCAGGAAGACGAGGCAGCCATGGAAGGCTCATTCTGAACACGTAATAGGACAAATTTTTGAGATGTGCTCGCTCCAAGCATGGCTGTGCAGGTGTTTAGGGTATATTTCAAAGTAAGTGCAAGGTTGGCGGGGGCAACCCTCCTGAGGACACCCTTCAAGACACATAATGACGACATCAAACAGTCATAATCTTGTTGAGCTTGTAAATGCACCCCCGTTGTGTGTGTGTGTTTAAATTCACAGACCCATACATGGGATTGGGTTTCTGCCTAGAGATGACCAACGTAGCCTCTCTCTCTCCTCTCTGCTAGCTAGAGCGACGCTTCTGCATTCATGTCCCTCAGAGTTCTGAATCAACGCTGAACGTTGTTCCTACTCTGTGGCCCATTTAACCCTCCAGAAATCCATGTGCTGCTTCCCTCCACTTCTTGCACTACTTAGAACAAATAAGACTCCTGGGCTGATTAAGATCCAAGTTTCCACTTGAACAATTGTAAAATCACTTCAAACAAATTCATCTCTCCAGCGCCAAACATCCTTTTTTTCCCAGCTCCAAGCATCTCCCATGTGGTCAGGAGGTTTTGTTCCCCAAAGAAAAGAAAATGGCTTTCGAAGAATCAAACCCGAAAATCCCCGCACAAGTACCTCTCCATATGGGCACCTACCCTGCACCAGTACCTCACCATGTTGGCACCACATTATACACTAAGCTCAAGACTCTTTACTTCTTATTATTCTTCTACAAAACAATCACAGTCCCCCCGACTCCCCTCTAAATTCCACCAGAGCCTTCCGACATGGTGAAGTTCATCCTTCTACTCTCAAGGGCTCTCGTGCTGCGCCAGGAAGGATCCGCACACAGCCTCAACCTCTCTGTGTTCTCCTGTCTACTCATGGGGTGTGAGAAGCCTAAGGCCAAAGTACAAAGGTGTGAGAAGTCTCTACTCTGCACTTAGCGAGCTCCATTAAAAAGGCGAGAGAATCTGCTTCTCTCTTGCACTTGGACGCTGAAGCTGAGGAGAGAATCAGCCCATTGCACCTCACCAGGGCCCCAGCTGAAGCCATAGAGTTATTGGGGAAATAAGCAAGAGTGCTGCTTTTTCTGCGAACCTGGTATCAGCACAAGGGTGAAGGAGATAAACACAGACAACACTCAACTCCTACCAAAATAAAAATCCAGAGACACAGAGGTTCCCAAGACCTTGTCACTGAAATAGACCTAAAATGAACCCAAAATGGCTCAGGGAAATTTGTGGAAGAGGGGGTAGAAAGATTGTTAGAGCCATAAGTTGGGTCATTATGCACAGAGACATTGCCTCTCCCCCATAACTGATGGCTACCCCCACAATGCCAGACCCACAATCCCCATGGAGGGAGGACAGAGAGAAGGCTAACAATGGTACATCATGGCTGTATACACACTATATACATAATTAATTAAAAAACTAGCTTTCAGAAAAAAAAAAGGCTGGAGAGGGCTAGAGGGATTGCTTAGTGGTTAAGGCATTTGCCTGCAAAGCCAAAGGACCCAGGTTCAATTCCCCAGGACCCACTTTAGCCAGATGCACAAGGGAGCACATGCATCTGGAGTTCGTTTGCAGTGGCTGGAGGCCCTAGCACACCCATTCTCTCTCTCTCTTCCTCTTTCTCTGTCAAAGAAATAAATAAAATGAAATGAAATAATTTTTTAAAAGGCTGGAGAGACTGCTGAGTGGGTAAAGGCACTTGCTAGCAAAGCCTGATGGGAGAGGTTCAGTTCCCCGGTGCCCACATAAAGCCAGATGCACAAAGTGGCTCATGCATGTGAAGTTCGCTTGCAGTAGCAACAGGCCTTGGTGTGCTCATTCCCACCCCCTTGAAATAAATAAATGTTTTACAGGGCTGGAGAGATGGCTTAGCGGTTAAGGCGCCTGCCTCCTAAGCCTAAGAACACTGGTTCCAATCTCCAGCGGTTCCAATCTCTAGGTCCCACGTTTAGCCAGATGCAAAGTGACGCAAGGGCACAATGCCACACTTGACCACAAGGGCTGCACACATCTGGATTTCGTTTGCAGCAGCTGAGAGACTGCTGGTGCGCCCATCTCTATCTGTCTTCCTCTCCCTCTCTCTCTGTCTCTCTCCAATAAATAAATAAATAAATAAATAAATAAATAAATAATTTTTACAAAACAAAAGGTCATAATGCCTGCCAGCTTCCAGTCACCTTACCTCTAGAGAAACTGGTTTTCTAAGTCTGTCCAGTAATACTTTGTCAACTTCGAACTCCATAAATCATACATCTCTACTTGCTTCCTAGCTGTTCCTAGTAGGAAGCATAAACGATGCTTCATAAATAAATTATAGTGCACCTACACAATGAAACACACATAGGCCTTTTAAAAGATGATGGATGAGTGTATATACCTATTGATATTGAACTAACCCTGTGATTTATTGCCGAAGGAAAGGGAGGGTATGTCATTTTATTTAAATGATATCTATTTGTTTATACTTATTATCATTAGAGGTAAATATAAACTTTAGATATACTAACATCATGTGCTTTTTGAAGAAGCTAGATCAAAAAGTTGCTCAAAGCCGGCAGTGGTATGTTTTTTAGCTGTGAAACCTGGAGTGAAGCATTTGGTTTCTCTGAGCCTGAAAGCAGGCCCATCAGGCAAGGGCGTTGGAGGGTGATAAGTGATGCTAATGGCTAGTGTTTTCTTGTATTACCCTTGTGGCTGTGCATCTGTTTGTTGTTTATTTAAGATAGAAGGATGGAATGGACCATGGACATTATCTGGGAATTCTCCAGAGTCTTCTAAGAGCCCCTCTGACTATTACTCTTCACTGCTCCTTCCCTATAAGGCATGTGACCTTTCTTTCAGCAGATCTTGATTTTGCCTTGATGGCAGCAGAGCAGGGTACTCAAACTTGTCCCCGCAGCCAAGTATGTCAGAGTGCAAGTCCTTTTGAGCATGGGTCAAAGCATAATGCAATGAAAGAGCGTATTCAGAAGGGCTGTATCAGAAACTCTATCCATGTCAGTGTTGTGATAATCAGCAACCTCATGAGCAGACCTCACCTCCTCATAGATATCATTATCCACCTTAAAAATTGTGACCAAGGGCTGGAGAGATGGCTTAGCAAGCAGTTAAGGCATTTGCCTATAGAGCCAAAGGATCCAGGTTCAATTCCCCAGGACCCACATAAGCCAGATGCACAAGGTGGCACATGCATCTGGAGTTCATTTGCAGTGGCTGGAGGCCCTGGGGTGCCCATTCTCCCTCTCCCTCTCTCTTCCTGTGCCTTGTTCTCTCTCTCAAATAAATAAATAAAAATAAAAATATTTTTTTAAAATTGTGACTAACTGGGTAATGAGAACCACGCATTTCTTCTGACACGCTCTCCTTTATCTTGGTTCACTTCTCTCTCTTTCTCATTCTCTCACTTTCTGGTTCTTTCACTGCCTCACTCACTCTCTTTTTTATCCATGTGAGTATATGTGTGTATGTGAATGCTCATGTGTATGTGGGTGTGTACATGAGTATAGAGACACACATCCATGTAGGTGTGTATGTAGAGGCCAGAGGACAACCTCCTGTGTCATGTTCAGGAAGTGCTCACACCTTTTTATTGAGACAGGGCTCTTATGGGCCTGAAGCTTGCCAATTAGTCTAGATCGGCTGGACAGGGAGCCACAGGGATCTGCCAATCTTCTCGCCAGTGCTCAAATTACAGCATGCGCCATCTCACTTGGCATCTTATGTGGGTTCTGAGGTTCAAACCCAAGTTCTCACGCTTACACACCAAGCACTTTACTGACTGAGCTATGTCCCCAGCCAAGTACTTCATTCTCTAAGCATTCTGGTTCCTCTTCCTTGCTCAACATGTTTGTAGTCTTAATGAGTTTGGCTGTTTTATACAAGTAACCTTCCTGTCTTGTTGCCAAATGGGTCTAGGAGAAGTCAAAGTTCGTAGAATGAAAATAAAGGGTGCGTGCAAGCTGAGCGAGGCAAGTACAGCAGCTACAATACACTCGATGCTCGGCATTGTTCCCTGCAAAAGGCAGTGCGTATGGGCCGGAGGAGGGCTTTGGCCTCTTGACAAATTCATAGACAAGCAAATGAACCAAGACTGAGGGTTCCTGGATCCAGTTTATGGACATAAATTTCTCTCCACTCGACCACTCTGCTGGCTTGATATTTCTCTGGGATCCAGAACAAAGTGGGCCATGAAGAGAAGCTGTAGAAATCACAGGGTCATTCTGCAAACTTGAGACTTCGAATAATTATTGACAGCCTTTCTTTCCAGACCTTCCCGGGTTGCTGTAGAAATGAGGTCATCTTGGCAGCCTCTGCCGAAATGTCATCACAGTTTCAAAGCACAGGTCCTACAGCACTTTGTGGGGGCTCTTCAATGTTTCTGGTGGCACAAGTGGTGGGATAGGTCTAACCTATGGCCGTGAAAAGGTCACTTCAACACAGGAACATCAGTACCCATCAGGGGTCACCACTTAAAATCGCTCCATGATCCCCCAGCACAAGAGAGTCAGTCCTCTCTCCACTGTCTTCAGAGCGTTACTATTAACATGGCAATATCCTCTCAGTACTGGGCCCAGGGGTGGATTTTGTGACAAATGTGAGACGCTTGTCCATCCAGGACTTGGAATCAAACATGACCATCTAGGTCCATAAGCAGCATTGTCCAGATCTGCCCAGAACCCTCCCTCACACACCCAGCCCAAAGCTTACTCTACCCACTTCCCTATGGACCTAATTCCCATTTTGCAGACACTTTGCATCCACGTAAGTCAGTGAACCCCACAGTCAAGGACAGGTCTGACTCACTTTAAGGTCATCTTTTAGGTCCCTGGGGAGATGGCTCAGTAGGTAAAGTGTTTGCTGTGAAAGCATGAGGACTTGAGTTTAGATTTCCAGAACACACACCAAAACTAAACTCAGCATGCACTTGTAATCCCAGCACTGGAGAGGTGGAGACAGGGGAATCCCTGGGGCTCACTGGCAATTGGTCCAGCTGAGCTGGTGAGCTCCAGGTTCACCGAGACCCAAACTCAAAGAGGAAGGTGGCAAACAACTGAGGAAGATATTTAACTTTGACATCTAGCTTCCACATGTATATGCACACACATGCACGTGTATTCCCACACACGTATGCCTACATGCATACATACACACCATAGGCACATAAAACAAAGACCCTCTTTTAAAAAATTCTCAATATTGATGGAGCTGGAGAGATGGCTTAGTGGTAAAAGTGGTTAAGGCACTTGCCTGCAAAACCAAAGGACCCAGGTTCAACTCCCCAGGACCCACATAAGCCAGATGCACAAGGGGCCGCATGCATCTGGAGTTCATTTGCAGTGGCTGGAGGCCCTGGTGCTCTCTCTCTCTCTCTCTCTCTCTCTCTCTCTCTCTCTACCTGCCTATCTCTGTATCACTCTCCCTCTCAAATAAATAAAATAAAATAAAATAAAATAAATTCTCAATACTGAAAGGCTTGTTTGATTTTTGAATCTACAGTTTTCTATGTGCATTCTGCGTTTTCCTCTGTTCTGTGTGGAACACAGAGTTGACAAAACTAGACCATCTTGGAGCTCAAGGCTATGAGGTCAGCCTTCTTGTAACAAACAGTGTGTCCATGGGCTGGAGAAATGAGATGCACATGACATTGTCCCTGACCTGGTATAAATCTTCGCCCAAAGGATAAGCCACTTTGTCATTGATTACTTAGGGAGGGATACCATGACAACAAGACATTGATTTGAAAATCTAAATAAGAAAAAGGGGCTGAGGAAAGAAGTTTCAAGAATATTAAATGCTTATAGAGGTATGCTGAAGAATAAGAGAAATTAACTAAATTAAAAATAAGATGAGGGGTTGGACAGATGGTTCAGAGGTAGGAAGATTGTTGTGAGTTTGAGGCCAGCCTGAGACTACATAATGAATTCCAAGTCAGCCTGGGGAAGAGCGAGATCCTACCTCAAAAAAAAAAAAAAAAGGTGAAGAGATGAGATAGAAAGAAACATACTGGAAACACGTGGAAAAGGTTTGATTTAGTTTGAGATGGTATAGATATTTCAACCCTTTCTCTTTTTTAATTTAATATTTATTTATTTATTTATTTGAGAGAGAAGAAGAAGCAGATACAGAGAAAGTGAGAATGGGTGCACCAGGGCCTTCAACCACTGCAAATGAACTCCAGACACATGCATCACCTTATGCATCTGGCTTATGTGGGTCCTGGGGAATTGAACCTGGGTCCTGTGGCTTTGCAGGCAAGAGCCTTAACCACTACGCCATCTCCTGAGCCCTAATTCAGCACTTTCTAAGCAAGAAAATCAGATCTTGGAGTTCTGTTAAGAGGACAAGGGAAGGTGACAAGAGGTAGCTTCTCTACAATTTCATGCCCGGTGTGGTGCATGCAGCTGGAATCCTAGCTCCTCACAAAGTGGAGGCAGGGGGATTGTTTAGTTCAGGAATTGGAGGTCCTCCAGGTCAGTGGGTGGTAATTCAACTCAAAAGGAATCCACAAGGGCTGGGGAGATGGCTTAGCAATTAAGGTGCTTGCTTGCAAAGCCAAGGGACCCACTTTCTATTTGCCAGGACCCACATAAGGGCTGGAGAAATGGCTTAGCCACATAAGCCAGGTGCACAAGGTGGCACACATGTCTGGAGTTTGTTTGCAGCAGCTGGATGTCCTGGCATGCCCATTCTCTCTCTCTCTCTCTCTCTCTCTCTCTCTCTCTCTGTGTGTGTGTGTGTGTGTGTGTCTCCCTCCCTGTATCCCTCTCTCTCTCCCTGTTTGCATCTTTCCCTCTCCCTCAAATAAATAAATAAAAATAAAAATATTAAAAAGAGAAAACCATAACAAAAATTGGAGGTGGGTTATGGCATAGCTCAGTGGCAGAGTATGTGCCTAATGTGCACAGAGACCTTTGGATCAGCCCCCAGCCCATGATATTTTCCTTTAAGAGACAATCCTTAAATGTAGACTATTGGCTAACACTATTACTTAAAGTGGAGGACTTACTAAAATGAAGAGTAGCATCTATTTTTGAGTTTTGAATATTTATTAGCTTTGATGGTAAGTTTGCATAGTTTTGGACCACTAATGACCATTTGAAACACTCCGTGGAATTTTCTGAAAATTAAACTATTGCTTTCGGTGAGCCTGGCTCCAGCACAGTGCTGATCACACTGTGGCATCTACCACACTTCTGACCCCAACACAGGCTGAAAGTCAAGACCCTTTTGCTGAAAACTCCACATTTGTGGATTGCATGGGGTAGAGAAATCAAGTTGGAACTGAACTAGAAGCCTCCTCGCTACTGGCTAACTCGGTGCGGGAAAGTGCTATGCAAGCTGCTGGGAGAGAAAAGGTATCATCAATTCTGAAACAAACAAACAAAAAAATCCCTAAAACCTAAAAATGAGTGAATTTTTTGTTGTAAGCCATGGTGTGTGCTCTTTTCCTAAAATGATTTGCTTGAAGACCGTGGGAGTGTTATTTCTCCAGAAAATCCCTCATTGGCCCTATAGTTGTCTATGCCTTATGTCAGCACACACTTGTTAGAAGCCTTGTGCTTCTTCCTGATGCAATTTCTTTAAAGCGTGCGTGTGTGTATGTATGAGTGTGTGTAGGGGTGTCTGATTTGATCAATCCATCTCTCCCACCACAGTTCATATCCAGGACAACAGCCCGAAAGCCTTGTTTTCTCCATACAGGAACAGCTTCTAGGACAACATCTGGCAGAGAGAAGTCCTGGGTGACGTTTGGTTGGCACTTCCCCCATGTCACTGAGCTCTGCTGCATGCTGGTGTGACTTCAATGATTAGAGTTAGAACTTTGTCTCTATCCGGCCATCAGGACTTGTATTTTGAGGAGGAAAAGCTGATGCCTTTGGGGTTAGCCAATCTGGCCAGGCCACAGACAAGCTGAGAGTCTCCAGGGAATTAAAACATGCTGAGAGCATAACAAGAGGCCGCCCCTTAGCACACCAGCTCCCCGCGGCTCATGTCTGGGATGGAAATCCTAGTGAGTTCTTTCCAAAGGACAGGAGCTCTGGCAAGCATACAGGACCAGATACAGAGTTTGGCAAGGTCCATGCAAAATGAAAATGCAGCCAGTTGTAGAATTTTTTTTAAGAATTTCATTATAAAAATAGGGAGAGAAAAGAATTTCAAGATGGCAGCTTCATTTCCAAGTTCAGGCCACTGGCTGAGAGCATAGGTTGTTCACCCATGAGTCTGTTGGGCAATTTTTTTTTTTTTATTTTAGACCCAGTGTCATTCTGCAGCATAGACTGGTCTGGAACTGACTATGTAGTCCAGGCTAGCTTGGAACTCTGGGCAATCCTCCTGCCTCAGTCTCTTGAGTGAAATTTGTAATTTTAGAAGAGGATGAGGAGGGCAATAGAGATAGAGTATATGAGAATCAAGTATGGTATACATGTATATGTATATGAAAGTGTGATATGAATTTTATTATATATATATATATATATATATATATATATATATATATATATATATGAATGAAAATATCACAATGAATCCCATTGATTTTTATGCTGAGTAAAATTTTAAAAAATAAAACTAGGGGCTGGAGAAATGGTATACTGGTTAAGGTGTTTGCCTGCAAAGCCAAAGTACCCAGGTTCAATTCCCCACTACCCAGAAAAGCCAGATGCAAAAGGTGGCACATACGTTTGGAGATTTTTTGCAGTGGCTGAAGGCCCTGGTGCTCTCATTCTCTCTCTCTCTCTCTCTCTCTCTCTCTCTCTCTCACACACACACACACACACACATCTGCCTCTCTGTGTCAAATAAATAAATAAAATATTTTTTAAAAAATAAAACTAATTTAAGACTGGAGAGATGGCTTAGCAGTTAAAACACTTGCCTGCAAATAGCATGGTTTATTGTCTGTAAGTATAGAAGTTGTTAATAAAAAAATTAAAAATTAAAAAAAACTTTAAGAAAGACACTTGACTGCAAAGCCGAAGGACCCATGTTCCACTCTCCAGATCCCTTGTTAGCCAGACACATAAAGTTGAGGCAAGAACAAGGTCACACATGCCCACTAGGTGGCACAAGTATCTGGAGTTCAATTACAGTGACTGAGGCCCTGGCACGCCAAATCTCTCTCTCCCTCTGTCTCTCTCTACAAAAATGAAACTAATTTGGGACTGGGGAAATCTCTCAGTGTGTACAGAACTTGCCCTGCAAGTTTGGATCCATAACACCCATGTTAATAAATCCCTCTCTAGGGTGGCAGTCAGCTTGTAACCCCAGCCCTCTGGAGAGGGTGACAGGAGATCTTAAAGGGAGGCTGGCCAGCGAGACTACCCTAACAGGCCAACTCTGAGTCCAAGTGAGAGACCTTGTCTGGATAATTAAGGTACAGAGAGAGGTCAAAGAAGACACCCAATGTCAACCTATGGCCTTCACATGCACACTCACACACATGCACACCCATACACAAATGCAACCACATATTTTTAAAAAGTTTTAAAAGCATGCAAAAAAAAAGTTTAAAAAACTAAGGAAGGAGCTTTGCTTGATCAAGGAAAGGTTTTTACGTTTTCAATGCACTTCCTTTTCCTCCACACTCAAGAGAAGCTAGACTTTTCTGTACCCTTGTGCAATGACGATCTCCCTGTGCTCTGAGACTTAACACAGCAGACTTCTCTGTGCACAGCCCTAAACTATAAAGCCCTGCAGCACCCGAGTACTTTTCCGCCACTAAGACCTGGCTTAGTTTTGAGGCTTCGCAGTCTAAAATGAGTGCATTCGAAAGCTTGAATGGTTGTAAATCCCAGTTCTGCCATTTATACTTGAACGACTTTAAAGCAAAATGCCTAGACTCTCGGTTTCCTCATCTGAAAATGGCAAAGTGCAGTGCCTTAACCCCATGGAGCCTCGTGTGGTGTCAAGTCTTGAAGGGCTTAGCAGAAGACTTTCAAGTCCAGGTGTCCCCAGCACCCAGTGCATTCATCACCTGCTTTACGTCACAGCAGAATACTGGAAACTGTGGTGCCCCGTGGGTCAGGGGATTCCCAGCTCTGGTCCCTGCTGTCACTGAACCCTAATAAATAGCTTAGCTGCGAGCCTTCCCCGACACCCCACCCCACCCCGCAATCTCTGTCATTCCTGGGGCCAGGCTTGGAAGAAGAGGTGGCTGCAGGTGGTCCCTCTTGGCCGTGATCACTCATTTCACTTCGTTTCCTATTCGTTGCGGGTTTGCTTTGATTATTAATTATTTTCCCCCAGCCCCTCACCTATGGCATCCCTGGCGCTGGTGCGCCCCACAGGTCCCTGGCACAACCCCGGGGTGGGCGCGGTCCACCCCCCCCACCCTCCTCCCGCCCTAGGTCCCTGGCGCTGCGGCCGCGCAGCCCCGCCCCGAGCCGCCGCCTCCTCTTCCTCCTCGGCGGGGCCAGCCAAGGCCCACCCGCCCGCTGCGGTGGGTGGCAGTCACGACTCCACTCGCGCGGTCGGTCGCTGGCGAGGTGGCCTCGGGCGCAACGGGGGAGAGTGGCGGAGGCCCTTGGAGAGGTGGGCAGGACCCAGCGGGGCGAGAAGCTTCCCCCCCCCACACGCACACACACTCACACACACTCACACTTACACACACTCACACACCCGAGGGCGCACGCCGTCACCCGGTGGGCGTGCACGGATGGATATCCCCGGGACCCGGAGCTGAGCGAGCGCTCTGGCTGCGCGCGCCCGGAAGAAGCCTGCGGTTCCCCCCGGGGAACCCAACACGGTTCCCGCGGCCGCGATGATCCCTCCGAGAGGCGCCCGCGAGGACGGCGGCGGGGACCGGCTGCCCGAGGAGGAAGCGGCGGGCACCCAGCAGCCACCCTCCCCGGCGTCCACCAGCAGCCTGGAATCCAAGGTACCTACCTGCCCCGGAGAAACACCAACTCCCTGTCTCTGGACTAACCCTTTCCTCCTCTGCGCTGGCCCGGAGAGAGCTGGGACCAGTGCCCCTGTTAGCCAGAGCTCAGGGATGGGCCCTTCCTTGGGTCAGGACGGTCCAGCTCGACCCTCTGCTGAGGGTGCTGGACCACATCTCTGAGTAGTAGGACCAGCAATTTCCCCCAGCGCTTTCAGCCCTGAGGGCGCAGGCACTTTACCCTGACCCCAGCTGGGAGATGGCTTCCTGGGGAGGAAAGGGGACTTGGATTTTCTGGTTTCTGAACCTGCTTGTCCGCCCCCTACCCCTTCCAGCGCGGGGTGGGTACCCACCCAGTAGTGGCTTCTGGGGTTGAAGGTTGCAGAAAGGCTAGGAATCCTCCAGAAAGCGTAGGCACCGGGCTTGTCCAAGGGTCTCAGGGTCCCTTTGCTTAATAAGGTTTGTCCCTATCTTCAGATATCAAGAGAGAAAAGAAAGAAAGAAAGAGAGAGAGAGAGAGAAAGAGAAAGAAAGAAAGAAAGAAAGAAAGAAAGAAAGAAAGAAAGAAAGAAAGAAAGAGAGAGAAAGAGAAAGAGAGAGAGAAAGAAGAAGGAGAGAGAGAAAGAGGGAGAGAGAGTAAGAAATACTAGGCAAAGAGAAATATTGTGATCGCAAGCAACTTAATGCACCTCTTCTGGAAGTTGCTACTCTTAAGAACTTCCACTTGTCTTTTTTTTTTTAAGAGTCACAGTTACACATATACACAAAACCAACCCCGCAGCAGCACGTCTCCTGTCACTAGTACACTTCCTCTGAAAGTTGCGTGGGTGCCAGGCACATGTTTGAAAATGTTGGAAGAGGATCAAGTCAAACGTGGCTGCCAGCAGCGCAGTGCCAAATGGCAACTCAGCTGGGAGGGGATCTCTGTCTCTCGTAAGATGGAGCTACAGCTACATGCATGCTTCTAAGCGCAGGGCTCCCAATTCTTTGCCCAGATTTATTTGTGAGCACCGAAGGTATTTAGGGAGCCAAGAGCAATCCCTGCGTAGCAAAGGAGAGGGCAATGGCGTTGGTAGAGGGCAAGGACAGGGAGAACCCTGGCTCTGTACTACAGAACCATGAGCGCCACTAAAAAAGAAAAATAAATAAATAAATAAATAAATAAATAAATAAATAAATAAATAAATAAATAAAATTGGCTGCATCACAATCACAGCCCACGAGGTGCTGCGGATCGTCCCGGTTCTCCCTGTACACCTTACAGTGTCCAGTTTCCTATCAAAGATGGTAACCTAAGACAGAAAACTTCGCCCCCTCCCCAGATTAATACATGTGTGTCAAGTTCTCAGAAATTCATTTGGGAAGGAGGCCAGGCCCATGGGGAGGCAGAGGGAAGATCACCCAGTTTCCGTCGGTCCTGGCACGGTGTTAAGGCATGAAGTGGACTCTACCACACTGGATGATCCGCTCCAAAGCAGGCTCACGCCCCACACACACACACACACACACACACACACACACACACACACAACTCTCTTCTACCTCTTAGGGGAATCTCGTGCTTGTGGACCACTGAAAATTCACTCCCCGAGGTGTCACGGACCCGTGACCATTTCAGACCTGATCTAGAATTCTGTAGAGGATGAAACGTTGGGCCTGCCGCTCCACAGTAGGTGTGTGTTCTGGAAAGGTCTTAGCATTTGCGTAAATGGCAGCATGGTTCAAACACACAGTGTGGGTTTGCTATTTATAGATGTCCTAATGTAAATGATTTGGCAAGGCAAAAAAAAAAGCCTCCTATTGCAATGCCCGTAATTATCCACCAATTTAACTGGCTTACGGTTTCACCTTTATATGACTCCCTGTTTCTCATAGGGATCTGCACACCTGATGCATGCTTATACAGCCCTCCACGTGCCATCATGGTGCTATCATCCCAGGCAGTAAAGATGAGCTACGGAGAGGCCTGGGAAGCCCAGGAAATGGAACACATAATAGCGTGCCTGGGCGAGATTGTTTCTTGACATTCCATCCATGACTGCCTCAAGGGTCTCTGTGCCTCTCAAAAGAAGGCTGACCTGCTGGTGTGGAGGACTGTATGGTGGGGGCAGATGGTGTGGAACAGAAGAGAGGAAGGCTGTCCTCCAGCCTGAGGAGAAGAGAGGGTGACAGGGCAACATGAACGAGGCAGGGGTGAACACTCTACCCAGCTCTCCCATGACGCAATCTTGTCACTCACAATGTGCACATTTCCAAAGAGGCAGGAAAGCACACTTCAAACATATCACCCCAAGAACTGTCAAGTTCAGCAGTGATGGATATGTCAATCATCTCCATTCAATCATTCCACTTTAGGTCCCTGTATCAAACACTACATTATTATACTCCATAAATGTAATACAATCAGGAGATGTCAGTTAACAACAGTCTTTTTATGTTTGTTTATTTATTTATTTTATTTTTATTTATTTTGTTTATTTATTTATTTATTTATTTATTTATTTATTTTTGGTTTTTCGAGGTAGGGTCTCGTGCTAGCCCAGACTGACCTGGAATTGTGTAGCCTTAGGGTGGCTTTGAACTCACACCGATCCTCCCTACCTCTGCCTCCAAAGTGCTGGGACTAAAGGCATGTGCACCACACCCAGCTTAGCATTCATACTTTTTTAAAATGCCATTTGGAAGAAGCATGACGCAGGGACCTTTTGGGCATTAAACATTCTCAAGAAAGGTTTTTGAAGTTACTTTTTAAGAAGTATTTCTTAGCCAACTATGGTGGCACACATCTATAATTCCAGCACATATAAGGATAAGGCAAAAAGATTGCTGTGAATTCAAGGCCAGCCTGGGCTATCACTATAACAGGAGACCCTATCTCAAATAAACAAAAACAAAAGAGTGAATGAGAGAGAGAGAGATAAAAGCCAGGTGCTTGCCTTTAATCCCAGCACTTGGGAGGATGGCCATGAGTTTGAGGGCAGCCTGGCACTACAGAGTGAATTCCAGGTCAGTATGGGCAAGAGTGAGACCCTACCTCAAGAAAACAGAGAAAAAGAGAGAGAGAAACATTTAGTTATTTTATAATTATTAGAATAATTCTCTGTAGGCATTTGAAAAGTTCAGGAAAAAAGTAAAGAAAAATCACTCATTGGCTCATAATCCCAGGCAGCATTTTGATCAATATCTTAGTGTATTTCTGTCCATTTTCATGTTGACTTAGTGGAGAGGACAGCAGTGCCTCTAAATGTTTCCTCTATGTCTGGTACAACCTCAAACTCCAAAGCAGAAGATTCTGGCACAAGATCCATTTTATTATTTTATTTATTTTATTTTATGCTATTTTTATTTATTTATTTAACAGAAAAAGAGGAGAGAGAGAGAGAGAGAATGGGCACACCAGGTCCTCCAGCCACTGCAAATGAACTCCAGATGTGTGCGCCCCTGGTGCATCTGGCTAACGTGGGTCCTGGGGAGTGGAACCTGGGTCCTTTGGCTTTGCAGGCAAACGCCTTAACTGCTACGCCATTCCTCCAGCCCACAAGATCCATTTTATAGCTAGGGCCATGGTTGCTCTGAAAGGTCTTGTGACCTACCAAGGTCATGTAGCTGGTGGAGTGACACCAGAAAAAGCAGAACCCTCATCGTTTGACCCTAATGCCCATACTCATGGCCTTCTTGCACCTATCTCTCATATGTGCACCATTTACATCAGCTCTTTCCCCCGGTTCTCCTGGGGGGTTAAGACACCACAAAGAAATTATTGCAGCATTAGTAATATTAGTGTTGTTCCCCTGCCCCTTCCTCCTACATGTTTTTTTCTTTGCCTGGAATTATAGGTATACCCCCACCTGGCTGTGCCTTTTTTGTTTGTTTGTTTGTTTGTTTGTTTGTTTGTTTGTTTGTTTGTTTGTTTTTGAGGTAGGGTCTCACTCTACCTCAGGCTGACCTGGAATTCACTATGTAGTCTCAGAGTGGCCTCAAACTCACAGTGATCCTCCTACCTCTGCCTCCCGAGTGCTGGGATTAAAGGCATGCGCCACCACGCCTAGCTTGGTTGTTCTTTCTTAAGACATCTTAAGAAACGGGGCTAAGGAGATGATTCATGGTAAAGTGCTTGCCACACAAGCGTGAGGACATGAGTTCATATCCCCAGTTCCTATGTAAAATTCCAGGCATGGCGCATACCTGTAATCCCAGGAGCTAGGGAGGCAGAGATAGGGAATTCCTAGGGCTCAGTGGCTAGCCAGTCTTCTAGTCAAATTGGTGAGCTCTAGGTCCTACAAAAGACTTTGTCAAAAGGAATAAGGAGGGCTGGAGAGATGCAAAGTGAGGCAAGGGCACAATGTCACACTTGACCACAAGGGGGCGCACACTTCTGGATTTCCTTCTCAGCAGCTGAGACACTGCTGGCCCACCCATCTCTGTCTTCCTCTCCCTCCCTCTCTCTCTCTCTGTCTCTCTGTGTCTCTCTCCAAAAAAATAAAAAATAATAAAAAATAAGAGGGAAGTTATAAGATAGGGAAGGGGAGTTGAGGGGGAAAAAATTTGTATGAAAAATGTCATAATGAAACTTAATTATTGGAGGACTAGGGGGATTGCTTAGTGGTTAAAGGTGCTTGCTTGAAAATCTGCCATCCTGGCTTTGGTTTCCCATTACCCAGATATTAAAAAATAAAATAAGGTCGAGAGCTACAGAGATAGACACAGAGCATCAACTTCTAGTCCCCATATGCAGGAACAGACATGTATCTGCACACACATGTATCTGCACACACATGTATCTGCACACACATGTATCTGCACACACATGTGCACCCCCCCACACACAACACCTGCATACACATTCAAATAAAAATATAAATCTTAAAAATAATTCAAGAGCTGACAGTGTAGCTCAGTGTAAATGTCAGGGCCCAAGATTCCATCCATAGCCCTGCAAAAATAAGCAAACAATTAAATAGACCAAATCAGGTTATCACGTGAAATGATTAATGACTGACTGTACTCCACCTCTTTGCTTTTGCTATTCTTTCTTTCCGAAGTATATTTATGGAAGGCACTAAATGGGGTATCACAGAACCACCTGGAAGATGGGACACAGCAGACCCCTGGGTCCAGAGAGTCTACAAAACAGCCCACGATACAAAAATGTACATGAAGTCTCAGAGTGTGTAAAATGCACAAATATCTCCAGCCATAAAATGGGTGCATAAAACACCTCCAGAAACCCATTTTCCTTACAGAAAGCTAAAATCATGGGGTATTAAAATGGGTGACTTTGGAGACCATCTATTCCAGGTGTGGTGGTTTGATTCAAGTGTCCCCCACTAACTTAGGTGTTCTGAATGCTAGGTCCCAGCTGATGGCAATTTGGGAAATGAATCCTTCTGGAAGCAGTGTATTGTTGGGGGCAGGCTTATGGGTGTTATAACCAGCTTCCCCTTGCCAGTGGTTGCCACACTGTCCTGTTGTTGTCCACATGATGTTGGACAGGAGGTGATGTCCACCCTCTGCTCATGCCATCGTTTTCCCCTGTTATCATGGAGCTTCCCCTCGAGGCTGTAAGCCAAAATAAACCTTTATTCCCACAAGCTGCTCTTGGTCGGGTGATTTCTGCCAGCAGTGCGAACCTGACTGCAACACTGGGTGTTTCTTAAATTGCATTTTATATGCTTACGTTCATTTGTTCAATATGAAAACTTCCAGTCTGGGAAGATTGATATTGCAAAGATTCCTCATCGAATCTGAATCATCCAGCTTCTTATTTATCATATTATTCCATCTCTTACACTTTTTCCCCCACATTGGATCATTTTTTAGTGTGTGTATGTGTGTGTGTATGTACATGTGTGGCACGGAACACGTATGGTCAGAGGACAACCTTAGGTGGCTATTCTCACCCTCCACCTTCTTTGAGGCAGAGTCTCTTGTTGTTTGCTGCTGTGTGTGTGTAACTAGCTTGCCCATGAGCTTCTGAGGCTACTCCTGTCTCTGTTTCCCAGGCACTACTGCATCTGGCTTTATGTGGGTTCCAGGAATCTTAACACAGACCATCATGCTTGCACCAAAAAAAGTACCTTTGACCACTGAGCCATCTCCCCAGCCCACAGGCTGCATCATTAAAATCATTTTTTTAAATTGCTTTAAAAAGCCAGTTCCAGCTGGGCGTGGTGGCACACGCCTGCACTCGGGAGGCAGAGGTAGGAGGATCACCATGAGTTCACGGCCGCCCTGAGACTACATAGTGAATTCCAGTTCAGCCTGAGCTAGAGTAAGACCCTACCTCAAAAAAACAAAAAACAAACAAATTGGAAAAAAAAAAAAAAAAAAAAAAAAAGCCAGTTCCAGCTATCAAATCACTTTACCTGCAAATATTTTAAGTTGCAGCCCTAAAAGATAGGGATCTTTCAGTACACCTGTGATTCTATTAGCACATATGGTAGGTGAGGTGTTTTTCATCAAAGGTCGGTTTATTCTTCAATGGTCAACAATAAAAGACCTTTGAAAACACTATAAGTAAATAGAACCAGCATTCGAGGCTGTGGGTGTGCAGGTATGTGCATGTTGTCTGGGGAATAGATTTATAGCTTATATTAAACACATAAAGGGTATGTAGCCTCTCTCTCTCTCTCTCTCTCTCTCTCTTTCTCACTCTTACTCTTTCTCTGATGAGGTTCCAAAGAAGGGCAATGACTTGTCTGAGGGGTCACAAGTAGGTATGATCAAGGCTCTGCATTAAGAGCCGTCTTGTCCTTGGACTTGGGCTCTCCCAGGGTGATTTCCTTAGAACCACTTCCGGTAAGTTCATGCCATTCATGACGTTTAAGGTAATTGTGTTGCTTTTTTTCCCCCCTTCATTAGTTAAGTTGAAAAAGTTTGAAAGCCACTAATGCACCATACCCTACTCCTCTATGTTTCCACTCACTCTTACAGAAAGGCCACAACTAGTTTATTTGGCGTTCTGGGAAGAGATTCAGTGGGCCAAAGGAATGGTTCCTCTTGCACTCTCTTGCTCAAGAAGTGTGTTTCCTCCTACTTAGTGACAGCAAAGGAAGTTTGTGGGGAGTCTCAAGCAGGCACATCCACCCCACAGCCCATGGGCCACACCATGCAGGCAAATTCAGCCCATGGCCCATGGGCCACATCAAACCAAATGTGAAGCTTTAATGAGGATGCCTTTTGCCACCACTGCTACGATCGGAGGCCCCATTCTGATGATGCACATGGATAATGGGCTGTGAGAGCAAATGAACAAGATCCCACACCTGCACGCTAATTGTCATTGCTGTGACTCTGGGCAAGTGGCCCAGTGTCTCCAAGCTTGGGCTTCTCACCTCTGAAGTGAGGAATACCTAATTGATATTTGGTGTCAAACCTCCAAAAATACGTAACACTTAATACATTGTTAACCCTATAAACGTGAACTACTATTGATTTCCTCTTCTCGTTTCAAATTGGGAGACTTTACCACTAGCCAAATGTCATTGTCATTATTGGAATCATTTTAATAACCACAACTAGTTTTTCCAATAATCCAACTGGATGTTTTTTTCCTCTCTTTGGACTTTAAGTTATATTACTGACTGGGGTGAGATTTCACTTCAGCTATGGTACCTCACTAGTATCCACCAATACACAGCGTAGTTTTGGGAACTGTGGTGTGAGCCATCTACTGCCTCAGTGGAGCCTCAAACCATCTCTGAACAGTTCTGTCTGAACAAAGACCACCCCACAACCTGAGAGAAAAATGTCTCCTCCCATGTGGACGTACCCTGAAATTCTCAAGAGAGTCTCTCTTTCATCAATAAGAATGATTTATTCAGCATCTGGGTTGTGCTCAGCATTTCCCACACATGCCAACAAAGTTATGATTGATCAAAGTTTAACTTCTCCTGAAGGGAGGAAAATGAAATGCATTTAAATCAACCGGGAGGGCTGGAGAGATGGCTTAGCGGTTAAGGCGCCTGCCTGCTAAGCCTAAGAACCTGGTTCCAATCTCCAGGTCCCACGTTTAGCCAGATGCAAAGTGACGCAAGGGCGCAATGCTGCGCTTGACCACAAGGGGGCGCACACATCTGGATTTTGTTCACAGTAGCTGAGAGACTGCTGGCGTGCCCATCTCTGTCTGTCTCCCTCTCTGTCTCTCTCTCTCTGTGTCTCTCTCCAAAAATAAATAAAATAATAATAATAAAAATTAAATCAATCAGGACAACCAGGCTAGGCTGGACATCGTAAATTGAAATCTCTGAGTTCACAAGCACTGTTTCTCTGTTTTCGACTCTAAGGATTGTAGAATATCCGAGAGAAGAGTTTGTGTCCTTCTATCAAGCTTCTTTTTGTTCCAGCCAAGAAAGCTGAAAGAGGTTTTCCTAGTCACCATCTTTTCTCCCCTTCCCACTTACACCTTCGTCCAAAGAAATGGCTTTGGCAGTGGTGACTTGTTTATTGTCATCATTTTTGCCAAATCATTTTAAGCATTACTCAGAAGGAGCTAGATTTATGGGGCTGGCTATATTCTTATTTCACTTATTTCCAGGCTTTTGAAAAAAAAAAAAAATGTGACTTATGTAGGCAACTGGAAAATGGAAATACAAAGAAAAATACCCATGCCTCACCCTGGAAGATAAGGACCATTATAAATTAAGTTGCTGTATTTCTTCCAAATGCATTTCCTTTCTTATGCAGATACTCGATGAGAATAAAATTGAAAGGCAGTTTTTCTAAGTGCATGGTATGCTTTTTCTTCCCGCTCATGTTTCTCACACACTGTCCCTGTCCTCTGAAATGCGCAGGGGCATCAGGCTCATTTCATTGTGCTGCTACTTTGATTTTCATCATCCCTCCTGATATATATATATATATATATATATATATCTATATATATATATATATAGATATATATATATATATATGTATGTATGTATATATTCTGATTAGTTTCATCTGGGTCTAAGCAATTCTAAGATATTTTGTCAACATGATCACAAGGACCTCAAGAAAAGTATTTCTTTTTTTATAGTCTTTCTTTGTTTATTTTTATTCATTTACTTGAGAGTGACAGAGAGAAGAGGCGCTTCAGGGCCTCCAGCCACTGCAATGAACTCCAGATGCATGTGCCACCTTGTGCATCTGGCTTACATGGGTCCTGGGGAATCAAGCCTCGAACCAGGGTCCTTAAGCTTCACAAGCAAGCGCTTAACCGCTAAGCCATCTCCCCAACCCCTCTATCATTATTTATCAACAAGCTTTTCACTCAAACATAACATCCCAATCAAAAGTGAACCTAAGATTATAGCTTAATGAATTTTCCAAAAAATAAAAATAAAAAAGTTCACTTTTGGATAATTGTAACCACCCCATAAGTCACAAAATAGAAAGACACTGTCATCCCCAGAATCTCCACTGTGCCCCCTTCTAGTCATTTCCTCCCCAAAGGGATGCAAGGCCTGCCAGCCCAGGCTCAGTTCTCCATTCGCCCACTTAAAGCTGGATGGGTGCTTGTTTGCCATGGCAAGAGACGCTGACACTCCCCCACACAAATAAATAATAAACAAATAAATAAATAGAAAATAAGAATATATCATTTCATCCCTGAATACTTATTCTTGCATTTAACGTGCTATCATGCCACCGCACACAACCATGTCTTTACTTTCCGGGTTTGTGCTCATTCACCGGCCTTGCTGGTGACGGACAATTGGGTTATTTCTTTTGTGGGGCTGCAAGAGTGAATACAGCCGTGGTCATGCTTGTACATATCCTTTGTGACGCGTATGGAGTACTTCTGTCAGGCATATATCTAGGAATGACCTTGCTACATATGTAGATGTTGTCACTTTCCCTATGTAGCTATTCTAACTCGTGTCCCTCGCAGCAGTGTTCCATCTGTTCTCTGTGCTCCCTGCACTTTGCTGTCATCTGCCTACGTCATTTTAACTGCATCATAGATGCTTATGAATATCACAATGTGACTTGAACTTGAATCTCACAATGACTAGTGAAATTAACAGATTCTCGTCTATTTGATCTCTTTGTTGACATGTATAGCCTTTTGTGAAAAAGCTGTTCAGACCTTTTGTTTACTTTTCTGCCTTGTATTCTTCATTCTTCCTGTTTTGTTAGAATTCTTTTTTTTTTATTTTGTTGTTGTTATTTTGTTGTTATTGTTGGAGTTCTTTACATATTCTGTGCATGAGAAATCAGGTGTCACATACATATTTTTTCATATGCTGAAAAAAAGACCTATCTTTTCTGAATTAATGGGAATCCTGTGTTGTTGTTGTTGTTGTTTGGTTTTATGTTTGTTTGAAGGAGGGTCTCATTTTAGCCGAGGTTGATCTGGAACTCACTCTGCAGCGCAAGCTGGTCTCACACAGTGATCCGCCTGTCTCAGCCTCCCCAGGGCTGGGATTAAAGGTGTGAGCCACCACACCCGGATTATATTAATGGATATTTTTAATTTCTTATGGTTCAGTTAATTAATTTCTTCCTTTATGGGTGGGCTTTGTGTGTCCTGCTTACAAAAATCTCTGCCTGTCTCAGTCATAAAGGCATTCTCCAAGACTGTCTCCTAGAAGTGTGACCAGTGTAACTTCCACAGATAGATCTGCCACTCACCCATTCGAGAATGCTGTGTTGGTATGATGTGAGGTCAAGGTCAAGGTTTGGTTCTGACCCATCACTTCTGTCCTCATCAATGTGACTATATAAAGGTCACTGTCTTTGTGTATCCTTCAACCAGGACTACACTGCCTTGGGTGCAATGGCTTTGTTTAAAATAACATCTTCATGTCTGGTGGGCCGAACCCTGGTCTTCTTTATCAAACTGACTTTTTTTGTGTAATTTTTCTTGTTGTTGTTGTTATTTCTGGCTTGTTGCCTTTTCCCATACATCTTAGAGTCACCTGATCAGTTTCTACAAAACCATCTGCTATGATTTTGACTGGGATCACATTGAAGCTATAAACCTACTTGGAGCCAATGCGCATGTAATATAATATTCATGCTTTGTTCATGAATATTCATTTATTCATGTCCAATTCAATGTTTATAATGTAAAATTCAGCCTTCCGTTAATATGTCCCACTCCAGCATGTATGTGTGTCTTTGCCAAGTCCCCAGGCCATCACTGACTAAGAAATAAACTTGTTAATTTTCTAATTTGGGAATTCCTAGTATAAATTTCAACCTCAAATCTATGTGACAGTGGGTCTATGATTAGAAGAAGTTCTGAGAGAAATATTTTTCATTCATTAATTTCACTCACCTTAATTCTAAGCTAAGATTTATCCTCAACCTGAGTGCTAAAGAGTTTGTTCCTACATCTTCCTCTCTTTCTCAGATTCTCCTCCAATTAAAGTCATCAAAACCCAACAACCTATATTTGGTTTTGCTGTGGCAAGAGATGTAGAATGTGAAGCTTACCATTTTAATAAGTCTAAGTACAAGTTTATGGTGTTATATAGTTTCACATTTATGGGAACCATCACCATTCATCCATCTCCAGAACATTCCATCCCCAATAAAACCCTGTACACAGGGGCTGGAGAGATGGCTTAGTGGTTAATGGCACTTATTTGCAAAGCCTGCCAGCCCAAGTTCAATTTCCCAGACTCCATGTAGAGCCAGATGCACAAAAGAACACATACACATGCATCTGGAGTTCGTTTGCAGTGGTGAGAAGGCCTGGTGTACCTGTTTCTCTCTCTCTCTTCTCTCTTTCTCTCTCTCTCTCTCTCTCTCACACACACACATACACACACTAAATACAATAAAACATATTTTTTTAATTCTGTACTTAGCCAACACTGGTTTCCCAATCTTTTCTTACCCAGGTGCCCTCTGACCACAATTCTATAAATTTGACTATTCTCAGTAAAAGCTGACCTTTTGGGCTGGAGAGATGGCTTAGCGGTTAAGGCACCTGCCTGCTAAGCCTAAGAACCCGGTTCCAATCTCCAGGTCCCACGTTTAGCCAGATACAAAGTGACGCAATGGCGCACTTGCCTACAAGGGGGCACACACATCTGGATTTCGTTCACAGCAGCTGAGAGACTGCTGGCGCGCCTATCTCTATCTGTCTCCCGCTCCCTCTCTGTCTCTCTCTATGTCTCTCTCCAAAAATAAATAAAAATAAAGCTGACCTTTTGTGACAGATTTGTTTCATTTGTCACCAAGGTTCCTCCATGTTGTGCCCGTGTCAGAATTCCCTCCTGCCTAGGGTTGAACAGTATTCTATCGTGTGTATATACATATTGTATCTTATGTATAAACAATATTCTATTGTATGTATGTTCATAGTCTATCACATGTATATGCAATATGCTATTGTATACATGTTTGTTTTTTTGTTTTTTTTTTTTTGGTTTTTCGAGGTAGGGTCTTGCTCTAGCCCAGGCTGACCTGGAATTCACTATGTAGTCTCAGGATGGCCTCAAACTCACGGCAATCCTCCTACCTCTGCCTCCCGAGTGCTGGGATTAAAGGCGTGCGCCATCACGCCCGGCTGTAAACATGTTTTATTATGTGCATATACGTATCCATTCATCTATCAATAGACATTTGTGTTACCACTGCTTTGGCCACAGTAAATAATGCTGCTCTGAGGATGGTATACAAGTGTCTGTTCAAATCCTTCCCTTCATTTCTTTGGCTTATATAACCAGAGGTGGAATCAGGGAAACATATGACAAAAGCATGCTGGCTGCTTGAGGAACGGTCATACTATTTACCCCACCATTTTCGTTCCTCCTCAGGAATGCACACAGGCTCCAGTCTCCTCCCATCTCTGCCCACACCTGACGTTTTCTCATTGTTGTTGTTGTAGGTCTTAATAAGTTTAAGGACGTATCTCATAACGGTTTCAACTTGTGTTTCCTTATTATTTGGTCATTGTTAGTATCCTCCCACGTGAAGAAAGGTGTATTAGAGATCTGTGCCAGCTTCTTAATTGCACTGATGATTATTGTTCGTGAGTTGTCATATCATGCCTATTTTAAACCAGAACATTTAGTCAGACGTGGTGGTGCACATTTTTAAATCCAGCACTCAGGAGGCTGGGGCAGGAGTATTGCAGTGTTTGACACCAGCCTGGCTTACATAGCAGATTCTACCTCAAATAAAGGAAACAAGAAGAGGAAAAGAAAAGGTGGAGAGGAGATAGGAAAGATCACAAATTGTAAGGACAATGAAGTATCTGGGTTTTATTGTTTGAACTGCGTTCACTCACTAGGGAAACTCACTTTTCACACTATTTTGTTGCTTGTCCTTTCCCCTTTTACAAATGATGAATTTATGCTCTTATATCTCTTTTGACAGTCTCTGTCCCTTTCCTGCTGATCTTTTCTAAATTTAACTTCTTTCTTTATCTGTATTGAAACAATGGTCTTTTGTCTGTATTGCAAATATTTTCCCATGTTAAAATTTATTTTTCAATTTTGTTTATCACATTTCAACATAGATTTCTTATGGTATTCAGTATCTCAAATGTTTTTAACGTGCTTTCTTCCTTTTGTTTATATTTTGAAAAGTTTTCCCCAGTCTGAGAACAGAAAAATATGAATCTAAACCCTAAGCCTATAATTTTTATTAATATCATATTATTAACTATCTGGAATTTATGTCATTATGCAATATGAAAGAAATCTAATTTCCAAAAATGATTAATCATCACTTTAAAACCATTCACTGAATAATTTATTCTTTGTCCCTCATAGGAAATGCTACATTTATTACATAATAGATGGTAAAATGTTCTAGAGTCTCTTTTAGAATCCTCTGTTATATTCCAGTGACTTTTGAATGTATTTTTGCATTTGGTATTACACTGTATGTTCACGCTAGCATTACATTTTAATTATTGTCACTTTAGAATAGACTTTGATCATTGTTAATATGGAGTTCTCTCTTGAGAGGTTCAGTAAGTTATCTCCACTAGCCTTGCCTTTTTCTTTCTCTATCAAGTTATAAAAATAATATTTTAGCCGGGTGTGGTGGTTCACGCCTTTAATCCCAGCACTCAGGAAGCAGAGGTAGGAGGATCACTATGAGTTTGAGGCCACCCTAAGACTCCATAGTGAATTCCAGGTCAGCCAGAGCTAGAGTGAAACCCTACCTCGAAAAACAAAAAAAATAAATTAATAAATTAATTTAAAAAATAATATTTTAGGGCACTGAGGGTTGAACACAGAACCTTGAGCATGCTAAGAAAATGCTCTACCACAGAACTATTTTTTTCTCAGTCCAAAAGTAACATTTTGGTTAAAATATTCTTTGTGGAAAAATAATCTAACTTCTCTCTTGTAGCTGTTTTAAACTGTACAACACACAACACTTGTACTTATCCTACTGTGTTCACCAGAGGGTTTTTGTTTTTGATTGTGTGCATTGTAGCGTGGTGTGTGTGGCATAGGCACATGACTGTGCCCACAAACTCATTTGAAGCGGGGTGCACTGGCCCGTGGAGGCTGGAATGGAGCTCCAAGTGTCTTGCTCCTTGTTCTTCTACCTTTCTTATTTGAGCCAGAGTCTCTGACTGATCTCAGAGCTTGCTCTTCTTTTCATGAGATCAGGTGATTCCCTGACGCTGCTGTCCTACAGGACAGGGGTTACAGCTGCACGTGGCCACATTCATCTGTTTTTGTAGGTCCTCGGGATTCAACTCAAGAGATTTCTCAGGTCTCCTCGGGCACTCAGAAAATGCTCTTAACTGCTGAGCCATCTCCCCAATTCTTTTTTTTTTTTTTTTTTTTTTTTTGAGTTAGGGTTTCACTCTAGCTCAAGCTGACCTGGAATTCATTATGTACTCTAAGAGTAGCCTCAAAGTCATGGTGATCCTCCTACCTCTGCCCCCCAAAGTGCTGGGGTTAAAGGCATGCGCCATCATGCCCGGCCCACCAGAAATTCTCATTCCTATCCAACTGTGAGCACTCACTTAAATATTACATAATGTATACATGTATGAAATAGTACATCACATGGTATCTCATCAATATGTACAACTCCTGTGTTTTATGTGTTAGTTAAAGTCATTTTAAATTAAAAGATAAAAAAATTAATGAATGATATTTTGAACACATTTGGCATTTAAGATTATCTCGGTGAAATTTTTGCAATAATGAGGTTTTTCATCAGAGAACACAGTTGTTTGTTTTTCAGTGTTTTCAGTCCTCGTGAAAAAGTGCTCGGGAACATCATTAAATATTTTCCGTCCTGTTATCCTCCCGAGTATCTGTTCGGGTTCTGTAACAAAATACTGTAAATGGTGTCGTTTATGGAGACTATTGCTGGAGGTATTGGGCTCATGTGGACCTACTTTCAGGGCCACTAAGGTTTCCCAGTGCCGTGTTGCTGGTGTTGAGGGGTGGTTATTAACCCTCCTGCTACCTCGGCCCAGTCTAGAGACGTTTGCATGAGGGATTCAGCTGAGAAACTCGTCTGGTACACTACAAGCACAATGTTAAGAAAATTCCATTTCTAACTCGGTCATTCCACGGGCTCGCTCTTAGACAAACACCAGCCTCCCCATTATGTTCACGGTTGAGCCATGACGATCCTTGTGTTCAAGGTGGAAACATACCTGGCCTACTGAGCAGTTCTGTCAGTGCTGGATATGGAGTTGTGTTGAAATGCACTGACAGGGACGGAAGTCATCATGGGATTATTTTGTGCCCTTTGGCCTCTTTATCTGATGGACTATATTTATAGATAACCTAATATTAAACTCTTCTGGCATTCTTGGCACAAGTTCTACTTGGCCATGGGGATTTTTCTGTTAATAAATTTCTGGTGAGTGTCTGCCAGGGTGTTATTATTTCTGCTTCCACACACATATGAGACGTGATGCTATATGTTGCTTGGTGCTCTTGGACAGCTTGCTTTTTTTTTTTTTTTTTTTTAAGGATATGCCAACTTTAAAAACTCATTTGAGAAGATATCCATGGATGGCTTTGGTTTGTTTTTTCCTATGGAATGGTTTATACGACCTAGAATTAGTCTCCTCTTTGAATGTTCAGGGGGGGAAATGCTGCCAATAATATCTGCATCCAGCACTAAATGAAAATTAAAAAATAAAAATTTCCACGTTTTATTCTGTTCCTTTTGATCCACCGGCTGTACTCTAATTTGTTTAAAAACTTTTGCCAGAAAATTCTCCATTTCATTTGGATCTTTGTAATATCTCTGGATAGGCATATAGGATAGCCAGAGGCTCCTCTTCCAATCTTATCTAGTCTTAGCTCCAGCAGGACCCCTGTGGGCTTCCATCCTGAAACAACCCTCTTGTAGCTCTCTATTTTCATATTAACTGGCCCCTCAGATACGGATCTAGAATAAGGAACGTTCAACACCAGAGCTCAGATCTCTGTCTTGCTGAGAGAAGAGACGTGCTGCTTCCCAGAGCTCTTACTTTTCTTGGTTCCCTCCTGTTACTACCAGTCCTAATGCTGCCCCTCCTCCTCTGCCCAACCTTCATTCGCTAGTCCTCCCCAACACCCCATGGAGATGTCTTTGTAAGGCTGGCTCTCCTTACCTGTCCTTGTGATTTCCTCCAGATGATAACTCCCAAATCCAAATCCGATCTGGATATCGCTTTTCTGAGCGCCAACATATCTGCTGCCTTTTGGGCAAGCTGTTTCATATTTTATTTTTAAAAACATTTTTATTTATTTATTTGAGAGAGACAATGGGCACACCAGACACATGCACCACTTTGTGCATCTGGCTTAACATGGGTCCTTGGGAATTGAACCCAGGCTGGCAGGTTTTGCAAGCAAGCACCTTTAATCACTGAGCCATCTCCCCAGCCCTGATGCTTGTATTTTAAATTCAGTCTATGCTCAACTAAAATCACTAGTGTCCATTTAATGTCACCTCAGCTCTTGCAAGCTCTTCAGCTTGCATGCTCATCCATAGTTATTCCTCAAGCATACAGTCAAAGAAACAGGAAAACCGGAGGTCATCCTGGGTGACTCAGAAGAAGCCTGAGCTTAGAGAGTCTGTGTGGCAATAGGTGACAGGAAGTGGGCAGTCTAGACCTCTTAGAAAGTGTTGTATATATCTGAAAACAAGGCTTATACATGTGACCTGTTGTAAATTCCCCATCCGCAGGTTCTCCTCAGACCACCGTAGCTGTGGCCACAGAATGAGGGATTGAGGACATAAGACAAAGAAGAGAGAAGAGGGGCCTGGCACACCCAGATTAGTTATGAATGCCAATGTTTTCTTTTCCTCCAAAGTGGCTTCAGAGGAACAAAAGAGATACCAAGTTGTCTGTGCCCTTAATAAGACCTCACATCCCCTCCCTCCCCCACCACAACACGCTCCATTTCATCAAAACAAGATGACTGGAGAGATGGCTTAGTGGTTAAACACTTGCCTGTGAAACCTAAGGTTCCCAATTCAAAGCTCGATTCTCCAGGACCCATGTAAGCCAGATGCACAAGGGGGTGCATGTATCTGGAGTTTGTTTGCAGTGGCTGGAGGACCTGGAACACCCATTCTCTCTCTCGTTCTCGCTCTCTCCCCCTGCCTATTTCTGTATTTCTCTCTCTCAAATAAATAAATAATGAAATACTTTAAAAAACAAAACAAAAAAAAAAAAAGATGATTCTGGGATCCTGGAAGAGAAAGCCTGTAGCTTTCTCTCTCCAAGGGATAGCCAATCACCATTGTAGCACACAGCTGCAGGGTCTCTTCCTCTCTCTCAGTTCCATCTCCATTCAGGCCGGCCCGGCACGTCTGATAATTGGCCCTTTACTAGCCATCCCCAGAAGTTGATGCCTCCACTGTATCCTCTGGAATTCACACTCAGCATCAAAGAGCCATTTCCAGTTTCTGCTCTGATGTGTCCTTCTCTCCTTGCTTAGACATCTAGTCCTTCCCCTGTGGGACCTTCAAGTGACAGTTCTTCTCTTCTTCCAGGCCTGGTACTTGGGGACTCAGCTTGACTGTCCCCTCCACCAAAGCTTACAGCCATAAAATCTCTACCTCTCAGGCTCCTCCACCCACTGCTGTCATCAGCAGCCACTTTGCAGCACTAAATGCCCTCCCCTCATTCTCCTTGTGGGAGAGCCAAACTCACCTAAGTTCAAGTTCAAACTGCAACTTCTCCCATTACCTGGTCCAGTACCCTAATTTCTGAGTCCTTAAACACTTCTCCTCCAATGACCTTGTCTTCTACTCTCTTCCATGGAGGCTTCCACTTCTCTGAACTTTCCTTGAACTTTGCTCATGTGAATCTCTTTCCCTTTAGCACCCCTGTTCCAGCGATTCTGTACCCCACTCAAGCACAGAGCTGATTTACTATCAAGTACCCTCTTCATCGGCCCTTTCCCATTCTAGCTCCTCAGATTCTACTTTCCCATCATTGTAATTAGTCTTTTGCTAATACTCTCAACCCCCTCTGTATTGATTCTTGAGAAGGCCAAGCCCTCCTCAGCCAGTTTCCCACTAACTTTACTCTGGATTCCTGGGGAGAGTAGAGATGGCAAACGTCCAACAAGGCAACAATGACGGACATTATTCCAGTACGGAATGATAGCTTATCAGTGGATCTATGTCGAAAGGAAGGAGGACCAAGGAGTTATTCTGCCCAGAGTCCACAGTGCTGTGAATTAAATATATTCCCCCGCCTCCAAATCCATATTCTGAAAACCTCACCCCGTGACAGGGCAATGTCCTCATGAGGGTACAGAGCTTGCATCCTCACTCAGCTCTCCTTCGTGTGAGCCCCGAACCAGAAAGCAGCTTTCTGAATGAAGAGAAGGGCCCTCCCTAGGAAGGTGGGCATTCTGACTTCACATTACAGACTTCCAGGCTCCAGAGATGGGAGGCATAATTTCCTGCTGTTTAAGCCGCTAGTTGGTGGTATTCTTGTTGTAGATGCCCCAATGGATACAGCAGTGACCAGGAAAGTAGGAAGATCCTGGACTGGATGAAAGCCTTGCAGCTAGTCTTTCTGATAAATATTCATAATAAAAATACCACTCTGATCATGGTTTTCAAAAAAAAAAAAAGCCCTCCTTCCCAGTGAATCTTACTCTAAAAGCACATTTCAAGTCTCCTCCCAGGAGATTAATAAATTTAATCTGATTTTCTAGTTGATATTTTTTGCTCCATATATTTTAATCAGATATGCAACCAAAATTTCATCAAAGCAGAGTATACATAAGTCATACAAACACTGGAAAACGTAATCATGTATCAGATCTCTGCTTGCTAAATTTTGTTACTGACTTTCATTGAGAAGTTGGAGGTGAAGTTCCCTGGAGAAATAGCATTGGATTAAACAATACAAATCACATGGTACCAATGGAATCAATCAACTTTTAAATCAGATTCATGCTTTAAAAATGATAGCGATACTTTTACGATACATTATAACTACTTTGAAGAGTTGGCTTCCTACTCATCTTTATCAGAGACTTTTATTTTTCTTTTTGGAGTTCCAAGTTTTAGGGAAAATCTGTTCTTCCCATCTCAGAGAAGTACAAGGAAGCTTTATAGCAGGAGCAGGCAGGGATGCTCAGGAAATGAGCGTCGCTGACAGCAGAGGCAAGACCACGTTAGGAGCATGTCCACTAGAGGACTTTGCTTGTGAATATTCCTGTGACCTGGCTCAGGAGGATCCCCTGGGACTTGCTGGATGGAATTTCATTCTCCAAGTTCAGTGAGATGCACTGTCTAAGCTAAGGTGGGTTGCAAATGCTTGCCTGCAAAGGTAAATTTCAAAACATTTTTTTTTCTTATTTTTATGGTTTTCTTTTTTTCTCAAATAAATAAATAAAAATCAAGGTGCTCTCTTCTTCTTCTCATTAATCTCCATATTACTTTCTCAAGCTATTGCGCTAGCTAGGTCTAGCCAGTAGGCAGTTTGCCCCTGGTACCACTGAGTCCACACGGCTGTTCTAGCCCATGCTTGGGTTTGGTTCTAACAGTTTCTCTCTCCTCCCATCAGTGGTGGCAGGGACGGAGACATAGCTCCATTCTGTCACCCTCAGTGGCCTGGGGAGTTCTCAGAGAATCATTTACAGAGCTGGACCCAGATAAAGTCAGGTCCTTGGCCACACCATGGGAAGGAATTTCAGGACAAGACAGTGTGAAGTAAAGCTGGAGTTTACGAAAAGAGGTGGCAGTATGGGTTTTAAGCATGGGGGCTAAGAAAAAAAAGGAGTTCAGAAAAGGTGAGATATAACCAAGGGTGAGTATAGGCTTCTCAAAGGAAAACTTCATCATCCTACTGGTGACTGTATATAGAATTTCAGAAGCTCTGGGAATTCTGTTTTTTTAGCAGTTTTGTAAGAGTCTCTCTCGCTCTCTTTCTGTGTGTGTAGTAGTAGTGGTAGTGGTATGTGTGGAATGTGTTGTGTATGTGCCCAGGGTCCACAGTGCTATGAACTGAACACATGTACCTACCTCCAAAAAATATATATTCTGAAATCCTCACGCTATGAGGGCTATACCTCCTGATGGGACAGACACACACGTCTGTGGAGGCCAGAGACAGACATCAGAGATCCTCGTGCACCACTCTTCCACATTATTTCCTTATGACCGTCTCTCACTGAACCGGGTGCTTATGCTGGGGGAGCCCCCACAGTCACCCTGCCTCCACCTTCCTCAGGGCTAGGATTATAGGCATGCGGCTATGTCCTGAAGGGTTTTCTTGTTGTTGTTTTTATTGGTGTATGTGTGATGTGATGGCCAGTATGTGGTGTGATGTGGTGTTCAGATATGCACACCCCATTCACAGGCATGCAGAGCCCAAGAAGAACTTCAGGTGTCTTCCTCCGTTACTCTTCCGTGGTGTTTCATTGACATGTGTGTGGGTGTCTATGTGTGCGCAGATGCACATGCATGTGTATGTATGTACACGTGGAGTCCAAAAGTCGATGTCAAGGGTCTATTTTATTTTATTGCTCTCCACCCGATTTTCTAAAATTTTATTATTTCCATTTTAAAAACCTATTTTATTTACTTGAGAGAGAGAGACTGACACACAGATAGTGAATATAGGTGTACCAGAGCCTCCTGCCACTGCAAAGGCACTCCAGATGCATGCTCCACCGTGTGCATCTGCCTTTATATGAGTGCTGGGGAATCAAATCCAGGCATTTAGGCTTTGCAAGCAGACACCTTTAACCACTAAGCCACCTCTCCAGGCCCCCATTTTTGACATGTTCATGCATAGGTGTCATGTATTTTTATTTTATCCCCCATTACCCTCTTATTTACCCCTCCCATGGACACTTAATTTAACTCAATGGGTTAAAAAGGCATGAAAGTAATATGGAGATTAATGGAGAAGAGAGAGCACCTTAGCTTTTTAAAAAATGTTTTATTTTTATTTATTTATTTGAGAAAGAAAAGGAGAGAGTGAAAGAGGCAGCTGCTGCAAACGAACTCCAGACACATGCACCACCTTGTACATATGGCTTACGTGAGTCCTGGGGAATCGAACCTGGGTCCTTTGGCTTTGCAGGCAAGCACCTTAACCTCTAAGCCATCTCTCCAGCCTGCACCTTAGCTTTTGAGACAGTGCATCTCACTGAACTTGGAGCTCACTGATGCGGCTAGACTAACCAGCCAGCAAGTCCCAGGGATCCTCCTGACTCCGTCTCCTGAGCACTGGCATTTCAGGCACGTGCTGCCACGCTCAGCTGTCCTCATGCTTGCTCAGCAATCATTTTACCCACTGCCCCATCTCCCCAGCCCATGTTTGTTTTCTGTTGCTAAATCAGTGACGAGTCTGTTCATCATCAGGCTTTGGTTTATATTTTCTGTTCATTGCTGAGTGTTTCCCACAAATCATTTTGTCTGCTGCTGCATGCCAGACAGTAGTTCTTAAATTCTGTTTAAAAAGCAAATTGATTAAGCTGAATTTTCTGGTATCTGTTTCATGAGTACACCATTGCTGGATAATTCATGTGTTAATTAGTTTGTGGGTACCCACCCTCAGTGGGCCCTGACCTTAATATTAACTATAAAAAGATAAAAGTCCTAAATACAAAATTTCATTACTGTCAATTTTTAATAAGTAGATTAAAACTTCTATACTTTCAGGTAAATATTTTCTATGGGAAAATGATCAAAATACTGCTCCATAAATAAGTCACATGAAGCAAAAAATAAAGAGCAAGGGGAGGGTTGGGGAGATGGTTCAGTAAGTAAGAGTGCTTGGGTCACAAGCATGGAGAACTGAACTTCATCCTCAGAAACACATTAAAAAGCCAGGTATTGGGATGGAGAGATGGCTCAGCAGTTAAGGCGCCTGCCTGCAAAGTCAAAGGACCAAGGTTCGATTCCCCAGGACCCACATAAAGCCAGATACACAAGGTGGTGCATGTGTCTGGAGTTCGTTTGCAGTGGCTAGAGGCCCTGGTGTGCCCATTCTCTCTCTCACTCAAATAAATAAAATTAAAATTAAATGAAAGGAAAAAAAAAGATGGGTATGGCCACGTGTGTCTGTCACCCTAGTGCTAGGGGGATGGGAGGTGACAGGGACAGAAGGGTCACTGGGGCTCAGTAGTCAGTCACCCTAACTGATCAACAGTGAGCTTGGGGTCAACAACAGATTGTGTCAGGGAAAGAAGGTGAAAGAGCTATAACATACACCCAAAGCCTCCCTCTGGCCTCTGCATATGTGGGTGTATTATACACACCCCCTCCCCCCCCCCCAAAAAAAAGAGAGATGGGAAAAGAAATCCAGCTTAACAAAATTAAAATGTGCTTTTGGGGCTAGAGAGATTGCTCAGTGGTTAAGGGGATTGCCTACAAAGCCTAAGGACACTGATTCAGTTCTCCAGTACCCACTTACAGGCAGATGCACAAAGGGGGGTATATGTGTCTAGCATGCGTTTGCAGTGCATAGAGACCCTGGCGCACCCATTCCTTCTCTCTCCTCCTTCTCTCTGTTTGCAAGTTTGCAAATAAATAATTAAAATATTAAAAAAATAATAAAAATAATAAAACACATTTCTCCCATGACTACAAGAAAGAATGTGGTATAATATCAGGTGCCCTCCTGTCAGACCACAGCCTCTCAAATGTATTTATTTATGGTCACTGTGAAAGAAATTCTTTCTAGATAGCCCAAGTGCTCTACAACTGGACTGTATGAACTTGTCTGAGGAGGCAACATACGTATTGTTTCATATGTGATTGGTTAGTTTCTTCTTGAAGCTAGAGCTTTTTTGATAAGTTTCCCAGTTGGTGACTTCTATAATCAACCAGACAGAGGGAAGGAAAAAAAAAACAATATTCAATTTCCAATAAATCACGTTAATGATGACAGTTGCACTGAACTAGTATTTCAGGAGCCAGAAGCCCAATTCCCAGCTATCTAGCTTCCTCTATTAGGTGCCTTCCCAGCTCTTAATTCACTTGTAAGTCTGTGCACAGCATGGCAGGACAGCTGTGCAGAGACCAGCTCTCTTAGCCCACGCTTTACAGACTCTCGGTGGCAGCTGGGAGACAGGAGACTCACGAAGAGAGCAGCAGCTTGACCTTGTCCGCCAATCACCACACTGAAATGTCACCTGCAAGTTTATAAGCTCAATACTAAGAGAAGGAAGGGAAGGGAAGGGAAGGGAAGGGAAGGGAAGGGAAGGGAAGGGAAGGGAAGGGAAGGGAAGGGAAGGAAAGGGAAGGAAAGGGAAGGAAAGGGAAGGAAAGGGAAGGAAAGGGAAGGAAAGGGAAGGAAAGGGAAGGAAAGGGAAGAGATGAGAAGGGAAGGGAAGGGAAGGGAAGCGAAGGGAAGAAGGGAAGCCTAGGGGAGGGGAGGGGAGGGAAGAAAAGGAAAGGGAAGGGAATCACTCATCAAACCATACAGGTCTGACCCAGAGGGGTCTTTTTCTAGCATATAAGTTGGTGTTGCTGAATAACATGTGTAGTTCAGTTTTTTCGATTACCTTATACTTTAAGAGAGAGTGTCTAAAAGCAGAGCCTGGAGCACCTGAAAGTATCCTGTAATGTACCAGGGTGTACTTTCTGGAGAAGCCTGTGGAGAGGAAGGAAAAACAAGGGTAATAAGGACTTGACTTCTCATCAAGTTCCCCTTAGGCAATCTCACACCCGGCTCTGGAGTTGAGCATCTCAGAGCCATCCCTGTCCTAAGGCAACATGGCTTAAATTTTTTTTTCTTGACAACCTCCATACATATACATACAATGTATCCTGATCAAAATCTCCTCCTAGGGCTGGAGGAATTGCTTAGTGGTTAAGGCACTTGCCTGCAAAGCCAAAGGACCCAGGTTTCATTTCCCAGAACCCACGTAAGCAGATGCACAAGGTGGCCCACGCATCTGGAGTTCGTTTGCAGTGGCTGGAGGGCCTGGCCTGCCCATTCTCTTTCTCTCTCACTCTCTACCTCTTTCTGTCAAATAAATACATAAAAGTTTTTTTAAAAATCTCCTCCTACCACACTCCTTTATCTCCTATTCCTGATAGTGAAACACTGCTTATTTCTAACCAGTCCCTCTTTGTTTTTGATGCCCTTTTTCTGCACTTATATGATGCAGGTCTTGTGCCACAGCCACTGTGAGGTACAGAGTATGCAGTGAGCACCACTGCCCTGGAGGTGACCATCTACTCTGCTTACCTGAAAGGTTCATGCCATCGGGTATTGCATTGGGCATAATTACAGACCCGAGCTGGTCTGCAGACATCCCTTTAATACACAAGGGCTCTGGATAACAAGCTCTTTGTCAGTCTACGGATGGCCAGAATTCATCCAGTTGGCCAGGAGTAATATATGACTGTGCTGGGTTGGTCCAGACTCTCATAGCCTCTGCTTCCTTCCCCAGCTATGAAGAAAGCAACAGAGAGCTTGGTACAACAGAGACTGACTTGTACAAAGTTCTTGTAACACGTTGTGTTCATTGTAAAAAAAAAATAATGGAGGGAGCTGCATGAAGAGATGGCTTAGTGCTTAAAGGTGCTTACTTGAAAAGCCTGATGGCATGGGTTCAATTCCCCAGTACCCACATAAAGCCAGATGCACGAAGTGGCACATGTGTCTGGAGTTTACATGCAGTGGCAAGGAGTCATGGGGATGTCCATACACACTCTCTCTCAAATTAATAAATTAATTAATTAATAAAAAATACTTAAAATTACGTATTTACTCATTAAAAATCATAGTAATGGAGAATCGAGCCTCTACAATGCCCCTGTCCCTACACTTTGGAATCACTGTGCCTTATAGAAGCAGTACCTGTGCCCAGTGGGAATAAGGAACAGATGGCTCACTGAAGAGTCATGGGAGGCAAAGGGAACTCCCAGCCATGCATCCCCTGGCAGACACTTCCCATTCAAAGGTACCTTATGGTCCAACAACAGCATGAATTACTTTTCTACCATATTCCTAGAGGGTTGTTCAATGCTCAAAAAAAAAAAAAAAGGCTGTAAGTAGTTTTGCTTCCAAAAGCCTTGCAGCAGCCTACCTTCAAGGACCTTGATAGAAAACAGCAAGTGAGTCATACTGGAGCTTTAGTTCCAAGCGCTGCAGATTTATAACTAAACTTGCATCTGCTTTGGGTACCAGAGCAATTTCAAAGGTTCTCACAGTCCTGAGCAGTCTTAAGATAGTCCTGTAAAATCAAACTGTTAAACTGTTTCTTCCCTCTGCACCAGGAAGACAGTAAACATTTTAGCTGTATAAGGAGCAGCAGGCCCAACCAGCTATCGGATTCCTGGGGCTCTGTGTTCAGGACATCCGGGCTCCTTGTTAGAGTTTCAAGATGGCGGTCGGAAGATGCCACTCAGCGGCTAAAGGCTCTTGCTTGCAATGCCTGATGGCCTGGATACCCCATGTCAAGCCAGAGGCACAAAATGGTGCATGCATCTGGAGTTCGTTTGCAGACGCATCCGTTCATTTATTTATTCTCTCTCTCTCAATGCCTCCCTCCCTGGATCGGTCCATCTTGCAAATCTTCCAGCATAACTCAGGGTCTTCATGTGTTTGGGCCAGTAATTTCAGAGCAGCTCCTGGAAGCATGTTCCACACCACTGCTGAGTTTTTCATGCTTCCAGAACTAATAAAGGATGGGAATGGACATTTCAGTTAGACATGCTGTGCAAGGTAACTTACAGGCATCACTTTAGTTAATCCTCTTGGTCTGATGAGGGAAGTTGCAGAGGCAGGCTCAGCTCTTTCCAAGAAACTTGTCTGCACCACAGGCTCCTCAGGTGTCTCCATTGTTTTCAGAGTAAATCAAGTCAGGCCACCTTTAATCCCCACACTCGGGAGGCTAATGTAGGTTGACATTAGCAGGTCCAGTAGGCCAAAACCAGACTCAGTGAATTCCAGGTCAGCCTGAGCTAGAGTGACACTCTACCTCAAAAAAAAGAAAATCTAGAGAGTCATTTCTGGCTCTTCTTAGTCCCTGTTCATGTCCTTATTTGTTTTATAACTTTTCCATATGCATATTTCTGAAGTCATCAAGGTTTATAAGAAAAGTATTGACATCTGTTTTCAAATTTAATGCCTACAAGGCCAAGGAAATTCAGTAAAATGTCTTATTTAAAATGTTCCAGAGCCTAGTATAATAAATATGTTAATATATTGAAGTTCTCAATCAAAAAAAACAGGAAATACATAAAAATAAATAAAATTTTGAAGAGTATGTGTTAATTAAAATAAATGTCCATGCCCATTGATTAAAACAAAGCAAAAGGGAGGCAGAGGAAGGAGGCAGGTTCATTTGAAACCAGCCTGGTGGTGTTTTAGTGAGATGCAGACAGCTTCAGGCTAGAGTGAGATGAACCTCAAAACCAGATAAATTATGGAGGAAGGGATATTATTTAATCCCAGCTTACAGAGGCAGAGGAAGGAGGATCGCTGTGAGTTCAAGGTCACCCTGAGACTACACAGGGCCAGGTCAGCCTGGGCCAGAGTGAGACCCAGCCACCACAGCAAAAAAAAAAAAAAAAAAAAAAGATAAATAAATGCATTAATAAATATTTTTAAAACCCATGCAAGGTCTAAAAATCAGAATGGAAAAATGTGAAGACTGAGTTTGTGAAATAGAAGATAAAGTAGGGAAATCACCCAGGAGATTACAGAGGACAAAAATTACACTAACCAAAAAAATAGGTAAAATTAGATTTACTCATTAAAAATCAGGTACAGGTGACCAAGCTACAATGCTCCACTAAAACTTTGGAATCACTGTGCCAAGTGTTGTGAGCAGATAATTAAAGAAGAAGAAACTTAAGAAAAAAAATTAAAAACTGAAAAAAATGAAGAAAATTAGATTTATATATTCAACTTGTAGGGGTTCAATAACTTCCAAGTGGTAAAAATGAACAATCAGATTGAAAGGACGCCACACATGCAATTAGCAGCACTATGGTAACTTTTGTTAACCACAAGATAGATGAAGATCCCTAAATGTCTCCCAAAATTTAAAAAAAAAAAAAAACCTTCTTGTAGTGAGAACCAGAGCGGGAGAAGACTGGCTCAAAGTCAAGAGCCCCAAGGTTTCCGAGCCTGAGCAGAGAGTGTGTCCAAGCCAGAGACCAATCAAGTCATTGGACTGACATCTGCAAATTGTCGCCCATGTCTCCCCAAAGAACACGGATATAAACTAAACCCTAGACAAGGTCACCAGCTGCATTAATATATGTATATGTATATACATGTATACATATGTATGTGTGTATGTGTGTGTTTCCTTGGTCTCAGACCCAATGCATCCTTTAAAAATGAGAGTCAGGAGCTGGGGAAGATGGCTCAGCAGTTAAAGGTACTTGCTGGCAACCCTGCCATCCCAAGTTCGTTTACACACATATCACGTTCATGAGTCCAGAGATCTCTCTGGTACCTCCCTCTATAATCCCAATGCCCATATGGCAATGGGAGACATAACTCAGGGAACTCAGTGCTCATGGGCCAATAAAGAGCAGCACATGTGCAGTTCCAGACACTGATGACTTTGTCTCAGAAAGAAGGGGAAGGAGAATGGGCCATTTGATCTAGACATGCTGTGTCATGGTGGGAGGCATCACTTCAGTTAATCCTCTTACATGAGTGGGGAAGTTGCACAGGCAGAGGCACATAAATGCATACACAACTTGTCTTACCACATTTATATGCAAAGGCAACTTGACATAGAAAAAGAACATAGAAGGTGAGACATAGGTGGATTTAGTGGAGACAAGATAACGTTTAAGCCAAAGTTACTGTGTGGAATCAGATGGCACTTCATCTGAAAACAAGCCACTTCAGCTTTAAAAAAAAAAAAATCTAATAATATTTATTCTTATATCTCTTGAAACTTCTTTCATGTCCTTATTTGTTTTTTCATTTTTCCATAGGCAATTTCTGAAGTCATCAAGGTTTTTGCCCCCTTTATTGAAATCTTTTTTACTATTTTTTTATTTTTGGAGAGAGGACACTGGAAAGACAGCTAAAATGTCTTATTTAAAATGTTCCAGACCTAGTATAGTTATGGAGGAAGGGATATTATTTATTTCTCAATACAAAAACAGGGGAAGTTCCATAAGGGCAGAAGAAGTGGTGTTGCTCTCCACAGGCAAGAGTGAGAGAGAGAAACCAACCAGCCACCACAGCACACAGAGCAAAACTAGTGAGTTTGAAAAAGGTGGTGTTACAGCACACTTCAGGAACTCCTGCTAGGCACATTTGCATATCTTTACAATGGAATCTCAAACCATCACCACACCTTAAGGCGCCACAGCCTTTAATCCTCTAGCAAGGTGATGGCAGATGCAAAGGATAACTAATAAAAGTTCAGGGTCACCCTGAGACATATATTCAAACTTCCAGGTCAGCCTGGGCCAGAATGATATTTAGCTGAAAAACCAATAGATTTAAAACTAAAACACATTGTAAATGATAAATAAATCCAATAATAAATATTTTTAAAATCTTGACCAATTTAAGATAGTGAGAATGTAAAATCAAACAAGACTTAAATACTTTCAACATGTAAAGATAAAGTAAACATTTTTAACTGTAGAGATTACAGAGGAGAAAAAAAACAATGCAAACTCAACCACCATCAACAGTCATCAAACAGACACAGGTGACCAAGCTGTCTCCACTAAAAGAAAGTCTCCAGGTTTTGTGAGCAGATCCAGCTGGGAAGAAGAAACTTAAGGAAAAAATTAATCCCATGCCAAACTGAAGAAAATTAGATTTATATATTCCTGGTATATCCAAAACATCTTCAGGTCTAAAATGCAAACAATCAGGTCCATCTTCCAAAGGCTCTTCCAGCCTATTCCTGAGCACTTGGTAACTTTTGCCTCAACCACAAGATAGATGAAGCGGCTCTAAATGTCTGTGCAAAATTTAAAAACTCCATGCATTTTTCATGCTTCCAAACTAATACCAGGTGTGCAGGACAGACTATTCTTAAGTCAAGGGATGAAATAAACCACAGCCTTGAAAAGCAGGTTCCTTCTCCAGTCAGCTCTTTCCAAGAATTTGCATTTTTAATAGTCTTTCCTCAGGCATCCTCTCCATTGTTTTAATGTAAATCAAGTCAGGCAAGGTTCCTTCCACCTTAATATAAGATTGCTAATGTGTTTGACAATACAGCTAAACCAGTCTCAGTGCCTCTGCTTTTAACTTGTCTCAGAGGTTTTCCATCCTTAAAATCTTAAAATCTCAGTCCGATATCTTTGGCCAAGCAGTTCAGTCCATTACAAATTTAACCCTTGATCAAACTTTCTGGGCCTGGATAGTAGAACACAGCCATCCCATGATGCCAGAGATCAGTTCCAACAAAGTCGTCTGTAATCTTTCCTGCCCATATGGCAAGCTCATAAGCCAAGCAGGAGAGTTCAATACTGTCTGCACTTAGCATTCTCAAACTCTGATCAGAATAGTCCATAAAACTTCCTTACCACTCCAGAAGGCATCTTCAGTTGCAAGCACCAAGTCCATGCCCATTCCTCCAAAACAAAGGTTCCAAAGTGAAGATCACCCAGTCAGGTTCATCTCACCCCACTCCTGGTACCACTTTACTGTTGCAGACATCAGCTGAGATGAAATTCCAGACACACTTAAATTATGGAGGAAGGGATATTATTTATTGAACTTACAGATCCAGAAAAAGTTCCATAATGGCAAGAGAAACAGCTTGCCCTTCACAGGACCAGGCAAGATAAGAGAAAAGCCAACCAGCCACCACAGCACACAGAGCAAAACTACATCTAAAAAGGTCACACAGCACTTTTTTTCAGGAACTCCTGCTAATAATGTTTTGCATATATCTTTACAATGGAATTTCAAACCATCACCACATGTTTAATTTATCCCTAGGCAATTGACACTGCCTCTAGCAAGGTCTTTTTGCAGATGCAAACTATAACTAATAAAATACTTTTTTATTATTGGGGATTTATTTTCAAACTAGACACACACAGAGAGAGAGACAGAGAGGGAGAGGGAGACAGAGATGGGCATGCCAGCAGTCTCTCAACTGCTGTGAACGAACTCCAGATGTGTGCGCCCCCTTGTGGGCAAGTGCGGCATTGCGCCCTTGTGTCACTTTGCATCTGGCTAAACATGGGACCTGGAGATTAGAACCGCTGGAGATTGGAACCAGTGTTCTTAGGCTTAGCAGGCAGGTGCCTTAACTGCTAAGCCATCTCTCCAGCCCTTGCCCCCTTTTTATTAACAGGTTCCATACTTACAGAAAATAAACCATGATCATTCCCTCCCCTCCCCCACTTTCCCCTACTTCAGCTTTTGATGGACATGATTCCCCAACAGATCCCTTGGCTCTGGCTCAAGGACCACTGATTCACACCATAGGATTCACACCTGCCGAGATGCATGCATTCAGCAACAATGAAACAGCAATAGAAACCAACAAAGCAATGCACTGTTGTCATCAGGACCCCGATACCATTGGTCCCCGCTCTTGCCTGTGTCTGTCAGTGCTGCTCTGGAAGTGCCACAATGGGAATGGCAGGCAGCCTTGTTGCTCTCCCATTCTCCGTTTAGCTAATTGCTTCTGTGTGTGAGATCATAGTCATTGCTTGAGGCAGGTTGAATGGGGGTGCCCTAGTACTTAAAGTCATCAGTGCCTAGAAGATTGTGTGTGCATGTGTGTGTGTGTGTGTGTGTGTGTGTCTTCAGTCTATCATTGTGGAATTGTGGTCCTTGCCCACAGTGCACAGTGAAACCAGACAAGATATGATGATTCTCTTACTTCACGTACTGTACTTAGAGGAAAAGGAACAGTGGTGGAGAAGAGCTGCCACTGTTCCAAGAAATAATGTCAAGGTCACTAGCATGAAATTTGCTGAATCGATTGCCCTCAAGTTTAAGGAACTTAGTATCTAAAAGTATAAAAGCATAGGTTTGACACATTCCTGTAGACTTCCAGATTCAATGTGCTCCATTTTGAAAATCCCGAGTAAGAGGGTCAAGGACGGGCTTTGGAGGAATGGTAATGGTTTGACATTGTGTCTCCATGGGGATGTTCCTTACCACCTACCAATCCAAATCAAAGGAAAAGAGTAATCTGAGTGAGAATTGAGTTGATTTATGCATGCCAAGGTTATAAGGAGGTAGGTAGATAATGTTCAATCTCCATTATGGTATGGAAGTTCCAATTGTATAGTGCATTGCTCTGTGGATTTTTTTTATTGTTTCAATCTTGCCAAATGCATGCATGTCAGCAGGTAGGGATGGTGTGAATCACTGACCCTTGAGACTCAGCCAAGGGAATCTATTGGGGAATCGTGTCCATCACAAGCTTAAGTGGCTTATAGTGGTACAAATAAGTCATCTGATTCTACACAGTAACTCTGGTTTGAAAGCTACCTTGTCTCCACTAAATCCATCCACGCACATCTTCAGGAAGAAATAATGAAAGCAAGTCATGCATTAAATTGCCAAGGTGAGACACTTCAGGTAAACGGTTTCATAAAGTCATACTGAATGAGCGCTCAACTGGCAGAGTCTAGAGAAATCCGCTACTCAGCTGGCACTGTCTGGAGAAATCTGCCAGCCTTACAATTCTATTTTATATAAATCCAATAAACAGATGAGGTGAAACAAGCATGCGGCAAACGTTGAGAGGAGGTTTGTTCGCGCTTATCAAACCACGTTGCACATGAGAGATGAGCCCTAAGTCCCCTAAGAATGGATGTTTTCTTTTTCTCCTGAAGGTATATGGAAATGAGAACTGAAGTTAAAGTTCACCTGGGGTTGTCTATTTTTAGAGAAAACGATTTACAGAAGATATTTGCCACTCATTCAAGAGTACAGCAGGCTCTGAGCATGGCAGCCATAATGGGAACAGCCAGCTTTGGGAAGAAAGGAAAAATAATCTTTCCATTCTTGAAGAGCATTAAGAGGCAAGAAGACAGGCAGTGGGGGAAGGGGGAGGAGAGAAATCTGAAGACTTTTCTGCCTACCTGTGTGCACGTGAATCCTCACAGAGTGACTAGTGTCTGGTTGCTCAGTGAGTGGGTGTGAGGACACACCCAATAGGTTGTGTGTGTCTCCAGTGTACCGTGTATGTAAGGAGAAATAGCTAACTAGTGTTTATTGCATTGAGGCAGTGTCCCAGAAAGAGCTAAGAGCTCGGGGCAGTTGGGGGGGGTGGAGATCAGAATTATCTCTTTGAATTGGCTCAATAGCCTACATTTTCCATTCCAAAGGAGGTTAATAGAGCTATTCAGAATCAAAATAAGGATGTAGACCTAAGCATCTGGACCATTTGGGACAATCTGCTCCCTTACAGCCTTTGACCATGTTGCTGGATTGCATGAAAAACATGTTTATAAAGTGTGTGTGTGTGTGTGTGTGTGTGTGTGTGTGTGTGTGTGTGTATACACATTCTTAGTTGGGAGGGTAATCTTAAAGGAGATCAATTTTTATTTTCTTCATTAAATCAATGCATTGCCTCAGGATAAGGCAATTAGCTAAACATAGTTACGTTCTTGGCAACACAATGATGTGTTCAGCCATGAGTTGAGGTTAAAACACTAAAATCAGGCTAGAGAGATGGCTTAGCGATTAAGGCGTTTCTTTGCAAAGCCAAAGTACCTCGGTTTGACTCCCCAGGACCCACGTGGGCCAGAGGCACAAGGGGGCGCATGTGTCTGGAGTTCATTTGCAGTGGCTGGAGGCCCTGGCACGCCCACCCACCCCCACTCTCTATCTGCCTCTTTCTCTCTCTTGCCCTCTCAAATTAATTAATTAATTAATTAAACACTAAAATCTTAGCCAGTCTGTTTGTAATTCATGACTGACCTTCATCTTCACCTTCAGATACATCTCTTCACCCATATAGTTCACTCTGATGCCCTGCCATCTGGCCTCATGCTCATAGAAGCAATTTAGTGTTTGCTAGACATTTGGAAAACTCGATCTCTCTTTATAGCATCTCAAACTCAACCCATGAAAAATAACAGTCAAATACCCATCACTCCTCATGTCAGATGTGCCTCTTCACACGGATGGTCATTGTACCCGTTACCTTACCATTACTGGAAAAAATAAATAAATAAAAAGCACACCTGACTGAAAGCAGCATATGGGAGAAATGGGTTTATTTCAGGCGCCCAGTTTAAAGGGGAAGTTTCATCACAGCGCCGCAGAGAAGCATCTTTCTTTTTATTAGTTATGTACACAGTGTGTATACAGACATGCTGATACTATCGTTAGCCTCCTCCCTGTCCTCCCCCCTCCAAAGGTCCCCTCCTCATTGGGGAATGTGGGGTCGTGCATTGTGGGGGTAGCCATCAGTTATGGGGAAGAGGCAATGTCTCTGTGCATAATGACCCAACTTGTGGCTCTAACAATCTTTCCACCCCCTCTTCCGTGAATTTCCTTGAGCCGTGCGGGGTTTGTCTTAGGTCTAGTTCAGTGATGAGGTCTAGGGAGCCTCTGTGTCTCTGGATCTCTGGTTTAGTAGGAGTTGAGTGTTTTCTGTGTCTATCTCCTTCACCCTTGTGTTAGTGTCAGGTTCACCAAGAAAGCAGCACTCTTGCTCATTTCCCCTTCACTCCATGGTTCCAGCTGGGCCCTGGTGAGATGCGATGGGCTAATTCTCTCCTAGGGTTCTGCGTCCATCTGAAAATGAGAATTAAAATCTCCAATGGAGAGAGAGGTCAGCACCAGATAAATGGGATAACCATTATTATTTCAGCTGCAGGGACTAAGCAGCAAGAGAGGATAAGCTCTGAACACACAGTGGGCTGGATGAACAGATCTCAAGGCCCACTCCCATTGACACACTACTTCCAGCAAAGGTTCCACTTCCGAAAGGCTCCACCAGCTGAGGACTAAATAGGAATCTTGAGGCTATGAGGAATATTTTTATAATTTAATTAATTATTTATTTATTTGAGAGACAGAAAGAAGCAGAGACAGACACAGAGAGAGAATGGGCATGCCAGGGCATCTAGCCATTGCAAATGAACTCCAGACACGTGAGCCACCATGCGCATCTGGCTTACGTGGGTCTTGGAGAATGGAACCAGGGTCCTTTGGCTTTGCAGGCAAGCACCTTAGCCACTAGGCCATCTCTCCAGCCCGAGGAACATTTTATATTAAGACCACCACAGCCATCTCGGTAAATGGTCACCTCAAAGACCAGAGAAGTCAGAACTTCTCTGTAATTTTCATGGCAATTATACACATGGTGAATAGCAATCACCCCGTTGAGGATGGCCCTCACTGGACTGGGTACGGGGAAGAGGGACAGAAGAGGATAGCATGAAGGTAATGGGACCAACATGCTTACAATTAATTTTAAAAAAAAGTACAACCAACCTCAGGATTCCTCCTTGCCTACTCTTTTTTCCTCACATCACATCTGAAACCACAAGATTATGAATTCTAATTCCAAAACATGTCAAGAACACATCATGTCTTACCATTTCCATGGCCATGGATAACATCATTATCTGTCTATAGCCTGTTTGTAACTTAGCATAATCTTTTTTTTTAATTTTTATTTTTTTTAAATATTTTATTTATTTATTTGTGAGAGAGAAAGAGAGGGAGAGAGAGAGAGAGAGATGGGTGCACCAGGGTCTCCAGCCACTGCAAACAAACTCCAGATGCATGCACCCCCTTGTGCATCTGGCTTATGTGGGCCCTTTGCAGGCAAATGCCTTAACCACTAAGCCATCTCTCCAGCCCCCATAATCTTATTTTTATGTAATTTATTTAAGTGCGAGAGAAGCAGAAAGAAAGAATGAGCGCACCAGGGCTTTCAGCTGCTGAAAACTAACTCCAGACGCGTGTTCCCCCTTGTGCACATGTGCGACATTTCCCGCTTATGTCACTGCATCTGGTTAACATGGGACCTGGAGATTCCAACATGAGTTCTTAGGCTTCACAGGCAAGCGCCTTAACTGCTAAGCCATCTCTGTAGCCCCGTGAAATCTTTTTACTATCAAGGTCTGGCAGTGACTCTCTATCACCCTGAGAATGAACCCAAATCCCTTGCCATAGCCTCTGAAGTCCCCCAGGATCCAGACTGTGCTGCATCTGGGGCCTCTGAGCTACCCTTTCCTCATTTAATTGTATACTTTGGTTCTGTGTAAGAACATCACACTGAACAGGGCGAAACATAAAGCACTGACTTATTAAGCATCTCCTTTGAAACAATTCACTGAATCTTTCATTCAGCATCTACTTCAGTACCTATTATGTGTCAATCATTGCTTTGAATAAGCACCTGATGCCCAATAAAAGCACAACCCAGGCCACACGTGCACCTTAAAGTTTTCTGCTCTCTGTATTAATAAAGCAAAAGGCGAGACTGGGGAGATGACCCATTCAGTTATGTGCTTGATTCGTTAGTGTGAACACCTAGGTTTGAATCTCCAGGACCCATGTAAACATCAGGTACACCTGTCCTCCCAGGTGGGGATCAGAGTATCCCTTGGGCTAGCTAGCCAGCTGGTTTAGCTAGAATCCGTGAGCTTCATGCCCAGTGAGGGACACTGTAGAGAGAAATTGAGGAAGACATCCAATGCTGACCTCTGGCCTCCACACACATGCCCATACACACCCCTACCCAACACATGCATGCACATCACACACACACACACACACACACACACACACACACACATGGAAAAGTAAAAAGGGAAATAACTTTAATAATCAACATAGGGTCTGGGGATGTAGCCCAGTTAGTAGAGTACTTACTTGGCATGTCCTGAACTAAATCCCTAGCACCACAGACATTGGACAGAGTGATGCACACCTGGAGTCCCATCCCTTAGGAGGCAGAGGCAGGAGGACCAAGAGTTCAAGGTCATCCTCTGCTGCTGTTATGGGGTCCAGTGTCGTACAAGTAAGACCATCAACTCACAGAATGTGAGGCAAAGTTTTATTGGGTAAAAAAGAAAGAGAAGAAAAGCTGGTGTCACCAGGACTGCACCCAGAGTCTGAATCCTCGAGATGTACCATTGTACTGTTCGGAGTGTCAGCTTTTATTGGAAATAACCACATGATATTCATAGAAAAAAACAGGATGGGACTTAAGCCCTAAATCACAACTCACATTCTTAGAAGATTATCGGGAAGAAAAACCAGAACTAACTTGTGAACAGGTCTGTTGGTCAGTTACAGGAAGCGCCTGGGGGGTGTGAGGTTAGGCCTGGTGTGTTTGTGTGCCCTTAAGGACTTTGCACAACCATGCAGGCCCTGGGTAATGCTATTCAGACCAGAGAGCGTGCCTCCTGTTTTTCTACCATCACCACCTGTTCAAGCAATGTGTAAAGTGACTTCTATTTTTCTCTAAGCTTGTTGTAAAGAAATTATAACATTTTGCCCTCTTTACACTACATAGCAAGTGTAAAAAACAAAACAAAACAAAAAACAAAGATGTACATAGGCTAAATGAGACCCTGACGCAAAAAGAAAACAAACTTTGAAATGCTATGAGAAATCTTGTACCAAGTCTTGCCTACCAGGAGTGTGGTTTGGTCTGCAGCACACAGCAAACCTCCGACAGTCTCAGCTGGTGAGGGAATCGGCACTGGGCGGCTCTATTCACCTGGGAAACAGGCATGAACAAAACAGATCAAACGCCGCTCTCCAGGGCTTTACATTCCACTGAAAGTAGCCTAACTCACTTCTGTGGGTTTTTCATGATGAGGGTGAAGAACTGACACCTGGTTTCTGGCGTGGTGACCCTAAAGCTGTAGGACGGGACATGTTCATTGTTTCCTTCCTCAGATTTCTAGAATGACCTGTTGTGCGTGCGTGTGTGTGTGTGTGTGTGTGTGTGCGCGCGCACACGCGCATGCACATATGTTTGTATGTGAATGGAGTAAGGGGATAACTTTCAGGCTGCTCCTGGCCTGCCCACCTCACTTGAGACAGGATTTTCTGCCTCCGGATTCCTGCTCTGCTTTTCTTTATCATGCTCAGCACGAGCGAGCGTTCAGGAAATCCTCCTGTCTCTGCCTCCCATCTCACCACTGGCATCAACATGTTGTGTTTACCAGAAGCTTGCAACAATGTCTGGCATTTTATGTGGGGGTCTGGGGATTGAATTCGGGTACTCCAAGTTTGAGTTCAAATGCACTGAGCCATCTTCTCAGCCCCCTGCTCTGTTTTAATGAAAATCCTCTATATTAACCCCTGTTTCACTGTGATACGTTGGCAATTCTCTTGGACAAACAGAAGTCGCCAGACCCCCAGTGAATGACAACAGACACAAGTCATACTCGGCTCCATGTTAATGTACTGACTGTATAGTTCACTTGTTTAATTGCTGAAACCAAACCCACTAACCTAGGTGGATTGTTGCTGTAGATGTTAATTACTCGTACTGTAGATCAGTGTCAAGTCCCTGCCAAAGTTTGTATTTTAATGTCCTCTCCTTTAATGTCCGTGATTACCGAGTCTGCTTATGATGTTTTCCTACCCTAATTCCAAAGTAGCGTTCCACATTGTCATTTATTAGCTTTTAAAAATATGTATTTATTTATTTGCAAGAAGAAAGAGAGAGAGAGAGATGGGCACACTAGGGCCTCTAGCCACTTTGTGCATCTGGCTTTATGTGGGTCCTGGGGAATCAAATGCAGATCATTAACTTTTACAGGCAAGCGCCTTCATCACTGAGAAATCTCTCCAGCCCCATTTCTTAGCTTCAATTCTTTCACATTTAGACTTTCAATTCAAGTGGAAATTGGTGGTACAAGAGAGGAAGGAATTATATTTTCCTGTTTCTAACAATGTGTGTGTGCACACGTGTGCGCGCATACATGTATGAGCTCACACATGGCGGTGAGAAGACAACCTTTGGTTCCACTTGGTTTGAGACAGGGTCTCTGGTTCTGAGTGTTGTTGACCATTCCGTTTGCCAGGATAGCTAGTCCCCGAGCTTCCAGGAAGTGCACCTGCCTCTGACTCCCACCTTGTTATAGGCTGGGATGGCAGAAGCTGCCATAACTTTCATGTGGCATCTGTGGACCCAGACTCAGGAACTCAGGCGTTAGCATCAAGCACTTTATTCACTGAGCAATCTTATCAGACCCCCACTTAGACAGTTCTGCACAAATTTACACACTTGTTTGGTGGTTCAATGTCAGATTTCATTTCACTGACGTACATAGATCATATATTTCCATAAATACCATTTGTGGGTTTTCTTTTCGTTCCTGTAATTTTCCTTGGGATGTGTTAAATTTTTCATGGGACATCATTGTCTTTGTCCCTCTGTGAATTGGCCCATTATTCTGTAAAATATTTTTTTTTCTATTTCATACATGAATTTGTTCAACATGAAGGAGAGGACAGAATATCTAAACTAGAAGACCAGATGGCAGACCTAATACAGCCCAACAAAGAGAAAGACAAGCTAATAGAAAGGTATGAATGGGATCTCCAAGACATCCAGGACACTATGAAAAGATCAAACATAAGAATTCAAGGTATAGCAGAAGGGGAAGAATTTCAATCCAGAGGCTTAGTAGGTGTTTTCCACAAAATCATAGAAGAAAATTTTCCCCCAATTGGGAAAGAAATGCCAATGCAGATATAAGAAGCTTTTAGAACACCAAACAGACAAAACCTAGAAAGATCCTCTTCTCGCCATGTTATAATTAAACTATTCTTTTGGAATTATATTTAATTTTTACAGTCATTTGGAAAGAGCCAACTTGGTAAACATGTTAGGGCTTACCATCTATAAATGTGGCACGAGTTTCTGTTATATTCTGTAGGCTTCTGTTTCAAAAGTACATGCCAGAGTCTGCTGCATCTACAAACAGCTTCCAGACACACGCACCTCTTTGGGTGCCTGGCTTTCCATGGGAACTGGGGGATTGAACCCAGAGTATCAGGCCTTGCAAGCAAGTTCCTGTAACTGCTTTAGCCATCTCTCCAGTGCCCCCCCCCCCACATCCCCAAACACACTTTTTTTTTCTTTTGAGTTGAAGTTCAGCTTTGTACTGGAAACTAGCCTTGAACCTGTGGTCGTTCTTCCTTCACATCCTGGGTGTTGGGTGTGGATGCTAAGTACCCACCACGCCTGGCTCTTAACTTCATTTTGTATTACACTATTCACCAGATTCTGTCTCCCACCTCTCCTCACTGATGTCTTTCATTCAGATTCTATACTAGCATAAACACTGCCTTTTCTTTTGTCAGATTTGGGAACTGTTTTCATTAATTCCCTTATTAAATTCTTAATTTCTTCTCTTCCATATTTTTTTTAAAATTTTGTTTATTTATTTATTATTTGAGAGCAACAGACAGACAGAGAGAGAGAGAGAGGGTGATAGAGAGAGAATGGGCACCAGGGCCTCCAGCCACTGCAAACGAACTCCAGATGCATGTGCCACTTTGTGCATCTGGTTTGTGTGGGTCCTGGAGAATCGAGCCTCAAAGCAGTGTCCTTAGGCTTCACAGGCAAGTGCTTAACTGCCAAGCCATCTCTCCAGGCCCCTCTTCCATCTTTTAAAAGCTATTTTAGTGATGGGGAGATGGCTCAGTGGTTCAAGGTGCTTGTTTGCAATGGCTAATGGTCCAGGATCCATTCCCCAGTACCCAACATAAAGCCAGATGCACAATGTGGTACATGCATCCAAAGTTCATTTTTCAGTAGCAAGAGGCCCTGGCATGCCCATACTCTGTCTTTCTTTTCTCTCTCTTTCATGTAAATAAATAAAAATATTTTAAATTCATTTAGCAGGAAACATAATCCATTAGCATTTACTATCATATGTTTTCATACTTTGTCTTTTTTTTTGTTTGTTTGTTTTTCGAGGTAGGGTTTCACTCTAGCCCAGGCTGACTTGAAATTTACTGTGTAATCTCAAGGTGGCCTTGAACTCACAGCGATCCTCCTACCTCTGCCTCCCAAGTGCTGGGATTAAAGGCATGAGCCACCACGCCTGGCCCTCTTTTTTTTTTTTTTTTTTTTTTTTTTTTTTTGAGAGAGAGACAAAGAGACAAAGAATGGATGTGCCAGCAGCCTCTCAGCCATTGTGAATGAACTCCAGATGCATGTGCCCCCTTATGGGCAAGTGAAGCCTTGCGCCCTTTCTTCACTTTGCATCTGGCTAAACGTGGGACCTGGAGAATCGAATGGGCATTCTTAGGCTTAGCAGGCAGGCGCCTTAACCACTAAGCCATCTCTCCAGCCCATACTCTATCATCTTTATTTTCTGCTACTGAAATTTTACATGCTCCATACCACTCTGCACAACTCTTTTTAGTTTAAAGTATTCTTTTTTTCCTCTAGGAACTTTTTTGGTGATAAATTGACATTTATTTATTTATTTATTTATTTACCTTACTCGTTTAGTGTTTTGAGGCAGGATTTTGGTATGTAGCTCAGGCTGGCCTGGAACTCACTATGTTACACAAAGCAAAGCAACCCTGAGCTCACTATCCTCCTCCTTCAGCCTCCAAGGCACTGGGATGACAGGTGTGCGCCACCATGCCTAGCTTCAGATAAACGTATTAACAGTTAAACATGCAGAATGTACCAATGGCTACTTTTGAAACTCTTCATTGGTTTTGTTTGTTTGAAACAGGATCTCACTCTGTAGCCCAGACTGGCCTCAAACTCATAGTGATCCTCCTGTCTCAGCCTCCTGAGTGTTGGGATTGCAGATAGGCACCACCATCTCTGACTTATCTTTAAAGCCTTCTATGGCATAGATCCAGACACTTTTGTTTTTTGAACCTGATAGAAATGCCAGTACTGGGCCGGAGAGATGGCTTAGTGGTTAAGGCCCATGCCTGTGAAGCCTAAGAATCCAGGTTCGATTCTCCAGGTCCCACATAAGCCAGATGTATATGGTGGTGCATGCATCTTGGAGTTCGTTTGCAGTGGCTAGAAGCCCTGGCATGCCCATTCTCTCTCCCTCTCTCTCTGTCTCAAATAAATAAATAAATAAATAAATCTTGGGCTGGAGAGATGGCTTTGTGGTTAAGGTGCCTGCTTCCTAAGCCTAAGAACGCCGGTTCCAATCTCCAGTGGTTCCAATCTCCAGGTCCCACGTTTAGCCAGATGCAAAGTGACATAAGGGCGCAATGCCACACTTGACCACAAGGGGGCACACGCATCTGGATTTCGTTCATAGCAGCTGAGACGCTGCTGGCACTCCCATCTCTATTTGTCTCCTTCTCCCTTTCTCTCTGTCTCTCTCTGTGTCTCTCTCCAAAAAATAAATAAATAAATAAATAAATAAATAAATAAATAAATAAATAAATAAATAAAATAAATAAATAAATCAATCTTTAAAAGAAAAGAAATGTCAATGCTGGTATCCAGTGAAGAACATTTACTTATCACTTACTTTTTAAAAATTATTTATTTGCATGTGCCAGGAAGGAGGCATGCCAGGGTCTCTGTTACTGCACATCAAGCTTTATATTGGTGCTAGAGGATTCAACCCAGGTCAGCAGACTTTGACAGCAAGCACCTTGAACCACTGAGCCATCTCCCCAGGCCCTACTTATCACATATTACAACTCCACACCCGTAGTTATTTACAGAGGCTGGATTAGCACACCTATTTCTCTCCTGTCCTGAAAGAGGATTATGATAATGACTCTTTACAGTGTCTGGAGAATTAAAAGAGAGGATGTATGCAAAGTCCCAGGAATACAAGCACACAAACAAAAGGACTCAGATGCCAGCTGTAACTGATACCATTGGCATGGGGTTGCTGCTCTTCAATATACATGAGGAAATAAACACTACTAGGCTTCCTTCAGCAGCACATTTAACACTTGTGTTTTGCTACAGCAGTTGAAGGCATTTCAGAACAAATGCCATTTATTTATTTGCATGTATATGTGTATGTGCATACACATGTGTAGGTGAACCAAGGTCTCTTGCCACTGTAAACGAATGTCCATCTGGCTTTACGTGGTTGACTGGGGAACTAAACCCAGGGCTGGCAGGCTTTGTAAGCAAGCAAATACCCTTAACTCGAGAACTATGTCCTTATCCCCAATCCATGTTCTTTTTTATTTTTTTTAAATTTATTTATTTACTTGAGAGAGAGAGAGAAAGAGGCAGATAGAAGGAAAATGGGCACACCAGGGCCTCTAGCCTCTGCAAACAAACTCCAGTGCGTGTGCCACCTTGTGCATCTGGCTTTATGTGGAGTACTAAGGACTCAAACCTGAGTCCTTAGGCTTTGCAGGCAAGCGCCTTAACTGCTAAGCCATCTCTCCAGCCCCCCATGTCCTTTTTATTACTCTTAAAACATTGCTCAGTTTCCTTTGCAACCTCTATTCATACCAGTTACCTAAACTTTGCTTGCACTGCTCCAGTCACAAGTGCCTTTGAGGCCCGCGTCTGCTTGTCCCTGTTGCCTGATGCTCTGGCTTTTCCCTGCTCCTCGCTGGTGCTGTATCTTCACGCAGTGCGCCTGGGTTATGCCTGAGTCTTGCATGGTTTTGTGGAGCGGAAGAGTTTGAAGTAAGGCTAGGGCCCCTCTGGGTGCTGATGGTTGACCTGTGTGCCCTTCACTTCTGTGCTGCCGTCTTTTGACAGGACACTTCCACATGCTGGTGGGACGAGAGAAGTCTTTTCACCACACTGACCTAACACATAGTGAAGCCCTTGCTGACAGACTTGGGTCTCCTTTACTTACTTACCCCAGGAGCCCTCTCATCTCATCGTCGAATGGTTCGTCTACTGCAGTCATTCCGAAATCTTTTTTTCAGGGAGCTGGAGAGATGGCTCAGTGGTTAGAGGCACTTGATTGCAAAATACGATGGCCCGAGTTTGATTCCCCAGTACCCACATGCAGCCAGATACACAGAGTGGACACAGTGGATATGCGTCTGGAGTGCATTTGTGGTGGCAGGAGCCCCTGGCATGCCCATGCTCACTCTGTTTCTTTGTCTCTCTCTTTCTCCCTCAAATAAATAAATAAAAATATTGAAGTATTCTTTGAGATCCAATTGTTTATTTTATTTTTTTAATTTTTTATTATTTTATTTATTTTTGGAGAGAGACACAGAGAGAGACAGACAGAGAGGGAGAGGGAGACAGATAGAGATGGGCGCGCCAGCAGTCTCTCAGCTGCTGTGAACGAAATCCAGATGCGTGCACCCCCTTGTGGACAAGTGTGGCATTGCGCCCTTGCGTCACTTTGCATCTGGCTAAACATGGGACCTGGAGATTGGAACTGGGTTCTTAGGCTTAGCAGGCAGGCGCCTTAACCGCTAAGCCATCTCTCCAGCCCCAATTGTTTATTTTTAAAATGATTTAAAGTTGTATTTATGTACATGTGAGGGGGCACCCCAGGGTCTCTTTGCACGGCAAGGGAACACCAGATGCTCGCACCACTTTTTTCTGCCCAGCTAACCTGGGTGACTTGGAAATTGAGCTCTTTGCCAGTAGGTTTTGTGTGCAAGCACCTTTAACAGCTCAGCCAGCTTCCCAGCTTCCCATTTGTTCATCTAGATCTCCTCTACTGTTACTATCTCCCAAGAGTTCCGATGGATTGTGTCCTTACTGTGCAGTCCCCACTGTTTCCCAAACACCCCATATCCCAGGATCCCCTTTCTTCACCTTGACCTTTCCTGATTCCCTGCCTGCCACGATGTATTCCTGGTTGCTACCGATCTTTCCTTAACTCTTCCAGACCCTCCTTTTCTATTCCGTTTGATCATCTCGGCTGTCACGTCTTATTCTGCAGATAAAGCTTCTTCAATTGGATTGAGGGCACCAAGCAGAGGGTATATCAAGTTTACTTTTTCTTCCTGCAGAAAACCCTTTCATGCTGACGTCCTTCCATATGACCTGAGGGCCAATAACCCTTACTCATTCTGTGTTTTAGAAGCTTTGGCAGACACCAGAATGGCAGCTTGTGTTTTCTGTTCATTCGTTCCTAAATGGAAAAAGGCTCAGAGCCAGAAACTGTGCATAAATATACCGAGAAAGGTGTCATGCAACCACGTAGAAACAAAGCATTCATTCCAGTATCGTTCTTGGTGGGAAATACACTGAAATGGGTGAGGATAAGCTGCTGCAACCACAATCATGTTAGTATTCACACGAATGGCATTGGAGGTCTTGGACTAGAGTGTAAGCTCAAAGAGAAGTCACCGTGAGGGACCTGCTCTGTCTGGCTGATACAACAGGCTAGGGATCACCTAGACTAAGCACATGATAAGAACGTCAACGAGGGTTGGTCATTCTCGACACAAGCACCACCAATGACTCCACCGAGTCTCAATTTGTCCCCTGAGAATATAGCCAGTGAATAAGGTCAGCCTTGAAGGATGAACAGAAGAAAATATTTGCACACCAAGGACAAGTTGTTATAAATCTATTAAACATTTGCATATCAATAGAACAGCTACACCTACCAGAACAACTGTGTTATCAACATTATGTTTGTGTCCATAGAAATCACACAAATTGACTTAGAAGTATAAAAAGACATAAATAATAAGTTTTGTTTAAGTCGTTTTTCTTAACCTATGAAATTTTCACTTAATACAATTAACTGTGACTAGTAATAGCCAAGGTGTGGAGGAACCGGCATGCTCTCATATCCACCAGTGGAACTATGAACTGAAAAGTACGTTTTTAGACCTGGGGAAAAAATGGCTTAGCAGTTAAGGCATTTGCCTGTGAAGCCTAAGGACCTCAGTTTGATTCCCCAGGACCCACGTAAGCCAGATGAACAAGGGGACACATACATCTGGAGATTGCTTACAGTGACCAGAGGGCCTGGCGTGCCCATTCTCTCTTTCTCTCTATCTGCCTCTTTCTCTTTCCCTCTCAAATAAATAAATAAAAATATTTTTTAAAAAAGCAAAAAAGTACATTATTAGTGAAGCAAATCCCATCCTGGCACTGTACCTTTTGATATATCACTGGCTGTTGCATGCCAACTGTGTTCTTTCCAGTATTGTTCATGATAGGAAATATACTAGAGAGGGTAAGGATAAGCTGCTGTCATCAAGAAACCCAGCAGTCACTGGCTCAAAAGGTATAGACATGTATTCCTTTCTCACTTGCATTTCCAGGTAAGCCATTAGGTTACCAGGACAGCTCTGATCCTTGTGGTCTTTTGAGCACCCACTTCCTCCCAAGATGTCACTCTAAGTGACAGTCAGTGATAATGATCACACTGTCTATCGTTAAACATGATCGCCACCACATCCATATTGAGGCCAGTATGAAAAGGGAAATGGGGCTGGAGAGATGGCTTAGAGGTTAAGGTGCTTGCCTGAGAAACCTAAGGACTCAGGTTCGATTTCCCAGGACCCACGTAAGCCAGATGCACAAGGTGGCGCATACATGCGGAGTTCGTTTGCAGTGGCTGGAGGGCCTGTTGCGCCCATTCTCTCTATCTGCCTCTCTGTCTCTCCCTCTAAATAAATAAATAAATAAATAAATAAATATTTTTTTAAAAAAGAGAAATAAAAATGGTACTGGCATGCATGTACTCTTAGTGCCTATTTTCAGAAGGGATACATAGCATCTCACGTTCCATTAGCACGAACACAGGTCTGTTTCTGCATTGCTCTACCAAAAGCTTTGCCAAATGTATCCTAACCATATACCCAGCAAGAAAATAAAACTGGAGCTCACCAAACAACTGTAGGTCTATGCCTCAAGAAGACACCAGAAACAAAAAATGTCCATCAAAAGAGGAATTATTAATCCGACAGCACCACTCGATGTAGAAGAATTGATGGAATTAGAACAGTACCATTGAACAAATACCAGGTAATGAGTGTGTCAGGCAGCGTTAATCGGTAGATATTAAAATTAGAGAGCAATAGTAAGAAAAGAGTATTAACGGTCCCACGGTCACATGACAGTCATTCATTACAAAAGGAAGAATAATATCTCCAATAGAAAGACTTAGCAGCATGGGGCTGGAGAAGCAGCTTAGTGCTTAAGGCACATGCCTGTGAAGCCTAAGGACCAAGGTTCAATTCTCCAGGTCCCACATAAGCCAGATGCACATGGTGGCACATGCATTTGGAGTTTGTTTGCAGTGGCTAAAGAGCCCCGGCGTACCCATTCTCACTTTCTCTCTCCCTCTCTCTGTCTCAAATAAATAAATTAAATTAAATTAATGTTTATAAAGAAAGACTTATCAGGGCTGGAGATATGGTTTAGCAGATAAGGCACATGCCTCCAAAGCCTAAGGACCCCAGTGCGAATCTCCAGGTCCCACGTAAGCCAGATGCACATGATGGCCACATGCGTCTGGAGTTCATTTGCAGTAGACAGAGGTCCTGGCACACCCATTCTCACTCTTTTCTCTCTCTCTCTCTCTCCCCCTCTCTGTCACTAATAAATAAAAAAAAATAAATAAATAAAATCTTTTTTAAAAAAGAAAGACTTAGCAAACATCACCTTGTCCGAGTGACCTGAGTGAATCCCTAACCATGAGGCATCTTAGCTTCAGGTATCTCCTACCATGATGTCCTAGGAGGTCCCCTGACTAATGATGTCACCTCAGTCTAAAACCAAGAAGATAGCAGATGAACCCAAACCGATGCGTATTCCACAAAATAAACTGACAAGAGCCCTTGAAAAGGTGGGGCAGTGTCCACTTGTCATCCGGGCACTGGGGAGGTGGAGGTGGACACAGTAGGATCCCTGGAGCTTGCTCTCCAGCCACGCTACCTTACTTGAGAAGCCCCAGACCACTGAAAGACCCTATATCCAAAAGGTGGGTGATACTCCTGAGGAATAACAGTCAAGGTTGTCCTTTGGCCTCCACACACACATGTGCACACATGTGAGGGTGCATCTGCACACACGTGCATACACGCATATATTTCTAATATATACTAGAAAAGAAAAATAAAGAGGTCATACAATTTATTGCGAGGTTGTTCTTTCATAGATAATAGAATTTGGAGACCTGCTAAACTGAAAAGTTCAGAAAAATTCACCAATACTAAAATGTGTTTCAATGCTTAAAAATGAGTAGCTTTTTTTTCTCCATTTGGTAGAATCTAACTCAAGGGTATTTCTTCTTTTAAATGGGTGTTCCTTACACGTAGTGATGGGCCTCATAAAGACATTTTCACACAAGTATATCATATGCTTTGACCCACTTCACCCCCTCAGCAAAATCTTTGTTGCTCTCTTAGCAACTTCCCCGCTCATCTCTCTAGCTGGGTAGGTTGTTCAAATCAGCAAGAGGGCCAGCTGAGGCTCTCAGCAGATCTGGGATTCGGTTGTGCTGCTCTGATTCTCCGGGCAGCTGTTAAAGCTGTAAGCTGTTTGATAGGAAGTCATTTGCTAAGCTCTGTGAACCCAGCTATAGTGGCAGAAGGACTCCGCAGTGGCTTGAAAATGAGAAGTGGAGGATCACGCATGTTGCCTGATATACACAAAGGATTCAGCTTACAAGCTGACTGACTCCATTAACCACATTTCTTAAGACAGAAGTAAGTTTTTCTTGAGTTTGCACAGTAGCAAATAGCAAAAGCAGGCTGTGGAAAAGACCCCCAGATGTGGACTCAGAGCCTTGATTTCATTCTTTGCATGTTTCAAGGTGAGATTAACTATGTGTATGGAAAGACGTTCTCTCACACAGACAGGGACAAGTAAGTGTGTAAGAAGTGGGCTGAGCTCAGGGCTCTGTCCTCGGTCACGGGATCTGTTCCTTCTGCAACACACCTCTAACATGGTGGGTTGGAATTCAGTCATTCTAGTCATCACCTTCTGAATATTGGGTGCCCAAGTTACATCATGAAAGGTTGTTAAGAAATATTCTTTTAATTTTGTTCTCTCTTTTTTGATAAATGAGGTTATAGAGTGGCATGGAGATGTCTTGAATGGGGTTACAACTTGATTCGAGCAGAGGCAGGAACCACTAGGGTTACATAAGGAGTTTAGTATGTGTTCTTTCCCTGTAAATGGGATTGGTGAGATCCCTTGAAAATTACAGGCTTGGGTTGGAGAGATGGCTTAGCGGTTAAGGCACATGCCTACAAAGCCTAAGGACCCAGGTTCAATTCTCCAGGTCCCACATAAACCAGATGAACATGATGGCGCATGTGTCTGGAATTTGTTTGCAGTGGCTGGAGTCCCTGGCGCACCCATTCTCACTCACTTGCTCTCTCTCCTTCTCTCCATCTTAAATAAATAAATAAATAAATAAATAAATAAATAAATAAATATCTTTTAAAAATTGACCAAAAAATAAGAAAGAAAGAAAGAAAGAAAGAAAGAAAGAAAGAAAGAAAGAAAGAAAGAAAGAAGGAAGGAAGGAAGGAAGGAAGGAAGGAAGGAAGGAAGGAAGGAAGGAAGGAAGGAAGGAGAGAAAAAGAAAATTACAGGCTTGGGCTAGAGAGACAACTTAGCAATTAAGGCTCCTGCCTGCGAAGCCTGAGAACTCATGTTTGAATTTCCAGGCCCCACATAAGCCAGACACACATTGATGCAAATGTGTAATGTTGCACTTCTGCACGAGGGGCACAAACATCTGGAGTTCATTCACAGAAGCTGAAGGCCCTGGCATGTCCATTCTCTTTCTCTCCTCCTCTCTCTCTCTGTCTCTCTGTCTCTCTCTCTCTGTCTGTCTCTCTCTCTTGAAATAAAAAAAGAAAAGAAAGAAAGAAAGAAAATTTCAGGCGTATAGCAGGGAAGGGAAAAAGGCCTTACACAGTTGTTAATTGTGCTGGAAGTCTTGGTTCCCTGCTAGCAAAGGGCTTCAACCAGACTCCATGGTAAGAGGCTTCTTCTACCTTCTCATGTCCCATCATTCTCCCTGTCTTTCTATCCTGCTGTGTTCTCAAAGTATTTGGTGGCTGCCTGACACTCTAGTCAAGAATATATAGGACAGGGGAAATTGCTGTCTTCTCTGGGGGACAGTCTGGCAAGAACTTTGTTTAGTGGTTAAATGCACCTGGATTTCACAGACAGTCACACTTGGATTCATCCCTTCAGCCAATATTTATTGAGCATCTATAATGGGTTAGTCTCTGTTGGAAGTTCTAAAAGACAAATAGCAGAGAACAGTAGAGATTCCCTGCCCTTTTACAGACCTCCTTCCAGCTTAGGAGGCAGATAATCAACAAACAAGGCAATAAATATGTAACGTAAAGACAGCAAGCGTTAGCACTTGTCTCCTGATGGGACGCACTGAAGACACAGTATCACTTCTGTGCCATTTCCTCCAAAATGTAAAATGTGAACTGAATTGTGAAGACACAGAAGACAAGTTCCTGTGAAAACACATTTTACAAGATAGTGATTCTGTACTCTTTAAAAATAAAATGAAAATGTCTTAAAAGACAAAGAAACCTTTAGACGCTATTCTAATCCAAACGGGACTTAAAACACATAAAAAATAAAAGATAAGATACTGAGGATAATTTTTTAATACTCCATGAGATATTAGTACAGTTTTCAAAATCTGAGTATGATTCATACATTGTATTTATGTTAATTTATTGAGTTTATATAATGAAATACTTTTGATCTTAAGAAATATACACCCAAGAATTTAGGGATATAGAGTAGCTAGGCCTGTAACGTACCTCCTAATAACAATGGCAATGACAACAATGATCGTATTTACAGGTCAAAGGGAACGTGAGACAAAGCATCTCTATCATACGTGCCAGCGCCCAGGAAGCGTTACGCAGGAAGCGGCAGAGTCAGACTAAATATGAGCGCTGCTCTCCCTGCTAGTCGGAGAACCTACTCTAGGGAAATGACGGTACACAGGGAGGAGACTCAAAACTCAACTCATCAAAGCAGAAAATGAGGGGCTGCCAAGACCTCACATGAAAGTAGACTTCTAAGACACCCCCCAAGGCTCAGGGAACATTGAAAACAGGGGTCGGATGCACTGTAAGAGCCGCAGGCTGAGAAGGGGTATTGCTGGACACTGTCCTCCTGACCCAAACCAACCGGTGTGTTCATGACCCTACATGACCACTGATGGTCCACTGAAGAGGGTCCTCAGGAGAATGGGGACAAGGTAAAGGGGACATAAAAGCAAAACCTGATAGCGACAGAACCATTTGCAATATGTCCATATATTAAAGTTCTCCAAAAAATTTAAGTAAAAACATATTAGGAAATATTAATAAGTGGTCAGTCATGATAAATGACAGAATTCATTGACCTATTCTTGCCAGGGTTCAAATTAAAAGGCTAAACATGAGCCGAAGGGATGGCTTAGCAGTTAAGGTGTTTGCCTGCAAAGCCAAAGGACCCAGGTTTGATTCCCCAGGACCTACGTTATCCAGATGCACAAGGGGGCGCACGCGTCTGGAGTTCGTTTGCAGTGGCTGGAAGCCCTGGAGCACCCATTCTCTCTCTCTGTCTTTCTCTCTCTCTCTCTCCCTCTTTCTTGGTCAAATCAATCAATAAATAATAATTTTAAAGGCTAAACATAAGATAATAGTACTAAGCACTCTGAAAAGTGAAGTGGGATAGAGTCAGGGCTGCGGGAGGGATTTGAAGGACGTGAGACTTGAGCAGACCCATGAAGGGAAAAGCCTTGAGGCAAATACACCAACAGAGGAGAGGCCGTGACAGTGACGCCCTAGCGTGAACCAGGGAGAAGCCAGAGGGGCCAGCAGGGAGAAGAAAGAGAAGGAACCATATGGCCAGTAGTCAGGTCACAAAGGGTGTTGGAGCCCATTGAAAGGGAGATTAGGGGCTGGAGAGACGGCTTAGTGGTTAAGGCACATGCCTGTGAAGCCTAAGGATCCAGGTTCAATTCTCCAGGACCCACGTAATCCAGATGCACAAGGGGGCGCATGCATCTGGAGTTCATTTGCAGTAGCTGGAGGCCCTGGTGTGCCCATTCTCATTCTCTCTCTCTCTCTTTCTCTCTCTCTCTCTCTAATAAATAAATAAGAAGAAAGGGAGATTAGGTGATGGGATACTATACTGTTAGATGCAGAGTGAAAAAGTATGTTGGTCTGACTTCTAATTTACATAATCCCAGATGTCCACTTTGTAGAAAGCAGAGTACAGAACCACAATATAGTCGCTCTGTTTATGCAGAGAGAGAGGCCTTGGGGAGGCAACGGTTCCCAGTGTCAGACTGGACTGCGGTGATGGTAGATGGAGGTATGTGAAGTGGGGTTGATTCTGAGTACCTGTATCACTAATGTTAACATCTTATATGTATCTGATGAAATATCTTTGAAACTTTTTTTTAAAGATATTTGACTATTTGACTAGGGGTCTGGAGAGATGGCTTAGTGGTTAAGGTGCCTGCCTCCTAAGCCTAAGAACACTGGTTCAAGTCTCCAGCGGTTCCAATCTCCAGGTCTCACGTTTAGCCAGATGCAAAATGATGCAAGGGCGCAATGCTGCACTTGACCACAAGGGGACGCACGCATCTGGATTTCGTTCACAGCAGATGAGAGACTGCTGGCGCACCCATCTCTATCTGTCTTCCTCTCCCTCTCTCTCTGTCTCTTTCTATCTCTCTCCAAAAAAATAAATAAATAAATAAAATAAAACAAAACAAAATATTTGACTAATGTGCTAGGTAGTGTTTGAAGTACAGGGGAGAAATTGGAGTCAGAGAGGCTGCCTTTTAACCCAGAGAAAATGATGAAGTGTTACTACTTGGAGTCTGTAAAAGGAGAACATGAGGGGGAAATTGCTGCATGAGGCTCTTGAGAGAACAAGGGTCCGCAATTCACAGATCTTTTTCCATAAGACTCTGATAGCTTTAAATGACCTGTGAAGATCCCACTATGAGCCTCAAGTCCCGGTGCACCCTAGAGAATACAGGAGGGGAGATCCAAGTGAAACACGTGCTTCTTGTGACATCCAAGACCCCACTGTGCAACCAGGCTGGTTCATACGTCTGTGAGAAGCAACCTGAGTGTGGTGGAGAACGTGCTGGAACCTGCTCAGAGCAGCACTCCCTCTCTCTCTCTCTCTCTCTCTCTCTCTCTCTCTCTCTCTCTCTCTCTCTCTCTCTCCACCCATGATAACAATATAAACACCCTGGAATATGATGCACCTTCCCTTGTATGTCTGAGACCACCTCAGGGCTATACACTCATTTCATTAGTTAAGGCTACTCACTGCCAAACCACCACCGAGGATCTTCAGCCTTCGTTATTCACGTTGCCTCTCTTGTCCCCTTTCGACTTGGGTTGTGAACTCTTAGTTTGGTTTTAGAACTCAGGGGGAAGAGGAAAACTCTCTTTTATATCCTTATGTTTCAAATCTTATGCAAAAGTCTTCTATGGCGCATGCATGTGTGCATGCGCCCTGGGTTTTTTTATTATTATTATTGATTACCAATCTATAATTATCCTGTGTGCCGAGTGCACCCAGGGTTCATATACACATCCCCTGCCTGACTCATGCGCTTGCAAAAATATGTCATGAAGGGAGAGATAAGGGTCTCCTCACAGATGCAAAGGGTCAGAGTTGGAATGGTTTTGAGAGGAGAAGGTAACAGAGGAGAGGTTTTCAAATCAAAGAATACTGGCTTTGGATACTGGAAGAAAATGGGATTCAAGATGGCAGAAATGAGGACTCAGGGCTGGAGAGATGGCTTAGTGGTTAAACGCTTACCTGTGACGCCTAAGGACCCTGGTTTGAGGCTTGATTCTCCAGGACCCTCATAAGCCACATGCACAAGGGGGCGCATGCATCTGGAGTTCGTTTGCAGCGGCTGGAGGCCCTGGCATGCCCATTCTCTCTTCTCTCTCTCTCTCTTTCTCTACCTGCCTATTTCTGTATCTTTCTCTTTTTCTCTCTCTCAAGTAAATAAATAAAAAATAAAATATTTTTAAAAGAATACTGTTATTAAAAAAAAGAAGTACTCAAAATCTTTGTCACCCCATCCCCACATTTATTTTATTTTATTTTTATTTTAGAGAGAGAGAGAATTGGCATACCAGGGCCTCAGCCACTGAAATCAAACTCCAGATGCTTGTGCCACCTAGTGGGCATGTGCGACCTTGCGCTTGCCTCGCCTTTGTGCGTCTAACATGGGATCTGGAGAATTAAACGTGGGTCCTTAGAGACCCACCACCTTCACTGCTAAGCCATCTCTGCAGCCCGCACCCACCCCCCATTTAATGTGGAGAGCTCAAGCATGAAAAGCAGACAGTTCAGTCACTCCGCTGTCCGCTCAACACGAAGCCCCTCTCTCATGCCAACCACCGCACTTGCGGGTAAGGATCTGGAAATGAAAAGAACAGTCCTTCCCTCTGTGTAAGAGGTAAGAGCGGGCAGAGTGGCACTTGTACCATACTTGGCAACAGACCACTATGGGCATGATCCCTACCAACACCTTCCCTCAGCAAGATTGTAGTGAGGACTGTATACGTACTTGCTAGAGATGTGATAACAAGATCCCACAGACAGGATGACAGCAACAATGGGTTTACACTCCCTCCATGATGGAGGCTGGAAAGCCAAGATCACAGTGCTTGGGTTCCAGGGGCTGGAAAGGTGGCTCAGTGGGTAAAGCGTTTACCATACACACAGAAGGGCCTGGGTTTGGATCTCCATCCATGTGAAAAGGTGGGGTGTGGCAGTGTGTGACTGTTACCCTAGCAGTGAGACCAGAACGTTCCATAGGGCTTATTAGGTAGCTGGTCTAGCCAAATCGATGAACTCTAAGTTCAGTGTAAGACCTTGTCTCAAGAAAATAAGGTGGAGGGCTGGAGAGATGGCTTAGCGGTTAAGGCATTTGCCTGCAAAGCCAAAGGATCCTGGTTCAATTTCTCAGGACCCACGTAAGCCAGATGCACAAGGGGGTACAAGCGTCTGGAGTTCATTTGCAAGGGCTGGAGGCCCTGGCATGCCCCCCTTCTCTCCCTCTCTCTCTCTTTCTCTCTCTCTCCCTCTTTCTTTCTCTCAAATAAATCAATAAAATATATTTTTTAAAAATAAGGCAAAAAAAACATAAGGTAGAGGGTAAATGAGGAAGACGCCTGATATTAGCCTCTGGCCTCTCAAATGTACACACGCACTCACACACACACTCACACTCACACACACGTCCACACGCATAGGGACATGTACTCAAACCACACCCATATACCCACACTCCCCCACACACAACATTACATTCTTCTGAAACCTCCCTCAACGTGCCTTGCAGAGGGCTGCCTTCTCCCAGTGTCCTCACGTGGCCATTCCTCTCATGTGGTCAGGTCTCCTCTTCTTATAAGGATACCAGTTCAGACCGGTCTCGGGCACACTCTAATGGCCTCATTTTGACTTTAATTATGTCTGTAAAAACCCAGATGTCCAAACATAGCCATATTCTGAGGTACAGGATGGGCTGGTGAGACTTCAGCGAAGAATCAGAGAGGACACAATTTAGGCTGCAGCCGGTAACTGCTGTTTACAAGACAGGGCCTCGTCAGCAAAGCTCAGCGTTGAGCTTAAGTGTACATCGCTTTATTGTACAGTGCACCGGCTCCTTAGGCGGCAGGTGCACTGAATATGTGAATCGGGTTCCAGAAAGGCCCGCAGTGACGTGGTCTCAAGGCTGACTCCTTCCTTCACTGGTCCACGTCAACCGCAAGAACACCTCACCAAGCAAGAGGGAACCAGCCACAGCCACATGTGCTGGGGCACAGCTTCCGCAGCATTGGACATCTTGGCTTCACTACCCCTGAGAGCCCAAGTGGTCTCCGAAGTCATACCTGCAGTCCAATAGTAGCGCTGGTCAGAAAGGGCCTCCCTTTGACAGGACATAGGGCCGGGAAGTGTCATTGACGCACAATCTATCCTAACCCAGGCGGCTGGCTTTCCCAAGCTTTCCTTCTGGCTCACTTGACAATGAGTCCTTATGCCTGCATCTCAAGGACCAGGGTAGACTGGGCTGGTGATTTTGAAAAGAAAAAGGAAACGGGCTTCTGATGCAGGTTTACCCAACCAAGCAGTCTCTTATTCACAAACCTCTTCGATAATTACCCTTACATGTATCTTCACTTGCCCTTTCCAGCCCAGCTCCCGCACGGCCACCACCACCATCGACCCACCCTTACCTAGCGTCTACCGGCATCTATAAACCTGAGGACCTCCCAGGCCCCAGTAGGACTTCACACTGTGTTTCTTTCTTTATATTTTGGGATTGGTCCTTTAGGTTCCATCCTTCCTCCCCAGGCGGCTCCTGGAGACATTCTTTCTGGAAACACAGGTTCTCCTTCTGATAAGGGACTTCTGGGGGTGCTATGACTGCTCTGTGTGGCTACGATGACATCATACTCAGGACACAGAACGAAAGCCATGCTCCCCAGCTCCACGGTGTCCAGGAGTAGCAGGTGTGCAGCAGGGCTTTTGGAAAGTTAAGTGAATGAGACGATTCCTGAGTGCCAGCACTCTGCCAGGGACTCTGAATGTTTTTTTTAATATACTTTATTTATTTATTTATTTATTTATTTATTTATTTATTTATTTATGAGAGAGGGAGGGAGGGAGGGAAAGAGGGAGGGAGGAAGAATGGGCATGCCAGAGATTCCAGCCACTGCAAACAAACTCCAGATGCATGCGCCCCCCCTTGTGCATCTGGCTTACATGGGTCCTGGAGAGTCGAACCGGGATCTTTTGGCTTTGCAGGCAAACGCCTTAACCTCTAAACCATCTCTTCAGCCCATTGAATGTTGTTGTTTTTTTTTTAATCTTATTTAATCCTCACAGTAGACCTGAAAGGAACCGTTAGGATCTCATTGTATGGGTAGGGAAGCTGTGCCTCACAGACATGAACTAACATTCCTACAGTCACCCTGGTGAAGGCCAGCAGAGCTATGGGCACCTGGCTGCGAAGCAGGGAGCCCTCCACTGTCCCGTATTCTCTAACAGGAGATGCTCTTCTGCCCCTGCATGCTCTATGACTCCTTGGAATGCTTGCTCCCTCCATGCTAAGGAGCTCACCGTCTGTACCGCAGACACCTTGTATCAGACAGCTTTCTGTCGCGTTTTCTTCATCTATACAATGAGTATCACACTGGCTTTGGTGAGCTCAAAGGAACATTTCATGGAAAAGCATGTTAGAGTGTGTGTGAAAAAGTGTGTGTGTGTGTGTGTGTGTGTGTGTGTTGCTCTAACCAAAAAGTTAGATATTATCTTCTTGACATTATCATTGAACAATATAGTGCCATGCTGGCTTAAATTATACAGATAAGGACTATTTTCGGGGAAGCACACATACACACACACACACACACACACACACACACACACACCTCCTGCCTTATCAAGAACTCCAGAGAGAAAGAAGCTGATAGTCTGCAGTCCTGTCATGGAGAGGAATGGACAAGAGGTAGCTAGGACGTAAACACACTGCATTCTTTGCTTCCAGCAAGTGAACTTGGGACTTGGGAGCCCCATGGAGACTTCTCTGGGGATGACAATGCAGCAGTTGGGCACCTGGAGAGGTCGGCCCTTCCCCATGGGTCTCTGATGTTCTCCGCCTGCTCCTCTGTGCATGCTGCTTTCTCCAGAGCTGGCTCCCGCTTTGTGGAGGACCTGCAGCGAGTAGCTGTCAAGGTCACCTGCAGCATACCCACCCACAGGCCCAAACACACCTCCTGTTGACATTTCCCAATCCAGCCCTCACACCCAGTGCCCTCCAGGCCAGGCTTTCAGAATAGATTTGTTAACGACTGAGGGGGCCCTCTTGAAGTACAACACGATTTCTGTGGGGGGCCTCTGAGTGCTGGCACATGTTCTGCTCACACCTGTGTCGCACATCTCAAATGAATGCACCTGTATCCCCCCTGTTGATCTTCTCCACCCATCAGTCAGTCATTTGACACATGCAGATAGAGGTTATGAGCTTGGGCTCTGAAGTCAGACTGCTATTTGGTTCTTATATCAGGTCTATGAAATTTTAGTTGGGCACGAAACTCAGCTTCTCTCTACCACTGTCTCCTTAGCCAGAATGACGGGGCTGGGGAAGAGATACCTACCTTGAAGTTACCTTGATAGGTACCTAGCCTTGAGATATTTATGTGAAAACAAAGGAAAGAGTCACTTAAAATACCTAGGCAGGGGCTGGAGAGATGGCTCAACAGTTAAGGTACTTGCCTGTGCAGCCAAAGGACCCAGGTTTGATTCCTCAGTAAGCCAGATGCACAAGGGGGCGTATGCATCTGGAGTTTGTTTGCAGTGGCTGGAGGCTCTGGTGCACCATTCTCTCTCTGTCTGTCTCCTCTCTCTCTCTCTCACTCTCTCTCTCTCTCTCACTCTCTCTCTGCTTGCAAATAAATCAATAAATAAAATAACATAATTTTTTAAAATGCCAAGGCTGGAGTCTTGCATTATCGTAACACTCTAATAAGTATTTGCTAATGTAGAGAAGCAAAAGGAGAAGATGGAAAGGCAGTCTACCAGCTAGGGACATACAGGAGAGAGAAGCCACCGACAGGGAGGGCCTGGCAAGGTCCCAGAGAATTCAGCATCCTGGGAGAGCTACAGCACCTAGGCTGAGCTTTCAGAACAGGTTTACTGACAACAGGCATACTGAAGTTGACGTGGACCTCCCAGGAAGAACAAAGGCACCGAGGGATGATCCGGGTCTGCTCTAGCTGTGTCCATGTGCAAAAAGAGGCAAAAGAGGGTGACTAGAGATGATGTTAAATGAGTAGATGGTGCCTTAACCATCAGGATGGGTCTCATACCCCATAACAAGGAGCTTTGCTATTATGTAGAAGCAAGGGACACTCTCACAATATTCAAACGGTCAGTGATGGGTTGTAAAGTCGATCACATCCCTCCAAGTTGAAAAGAAAGCCCTTAACTGTTCCAGTCCCCGTTGATGGTTCCCTTCCCTGACGGATAGCGTAGGCAAGTAATCAAGTCCTCTGTTTACCACTTGATAACATAAACACATATCACATGTCTTTCAGCACCGGGACCCGCCTCTATCATTAATTAGACCTTAGACTTCCCAAGGGCGAACTCTTCGGTCTTCTGTAAGACTCGTTATCCTGCCTTGTCAAAGTTGAGTGGGCTTTGAAAACACTGGATTCATCCTTCTGGTTATTAGAACCCAAGCCAAGAGGTTTTAGGGCTTTGCTAGAGACGATGCAGTTGTGGGGGACAGAAGCCTCAGTCAGTTCTCTTCACTAACCATTGATTTACCAGGATGTTCGTTGACAACCGGTGTCTGCAACTAGCTGGGACAGAGCCAGGGAGACAGTAGACACAGGAAGGAGATTTCTGACTTTGAAGTCACTGTCTGAACCAGAGTGAATCAGACCTGGAATGCATTGTGCTTGCTGTGAGATAAATTAGATCGTGGGTGGGTAAAAACCGTGGTGAGAAAGGCTTTTTTCTCATCACAGACAGTGCATTTCTCAAGACCCCAGGGCACACTCTCTGCCCATCAAGCCTTGGATAAGTGCAGGAAGTGCTCTGGCAAACCACAGCATCAGCCAGAGTTGGAAGAGATCTGTGCGTCATCTGCATGGCTGATGGAGGATGAAGGGGAGTGGGTCTCCCAGGCAATGACTGAGAACTGCTAGGCTGCCACGTGCCAAGTAACTCATTGCCTTCAGGCTTGAATAACGTCTTTACAGGAAGAAAGGAAACAGTGAGGATTTCAAGTGAAGACAGAACTATTTTAGAGAAGGTTAAATGTAGAGAGAAAAAACGGTGTGCATTTTATTATTTTATTTATTTATTTTATTTTCCTTGTTTATTTGAGAGAGAAAAAGAGGTAGGGGGGAGGGAGGGGAAGGGAGAATGAGTGCACCAGGGCCTCTAGCCACTGCAAAGGAACTCCAGATGAATGTGCCACCTTGTGCATCCAGCTTATGTGGGTCCTGGGGAATCGAACCTGGGTGCTTAGGCTTCACAAGCAAGTGCCCTAACCATTAAGTCATCTCTCCAGCTCAGGTGTGCATTTTAATTCATCAAAGAGGTAGATCACATACAAACATTAAGCGTGAGATGTTTGCTTGTCACAGGTTCTCCGATGACCCTGTTTGAAATTCACTTTCAGAGGTGAAAGCTGCTGGGCTATTGGTACCTTCTTAAATAGGCAAGAAGGTGTTCCAGAGACATCTGACAACATAGTTAAACACCCACAGCAGGAAACTGAGCTATGTACCCACAGGAAGCATGCTCCTCCTGAGCCGCTGATAGTTTGGGCAGAATGGTTTAGCACCATGCTTTCCCACACAGTTCAAACTTGAGGTCCTAGCTGCAAAGATCCAGCACACACTGGCTCATCAGCTATATTGCAACTGAAGAAAAGACTGGGAAGCCAGGCGTGGTGGTACGCGCCTTTAATCCCAGCAATCGGAAGGCAGAGGTAGGAGGATCGCCATAAGTTCAAGGCCACCCTGAGACTATGTAGTGAATTCCAGGTCAGCCTGGGCTAGAGCAAGACCCTCCCTCAACAAAACAATAAATAAATAAATGAAAAGAAAGACTAAGAAATAAATGTATCTGCATTATAGTCACCTTCAGGATGAATTCTCTGTGCGATCTTTGGGACATCCAATTTCTGGATTTCCTAACTCACTATCATGTGCCGTTCAGCGTGGAAATCACGTAGATTGGAGCCAAACTTCCCAGTGGCACCAGGATAGCAATGAAGCTGAGTTGAAGAGTTGTAGGCTGAGAGTGGGCTGCTTTCTCCCCAACATTCATCTCACTTAAGGAACTTTAGAGCCAGATGTACCTATATGTTGAGCATCATTCTAAAAATGACTGGCACTTAATTTGGAGTAAGGTGCCAAGTCTCTGTTTTCTCATCTATAAGATGAGGTAATGACCAGAAACAGACGCCGCGTGCCTCCCTACTACCCTGCCTGCCGCTGCGCCTTGTTCTTGGGTGCAGCCATTCTCCTCCACCTCTAAGCTGGTGGCTTTTTTCCAGCTTCCAATACCTAATCCCTCTGTTCATTCCTTCTCACTCAGGACACAGACTTGCTCTGTTTCCATAATGGAAATAAGAACAGTCCAATGGTCCACATTGGGGCTGGAGAAATGGCTTAGTGGTTAGCATGCTTGCTCATGAAGTCTAAGGACCCAAGTGCGATTCTCCAGATCCCACGTAAGCCAGATGCACAAGGTGGCACATGCATCTGGAGTTTGTTTGCAGTGGATGGAGGCCCTAGCGTACATATTCTCTCTCTCTCTACTAAATAAATAAATAATTAATTTTAAAGGTCCACATTCAACTAACACTAACTTGGCCTGCTTGTTCATATTGCTCTCTTGAGGATAAAATAAATGTCTCATTCCAACCTGGAGGTAACCTCTTGTGTACTATTTCCACCTGATCTTGTCAACCCCAGAAAAGGGCTCCAACATGACCACCCTGTTGTGTATTATCAGATTAAAATCATATTGAAGTTATCTGCCATTTAGGCAACATGTGACAGATACCCTAGAGATGCTATGGCCCCCCTCCACATAGAGCCTCTTTTCAGAAAGCCGCTTCAGGGCACACTCCTCAAGTAAATTCTCCCTGCCCACTACATCTAACTAGAGGTTCCATGCAATCTGTTATAACTGGTAAATTCTCCCTGCCCACTGCATCTAACTAGAGGTTCCATGCAATCTGTTATAACTGGTAAATTCTCCCTGCCCACTACATCTAACTAGAGGTTCCATGCAATCTGTTATAACTGGTAAATTCTCCCTGCCCACTACATCTAACTAGAGGTTCCATGCAATCTGTTATAACTGGTAAGATCTCTCAAAGATTTCCCTTTGTCAAATGCAATAACCAATCCCTGAACCTCACATAATTAATATTGTTACTTAAGGATTAACTTGGTGCTATTGGATTTTCTGAGGGGGGGTTAGAAATCATTTTCTTCCCTTAACTTTCAAAACACCCCTAGGTCATCTCCTTCCTCAGCACCCTCTCTCTCTCTCTCAAGTTTTAATGTTCAATGTACCAGTTACTTTCTCGTGGCTGCGAACAAACACCTGACCAGAAGCAATTTAGGGAAGGAAAGAGATTATTTCCGCTTACAGTTTCAGAGTGTAGAATCAGTCCCTCATGGCAGGAAAAGCATGGCAGGAGCAGGAAGCCAGCATTATGACGTCACGCTGTTACATCCACAGAGAGGTAGAAGAGAGAGAGAGAGATTGAGAACAGCAAGTAAGACCAGGGTAAGAAACTTCAAGATGGGCTGGATAGATGGCTTAGTGGTTAACCGCTTGCCTGTGAAGCCTAAAGACCCAGTTCAAGGCTAGATTACCCAGTACCCACGTAAGCCAGATGCACAAGGTGACACATTCATCTGGAGTTCGTTTGCAGTGGCTGGAGACCCTGGCGCACCCATTCTCTCTCTATCTATCTGCTTCTTTCTCTCTGTCTGTCATTCTCAAATAAATAAATGAGCAAACAAAAAATGAAAGGAAAAAAAAAGAAACCCCAAGGTCCTCCTGCAGCGACACACTTCCTCCAGCAATGCTCCACCTCCAAAGGGCTCCTTAACCTTCCTGAACACCACCACCAAATGGGGATTGAGTATTCAAACACATGAGTCTAAGGGGGACGTTTTACATCCAGGATACCACACCTGTTCTCCACAGCCTTCTTTGCCTCTAAAATCAGAGTGTCCTGGATTCATCCTCACGTTGCGCCTCTCCAGGGCCCCCTGCCACTGCCTGCATAATGATTTCATCTGGTCTCACGGCCCTGTGTACCATATGGATGCTCATGCCCACCCTCCACCCGATACCCCAGCTCAGACCTTCCTCCTGAATCCCACAATCACACATCCACTTGCCAGCCTGGTGTCCCCACTTGAATTCCAAATAAGCGTCTCAAACCACACAGTCCTCATAGCAACTCATTTCTTCCCTGATGTTCTTTCTGCCTAATAAAGGGAACCTCAGTTCCCCCAAGTGCACCCATCTAAAACACTGGGATTAGGGGCTGGGATGATTGCCCTCGTGTGGGTCTGAGCTCAGATCCCCAGCACCTACATAAAATTCCAGGCATGGTGACAAGCACCTATAATCCTAGCACATGGGAGACGAAGACAGGCAGATCCCTGGCAGGATCGGTGCACTCTAAGTTCAGTGAGAGACCTTGTCTCAGAGAATAAGATAGAGGGCTGGAGAGATGGCTCAGCAGTTAAGGTGCTTACCTGCCAAGCCTGAGGGCCTGGGTTCAATTCCCCAGCACCCACATAAAGCCGGATGCACAAGGTAGCACATGTGTCTAGAGTTTCTTTGCAGTGACTGGCCCACCCATATTCATTCTCATTTTCTCTCTCTCTCCCTCTCTCTCTCTCTCTCTCTCTCTCTCTCTCCACATATATATATGTATATATATACTTTCGTGTGTGTGTGTATGTGTCTGCCTCTTTTTCTTTCTTTCTATCTTAAATGATTGAAAATAAAAACAGTAAGGTAGGGCTGGAGAGATGGCTTAGCGGTTAAGGTGCTTGCCTATGAAGCCTAAGGACCTAGGTTCAATTCCCCCAGTATATGTGTAAGCCAGAGGCACAAGGTGGCACATGCATATGGAGTTCATTTGCAGTGGCTGGAGGCCCTGGACCACCCATATTCATTCTCATTCTCTCTCTCTCTCTCTCTCTCTCTCTCTCTCAAATAAAACAATAAGGGCTGGAGAGATGGCTTAGTGGTTAAGGCACCTGCCTGCTAAGCCTAAGAACCCGGTTCCAATCTCCAATCCCACATTTAGCCAGATGCAGTGATGCAAGGGCGCAATGCCGCACTTGCCCACAAGGGGGCGCACACATCTGGATTTCATTCGCAGCAGCTGAGACTGCTGGCACACCCATTCTCTGTCTCCTTCTCCCTCTCTGTCTCTCTGTGTCTCTCTCCAAAAATATATAAAATAATTTAAAAATAAATAAATAAAATAAAATAAAACAATAAAATATTTAAAACAGGGCTGGAGAGATGGCTTAGCGGTTAAGGCACCTGCCTGCTAAGCCTAAGAACCCAGTTCCAATCTCCAGGTCCTATATTTAGCCAGATGCAAAGTGACGCAAGGGCGCAATGCCGCACTTGCCCACAAGGGGGCCCACACATCTGGATTTCATTCACAGCACCTGAGAGACTGCTGGTGCGCCCATCTCTATCTGTCTCCCTCTCCCTCTCTGTCTGTCTCTCTCTGTCTCTCTCCAAAAAAATAAAAAAATTTAAAAAATATTTAAAACATAGAAAGGTAAGAGTGACTGAGAAAGATACCCAGCATCAACCCGTAGCCTCGCCTCCCCTCTCTCTCTCCCTCTCTCTCTCTCTCTCTCTCTCTCTCTCTCTCAGAAAATCCTTGGAAGTACTCAAGTTCACATCCAACCCCTCAACAACCCAGTTCTACCTTCAAAAAATACTCAAAATTCCACCACCATAACAGTCGAAATCACTTCTCATTGGGACACTTTATCGTAAGCTTCTCCCGGCTGGTCTCCCTGCCTTGATCGTGCCCTCAAACCATCTGTTTCTTTCACACCTGCCAGCATGGCCTTTTAACTAACAGTCACCAGCTGTCACTCCCTTGCTCAGAACCACTGCCCTTAGGATGAATTCCACAGCCATTGCTAAGACTGACAAGCCTGGCTCGAAGCTACCATCCTTGCATCAGGGCCCTTGCTCACCCCCGCTGGACACACACCAACTCACTGGTGCTTCTCAGATACGTGGACACTGCTGGCATGTCCCGTTACCCACAATACTCTTCTATAGCGTCCCTCACATACCACTTCCTTCACAGCTCTGCTCAAAACGTCACCTGTCAAAGAAGCCAACCTTGTCATCTTCTAACGCCAGGCTCTGCTTTTATTTATTTATTTATTTATTTATTTATTTATTTTTTTGTAACCCATATACTCACCCAGTTTTATACTACATAATTTTTTTTTCCCTCTACCTACTAGGTTTAAAGACTTAAAATAAGCAGGATTGATTTTTGTTCCCAGGGGTCTTCCAGGAGGAACTTGGGTGGGCTCAGTCTCGGAGAGTATGGTTCCATAGCCTCCTCCACTCAATTTTTTTTTAATTTGAAAGAGACAGAGACAGAGACAGAGAGAGAGACAGAGAGAGAATGGGCGCACCAGAGGCCTCTCAGCTGCTATGAATGAACTCCAGATGTGTGTGCACATGTGTGACATTGAGTGCTTGCATCACTCCTCCATCTGGCTAAATGTGGGACCTGGAGAATCGAATGGGCATTCATAGGCTTCGCAGGCAGGCGCCTTAACTGCTAAGCCCTCTCTCCAGCCCCCAATTCAAATTTTTCAGAGGTGACTCTGTTCAAAATGAAACCCAAGCTCCTGAGGCTTTGTAAGCCCACGCCCTTGTATAAGTCAGAACATTCTAGGCCATGCCACAATCACAGTTCATATAACTCACGGCCTCTCCTTCTCTCTTGCTCCAACTTCTCTGGTAAGTTTGAGTTTAAGGACAGAGAAAATGAGACGGTCCTAGTGGGCCAATGTTCTTGCCCTCTCTGTGGAGGTCATTGCCTTCCTTTAGGCTAGTCTTTTCTAACAGACCATGGCCATTGTGGGCCCAGATAGGGTAAAAGACCCTGCAGGCACTCTCCATTGCATGGCTCCCTGGAGTAGAGGGCTGGCTTCACACAACCACACCCAACTCGAGGTGAGCAAAATCCCACCCAACACAGACACTGGGAGAAACATCACTGTGTCAGTAATGGACTTCGGTGTACAGAAAGCAGGCATGGGTACTGGAGAGATGGCTTAGTGGTTAAGCACTTGCCTGTGAGGCCTAGGGACTCTGGTTCAAGGCTCGATTCCCCAGTACCCACATAAGCCAGATGCACAAGGTGGCGCATGCATCTGGAATTCATTTGCAGTGCTGGAGGCCCTGGCGTGCCCATTCTCTCTCTCTCTCTCTCTCTCTTTCTCTCTCTGTCACTCTCAAATAAATAAATAAAAATAAACAATTTTTTTAATTTTAAAAAGAAAGCAGACATGGGCTGCTAAGATGGTTCAGTGGTAAAGGTGCTTGTACATATGTCTGTGGAGGCTGGAAGAATATCATGGGTGTTATTCCTCGGTGCTGTCCACATTTTTTTTCTGACACAGGAGCTCTCATGGACCCAGAGTTCACCTATTAAGTCAGACTGGCTGGCCAGAGAAGCACAGGGATCCACCTGTCTCTGCCTCCTCAGCACTGGAATTATAAGAGCATGCCACCACACCCGATTTTTGGCCCACTGATTCTCGGGATCAAACTCAAGTCCTCACACTGACACTGCAAGCACTTGACCGATTAAGCTATTTCTCCATCCTTAGGCTCTACTTTTTTTTCTTTTTTTTAATAAGAGAGGTTGAGAGAGAGAGAGAATTGGCACGTTAGGGCCTCTAGCCACTGCAATCAAACTCCAGACCTGTGCACCACCTCGTTCTGGGGAATTGGATTCTGGGGAATTGAACCTGCATCCTTAGGCTTCACAGGCAAACGCCTTAACTGCCAAACCATCATTCCAGTGCTGTAGGCTCCACTTTTAATGGCAGTCATGGCAAAGTGGCATGGGGGTGCAACAGGAAGGGAAACATGGCCTTCCCCTGGTGTGCCCCCAGCTCTATGAACACGGTCACTACCTGGTCTTCTGAGATAGAGGTGGGGTGGAGGTGGCAGGCTTGACCAGGCCACAGCAGCTTGTCTCAGGTATTATCAGAGCCTGGCCCTGCTGCATGGAGACTATTAGAGCCCTGAGCACTTCTCACCGGCAGCTTCAGCTACAGCATCGATGTCGATTCCAGGCAGGAGGAGAAACAGCTGGGGGTGTTCATTTACCAAATGAGACCACCTCAAAGATGAAGGACCCATTGAGAGTCACACAGCTTGTACATGGCCCACTCCATTTTAAAAAATATATTTTTATTTATGTATTTGATAGAAGGAATGAGACAGAGAGTGAGACAGAGACAGAGAGAGAGAGAGAATGGGCGCTCCAGGGCTTCTAGCCACTGCAAATGAACTCCAGATATGTGTGCACCCCCTTGTGCATCTGGCTTACGTGGGTCCTAGGGAATCAAACCGAGGTCCTTTGGCTTTGCAGGCAAGTGCTTTAACCGCTAAGCCATCTCTCCCCAGCTCCGGCCCACTCCTTTTATCTGGGTGGATTGAAAACTGGTTGCTGAAGGCTGGTGATGAAACACATAAGTAGTAATGAGAGTTTTGTTTTATTTTATTTTAAATTTATTGATATTTTATAAAATGGTTTGCACACATATTTCCCCCCTCCCCTGCCCCAATTCTGCCCAGCGTCTTCAGTGGGGTTATTGGGGTTCACTGTGGGGACCAAAAGGTCTCAGTTAGTCTCTGCAGGGATGGAGGAAACATGGTGTTTTGAGCTAATCCCATCCACCCTGAGCCTTGGTGGGAAAGAGAGAGATCGGATTTAGTGTCGCTTTCTCTGTGGACTCTGGATCTCTTTTTTTGATGAGGTTTGAGTGACCACTGTAAGCATGAGAGGTTTTGAAAGAGCCACAGTGGCAGCTGGCAGGGACAGAAGGAGGCCAGCGCAAGTGCAGACTTTCGCGGAGGCCCCAAGCGCAGAAGTGCTCACAGCAGAAAGCTAGCTTGTTTGTTTGTGGCGCTGGGGATCGAACCTAAGGTCTCACCCGTGCCTGGCAAGCCTTCTGTCACTGAGCTGAATGCCCAGATTTCTTTTTTATTTGTTTTTCATTTTGAGTGTTCTCTCAAAGCTATTCTGATCCTGTTCATATGTCCAAAATGAAGCAGGAAAAAGGTCTAGTTTGCTGAGGCTGAACACCCAAGGCAAGGCCACAGGAAACCCACACAGACAATTGAAACACTAATTTCCACAGACACATGCACAAACACCATACATGTGCACACACACATACAAACCACATCACACACGTATATGCACACACTGTACATATAAACATGCATACATGAATACACAACACTCACCACACATACTACACACCACAGATCACACATGCACACACACTACACACCACACATGCACAGTACATGCCACACACACAAAACATACACACACAAACCCACCCACCACATGCAAGCATGCACTCACACACTTGCACACACATGTATTTCCTGCCCACATGCTTCAGAAGCATGCATCATGGGAATAATTTAGCCGGGTTGGTGTCACATCAGACAGTGGCATTGTCTACTTCACTGCCCATGGAGACAAGTGGCTGCCAAGATGTCATAAGAGACAAAAGACACAACTGGGGCTTAAAGCCTAGGATTGCATAGATCATTTCCATTGATCCAAACTCAAAGGGAAAAAATGGTGTCCAAAACCATCGTCCTGGGATACTTTGACAGCACACTGGTGGGGCGCAAGGATGTAGAAGGGGGATGGAGGCAAAAGCAAGGTGTATGGGTTACTTGCACAATGCTGTGACAAAATACCCAACCGGAAGCTAATGACAGAAGGAGTTTATTTTGGCTTTAAAGATCCAGAGGGCAGAGTTCATTAAGGTGGGGAAAGTCTGGCAGGAGCAGGAAGGCAGCACCATCCCATCGCATTAGCAGGGAGGAAGCAGAGAACCGCAAGGCGGGACATCTCTGGGTTTGTCCCCAGTGACACCCCTCCTCCAGCAAGGATCTACCTCCTGAAGGTTTCACAACCTTCCTAAACAGCTGAGGTCCAAGTGTCTAAACCTATTGGCCTATGGGGGTAGGGGGCATTTTACATTCAAACCACCGCATAAGGGAAAGCCGAGCCTCTTTCCCACTAACTGGCTTGAGGCTACACGGGGGTGTAGGTAGGACACTGTGTTCCATCTCCACTAGGCACTGACCTCACCCTACACACACAGGGTACTCAGCAAAGCCTCCTGGGGCTGAGGCATGAGTGGGACAGTGCAGGGTGTGGAGTTGACCTCTACCCTAGCACAAGCCTGCATGACTGATCCACTGATCGTAAGAGAGACTGTTCTGTCATTGCATTGCAGCTCCAGAAACTAAAACGATCACTTTCTTTCAAGACCAAGAGCTTGCGGAGCAAAAGCGCCGACAACTTCTTCCCGCGAACCAACAGCGATGTGAAGCTACAAGCTGATGTGCTAGCTGAGGCCAGCCCCGGCCCCAGCCCACTGCCCATTCCTGGAAGCCTGGTGTCCACCCCTACCAGGGCTGGCTTGCACCCCGGTAGTGGCAAGGTCCACACCTTTCAGGAACATGTCTTCAAGAAGCCCACCTTCTGCGATGTCTGCAACCACATGATAGTGGGTAAGGCCTCGCTGCATCCCTGTAGGTGCAGTGCCCCTGGGAAGAGCCATGTGCCCAGGTCCAGGTACCTCCCATGCCATCGCAGCTCCTGAGAACTACATGGAGGAGGGTTGCTGGAGGGCTCTGGGGAAGAGTACTTGGGAAGGGGTGAGGGCTGAGCAAAGAGATTTAAATTGGTTGTGATTTAGTTATAGCAAAGACCTCAGTGGACCCCCCTAGGAACCCTGAAACACAATAATTGTTTTTATTATTTTATTTTTGAGAGAGAGAGAGAAAGAGTCAGAGAATGGGCGTGCCAGGGCCTCTCAGCCACTGTGAACAAACTACATATGCATGTGCCCTTGTTGGGGTCCCCCCCAAGGCCAGCTCAGGAGGGACAATAGAGTCTCAGCCGAGTTGGGGTGAGCAGCACAGAGTCACGACACAGACTCCGGGAGTTGGGTGAAAGCGGAAGCGAGAATCCACAAACTCATTTATTTAGCACAATGCACATAAGGGTTTAAGGGGCTGCTAATCCTTGTATGGGGTGGTCCCCTTTTTGTGACCAATGACAGCCTGTCTCTGGACAGGACATCTCGTAGCAGACTTCTCGTGAGCATGGGACTGTAACTGTTGTCACACCAAGCTTGTGCAGAACGCCATTTTCACAGAAGCCACTTCCTGTTTTCTTCTGCCATGCGGTCTGGCTAGGACCAGGCCTATATTGTGCCATACACGCCCTCTTGTGGCGCATGTGCAACATTACATGCTTGTGTCACTGTGTCTGGCTTATGTGGGACCTGGAGATTTGAACATGCATTCTTAGGCTTCACAGGCAAGTGCCTTAACTGCTAAGCAATCTCTCCAGCCCCACTATATTATTATTATTGTTATTATTATCATCATCATCATCATTATCTGGCCTATGTATACCTGCCTGAGCCTGTCCTTAAAGACAGGCAATAGAAACAACTTGGAAAGTTCGTTGGTTGTTTCCCCGACAGGCTAGTCTCTGTCCTCGCTGTAACTCTACACATCACCGATGACCAGCGTGGCCGGGAATGTGGAATGCTGCCCTCCTTTACCCTTACCCAGGCCTAGCCAAGGGGTGGGGTGTTCAAAACAGGAAACAATGTCAGTCCCATCACACCATATATGCAAGTCCCACCCTCATTGTCCCACAAGGGTTACCCACTCACATTCTTCTCTACTCTCTAGTACTCATTTTATTTTTCATTCAGGCAAGCCACATTGAGAAACTGGGCTTGTATTGTCATGGGTTTCCATTGTAACAGTACTAAAAACCTATCCTGAAACTCCAGCACAAAAAAAAATCTCTTAACTCTCCCTTGGGCATCTCCCCATCAGAAGGGGTCTGGGTGACCCCAATAACCCTCGGTCATTACGTCTTTTCTCATCTCTAGCACTCTTTCCTTGAGCCAGTAGCTCAGCCTCGTCATATCCCCTTCCTGGTAAGGACAAGTGGGCTTATACAAGGTCCTTAAGGCCTGGGGCTGAAGGCAGTGCACTGCGAGTTCTGCCGAATTCTATTGGTTGAGTGAATAAGGAGATGGGAAGGTCTAGTCCACCTCAGAGATGCTGGCCACCAAGAAAATGGCATAAGTACAGAGTGGAGGGGCATGGTTTAGCAGTCTGATCTTCTGTTAGGTGGCCACTGGATTCCTGATCCTCTTGCTTGGAACATTCTAAACTTGTCTTAGCGTTCCTATCTCGCCAACTCACATCTCCATCTGGAAGTATCACCTGGCCCTGGAGGCTAGCATAGGGTCTGGAAGGATACCTTCATGTTCCATGCTCAAAAGTACTCGGGCAGCCCAGACTTGCGCTTGGCTTTTATGAATGCCAGCCTTCCCATGGGCATTTCCACCAGGACTTGTCAAGACGGCGCTACTCATAACCCTGAAATAGCGGTGTTACACATCTATTTTAAATTTCACCGTGATGCTTGTGAAAAGAAAAGGAGCAAGTGTTTTTTTAAGAATGAGTAATGGAAATGTGTTCGCCTCTGAGGAATGTCACAGCCATTACCCCAAAGGGGATCCTAAGGATACCTTGAATATAGCAACAATGTTGTAAGACTGTATTACAAATATTTAAAAAAAAAAAAAAACCCTGTGCTAAAGAGAATTGCATAATTGTGCAGTGCAGGTCTCCTCAGAATGACATTTTCATGGTAGCTGCCTTTATATCTTGTTTTAATGTATGTTGTGCATGTTGTGTGTGGGGGGGAGTTGCTCATGTGTGTGTCTGTGTGTGTCTGTGTATGTGTGTGTGTGTATACACACATGTGTGCATGGATATAGGTGCGGAAGCCAGAGGACAATTTTGAGTGTTGTTTGGTCATGTGCTGTCCTTTTTTTTTTTTTTCCTCAGGGTGGCCTTGAACTCATGGCAATCCTCCTACCTCTGCCTCCTGAGTGCTGTGATTAAAGGTGTGCACCATCACTCAGCTTTGCTTGTTTATTTTTGAGGCAGGGTCTCACTCTAGCCCAGGCTGACCTGGTACTCACTCTGTAGTCCCAGGATGGTCTTGAACTCACATCCATCCTCCTACCTTTGCCTCCCAAGTGCTGGCCCAATGTTATGGTTTTGCTAGGCTTCTCTTTTCTTGGTAATTTGGCAAGAAAGAAAAGCTTTCTTCTTTCTTTCTCTTCTTTTTTTTTTTTGGGGGGAGAGAGACACAGAGAGAGACAGACAGAGAGGGAGAGGGAGACATAGAGATGGGCGTGCCAGCAGCCTCTCAGCTGCTGCAAACGAAATCCAGATGTGTGCGCCCCCTTGTGGTCAAGTGCAGCATTGCCCCTTTGCATCACTGCATCAGGCTAAACATGGGACCTGGAGATTGGAACCAGCATTCTTAGGCTTAGGAGGCAGGTGCCTTAACCGCTAAGCCATCTCTCCAGCCCCTTTTCTCTTCTTTTTTTTAAAAAAATATTTTATTTTCTTTTTTTCTGTTTTTTGTTTTTTTTTTTTTTTTTGAGGCAGGGTCTCACTATGGCCCAGACTGACCTGGAATTCACTATGTAGTCTCAGGGTGGACTCAAACTCACAGCAATCCTCCTACCTCTGCCTCCCAAGTGCTGGGATGAAAGGCAGGCACCACCACGCCTGGCTTTTTTTTTTTTTTTTTTTTTTTTTTTGAGATAGGGACAACATGTCAGGAGCTCAATACTCAGGTGAGACTATCGGGTCAGAGACCCCCTGTCTGTACCTCCACAGCACTGAGATGACAGGTGTATGCTACAGTGATGGACCTATTGACATGGGTTCCGGACATTGAACTCAGGTCTTCAGGCTTGCAAAGCAAGCAAATTACCAAGTGAGCTCTGTCCCCAGCCCCTGCTTTTTATCTAAAAGGAAAGACATGTTCTGTCAAGATGGCTCAGCGGTTATAGGCATTTGCTTGCAAAGCCTGATGACCTGGGTCCCATTCCCCGGTACCCACGTCAAGCCAGATGTGCAAAGTGAAATGAGCATCTAGAGTTTCTTTGCAGAGACAAGATGCCCTGGAGCCCCCAGGCCCTGCCCCTCCTTGCAAATAAATAAAAATATGTACAAAACCAAAAGGAAAAAGTAGCAAATCACATTTTTTTTTTCAAGGATGAAACAAAGTAAACCAGAGTCAGCTCTTTCTAGGAAAGCAGAAAGGAGCTCAGAGGAGCCATGAGGCTGGCAGAAGTAGAGTGAAAGAAAAGGCCAAAGGAGAGAGGTGAGAGGAGAGAAACTGCGAAGAAGCAGGGACAGTAAACACATTCTGCCTTCCCAAAGCTCTGTGGGTGTGTGTCTTTGTGGCTGTGTGTGTGTTGCTAATAATGGACTCCCACTGATCTGTCACTGTTTCTTTCTGTTTCCCTCCACTTGAGCCTCCTGTCTCAACATAAAAGGTCATCTTCATTTTCTAGATTCTAGGAAAAAGACCACCTGTTGTGATTCCCTTCGAATGACATTTTCCAAAACATATGAAAACTATTATTTTTTTCCTTTCAGCTGAGAAGCAAAGGTTGCATCATGGTGGCAAAGAAAAATCAAATATCATTTGTGCACTTTACAGCTGATAGATACTTCTTCCAAAGTAAAATTAATCTGATGTCGATGTCTCAGACTTATAGGGCAGAAAGTGTGCTGGCTTTGATCCTAGGTTCCCTATAAACTCACGTGTTCTGAATTCTTGGTCCCCAGCTTGTGGCAATTTGGGGAGTGGAGTCTTGTTGTGTGTCACTGGGGAGGGACTTTTGAGATTTTTAGCTGCTAGTTTTCCAATGCTAGTTGGCTCACTCTCTTGATGCCGTTTCCCAGCTGTTGTGGCAGAGGTGATGTCTGTCCTCTATTGATCCCATGCTCTCCCAGCCATCATGAAGCTTCCTCTTAACACTCTAAATACATTACTCCCAGCAGCTGCTTTGTGCCAACAATGAGAAGGAAACTGCAAAGAACACTCATAGCTGGTTTTACAAGGAAGTGTGTGTGTGTGTATGTGTGTGTGTGTGTGTGTGTGTGTGTGTGTGTGTGCATGCACGTATGCTTTCTTGATGCCTGTACCTTAAAGCTGAAAAGCCAAGCCAGGGATAGTGGCACACACCTTTAGTCCCAGCACTCGGCAGAGGTAGGAAGATCGCCATGAGTTCAAGGCCACCCTGAGACTACATAGTAAATTCCAGGTCAGCCTGAGCTAGAGTGAGACCCTACCTCGAAAAACCAAAACAAAACAATAAAGCTGAAAAGCCATGTGTCTGCCCTCCATAAGAACACTCACAAGTAAAAAGAGACCCATCATTGTCCATCTGTTTGTATCATTTTCCATCTGTTTGTAGTCCTCGTTTTGGACTTGATTCCTGAAGCTCCTCCCTCCCTAACATAGCCTCCAGCTGCTTGAGTTCAGTACGTTTAAGGGCATGTCCTTCAACTAGTCTAATCTTACCTCCAGGACTTGATACCATTTATCCTCATCCCTTTAAGTTAACCCCTCCCATTTTCTGTGGCAGTTATTTTTTCACTGCTGGGACAAAACACCACCCAGAAGCAGTTTATGGAAGGAAGGAAAGGATTATTTCCAGCTCACAGTTTCAAGGGGGAGGTTTCAGTTTAATTATGTCAGGAAAAGAAAACATGGAAGGAACAGACATCTAGGTGTTATACCTCCACAGCAGCAGGGAAGAAGTAGAGAAAGTGAGCTATAACACCCCAAGTCCCACACCCAGTGACACACCTCCCCCATCACCCAAAGACTCCATCATCTGGGCACTATATGAGGCTTAGTCACAAACACATGAGACTGTGGGCAGGGGCACATTTTACATTCAAACCAACACATTCTATCCCTGGCTCCCATAGACTCATGGCCATCTTATGACAGAAAATGCATTCAGTCCAACTTTAAAAGTCCCTGTAGTCACCCAGGCAAGTCAATAAGGTCAACACAACCTTTCATGGAGACACAGGGGATGTCCTAAGCCACATAGGTCTGTGAGTTCCAATGCTGACAACAGACTTCAGACGAAGACTTCAATGGGGAGAATTCTGAACTGACTGAGGTGCTTGGTCTGGTGAACACACTTCCTCCTCCAAGATCCACTGCTGCAACCTTTAAGCCTTGTCATTGATTCCATCTGTGGCATTATGTCTTTACATTAAATGGAGTGGGGTACTGAGTCCATGTGCCAATCTGCATCACTAAAATTTCAGGCACTTCCCACAGGTCAGTATGTGCCCTGACTGTGACTAACTCCATGACGAGTCTGCCCTCAAGGGACTCCACTTGTGTGATTACTGTCAGATACCTTATCAGGCTATTTTTTATATTTTATTTTTATTTATTTATTTGAGAGAGAGAGAGGCAGATAGAAAGAATCAGTGTACCAGGGCCTCCAGCCACTGCAACAAAAGAACTCCAGATGCATGTGCCACCTTGTGCATCTGGCTTACATGGGTCCTGGGGAATTGAACTGTGGTCCTTTGACTTTGCAGGCAAGTGCCTTAACCACTAAGCCATTTCTCCAGCCCTATCAGGCTATTTTTAAAAAATATATTTTTAAATTTTGTTTTAAATTTATTTATTTGCAAGCAGAGAGAGAGACAGAGAAAAGAGCAACACAGCCAGTGAGAATGGGCACACCAGGGCATCTAGACACTGCAAACAAAGCCACCCTGTGCATCTGACTTTACATGGGTACTGGAGAATTGAACCCAGGTCATCAGGCTCCACAGGCAAATGCCTTAACCACATAGCCATATCTCCAGCCCATATCAGGCTATTTTTAAATTCATCATATGGTTCTAGCTGGAGTTCACTGAGAACACACAGCCTATTGGATGGAATCAGATTTTATAAACCGATACTTAGCAACATGGTTAGATGTCATTGCCTAAGATAGCAAGTTTTGGGGCTATGGAGCTAGCCCCATCCATAAAGTGCTTACAGTACACACATAGAAACCTGAGCTCTAATCCCCAGCACCCACGTAAAATGCCAGACATTGCTGTATGCGCCTGTAATCCCAGTGCTGGGGAAGCAGAGAGAGGGAATCCCTGGAGCTTTTTAGCTAGCTAGTCTAGCCAAATGGGTGAGTTCTAGGTTCAGTAAGAGACCTTGTCTCAAAAAGTAGAGTGAAGCGTGACTGAGGAAGACCCGTCATCAACGTCTGGCCTCCACGTGCAAGTACACACATGTACACGCATGTATGGCCATGCACATGCAAACACATGTACATGCAAACTACGCATACATAATGTTTCAGTTAACTTTGCGTTGCTGGCAGAAAACACCCAACCATGAGCAGCTTGTGGGAGGAAAGGGTTGACTTTGGCTTCCTGACTGGAGGGGAAGCTCCATGATGGCAGGCAAAAGCAATGGCATGAGCAGAGAGTGGGCATCATCTCCAGACCAAACATAAGGTGGACAACAGCAACTGGAGAGTGTGCCAAACACTAGCAAAGGGAAGCTGGCTAAAACACCCATAAGCCAGCCCCCCCCAGCAATACATCACTTCCAGACTCCAATTCCCAAATTGCTAGCAGCTGAGGACCTAGCATTCAGAACACATAAGTTTATGGGGGCCACCTGAATCAAACCATCAAACATATACACATAAAAAAGTAAATAGGGCTAGAGATATGGCTTAGCAGTTAAGGCATTTGCTTGCAAAGCCTAAGCATTGCAGTTTGACTCTCCAGGTCCCACATAAGCCAGATGCACAAGGGAGCGCACACATCTGGAGTTTGTTAGCAGTGGCTAGAGGCCCTGGTGCGCCCATTCTCACTCTCCCTCTCTCTCTCTTTCCTTCTGTCTGTTTCTAATAAATGAATAAAAATAAAATCTTTTTAAAAAGAAATGTTTCAAGCTTGGCTGGAAAGAAGGCTCGGTGCTTAAGTGCACTTCCTGAACAAGCATGAGGGTCAACAGAAGCTGAGGCCACCCAACTTTGAACATCCAGAATGCACACAAACAAGCTGCATATGACCCTGCAGGTGTGCATGTGTGCAGCCCCAGTGCTGTGGGGAGTGGAAACTGGAGACTCGCTGCTGCTCACAAACAGCAAGCTCTGGAATCAGTGAGAGACTCCATCACACACACGTGCGTCACACACACACACACACACACAAATAGGTGAGGGCTAGAGGGGGACACGTGAAGTTTCTCTTACACACAGGGTACTATATCAACACATACCTATTCTGACTGCATCCCACTGCTCAAGCTAAGAACTTCTATAGAAAAAAAATATATATATATATATGGCATAAAAGTTAAATAAAAGGCAGGGCTGGAGCAAGCATTGAGAACTGAGTTCCAGTTCCCAGCATCCACATGAAATGCTAGGCATGGTGATGTGTGTCTGTAGTTCCAGCACTAAGGAAGATTCCAGAAGCTTTCTGGCTACTTTGTTTAGCCAACCCAGTGAATTCTGGGTTCAATGAGAGACCAAGATTCATGGAGAAGCAGTAGAGGAAGACTCCTGATGTTGATGTCTCAATTCCACGTGTGCACCTGCATACACAGGAAGGCACACACGTAAATACACATCAAAGAAAGGACAGTGTTTGCTCACCAGTGATGTTGCCTGTGGGGGGAGAAAAGCCAAAGAGACTGAGGGGAATAGAGAAAAGGAAATGTCAAGTCTGTGTGTTCTCAGACCGGAGCAGAGCCTTTAAGGCACTGGTGATCATTGAAGTGGACAAATGTTTTAGGGGCTGTATTGTAAATAAGAAAATAAAATGTTCTCTAAAGCCTTTCAGATGCATCCATCAGAAGCCTCCCTTGGGCCATAATGTTACCATATTAAAATGCCATACCCAGCTCTCATAATCTTGGCCAGTACAATCACTGAGCTCTGGTATCTATAGCTTAAAAGCTTTGCTACAGACAAAACTGCATTGCAGTGTCCAGCTCATCAGAGGCAAATGGCTCCTTTCTTTTTTATATATATATATTTTTTTTTCCCTTGGCCCTCTGCTAAGAGAATCTTTTCTCTGGGCACCTAATTTTAAGTTAAAGAAAGAAAAACTTGAACAGGGCTAAAGAGGTGGCACAGTGGTTAAAGACACTTGCTTGCAAAGCCTTTCAACCCTGGCTCAGTTCCTCAGTGCTTATGTAGATCCAGATGCACAAAGTGGCACATGCGTCTGGAATTTGTTTGCAGAGACAAGAGACACTGGTGTGCCTATTCTCTCCCCTCGAAACTGACTTGATTTCCCCAGGGTGCACTGTGAAGGATGGTATGGCCAGACACAGCTCAGGCACTACAGAAAGAGCTGCTGTGTGGAGTGATTTAGAGGCTCCTGGGTTTGGGGATCAAAATGCATGCTTGGAAAATACTGTGGACTATATGCCCCTTGGGTATTCACAGTACACATTCCCATTCGAAAGTCCCGCTATGCTGAAGGTAAGCCAGGTGTTGCCAGTGGAGTGCAGAGACGCGGCGTAAGAGGATTGTGAATAAAGGATTCTCCCTCCTCACATCCATGCCTCTTGGTGCCACTTGTCTGCTCTGGGACACTGTGTGGCGTGTCTGTCTTTACCGTACCCAGTTCACAGAGACCCTTGAAAGTTCGCAAAGGCAAATTCATCGCAGAGTAACTAAGGCTTGAATCTCTGGTCCAATGTTATCACTGAGGTTATCAAATGTAAACAAACACGTGAGCCGGGCGTGGTGGCGCACGCCTTTAATCCCAGCACTCGGGAGGCAGAGGTAGAATGATCGCCATGAGTTCGAGGCCACCCTAAGACTACATAGTGAATTCCAAGTCATCCTGGGCTGGGGCGAAACTCTACCAAAAAATAAATAAACCAAAAAATATATAAATGAACATGCGATTGGTACGCCACACCTTTCAACTAAAAAAAAAAAAAAAAGATGCTTTTAAAACTGCATCTGCTATTATTTTTCCAAAATTTTATGCCTGCTGCCAAGAACTGTGTATTTTAAGAAATCTCTCATTGAAAATCACTTAAATCAAAATGAGTAAACCACATTTGTTCCAGCAAAGATTAAGCAGAAATTGATGCGAGTAGACTTCAAGGATGGAGGGTCTCAGAGCCGGAAGTCACACCGGCGAGGGACAGGTATTCCACTTGAGCGGCACGTAGAGTGTGTGTGCCATCATCTTGAAAGAGTGAAAAAATCTTTGGCCTGCTGCCAAATGAAAGACAGGACAAAAGGAGTTGGGGAGGACTGCCTCTTACCATTTCTCCACGCTGCCACAGACATCCTCATCTCTATGGAAAGTTCTAGTACTTTCTGGGCTCATTATCAAGGCTTCAGTATTTTGTTCTTCATTCTGGAACATCTTTAGGGCCCTTCCTTTCTGCTGTGTCTCTCCATGTAGCCTCTCCTAAGCCCATTGAGACCCAATTAAAATGCATCTGCTAATTCTACAGCAATGGCTAATTGTTTTTTTTTTTTTTGAATTTTCATATCATTTCCTCAAGTAGCTTAGATTTTGGTAAAATCCTAAAAGACATGATTAACTCTAATATATTTGCCCATGCCTGCAGCAGCATCCTGGCACATTATAAAGAGTGGTGATGGGCTGGGGAGATGGTTCAGTCAGGAACATGCTTGCTGTGAAAACATGGGGATCTGAATCCAGATCCCAAAAGTACTGGTAGCATGTACCTGTAATTCAGTACTGGGCAGGAAAAGAAGGACAGATCTCTGGGGCTTGCTGACCAGCCAGTCTAGCCTACTTGACTACTTCCAGGCCAGTGAGGGACCCTGTCTCAAAATTTAAAAAATAAAAAAATAAAAAATAAACAATGTAGCAAGAGTATGCGTGGTGGGGGGGGTGGTTCCAAACTTAGAGCCGCAAAGATAAAAGCAAAATTAGTGTTTAAACACAAGAACATGGGGCGATCCTAATCTGGCCTGCAAGTCACTCCCTAGTGTGTCAGACCCCAGCTAGCATTAAGGAAAGCTCGACACACGGACCTGGCTTCCAAATATGCCCTCTTTTCCTTCATGTCTCCTCTGCGTTACATGTTATAAAATGCAAATTTGAACCATGCACAAAGGTTCTTACAGGGTCTTCCTCACTGTGAATTACACCCATGCCCAAGCGAGATGCCATCTTGCTCTGCTTAACACTTGCGCCATGAATTCCACCATTATTTCCACATTTCTAATTTGGCTTGCTGTGCCATGTGATCTAGGTACTTGTGTTGAAAGTACACATAGTCGGAATTTTGTTTTGTTTTGTTTTGTTTTTTGAATTTTCATGTCATTTCCTCAAGTAGCTTAGATTTTGGTAAAATCCTAAAAGACATGATTAACTCTAATATATTTGCCCATCCCTGCAGCAGCATCCTGGCACATTGTAAAGAGTGGTGATGGGCTGGGGAGATGGTCTCTTTTTGACAATGCCTAGTTTTCTATACTTAAGCTAGAGCGGATTCTAAGCATGGTCAGGTGAAATATATGGCTTTGTTCTGCATTTTCCATTTTGTGTTTCTTATCTCTTCCTATTGTGTGTGTGTGTGTAGATAGCCTCCATCTTTAATCCCAGCACTTGGTAGGCTGAGGTAGGAGGGTTACAATGAGTTTGGGTCAAGCCTGGGCTACATAGTGAGTCTAGGTCAGCCTGGACTAGAATGAGACCCTGACTTAAAAAAAAATTCTTTCATTTGAATAACCACTTATGTTTCTGAAGTTATATAATATCTTCTACTAGTGACTACACCTGAGTATTTCAAAGAAAACGTTCTCCATTTCTCAAGTAAAAAGATATACATCATTTTTGGTAAAGCTGAATATAGATGGATTGGGAGATAAAGAACTAGCCACACAAGCATGAGTTCAGATTCCCCAGGACTCACGTAAAAGCCAGAAGCTGGGCTGGAGGGATGGCTTAGCATTTAAAGCATTTGCCTTGCAAAGCCAAAGGACCCAGGTTCAATTCCCCAGGACCCATGTTAGCCAGCTGCACAAGGGTTGCGCATACGTCTAGAGTTTGTTTGCAGTGGCTGGAGGCCCTTAGTGCACCCATTCTCTCTCTCCCTCTTTCTCTGTCAAAATTAATTAACTAATTAATTATTTGTTAAAAAGCCAGAAGCTATGGCGAGCTTCTGTAATGCCATCATACCTATGGCAATATGGGAAGCAGAGACAGGAGAACCATTCAGAAGCTATTAAGGCACTTGCCTGTGAAGCCCAGGGACCCATGTTAGATCTCTCTCCAGATCCAGCATTAGCCAGGCGCACAAAGGTGAGGCAAGCTCACTAGGTGGCACAAGTGCCTGGAGTTCAACTTCAGTGGCTGAGGCCTGGCACACCAAATCTCTCTCTCTCTCTCCCTCTGTCTGTCTGCCTGTCTGTCTGTCTCCCTCTCACTGTCTCTAAAACAAAAAACTAAATAAAAATAAAAGCAGATGGGGGTCCCTAGTTTTTTTTGTTTGTTTCTTTTTTTAAAGCTTTTTGTTTCTTGTCCTTCAAGGTGTGTCTCCTCTCCTTGTGGCATTTTAGAAAAGAGGAAAAGTTGTAAGAGTGGTCATGCAGTCATGTAGAATCAGAAAATGGTTAGTTTGACAGCATGAACTCCAGAGGGTGGAGGCCAGCACACCTTGCACTATGGTACTCCCAGCATTAAGCATTCACTGTCCAGCTCTCTCGTCCAATACAGATGAGTTAAGTGATGTAATGAGTAATACACTTTCAACCAGTGAGAAATATTACTATTAAATTATTAAATTGTATTATTCAGTTTAATTATTAAATTAAAGTTGTGATTTTTTTAAAATTATTATACAAAAGGAGAGCGTTCAAGATGAAGAAGGAGAATTGTAGATAATCCCAGGAACCACTTTCCACTATTCACCGAGCATCATCTATGCACTGGTCCCTATGCCTATATCCGCAGATGCATAATGCAACATCTTCATAAATTCAGGCAAGGATACTTAGTTGTAGCAGAGGGGGGAAATGCATAGAAGTTTCTAGAAACTAGGAGAAAGCAGGAAGTTCAACAATTTAAGATGCATACCTGCAGGGCCTCCATCCATGATAAACTGGGCGGACAGTGGAGAGAGAGCCCAACAGGACCATAATTCTCACTGGCCTTCAAAGGCCCTCTCTCTCTATGTAGGTGGTCAGGCTGGGATGTCTTGAAACCATGTCACTGTGGGCCTTTATCTGAGCTCCGCTTGGGTACCACTTCTGAGGGAGCTGTCAAAATCTATCATCTCCATGATATTGCCACACTTCCACATGTTACCTAAATATGTTTTCCTCTGTCTATACGCATGCTAATGTTCAAAGTCTTTTAAAATTTTTTTTTATTTTTATTTCTTTATTTATTTGAGAGCAACAGAGAGAGAAAGAAGCAGAGAGAGAGAGAGAGAATGGGCACACTAGGGCCTCCAGCCACTGCAAATGAACTCCAGATGCATGTGCCACCTTGTGCATCTGGCTTACGTGGGTACTGGGGAATTGAGCCTTGAACCGTGGTCCTTAGGCTTCACAGGCAAGCACTTAACCACTAAGCCATCTCTCCAGCCCTCAAAGTCTTTTTAAAAAAATACTTTACCAAGTTGAGAGGCAGATAGAGAATGGGTGCTGGAAGGCCCCTAGCCACTACAAACAAATTCCAGATGCATGTACCAGTTTGTGCATCTGGTTTATGTGGATACTGGGGAATCGAACCTGGGTCCTTTGGCTTTGCAGACAAGTGCCTTAACCACTAAGCCGTCTCCCAGCCCTTGAAGTCCTTTTTCAAAAGTAAAGTTGGGATCCACAGCACCTATATAAATGCCAGGGATGGTGACCCATGCCTGCAAGCTTGTGCTGCGGAGGCTTAGAAGGCAGAGCCATAGGTCATTTTTTTTCTATGCACTTCTTTTTTTTTTTTCCTATGTGGAAAGAAATAAGAATATTTTCCAGAGCTGAAGGAAAGGAGGAAGGATAAGTCAAGGGGGCATTGGGGAGAGGAGGAAGTAGAGAGAAGTTACACAGAGCTGTGCATACACTTTGAGTCTCCAGACTTAGAGTCCCCTGTTACAGATACTGACAATTTCTGATTTTTGTTAAAGTAATTTGCTGAAGTATGTATGTGTGTGGTGTGTGTGCATGCAGATATGCGTGTTCATATATGTTTGTGTGTACATGTGTGCAGGCACACGTATATATGCACATGGAGGCCAGAGGTCAACAATGTACGTGTCCTGTGCAATCATTCCCCACATTCCCCAGGTTACTGTTCGAGACAGTCTCTCACAGAACAGAGAGCTAACTCACTGATGTAGCTAGACTAGCTAGCCACCAAGATGTAGGGATCTGCCTTCTGAGCTTCCTCAGTACACGGACTGCAAGCATGGGCCACCATGCCTGGCATTTATGTAGAAGCTGTAGAACCCCACTCAAGCCCTCATGTTTGTGACAAGCAATTGACCCACTAAGCCATCTCCTCAGGCCCAACCCTACTCTTAAAAATCTCATTAGGGGGCTGGAGAGATGGCTTAGTGGTTAAGGTGCCTGCCTGCTAAACGCTGGTTCCAATATCCGGCAGTTCCAATCTCCAGGTCCCACGTTTAGCCAGATGCAAAGTGACGCAAGGGCACAATGCCGCACTTGACCACAAGGGGGCGCACACATCTGGATTTTGTTCACAGCAGCTGAGACACTGCTGGCGCGCCCATCTCTATCTGTCTTCCTCTCCCTCTCTCTGTCTCTCTCTGTGTCTCTCTCAAAAAAAAAAAAAACTCTCATTAGGAATGGGAAAAGGATCTGGTTTCCAGAGGGTTCTTCATAAGCATACCATTATCCTTGGGAAAACAAAATTTCCCAAGTTGCCAGACACTTCTGTTATCATTGTAAGGGAAAAAAATGTGGACCTTTCTTCCTATAAACTGTTTATGTTCCGAGTAATTGGGTGACGTTTTAAACAGTCAGATTTGGAGGTAGGGCATCTAAAAGAGGAGCCAGTCCCAGGACAGACGGCTTCTCAAATTGTGGGTCACGATGTTCACAAGTGAACCAGATATCATGGGAGGGGTGACTTTTCTAGAAAGTAATGTTTTTCCTGCCCCAGAAAAGAGATTTGTATTTAAGAGCCTTTTAAAATCACACTTTGGGTGAAATAAATACCTACCAAGACAGTTTCAGTACACTGACACAGAACAGTGTCTGATGATTTAAGACGGATTTTTGGTAAGTGCCTTGAAGTATCCTACATTTGGCCACGTAGACACTACTTAGTAAAACTGTAGCACATATATATATATATATATATATATATATATATATATATATATCCTGAACTGTGTTCTTTTGACTCATTGTGCGTCATATATTTTCTTCTTTTTTTTCCTATGTAGGAGGAAATAAGAGTATTTTCCAGGGCAGAAGGAAAGGAGGAAGTGGAGAGAAGGTACACAGAGCCATGCATATACACTTTTTAAAATTTTTTTAAAACTTTTTAATTTTTTAATTTTTTTAAAAAATATTTATTTATTTATTTGCAAGCAGAGAGAGAGAGAGCTAGAGACTGAAGAGAGACAAACAGAGAGAGAATGAGCACACCAGGGCCTCCAGCCACTGCAAATGAACTCCAGGCTCTTGTGCCCTTGTGCATCTGGCTTATGTGGGTCCTGGGGAACCAGACCTGGGTCCTTTGGCTTCACAGACAAATGCCTTAACTGCTAAAGCCATCTCTCAGCCCAGCATATACACTTTGAGTCTCCAGAATTAGAGTCCCCTGTGATAGATGCTGTTGATTTCTGCCTCCTGCTGTGGTTAGCTGAAGCTGTGATGAATGCTGAGACGCTCCTTATTTTGATTCATGGTGCATTGCAGGTTTGGAGGACAGGGATGTACAGAAATAGGATGTCACCTCTAGTTATCAGTGCTGGCAATGTGTCCTGCATCGCCATTCAGTTGCCATAGCAGGCATTCCTCCCCTGACCTTCAGGCTGGTCACTGTGGCTATGGAGCTGCAGTGGACATGATTTTATACGTGATGAATCTGAGCTAGTAATGCAAGCAGAACAGACATGTCTGTGTGTCTAGGGTTCAAAGCCTCAGGCAGGAGGGGTATATGTGAGTGGACTGTGCATGTTAGGTGTGTTTATATTTGTGCACATGTTTGGAAATATCTACCTGCTGTGGCCGAGCTTTCAAGGATAGATGGGAGGGAGGGAGAAAAGTGAATGACGAAATCCCACTCAAGTATTTTCTCCACATTTCATCCACACCGCCAGGTGACACAGAAACCAAGCACAGCCATTGCAGAGATGGCTCAGTTGATACAGGACTTGCCGTGCAAACATAAAAGCCTGAGTTTGAATCTGCAGTGCCCCCGTGGAGATCCGCATGGAGGCCGATCTGTAATTCTAGCACTGGGAAGACAGGGACATGCGGACCTCTAGGATTTGCTCCTTAGCTTAACCAAATCCATGAGCTCAAGGTTCAGTTCTAGGTTCAAACAATAATGTGGACAGTGACTGAGGAAGATACCCAACATTGACCTCTGACCCCCTCACATACACACACACATGTATCTACACAGATAGAAACATAAACAACACATGCATACATGCAAAAACTTTTAATTAGAAAAAGAAACAAAACCCAGATCATTACAGAAAATACTAAGCTGACCTGGAAAGAAAATACAGCAAACAGGGCGGGGGAGATGGGTCAACTGTTAAAGGCAATTGCTAACGAAAACCTGTCTGCATAGGTTCGATTCCCCAGTACTCATATAAATCCAGATAGACAAAAGAGCCCATGTATATGGAGCTCCTTTGAGTGGCAAAAGACCCTGGCATGCCTATTCTCTCTCTCTCTCTCTCTCTCCCCTCAAAAGTAAATAAGGAAAATGAAAATACAGAAACTGCCAGGTGTGGTGGCACACACCTTTAATCCCAGCACTCGGGAGGCAGAGGTAGGAGGATCTCCATGAGTTCAAGGCCAACCGAACACTACATAGTGAATTCCAGGTCAGACTGGGCTAGAGTGAGACCCTACCTCTAAAAACAAAAAGAAAAGAAAAGAAAATACAGAAACCTATCGCTCCTTCACATGCCCTGTCTTGATAGCATAATACTGAACAAGTACAGGAAAACACATGTATGTGCATACACCCCACATGGAAGGACACACACACACCCACTTCTAACCAGGGAGACATGTTTCTATTGATGCAGCAAGAACATTGAGCATAAAACTTCATATCCAGAGCAGACCCACGTAAGCCAGATGCACAAAGTGGTACATGCATCTGGAGTTCGTTTGCAGTGGCTGGGGGCCCTGGTACACCCATTCTCTTTCTCTCTCTCCCTATTTCTGTACCTCTCTCTCAGAAAGAAAGAAAGAAAGAAAGAAAGAAAGAAAGAAAGAAAGAAAGAAAGAAAGAAAGAAAGAAAGAAAGAGAGAGAAAGACTTCACATCCACACCAGCCTGGGCTCACCCTTTGCAACCTAAGTGCCAAACCTCATCTTCATCCCACGTATTCCACCACTGAGAGAATTACCTTGTCTAGTGTCTTCTTAAAATTGAGGCAGGGACTTCAGTCCCTCTCACACGAGCTGTTTCAACAGCTTCCTAAATGCACGACTTCTATCTATCTTCTATGTCTCCTCATCTACTTGTCCAGTTACCAACATCTCTCCTGGAAGCAAGCTGGGATCACATGGCTGCTCCATTCTAAAAAAACTCTCATTAGGAATGGGAAAAGGATCTGGTTTCCAGAGGGTTCTTCATAAGCATACCATTATCCTTGGGAAAACAAAATTTCCCAAGTTGCCAGACACTTCTGTTATCATTGTAAGGGAAAAAAATGTGGACCTTTCTTACTATAAACTGTTTATGTTCCGAGTAATTGGGTGACGTTTTAAACAGTCAGATTTGGAGGTAGGGCATCTAAAAGAGGAGCCAGTCCCAGGACAGACGGCTTCTCAAATTGTGGGTCACGATGTTCACAAGTGAACCAGATATCATGGGAGGGGTGACTTTTCTAGAAAGTAATGTTTTTCCTGCCCCAGAAAAGAGATTTGTATTTAAGAGCCTTTTAAAATCACACTTTGGGTGAAATAAATACCTACCAAGACAGTTTCAGTACACTGACACAGAACAGTGTCTGATGATTTAAGACGGATTTTTGGTAAGTGCCTTGAAGTATCCTACATTTGGCCACGTAGACACTACTTAGTAAAACTGTAGCACATATATATATATATATATATATCCTGAACTGTGTTCTTTTGACTCATTGTGCGTCATATATTTTCTTCTTTTTTTTCCTATGTAGGAGGAAATAAGAGTATTTTCCAGGGCAGAAAGAAAGGAGGAAGTGGAGAGAAGGTACACAGAGCCATGCATATACACTTTTTAAAATTTTTTTAAAACTTTTTAATTTTTTAATTTTTTTTAAAAATATTTATTTATTTATTTGCAAGCAGAGAGAGAGCTAGAGACTGAAGAGAGACAAACAGAGAGAGAATGAGCACACCAGGGCCTCCAGCCACTGCAAATGAACTCCAGGCTCTTGTGCCCTTGTGCATCTGGCTTATGTGGGTCCTGGGGAACCAGACCTGGGTCCTTTGGCTTCACAGACAAATGCCTTAACTGCTAAAGCCATCTCTCAGCCCAGCATATACACTTTGAGTCTCCAGAATTAGAGTCCCCTGTGATAGATGCTGTTGATTTCTGCCTCCTGCTGTGGTTAGCTGAAGCTGTGATGAATGCTGAGACGCTCCTTATTTTGATTCATGGTGCATTGCAGGTTTGGAGGACAGGGATGTACAGAAATAGGATGTCACCTCTAGTTATCAGTGCTGGCAATGTGTCCTGCATCGCCATTCAGTTGCCATAGCAGGCATTCCTCCCCTGACCTTCAGGCTGGTCACTGTGGCTATGGAGCTGCAGTGGACATGATTTTATACGTGATGAATCTGAGCTAGTAATGCAAGCAGAACAGACATGTCTGTGTGTCTAGGGTTCAAAGCCTCAGGCAGGAGGGTATATGTGAGTGGACTGTGCATGTTAGGTGTGTTTATATTTGTGCACATGTTTGGAAATATCTACCTGCTGTGGCCGAGCTTTCAAGGATAGATGGGAGGGAGGGAGAAAAGTGAATGACGAAATCCCACTCAAGTATTTTCTCCACATTTCATCCACACCGCCAGGTGACACAGAAACCAAGCACAGCCATTGCAGAGATGGCTCAGTTGATACAGGACTTGCCGTGCAAACATAAAAGCCTGAGTTTGAATCTGCAGTGCCCCGTGGAGATCCGCATGGAGGCCGATCTGTAATTCTAGCACTGGGAAGACAGGGACATGCGGACCTCTAGGATTTGCTCCTTTAGCTTAACCAAATCCATGAGCTCAAGGTTCAGTTCTAGGTTCAAACAATAATGTGGACAGTGACTGAGGAAGATACCCAACATTGACCTCTGCCCCCTCACATACACACACACATGTATCTACACAGATAGAAACATAAACAACACATGCATACATGCAAAAACTTTTAATTAGAAAAGAAACAAAACCCAGATCATTACAGAAAATACTAAGCTGACCTGGAAAGAAAATACAGCAAACAGGGCGGGGAGATGGGTCAACTGTTAAAGGCAATTGCTAACGAAAACCTGTCTGCATAGGTTCGATTCCCCAGTACTCATATAAATCCAGATAGACAAAAGAGCCCATGTATATGGAGCTCCTTTGAGTGGCAAAAGACCCTGGCATGCCTATTCTCTCTCTCTCTCTCTCTCTCCCCTCAAAAGTAAATAAGGAAAATGAAAATACAGAAACTGCCAGGTGTGGTGGCACACACCTTTAATCCCAGCACTCGGGAGGCAGAGGTAGGAGGATCTCCATGAGTTCAAGGCCAACCGAACACTACATAGTGAATTCCAGGTCAGACTGGGCTAGAGAGTGAGACCCTACCTCTAAAAACAAAAAGAAAAGAAAAGAAAATACAGAAACCTATCACTCCTTCACATGCCCTGTCTTGATAGCATAATACTGAACAAGTACAGGAAAACACATGTATGTGCATACACCCCACATGGAAGGACACACACACCCACTTCTAACCAGGAGACATGTTTCTATTGATGCAGCAAGAACATTGAGCATAAAACTTCATATCCAGAGCAGACCCACGTAAGCCAGATGCACAAAGTGGTACATGCATCTGGAGTTCGTTTGCAGTGGCTGGGGGCCCTGGTACACCCATTCTCTTTCTCTCTCTCAGAAAGAAAGAAAGAAAGAAAGAAAGAAAGAAAGAAAGAAAGAAAGAAAGAAAGAAAGAGAGAGAAAGACTTCACATCCACACCAGCCTGGGCTCACCCTTTGCAACCTAAGTGCCAAACCTCATCTTCATCCCACGTATTCCACCACTGAGAGAATTACCTTGTCTAGTGTCTTCTTAAAATTGAGGCAGGGACTTCAGTCCCTCTCACACGAGCTGTTTCAACAGCTTCCTAAATGCACGACTTCTATCCATCTTCTATGTCTCCTCATCTACTTGTCCAGTTACCAACATCTCTCCTGGAAGCAAGCTGGGATCACATGGCTGCTCCATTCTAGAATGCTTGCCTTGGGCTGGAGAGACGGCTTAGCGGTTAAGGCGCCTGCCTGCAAAGCCTAAGAACACTGGTTCCAATCTCCAGTGGTTCCAATCTCCAGGTCCCACGTTTAGCCAGATGCAAAGTGACGCAAGGGCGCAATGCTGCACTTGCCCACAAGGGGGCGCATGCGTCTGGATTTCGTTCGCAGCAGCTGAGAGGCTGCTTGCGCGCCCATTCTCTATCTGTCTTCCTCTCCCTCCCTCTTCTCTCTCTCTGTGTCTCTCCAAAAAAAAAAAAAAAAAAAAAGAATGCTTGCCTTATCTCATCAGCTGAAGATTTATTCTCTCTAGCTCCTAAGGGTCTTTTTTTTTTTTTTTTTTTTTTTTTTTTCTTGCTTATTTAAAAACCTCCAGTGACAGGGGAAATAAGGGTTCTTTTCTATCAGACTGACAGAAAGTGAAACTGATCATTACTGATGGTCACAGTCAATGCCCCTGGTGAACACTGATAAGTATACCACCATGAACCAGACCTGCGAGAGATGTTTAAGAGCAAGGAAGAGGGTACAGAGAAGCCCAGAGTCGATGGATAGAGGAAAACTAGACACTCATTGCCCCCTTCTCACAATCAAATAGCATTGGTTATAACACTGATTCACGGAATTGACTGACAGCTAAAGTGGCACTTGCAAATAGTGTTCTCAGGCTGGAAAGATGGTTTAGCAGTTAAGGCATTTGCCTGTGAAGCCTAAGGACCCCATTCGATTCTCCAGGTCCCACATAAGCCAGATGCACAAAGGGGCGCATGCACCTGGAGTTTGTTTGCAATGGCTAAAGGCCCAGGCATGCCCATTCTCACTCTCCCTCTCTCTCTCTTTCCCTCTTCTGTCTCTAATAAATAAATAAATAAATATTTTTTTTAAAAAACAGTGTTCTCACTATACAACCCAAAAGCTGTTACTAAGGCTAATAAGTAAAGTTCATAAGTAAGTGATAAAAAAAATTAAAATTTTAGAAATGGAGCTTAAGATGTAGTTTAGTGGAAGATTGCTTGCCTACCATATGCAAGGCTAAGATCTGATTCCTAACAAAGAACAAAAGGCAAGTCAGTGCAAATGATAATTAAAGCCTTAAAAAGTACTCTGGAGGAGCTGGGGAGATGGCTCGGTGGGTAAACTTCTTCCTCATAAGCACATGTACCTGCTTGACCTACAGACCCTCATAAAAATGTTGGGTGTAGTGCTGCCTGTTTTGTCACTTCTGGGAGGCAGAGACATGAGGCCCCTGGAGATCTCTCAAGCCCTGCCACCTTACCGTTGTCTTCTCTCCAGGAGAAGAGAAGTCTTTTAGCCAGACTTTTAGCCAGAGCTTGTAGCTAATAAGAGACCCTGACTCAATAAAGGTGGATTGGGTGGCATCCTAAGAATGATACTTGAGGTTGTCTCTGGCCTCCACATGTGTACATGTGTGCACACAAACAAACATACATGTGCATTTTTTTTCTCTTTTTTCTTTTCTTTTCTTTTTTTTTATTTTTCTTTTTTTTTATTTTTCGAGGTAGGTTCTTACTGGCCCAGGCTGACCTGGAATTAACTATGTAGTCTCAGGGTGGCCTTGAACTCAAGGCAATCCTTCTACCTCTGCCTCCCGAATGCTGGGATTAAAGGGATGCACCACCACACCCAGCTCTTTTCTTTAAAAAAAAAAAAAAAGATTTATTTTTATTTATCTATTAGAGATAGAGAGAGAGAGAATGGGCTCACCAGGGCCTCTAGCCACTGCAAAGGAACTCCAGACGCATGAGTCACCACGTGCATCTGGCTTACATAGGACCTGGAGAATCGAACCTGGGTCCTTAGGCTTTGCAGGCAAGCACCTTAACTGCTAAGCCATCTCTCCAGCCCTCTGGCAAGGACGGGCTATGTGTGATGACTGAGATAAAGACAAAGTCTCTAGCCATCAGCCAGAACAATTTTGAAGAAACAAAATGACATTGTGAACTCTGAAGACTTATGAAAAGAGGAGCCAAAAACAGAGCATCAGAGAGTACCAGTCCAGGGTCAGGCCATCAGACCCACATGTTCCCCACATGGTCATGAGAAAGTGACCATTCAGAAGGACACCTCCTCCCTAAACTTTAAGCCAAACACGCCTCACCGAAGAAACACTTACCAGCCATGTATCACGATGCAAACTGATGGCCCCCAGGGGCAAAGGCTGTGAACTCTAAACACAGGAGGCCCTGAGCCAACCCGACTCCCATCGCTATTTTTAAAGCCAAGTGTGGGTGCGGGGCGGGGGGGAAATGAGAGAGTTTTTCCACTGGTCGTCAGGAACCGAAATAGGAAAGATCAACAGAGGCCTTTATAAACAATGAATGCCATTAATTTTTTTAAAAACTAGGACAGGGTTGGAAGTGATATTCTATAGCAAGGACTGGGGAGCAGAGGGGGAAAGATGGTCCAGAGGCTTTCCCAGCTATAATGGCTGCTTTCTGGTTGCTTGATGACATTTCAAAAGTGGCTAGTGATCTCACTACATTGTTGTGTTTCCTTGAAAACTTGGAACCGACTTCTGGATAGAGCTCAGGTTAAGGAAGATGGGATGAGTTATTTTTAATCAGGTCCCATGACCAGAGTGCAACTGTGATGGGAAGTCCGCTCCCTGTCCTCTCTCTTAACAGAAAACTCTAACCACAGGGCTGTCTAGGATTTAAGGCAATCTAACGTGTGATGCTCCGACTCCCTAGCTCAAGCTCTTTCTGGTATATTAGTCTGTGGGGCAGGTGATGAGTAATCTAGGATGACTTTGGGGAGGAGGACAAAGAAGAGGTCATCTCGAGCCTGGTTTGAACTGAGTCTGCTTAATGTCACAGAGCAGTGTGACAAGAAGACCATCCAACCAGGAGGTTAGAGACCAGCAGTGTGGCAGTGACCGAACCACTTCGCTTCTATGAGCCTCAGTTTCTTTACTGGTCAAAAGAGAGGGATGGACTAAACCAGGCAGAATAAATTGGCTTCCATACTGATTAGAACTTACCAAGAAAGCTCCTAAAACTGCACCATATCTCTGAGAAAACTGCAGTAATTAATGAGTAATATCTACCCTGGCATGCCCATTCCCCCCACCTCTCTCTTTCTTTTAATTTTTAATTTAAAAAAATTTTTTTAAGGCATATACAAAAGGACAGTGAAAATCAAGCAAAGGGACAGAGGGAAAAAGGAGGAGGAGGTCATGAATTTGAACACAGAAAGCTCTCTGCTTTCTCCATATTGTCTGTAAAAGTGCCAGGACCAGGGAGATGGCTCACTTGGTAAAGCGCTGATTATACAAGCATGAGGGCTGAGTTCAATCTCCAGAACTCAAGTAAAAAAAAAAAATCTCAGGCATGTGCTTGTAATCCCAGCACTGGGGAGGCAGAAACAGGTAGCCCTTTAGGGCTCACTGGCTAGCCAGTCCAGTCTAATTGATAAGCTCCAGGCCAATGAGAGACCCTGTCTCAAAACAGGGGAGGTGACCTTCCAAAGGAATAACACCCAAGGTCGTGTTCTAGCCTCCATATGCACGCACATCCATGTGTATGTGCATTCCAAAACACACGTGCATCTACAGGTGCATGATTACACACACACACACACACACACACACACACACTCAGAAAAGTACAAAAGAAATCCATTCCTAACGTCTCAGAAATTGATATATGGTCTACAGGTTCATCCAGCTTCTTCACAGCCTCTCCTCCCTTCCAGTCGAGTCCTCCTAGGGAGAGTCCCCTCCCCAAAAGAAGAAACAAGTGGTTTCACGGGTTGCCTTTGGTCCGGAATTGGTATTTTAAAATAGATCAATAGTAAAATTGGTATTTTAAAATAGATCTTCCTTCCACTCATGGTTTCCAAACTGTGATTGACCAAAGATCTTGGATCTCAGGGTAACAAGAAAATGTGAGCTAGAGGGTTGAGCCAATCCTCGCTGAAGAAGGGGAAAGAATAACAAGCACACGACAGTAGGCGGGCACAACATCATGTATTAAGGCAGACCTGCCCCCAGACTGTGTAGCTGCAGAGTTCCTAGTTCCAGCTGCTTTTCCGCTGGCCATAGCAGACTGCCCATGTCTATTTTTTTTCTCTTCAAAGTTTAATGGATAGCTTGCAGTGTCAGAAATTGAACAAGGGCCTCACAGGGGTGATGCCGATGTTCAACCGTCTCCCAGGGAGAGGCCTGCCTTCAAGAGTGTCCAGGAAGGAATCCAGGGCCTTCTGTCCGCTGGTACCCTCCACTTACACAGTAGGACAGCGTGTAAGTGGCAGGGGGGTGGACCTTACTGAACTATGAACTGTGGCTGGACTCCTAAGGAAGGCCTCTACATGGTGAGTGGGAAGGGGAGGGATTGCTGCCATTTTGTGGGGAGGGTTGACTTTGAACTCATGATGTGGTCAAGGATGACTGGACTCCGGGCCCTCTCACCTCCACATCTCCAGTGCTACGGACATGAAGCACCACGAGAAACTTGCTACTTTTTCAATCCCCGGAACTGTTACACTCATACCTCACGGTGACCAACAACAGGGACTCAGAAAACTAAACTGCCACAGTGATCCTCTCATAGCAACGTGACTTCATTTAGAATCCTTCCAAAGTAATGCAGTGGGCCCTGCTTCGTTTCTCATCTCAAAAAAGAAAATATGTCATTACAGAAAAGAGAAAAAATAAAAATAAACAGAAACAAGGACTGAAAATATTTATAATCATACCACCCACATCGAAATATTATTAACATTTACTGAATGCCCTTGCAGACTTTTATGTGTGATTCTATTTTAATGAGTTTTTTTGAAGAAGCTCATACTTTACCATCATATCATGACATCGTGTCAGCCATGATTAATATAAAAATTATCGCAGTGGCCAAAAATGTATTTTGTTTATGGATGTACCATAATTTCGTCAATTAATCAATATTCAATTTATGACATTTTGTTGCTCTCCATTTCTCAGTTTCTCACTAAGCATATTTGCTTTTAAGTCTTTGCAAGCCAAGCATAGTTATTTTTCTAGAACCTAATTCTGAAACGAGAACCGCTATAGCCAAGAATTATTCTATGAGCCCAAAACTTCATGTGTTAATAGCTTGAGTCTCAGGACAGTATTATGGGGAGGCGGTGGAACCTTTGGGAGGTAGAATCTAGTGAGAGGACTTTAAGTCTTTGGGGTGTGCCACTGAAAAGGTCAGGAAGGTCACAGTCCCTCCCTCTTCCTCTTTTGACTTTCTGATCAGGAGGTGACGCATTTGCTGTGGTCATAGAAGCACTTTGTCCCACCATAATGCGCTGCCTTGCCAGAGGCACAAGCTGATGGGCTGCTTCTTCCCCAAGCACACTCTTAGACCAGAACCTCCGGAACTACGAACCATAGTAACCCTTACATCTCTATACATTAATCGTCTCTGTTATCCTGTTAATATAACGGGAAGGTAGCTAACGCAGCAAATATGTAGAGCTACTGAGGTTTAGAATGGAACTTGGTTCCAGGGAAATATTTGTCCCCACATGTTCCCGAAAGTGGTGATGGCATTTCCCTCTCCCAGCAACAGTGTGTAAGAGTGACTGTCACTCTAGATGCTACCAATAATGGGTTGGGTTGTTTGTTTGTTTGTTTGTTTGTTTGCAAACTTTGTATATTTGATAGAGAAAAAACAAAATAGCTTTTCCAGTTTTTTGGTTACTATTCTACCATTTATGAAATGCTTAACTTCAGTTCCATTTCTTTGGTAAGTTGTCAGTTTGTGCCCTTGGATAATCATGTACACCTTTAGGTTATTCAGTGTTTTTAAATCAGCTTATAAAAACTGCTGCTAAATCCTGTATGACCCCTTAATTTTATAAAGCAATGATCTTGCCCAACACATCTGCCTTTCAGTTTTGTACTAATGACTCTATTTTTGTCATTTTTGTATGTTGTTTTTATCACAAAATTATGCTTAGAAGTAGTTTCTGTACTTAAGAACAAATCAGTATTTACATCAAATAATTCAATAGTTTCAACTTTAAGTAAGTTCCATACCCATCCAAACTTTATTTCAAAATACAGTTTGAATTAGACATCTGCTTTTTCCACTAAATAACTAAACAGATGACTCACCAATATTTGTTGAATAATTCTTCTTTCACTGCTGGTTGGAGGAATCATGTTTACTAAATATTAAATTATTAAAGATACTTACTATTTCAGGCTTTCAATTGACTCTCTTAGTTATCTTATTTGCCCCAGCACCAGCAATGCTCTGGCTTAATCACTATTGTGCTTCAGAATTGATTATTTTTCAAAGCTGTTTTGGAATTCTTAGGCATACACCCCTCAAGATTAATTTTTTTCAGTTAGCATACAAAGTAAATGGGTTTCACTATGACATTTTAATACATGTTTATCACTATTCTTTTTCTCATTCATCCCCCTTTTCCCTCCACTGACCCCCTTCCTCCCCACAAAGTAGTCCCTCATCCTGCTTTTATGACACCTTCATTTCTTCATCCTCTCCTTTTCTTTCCCCACCCTTTACGTCTCTTATCCCAACTCATAGTACTCTTTCTATTTCCATATCTATATAGAGAGAGGTAGGAACTGAGATCTAGATTCTACATAGAAGAGAAATAGGTGACATTTGTATTCTGAGTCTGGCTTGTTTTATTTAACCTAATGACTCCAGTCCCATCCATTTTCCTGAAAATGTAATTATTTCATTCTTCCTTATGGCTGAATAAAATTTCATTGTGTATATGTACCAGATTTTCTTTATCCATTCAAGTACAATATTGCCAACTTTGCAGGATGATTTGAAGACAATTAGCATCCTTACAATGAATTTTATTTTCTTACATAAGGAGCATCTACACTGTTTGTCGTCATGCACACCTGTAGGCAGATGCTGAAGGTGACCATCTGAGCATTACTGTTATCTAGTAACTTTGATTTATTTCAAACCTAAATACAGCCTCATTAAACAAATCTTTAACATCTCATCTGCACCAGTGAGCAAACTATCAAGAATTTTGATTTCACATAGCTCGAATTTTATTTAGGGAGACAATAGATAGATGATAGATAGATAGATAGATAGATAGATAGATAGATAGATAGATAGATAATAGATAGAAAATAGATAAGAAAAGGGAAGGAAAGTGACAGTAAGAAAGGGGAAGTTAAGGGAAAAGAAGGGAGGGGAGGGAGGAATGGGAATGACAAGAAGGAAAGAGGAAGGGAAGAGCAGAGAAGGGAAGGGAAGGGAAGGATAAAGCAGGCTGAGAAAGATCAGAAGTGTGGTGGGTAGACAGGCAAGCTGTCGTATCACAGGAGATGTTCTGCATAGGTATCTGTGAGAAGATATGTAATTGGAGCAAAACTAGCATAAAGTGAAGGAACTTTGAGGAAAGCGTATTCCAAGTGAATGGAAGAGCTGGAACAGAGCTCAAAGCAGGGGAGCCCTGTGGGTTCTAAGTCAGAGCCAAGTGGCCTGTGTGTCACAGGAGAAGAACTAATGAGGGACTCAAAGATTTTTTTTTTTTTTACAACCCTGACAGCCATGGCAAGGACTTCAGCATTTGCTCTATAGCCAGTGCATGGGTCTGATCCGGCTATATTTGCAGAGTAACTCTGGCTGCTATGGTGGGTGACTGGGAGGAATTGAACCAGGGGAAAAGACCATTACAGCAATGTGGGTGAAAGATACAGGCATTGCAGGAAAAACAAATAAGGGACCATATGCCTGATAAATGCTGAAGAAAGCACCCAACAGGATTTTCTGCCTGTGAACCATGTGAAGAAATAGGATCTAGGATGCTGCTAAAGTTTCTGGTCCAAGCAACTTAAATGTCGTTCCCATCAACTGAGAGGGAGAAAAGTGGTCGACATTATTAGCTCAACCAGGTTCTATAGTTTGAGGTGGGGAAACATCACTAATTCAGTTTCAGATGTATTAACTTTGAAATGTCCATTCTTCTCTGGGGATAGAAAGACTGGAATCATTAGCATGTAAATAGTGTGCGATGAGACCTTTTGGTACAACAAAGGGAATGAGTTTAACCAGAGAAGAAGAGCAAGGACTGAGCCCCAGGGTCCTTCAATGTTAGAAAAGTAGCAGGAGGAGAACCAGCAAAGGGAAGCAATGACCAGTGTGGTGGAGGTAAGCCAAGAAATACATTATAAGCAAAGAGAGAAGAAAATAACTTGTTGTCAAATGTAGAGATGGGGAGAAGTTTGAGCATCGGGTTAGTTGGGAAGGTGGTGGTAGCTGATGGCCTTAGTAAGAGCTGTGTTGTTTCACTGCCAAGAAGAACTTCTAAGGTTCCTAATTCAAAATCATGGAAACCCACTTCAGATGGGCATTCTTCTATGAGAAGAGAATTATGCTCTCTCCCGTTTACTGATAATTGAAACTATAATGAATCTAGTGACTTGGTTCTCAGATAGCCTTTGGTTGCCAGAAGCTGTGGTCGGATGCATTGCAGGGTTTCTTTAATATGATGAAAAAGTTTTGGAATTATATAGAGGTGGGTGATATAGTATTGTGAATGTGCTAAATACATTGTGTTTTCCACTTCTAAATGCTTTATGGTCTGTTATGTTAAGTATTCCTCAATTTGTAAAAGCTCAGAGGGAAAAGATAGAGCTCATAGAACATACCTGTATAGCCCACAAGCTAAGGAAGACTTTTATCTACTACTGCAAGAAAAAAAAAAATGAGACTTTTACAGCTTTTTTTTTACATGTTGGAAAAACATAAAAAGAAGAATATTCAAGACACATAAAGACTATATGAAAAGTCAAATGTCAGTAGGAGTGAGGACAGAGCCACGGCTGGTTGCTCAGTTATTATGATAGCTTTTCATGTCACCATAGACTATTTGAGTCTTTACATCAGAAACCAAATGGCCAACAAAGTCTACATGATTTGTCATTTCCCCCCTAACTCCCCCAAAGTTACAAATACTGTTAAAGGGTTTTATTCTGGTGTGGTGCTCTGCTAGCTACCGAGATCTTCCAATTCTCGGAACAGGTGTATTTTAGAGGAATTGCGTGCTGATTTCCTCCTGTTAAATTGTAATAGCATTGTAAAATGCTACATTAAATGGTAATGAAGTGTTTCTTATGCTATGAGGGATTTCATAAATAATACTGGTGGCTCCACAGAGGAGAGACATCAGCACCACAGGTGGGCTTCAGAAGAGACCCCTCTACCCCAGTCTTTCTTCTCACCTCCCTACTATTCACATGTTCTACCAGTTAACTTCTCATGAATGGGGAAAAAATGCCTAACAAAAAATCAGTTTAGGGGCTAGAGAGATGGCAGGATGGTTAAGACGCCTGCCTGCCAAGCCTAAGAACGCCCGTTCAATCTCCATATCTCACATTTAGAAGATACAAATGACACAAGGGTGCAATGTTGTGCTTGCCCACAAGTGGGCGCATGTGTCTGGAGTTCGTTCACAGCAACTGAGAGGCCACTGGCGCACCCATTCTCCCTCTCTCTGTCTCTATCTGTGCCTCTCTCAATAATAATAAAAAAATCAGTTTAAGGAAGGAAGGGTTTATTTCAGCTTACAGCCTGTCATGGCAGGAGCAGGAAGCCAGAGTCACATGGTCACATCAGCAGGGAGGAAGCCAGCAGAGAGAGGAATGCTGGGGTTCAGCTTGCTTTCTGCTTAGGAAGTCCAGGATCTGAGCCCAGGGGAAGGCACCACCCGTATTTCAGGAAAATCCCTCATACGCATACCCAGGCATGTTTTTTCATAGTGACTCTAAATCCTGTCAACAACCTTAACAACCAAGAGTTACCATCATATATGGCAAGGAATTGAGCCAGGACAGCTGGCACTCATGGTGCTGTCAAGTTCTCTGTCATGCTCACTGAACTTCCCAGATTCTGCCATGCCCTGAGCACGAGGGTCCACAGCTGGGTGGCCCACTTTTCTATTAGTGTGAGTACATATCTATTCCACATATTTTGCTTCACTTTTTCATCTTAATACTTTCTCCTCCCTGACCATCTATATAGCTCTCTGATTCACCACCAAGCAGGACTCTGCAGAAGGCCCAACTTGCACTATCTGTAGAAGTGTTTAGGACAAAGGCTGGAGAGATGGTTTAGCGGTTAAGGTGCTTGCCTGTGACGCCTAAGAACACATGTTCCATCTCTCTCCAGATCTCACATGAGCTAGCCACACAAAGGTGAAGCAAGCATAAGTCGCATATACCTACTAGGTGATGCAAGTGTCTGGAGTTCTAATACAGTGGCTGAGGCCCCAGCATGCCAATTCTCTCTCTCTCCTTTCTCATTAAAAAAAAGTGTAGGGCTGGAGAGATGGCTTAGTGGTTAAGGCGCCTGCTTCCTAAGCCTAAGAACGCCAGTTCCAATCTCCAGCGGTTCCAATCTCCAGGTCCCACATTTAGCTAGATGCAAAGTGACTGACCACAAGGGGGGTGCACACATCTGGATTTTGTTCACAGCAGCTGAGAGGCTGGTGGCATGCCCATCTCTATCTGTCTTCCTCTCCTCTCTCTCTCTCTCTCTCTCTCTCTCTCTCTCTCTCTCTCTCTCTCAAAATAAAAATAAAAATAAAAATAAAAAATGTTTTTTTTTTAAATGTGTGTTTAGGACAAATATTGCTCCCAGCTATAGAGGATTCATCAGCACTTTTAATCTTCATTTAGCCATGACTGTTAAAACGTTCAACAATATGATCTTCCCTTTATGATTAGAGATCCTTCAACAATTAACTTATCCCAAAATTAAATCAATGATCTTGCATAGATGTTTAACATTATTTAAACTGAAATTTTTTATATTTGATAGGTGTGCATTAATTGAAAGAACTACAGAATGAATTCATCTATAAATGATAAAATTCATTTAGTATTTTATGCCATATTCATATGCAATAAGTACTTGAATAAGCCAGGCATGGCAGTGCATGCCTTTAACCCCAGCATTCAGTAGGCTACAGTAGAAGGATTACTGTGAGTTTAAGGACAGCCTGGACTATAATGAAAACCTGCCTCAAGAAAAAAAAAAGTATTTGAGGGCTGGGGAGTTGGCTTAGAGGTACTTGTCTGAAAAACCAAAGGACCCAGGTTCAATTCCTCAGGACGCATGTAAGCCAGATACAAAAGGGGGTGCACTTGTCTGGAGTTCATTTGCCATGGGTGGAGGTCCTGGTGCACCTATTATCCCTCTCTCTCTCTCTCTCTCTCTTTCTCTCTCCTCTCTCCCTGCCTATTTTTCTCTCTCAAATAAATAAATAAATACTAAAATATTCTTTAAAATATTTGAGACTAGGGCTGGGAAGATAGTTCAGAAGTTAAAGTGTTTGCTTTATATGCTGAAGAACCTGAGTTCAATCCTCAGAACCTTAGTTAAAAAAAAATTAAACAAGTGAGGTAGTGTATGCTTATGATCCCAGTGCTGGGGAGAGGAACCAGAGAAGGGGATCCCTGGGGCTCAGTCTAACCTACTTGACAAGTTCCAGGTCAATGAGATACTTTGCCTCACAAAAGCTAGACAGTACTCAAGGAGCAACAAGTGGGATTTTTCTCTCCCCTAAGTAATTTAAGCACATACATGAACATGCACACACATACACACGCAAAAAAGTACTTGAGATTACTCACTTGTTTGTAGCTATGAGAGACAGAGAGAAAAACAGTACATGCCAAATAGAAGAAATGGTACCTTCAGACCTGGGCTAAAGCAAGGTCATGCTGGTCAGTTTGGCATAACATATTCAGACTTAAGCATTTACAGACTTAATTAGAAAGCTGTGACCCCAGGGACAGTCATTGCTCAGAGTTACAAGAGACACAGCTCCAACCATCTCACCATGTGTTTTCTTTCCCCCATGGCTCGGAGATGAGTGTTTGGGGCCTACTGTCCAAACCTTTTAATGCTGTAAGCCTAATTTTTTCCACCCTGCCACAATGTCCTCATAAATTACACGTGTATATACACGCACATATCCAGTGATGAACATCCAAATATAGCTTATGCATAGAAGTTGTAAGAATTTGTTAAACAACTGTCCTACTTTTGCAGTCTCCCATTTGTACTTCTCTACCCCTGTTGTATTCTACCATTTAAAATAATAAACCGAGGGCCGGGCGTGGTGGCGCACGCCTTTAATCCCAGCTCTCGGGAGGCAGAGATAGGAGTTCGAAGCCACCCTGAGACTACATAGTTAATTCCAGGTCAGCCTGGACCAGAGTGAGACCTTACCTCGAAAAACCAAAAAAAAATAAATAAAAATAAAATAAAATAAAATAATCAACCGAGATGAAAACACTGTTTTTTTTATATTATTATTGAAGGAAGACTATCTTTTGATGTCATTTTCAATGTAAAAAAAATTAAGTCCCAGAAGCACTACATAACAAACCTAGAAATAGCAATGCAAGCATACTGGCTAATCCTTAGCAGCCTTGACTCCAAACAGATTCCTGCTTGTAATAATCAGTAATTGTGTGTGTGTGATGGAACCAATTCTTTGTTCACCCTGCTGTCATGCTGCCTGTTCTCAAGGGCTTGCGCTGGGCTGCAGACCAGTAGAGCTTAGAATCCACTATCTGAATATGTTCCTAAGCCCCCGTCACTATAGTTGCTGACTTATTGCAAAAAGGCTGATTCAGGGCTGGAGAGATGGCTTAGTGATTAAGTCACTTGCCTGAGAAGCCTAAGGACCCAGGTTCAAGTCACCAGGTCCCACATAAGCCAGACTCACAAAGTGACGCAAGTGCCAAGGTTGCATATGTGCACAAGGTGGCATGTGCATCTGGAGTTTGAAAGCAGTGGCTGGAGACCCTGGCATGCCAATTCTCTCTCTCTCTCCCACTCTCACTCTTGCTCTCTCACATTAAAAAAAAAAAAATACCAGTCTGTTGGGCTTGCCTCAGGAAAGAAAAAAAAAAAAAAGACCGGTTCACATTAGTGGGCTCTGAGAACCCATTTTTATGTAATCAACCCTAAATGAGATCAGAAATTCTCCTCCAAAGAGAGTGCTTGAACAGGACAACTATAGACCTAGAATCTTCTCAGGAAACCTTGAGTACCTCAAAATTCTTGCTACTTCTCCTTGGCCCTGCTTCCATCAACCTCAATTCCATACTTGTATTTTCATTTTATCCTTGGAAAATAGAATCAGACTGAAGAGGGTCATAAATGTCCTAATATTACCCTTTTTATTTTGGTGGAAGAAATCTAGACAGTTGAGACTTGCTAGTATGCAAAAAAAACAAAGAAGAAAGAAAAAAAGAAAAAGAAAAAAGAAAAGAAAAGGAAAAGGAAAAGAAACCTACAAAAGACTAGGGACAAGAGAGGGGGGACTTAGAATGTAAGACCCAAAGGAAGGGGAGGGCTGCTTACAATGCTGTCTTCCAGACACAACATGGCTGACACTACCTACACAAGACCCGCATAATAGGAGGGAAAATATGATGACATCAAAATAAAAGAGAGACTAATGGAGAGAAGCAGAGATCCAGTGGAGGATAAATTTAGAAGGGGAAAAAGGAAGGTGGTGGGACAGGATTATGATTGATATATTGACTGTATTTATGGAAGTTGCCAATAAACGTGTTTTTTTAAAAAATAGAAAAGAATAGACTAGACAGTCATCCTTTCTCCTCTCAAGTTCCATGTGCTCAGGCTTCAGTTCCCTGTGTAGAAATGAGAGGATGGAAATCTACCTTCAGAGGACCATTGATCACAGAGGAGAAAGCTTCTGGGCTAGCGCTTCACATAACAATCATTTGTTCATTCTTTCCACTGTATAGCTATCCCTGCCTCCCTTCGTCTATATGACATTTTACATACGAAACCTAAGGCTCATTTAGCAATGAAATGAGGAATCATGCAGGAAACTTTCTCTCTCTCTCCATGCACAAGATCTCAATGAATTTTTAAAAATTATTTAAAAGGGAAAGGGAGAGAGAACAAGTGAGAGAAAGAGAGAGAGAATAGACACACCAGGACCTCTAGTCATTGAAAGCAAACTCCAAATGCATGCACCACTCTGTGTATCTAGCTTTACATGGGTACTTGGGAATCAAACCCAGGCTTTGCAGGCAAGCACCTTGACCACTGAGGCATCTCTCCAGCTCAATACACATTCTTTAAAGCAGCCTGCCGAATAACATGGGGGCTAGCAAACAAAAAAATAAGCCTCAACTTAAGTTTCCCAAACACAATAAAATAAAAATTTAAAACTCCTCACCTATTCACTATAAAGTTCCAAGCAAGCTATTAGAGGGAATGCATCATAATATATATATGTTTTGCTTATACTTTTTCTAAAAAATATTATTAAGTAGAAACTTTGTCTGGACACATCATACATGGGTACCATCATTTCCTTCCTCCCTGCCACCACTCCATAGAGGACCCTCCTTAGTGGGATTGCTGGTATTCACCATGGAGCCATGAGGGCAGCAGTCTGCTATTGTGGAGAGGACAGTGTCTCTGGATATTCCTTCCCACGCTGTGGCTCTGACATTCTTTCCATCCCTCTTTTGCAAACTTCCCTGAGCCTTGGTTGGTGTGCTTTAATTCTATTTTGGTGTTGAGTTCTCAGCAGCTTCTGGCTTTCTGCATTGGTACATTTTGAGTCTCCTCAGTGTCTGTCTCCATCACTCTGGACCAGGCTGTCAGGCTCGCCGTGGAGGCAGCACACTTGCTCATCTCACCAGCTCCTCTGTGGCTTCACCTGGGCCCTGGCTGCTGTGTGAGGGGTGGTTCGTCTCCTGTTAGGAGTCAGCTATCTATTCTTGTCTTGTTGGTAGATTATGATTGTCCTCAGTTCTCCCTTTCTGAAAAAGGGAAAAGCAGATTCTCCTAACTATGAGTGAGATCAGAATCGGTTAAAATGGATAAGCATTGTTGATGATTTGTAATCCCTTCTTACAGACTCAGAATAAGAATTCAAGTTTCTGACATCTGGAGCAGCTCCTCATTCCCCTTCAGGGGTGTGTGTGTGTGTGTGTGTGTGTGTTTATATATTCACTGACAAACTTCTTTTAATCTTGTAAACTATTTTCTTCAATTTATTTGTTTTTCAATCAAATCACCCTTTGTCCATATAAGAAGGGACAGAATTATATCCAGTGGCTTCATTTGGCCTTGTGTAACTTTAGGATTTTACACATTATTGCCAAGGGCTGGGGGGATGATCACTCAATGGTTAAAGGCTCTTCTTACAAAGCCTGAAGCCCAGGTTCAATTCTCCCAGTATGCATATAAAGCTGGATGCATGGTGATATATGCATCTGTGATCCCAACACACTTACAACAATGGCAAGTGGAGCCAGGAGAATTGAAGCTCAGGGGCCAGAGAGTCTGATGTTCGTTTTTAGTCTGGAAGATCATTAGCAGCTACAAGAGATTCTGTCTCAAAGAAGGCATAACCAAGACACCCAGAGGTTCTCCTCTGACCTCCACACATGCACCAGGGCACGTGCACCTATACACAAATAATAAATAAATCTTAAAGAAATTGACATTGGGGCTGAAGAGATGGCTTAGCGGTTAAGGCACCTGCCTGCTAAGCCTAAGAACCTGGTTCCAATCTGCAGGTCCCACGTTTAGGCAGATACAAAGTGACACAAGGGCGTAATGCCGCACTTGACCACAAGGGGGCCCACACATCTGGATTTCATTCACAGCAGCTGAGACTGCTGGCGTGCCCATCTCTATCTGTCTCCCTCTCCCTCTCTCTCTGTCTGTATCTCTCTGTATCTCTCTCCAAAAATAAAAAAAAAGAAAAGAAAAGAAAAAAGAAATTGACATTGCATCGCTGCTGAATAGCTAAGAGAAAAGCTTAGGTCCACAATGGAAATGCAAACTATGTTCGGTACAGTTCTCTTTCATTCCGCTATGGACCATTCAATGACTAGATTTCTTCTAAAGCAACAAGTTTATTTTTTAATTTTTATTTATTTATTTGAGAGCAACAGACAAACAGAAAGAGGCAGAGAGAGAGAAAATGGGTGCACCAGGGCCTCCAGCCACTGCAAACCAACTCCAGATGCATGCGCCACCTTGTGCATCTGGCTTACATGGATACTGGAGAATCGAGCCTCCAACTGGGGTCCTTAGGCTTCACAGGCAAGTGCTTAACCACAAAGCCGTCTCTCCAGCCCCCTAAAGTTGTAAAGTTGTAAAGATGATATCTAAGATACAGAACTGTGCATTTCTTTGGGGAACTGCATAGAAATCAAGATTTTACCTGTGAGTGACATTAATTTTCATCAAATAAACTGTGATGGTGATTCTCTGACAGGACAAGATTAAAGATATTAAATACTAATAAAATGTAGAGTCACCATTCACTGCTAATTCAAATATTACACTAGGATTACATTTCTTTTCTTACCCAAGTGTGTCTATATTCATTCTCCGGATTACTTCTGTAGTTAATCAATCTCAATGGCAAACCATTGTTTTATCTTTAACTTTGACATTGTATGAAAATGATTAACACTTAAGCACTGCCTCAGTGGAAAAATGTTGTGAAGTTTGGTCTTGCCAAGCCATGTGTAGTGGCACACACCTGCCATCTCAGCCCTCAGGAGGCAGAAATAAAAGAACTATGCATTGGAGGCCAGCCTGGGCTACATAGTGAGTTCAAGGCCAACCTGAGCTACATAGCCAACCATTGTCTCAATAATAAAACAAGTATCAGGGATATAGCTTAGTGGCAGAGTACTTGTCTATATGCAAGTCCCTGGGTTCAACTTAAAACTTTACAAAAAAAAATTTTTTTAAAGAGGGGCTGGAAAGATGGTTCAGCCATTAAGGCACTTGCCTGCAAAGCCTGATGACTAAGGTTCGATTCCCCAGTACTCACATAAAGGAAGATGCACAAGGTGGTGCATGCATATTGAGTTCATTTGTAGCAGCTGGAGGTCCTAGCATGCCCATTTTCTCTCTGTCTCATTCTCACTCTCTATTGCTCTCTCTCTCTTTCTCTATCTCCCTCCTCTTTCTCTCTCTCTCTCTCTCACTGCTTTAAAATAAATAAATAAAAATATCTTAACAAAAGAGAAAGCAAACATCCTGGCCAGTTGTTTAAGATATATAGATAGATCATACATTTTATTAAATAAAGAACATATCATCTAAGATAGTCAATTCAACTACGAGTAATGAGAAATAATTTTCAGTGTTAGGGCTGGAGAGATGGATCAGCAGTTAGAAAGGCACTTGCTTGCAAAGCCTGAGGTCCTGGATTCGATTCCCAGTACCCACATAAAGCCATATGCACAAAGTGGCACATATGTCTGGAGTTCATTTGCAGCAGCGGCAGACCTTGGCACACCCACTCATTCTTTTCTCTCTCTCCCTCTCTCTCCTTCTCTTTCTCTCTCTCTGTTCCCTCCTTCCTCAAATAAATATTTGTTTTTAAAATCCCATTGTTTTATCCTAACACTTATGTATTTATGTGTAGACTTCATCTCTAGAAGTTAGGCATTTAGTCTAATAAACAGTTCACTAATCCATAATGTTAAGTGATACCATGATCATGTAACTGCTCAGTGTGTAACATCCAATAAGTGTTGTATTAGCTTGCATTGGTGTCCTCCTGCTCCATCTGAAACTGTGACGCCCCTAAAGTTGTAAAGTTGTAAAGATGATATCTAAGATACAGAACTGTGCATTTCTTTGGGGAACTGCATAGAAATCAAGATTTTACCTGTGAGTGACATTAATTTTCATCAAATAAGGTGTGATGGTGATTCTCTGACAGGACAAGATTAAAGATATTAAATACTAATAAAATGTAGAGTCACCATTCACTGCTAATTCAAATATTACACTAGGATTACATTTCTTTTCTTACCCAAGTGTGTCTATATTCATTCTCCAGATTACTTCTGTAGTTAATCAATCTCAATGGCAAACCATTGTTTTATCTTTAACTTTGACGTTGTATGAAAATGACTAACACTTAAGCACTGCCTCAGTGGAAAAATGTTGTGAAGTTTGGTCTTGCCAAGCCATGTGTAGTGGCACACACCTGCCATCTCAGCCCTCAGGAGGCAGAAATAAAAGAACTATGCATTGGAGGCCAACCTGAGCTACATAGTGAGTTCAAGGCCAACCTGAGCTACATAGCCAACCATTGTCTCAATAATAAAACAAGTATCAGGGATATAGCTTAGTGGCAGAGCACTTGTCTATATGCAAGTCCCTGGGTTCAACTTAAAACTTTACCAAAAAAAATTTTTTTAAGAGGGGCTGGAAAGATGGTTCAGCCATTAAGGCACTTGCCTGCAAAGCCTGATGACTAAGGTTTGATTCCCCAGTACTCACATAAAGGAAGATGCACAAGGTGGTGCATGCATATGGAGTTCATTTGCAGCAGCTGGAGGTCCTAGCATGCCCATTTTCTCTCTGTCTCATTCTCACTCTCTCTTGCTCTCTCTCTCTATCTATCTCCCTCCTCTTTCTCTCTCTCTCTCTCTCTCTCTCTGCTTTAAAATAAATAAATAAAAATATCTTAACAAAAGAGAAAGCAAACATCCTGGCCAGTTGTTTAAGATATATAGATAGATCATACATTTTATTAAATAAAGAACATATCATCTAAGATAGTCAATTCAACTACGAGTAATGAGAAATAATTTTCAGTGTTAGGGCTGGAGAGATGGATCAGCAGTTAGAAAGGCACTTGCTTGCAAAGCCTGAGGTCCTGGATTCGATTCCCAGTACCCACATAAAGCCATATGCACAAAGTGGCACATATATCTGGAGTTCATTTGCAGCAGCGGCAGACCTTGGCACACCCACTCATTCTTTCTCTCTCTCTCTCTCTCTCTCCTTCTCTTTCTCTCTCTCTGTTCCCTCCTTCCTCAAATAAATATTTGTTTTTAAAATCCCATTGTTTTATCCTAACACTTATGTATTTATGTGTAGACTTCATCTCTAGAAGTTAGGCATTTAGTCTATATAAACAGTTCACTAATACATAATGTTAAGTGATACCATGATCATGTAACTGCTCAGTGTGTAACATCCAATAAGTGTTGTATTAGCTTGCATTGGTGTCCTCCTGCTCCATCTGAAACTGTGACTAGAATTTTTTTTTGCAGAGAGTCAGAGAGAGAGAGAGAGAATGGGTGCACCAGCAGCCTTTCCGCTGCTGTGAACCAACTCCAGGCACATGTACCCCCTTGTGGGCAAGCGCAGCATTGCACCCTTGCCTCATTTTTGCATCTGGCTAAACGTGGAACCTGGAGAATCTCACCAGCGTTCTTAGGCTTACCAGGTGCTTTAACTGCCAAGCCATCTCTCCAGCCCATGACTAGCATTTTTGATAACTTTCCACTGTAACCCCAAAAGCTGTCTTGGATCTGTGACACAACTTCAAGTCTAGGGAAGAACTCATGGCCTCTGTAATGAAATGCATCCCTATGGTTTCCCTTCAACTCCACACACAACATCCCGTGTCCCCTAGCCTCAGCTCAAGGGACCACCTTGATCCTGTCACCAGAGACTAAGTTTCTTATCTGCCTTTTGTCACCATAGCTCATGAGAACAGTTCAAGATAAATGGTCCTCAAGTACACAGTAGAAACAATCTTATCCCAAATTCACTCTGAAAGGCAACCTCTTTCATCCCCTCATTGTTTCTCCTGGCATTCATTTCAGTATTTCTCAACACATTGCTTTAGCTGCTCTGTATTGATTAATCAGACAATTGTTGGCTCCCTGCTCTAGAAGATAAGGATTCAGCTCTCGGGCTATTAACACCAGACTCTCTCCTTTCTTTCTTATCCTGGCCTTTACAAAAGAGCTACATCACAGCCTTTCTCCCTTGCTCTCATCTTCTCAAATAGTTGTTATCACAATTCTGTGTCACTTTTGACACTATGAATAATAATTGTTAATTTCTACCTCTAATATTAATAATCATTGTTAATTTCTACCTCTAATATTACACTATCACTATGTTTCTTTCATTCCTTGTGTGTATTTTATTTCCCCTCAGATTAAAAATCACCTTTTTCACCTTCTTAACTTTTCACGTTTATAATTTTTAAACACTTCCTATTATAAAAATCCAGACTTCAAAGACACCGATAAAACTTTTAAATTCTTTTCCTTCCAGTCTATCACCTTGCTTCATCCTGTAGCTCCATTCTGGGGTACCACAGAGTTGTTTTAGAGGGGATCCTGCCTCACCTCTATGCCACCTGTATTTGCAATACATCAAATATATATGTGTGTAATATCCACACACACGCATGCACGTACACACATACACACACACACACACACACACACACACCCACACACACACACACACACACCCTCATATACTGTAGAGTGCTCATCTGCAGTGGCTACAACAGAAAGTTGGGTGTCTCTCTCCATCACTTTTCTACCCAGTCTTGTTTTAGCCAGAGTCTCTTACTAATCCTGGATCTTACTGGTTTTCTGGAGGCCCCAGTGATTCCTGGGTCTCTGTCCCACTATGGGACTGGGGTTACAGAAATATGTGGCCATACTTAGCTGTTTTACCTGGGTTCTGGAGTTTTGATCTTCGGTGGTCTCAGGACCCCCTCAGGCTCTGAAGCACATTCTCCAGTAGTTTATTTATTTATTTACTTTAAATATATTTTATTTATTTATTTGAGAGAGAGAGAGACAGAGAGAGACAGAATGGATGTACCAGGGCCTCCAGCCACGGCAAACGAATTCCAGACACATGCACCCTGTATTAGTCAGGGTTCTCTAGAGGAACAGAACGGATAGAATGAATTGTATTAAAAGGGAATTTATTGGATTAGCTTACGACAGTTCAGCAATAGCAGGTTGCAGGCCTGAGAGTCAAGGAACCCAGTAGCTGCTCAGTCCACAAGGCTGGATGCCTCAGCAGTCCCAATCCGGCACTGAAGGCCTGGAGGTGTCCTGGAGAGATGCTGCTCTTCAGTCCACCCTGGTCTTCAGTCCACACTGGAAAGCAGCAAGCACCAAGCAGAGAACAGCGAGCAGTACCGGCAGCCAGGTGGGAGAGAGAGAGAGCCTTTCTTCCCAGAGCTTCTTTTTATCAACCAGCCCCCTCCTCCAAGAGGGGCTGCCCACTCTGGGGGAAGGGCTCACCCTGGGGGAAGGATTCTCCCTAGAGGCAACCTCAGAGACACACTTATGAGGAATGTCTATGGATTCCTAAATAAATCAAGTTGACACAAACTTAACCATCACACGCCCTTTATGCATCTGGCTTACATGGGTCCTGGAAAGTAGAACTGGGATCTTTTGGCTTTGCAGGCAGACACCTTAACTGCTAAGCCATCTCTCCAGCCCTTTTCATTTACTTTTAAGACAGAACACATGGAAAGTAAATATTCTGAGGCTCTAAAGTTTGGAAAATAGCTTTATTCTGCCTTCGCATGAATTTGGTCATTTGACTGAATATAAAATTCTAGGTCAGAAATCATTTTCTGTCAGATCTTGGACTTTGACTCTTCTTCAAGTTCTGTGGTATTCCTATTCTAAGTCACTACTGAGGGTTCATGTCTTCTGCTAAACTTCTCACCAGCCCCCACTTGCTTTCCAGCTTCTGAATCGATGTTCAACTCGCCTCTACTCTTGCTATTCAGCTTGGGAGGTTGTCATTCCTACCCGGTAACTTCAGTGGGATTGGGTATGACAGTGACATAGTTCATGTGACTATTCCCAAAATCCACTGACATCTTTGTTTCCAGGCACTTAACACCTACACAGACCTTGTACGCTGAATTTTCAGTGTTATGACGGAAAAGTCAAATGTATTCAGTAGAAACAGTACTTCAGGTTTTGAACTTTCCCTGGGCTAATCACCAATATAACTGTAAAATAGTAAAATAGTCTTTTTCTTTCTTTCTTGTGAATATGTGTGTGCATGCCCACGTATAAGTGGGTGCTTGTTGGCATGCACGCATGTGCGCACATGGAGGCCAGAACACAGCCTCAGGTGTCCTCCACAGGAAGGTTTTCCACCTCCTCTGAGACAAAACCACTGACCTAATTGGGCCAGATTGACTGACCAGTCAGATCCAGGGATCCTCTTCTTTCCACCTCCCATAAAGCGGGAATTATAGACACAAACCACCACGCTCAGCCTTTCATTATTATTATTATTATTTTTATTTTACTTTTGGAGAGAGACACAGAGAGAGACAGACAGAGAGGGAGAGGAAGACATATAGAAAATGGTCACACCAGCAGTCTCTCAGCTGCTGTGAACGAAATCCAGATGTGTGCTCCTCCTTGTGGGCAAATGCGGCATTGTGCCCTTGAGTCACTTTGCATCTGGCTAAACGTGGGACCTGCAGATTGGAACCGGGTTCTTAGGCTTAGCAGGCAGGCGCTTTAACTGCTAAGCCATCTCTCCAGGCCCACGCTCAGCCTTTTTACATAGGTACTGGAGCTCAAACATGACTGCAAGATAAGCACTTGATGACCAGCTCTCTCTCCAGCACCACAACTTAAAAACATTCTCTTCTGATGCTGGACCACAGCTTGGAACTGTGGCTCTTAGACAGCCACCTGGTCATGAGATAAACTACCAATTCTCCACAGCGCACTGTTCGCCGAAGCTAGTATGCATGGGTGGGTAAGAGTGTTAAGTGAACTTGTTGCCTGGCAATATTCTTGATGTGTGATAAGCGTATCGGGACATAATCCCATTATGACTCCAGGAGTGTCTGTATTTTGATCTTGTTCTGTTATCCACCCTGGTAGTAAGCAGACAGCTCTCATTTGATGATGAGGAAGCTTAGGTTCCAGAAATATTATCTTCTTTCTTTAAGTTTGAAGAGGCAGTATGGACATATTGAAGCTTAAAACTGTTTCCCACTCTTCGGGCTTAAGGGAGGCATACAGCAATAGTGGTGGAAGTCATGAGGAATAAAACGTCAGACAGTGGCTTCTCCGAGTCCTGCTACCATAAGCTAATGGTCCTGCTGTGGTGTGAATCGTTCCTCTGAGCTGTTCTCCGAACTGCAGCGTGCAAGATTTCCTCCTCAGTCATGCTTGTTATTACTGCACAGGAGAAATGAGAACACCTAAAACCAAGTAATTGCCGCTGGTCTAACTCATACCAAACCATGGAGTATGAGAACAGACAGGGAAGCCAAAAATCATCATGGTCGGGCCTGAGGGGAAATATACATCATATATAATGATACTCTTTCAGAGTGTAGAACACGAGGCAACAACTTTCCCCTTTGAAGTCTGTGCTTGCCTCCCCTCATAGGCTCAAAGAGTGGGAAATGAAAAACAAGCCACGCACTTTCCAAGTCCAGCCTTTGAAAGCACAGCACTCTTCCAGCTAAGTGGTGTTCTCAGAAAGGAAGGAGCTCTTGCGCCAGTGTTTCTGAACAAGCCGCACGCCCTGTGAACACAGTGTGTGTGTGTCACGTCAGCGTTCTGTCTGCACTTGGAACCACACACAGGCCTTGTGCTCAGTCATGTTTCCAGAAGGGAGTTTTCAGGTGATGTCTGAAATCTGGAGGATTTCTAGTTTGTTGTCTGCTGCTTTTTCCAGCTAAATTTCCAATCCTTGTGCTTCATGATTGTGTCATCTATGTAATCCCCACTTCATCTTCATGCAGGCTCAATAGCCCCTCAAAATTGCGAGCAGGTCTCTGAGCTAAGCAGTGAGAGAGTAAAAACAAGCCGGATCTCTTCAGACTTGGGCCCTCTTAGATCCCCTATCATCTTATCTTTCAGGTTAAATCATACTTGTAGGTGTTCCCAGTCCCTTTAAGCTTTTGAACACTATTTCTACAGTGTTGAAGAATTAGCTTCCATAAACTATCTTGAACCAGTCACCATCGCTTCACTACATACGCGACTCTGGAAGAATGTGTTTATTACTTTATTTATTCTAAGTTCACTAGGCAACATGCACAAAGTAAGTTGTGGACTGGCAAACTAACATATGCAATTCTTATTCTCATTGAATTCACTGTTCTGAGGAAAAAGAGACGAAAGAAAACCTCAAATAAATGATAATCTTGATCAACATTATAAAAGATAATAACCACATAGTGCCTTAAGAAGGAGAAGCCCTTTGAAGAGGGCTGGGAAGAAACTCAGTGACAGAGAGTACATACCTAGCATGTGTGAGCCCCTGGGCCACATGCCCAGCACAGACGAGAAAGAAAGTGAGGATGGGAGGAGAAGAAGGAGTAGAAAGAGGAGGGAGGAGAGTGATGGGAGGATAGGAAGAGGACAGGAATAAAAGAGAAAAAGGAAGGGAAGAGGATGAGAGGGGGTTAGGAGGATGGGAGAAATAGGAGAAAGAAGAGGAGGAGGAAAAGAGGAAGAGAATGGAGCAATGGAAGGAGAATAGGAGGAAGATGGGAGGGAGAGAGGAAGATAGGAGGAAGAGGAAAAGAAGAGACGGGAAGAAGAGGAGCAGGGGAAGGAGGGAAAATAGAAGGAGGATGGGAGCAAGAAGAGAAGATAAAAAAGAACAACAAGGAGAAGGGAGGGAGGGAAATGTTTTTAGGAAAGCCTTACTGATAATGACAGAGATGCAAAGCATGAGGGGTCACTGACCAGACAAAAGAGTGACAAACACCCTCACAGGCTGCAAGAAAACAGTGGGCATCAGGAGCCTGGGGTCCATAGAGACTAAAGAGCTTGTGCGTCCAGACAACTTCAAGCAAGCCATATGGCTGCTGCCTAGTGAACAGGCTAGGTGGCCAGAAACAAAGTAAATGTGAGCTCCCCTCAAATCACACCAAGCCTGTCTACCACAATAAGCATTGTGAATGACATAAAAAAAAAAAAAAAAAGTGTGGAGTTGGGGACATGGCTCAGCGATAAGAGTGCTTGCCCCAGGAGCACCGGGGCCTTCGGCTGTCTGATTTCCATCCTTAGAGCTCATGTAAAAAGCTAAGCATGGCCACACATGGCTGTAATCTCAGTTGTAGGGGGGCTGGGGCAGGTGGAGCCCACGTAAGAGAATCACTGGGGCTTTCTAGAAGCCAGTGTGACTGGAAATGGTAGCTCCAGGCTCAGTGAAAGACTCCCTTTCAAAGGCCCAAGCAGAAGAGTGGCAGAGGAAAACACCCAACATTCTCCTCTGAACTCAGCTCAGCACCTGTGCCGCTGAGGCGCACACATGTGCATACATTATGCATATTACATTCTACATGTGCATACCTTATGCATATACATTATGCATATGCATTCTACACGTGCATATATTATACAAATACTACCACACACACGCTACACAGCAAGAGAGGGGGTACCTGCTGAAAGCCATCTAAGCAAGAGAGAGAGGAGACAGAGTTTTAATTATAAAAGATTACTCAGCTGCTGTCTATAACTTGGAACAAAAAAGGGCAAAACAAGATGAAGGGATGGGGGAGTTGAGGATGAGGGAGAATGGTGGGGGAAAGGATGGGTGTTGTCACATCTTCCTGGTAGGACACGGGACTCAGTGTGGTGCCTGTGGTCTCACGAGTCACCTGAACGTGGTCACGTCTGAACTCATTCCTCCACTCAAGAGGCCTCGTTGCTGGAGTGGGTTTTGTTGGGTAGCAGTCCACCTCACCCGCGGCTGGTCCTGAGAAGCACACACCTTCCAACCTCCTGCGCCCTTTCTTAACAAATGAGGGCCTCGCTTGCAAAGCCCTATCTGTCCTCACAGGCTCCTCGCCTAAATCGGTCACCTTACCATTTCCCCAACCCACATCCATGTGTCCCACAAGATCCAGAGTACACAAGCCGGGCAGTGAGTCTCCCGAAGACCTTTCAGTGGGGACAAGAAAGCCCCACCAAGCCTTTGCATTGCGGCACGTGGACGAAAGATGAGTCTGGACCCAAAGGGACTCCACAGGGAAATCCTCCCCCCACTCTCGCACTTTTCCTCTCTCCGTTCTAAAGTGCTGCGATTCCTGGTCGTCTACGTGGGCCCGAGCACTTCACTCTGGCACCTCTTATTCCGAGAACTCCTGTTATGGGCTCCACGGAGGCAGAGCATCCAGATTTAATGTCCTGTAGCCTCCACCTACCACCCTCAGGAAGTCCTACAGCCTACCTGCCTGCCTCCGCTGCTCCCGTCTTGGGCCTCAGTGAAACACCACAATGACTAAGCTGGTGGTTCTCTGCCTCCCAGGTTCCCCTCTGCCTCCTTCCTTTTGACCCCATGATGGCACGTGGGCCCAGGATCCACGTGACTCTGCCACAAAGGTTTTCTGGCAACCAACCTTGTTCCTATTTCCCTAGGCATGAGGGGTGTCTGAGTCCACTCCCCAACTGTAGAAGACCATGGGCCTCCTCTCCCACACACCCTGCCATCTACCTTCACCAGTTTTCTGAGAGCCCAACCCCTATGGTAGGAAGGCAAGTGAGAATAGATAACATGTTAGATTTATCGTAACTTGGGGCTGGAGAGATGGCTTAGCAGTTAAGCACTTGCCTGTGAAGCCTAAGGACCCCAGTTCAAGGCTTGATTCCCCAGTACCCACGTAAGCCAGATGTATCTGTATGCATCTGGAGTTGTTTGCAGTGGCTGGAGGCCTTGGTGCATCTCTCCTCTCTCTCTCTCTCTCTCTCTCTGCTTCTTTCTCTCTCTGTCTGTTGCTCTCAAATAAATAAATAAACAAAATTAAGAATTATCGTAACTCAGGCACAGGAGAGAAGAAAATGAAAATCTACATGAACAGTAAAGAATGTGGATTTTAGGGCTGGAGAAATGGTCTAGTGGTTAAAGGCTCTTGCTTGGAAAGCCTGATGACCTGGGTTCAAGTCCCCAGTGGCATATGCATCTGGAATTCATTTGCAGCATCAGGAGGCCCTACCATACCCATGCTTTCTCTTTCTCTCTCTCTTCTCTCTCCCTCCATCCTTTCTTCTCCTCTCTCTCTCTCTCTCATAAATATTTTTAAATATTTTATTTATTTATTTATTTATTTATTTATTTATTATTTGAGAGAAAAAGAGGCAGACACAGAGAGAGAATGGGTGTGCCAGGACCCCTAGCCACTGCAAACGAACTCCAGGTGCATACACCCCCTTGTACAGTAAACTTATGTGGGTTTTGGAGAATCAAACCTGGGTCCTTAGGCTTTGCAGGCAAATGCCTTAACTGATAAGCCACCTCTCCAGCTCCCAAATAAATAATTTTTTAATGTGGATTTTACTAGCTTGAATTTTAAAAAAAGAAAGAAAGTCTCAGATATACTAGCACATGAATAGGAAAAAAATTTTAGGGGGAACCAGAGTTGATACCTGGGATAGAAAATGTGGGTAGGCTTAGCAAGCAGGGACCACAGCCATCTCTCTAGGCCTTTTTTTTTTTTTCTTTTTCACTTGTGGAAAGTTTCACTAGCACATGAAAAAAAAAAAAAAATGTGGGTGTGGGGGTACCCAGTAAAGAATTGCCTAGCTAGAGGCATAGATCTTTTTCAGTGTTTGGACACTGGTCAGTAGGAAAGGGCAGGTTCAGTTGTACCTAACCAAAGGTTGGCATGTGCCCAACAGGAACAAATGCCAAGCATGGGCTGCGCTGCAGAGCCTGCAAGATGAGCATCCACCACAAGTGTGCGGACGGCCTCACACCCCAGCGGTGCATGGGCAAGCTGGTAAGGGCCGGCCGCAGTGACTTTCTGATTGCTGGGACAAAATGCCTATGGAAGGAAAGGGTTTATTTTGGCTTACAGTTTGGAGGGGAAGTGTCTGCCATGTGGACAGCCAGCATCCCATTTTCCACATCTACTTAAAGGAAGTAGAAAACTCAAAAGTGCTAAGTGGAGCTACTCTATAACACCCCAAGACCCATCACCCCAGCAACACACCTCCTGTAGCTAGGCCTCACCTCCTAAAGGCTCCACAAGCCCGTGAACAGTGCCACCAACTAGAGATGAAGGATTCAGGCACAGGAGTTTATGGGTGACATTTTACATTCAAACCACCACAGGACCAGTGCCAGGTGTAAACCCCGGAACTCCCTGGGCAGCTCTCCTGCCTGCCCCAATGAGGCTATTTCCCCCCAAACCCCTTCTTTATAGCCATAAAGGAACCTCAGAAGCAGGGGTATGCCTCTTGGGCCTTTTATTTAATTGTCACACGGATGGAACAGAGGAGGAGCTGTGTCAAGCCCATACTCAAATGCGCCTCCCTGGAAAAGAGTCTGGTTCCTTGACAGAGTGGCCAGATTTTCCCCCATGAGCTTTCCTCAGCCCTAAAATAAATAGAAGTCTCTAATCCTGAGAGAGTTCAGGCTCTCAAGGAGAAAGTTATGCATGGCAGGAGGCCCTTCAACGGGAGGCAAGGTGGGGTGCTTTGTTACCCCGTGTGTCAGTAACCTTCAGCTCCGTGGATGCCAAGCAAGGACTGGAGTTAACCACTCCCAGATGTGCACAGAGTGAAGAAACCTACTTCACGGTGAGAGAAACATTGTTGGCCAAAGTGAAGGCCGTCACACATTCCTGGAACACTCTGATTAAACCATCTCAGTAGTGGGCTGGAGAGATGGTTTAGCGGTTGAGGCGCCTGCCTACTAAGCCTAAGAACACGGTTCCAATCTCCAGGTCCCACGTTTAGCCAGATGCAAAGTGACACAAGGGCGCAATGCCGCACTTGACCACAAGGGGGCGCATGCATCTGGATTTTGTTCACAGCAGCTGAGAGACTGCTGGCGCGCCCATCTCTATCTGTCTCCCTCTCCCTCTCTGTCTGTCTCTCTCTGTGTCTCTCTCCAAAAATAAATAAAATAATAATAAAAAATATTTTAAAAAAACATCTCAGTAGTGTGGGCCTCGGTCCTGGTGCAACCCAGAGAACATCTGAAGGTCCTTGAAACCAGGATGGTCAAAGAATGACTTCACATACTGGAGAGAATAAGTAACCATCCCCAAAAAATGTTACATCACAGAAATTAAACTCAATTATCTTTGATGGCTCTAAGGAAAATACTCAGGATAGGTACAAAAAGTGTTCTGACACTCGAGAAAATGTCACCCAAGAGCTTCCTCCAAGGTTAGGGAGATGTTCCTGCTCCTACCTCCTCCAATCACTGGCAGTGCTCAGACTTTCCAGAACCCAGTGTGAGGATCTGGGATGTTTTGGGGAGCCAGGTCCCCTATCTCCTTCCTACCCTGGAGTGTAGTAAGTCCTGATTCTTGCAAAATTCACCAGCTAATTCTGTATGACAGTGGTCCCTTCTCTTAAACTCCTGCCTGTCCTGTTTCCCTTTGGCTTTTCCAGATATGGTTTCCACAAAGTCAAGGTAAAAGGCCCTGGCTGAGAGGCCAGAAAACATAAGAATCTGGAAAGCAAAGACAATGAAACTGGTGATGTTCTGAATAAAGACAAGAGTCCTCTGGACTTCCTTGAGCTCTACTTTCCCCTGCCCAGAACTTTTATTGATTTTAAGAACCCACAAAAATAAAATGGCCATGAAAGACATAAAGTGGTCAATTTATACCCTGGGAAATAATGGGGGTTCCTGCACATTGTAGGGGCTGCAGGATGTGGCAGGAGGAGGAGAGGCAGAGCAGGCAAGGCTGGGAGCTTGCATTCTGGGTGAGCCAAAGCTTACGGCTGTCTGTTCTTCCCTCACCCTTCCCATCAGTGGTGAACTATAAAATTGATAGGATATATCAGCACTTTAAGGGGGGGGACAGCTGGCTTTGTTTTTAGAGCTTTTACATGGTTTTCTCCATTTTTTCTTTTTCTGTGACCATTAAGCCTTCTCTTTTTCATTCTCTCTGCAGCCAAAGGGCTTCCGGCGTTACTACAGCTCCCCCTTGCTCATTCATGAACAGTTCGGGTGCATTAAAGAAGTTATGCCCATCGGTGAGTTGGGACAGGGATGCATGGAGGTGGATCTTTTAGCACAAAGTCAGCAGTAACCATTACCCGGCTGTGAGGTAGCTTCATGAACTTATCCACGGCTGGAGGAAAAGCACATGGTGGGCCATGTTCGGCAGCAATTTTCATCATTTTGATGAAGCTTGAAAGACACCCAAATCCCGCAGACCTTCCCAACCACCAGCAGCAAAGTGGTGGGAAGAACACCTGGAGCACAGCGCCCCAAAGCTCTAGGGCAGAGCTCCCGCACAGCCAGCCGCGCTTTGAACCACTACCTGACCTGCCACATCCTGTGAGGTGGGACCAGCGATCGCTCCTTTTCATCACTGTTGCAAATTACACACATACACACACACACACACACACACACACACACGCATGCATGTATGTATGTATTTAAAAGCAATGCTGAGTAGGAACTCAGCGAACATGAATTCTTAGATATTCCTGGTATGGTCTTCTTTTACGATATCTTTTAATTTGCCTCTGATTTATTATTGAGTTATCAATTTTATAAATTTATTCATTTGCCTTTTTGATTTTTTAGGTGTGTGTGTGTGTGTATGCTTTTTGTTTTGGGGTGCTTGTTTTACTTAATTTTCTATTCCTGAAAATCCCTACGTCTATGGTGGGACTGATTTTAAGCTAGAAGTTTATAAACTATAAAGCTTTTCATTAGATGAAGGTGGTCAATTTCATATTCTTTTTATTATTTTTATTTGAGAGAGAGAGAGGGAGAGACAGAGAAAAACATCAACAGAGAGGAAGAGGCAGAGAGAGAGAGAATGGGGGTGCCAGCGGCCCCCTTTTGGGCAAGGGCGGCATTGCACCCTTGGGTCACTTTCTGTGACTGGCTACTCCAATGGGCACTCTTAGGCTTGGCAGGCAGGCGCCTTAACCACTAAGTCATCTCTCCAGACCTTCATATTCTTTTTTTAATGGGTGGGGAGAGGGAGAGAATTGGCATGCCAGGACCTCCAGCCACTGCAATCAAATTCCAGACACGTGCGGCAACTTTGCGCGTGTGCGCCCTTGTGTCACCTTTGTGCGTCTGGCTTACTGGGATCTGGAGAGTCGAACATGGGTCCTTGGGCTTTGCTGGCAAGCGCTCTAACCGCTAAACCATCTCTCCACCCCGCATACTCTTTTGTGTGTGTGTGTGTGTGTGTATGTGGTAAGCATGTTTGCATGTGTGTAGGCACAAGTGCATGCATATACATAAGTGTGCAAGCCAGAAGTCAGTATCAGGTATCTTTCTCTATCCCAGTATGCCTTATTTGTTATGACACGGGCTCTTACTGAATCTAGAGGGCATTGGCTAGGCTAGCTGTCCAACAAGGTCCAGGCAATGCCCCTGTCTTTACCTCCTCAGTGATGGGATAACAGACGTGTAGCTCCATGCAGTGTGTCATGTAAACTCTTTGACACTGATGCTGGAGATCTGAGCCCAGGGTCCACATGCCTGTGCGGCAACCACTGTACAAAGTGAGACATCTCCCCACCCCCACCCCCCCCCCCCACACACACCTCATATTCTTGAGAAAACACTTGTATCCTGCTGTAGGTATTCTGTGTAAAAGACTGGGCACTTTGGTGAGCAGAGGAACCCTCAGATCGGAACAGGATGAATCACTCAAGAGGGAAAGCGAGCAAGCACTCAGAAGAGGTTCTGGGAAGAGTTCTGGTTGCACCCGCGGGGCGCTGTGGAGAATGGGAGCATGTGGTTTAGGGTCACATCACTGAAGGAAAGAGGGACCAGAGCCGGGTCCTCAAGGCTCGGCTGCACACAGCCTGCTTCTCAAGCGCCACAGCGGCTCGGCTGGGTGGCCTGAGACGAGCCTTTGTACTGTTGCAGCTTGTGGAAATAAGGTGGACCCCGTCTACGAGACCCTGCGCTTCGGCACGTCCCTGGCCCAGAGAACAAAGAAGAACAGCTCAGGCAGCGGCTCGGACTCACCGCACAGAACCTCGGTGACCTTCCCTTTCCTTCCTAGGTCCCCTGGGGCTACGGGGGCAGAGCTGGCCTGGGCACTGCAGCGGGAGGGGTTGGTTCCCCCTAAATGTGTGGGATGGAGGTGTCTTTTGGAGCCAAGGTCCAAAGGGAATCTCATGCAGTTTGGCCACACGAAGGGTTATCTTTCTGCTACCCACACACTCGGGGAACCTTCCTCTCCCGCTCACAGATCCTCCCCCATGAATCTTCTCCTGTATCTGCTCTGCTCTCCTCCAGCCGCCTTACTGACATTGCGGAATGTGTCAGTCAACAGAAAGGGAATCTTTGGCTCAAAACAAAGGGCAGAAGCAGAAAGTTCCCTGCTTCCCTCTCTCCTTCCAGCTACATCTCAGTTCAAAGAAAACTGTGTCCCACGTGTTGTGAGGCCTCTCCAAGACAGAGGACATCCCTTGATTTCACATGAGCCTTCACAGAGGTGCTTATCCTGTAACGCAGGGGGGACCTCACTCCCAGAGCACTCACCTCCCCAAATATTTCCTCTAAGTTTAATCTGATCTAAACTGACTGCCAGCTAGGCATTGTGGTGCACGCCTTTAATCACACACTCCGGACGCTGAGGTAGGAGAATCTCCATGAGTTCAAGGCCAATCTGAGACTACATAGTGAATTCCAGGTCAGCCTGAGCTAGAGTGAGACCCTACCTCGAAAAAGGGGGGCGGGGGGGCTGGAGAGATTGCTCAGTGGTTAAGGCTCTTGCTTGTGAAGCCTAAGGACCTAGGTTCGATGACTCAGTACCCACGTAAGCTAGACGCACAAGGTGGAGCATGTATCTGAAGTTCCTTTGCAGTGACTAGAGGCCCTGGCACATCCATTCTTTCTCTCTCTCAAATAAATAATAATAAACATGCATTGCTGTGACCTGGGGTCGTCTTTCCTCTGGCTGCCCCATTCACAGTTTCCAACCATGCTCCAAGACAGCCTTCAAACCCACAGTCCTTTCAGAAAGCTACACAGGTCCACTACACAGAGGGAAAGACCTTCTAGTTCACGTTGCCATTTTCGGACATATTGTGCCCAACTGCTGGTTTCACTGGCACAGCACCTGCTGGGTTAGGAACTTTAAGGCACCACCCAGATGACCTCTAAGCGGTCTGGCCCTCTGGCTCCTGACTTTATCTTTGGAAAGTACAGTCTCTGCGCATCACTATGACGTCATTCACCATCACTTAGCTTGGCTGGCCTTGTTTCCCTTGGGAAATATTTGTTGGGATTTTCTTTTCTCGTGGATGGCGTTGTTCTGAGAGTTTCAGAGAGACAAAGATAATCAAATTCTAACTTAAATTACTGGTCACTCCTTCTTTTTCCCCACGTCCAACTTGCCTCAGTAAAAGAAAACAGAAACAATGAATTGGTATCTTTAAGTAATTTGGCTTTCTCCTGCAGTTAGATGTTAATCAACTTCAGGCCTTCATGGTTCCCATCCACCCTGTATCCTGACACAGGCACTTCGCACACAGCAGAGGTCGGCTCTGCACACCTATTTTCTCCTAAAGCCGTCAGTTCTCCTAAAGCCATGCAGCATTTGCTTCTCATTGTTAGGAAGCCATCTTCTGTTCCAAATCATTATGTTTTCTTTAACATGCTTTTAAATGTTCTAGAATATAAACTGAGTCATGGTTTGGGGGAGGACAGCAAAGAGTGAATTTAAGAAACCATTCTGGGCATGAGTTATCTGGGTTATGAATAATAATCTTTTTAATTTTATTTTTGAGAGAGAGAAAGAGAATGGGTGCTCCAGGGCCTTTCAGCCACCGTGGATGAATTCCAGATGTGTGTGCCACCTTGTGTGCATGTGTGGCATTGCATGCTTGCATCACTTTGCATCTGGCTACATGGGACCTGGAGATCTGAACATGTGTTCTTAGGCTTCACAAGCTAGCACCTTAACCTCTAAGTCATCTCTCCAGCCCAGTATTTTATCTGTTTATTTGTGAGAGAGAAAGAGGCAGATAAAGAGAATGGGCACACCAGAGCCTCTAGCCACTCCAAAACACATATGCCACCTTTATGTGGGTACTAGAGTATCGAACCTGGATCCTTTGGCTTTGCAGGCAAGCACCTTAACCATTAAGCCATCTCTTCAGAGTACAGAGGGAGCCTACTATAGGCTGTAATACCAGCACTAGGGAGGCAGAGACAGGTAGATCCCTGGAGCTCTCTGGGAAGCCAATTTAGTCCAATCAGTGAGCTCCAGGGCCATGAGAAATCCTGTCTCAGAAAGAGATGGACCTCCTTTCTGAGGATGAAACCCAAGGTTGTCCTCTGACTTACACACAATCATCTGTGCACCCACATGCATGCAAATATGCACACATGCAAACCACACGTGTGCACACATGCAAAAGAAACTCTATAGTTTCATTGAAAACTCAGGAACAGAACATGAGCAGGAATTCAGATTTCTCTTGGCTGTTTGTTTGCTCTGGGGCAAAAGCCTGCATCAGTTACTTTTATCATTTTTGGGACACAATGCCCAGCCAGAAACAGCTGTGGAGGAAAGAGGTTATTTTGACTTACGGTTTTGAGGGTGAGTTTATCATGGCAGGGAAGGCACCCCATTTTCACATCATCAGGAAAGAAGTAGAGAGAGAGAGCCAGCAGGGCTAGGCTATAAAAATGTCAAGGCCACACCCCCCCCCAGTGATGCACTTCTTTCATCAAGGCTCCACCTCTTAAAGGTTCCACAACCTTCCTGAACAATGCTACCTCCTAGGATATTGTTTTCAAACATATGAGTCTATGGGGGACATTTTACAGAACCTTCCCAAAGCCTAACTGTGGTTGTACACCCAGGCTCAACACTCAACACAGCACTGTCAAGGTCAACTCTGAGCTTGCTGCAGACACCTGATGAAAGGCACCATGACGAAGAAGGAGAACACAGGTTCTCTGAAGTTAGCCTACATGGACAAGGCAGCCATAATCATATTCACAAGTGTCATGAAATTCCATTTTAGCATTTTAAAAAAAATATTTTATTTACTTATTTATTTGAGAGAGAAAGAGGTAGAGAGAGAGAGAGTGAGCATGCTAGACAAATTCCAGACACATGTGCCACCTTGTGCATCTGGCTTGCATGGGTCCTGGGGAATCGATCCTGGGTCCTTTGGCTTTGCAGACAAGCACCTTAACCACTAAGCCATCTCTCCAGCCCCTGCTTTAGCTTTTTTACTGACATCAGACCACTGTTCAGTTGGCCCATGATGTACCATTTACTCATACCGTACTATCTCCCCTTTCCTCCAAGACTTCAGATCTTGTGGAGGTTCCTGAAGAAGCCGACGGGCCAGGAGACGGGTCTGACATAAGGACACGAAGCAACAGTGGTGAGTGAGGGAACTGCCCCCGGCGAGGGTGTGAGCATGCTCTAGCCAAGGTGTACAGGAGGCTGAGTCCATTCCCAGCCCATCCACCCCCCTCTCTGCTAGCTCTGGAATCTGACATGAGCAAGAGTCTTAATGGTCTAGAAGGCAACTGGGCATCATTGTTGTGTGATTCTAGTGTGTTGCAGTCAGTTCGCATTGCTGGCAGAAATCACCCAACTAAGAGCAGCTTTTGGGAAAAGGGATTTATTTTGGCTTGTAGGCTTGAGGGGAAGCTCCATGATGGCAGGAGAAAACGATGGCATGAGCAGAGGGTGAACATCACCTCCTGGCCAACATAAGGTAGATAACAGCATCAGGGGAGTGTGCCAAACACTGGCATGGGGAAACTGGCTATAATACCCATAAGCCCACCCCCAACAATACACTGCCTCCAGGAGGCTTTAATTCCCAAATCTCCATCAGCTGGGAACCTAGTATTCAGAATGGGGGACACCTGAACCAAACCACCACAGAGTGCCTCCATTTCCTGGTGCTCTGACTCCTAAGCTCTCAGACCTTCTGGCATGGCTATATAAAGGCTTGTGAGTCACGCTCAAATCTTTTGTGAAATTATTGTTTCCTCCACTGACCTGGATCAGATCTGATAATCCAAGAACAGGGACACTACTTTGTCTACACACCTGAGGTACCTGCAGCAGGTCAGTGGTGACATTAGCCAGGGAAGAAGAAATACTATTCCTTTCCTGGAAGACACCTAGACCAAAGAAGAAAGAAAGAAAGAAAGAAAGAAAGAAAGAAAGAAAGAAAGAAAGAAAGAAAGAAAGAAAGAAAGAGGGAGGAAGGAAGGAAGGAAGGAAGGAAGGAAGGAAGGAAGGAAGGAAGGAAGGAAGGAAGGGAGGGAGGGAGGAAGGAAGGGAGAAGGAAGGAAGGAAGGAAAGAAAAGAAAAGAAAAGAAAAGAAAGAAGAAAGAAAGAAAGAAAGAAAGAAAGAAAGAAAGAAAGAGAGGGAGGAAGGAAGAAAGAAAGGAGAGAAAGAAAGAGATAAAGAAACAGACATAGGGCTGGGGAGATGGCTCATGAGTTAAAGGTCCTTGCTCACAAAGCCTGCTGACCCCAGTTCAATTACCCAGCCAACCATGTAAAGCTGCACGTAAAACATGGCACAAAATCTGGCATCCCAGTTGTAGTGGCAAGAGTCCCTGGCATGTCCATACACACACACACACACACACACACACACACACACACACACACACACACACACACAAGATTTAAAAAAAAAAAGACGTATATAATCTAGTCAGATAATTTTTACCAATATTATATCTTCTAGTAACAATCCCTTGTAGTGATTTCTAAAAGATTTATTAAATGCTAGCTATATACATTGTTTGCTAATATTTTTAAATTTTTATTTATTTATTTGAGAGAGAGAGAGAAAGAGGCAGAAAGAGAGAAAGGTAGAGAATGGGTGCACCAGGGCATCCAGCCACTGTAAATTAATTTCAGATGCATGCAGGACCTTGTGCATCTGACTTACATGGGTCCTGGGGAATTGAACCTGGGTCCGTAGGCTTTGCAGGCAAACACCTTAACTGCTATGCCATCACTCCAGCCCTGCTTATTAATATTAAAAGCCACCTCTTTCTATGCATGTGTGGGTGGGTATAGGTGCATGTTCCATGAGTATGAGAAGACAACTTTCAGTGGAATTCCCTCTACCTGTTCTTTTTGAGACTGGGTCTCTTATTGGTCTATAGTTTGTCAAATAGGATAGACATCCTGGCCAGCAAGCCCTAGGGATCCTCCTGTTTCTACCTCCTCAGGGCTGGGATTACAAGCACATGCCGCCCCGCCTAGCATTGGCACCTGGGTTCTGGGGAGGGAGCCCGGATCCTCAAGCTTCCGAGGCAAACACTTTACCATCTGAGCCTTCTTTCCAGCCCAACAGCCAACTCCTAACCTGGAAATTAAAGACACCCCACCAGGCTCTTATGGAAGTGCTCTTGCCAAGCCCTATTCATATCCACAAATACTTAACTTACATTCATTTATCAAAAAGCACTTGTGAGGCTGGAGAGATGGCTTAGCAGTTAAGGCACTTTCCTGAGAAGCCTACGGACCCAGGTTCGATTCCCTAGTGCCCAAGTAAGCCAGATACACAAAGTGGTGCCGGGGTCTGGAGTTCATTTGCAGTGGCTAGAGGTCCTGGCATATCCAATTTCTCTCTCTCTCTCAAATAAATAAAATATTTTAAATATTTTAATTATTTAATTTTTAAATATTTTATTTATTTATTCATTTGAGAGAGATAAATGATAGATAGATGATGATAGATGATAGATAGATAGATAGATAGATAGATAGATAGATAGATAGATAGATTGATTGATTGATTTGGGTGCACCAGAGCCTCTATTCACTGCAAACAAAGTCCAGGCATATATACCATGTGCAACTGGCTTTACATGGGTCCTGGGAAATGGAACCTGGGTCCTTTGGCTTTGCAGGCAAATTCCTTAACCACTAAACCATCTCTCCAACCCTTAAATAAAATTAAAAACAAAACACATTTGTGGGGCATCTGCTATCACTAGCAAAAATGCATCGCTCACAAACCTGTCCTCAGGTGGCTTGCATTTAGGAAGCAGGTCCTGACTCGTGTTGAGCCAAATGTGTTCTCATGGCAGAAGTGACCCTCTGGGCTCCAATCCCTGTGTGCTAAGCATGAGAAGTCTTGTCTTGAATAGATTTTCCTCTTGATCAGTGAACCTGGCCTCTTCCAGCCTGGAAGCAAAAACCTTGTCACCTGACCCCCATGGCCCCTTAATTGTAACTGTGTTAGGAAGTCTTGCTTCTACTTCCTGAACCCTGGGAATCCTCTACATCTCTTCCTTGTGCCCCGCGAGTCCTGAAGGCACTATATATTCAGCTGCCTTCAGGACACACCTTCATCAGCATTAGCATTCGCCATGTCCCCTTGACAAGCCCCCGCAAACATCCACTAATGTTCTCTGCCAGGGCAAGGATTCTTTTTTTTTTTTTCTCCTTATGATATATTTTTTATTCTTTATTTCATTAAACTAGTCATAGGTTATAAACAAAATGTAAAATATGTTATTAAAAGTATGTCATATAGCATTACACTAGTTACTTCGAAAACAAAATTATCTAAACAAGCATTAGTAGGGAAGAGTTCTTAACCATCACACGGAAAAACTGAGGTGTTGGAACAATGCAAGCATTTCCTGCTGAGCACTTCGCAGTCTTCTGACAGAGACACATACAGCAGGAAGGAACAAGAGCTATCGTAGCTCACGTCTGTCTGGCATTGGCACATTCACCAGCTGAATGGAGTTTGTAACCCCAGAGTTCAAGATCTCCAGAACTAAGTCCCCAGAGACTGTCAGATAAACCAGAGTTGCATGTTCCTGCCTCAAGTCTGATCTCTACCATCGTCCATTTTCTGATTGTTTTTTTCTCCTCCACAAATTACACTTGACATGTGGAAAGCCTCTCTCTGGACTTCACTTAGTGACCATGTGATATTGAGGCACAGGCTGGCCTCTCTCTATCTCAGTCACCCCATTGTAAAAACTAAGATAATAATGATACTAGGTTTTCACAGCAAAAGCTAGGCTCCTGCAGTCAGAATAGGCTACGATCCACTACTCATCCCCAGTGGGCCTATTAAAGATATAAATAATGGCAAAAAAAAACAGAGAAAGAAGATTTATTCAATGTGTCCACATTGGAAAAAACTCAGAGAACCCAATGGGGCTGGAGGAATGGCTTAGCAGTCAAGGCACCAGTCTGATGCTAAAGGACCCAGGTTCAATTCTCTAGGACCCACGTAAGCCAGACACACAAGGAGACACGTGCCTCTGGAGTTTACTTGCAGTGGCTGAAAGTCTGGCATGCCCATTCTCTCTCCCTCTCTCTCTCACTCTCTCTCTCTCAAATAGAAATAAAAAATAAAATATATAAAAAAAGAACTCAATGACTCAAGTCCATCTTCAGGTAGTGACATGAGATTTGGGCTTAAACAGAGGCAAGAGGCATCATTAAGCAGTTCTGCCCATCGCTGACTCATAGCTCAGCTTCACTTGGCACTGTGTTCCAGCATGTTCTTAAGTTATTACTCTGATCATTGGTGGTACTGCCTACCTTCAAGAGCAATTGTCCTGACCGGGGAGGTTTTGCTCTTCCTAGAATTCATGCGGACTCGAGAGGAAAGGTTAAGGACAATCACTTATTTCTGAGCTTCTCCAGCCAAAGCAGAGACACAAAATGAAGTCAGTGATGCCAGACCTTTATTCTGCTGTAAGCTCCCTTAGGGGAACATGTGGAAGGTCAATACTTTTCTGCAAAAGCAGCTTCTTTCTTCTGCTTTCCTCTAAGCTTCTTTCAGGAACTGAATCCTCAAGGCTACTGGGATCTTTGAATGAGATAAGTAACATGATACTTCGCACACACACGCACACACACACATGCACATGTGCGTGCGCGCACACACACACACACACACACACACACACACTAGTGAGGCCAGGCTCATCTCTAGCATCAGGGTTTTTTAGTAATTATGCACATAATTTGAATGCATTCATGTTGGTGCCATCGATAGCCTCCTCCCTGTCCTCCCCCTCCGAAGGGACTCTCCTCGTTGAGGAATGTGGGTCGTGCATTGTGGGGACAGCCATCAGTTATGGGGGAGAGACAATGTCTCTGTGCATAATGACCCAACTTGTGTCTCTAACAATCTTTCCACCCCCTCTTCCGTGAATTTCCCTGAGCCATGTAGGGTTCGTTTTAGGTCTACTTCAGTGATGAGGTCTTGGGAGCTTCTGTGTCTCTGGATATCTGGTTTAGTAGGAGTTGAGTGTTCTCTGTGTCTATCTCCTTCAGCCTTGTGCTGGTACCAGGTTCACCAAGAAAGCTGCACTCTTGCCCATTTCCCCATTACTCTATGGCTTCAGCTGGGTCCTGGTGGGGTGCGATAAGCTGATCCTCTCCTCAGGTTCAGCATCCATCTGAGAAAGAGAAGCAAATTCTCCAATGGAGAGAGAGGTCAGCACTGAATAAATGGGATAACCATTATTATTTTAGACAGAATTTTATAGGTGTAGGCCCTTTTGTAGCCCACGATTGGTGGGAGCTTGATATTGGAGAGCGGGCTCAGTTTTGGATATGGTTCTGACTTGTTTCCAGTTCCAGCTATGAGTTCCATTCCACTGAGCAGAACCATTGGCCAAATCAAGAGCAGTGGATTACCCACCATGGCTGTGTGCCGCATTGCACTCGTGTGAGCATCATGTCAGGTTGATTGCTGCTGAGTAGCTTAGACCACGAGTTGCTTGGACAGATGTCGGTCATTTTCCCCCCAGTCGCTCATGTAGCACCTTCTGGCACTAGACAAGCTAACTATCTTGGGACTGACTCTCTTCCAGATTCCAGCCAGGTCACTCCATGTTACATACCAATAGCATATGGTGTCTTCGGCAGTAGGGTCTTACCATTAACCTTTGGTGGGTCATCAAGAACCCCGACAGAAATCTGTCTTCTTTTGGGAAGCCTTGTAGGTCTTTCTGATCAACAGCTCATTGTGGATGTTATCCGCACAGCATCAGTGTTTTATGCTGCCCCCAGATGGCTGTAGTCTACTGAGCACACACGCACATGTACACACACACACACACACACATGTGCACACACACGTGCACACACACACACTGGCAAGGCCAGGCTCATCTCCAGCATCAGGGTTTTAAGCTGCCTCATGATGGCTGTCGTCTATTGAGCTCTGCCCTCCACATGGAGCTGGCATCAGCTCATACCCAGAAGGCTTAGGGGTTCTCACCCTCCCCAAACAAGACACTGCATCGGAAGGAGCGCACGTTTATTAAGAAATAGCATACTTTAAAAAAGAAAAGAAAAGAAAGGAAAGGAAAAGAGAAGAGAAGAGAAGAGAAGAGAAGAGAAGAGAAGAGAAGAGAAAAGAAAAGAAAAGAAAAGAAAAGAAAAGAAAAGAAAAGAAAAGAGCACACTTCAAGGATGGCAAAGCTGTCAGAGCAAAGAAAGAAAGCTTAATAGCTCAATGTGGGGGTACACAAGGACAGGGACTTTGGGGCTCATTTGCAGGGCCTGAGCTTTTCCGTGAATGCTCTGTTAACACACACGATTCTACAAGCAATTTCACTTACCTTGTGGTGTTGTCACCATCTTAACTCTCCACCCAGAGGTGTGTGCATTAGTAGTATAAGGAGCCATAGGTCACCTCAGCCACCGTGGGACCCTCTCCTTCTGCACCAGTGGCTGCCTTTATTGGGCCTCCGCCGAGGTGTTTTCAGCCTTCCTCTTTGTCAACTGGTCTGCTTATATGCCAATTTTCGTAAGGCTTTGAGTAGGACCTTCCACACCTCGCAGTCTATTCCATTCTCCTCCCTCAGAACAGCCACCTTAAAGTTACCACGCAAGGGTTTTTTGTTTTGTTGTTTTGTTTTGTTTGGAGCAGAGTCTCGCTCTGGCCCAGGCTGACCTGGAATTCACTATGTAGTCTCAGTATGGCCTCAAACTCATGGCAATCCTCCTATCACTGCCTCCAGAGTGCTGAGATTAAAGGCATAAAACACCACTCCTGGCTATTCTTTTTAATCTTCTTAGCCAACTACCCACCTACACCCCACCCACACCAGTCTCTGCTCAGTAAACAGGAACTCCTTTTGACTAGCCAATGAGGTCAAATTCTTTGGTGTCAGCCCCAACTCTTTTCACCTCTCACAGTTCCACATTTAACCCTTCAGCAAACCCATCCATAGCACCTCAGAATACCCATCAAAGGCTCACTATTTCACTCCCTGACTCAACCATCCTGGGTCTGGATACGTCAATGTGCATCTGAGAGACCCATTACTTTGACACCCCCCCCGCCTTTACCATGGAGATTTCTTCCCTGAAAAGGTGGTCTTAAATAGAGTTTTAGAATGCAAAGGCTGCACTTGGGAAGCATTAGGTGGGGCACAGTCACAATGTGATCAAAGCTCCTCAAGGGCCAGAGACACTACCCCACCTATCTGTGGACCAGCAGACCCCACATCACGTGGGACCCTCTTAGAAAGGCAGAATCTCGGGCCAGTCAGGTGTGCTGTCAGAACGGGCATCAAAATCTGGGCTAAGTTTGAGAAGTATGATCAGAGGTCACTCCTACTTCTTCCCCTCCAATAGACAAACATGTACATATACACACACACATACACACACACACACACATACACACACACACACCACTTCATATAGTTCAAACAAAGGCTCAGAAAGTAATATAGTCAGAGACAACAAAGTTAAGTGCATTGCTTGTTTTCTATCCCTTCCATGCTTCGAGGCATCTCACAACTTTATTAAAAGACATCTGGGATTTGGAAGATGGGCCATGGTTAAAGGAACTTGCTAACAAAGTTTGCCAGCCTGGGGTCAATTCCCCAATACCCACATAAAATCAGACGCACAAAGTTGAGCGTGCATCTCCTCCCAGAGAAACAAATACATTAACAAAGAAAGACACCTGTTGAACTAGTCATGTCGACACACACTTGTAATCCCAGCACTCAGGAGGCTGAGGCAGGAGAATCACAAGTTCCATGCCAGCCTGAGCTACATAACCTAACCGTCTCAAGTAAGGAAGGAAGGAAAGGGTAGGGAAGAGGGGAGAAGGGAGGGGAAAGAAATGTGAAAATGACACTCACAGAGAAATTGGTTCAAAGAATTCAGCAAACTGTAAACTTGCAATAAGCTTTGGAGATCTGTTACCAGTTCCTCTGATCAGCAATAGCTTTCTTCACAATATGCCCTGAGAAGCTAGAGGGATTAATTATGCAGCAGTTTGCTTCAAAATATTTCCCTTTGATTGATTTTTAATCCCTGCCCATGCCGTTTGAGAGATAATATGGAAAAAAAATCCTCTCCAGTATCTTCTTAAAAAAAAAAAGTTTTTATTTACAACTTCCATAAATAGTCTCTTCCCACCACCTTCCCTGTTTCCCCTCCCCAAGCCCCTTCCACAGATTCCACCACCTTGCACTGATTCCACCACCTTGCACTGATTCCACCACCTTCCACTGATTCTACCACCTTCCCTGTTTCCCCTCCCCAATTCCCTTCCACTGATCCTACCACCTTCCGCTGATTCCACCACCTTCCACTGATTCCACCACCTTCCCTGTTTCCACCACCTTCCAGTGATCCCACCACCTTCCTTGTTTCCCCTCCCCAATCCCCTTCCCCCTGATTGATTCCCTTCTTCTTTCCAAGTAGTCTCTCGTCTATTTTGATATCAATGTTTTTTCCTCCTGTTATGCAAGTCTGGCATAGGTAGCATTAGCCTCTGTCACTTCTCAGCACTTTGGTGAGTTTTAAGTCACCCAAGTAATCGCTGTCATCTGAAAAGAGAAGCCCCTCTAATCAAAAGTTAGAGCAGCATTAAGATATGGGCAAAGGGCTGGATAGAAGGCTTAGCTGTTAAGGTGCTTGCCTGCAAAGCCAAAGGACCCAGGTTCAATTCCACAGGACCCAAATAAGCCAGATGCACAAGGTGGCGCATGCATCTGGAGTTTGCAGTGGCTGGAAGCCCTGGCACGCCCATTCTCTCTCTATCTGCCTCCCTCTCTCTCTGCTTCTTTCTTTCCCTCTCAACTTAATAAACAAAAAATGTTTTGTAAAAAAAGATATGGGAAGCCGGTGTGGTGGCGCACACCCTTAATCCCAGCACTCGGGAGGCAGAGGTAGGAGGATTGCCGTGAATTCAAGGCCACCCTGAGACTACATAGTGAATTCCAGGTCAGCCTGGGCTACCTAACTCAAAAAGAAAAAAAGATATGAGCATAAACATAACCATTTAGAGGGCAGTTTAGTGGTCATACTATATCCATTTAGCCAGACAATAGGAGTAACTTCTACCTAAGGACCTATGACCTCCCCAGCCATACACTCTTGATTACGTTTTAGGACCAGACATGAATTCCCTCCCATGGAGCAAGTGTTGGTTTTATTTATTTATTTATTTATTTATTTATTTATTTATTTGACAGAGAAAGAGGCAGATCGAGAGAGAGAGAGAGAGAGAATGGGCACTCCGGGGCCTCTAGCCACTACAAATAAACTCAAGACACATGTGCCACCTTGTGCATCTGACTTACGTGGGTACTGGGGAATTGAACCTGGGTCCTTAGATTTCACAGGCAAGTGCCTTAACCGCTAAGCCATCTCCCCAGCCCAAGTGTTGACTTTTCGATCAGGGCAAAGAGACTTGGGTTTTCTAAAGCAAGGGTACGAGTCACAATCAGTGATAAATTATGTCCTAAAAACATACAGAATACACAGAAATGTTATCTTTTCTAGTCTGTTATTATGACAAATTTCCTAACGAATATCTGTGCAGCCACCCTTAGAAGAGGCTACATATTAATTTATTCACTACATTGCAGTCTGCTTTCTTTTTTCTTTCTTTCTTTCTTTCTTTCTTTCTTTCTTTCTTTCTTTTATAATAAATATTTTATTTATTTAATTATATGAGAGAAAGAGGCACAGAGAGAGACAGAGAGAGAGAATGGGTGCACCAGGGCATCCAGCCACTGCAAACGAACTCCAGCTGCATGTGCCCCCTTGTGCATCTGGCTTACGTGGGGCCTGGAGAGTCGAACCAGGATCCTTTGGCTTCTCTGGCAAGCACCTTAACCACTAAGCATCTCTCCAGCCCTCTTTTTTTTTTTTTTTTTTTTTTTTTTTTTTTTGAGGTAGGGTCTCACTCTATCCCAGGCTGACCTGGAACTCACTCTGTAGTCTCAGGCTGGTTTCCAACTCATGGCAATCCTCCTACCTCTGCCTCCGAGTGCTGGGATTAAAGGCGTGCGCCACCACGCCCGGCTCAGTCTGCTTTCTGTCTTATGAACTGTCTTGGGCACATCTGAATGTTTCCAGTTGCTGTTTTCGATGCTCTCCCCGGGTACATCATAGATAGAGACAGGGAAAGTTGTTGGATTTTACCTTGGCTTAAGTCCTAGAAACTTTCCCCATAACAAAGCAATAAGCAAAAGGAAAAGTAATACCCAGCTATCCATTTCAGCTCAAAATGTCAAATAATAACATTACTGTCCGCCTTGAATAATTGCATTTCAGTTTGACCGTATGTGATCATAGTTTTCCTGGAAGAGAAACAGAGTACAGAACACAAGCACTACAAATTCCTAGAAATTTTCTTTCAAAAGAACTGGGTTAATCCTGTCCACTTGAGGATATTACAAAACCCAGTATTACCTCACTGCACTTAAGTGAAGAAATTTTACTCAAAAAGAAAAAACGGTAAGCTCAGATTTCTTTTGCCTTTAGCATACAATGATATTTGATCTCAGGTGTTAAATTGGAGAGACAGAGAGAGAAGGAAAGGGGAGAGGAGGAGAGAGAGAGAAGGGGAGGGAAGTAAAGGGAAGATAGAGAAGGGAAGAGGAAGGAAGGAGAAGGGAAGGAAGAGGAGGAGAGGGGAGGGGAGGGGAGGGGAGGGGAGGGAAGGGAAGGGAAGGGAAGGGAAGGGAAGGGAAGGGAAGGGAAGGGAAGGGAAGGGAAGGGAAGGGAAGGGAAAGAAGAGAGAGAGGTGACAGTGAAGAAAGAAAGGAGAGGAGAGGGGAGGGGATGAAGAGATGGCTTAGCAGTTAAGGCATTTGCCGGCAAAGCCAAAAGATCCCGGTTCAATTCTCCTGGACCCACGTAAGCCAGATGCACAAGGGGAGCACAGGCATCTGGAGTTCCTTTGCAGTGGCTGGATGCCCTGGTGCTCCCATTCTCTCCCCCATTTCTCTCTCTCTATCTCTCTCTCTCTCTGTGCCTCTTTCTCTCTCTTAAATAAATAAAAGAAAGGAGAGGGAAAGAATGAAGGGAGGGAAGGAAGGAGGGAGGGATAGAGGAAGGAAGGAAGGAAGAAAGGAAGGAAGGAAGGAAGGAAGGAAGGAAGGAAGGAAGGAAGGAAGGGAAGGAAGGAGGATAGAAAATGTGAGATGAAAGAAATTACTAGATAAAATGATTAGGAAGCAGTCCAAATCTGAGTAATCAAGATCAATGCAAAATAACTAAGTATTTTAAATTAAAAAAAATACAATATATCAGACTAGATTGGTTAGTTTGTTTTGAGATAGGGTCTTATGAGTTTAAGGGCCAACCTTAAACTTATCATGTAACCCAGGCCAGCCTCAAACTCACTGTGATCCTCAGGCCTCAGGCTCCCTCCCAGCTGCTGGGACTGCAGATATGCAAGATCACACCAGCTCAGAGTAGATGTTTAATTTTGTTTGATTACTTATCTGTGTGCACATGCGTATGCATGTATACATGTGTTCATGTGTTTGAATGCAGGCACACACATACCACTGCATGGGTGTAGAGGTTAGAGGCAATATTCAGGTCTTTCTTTGCTACCTCATTTGAAGCATGGTTCTCCATATCACTCTGCTATTGTTCATTTTACTACATTCACAGAGAGCTTCCAGAAAATTCTACAGTCTTCACCTCCCATCCCACCATCAAAAGTGCTAGGACTCAGGCGCCTGCCATGGCTTCCGGCTTTTGACTTGGGGTCATGGTCAGGCTTGAGCAGTGAGCACTTTGTCCACTGAGCCATGTCCCCAGCTTTCTCAGAATATATTTTTATTGGCATACACTCTTTATTAATATCTAAACTATAATGGACATAGGAAGTTGTAAAGTAAGAGAGTGTTTCAAGTTACCACAGGAATTAAAAAAAAAAAAAAAAAGACGCCGGGCGTGGTGGTCCACGCTTTTAATCCCAGCACTAGGGAGGCAGAAGTAGGAGAATTGACATGAGTTCAAGGCCACCCTGAGAATACAGAGTGAATTCCAGGTCAGCCTGGGCTAGAGTGAGACCCTACCTTGAAAAAAAAAAAAAAGAAAAGAAAAGAAAAATCAGGAAAAAACAAATGGGGGAAATTTAGTGCAAATATTAAGCAAAAGGAAAAATAGATAGCTAAGCTAATGGAAAACTGGACATTAAAAGCAAAAGATATTTTACTAGAGGCCAAAATCCTCATTCAATGGGCACCTTCACTTCAGAAGCCGTAAGTTCTAAACTTGTACTAGCCTGATACATAGTCTCAAGATGAAAGAAACGTGAGAAATTGAACACTCGTTAGGAAAGTGGGCATCCATTCATAGTGAGGTGCCTCTTAGATGAAAGGATTCATTGCAGATATACTTGCTGATACATTTAACAAAACCAAATCTGATCGACTTTTAATAGACACTCCATTTGGGCTGGAGAGATGGCTTAGCAGTTAAGGCACTTGCCTGCAAAGCCTAAGGACCCAGGTTCTATTCTCCAGGTCCCACGTAAGCCAGATGCACAAGGTGGTGCATGATCTCTCTCTCTCTCTCGTAAATAAAAATAAATATTTTTAAAAAACTAATAAAATAGAGACGCTCCATCTAACACATTCTTTTTAAAAACTCATGGAAAAACTATAAAAATCCCTTGCCTAGCAGGCCACAAAATAAGCCTCATAAATTTCAAAGAATAAATACGAACACATCTTTCTGCTCATAATGAAGATAATATAGAAATCAATCCTCAAAAGATAATTTGCCAATACTTGGGCAAATTAAGGCATTCTTTTTTTAACAGTATTTATTATAAGCATCACAATTTTTTTATTTTTATTTACTTGAGAGAGCAAGAGAGAAAGAGGTAGAAAGAAGGAGAGAAAGGGAGAAAATGGATGCACCAGGGCCTCCAGCCACTGAAAACGAACTCCAGACTCATGTGCCCCCTTGTGTATCTGGCTTACGTGGGTCCTGGAGAATCGACCCGGGATCCTTTGGCTTTGCAGGCAAGCGCCTTAACCGCTAAGCCATCTCTCTAGCCCCAAGGCATTCTTTTTAAATGCTCATGTGTCCAAATGCTGCTCTCACTCCTAGCCTGAGAACCTCCTCCAGGAAGATGGCAATAGACACTGCAGAGACTCAAAACTCATCAAAGTAGAAAATCAGAGATGCAGAGAGCTCAGCAATAAAGGAGATGTAGAACATGCCACCAAGGCTCAGGCAACACTGTGGAAGAAGGGGAAGAAAAACTGTAAGGGTGGGAAGGAGTATCCTGAGGCCTTATTTCCCCCACAAAGACTGACTGGTGCATTCATGACCCCACAGTGAATACTGATAACCCCACTGAGAAGGGCTGTCCGTGGAATGGGCACAGGGGAGAGGGAATATGACCAACATGTAATATGTTCATACAGTGAAGTTCTCAGTCAACGAAAAAAAGCTGTGTGTCAAAGGGAATTCGCAATAAGTGTTGAAATATATGCAAAACAAATAATTAAGACACTCTATCATAATGAGTGGAGCAGCATTAAAATTAGGACTGATGTATTTTTAGCCTTAAAATTATTTCATTAAAAAAATAGCAAAGCCAACAAAAAGGAATGATCTAAGAGCTAAGAATGTGGGTAGAGTGCTACCTAGCATGGACTAAGCCCTACATTCAATCCCCAGCACCACAGAAACAGGATATGACCGTACAAGCCTATTATCTCAGCACTCAAGGTGGAGGCAGGAGGATCAAAAACTTCAAAATTTCAAAGTCAGGCTAGAGAGATGGCTTAGGGGTTAAGGCACTTGCCTGTGAAGCTTAAGGACTCATGTTTGACTCTCCAGGTCCCACGTAAGCCAGACACAGAAGGTGACACAAGCACACAAGATCACACATGAGCACAAGGTGGCACACGCATCTGGAGTTTGATTACAGTGGCTGGAGGCCCTGGTGTGCCCATTCTCTCTCTCTCTCATAAAAAAATTACAAAAAATATTTTAAAAATTCAAAGTTACACTTAGCAACCTGGGCTAGCTGAGACCCTACATCAATAAAATAAAATAAAATAAAAATAATAAAATTAAGACTAAAAATGAAATATAATAACCCGCCCCCCAAAAATGTAGAAAGATAATAAGAAAGGTAAGAGCAGACATTACTAAATTATGCAGATACATCAATGAATTGTTAGTGATTATTAAAAAGAGAATAACCATGAGTTCGAGGCTACCCTGAGACTACAGAGTGAATTCCAGGTCAGCCTGGGCTAGAGTGAGACCCTACCTCAAAAAACCAAAAAGAGAGAGAGAATAAAATGCATGTATTCTAAAAATGTGAAAGATAGAAGAGCGAGATGAAACAAAAGGCAATTACAAGAGTAAGAACACACGGTGCTGCATGTGTCTGGAGTTTGCTTGCAGTGGCTAGAAGTGCTGGCGTGCCCATTCTCATTCTCTCTCTCTCTCTCTCTCTCATAGATAAAAAAAAAAAAAAAAGAAAATAGTTTTTAAAAAAAGAAGTGGGAACAGGTTTGGGGGAGGAGATGGCTTACTCAGTGGATGAGAGCACCTGCTGAGCAAATATGAAGACCTGAGTTTGATCCCAGAACCCACAACAGAAGCTAGGAATGGGGCTGGAGAGATGGCTTCACAGTTAAGGCACTTGCCTGCAAAGCCTAAGGACCCAGGTTCAACTTTCCAGGTCCCACACAAGCCAGGTGCACAAGGTGGCACATGTGTCCAGAGTTCATCTCTCTCTCTCCCTCTTTGTTTCTCCCTCTCCCTCTCTGTCTCAAATAAATATTTTTTAAAAATTAAGTTAGGAATGGCCACACGTGCCTGTAACCCCAGAGCTGGGAAGGGAGGCAGGATGGGACAGGAAGTGCATTGGAACTTGCTTGTCAGCCAGTATGACTGAAGAACAGCAAGCTCCGGGTTCAGTGAGAGACTCTGCCTCAGGGAAACAAGATGGAGGCGTGATAAAGAGGGCACCTACACCATCCTCATCGCACGCACATAGGGCGTGAGCATCTGCACGTGCACGCACACACACACGCACACGCACACACCACTCACATACACACCGCATGCTACACACACATCAAAAAGGTGGGGGCTAACAGACTGAAAAGAAAACATAAGAATATCATAACCAAATCCATGCAAGATTTTCTAACTGGGTCAGTACCAACAAGGTAAGGATGAAAATGGCCCAACTCCAGAAGGAGTAGAAATAGAAAATTTGATTTGTTTCTAATCCTTATAGAAGCTGAGCCAATATTTAAATTTTTTTGCACAGTAAAAATGCCAAGCCTGGACAACTTTATAGGTAAATTCTACCAAACATTTAAGGAACAACAAAAAAAAAATTTCCAGATTACATAAGCTCTTTCCGAGAACCGAGGTACAGCAGGGAGGAAGGGCAGAGCCGCATTCTCTAACTTGGTTTATGAGGTTATTACAGCACTTCAAAACTAAACAAGGTCAGACAGGGGAAAATCACTGGCTGGTCTCTCTCTTGAATATAGATGCAGAAATCTGAAGTAAAATTCCCGTGAGTTGAATCCAATGATGCATTTGTAAAGGTTATTGCATAATAATCACATTGGACTTATCCCAAGAACTCATATTTGGGTCAATATCAGATAATTCAGTCATGTAATTTGCTCTATGATCATGTCAAAAAAGAAATAACACAAGTAATCATATCAGGAAATATTGCTGTCGCAGGCTTCATAGGTCTGCAAAGCAAAAGAGAAATAGAAAATGGAAAAATAAAACAAGAAAGTCTTTTGGGGAACGTGGCAATAGTTAAGATTTATTTTACTTCTATAAACAATAAAAAGTACCTACATACTGGACAGATTCTTTTAATATCGGTCATGGAATAAGCAACCAAATTATTTTCCACAAAAGAAATTTAAATGCCAGAAATAAAAATCATACTGTAGTAAAATAATCACCTTACTTATCTCCTTTTTGCTTAAATCAGTCTTACACATGGCTTAGAGGAATTGGTTTCAAAACTCCCACTGCTACTGGGGAGACGCAAGACTCTGCAAAGTACTGATAATAAGTGACTGTGGACTGGTCATTGCTATATGAGACATCTCTACCATGCCCTTCAAGGCTCAGGGAACATTAAGGAAGAGGGGGTGGAAAGAATGTAAGAGTCCAAGGACACGGAGAAGTGCTTAGGAATGCTGTCTTCCAAACATGAAGTAGCTGTGCATTCATGACCTTTCAGCATCTGCCATTGCCTGCACAAGATTGATCACGGAGGAGGGAAAACTAAAACAAACAAACAAACAAACAAAAACATCAGAATGGAAGAATGACTACTTGGAAAGAGAAGGGGTTCAGTGGAAGGGGATGAGGACATGGACAAACGAAGGCAGTGGGAGGGGAGGAAAACTCCTCCCATTTCTCCAGTTCCCACTCTTCTTAAAACCACACACTCATCCAAAAACTTAAGTTCACTTCAACCACTTTCAACATAGTTCACAAAATTGCTACTCATGTTGATCCAGAAGCCCAGATGAGTATTCAATGATAGTCTAAAATCATGTGAAATTTATAAAATTGTCAAATCAGCCCAAACATTGTGCATACATACATGCTACAACATTTCTTTTAATAACCCCAAATTTAGACACTCCTTTTGGAATGTTTCCACCCAAAACTTAATATTCTTCTGGAAGAATCCCATTTTATAATTATAGAATCAAGTGTTTAGCAGGGTTTCAGAGAGTGGTGCAAGAACAGAAAACTGTCCTTGGTTCTGTGCCCCGTTTAGAGTGGTAAAGGCCAGGTTAAATGACCAAATACTGAGTCAGACAAAGTCTGTGGACTTGAACCTCGTCGTCCACCTACCGACAATCTAGAGTTACACCAGTGGGTGCATATGGGCATCCTTGGGTGGATGGAATTGTATCCCTAAATTCTGGAATTATAAATGGGGTAAGAAGTTTCAGGGGCCCTTGTTCCTAATGTGATTTGTGCATCATTGTTGCTGGAGTCTATCTGGACAACAGTAGAGAGGGTAGTGTCTCTGGACTGTACAGCTTCCCATGGTGGGTATCCCCTTGTACTGACATTTTCTTGATAATCTGAAGGGAAATACAAGGTGAAAAATGAAGAATCCACAGGTAAGTGTAAAATGTCAAGTCATCTTAATGTTGATTAACTCAAACACCACAACTGTACCATATAACTTTGGAATATTTTCCATATTTTCAATTTAATGCAGATACATCTGGTGAGAGTCACATGGAAAAGGCATTTGTTGTTGAATCAGACCAGGCTAGTCTGACTCACGAAGCCTCCATAAAGAACCCCAGCAGTTGTGCATGTGGTATTCATGAAGAGAATGCATCAAAGTCCTTCTTCAAGGGGACTGTATCGGTCATTGTCTCACTGCTGTGACAAAATGCCCCATCAGAAACAGTTTACAAGAAGGACGGGTTTGTTCTGACCTACAGTTCCATAGGGAAGAGCCCATTCTAGGGAAAGCATGACAGGAGCGGTGACACACTTCCTCCAGCAAGGCTCTGTCTCCTTAAGGTTCCAGAACCTTATCAAACAGCAGCACCACCAGCTAGGGATTAAGTATTCAAAAACATGAACTGCCCCCATGCATCGGGAGTAAGCAATCAGGGAGATGTTTTTGAAGTGTAAAACAAAAGCTTTAATCTTCAAAACAGAATACAGATTCCATGATAGAACGAGAGTCCAGTTACTGAATATAAAGCTCATATGTTGAAAAGACAGTTTAAAGCAGCTAAATTTGAACCACAGCTCTCCATTAACTACTCCATTAAGAAGTGGTTCCACACAACTCAGCTAGGATGAACAGTATGGCCCTGCTCCTGAGAAAAAACACTGCAGAACAAAACTAAGTTTTTCTTTCTTTCTTTCTTTTTTTTTAATTAACTTTATTTCGGAGAAAGAGAGAGAGAGAAAGAATGGGCATGCCAGGGTCTTCAGCCTCTGCAAACAAACTCCAGATGCGTGCACCCCCTTGTGCATCTGGCTTACATGGGTCCTGGGGAATCAAACCTGGGTCCTTTGGCTTTACAGGCAAGTACCTTAACCTCTAAGCCATCTCTCCAGCCCATGAACAGGACTAAGTTTTGAATGCACAGTTGTCCGGCAATGACAAGGATGTGCTGTCAGGGGCACACAGGCTGTGGAGTGGAGAAGTGGGAACACAGGGTGCTCATGACAAGGCAGGGGAAGTATTTCCTGGAAGTGGTCCGCGGACAGGGTACTAAGGAGCCAAGTTGCAGCTCTGGTGCATAAGATAAACACTCAAGTGTGTCTGCACATGATGCCTGGCCTCACAAAGCACCTCTCTCTCTCTCTCTCTCTTTCCTCCCTCAGTGTTTACATATCCAGAAAATGGCACTGATGACTTCAGAGACCAAACAAAGACCACAAACCACCAGCCATCTGCGGAAGTCACAGAAGACAGATCAAGGGGGAGTTCTCAGGTCAAACTGCTAGACATCACCCAAGTAGGTCATGAAATCTATGAAGGGGCAGCTCAGCATTGTCAGAGAATAAAATAGAACAAAGTAGCATAAGAACGCATAATAACTAGAAATGTCACCATGTATAAGAGGTAAAAATGATAAATATAGTACTGGGCACAGCTTATTTCTGTTATGTATGCTACACGCAAGTTAATGCATACTTCATGATGTGTTATAGAATTATATTATGATATATTTATCCTATCCAGTTTGTGGTTATTATAGCTATGTGTCTTCTCACACATATGTATATAAGTATAATAGATTAGGATTATATGGCATATGGTACTTAAGCTTTAAATAATAAGCTGAATCATAGGTAAAAAGGATACCTATGGCAGTACTTTTTATATTTTGTATTCATATAGAGCAGAAATTTATTATATTATATACCAAATGTATTGTGCAATTACATATTGCTTCACATTCCACTTGTATATTATCAAATATCAAGAAATGTGTCTATCGCATTAAAAATTTTTGTTAGCCATAGTGTCTAATATTTAAATAATACTTATAAGACTCCTTTACAGTCTAATATGCTGGGGACTATAATAAAATCTACCTAACAGGACTGTTGTAAAGTTCGGTTATGCAAATGAAAGCAATATAGTGCCTAAAACATAGTAAACTATCAAAATTGGTAACTTTTATTACCATTTTTGTAAGATTTCAAAATCAGTAGATGGTGGTACCATGATATAAGTCAGATGCCGAAATCTCAGTTGTTTTTCATCAGTGTGAATGGACTGAATGCCTGATGGATGCACCTAGCATGTTTTGATATACAACATACCAACATCTTTTCAGCCCACCGAGAAAAAGTCAGTTTTAGGGAGCAAGAGCTGTTTATTCCTATGAGCATGTCCCTCTTTCTTCAGAAAGAGTAGTTCTGTTCCTGAGGCCAATGGTGTGACTTTATAAAAATGAACTATATTAAAATTATTTACAATTTATTGTATATGGAAGTATTTCTAACAATGAATTCTAAATAATTTTTTTCTACTGGTTTGAAATAAAATAGAACTAAGAGATGATAAGCACACCCAAGGTGGAGGGAAAAATCTTAATTATGATCAGGTATTTTCACACCTGAGAACCATATACCAAAATTGTTACAGTAACATCTTCATTCCTTTTTTGTTGTTGTTGTTCTATTCTGTCTCAGTTGCTTTCTCCCATTTTCCTTTCATTTTCTCTTTCAGGGATCTCTTTCCAAAGACCCATTACAGATGAACACCTACGTTGCCTTGTACAAATTTGTACCACAGGAGAGTGAGGACTTGGAAATGAGGTAAAAATATTTTTTAAAGGGAAAAGGTGAATGAAAGACATTCTTACAGTGTTTTTCTATGTGAAAAAAAAGATAATAATCTCAGCAATTCCATACACGAATAGGACAATGATCCTTAAGTGTTCACATCTGTCCACTGATAGAGCATCAAAATTTTATGTGTGTGTGTGTGTGTGTGTGTGTGTGTGTGTGTGTGTGTGTGTGTGTATAGCTGGGGAAATGACTCAGTATTTCAAAGCACTTACTGCATAAGCTAGAGAGTTTGTACTCAACACCCCCGCCCGAACTCCTGGAAAAATGAGCACAAGTAGGGCTGGAGAGATGGCTTATGGGTTAAGGCGCCTGCCTACCAAGCCCAAGAATGCCCATTCGATTCTCCAGGTCCCACGTTTAGCCAGGCATAAAGTGATGCAAGCACGCAAGGCCACACTTGCCCACAAGGGGGTGCACACATCTGGAATTGGTTTACAGCAGCTAAGAGGCTGCTGGCGCACCCATTGTCTTTCTCACTGCCTCTTCCTCCCTCCCTCTCTCTCTCTCTCTCTCAAAAAAAAAAAAAAAAAAAAAAGAAATGATCACAAGTAGTACACATGTCTGTGAGTCCAATGTGCCTGCAGCAATGGAAGGCAGAGTTAGGAGAATCTCCATGCTCATGGGCTAGCTAGTCTGGTGTTCTCAGTGGTGAACAATAAGAAAGACCCCATCTCAAACAAGGTGGAAAGGCAAGGATGGGCAATAAAGGTTGTCCTCTGTCCTCCACACATGTGTCCTGGCATGTGCATACCCACACATACACATACATGATACAAATGCACACACACAGAGATCTATTTAACCCCTAAACTGGAATTACTGGAAGAATTGAGCTAAAACTGCCAGAGCAACCTGCACCCATGGGCCTTGTGTAACTGAGGCACCTTGGAGGGTTCGGTGAGTCTTATGAGCCTGATAAAACCCGAACTTTCCTTTTGGGCACAGCTTGAGGTTCCTGGTGATTTGGGGATGGTTAAGCCGAGGTCAGTCTGTAGCTCACAGCCTCCCTCTTTTGTGATCTTAAGCATTTTGTACACAGCTCACTCATCTCATTTGCTTATGCACAAAAGATTAACAATGACTTCTGCCTTTTGAAGGGTTTGTGAGGTTGAAAGGATAAGAATGCATGGTTCTGAGCCCAGGAATCACCCACACACTCAGAAACTGGGAGTTATTGCATTTTTTTTAATCATGGAGCCACAAGGGAAGGGCCCTTGTCCCCTCCTTCATTCCTGATCCTAGGTCATATGTGAGTGATCTCTGGAGACAGCGCCTGTGTTTTCCCACCCTAAAGAAGGGCAAAATAGTCCACTTTTCTAGTGAAAGGAGCCCTTGGAGAATCAATCTCCTCTCCTCTCCTCTCCTCTTCTCTGAAGATAATGGTGAGAGGCAGACTCACGCTAAAAAACACTTAGTTGCCAGACCACTGGGGCCAGTGCCTCCATGGGAATTTGGCTCTCTGGATACCCATCAGCAAGGTTTACAGTCAGCAGTCATCTCTCCAGATGGCTCCAGAAAGCCTTGCCTCTCCACCACAGAGCTCACAGGCCCTTCCACCTCCTCAAACTCTGTCCTTTCCCATCATGCTCCTCGCTCCAGGGACATTAACTTTCTCCCCAAAGTCTCCATGAAGATGAGAGCCACTGGAGGGCCACAATCAGACTGTGCTTTCTGGGTTCTCTGCACCTTCAGGGCCAACCTCTACAGGTCAGCCACTCTCACGATGCATCCAACTGACCAGCAAAACCCAACAGACAGGTTCACTAGTGGTATCTGCCCGTGACCCTGCCTCTCACATCAGCTCGGTTTTGCTTCAGCAATAGATTATGGTCTGCCTCCAAATGATGCGCTCAGGCATTTCCAGTGTGCACGGTCTGCATCCTTTCTCCTCGGCTCAGTTCACACAGTAATGCTCCGATACTGTGTCAGGTGAGGCTCTGAGTCACGAGGTCACTCAGCAGCATTTCTAGGGTCTTGCATCCTGGAACAGTAAATTGAACAAGGACCCATGAACAGCGGTAGAAGCAAAGACAGCTTATTAAGAAAGAGAGCACGTTTAAGGAAGGAATCAGAACTAGAGAAAGACTTAGAGCTCAGCAGCGCCTGTGTGTGGCAGATGGCGATCAAGCTCTCGTCACATCCTTGTACAGTGCACACTTTCTCGGCACAAGCTCTCTCTGTTGTATGTTGGTGTTGGTGGGCAGTCTAGTCTTATTACTTTTATACACTAATTTTCTTTAAGTTTATTTATTTATTCGCAAGCAGAGATAGAGAGAGAGCTAGAAGAGAGACAGACAGAGAGGGAATGGGCACGCCAGGGCTTCTAGGCACTGCAAACTAACTCCAGATGCATGCGCCCCCTTGTGCATCTGGCTTATGTGGGTCCTGGGGAATCGAACCTGGGCCCTTTGGCTTCACAGGCAAACGCCTTAACTGCTAAGCCATTTCTCCAGCCCTTATACACTAATTTTGACCTTACTCTCCACCCTATTATCTTGACACCATACTTCTGAGTTTCTTCCATTCATTATTTGGTGAACTTGCCAGGGTTTGGACATTGCCTGATCAGTCCTTAGGATGCTGGGGGAGGGAAGAGATGGCATTTGTCAAGAGGATCCTATTTCTTGCAGTCAGGCTCACATTGCTGGCAGAAATCACCTGACCAAGAGTAGCTTGTGGGCAAAAAAGGTTTATCTTGGCTTACAGACTCAAGGGGAAGCTCCATCAAGACAGGGGAAACAACGGCATGAGCAGAGGGTGGACATCACCTCCTGGCCAACATCAGGCGGTCACCAACAACAGGACAGTGGGCCAAACACTTGCAAGAGGAAACTAGCTACAATACCCATCAGCCTGCCCCCAACAATACGCTGCCTCCAGGAGGCGTTAATTCCCTAATCTCCATCAGCTGGAAACCTAGCATTCAGAACACCTAAGTTTATGGGGACACCTGAATCAAACCACCACGCTATTCTATCAGAGATGGGACAAAATGTGTCACAGCAATCTGCCTAGGTCTTGTGACTGGAATGAGACCTTTAGATGATGTTCACAATGAATTATCGATTGAAAAGGGTGACCTGCATTAGGTTGAGGACCCTTGACATTCCCATTTGGGTGTTTAGAATTTAAGATGTGGGCTGGAGCTGGGCATGGTGGTGCATGCCTTTAATCCCAGCACTTGCGAGGCAGAGGTAGGAGGATCAACTTGAGATCAAAGCCACCCTGAGACATGATGAATTCCAGGTCAGCCTGGGCTAGAGTGAGACCCTACCTTGAAAAAACAAAACAAAACAAAAAAAGGATGTGGCTGGAGAGATGGCTTAGCAGTTAAGGCACATGCCTATGAAGCCTAGCCTTGACCAAGGTTCAATTCTCCAGGTCCCACGGAAGCCAGATGCACATGGTGGCACATGAATGTGGACTTCGTTTGCAGTGGCTAGAGGCCCTGATGTGCCCATTCTCTCTCTCTCTCTCTCTCTCTCTCTCTCTCTCTCTAATAAATAAATTAATTAATTAAATAAAAAAAATAAAAAATTTAAGATGCAACAAGCACCTATTGTACAGATCCCACAGTTTTATTAGAAGAATATTCCTAAGTCACCCAGATTTTAAAAATTAATTACAGAGCAGCACCAATGTCACTGGGGACACCAAGGAGTGTCTGGCTTTCTGCTGGTGGTTTGAACACTGTGTGTTTATTTTTTTGTTGGCTGTAGGCCATTAAAAGTCAAGTCGTCTAGTCACGACTCCAACATTTACAGTCTGCTTCCAGGCAAGCAGGGCTATTCATTCCCAGGACTGAAGTGTCTGCATTATATAGGCTGCAGGATTGAAGTGATAAATCACACTCATTTTATTTATTTATTTATTTGTTTATTTATTTATTTTGCTATGACATTGTAGGTTCCCATTTGTAAAAGCCACACACTTGATTGAAAATGTATAAAGCAAGACTTGGAGAATTTTGTATAATTCCTGGAGTAAACTTTGACTTTGTGAATTATCTTTTTTTTTTTTCTTCCTAAAACCATAAGGAGGGGGAGAATAATCCTTTCAATAAGATGTCATTCTTATCTATCTGCCTGTTGACCCAGGGGAACATACTGAGTGCTCAGGAAAGAACAAAGGATTGAGGTATAGGGAATGTTAGCAATGTGAATTTGAGGGCAGAAATGCCCAGATGACCAAACCAGGCCTCGGCAGCCACAGATGTGCCATGACTTCAATAAGCATTCCTCATATATTTGTCCAGTAATAAGGAAAGCTCTTTCTGCCAGAGGCCAGTGGTTCAGACCTGTCCAAAGACCTCCAGAGTCACCTACTTTCCATCCTACCTCAGCAACAGGGCAGAAGCTCTACTCTCCCTCTCTCCCACAAGCCTGCTCCTAATATTGCCCTCTGCCACCCAGCCTGCCAGGGAAGTTTTGTGTAATGTATTTGATATCCATCTCTCGACATATGCTAAAACCCACATAACCACCACATTGCTGTTGAAGACCTAGGGTGCATCTGAACTGCGGGTAGAAGTCTCTGAGCCTCTCCCATCCCGTGGGTGGTCAGCTTTCTCAGACTGAAAATAAGTTAACCAGGTGTGCATTACAAAAGTAAGGCCCAGTGCAGTGTTCTAGGGTGCATCTGAACTGCAGTGGCTGGATAGAAGTCACTGTAACAATATCTAGTACATGTAGGAATGTAGCCACAGTTCCAATCAGTTCTAAGTTTATTTCCTCTTCTAACAATAGGAGAGAGGGAGGGAGAAAAGGACAGAGAGAAGGAAAGAAAGAGAGAAAGGGAGAGAGGAGGAGGGAGGAAGACAGGGACAGACACAGAGAGAGAGAGAACAGCAGCATTACATAATGTTTAAGAATGAAAAGCATGAAAGTATGGGCATCACTTGGCATGATTTAGGTCCTAGCCAAGCCACTTGCTCGGCCCATGACCTATGAATGCTGGAGAAGTTGTATCAGCCATCAGAAGACTCTGCCTCCTGACAAGCAGAAGGAAGGAAAGGAAGGAACCCCATACTGCCTTATAGCACTCAGCCTTGTCCAATACTCGTGTCCTCCCATTGCCCTTGGATTAAAGCAGAATTTATGGGAACGTCAGGACCTGGACCTTTTCATTGCTTTCAATTTCTGTTCCATTTACACAGGCCTTTTGGTTTTGTTTTGTTTTGTTTTTTTCTCTTCCCAAAAGGATCGCACTGTCATTTGTCAGGGGATTTTTCTTCCTTGGTCTGTAATCTTTCTGGCACGCACAAAACCTGTCACTCTTGAATATGATCCATCTCTTGGGTCCCAGCTCGGGGTTCCATGGTGGCAGAGACATAAAATATCTGAACACATTCAAGCCACAGTCAGCAGGCAGAGAGTAATGAAGGCTGATGCTCAGGTAGCATTCTCCTTTTGATTCAGTCCGCCCCAGCCCGTGAGATGGTATCACATCTAAGGAGGGTCTTCCCGCCTCAGCTGATCTAGAAACCCTTTCACAGACATGCCTGAATGCTTGCCTCCTAGGTGATTATGGCTCCGATCAAGTTGACAATAGAGATTAGTGTCGTCTAAAAGTAGAATGACCCCAATAGGCTCATGTGTATCAACGCTTGGATCTCAGCTAGTGGTTCTATTTTGGAAGGTTGTGGAACGTAAACACTAACCCTCAACCCCCATTAGAATGAGTCCTGGCAGGGGCTGGGGAGATGGCTCAGTAGCAAGTGGAGCCTGAGTAGAGGAAGTAGGTTCTTAGAAGTGATCCTTGTGGCCTGACTCCACTTCCTGCTCAAGCTCAGAATCCTGGCCATGAGTTCCCTGTGACCACCCAGCCTCCTGCACCTGCTGCCGCACCTCCACCACAACGGACTCTTTCAAACAATAGCCATTCACTTCTTGACTCTGCTTCTTGTCAGGTATTTGGTTGCAGCCGTGAGTCAAGTAACCAATAGAGAGATGGACCATTACCAGCACCCATATCTCTGGAGCTGTGCCCACTACAAGTTGGCACATTTCCAGCGTCAAAAGCAACTGTGGGGAGAGAGCCCAGTGGTCAGTGAAGACTAGAAGCAGAATCTGGGAGGCAGATGGATGAGGTCTGGTACCCAGCTCTGACATTGACTGTGTGCATCAATTTGCAGCATATTTCATCTCTTGGTGCTCAGTTGTCTCATTCCTAGAAAGACTGAGTATTAAACAAAATGACATAAATAAAATGTGGGATCTCAAGGCCAGGATGAAATGAGATGGCAGTATATTCTAGATACCTTCTCCTAATCTGCATCTCTCAAAAAATGTTTTGTTGGGGCTTATTAAAATTTTCATTCATTTATTTATTTATGAGTGTGTATGAGTGCACAGGGCTGTGCCTGGGCTTCTTGCCACTATAAACAAACACCATATGCCTCTGCCACTTTTTGTGTCCAGTTTACGTGGGTGGCTTGGGAATTGAACCCCAGGCCAGCTGGCTTTGCAAGTGAGCACTTTTAACCATTTAGCCATCTTCCTAGCCCCCTAATTTGCATTTTTTTCACTGTATGTTTTGTTCATAGTCTCCCAAGCAACCTCATAAACATCACCCTACAGACACTATCAAACACGCCTCGAGGCTGTCTTTCACCACTAAGCACACCCAGGGAAGTTCTCTAATCAATCTAGCAACAAGGAGGCTAGAGTGCTCAGTGCTTACCTTTGAAGTAAGGTATTTTTTTAATATATTTATTTATTTATTTATTTGAAAGAGACTGGGCACACCAGGGCCTCCAGCCACTGCAAATGAACTCCAGATGCATGCACCCTCTTGTGCATCTGACTTATGTGGGTCCTGGAGAATCGAACCAGGATCCTTTGGCTTTGCAGGCAAAAGCCTTAACCGCTAAGCCATCTCTCCAGCCCCTGAAGTAAGTTTTGCAGTCAGTGACATGTTTTAAAGCATATAGTGACTTTGAAGATGGGACACCATTGTGCTTGGATTCTCTAAGCCATTGCTGATGATTTGAAATCTGATAATATTAAAGAATCATCCAGATTTTCTTTTGAGGGGATATCAGGCTTATAGAGTAGAGAGTTTTTATTAAGGTATATAACAGGCTTTTTCAAGGACCTGTAATTAAATGTCTCACATAATTTTAGCTTTATGATCTATATTGTCAATATTTTAGAGAGCCTGGGAATGACAGTTGATGAACTGCCAACTCAGTTCATGAGGAAAGCTCTTTAAAACGCTACTTGAAACACGAACTAGAGAACCCCATTCGAGTGAGCCCTGGCAGGGCTGGGGAAGATGGCTCAGTAGACAAAGCTCTTGCTACACAAGCATGAATACCTGAGGCCCAGAACCCACCAGAAAGTGGGTATGCTGTAGCACGAGTGTCTGTAACCCCAGTGCACCTCAGGCAAGAAAGGAGGTGGAGACAGGAGGATTGCCAGAAATTGCATAGGCCAGCTCATCTGGTTAACACGGCCGAGAACAAGAGACCCTGCCTCAAACAAGGTGAAAGGCAAGGACTGAAACCCGAATTGTCCTCTGACCTCTGCACATGCATCATGACAGGCACTTTTGCTCTCACATGCATGAACACACACACACCAAAAAGAATGAGCCATGACCTCTCATCTCCTATACACGGTCCTATGAATTAACATATAGCACATATCAAATCATTCTTCTGGTCTACTGAATGTGTAAGTGTGTCTTATACACTCTTATTTGTGTATATTTTTCCCCATAATATATTCCCAGACATATGAGTGTGCACATACACGTGTGTGTGTATGTGTGTGTGTGTGTGTGTGTATGTGTTCAGCCCCTGCGTCACATACATGCATACATACTTTCATATACTCAGGTACACTCAGATGCACATTTGTTCACACACACACGCACACTGAAACTTGGTAACCTATGCGTAGCTTTTCCAGGAAAGAACTACCTTCAACACGCATGATGTAACCACTCCCCAGTATGAGAAGTCTGCAAAACAAAACTCTTTCATTCCTTCATATTCACACACAGGAAGTATTTTTCAAAACGATAGAAAAATAACCTTTGCAGCTTTACCACGTTGATATTTCATGTAACTCATCAGCATATGCAAATAACTGCAAGTAAACACGGATTCTTAAAGCCTCTTAGGGACTTGGAAATAAAGGACTGAGAGAGAGTAAGAGTAAAGGTTCAAACGCGTGTCTTAGTGCCCTGTAATGCTATTCCAGAGAATCCAGTTTGACTTTCCATATCTAAGTCATTTTCAGTTTTATTAGCTTCCTCCAAACAGATTTGCATGATACTGGCCATTTTTCTTAAGGGGGAAAAGGATGAAGGAGAAAACGGGCTTATGAGCTGAGAAACAAAAAGCAGGAACTTCTTTCTCAGTATTGTCATCAAATACTAAGAGAGGCAAAAACTAATGACCACTTCAGTATATGTCAGAACACCTCAATGAGGACACGGGCTTTCAAAGAAAAACACATTTTCTTTTTAACCCCCAAAACAGGATTTCGATTTATGAATCGCCACTCTTCCAAAGCAGAGAGTCTCGGACTTCCTGAGGGCGAGGCTGAATGGAAGCAGTGTCAGTCTTGTGTCCCATCAGCTGATACTTGTGAGGGTCTCTAGAGATGAGAGGGTCTGGATTCATTTCCTCTGAGTTTTCTCAGAGCACAACTTGACATTGAGTTGAAAGCCTTCATTTTAACCTCTGTGGGGGCCGTTCCAAGAATGTGTTCTCAAGAAGATCAAGGGATCAGGAGGTATAAGGAAGGGACCTCACTCAGGTGAGGAGACAGAAGTCCCATGTACTACAGGGGCACACTGTCAGGATGCTTCATCACATCCCAGAGGGACATTAAAGCACCCAGCTATCAGAGAGAGCCTGTAAGTGTGGCTGTGAATGTCCCGTGGAAAGGAATAAGGAAGAAAACGTTAAATTCCTAAATAAAAGGATTTGGATAAGAAGTAGCAAACTGGGGGAAGGGGTAGATTATCCATCCCATGACGGAAAGGGGTGGTGAACATTTAGGGCGGAGCATATGTAGGGAGTTGTTCATTCGAATCTTGATTCTGAAGAGACGGCTTTGAAATACACACCCAGCCATTGGTTCATCTTCTCCCACGCCAGGTAGGAGAACCAACGTTGAGAACTCACAGACAGGGAGTCGAGCCTGACTGGAGCCCAAAGAGGTTGACTCCCCTCGCCTGGCTTCCACCTACATTTTCTACTCTGTGTGTATGGCAGGATATTTCTTCTTGAAAAAGTTGACATTGTGTGTGCACGCATGTATGTTACAGTACGCATGTATATGTGTTCACATTATGTGGGAGCATGAATGCAGGTATGCATGCATGCATAAGGATCTATGTATGGAAGCCATAAGTTAATGTCAAGTGTCTTTCTCAATCACTCTCCACCATATTTTTCTTTCTTTGAGATAGAGTTTCTGTTGACCTTGAAGTTCATCAATCCAGCAAGTTTCAGAGATTCCACTGCCTGTCTCTCCAATACTGGGATTACTGGCACATGCCACTATGCCAAGTTTTTCCATGAGTGCCCATGTTCCAAACTCAGGTCCTTGTGCTTGCATGGCAAACACTTTGCTGACAGCTTTCTCACTAGCCCAAAGAGTAAGGTGTTTGTTTTGTTTTGCTTTTGTTTTGCTTTTGTTTTGCTTTTGTTTTGTTTTTTTTTTGGAGAGAGACACAGAGAGAGGGAGAGGAAGACAGATAGATGGGCGCGCCAGCAGCCTCTCAGCTGCTGGGGACAAAAATCCAGATGCATGCGCCCCCTTGTGGTCAAGTGCGGCATTGTGCCCTTGCGTCACTTTGCATCTGGCTAAACATTGGACCTGGGGATTGGAACAGCTGGAGATTGGAACCAGCATTCTTAGGCTTAGGAGGCAGGCGCCTTAACTGCTAAGCCATCTCTCCAGCCCTGTTTTGTTGTTGTTGTTGTTGTTGTTTGTTTTTTGAGGTAGGGTCTCACTGTAACTCAGGCAGATCCTGGAATTCACTATGTCGTCTCAGGGTGGCCTCAAACTCACAGCAATCCTCTTACCTCTGCCTCCCAAGTGCTGGGATTAAAGGTGTGTGCCACCATGCCAGGCCAAGATTTTTTTTTTTTTTTTTTTGAAGAAGGGTTTCACTCTAGCTCAGGCTGACCTGGAACTCACTCTGTAACCCAGGCAGACCTCAAACTCAAAGCAATCCTCTTCTCTCAGCCTCACCATGCCTAGCTTGATTTTTATTTTATTCTTGTTCTTGACACATAATTGTGTATATTTGTGAGGTACAGTTATTTGAGTAAATGGATACGATGTGTTGTGACGGCATCAGGGTGATTGATTGCATGTCTATCATATAGAAATTTCCCCACTTCTTTTTGTTGGGTACATTCAAAATCCTGTCTAGTGGCTGCCCGGGCGTATAAACTTAATGTCGCCAACCATGGCTCTCCTACTGGGCTACAGAACATGGGAAACTCGTTCTACCAACCTGTTCCTGGTATCCATTGTTGCAGTCAGGTTTGCATTGCTGGCAGAAATCATCCCACCCATCCAAGAGCAGCTTGTGGGAGAAAAAAAAAAAAGTTTATTTGGGCTTACAGACTCAAGGGGAAGCTCTGAGATGGCAGGGAAAACAATGGCATGAACAAAGGGTGAACACCACCCCCTCACCAACATCAGGTGGACCACAGCAAAAGGAAAGTGTGCCAAACACTGGCAAGGGGACACTGGCTATAATACCCATAAGCCCCCCCCAACAACACACTGCCTCTAGGAGACGTGAATTCCCAAATCTCCATCAGCTGGGAACCTAGCATTCAGAACACCTAAGTTCATGGGGGACCCCTGAATCAAACCCTCACATCCATCCTCCCTCAATGTGGTCAATGGGTTTAGACAATGTAGTAACGTGTCCCAGTATGTCACTTCTCACATGCACATGTTTAAAAAAAAAAATCTCAGCCAGGCGTGGTGGCACACGACTTTAATCCCAGCCCCTCGGGAGGCAGAGATAGGAGGATCGCCGTGAGTTTGAGGCCACCCTGAGATGACATAGTGAATTCCAGGTCAGCTTGGTCCAAAGTGAGACCCTACCTCGAAAAAAAAAAAAAAAACCCAAAAAACCAAAAAAAAAAAAAAACAAACAAACAAAAAAAATATCTCTTGTAGAATATTATTTAAATGGAGAGCCATGGGTACCACACAGACCTCCACCTAAAGTTGCATCCTGCTGGGAATGTTCCACTGGATTCTGATTGCCTTCCAGATTTGAGGGCAACTGTGATCCGTCCAGCTATGATGCCTTTTGTCAGTGGTCAATGAAGGTTTTCTGATTCTCTGCTGTTGCTCTATGCCCAGGTCGGCACTTGAGTTTTTTTGGCCTGCTCTAACGTCCTTCTGCTCACCAGGTTTTATACACCCTCTGTAAAATACGAGGAGCGCTCGACATGAATAAGACAGAACAAGACTCCCCCGGTGTCTCCTTTCCATTCTCTAAGTACACTACCACTTGGCAAATGCATCAACTTAATTAAAACTAAATGTAATTCTAATGCACCAATTTGATTTAAAAATAATCTTCACAGTCACCAGGACATCAAAATGCAATTAAGGCTATTTGAAGAAAGTCTCTGATGCATATTATGTTCTGAAGCTGCACTGTGTCAAGAAGCCCAGATCTTCCCGAACGCCACTAATGTGTTTAGCAGCCTCCCTCTCACTCAAATGCCTCTCTCAATTAGGATCTGCAGAGCGTGATCCACGACAGTTCAGGAATATTGCCTAACTCTCTCCTCCAAATGGCCATTTAGCTGAATGCCCTTGCTGGCGTATGGGCTTGGGAAAATGCAAACAGCCCTAAGGATTTCAGGTTTAAGATGAAAATCAAACCACAAAGTCCAGGAAATCCTGAATACCTGCTCTGTGCCCAGACTGTAGGCACTCCCAGGTTTAGAATGGAGGTTAGAAAAGACAGTGGATCTCTAATTGATGGCGTCATTTGCCCAGCTCCCTTGGCAGCTCCCACTGGCTTAGTTTTTCTGAGTCATGAGGTTGCTGTAAGCTTGATCTGGGGTTTCTTTTTTCTTAATAAATGGGAAGGGCTGGAGAGATGACTTAGCGGTTAAGGTCCCTGCCTGCTAAGCCTAAGGACCAGGTTCCAATCTCCAGATCCCACGTTTAGCCAGATGCAAAGTGACACAAGGGCGCAATGCCGCACTTGCCCACAAGGGGACACACACATCTGGATTTCGTTCACAGCAGCTGAGAGACTGCTGGCACGCCCATCTCTATCTGTCTTCCTCTCCCTCTTTCTCTGTCTCTTTCTGTGTCTCTCTCCAAAAATAAATAAAATAATAAATGGGGAGGGTAAGAGATGTTAAAAATGGTACAAATGCCTACAGAGTAATGGGGACTTTTTGCTTTGATTTTATTTATCAATTATTTTATACATGTATATATTTTGAACATAATAGTCTCCCATGACTTTCTCTTTTCACCCTCTTTTCCCTCTAAACCCCTCCTTCTTCCCAGCTAGTCCCCCTTCTACCTCGATGTCTTGTGGGTATGTGGGGGCAGGGGAGACGGACAAAAAAAAAACAGCAGAGAGAGAGAAAGGCTGAGCTTGATTAGGGCTGCTTCCATGAGCATGGGTGTGGGGTTATTTATCAGAGCACATGCAACTTACTTGTGACTACACCACTGAAGACAATGGGTCCCTTATCCCCGGCAATAGTTAACTGCCACCAGCTCCTCACGGATGGATAGGAACTCCAATCCCTCACCCACCATGAAGGAATGTTTATGGGATATGGGCAGGTCTCATGAGTTTTGTCAAAAGGCAGCTTGATTTAGTGCAGTCAGCCATGTGCTCAAACACTGATATAAGTGTGAAATCGCTCTGTACCTGTGGCTGGTATGCAAATATGCCCACTTCATTCGGTAGTATCACTATCCGCCTCCAAGCTATTGGCTGTCCCCTCCAACCCTGCCAAAATGAAAAATTGAAATTTGCCACCTGGCTAGTGCAATACTAAGTCCAGCCCCTCCACCCTGATGACAGCGTTGTGACTGCTATGTGGGGGTGGAGTGGGAAGAGGACTGGGGGTGGAGGAAGGAAGGGAGAAGCTAATGGGATGCTCATGTAAAGCGTAATGCGGCAGGGCAGGGCAGGGTGGCATGTCCCTGAAATCCCAGCTGCACCGGAGACTGGGGTGGAGAATTGCAAGACCAGGACTACCCTGGACAATATACAAAGACCCTCATATCAAAAATCCAACAAACAAAAACAAGCAAAAAGACAATACTACCTAGATCTAAGTGAAAAATAATGGGCTTAGGAGGGAGTAAGCATTTTTTTTTTTTTTTTAGGAAATCCCAACAGACTGGCTTTTTTATATGAGCAAGAAAGAGAGAAAGAGAGGTGTGAAGGTGCACGTTTTTAGTCCCAGCACTCTGAAGGCTGAGGTAGGAGGATCACTGTGAGTTCAAGGTCAGCCTGGGACTACAGTGTAAGTTCCAGATCAGCCTGGGCTACAGTGAAACCCTGCCAAAAAAGAAAGTAAGAAGGAAGGAAGGAAGGAAGGAAGGAAGGAAGGAAGGAAGGAAGGAAGGGGGGAGAGAAGGGAAGGGAAGGGAAGGGAAGGGAAGGGAAGGGAAGGGAAGGGAAGGGAAGAGAAGAGAAGAGAAGAGAAGAGAAGAGAAGAGAAGAGAAGAGAAGAGAAGAGAAGAGAAGAGAAGAGAAGGACAGAAGGAAGGAAAGGGTTTGATTGATAACCTCCAAAAATAGCACCACCAACTGGGGTCTAAGTGTTCATACGCGCGAGCCTATGGGAAACATTTCATATTGAAACCACAGCACATTATGTAGCCAGCCTGAAAACCTTCCTCTGAGCCTACAACAAATTTTACTGTGAAAAAAAAAATAGGCAAAGGGCCAATAGTGTAACCTTGATCTGTCTTCACCAAGTAAGAAACAAATGCTTTTATTGTCATGAATTGCATTATATATTATGCTTATGATATAAAATTATAATTTGCAGTGTCAAAATAACTTTCATCTGAACTCAGAATGCTATGACTAAAAGCAAGTATGTTTAAAGTAGTACTTGGGATGTCATCACATTGTCCCAGGAATGGGGGGGGAAATAAATAGTTCAAATATAAGACCTATACAAAAGCGATCGATCAAGAATACGAAGTCAAGCTGAGGAGATGGCTCAGCAATTAAAGTCACTTTCTTGAAAAGACTGATGGCCTGGGCTCGATTCCCCAGGACACACGAAAAGCCAGTTGCACAAAATGGCACATGCATCTGGAGTTAGTTTGTAGTAGTAAAAGGTCCTGGCATGCTCGGTCTCTCTCTCTCTCTCTCTCTCTCTCTCTCTCTCTCTCTCCCTGAGTTTCTTTCTCTGTCTCTCTTTACAGAGAAAGAAAGAAAGAAAGAAAGAAAGAAAGAAAGAAAGAAAGAAAGAAAGAAAGGAAGGAAGGAAGGAAGGAAGGAAGGAAGGAAGGAAGGAAGGAAGGGGAAGGGAAGGAAGGGAAGGAAGGAAGGAAGGAAGGAAGGAAGGAAGGAAGGAAGGAAGGAAGGAAGAAAGACAGACAAAAAAGAGAGAAAGGGACAAAGGGAGGGGAGGGGACAGGAGGAGAGGACAGGAGCGGAGAAAATAGGAGAGGAGGGGACAGGACACGAGAAAAGAGGAGAGGCGGGGAAAGGAGAAGACAGAAGAAGAGAGGAAAGGGGAGGGGAGGGGAAGGGAGGGGAGGGGAGGGAAGGGAAGGGAAGACAAAGTCACCTAATCAGATCAGGACTTCCTCAAGCCTGCCTGGAACATGATCTCCTTAATAAAGGGACTCTCTATAGAGAGTCACAGAAGCAGGAAAGTGTGGGCAGACATGTGCAGCAACAGGGGCCAGTCTCAGAACAATCAATTAAGGGAGACTGGAAGCATCCGTCCTCCATTCCCCACACACTGATGACAAAGCCCTCTCGCCACAGAGCTGGTTATGGTGTTGTAGTTCTTTGATGACAGAATCCAGCAGAGCAGCACCCTGAAGAAGAGAACTAAGTGGACAGTGGGTTGAGAGAAGACAGTTATGAATGAAGGACTGTTGGGAAGGGCCACATAGGGTTATCTGGGAGTCCACTTAACGACAAGCTGGGTTAACTGGGACTTCCTGTCATTTTGCAGACTTCAGAGCATAGAGTTTGCCCATCATTGTGTGGTACCTGGCCCCCAGAGTAGGTGGTTAGAACTGGTACATACTGGTCCAGAGTGGGAGAGCCCTGGGAAAAGAAATAAGTGGGGCTCAGAGTTAATCAGCTGCTTAATAAGAAGAGCTGTGATCCGCCTCTAGCCAGGGCTTCAAAACTTGGTCAGGGCAATAATTGTGGTGCAGAGTGGTGGCCTCGCCAATCTACCACCTGGAGCCCAGAATGGAAATGGATTCTAAGGGAAATGTATTCCAATGGGAAAGGATGCTGCCACTGAACCGCAGGCCCAGCCATGGGCTTGATGACTTGAATGCAGAAGTTGTCTTAAATTCTACCCTATGGTAGAGAAAAGGCATTAACTATCTGCCAGCATCTTGGGCAATTTGACTGCCCTTAGTAGGTCTATGTCTGGATGTGCATGTGGTGAGTGTATGCACGGTCTTACGTGAGTGAACATTGACACAGATGCAAATGTGGAGGCCGGAGACTGACCTCAGGTTCCTTCCCCGGTAGCCCTGCCTAAGTTTTTAAGCTTTTTATTGACACCTTTTGTGTATGTACAAAATGTATTTTGACCACAGTCCCCTTGCATCCCTCTGTCTTTTTCCCACCCCCATACTCCTTCCACTGAACCATTCCTCCTTCCAACTAGTCACTCTTCTACTTTTAATGGCTTATGAATTTGATTGTATGTTGGTCATATTCCCATCAGGTTATACTAATATCACCTGTCCTCCATCCCCCATCCACGGAAATCCCTTCTCAGTGGAGTTAGAAATAATCACTGTGGGGTCATAAATGCAACATGTTTTTCTTTCTATTTAGTTTATTTTCCACCTTTCTCACTAGAGCATTAGTTCCAGGGAAGGTTTCATTCACAACAGTATACCCAGTTCCTAGTGAAATGGCTCTTTCGGAATCCACATTTTATAAATGTTTGTTGGACAAGGAGGTAAACAAGAAGAAAAGACTGGGCTGGAGAGATGGCTTAGCAGTTAAGGCGCTTGCCTGCAAAGCCTAAGGACCTATGTTCAACTCTCCAGATCCCACGTAAGCCAGACACACAAAGGTGAGGCAAACACAAGGTGGTGCAAGCATCTGGAGTTTGATTGCAGTGGTGGAGGTCCTGGTGTGCCAATTCTCTCTCTCCCTAGTTCTATCTAAAATTTAAAAATAATAATAATAAAGGCAAAGAGTACATGATTGAATTTAAGTCTCCTCACTTACCAAGCAATGTTTTCATCCTGGTTGAGCTCTTTCACAGGAAGACAGAATCCTCTTCACACTTTCAGGAGCATGTGCAGTCTGTCTCACCAAAGTATACCTATTACTCCAGCTTTATTCAGGTGTGTAGTTTTGTTAGCGCCACACATGTGCTCTGGGAGTGTCCACTTCTGGGTGGAATGTTAACGGGCACCTCTCTACCTCTACTACACCCTTAAAGGTCTGATACAAGCGTTATCCTCCTTCATCCTTAGGGGGAAAAAAATAAACCTGTCTGAAACGTCATCATCCCCTGCTTACAGTTTCTGCCAAACCGTCCTCAGAGCTGTGGCATTTGAAGCCGACAGGTGGTTTCTTGGGTTATTGGGTTAAATAAAATCTGCTGGAGCTTATGTTTTCAGACGTTGACTTTTATCTTTGCTGCTTAATGCAATCCCTCAGCTGGGAATGAGTTATGTTTTTTCATTTGTTTGTTTGTTTGTTTGTTTATTATTTATTTTGGATTTTTGAGCCATCTTGCTCTTGGAGTCATCCGCAGGCAACTGTGATTGTTGACACATAAAATTGGCCGCAATGTTTAATGCCTCAGGACCACTGTGACCGGGAGGATGGAAACTGTGACTTTTGCCTCCCTTCCTCGTCTATTAATGACCCATCCTTTTCACGTAGCTTCTAAACTCTGAGGGGAGACCTCTGTAAACCTACCCCCCTATGCCCTCAGCTCACATGAGTTGCCAAAGGAAATGTGTCACTAGAAAAGGAGATGTGGAGGCGACACCCGAGGCTGAGGTCATGGGTCATCGGACTTCAGAAGACAAGACAGGAGCTCCTTGGGTGCTCGGAATGAACACGGGATGAATCATACCCTCACGCCTGTGTTGCAAGCCCTCTTAACTGCCCAGCCATCTCCTCAGCCCCCAAATATGGTTTTCATATGTAATGATATTCTCCGAGATGTATTATTATACTGCCTCCATGATAGAAAGTAAATTTCAGATCATTGTCAGAAAACAGTCAAGATAAACAGCACCCAGCATGGAGATTTCCCACCCATTGCCTCACTTTAGCCACCTAGTGTCCTATAAGAAAGCCCTTCACGTCCCTGAGCCTCCTAAAGGTAAAAGTTCAAGACAGAAAACCATCTACTTCTCCACAGCTGCCCTTGAATTAGTCCATTTCCTCCTACTAATTTCTATCTCCAGAACTTTCCGTAGAGCGTGGGTAGAGGGAGTGTGACGCTTGGTTTCAGCAGTACTGCTGACCTGTTCTGTTGGCATCCCAGGTGAAAATAGATAGTAACTGAAAATTGGCCGTGGCAGCAGAGGAAATTGAATCAGAATAGCAAAATGAGCACATAAATCTACTTACCTCTTGTTTCAGCTCCTAAGAATGTCTTACAGAGTACTTCCAGGGCCAGGGAGTTGGCTCAGTGATTAAAAAGTGTTTGCAAGCTTGAGGACCTGCATCTGGAACCCAAGGAAAAAGCAATCTCCTCTTAGGAGGAGAATAAACTGAAGCTGAACTCCCCTCTCACAGGGGTGAAGAAACCCCTGTTGATTCGGCAGTGATGCGAGGCCCCAGGTGGCTTCTCTGCCATGTGTTCAAGTATGCAAAAGTGAAATGCATTGATTGACACACCCACTGCCTTGAACCAGGCTGTCAGCAGCCCTCACACCTGGAGAGAAACCACAGGGCCGTGTGTCCTGCTTTCCACACCCACCTGCTTTCAGTCCTTAGTACAGAGACGGGAAACAGCAGACATTCAAGAAAACCATTCTGCATGGAGCAGTGATGAGACAAAGACTGCCCCCTGTCCCCAATCCTAGAGGAAACAAAGTCTCAATAAGGAGAAAGAAATATTATTCTTTGGGGTATGTGTGGGGTATTTGTGCTGTGCATGTGTACTGCAGATGTGTGCACCGGGTGCACACATGTGAGGAGGCCGGAAGAGATCCCTGGGTATCCTCTTCCATCACCTATCCATGTGTTTCCTCGAGACAGAGTCTCTCACTGAATTAGGAGCCACCATTTTATTGGTCAGATGGGCTGACCAGCAAGCTTCCAGAATTCTTCAGTCTCTGTTCTGCACAGGACTAGGGTTACAGACCTGCATGACCACGCCCAGCTATTGATATGGGTGCTAGAAATGGAACTCAAGACGAATCGAACCCTCACGCGTGTGTTGCAAGCACTCTTACCTGCTCAGCCATTTCCTCAGCCCCCAAATATTGTTTTTATAAGTAATAATATTCTTGGAGATTTATTATTGTACTGCCTCCGTAATAGTAAATTTTGGAGAATTTTCAGAAAACGGTCAAGAAATGAAAACAAAGAAAGCTGTCAGAAAATAATGAAGAATCCTTTAAAAATCAATGTTTTCCCTAAAAAAATGTTTTTTTTCTAATTCTCAGCATCATGATAAATAATAGGAGAGATGAGCCTAAAGATAAAATGAATGATGAGGGTTAAATTGAGAAAAAAAAATAAGAAGAAAAACAGATGGGAAATATGTGATGATCAAGATAAAAAGAGTTTGGACAGAAGGCCCAGCAAGTGCAACTAGAAGCTCCTGCAGAGCACCCTACTGTGGCACAGGCTTGTATCCCTAGCACCAGGAAGGTGGGGGCAGGGGGATCAGAAGTTCAAAGTCACCTTTGGCTACATAGCAAGTTCAAGGCTAGCCTGGGCTACACCAGACCCTAATCTCAACCAAATGAATCCACAAACAAAAATAAAGCATTCCTCAAAGAAAAGAGAAAAGAAATGCGTGAAAGAAAATAATGAAAGATACAGGAAAGGAAATTTCCCAAGGTGAAAAGTATCTTCTGATTGTCACAGCTCCTTGAGAAAAAGCTATTAAAGTCCACATCCACACACTGGAACATACACATCTGGGTGTGTGGGGGAAAAAAAAAAAAGAATCAAGAAAGAAGTGGCCAGTAAGGGCCACAATCTACAATGGCACTCCCCACAAAGCACTTCAATCAGGTAAAACTAGAGAAATTTTCATGAACAGTGTGAAGACAACAGCACAAATCTAGACCAAATTTCCTCCAGGTTACACCACCAAAAAATGATGTCAGGCAGGGAAAAGGGGACTGAGCCAACCTGTTCTAAATTTCAAGATGGCCTTGGGAAGATTCTGCATTAGCTACGGCCCAACTACCAGAGGAGATGCAGCTTCAGGGAGGAAAGTTTTATTTTGCCTTATAGTACACGCCGTTGCAGTAGGGAAGCTGTGACAGAGTTCAGAGTAAGAGTGGCATGTGGCTGGATCTCATCACTCTCAATGGACCAGGAAACAGGGAGGGGTCTGCCAGGGCTCCTCTGCTCTTTATGCAGCCTGGGATCCCAGCCTGTAGGGTGGTGCCTCTGACATTCAGGGTGATTGTTCCACCCTCAGTTCATCCTCTCTGGAAACAGCCACACAGACAAGCCAACACATGTGGCTCATTAATGACCTAGGCATTCCCTAATCAAACCATAAAAATTAACTACCCTACTTATAGATAACTGTAATAACTGATTCCAGATGTCAGTACTATACAGTAACATAAAAGCAAAATATAGGAGCTGAAGAGATGGGTTAATGGCTAAACCCTTGCCTGTGAAGCCTAAGAACCTCAGTTCAAGGTACCCATGTAAGCTAGATGCACAAGGGGGCGCATGCATCTGGAGTTCATTTGCACTGGCTGGAGGCCCTGGTGTACCTATTCTGTCTCCCTCCCTCTATCTTTCTCTCTCTCTCTGCCTCTTTCTCTCTCTGTCGCTGTCAAACAAATAAATAAAAATAAACAGAAAACATATAAGCACAGATCTACATATAAGTTTAAGTTCAAGGAAAAGAATCTAGAAAAATACATAGAACATGAGAGGAAGAGTGTGGGAGGCAAAAAAATATACTCTGATACTTATCAACCTCTAAATTTTAGAGTTTTTGCAATGTCAACCTAGTCCTCAAGATATAAAAATAAAGATAATGATCATTTAAAAAAAAAAGCAGGGCTGGAGAGATGGCTTAGCAGTTAAGGCGCCTGCCTGCTAAGCCTAAGAACGCCGGTTCCAATCTCCAGGTCCCACATTTAGCCAGATGCAAAGTTACACAAGGGCGCAATGCCACACTTGCCCACAAGGGGGCACATGCATTGGATTTTGTTTACAGCAGCTGAGACTGCTGGCGCGCCCATCTCTATCTGTCTCCCTCTCCCTCTGTATCTGTCTGTCTCTCTCTGTGTCTCTCTCCAAAAATAAAAAAAAAAAAAAAAGCAGCAGATGCTTCAAGCTACATAACCAACTAACCAGGTCAGATGTGCTCACTGGTATAATAGTGGCATGACTGATAGAAGGGTAACCAATTGTTCTCCCATCAGATTTGAGGCCAGCTCCACTGGAGGGAGTCCCTGCCTGGTAGTGCAAACTGAATCAAAAGCTTGTCGCTGGGAAAATCATAAGCCCTAGAGGAAAACACACTACTGATGTTTTAGCTAAATTTATATGTTGTGCCCCTTGATTTGCCCTCTAGAGATTTGTGTTAAAAAAATAAAGCATGGAGCTGGGCGTGGTGGCGCATGCCTTTAATCCCAGCACTTGGGAGGCAGAGGAAGGAGGATTGCCGTGAGTTCAAGGCCACCCTGAGACTACATAGTTAATTCCAGGTCAGCCTGGACTAGAGTGAAACCCTACCTCGAGAAACCAAAAAAAAAAAAAAGCATGGAAGCTGGGCATGGTGGCGCATGCCTTTAATCCCAGCACTTGGGAGGCAGAGGAAGGAGGATTGCCGTGAGTTCAAGGCTACCCTGAGACTACATAGTGAATTCCAGGTCAGCCTGGGCTAGAATGAGACCCCTACCTTGAAAAACCAAAAAATAAAATAAAATTAAAAAGTAAATAAAGCATGGAAATTATACTTTCTTTCTATTCTCTTAGGTGCAAAGAACCAGTGAAACCACACTTACTGTATTTCTATTTATTTTAGGATTATTTGCATAAGTGAAAAAATACTCCACCTGGCTTTAAAGTATCTTTTCTCTTCCTCCTTTTAGTTCCCCACATGACTTATCTATTCTTCATTTTAGGCCAGGAGACATGATTACTCTTCTAGAAGATTCCAATGAAGACTGGTGGAAAGTAGGTATTTCTTTTGTTTTAATATATTTTTTTTTTATTTTGGAGAGAGAGACAGAGAGAGAGGGAAAGGAAGACAGATAGAGATGGGTGCACCAGCAGCCTCTCATCTGCTGCAAACGAAATCCAGATGCATGTGCCCCCTTGTGGTCAAGTGCAGCATTGCACCCTTGCATCACTTTGCATCTGGCTAAACGTGGGACCTGGAGATTGGAACCAGCGTTCTTGGGCTTAGAAGGCAGGCACCTTAACCGCTAAGCCATCTATCCAGCCCTTGTTTTAATATTTTATTCATTTATTTGAGAGAGAGAGAGAGAAGAGACAGGAAGACAGAGAAAGAGAGAGAGAATGGGTGCACCAAGGCCTCTAGCCACTGCAAACTAACCCCAGACGCATGTGCCACCATGTGTATCTGGCTTACGTGGGTAATTGAACCTAGGTCCTTAGACTTCGCAGACAAGTACTTTAACCATTGAGCCATATCTCCAGCCTAGTATTTCTTTTAAAAACAGAAGAAGAAAAAACATGGTTTGGAATATAGCTGAGCGGGTAAAGTGCTTGCTATGCAAGCATTAGGACCCAGGTTCAGATTTCTAGAACCCATGTAAAATGTCAGGCATAGTGGTATGTCCCTATAATCCCAGAGCTGGGGAGGAAAATACTAGAAAATCCCTATGGCTACCTAGTCTGTGAGCTCTAAGCTTAGTAAGAGACCCTGTCTAAAAAAACTAGAGTGGAGAACAACTAAAAAGGACACCCAACATTGACCTTGGGCTTCCACACTCACACACGCATGTACAAGTTCCCCCCCACACACACATGCACCCACACACATATGAACATGCATACTACACACACACATACACATGCCAAAAAAAAAAAAAGGAAAGAAAGAGAAAAAAAAAATCCTTTGGTAGCCATGGTTACGGTAAATATTACAACCATCAAGCATACCTCCTTTTTCCTTCTAGGGGAAAATTCAGGACAGGATTGGTTTCTTTCCAGCAAACTTTGTTCAGAGAGTAGAACAACACGAGAAGATTTTTAGATGTGTTAGAACCTTCATCGGCTGCAAGGACCAGGGACAGATAACACTGAAAGAGAATCAGGTGAGTAAGGAACCAGGTGTGATCAAAAGTAACACCACCAAACGCACTAGCCAGGGTAAGTGAGGGCACCAAGGCTTCCAGGTAAGAAAACATGGTCTCATGCCAGCTCTGTCCTGTTCCTCTGAGAACATCTCTGAGCCCTTCTCCCTGTGCTTACCTCCTCTCATGTCACAGGCTGTGTCCCCCCGACAGGACAAAATCACATGCTCAGACATCGAAGGTTATTCTGGATGTAATGGGAGACAGATTTGGAGAATTAGAAATCTCTTTTCTCTCCTAACAAAGTCTCAGAATAGATTCCAATGTCCAACTTTGGCTTTTTCAAAGTCAAAAGTTTGCCTCTTTCTCCATTCTTGACATAACAATGCTAACATCTCTCAAGGCCATGGTGATTGTCTCTAGCTGGAACTGACAAAGCCCAGCCTAAACAAATGCATTTATATTTTAACACTTATCTATTCAGTCGTTCCCCAAATCATACCCTGAATGTGTTCTTTTTAGAATTGTCTTCAAAGATAGCACATGCACATGCACACATGCACACATACACACACACACACCAGTCATTATTTTTTTACATTCTTTTTAAATTGTTTTTAAATTTCTTTTTATTTTTATTTATTTATTAGAGACAGAGAGGGAGGGAGAGGGAGGGAGGGAGAGAGAGAGAGTGCACCAGGGCCTCTAGCCACTGCAAATGAACACACACATGTGCCACCATGTGCATCTGGCTTACATGGGACCTGGAGAATCAAACCTGGGTCCTTAGGCTTTGCAGACAAGTGCCTTAGCCACTAAGCCATCTCTCCAGCCCATTATTACTTTAATTTAACTTTATAATTACTCCCAATGTATTATTCTTAAATTTCATTTGACCCAACTTGATTAGCCATTTTATAGGCCACATGTGGCTCCAAATGACTTTATCCAAATAGCAAATATATCCTCAAGCCAAACACGGTGTCTCACACCTGTAAACACAGCATTTGTGAGACAAAGGCAAGAAGGTCTCAAAACCAAGACTACCTGGCATGACAGTTACCTTCTCATTTCTGGGACAAAACACCTGAACAAAAGCAGCTGATGAGAGGAAAGAATTTATTTCAGCTTACAGTTTCCAGGGAAGCTTCATGATGGCAGGAGAAAGCATAGCATGAGCAGAGGCTGGACATCATTTCTTGCCACAGCAGGTCTAAAACAGTAGCAAGAGAGTGAGCCGAGCTCTGGCAAGGAGGGCTGCACTCTAACACCCATAATGTCCTGCCCCAACAGCGCTGTCTCCATCAAGGCTCCACCTCCCAAACTCCCACCCGCTGGGGACCACGCATTCAGAACACCTGAATTTATGAGAGACGTCTGATTCAAACCAACACACCTGGGCTACCTAGTGAATTATGAGAGGCAGGCTGAGCTACATAGCAAGATCCTGTCTCACAAAACAGAAACAAAATCTGGTGATGTTGCACAGTGACAAAGCTCTTGCTTAGTATGCCCAAAGCCCTGAGTTTGATCCCCAGTTTGGGAGTAAAAGCTTTCAAAAAAAATAATGTTCTTGGGCTGGAGAGATGGCTAAGCTGTTAAGGTGCCTCCAGGTCCCACGTTTAGCCAGATGCAAAGTGACGCAAGGGCGCAATGCTGCACTTGCCCACAAGGGGGCGCATGCATCTGAAGTTTGTTTGCAGAAGCTGAGAGGCTGCTGGCGCACCCATCTCTATCTGTCTTCCTCTCCCTCTCTCTGTGTGTCTCTCTCCAAAATAATAAAAATAATTTAAAGAAATGACTTTAATAAAACCTGAGTTAAAATTTAAAAATTGTTATAAATCCAGATGCACAAAGTGGCACATGCATCTGGAGTTCATTTGCAGTAGCAGGAGGCCTTGACACACCTCTCTCTCTTTCTTTCCCCCCATAAATAAATAAATAAATATATAAATATATTTTAAAAAAGAAAAATTTTATAAATTAATTAGCAAGTAAATAAAAATTATTAAGAAACAGCACACCACTCACCAAAATGCTGTATTCAGTATTCAGCCCTAAATGAGACATCTCTATCACATCCTCCAAGGCTCAGGTTCCATTGATGAAGAGGTGGAATAAAGAATTTAAGAATAAAAATAATTTAAAGAAATGACTTTAATAAAACCTGAGTTAAAATTTAAAAATTGTTATAAATCCAGATGCACAAAGTGGCACATGCATTTGGAGTTCATTTGCAGTAGCAGGAGGCCCTGACACACCTCTCTCTCTTTTTCTCCCCCCCAATAAATAAATAAATAAATAAATATATTTTTTAAAAATAAAAATTTTATAAATTAATTAGGTTGGGGAGATGGCTCAGCAGTTAAAGGAGCTTATTTATAAAGCCTGCCAGCCCAGTTCAGTTCCCCAGGACCCACATAAAGACAGATGCACAAAGTGGTGCATACATCTCGAGTTCACTCTCTCCCTCCCTACCTACCTGCAAGTAAATAAATGAAACTATTTTGGAAAAAAAATGTTTACCCAATATGTTCACGTTGAGTGAACACTGTATTTTGTAGCTTGTGCAACTTCTCTTTACCTGATCACTTCAGATGGAGCATCAAAACCCATAGATATTATGCTAGCAAGATTTTCCCACCCAAATCTGCTGCTTAATCTTGCACCTGGCATTTGCCAATGTGCACCCTTGCAGACACACTCCCCAGAGAGGTGCCAGCATGGCATGTCATCTACCTGGGATGGACACCCCGTCACAATAGCACCCCTAAGTTGTCCTCCCTCACCCGCAGAGACCCGCACATGGCTGTTTCCTGCAACATGCATGTCACCTTCACACAGGTGCCACATTTTACATGTGATGGATTGTATGGGTCTGCTTCCTGAAAGAGAATCTGTAGATTCTGGTTCACAAAATAGGAAATAATGATTCATACATAGACATTGTCTCAATAAGAACTGTTATGAGTGAAATCGCAAGTCATCATTATTCAGCTATGTCTTACGTATACATTATGCAATACTTATAAAGCTGAGATACGCACGTCTTCTTTGAGTTCATGAACACATCCTGGAGATTTTGTGGATTCGTTGTGCAGTATTCCTGTTGTGCAAAAGAGGGAACAGCTAGAGAAATTGCTCAGTGGTTAAGGAGCTTGCTTGCAAAGTCTGTTGGCCTGGGTTGATTTTCCCTTAGCAGTTAAGGGGCTTGCCTATGAAGCCTAAAGACATAGCTTTGATTCCCCGGTATGCACATGAGCCAGGTACACAAAGTGACTCACATGTCTGGAATTCGTTTGCAGTGACTAGAGGCCCTGGCACGCCCCTCTCTCTCTCTCTCTCTCTCTCTCTCTCCCTGCTTTTTCTCTCTCAAAGAAATAAATAAAATATTTTTTAAAGGGAGAGCAAAGGCTCACCAAGGTCATTGCTCAAGGGGCAAAGGGGCAAAGGTCTGACAGGAACATAAACACAAACTTGTACATCCAAGCAAGTGCCTTCACTGAGCCATGTGACCTGGATAATGTGGAAAACCTCTCAGAGTAAGGGAAGATCTTAAAGGCAAGCATTTGGAGACCAGAGGAGCCCATGAGGACATGTGGGCTCCGTACATTCCCAGGATCAGAACCATCAGCATGACACTGCAGCCCCATCACTAATGCCATGCCACGCCACACAGCAAACCCAGCTTGACTCCCATGTCCAGCTTGACTTCCATGCTAGCACTTCAAGCTTCTTTAAGTTTCCCAACTGTATTCTTCCTGTTCCAAAAACCTGGAAATTCTTTTAAGTAAAATACATGCAGAAAGGATGTTCATCTTTATTACCAAAAAAATAAATTCTTACTACCATGTTTGCTTTTTAAAATATTTTTATTTATTTGCAAGCAGAGAGAGACAGAGAGAGAAGAGGGAGAGAGAATGGGCACACCAAAACATCCAACTGCTGCAAATGAACTCCAGACGCATGCACCACCTTGTGCAACTGGCTTTACGTGGGTACTGGAGAATTGAACCTGGGTCCTTTGACTTTGCAGGCAAGCACCTTAACCTGCTAAGCCATCTCTCCAGCCCTTCCATGTTTGATTTTTTTTGCGGGGGGGGGGGCTGCACAGAACAATGTGGATTTCCCCAATTTTTCCCATCTGAGATTAAGAGGTGTTTTTGTTTTTGTTTTTTACTTTTCAACCAGCATCCAAAGTAACAAGTTTCTTTATGGTATTTTCAAACTATATATAAGCACTATTTTTATATGAGTGAAATGAAGATCAGTGAAGCCAGAAGGAAAATTACAATTTTCTCAAGTTGATATATTTTCAAAAGCAGAACACCTGTTCATGCCATTCTCTGGCAGGTTCCTCAAAGCAAATTTTCTGGGGGTGGGTCTCACCCTTGCAGTCTGCACACACTGCATTCCTGGCGTGGGCACTGGGCTGTGATGTGGACAACTGGCCTCTTCAGTTATATGGGTTCAAGATACAACATAGCATTGCAGCCTGAGCCTGGAATGAAAGGGGCCTGTACATACCTCTAGGAAATGCAAGAATCCTTGGTAACTTATCCAGGTTGGTATTTTGTTAAGGTGTGGCCTTTCTCACTTAGGGAACAGAATCATTTCTTGAACTTGTAGCCCTCAGTAGATGGGAAGATGCTTGATTCATAAGTGTAAGGAGCTGAGTTCGATCCCCAGCACCCACACAAAAATTTTGGGCGTGGAGCTGGAGAGATGGCTTAGCAGTTAAGGAGCATGCCTGTGAAGCCTAAGGACTCAGGTTTGATTCTCCAGGTCCCACGTAAGCCAGATGCACATGGTGGCACATGCATCTGGAGTTCGTTTGCAATGGCTACAGGCTCTGGCGGGCCCATTCTCACTCCCCCCACCCAGTCACTAATAAATAAAAAAAAATGAAAAGAAAATGTTAAAAAAATGCTGGGTGTGATGGCATGTGCTTATAATCCCAGGCTTGGGGAGGCAGAGATAAGAAGATCTCTGGGCTGGAGAGATGGCTTAGCAGTTAAGGCACTTGCCTTCAAAGCCAAAGGATCCTGGTTAGATTCTCCAGGTCCCACGTCAGCCAGATGCACATGCACATGCATCTGGAGTTCATTTGCAATGGCTAGAGGCCCTGGCGTGCCCATTCTCTCTGTGTCTGCCTCTCTTCTATCTCTCTCTCTCTCTCTCTCTCTCTCTCTCTCTCTCTTTCTCTCTCTTTCTCCTGGAAAATAAATAAATAAAATAAAATAAAAATAAAGTTTTTTTAAAAGAAGGAGATCGCTGGGGCTCATTAACCAGCCAGTCTAGCCTAACTGGTGAGCCCCAGGCCAACGAGAGACCTTGTCTCAAATATTATATACACACACACACACACACACACACACACACACACACACACACATGTATGTATGTAAACAGTGCTCCTAAGGATGACACCCAAGGTTGTCCTCTGGCCCCCTCATGTACACACATATGCACATTTTTTAAAAAAAGAAAGAGGAGCTGGAGAGATGGTTTAGCAGTTAAGGCACTTACCTACAAAGCTTAAGGACCCAGGTTTGACTCCTCAGAACCCACATAAGCCAGACGCACAAGGTGAGGCATGCACACAAGGTCGCACATGCACACAGGTGGTACGTGCGTCTGGAGTTCAGTTGCAGTGGCTAGAGGCCCTAGGTGCCAATTCTCTCTCTCTCTCTCTCTCTCTCTCTCTCTCTCTCTCTCAAAGAGGGGAAAAAAGAGAATGACAGAAAATGCAGATATCTGGACCCCAGCTTAGATTTGTTAAATCAAACTTTCCCATAAAGGCTGTGTCACAAACTCCTTGGGTATTCTGACCAAAGCTAAACTTTGAGAATGTCCTTCAATTCTCTCACCTCACATTAAGGCCTGCAGGTATGTGACAACAAGAAACATTGTATGTCTTTATTATGGCTCATGTCCAATGACCTGTAGTCAACAGAAGGCACCGAGAGTCTCTTTAAACAAACTCTGTTCTCAGTCTTTTCCACATGAAAACCAATTATGAACTAGATCAACCACTCAAAAGAAAGCATGGGATGGGACCTCATGGGGCAATGGTAACATGTCCGACTCGAAGAAAATATGCATCTTAAAAATCTATTATTTGGGCTAGAGAGATGGCTTAGCAGTTAGGCGCTTGCTTGTGAAGCCCAAGGACCCTGGTTCAAGGCTCAATTCCCCAGTCCCCACAGAAGCTAGATGCACAAGGAGGCTCATGCATCTGGAGTTTGTTTGCAGTGGCTGGAGGTCCTGGTGCACTCATTCTGTCTCTCTCTCTCTCTCCTCTTTCTCTGCCTCTTTCTCTGTCTGTCACTGCCAAGTAAATAAATAAAAATAAACAATTTTTTAAAAAAAAAAATCTACTATTAAAAACAAATTTCAAATTTGACCTCCACGTTAGTATCATATACATCATTTCACATGGAAGATTTCAAAACTAAAGATTTCAAAATTAAAGAAATGTAATGTAGTATAAAGAGCACAGATCCCAGTGTCATGCAGGAATTGACTTGTATCCCCTGTGGCTCTGACAGTCACTCCTAAAAGTCACCCGTAAAACCAGCACAGTAAAATCTCCTTTTTGACATGAGAATTCAGTGTGGCCACCCATATAAAGCCATCACAGAGCCTGGACGCCACAAGTACTTAACAAAGGTCGTTTCCCACCAGAATAACTTACAGCAAAATCTAAATGCAGAATTCATCTGCAGTGGTTAATGACACCCTAAGTAACCCAGTAAGCACAATAATACAGCCACAGTGATATTTATGACTCTAAAAATATAAAGAGGCAAGTGGTCATTAACAGGGAAATAGAAGAAAATTGATTCTGAAAATAAATGCAATGTATTTTTTTTTATTAAATCACACTTCTGCCTCTGGGGTTAATCTCTCATAATTATATTATTTTTTCCACAGAGCATCCAAGTAGAATTAAGTTACTCATTATGAACACATGAGTTTTCATTGACAAAAGAAAATTTTTCTTCCTATTTGAAACTTATAAGTAAATATCCTAATTAAATCAAATCTAAAACTTTAAAACTATTTCTATAAATTCATCCACAGTTCTATCATAGCTACCAATATTGTCATCAATTCTTTGTGTCTTATAACAAAGAAGGTTTAGGTTATCAAACTAAAATGCATTTATTTTGAAGGAAAATTTGGAAAATAATATTTTTAAAGATGGAAGAAAATAGTCACCCCAAGCAATTCAACTGTCAAGTTTCTAACATAAACACCTTGATGTATTTTAAACCAAGCTTTCTTTTCAATTCATTTTTTAAAATTTTTATTTATTTATTTGCAAGCAGAGAGAGAGATAAAAGAGAGGCAGACAGAGAGAATGGGCACACCAGGGCCTCCAGCCACTGCAAACGAACTCCAGATGCATGTGTCCCTTGTGCATCTGGCTCACTTTGCATCTGGCTAAACGTGGGACCTGGAGATTGGAACCAGTGTTCTGGAGGAATCAAACCGGGATCATCTCTCCAGCCCTTTATTTATTTATTTGCAGCAGAGAAGATAGAAGAGAGGCAGACAGAGAGAATGGGCACACCAGGGCCTTAACTGCAAACGAACTCCAGATGCATGTGTCCCTTGTGCCATTTCTCCAGCCCAGGTTCCAAAGTTTTAAAGCCATTTCTCCAGCCCAGGTTCCCAGTTTTAAAGTAGTCATTGCATACTCAACAAAGCACAGGTTTTATAAGTTGCATATAGAATTTGGGGTGACAAACCATGACCTATTGGCCAAATCTGGTCAACTTTGTTTTTGTGTTTTTTATCATTTTATTTATTTTTGGAGAGAGACACAGAGAGGGAGAGAGAGACAGATAAGAGATGGGCTCACCAGCAGTCTCTCAGCTGCTGTGAAAGAAAGCCAGATGTGTGCGCCCCCTTGTGGGCAAGTGCAGCATTGCGCCCTTGCGACACTTTGCATCTGGCTAAATGTGGGACCTGGAGATTGGAACCGGGTTCTTAGGCTTTAGGCTTAGCAGGCAGGCACCTTAACCACTAAGCCATCTCTCCAGCCCAACTTTGTTTTTTAAATAATTTTTTGTAGACTATAGCTACACTGGGGTTTGTCACATAGCTCAGGGGTAGAATGACTGCCTACTATGCAAGGCCTTGGGTTTAATCACAGTATTGCAAAAACTGTAGCACACATGCACCCGCACACACACACACACACACATACATACATACATATATATATATATATATATATGGCATATATACAGATATATATGTGTGTGTGTGTGTGTGTATGTGTGTGACTTCTTTTACCCTCCAGTTACTGAGTTGAGCCACTACAACAAAAAATCACATGACTTACAAAGCCCAAAACACTGTTTGTTTTCTGTAGACTAAATCTGTTGAACACTAGTCTAGATGTACAAGAATGTATTTAATTATCCCCTATTTGCTGAACACACAATTTTCTAATTGTTTTGCATGTGTATGTGTACGGTGTGCACATGTGTGTGCCTGTTCCTCCGTGTGTGAGAGCACGCATGCGCAGGTACACGTGCGTGTGTGTGGAGACCAGAGGAGGTCAACATCAGGTGTCTTCCCAATCACTCTTCACTTTGTTTTGAAACACTATGGTTTCTCACTGAACCTGGAGCTCACCAATTCAACCAGACTAGCTAGCCAGCAAGCCCTGGGGTTCCTCCCGTTTCTGCCTCCCCCAGGCTGGGATGACATGCATGTACCACCACTGTTGGCTTTTACACGGCTTATCATGCTTGTTGGCAAGCATGTAACCCACTGAGCCATGTCTCCCACATGAGGTTTTTTTTTAACCATTATAGAAAACTATGATGAACATCATTCGATTTAAAACCTCCTAACTCTCATTATTTCCTCAGGATATGCTTCAGAGTTTATAAGAAAACAGATAAAAGACTTTTACCATCCTTAATATATAGTATCAAGTTGCCTCCAGAAAGGTCATATTCATTTTCCCACCAGTTGTTTATGAGAGCATTCAGGCCACCACATCCTTGCCAAAATGTAACATGACTTTCTGATTTCTGTCAACTTGAGAAATGAATAATAGTTTACATTACTCTGCAATTGATTCGCTAGAAGAACCTACGGGGATCCGCATGGCTTCCTCCCTCACTCCTCGCCCCTCCACCTGTCATGGCTGCTCTCAACTTTGTTGATTATGTATTTATATTCATTCCTCTTTGTTTAAATGTCAGTTCTTCAAGGTCTTCCTCACCCCCAGGCTAGATTAGGTAGGTGGGTAGGTAGACACTATCTACTATAATGTAATTACATTCACACTGCTGATATTAAACACCCAACCAAAAGCCAGGTGTGGTGGTACACACCTTTAATCCCAGCATTGAGGAGAAAGAGGTAGGAGGATCGCCATGAGTTCGAGGCCACCCTGAGACTACATAGTGAATTCCAGGTCAGCCTGAGCTAGAGTGAGACCTTACCTCAAAAAACCAAAACCAAAAGACAAACAAACAAACAAACAAACAAAAACACACCCAACCAAAAGCTGCTGATGGGAAGAAAGATTTGTTTCGGCTTATATAGTCTCAAGGGAACTTCAAGCTTCATGATGGCAGGGAAGGCATGGCATGAGCAGAGGATGGACATCACCTTGCCACCCCAGGTAGAAAACAGCAGCAAGAGAGCATGAGCCAAGCCCTGGAAAGAGAGGAGCTATCTATAACACCCCTAATCCTGCCCCAGCAACACACCTCCTCCAGCAAGGCTCCAGTGAGTCCTTTGCACTTATTGTGATTGCTCACTGACTGTCTCTTCCCAGCAGCACTCCAGATACACAGCTGTACTCAAACGGTCTCCAGTATTAATACTAAACATAATGTGTGGAGGCTTTCTTTTAGTTTATTGAGACAGACTTTCATGTAGCCCAAGCTGGCCTCAAGCTTTGATATGTAGCAAAGGCTGACCTTGAACTCCTGATCCTCCCTAACTCCCAAGAACTGGGATGACAGACATGTACCATACGCTCCCGGCCCATCCTACTGTGTTTCTGGAATGGACAAAGGAAGGAGTCAGCCTTTGAGAGTCAGGTGGTCCTCCTCATTCTGGAGCTCAGCTTACCTGTTAGGCTCAGGTAAGATCCAACTTGTTGGTGACTATTTCTCTCTCACAAATGACCAACACCCTAGCTTCATGTGACAGCGCCCCCTTTGCTGTCTCGTGCTAGCTCCTGTCACATCACCTTTGCAGGGTTCCAAAACACAACTCACATACTAGTCCTGTGTGTTTCAAGTCCCGGATGTCACCGACGATGCCTTACCACTGTCTGTGTGATGGGAAAGCCACTCTGGCAGCCCTACTGTTGTCCTGCCCCAGGGACCTTTCACTGATGGATACACCTGCCACCTAATGACAACCACCACCCAGATCCTTCTCCAGCAAGCCCTCTTACGAGAGCAGGGCTGCCTCACCTTAGACACTGCACCCACGTAGCTCTTGTCCCAGGTCGGAGACATTGCTTGAGGCAGTCCATACTCTAGAGCTGCTATGGGTCAGACTGGCTCCTCTCCAGCCAAGCCCACAGCCTTGCTTGACCCCTCCCTGGCCATCCTGCTGCCCTCTCTTCCTACTTCCTAATCGCACTTCTCAGCGCGTCGCTCGGGCCCCATCCGCGGCTGCTTCTAGAGAATCCAACCTGAGAAATAACTCCGCCACCGTGCAAGCCTGTTGGGGACAAGAAACAACATACAAACAGTACTCCATTTTCACATGTGTGTGTGTGTGTGTGTGTGTGTGTGTGTGTGTGTACATGTGGAGGCCTAAGGACAACCTTAAGTGTTGTTCATCAGGAACATTGAAACAAAGTCTGTCATGGGCCTGGAGCTTATTCATTAGGCTAGATTGACTGGCTACTGGGCTTCCGGGGTCCATCTGTCTCCATCTCCCCAGGGCTGACATGACAAGCACATGCCACCATGCCTGGCATTTTCACATGGGTACTGGCGAACAAAATCAGATCTCTATGTCTTGTGTGTGTGTGTGTGTGTGTGTGTGTGTGTGTGTGTGTGTGCCTGTTGTGGGGGGATGGTATGCCATAGTGCATTGTGTGTGGAGGTCAGAGAACAATTTTCAGGCGTTGGTCCTTGCCTTCCACCTTTGACATACCATCTTACGTCTTTCACCGTTGCTTTTTCCGGACAGGTAGCTGACCCCTGAGTTTCTGGCGGATTCTCCCGCCTCAGCTTTCCTTCTCACCTATAGGCATAGCTGGGAAAACAAACATTTGCAGCAGCCTTCCACCTTTTTCCCTATGTGCTAGAGGTCCGAACTTGAACACTCGCACTTGTTTGGATTTTTTTTTTGGCGAGCACTTTAGGCACTGAACCGCGCCCCCAGCCCAAGTCCTCACACTTTCTGAGGCAAATGCTTTACTAACTGACCCACCTCCCCAAGTCCCAGGAATCTGTTCTAACTTCCATCGGACCACACCCCCTTCTATGCCCTTTAGTGATAGCAAGCAGCGAAGGACAAGGAAAGCTGATGGCTTCCGTCCATTGTCAACTTGGCAATCACCTAGAATCATCTAGAACACTAACCTCTGGGCATGCCTGTGAGGGACGATCGGGGTTAGGTTAACTGAGGTGGGAAGACCCAGCTGTACTGCAGAGAGCACCATTCCATGGGTGGTGAGAGTAGCGCTCATCACTTCCTGCTTCCTGACTGAATGCACTGTGACTGACAGATCTCCCAGCCCATGCCACCTTGCCGCCATGCCTTCCCTGACATAATGGAGAGTATCTCCCGGAACTGTCAGTCAAACCCTTCCTTCCCGAAGCTGCTTCTTGACTTTGGTCACAGCAAGGAGTAATTAATACAGAACCCAAAATGATTCACACTACTTCCTCGTAAAACTCACACACTGGAATACGGGAGATGTTCACATCTATTTTTCCATGGAGCTAGGAATGAAATGGTCGCTTGACTGCTAGTATTATACGAGGCACATATAAAACGCCAAGTACCTGATGAGAGCCTTTGAAATGATGGCCGTCATCTTGATTCTTCAAAATAATGTGTTGAAAACGTGCATGCCCCATGTCAGGCTCACTGATACACATTTTATCACTCTATCCCTACAGCAGCTCTTCAGAAAACCCAAGTATCTAATCACACTTGTTAATGTTCATTCATTGTGCTTGAACCCCCCCAAAAAAAAATTCAGTGTCTGGGCCTAGTTCCAAAGCCAGGTTTGCATCTAATGTCTTATCAAATTCGTCCTCACGTTGTCAGGTACTCCCATCCTGAGCCGTCTCTCCTTCCCCAGGGAGATGTTCCTCTACCCTTGGTCAGAATTAACCTAAAAGACAGGTCCCCTGCTTCCTTCCTGCTAACACTGAAGCCTTCTGCCTTTCCTTCCGCTGCATTCAGATCTGTGTGACTTCTGAAGAAGAGCGAGATGGCTTCATCAGAGTGCTCAGTGGGAAGAAGAGAGGCCTGGTCCCACTGGATGTCCTGGAAAACGTATGACTGTGGGGACCCCTCCGCCTGCAGTAGGCCACCCCTGCTGAGATCACTGTGTCCGCCCAGAGGAGCTGCCGCACTGACCAGCCCCCAGGAAGGAAACAAGGAGACTAGCCTGCAGGATCTGAGAACACAGTAGCATCCTCAAAGCGGGCCCACCGCACAGCATGTTCAGGCTGCCCGAGGCAGGGCCAGGCTGACAGCAGTGGTGTGCAGCTGGCCACAGCGGCAGGGCCGAAGTCTCAGCTGCCCCAGGACTCAGTTCCCTCCCTTTCTACACATATAAGGCTGGCAGTGTGTTCCAGGTCTCACTGGGGTGATCCCAGGGACAGGTTGGGAGTTGGGTAGCCAAGTGTTATTCTAGGTTCCAGACTACTGTCCCCAGTGCTGGTCAATCAACACCATCCCCACTCCCGCAGAGAATCAAGATGGCCAACCTCCGGGCTCCTGACGCCCCAGGCTCACACACAGGCCCTGCTCACACTCAGATTGTGCTAGTGGGATTTCTCTTCCTTCCTCCTCAATCCTCGGAGCACATCTTAGTGATAGGCAGTCCACAAGAGGGCTGAGTTGGCGTGGCACCAACTGCGGAGATCTGACTTACACCCTCACGTGCTGACAGGGCATCATCCTTGCTGCTTTGGTGACCCACGTGGGGGACAGAAACAAGCAGAGAAGGATAGATGGGTGAGGCTGGGAAATGAGCCTTTGTGTATTGAATGATGAAAACCCGTTCACTTAGGACACGCTTTCCCAAAGCAGGCGGTGCTAGGGAAAAGCAGGTAACAACAAAACTCCATTTTCGTTTCACATCCTGTGCATTGGGGCCTGTTCTTCCCACACACACCCTACAGGACTCCACTGTGGAGACTGATGCCACCCCACCATGCAGGGAACCAGGGACAGAGGCGTCACCTACAATAACATCTTAGAACAAATGTAGCCAAATTGGAATCCCTTATTCTATTTCTATTTATTTATTTGAGCAAGATCGAGAGAGAAAGAAGAGAGAGAGACAGATAGAATGGGCACACCAGGGTCTTCAGCCACTGCAGATGAACTTTAGATGTGTGCACCATTTTATGCATCTGGCTTACGTGGGTCCTGGAGAAATGAACCTGGGTCCTTTAGCTTTGCAGGCAAGCGCCTTAACCGCTAAGCCATCTCTCCAGCCCAGAATCTATTCTTTGAAGCAGCATTTTTTTTTTTAACTCTAGCAGATGTAAGGTGAAGAGAACAAACCTGCAATACTTCATCCCTGTGGAATGAAGCTGGGGCTTATCTCCACCATCTATGGGAGTCTCGGCTGCTCTGTGCTGGTACCAATGTTTACGAGAACATATTACACTACGATGCCTTCCTCCCCAAGTCCCCTCCCGGCACTCGACTCTGCTTCCTTAGCAGACACTGACATGTTTCGACTGCAATTCGGTGACTTTGGAATTCATATAGGTTCGATGGATTTTGCCACTGAGCAGATACAATCCTTAGAACCATTGGTTTTTAAAGGACTTACATGGAGCCATCTAGTGCATGTAAGTAGCATTTCCCCCAAACCAAAGCACCATTGGTCTCCCTGCATTCCTTGTGTCACTGCCCAATGTGAAGTGGGGCGCTGAGACAAGGACAGCTGTTGGTTTCATAGCCGGTCGAATGTCTTACTGCCATTCTGTAGCCAGCATCCGGGTTCCTCCCTCTCTGATACCACATGCAAAACCAGCTGCAGAGTCAAGATGAATTCTTTAGGAGCCCATGGACATGTCACATGACGGCCTTTCTGTAAAACTGAATGCTGAATGCAGACACTCTTGGCCACCAATTCAATTTTCCATTTAATAAACACAGCCCAGTGGATGAAAGGAGTATTTAAAAAAAAAAAAAAAAAAAAAGCGTCTTGACCTCTTCTCTTGAAAGTGATGTCCTTTGAAGGTTTTGGGTGCAAAAGCGTCTCATTTGCATTTAAACGTCCCTTTGCCTTTTCAGATTGAATGGAAGGAGGATGTGGTCTCAGGCCTCCAAGGTGGTCCCTGAAATGGTCCCAGGCTCCCCGTTTTCTTGCCTTTAATAACCTCTCCCACAACGAATCAGGGCTGGTCTTGTGTGGCCAGTGAAATGCTCCAGACATGACAGTACATGACAAAACTTACTGCTTCTGCCTCGATCTCTCTGAAAATTCACTGTGGCAACCCTCGGCCACCATGTCAGTGACACCCTGTCACCATGTGAAGAGTGTATGTTTGAGCCACTGTACACAATAGAGTCTATGCAGAGATCACACATTTCAGCATGCCCCAGATCACTGCTGGTCCCTCTGCCCCGGTCACAAATCTATAAGCAAGATAATTATATAAAGCAGATTTTTAAAATATTTTATTTATTTATTTGAGAGAGAGAAGAGAGGGAGAGAGGGAAAGAGAAAAACAGAGGAAGAGGCAGATAGAAATGGGCACTACAGGGCCTCCAGCTGCTACAAACTCCAAACACATGCGTCACTTTGTGCATCTGGCTTGCATGGATACTGGGGAATTGAACCTGGGTCCTTAGGCTTCACAGGCAAGTGCCTTAACCGCTAAGCCATCACTCCAGTCCCGTAAATATTTTTTTTTTTAAAAATATGTGGCTGGAAGGGAGACAAGATGAAGGCCTTAAGACACAAACTCTGGTGTGGGGACTGTAAGGTTAAGAAACATCCGTATGAAGAAAACGAAAGGGTTTGGGGATATTGACCACAGTGTTGACCTCCGGCAACAGGAAGGAGTGAGCCTATCTCTACACCAGGGCTGCCGTGCCCTGCGCTTCACCACCAGTGCTAAAGGACATGATTCTGTCGAGGCAAATTTGGGATGAAGACCTGGTTGAACATTTCTCAGGGATCCAAAAGATGGAGAAGAGAACTTTCTTCACTTCATCCGTGCCAGACTTCTGTGGGACTTTTCACGTGGACACCAGGATTGCAAAGAGACCATGAATAGACGTCCGCATGGCTACCATCAGAGAGGTGATTCATAGGCCACTTTCTTCCCTCGCTACCCAGCAGATACAGATAGAAAGAGAGGGAAGGAGGAAAGGAGGGAGGGATAGGGTGGAGCACCCCCCTTGTGAGGAAGAGTCCAACATCTGGACTTCCTATCTGAAGGAATGGATTGGGTGATGTATAATAGGAACTTAATAGAGCCTCGTCTTCTTGGCTATTCAAGAGAATACCTACAAAAAAGGAGAAAAAAAAAGAGGGAAGCCTGGCCGTGGTGGTGCACGCCTTTAATCCCAGCACTTGGGAGGCAGAGGTGGGAGGATTGCCAAGAGTTCAAGGCCAGCCTGAGACTACATAGTGAATTCCAGGTCAGCCTGGACTAGAGTGAAACCCTACCTCAAAAAACCAAAAAAAAAAGAGGGGGCTAAGTAGATGGCTCAGTAAAGTATTTACCATGAAATTGTGAGGATCTGTGTGTAGACCCCAGCACCCACAAGAAGGCTGTGCATGGTGGCATGTACCTGTAATCCCAAGCACTGGAAACCTGGAGGCAGGACGATCTCTGGGGCTTGCCGGCTAGCTAGTCTGGTCAATTTGGTGAGCTCCCCGTTCATGGAGAGACCGTGACTCAAAATGAAGGTGGAGAGTGATTGAAGAAAGAGGACACCTGAAGCCAACCTCCGGCCTACATACACACACTCATGCATGCACGCGCGCGCGCGCGCACACACACACACACACACACACAACCTTGAGGCTCAAATGCTGATACAGCGTTGGAGAGATGGCTAAGAGGTTAAAGGCGCGTGCTTGCAAAGACTGCCGGACTGAGTTTGACATCCTGTACCCATGTAAAGCCAGATGCACAAAGTGGCACATGCGTCTGGAGTTCGTTTGCAGTGGCAGAAGGCCCTGGTGCATTGCTACCCAATCTCTCTGTGTCTTCCCTTTCTATCCCTCCATCTCTCTCAAATAAATAAATAAAATAGTTTTTAATCTGGTGCAGAGGAGAGAGAGCTAGAGAGGAAATATACTGGCCAGCCCAAGCCAAGAGCCAGACCCAGGCGGAGGCAGTTGTAATTATTGCATGTTCCAGTTGAGGTCTATACTTCCCTGACCTTCTTTACTCAGGACTTCCACGAGCCTTCCATTTGATGAGTCTCATCACAAATATCCAAATCCAGGAGGCTCTGGAACAGGAGAAACAGCCTCTCCTTGAGTGTAATTTGGAAAACTCTGCAGTGGAGCGTTCCCATGAGATATGGAGTCTCCTAGCAACCTCACGGCCCTGGCATCCCCTGCTCCGCCAGCATCTCGCTGAAAGGGGAAGAACTGGAAAGGACCAGCTCGCACAAGCACAGTGCTCTGGAGTCTGAGACCATCGTTAAGCCCGAAAAAGTGGACGCCAATGGACTCCAGAGTGGAACGGTCAGGAGGTCCCTTGGGTTTGTCACACACTGTTAGCTTTAGTGAATGCTGGCCAGCAGGCGGTAGGCTGTTACAGATGTAGGCGTAGAAGAAAGTTAGGCCAGGCTCAAAATAGAAGCCGCGGGAAGCTAAGTGAGCAGGTGTGCTCTGCAGACTCACCACAAACAAAATCCCTTAAAAATAACTTGGACAGAAAATTCAAACTAATAAATGGCACCCTACAACTGTCTCGGAGATTTTTTTCTCAGTTGCCATTCTGTTGTGTGTTTTATACAACACCTGGTCTTTTTTGACCTCCCTGGGATGTGTTGTTTTTTTTTTTTTTCTGTGCTTTGCTCCCAATAAAGAGTTTTAAATTGTCTTCAATCTTCCTGTAGGTAATGGTAACTTTTAGCTATGACTCAAAATGTTCATAAGATCATAGAAATTTATTTTAATAGATCCTTTATAAAATTGAAGACGTGATACATTTTTTTTTTTAAAAACATCATGTTATCATACTTAAATAACTACTGAACATCTTTCGTGTCATTTTGGAAGTCTGCTTGGCCTACATAGAAAGTTCCAGGCCAGCATGAAATCCCAAGTACTAGTGAATAAAAATAAGACCCTGTCCTAAAAGCTAAAAAGATGAAGAAGAATTTTTATATCACATCACCTACTCAGGTTCTCTGGTTTAATTTCCTGATTCTGTTTTTTTTTATATATATACACATGGCCAAATTTTCCTTTGTCTTCTCTTTCTGCCGGTTTGTGGATAATAGTGTGCTTGTGTCATTTATTTTTATGTTTATTGGAGGAAAAAGGCAATCTAAGGCTATTTTTTCTGATTTCATCTTTGACCATATTAAGTAACTCTATCCATTCTCACTAATTTCCAAATATTATGTAATTACAGTTTTGATTTAAAATTTCCTTTAAAATTTTGTATTTGTGTGTGCAAATGAGCCATTGTGCATTGTGGCTGGAAAATACGTTCTGCATGGTCTCTGCTTTGAGGAATTGTCATTTGTTTTGTGTTGTAACATGTGATCAATATCTATAGAACTCAATGGATGCTGGGGGGGGGGATAGACCTATCAAGTCTTCCATGTGTCAAGTTCAATATGTATCTATTTAATAAATCCTTGAGGGATTCAGATTATCTGTATTCTTATTTATTTTTTGCTTATGTGTTCTGTTAAGAACGAGCAACATGTCATTGTGCTGGAAAGTGATATGCAGGCTGGTGAGGGAGAAAAGTCATCAGTAATCGTAACCAGCCATGGGCGTGTGAGCTACACAACAGGCCAGCAAGACAAGCAGCGTCATATCAGTGCAACAGTGGCATGGCTGCTATTGGAATAACCAACTGCTGTTTCATTGGATTCCATAGGAGGGAATTGATCATGTCTGGTACTGAAAACCTACTCAAAAGCCCATGGCTTGGAAGGTCATAATCCCTGGTAGTGGGGTGGGGGGGGAGACTGGGAAGACGTACAACAGTTGTTTGGCTAATTGGATATGCTATGCCTATAAAATTACCCCCTAATATTATGTGTATGCCCATTTGCTTTCACTTTTGGGCAAAGAACCTTTCTTTGGCTGATGGCTATGACCACTAGGAAGACCCAAAACTTATTAACAGTGTTGAGAAGTGACGGTTGAGTGCTTAGCACTCCACACCCATGCGTCTAGGCTCAGGGAATATTGTGGAAGAGGTAGCATAAAGAATGTAAGCGTCAGAGGATAGAGGAGAATGCTTTGGAATGCTACTTCCTAGACACAAAGTGGCCATTGCATTCATGACCTCACAGCAGTGGTCATTACCTGACAATTTTGAGCCGATCAACATGTTGTCACAGAGATGAAAACTAAAAAGAAAAAGGAAGAGTTAGAGCTGTGGCTCAGCAGTTAAAGGCTCTTGTTTGCAAAGCCTGATAGCCCAGGTTCAATTCCCCAGTACTCATATAAACCAGATTCACAAAGTGGAGCATGCTTTTGGCTTTCATTTGCAATGACAGGAGGCCCTGACAGGCCCATTCATTCTCTCTCTCTCTCCATTTAAAACTTTAAAGAAAAAAAAAGGAACCACCAACAGGGATGCCAAAGTGCAAGCCCCTTCCCAGGTCCAGCAGTCACTTACCTGATACACCAGGGAAACAGACTACAGTCTGGAGGGAGAGAATGGCAGCCAATGTCTCACCAGGACTCCCCTTTCTGTGTTGAGAATGAATTGCTTTGGTCATGTCTTGAATAAATGTTTTCTTTAACCTCATGAACCAAACTATACAGGGACCACTTTTAAGTGACAAGGTTCAGAGATAATTAATACCAAAGGTTCAGAGAGAATTAATTAATACCAAATGCCGAGAATTTGGATCAATGAGTTTGAGCAGAGACTTGATAGAGAAACCTTCGATCACTGTTGAAAGGCTGCTCAAGGTTGTGCTGAGAAACCCAGAAAACTTCATGAGTTCTTAATGATGAGATAGTGAGTTCTGCTCTATAAGCAAGTAAGAAAAGAAATACTGACCAATAAGTTCCACTAGAGGAATAAACAGCCAAGAATGAATTGCTAATGTTGATTTGAGGTAATTCTGCTGTGAGAAGAATATCCACTTTATATTAAGAAGTCATTTATTCCTAGGCTGGAGAGATGGCTTAGTGGTTAAATCACTTGCCTGCGAAGCTTCAGGACCTAGGTTCAATTCTCTAGAACCCAAGTAATCCAGATGCACATGGTGACACATGCGTCTAGAGTTCATTTGCAGTGGCTGGAGGTCCTGGTTCTCTCTCTCTCTCTCTCTCTCTCATAAATAAATATAAAAGAATTCATTTATTTCTGAAAGCAATACTAAAAGCTGAATCTTATTGCCACCATTTTACAGATGGAGAAATTGAGGCTCAGAGACATTAATTCACATAACTGAGTAAGGGGAAAACCCCAGTTTTGGACCTATAACCACAACTCTGGTGTTTCCAAGCAGCTAGAAGTCAGGTTGCAAGGTCAAATATGGCAGTGACAGAACTCTGGACAGAAATAAGTAGTATAAGTGTCATATGTTACTAACAAACCATTATTATCATTTTGATGGTGACAGAAATAGGTTTGAGTTCATGAGTTTATGGATGACTGCAATAAAATGCATTCAGTATTATAAAGATGTTGCCAGAAGAGTTCGCATTAGATCCCTGAATTTCCCAGGATACACTGGACACCCTCTCAAGCCTTGCAGACTCAGACATCTGATGGGTCAGTGCCCTGAGAGGAAGCCTTCTCTCAAGGTAAAATTCACATTCACCATCCTCAAAAACATTGTTTTAGGGGCAGGAGAGATGGCTCAGCAGTTAAAGCACTTGCCAGCAAAGCCTAACAGCCCAGGATTGTGTCCTCAGTACCCACGTAAAGCCAGATGCACAAAGTGGTGCATGAATCTGGAGGTCATTTGCAATGCTAGAGTCCCTGGCACACCCATACAAATTCATTCATTCATTCTCTCTCTCTCTCTCTCTCTCTCTCTCTCTCTCTCTGTGTGTGTGTGTGTGTGTGTGTGTGTATGTGTGTGTGTCTGTCTGTCTGTCTGTCTGTCTGTCTTCTCTTCCCCCTTGCAAATAAACAAATGAAAATAATTCCCTTTTATTTATTTATTTAGTACAGACATACTTAGTATGGATACATCATGTGTTGGTAGCATCCTTTTCCTTATCACTACCCCCATTCCACTGGGGACCCTCCTCAGTAGGGTTGCAGGTATTTCCCATGGGGTTGTGTGTTATGCATTACAGGAGCAACAGTCAGTTTCAGGGGGCAGGCAATTGCCCTGGGCATGATGTCTCAACCTGTGGCTTTTACAATATTTCTGCCCCCTCTTCTGCAAAATTCCCTAAGCCATGTTGGGTGTGTTTTAAGATTACTCCAGTGATGAGCTCTTAGGAGCCTCTAGATCTCTGCTTTGGTGGGTGTTGGGTATCCTCAGCGTCTGTCTCCTTCACCCTGGCACTAATTGTCAGACTCACCTTGGAAGCTGCCTTCTAGCTCATCTCCCCAATACCTCTGTGGTTTCAGATGTGGCTTGGCTGAAGTGTGAGGGGTAGTTTATCTCCTCAGGTCTCACTACCTTCTAAAAAAAGAACAGATTCTCCTATGGAGAGTGAAGTCAGCAGAATTTAAATGGGATAAGCATTATTAATTTAGGGAGAGTTTGATGGATATATACCCTCTTTTAGCCAAAGACTAGTGAGAGCTTGACACAGAGAATATTTTTAAAGAATTCACATGTCTATCAACATGGTGACTTTCCTTCAGAGCAGCCTCATGGACTGTCCCTTATATTTTGAAAGAACCCATGGGAATTTGAGGCAGGTTTGATGGCATTCAAATGACAGCCTGGAAGCACCAATGCACAATGGAAATGCTCTAACCAAGGACATTGCTGTTGGACAAGACTCCCCGCCCTCCATCCTGGGCTTTGGTGTTCAGTGCTTACTTTTGTGCTGTGATCTCTTCTCTGTGTCTCCCTAGCTACCCATAGAGACATATATACTCCTTACTTCCGAGCCTTGCTAAACACAAAGTGTCTCTTTTCAAAATGAGTTGCACTGCTCTTGGCTTGATCCAATCTCCGCTAATTGTACAGTTTAACTTTAAAGACAAAAATATGCCCTTGTTACATACATCAAATTCTCCCTAAATTAATCATGTTTATCCCATTTAAACTATGCTGACTTCACTCTCCGTTGGAGAATCTGTTTTTCTTTTTCAGAAGGTAGCGAGAACGGAGGAGATAAACCACCCCTCGCACTTCAGCTAAGCCACAGCTGAAACCACAGAGGAATTAGGGAGCTGAGCGTGAGTGCGCCACGCTGAACCTGATGATCAGCGCCAGACCCTGAGAATACTCAAGGCCTACCAAAGCAGAGATCCAGAGGCTCCTGAGAGCGCATCACTGAAGTAGTCTTAAAACTCACCCACCACGGTTCAGGGAATTTTGTGGAAGAGGGGTCAGAAAGATTGTAAGAGCCACAGGTTGAGACATCATGCCCAGAGGCATTGTCTCCCCCCCAAACAACTGACTGCCACTCCCACAACACATAAACCACAACCCCATGGGGAATACCTGCAACCCCACTGAGGAGGGCCCCCAACGGAATAGGGGCAGGGATGCGGGCAAAGAGGGTACCAACACATGATGCATCCATATGAAATATGTTGTTAATAATAAAGAAAAAATATGCCCTCATGTCCGAGTTCCCAAAAATCAGGGCTTTGGGTAGGCATCAAGTCATATCTGATGAACATCCCCTACAAGACTGGCAGAAGCACACAATGAACCTATGAGAAGTCGTCAAGCCTAAGAGTCTCTAAATCTAGAGTCACATGGAGAAGCTGGCTGGACATGAATTTTTCTGTTGGCCATTACAATCTGCTATGGCATCAATGTGTCCCCCAGAGTTCATATGTTAGAAACATGATCCCCAATGAAGCACTAGGTAGGGCTTAAGAGATATTTGTTTCTTTTGTTTTGTTCTGCAGTGCTGGGTCTTATGAATATTAGGCAAGCATTCTACCACTGAGGTATGCTCCCAGCCCAAAGTGGAGTCTAATGAGAGGTGCTTGAGTTGTGACAACTCTGCCCTCATAACAGGATTGCCATGATTACAGACTGTAGTTTGGCCCTCGAGTTTTGTGCTCATATGTCCCACCATGGGGTGAGAAGGCCCTCACTAGACTCTCGTACTTTGATACTGAATCGCAGGACAAAACGCCAATAAATTTCTGCTCATTACACATGTCCCTGTCTGTGACATTCTGTTACAGCTGCGCCAAATACTCTTACGACATAACGGTTGTTATTTTTGCCGTGAGATCAATAGATGTTTGTTGCAATCTATTGGGAAAGGCTTACTCACACAAATTATAATAAAATGTCTTTAAATGTCACAACAATAAAAGGAGAGGGAGCCACAATAGCATGCTGGAATTTTTGTGGGCTCCACTAGGACCAAGGTCTGCAAAAGTTCAAAACATTCCTGCTAAAAATTTTTCTCTATTTCCCAACACAATTTCAAATAGGAAGTGACCTCGTAGCTTTCCAATTCTTTCAGTGTTAATTTCTCAACATGTGAAGTGTCTCAGTCTCCACAGAACTTGCACATATATTTTTGTGGAGATGAAATGAAATTGAGTTTTTGTGTAGATTAGGTGTTTTGTTTTGTTTTGTTTTGTTTTGTTTTGTTTTGTTTTGTTTTGTTTTGTTTTTTTGGTTTTTCGAGGTAGGGTTTCACTCTGGTCCAGGCTGACCTGGAATTAACTATGTAGTCTCAGGGTGGCCTCGAACTCTCAGCAATCCTCCTACCTCTGGAGTGCTTTTATTTATTTTTATTTATTCATTTTATTTATTTAGATTAGGTATTTTTTAAACAGCATGTGTGGCATGGTTTGCATGTGATATGTGGTATATGCACATGTGTGTATGCAGATGTATGTGCCCCATGCACATGTATGCTGAAGTTAGAGAAGACCATAGGGTGTCCTCTTTTATTTATTTTTATTTATTCATTTTATTTATTTATTATTATTATTTTATTTATTTATTTATTTGGTGTTTCAAGGTAGGATCTCACTCTAGCCCCGGCTGACCTGGAATTCAGTATGTAGTCTGAGGGTGGCCTCGAACTCACAGCGATCCTGCTACCTCTGCCTCCCGAGTGCTGGGATTAAAGGCCTACGCCACCACACCCCGTGGGGTGTCCTATTACAACCAGTCTATGTATTTCCTTGAAACAGGGTCTCTCAGCCAACCCAGAGCTGCAGTTCTTCAGCCCGCACCATCTGCCTCCCCCAAAACTTGGATTACAGACATGCTTGAGCACACCCAGCTTTGTGAGAGAGTTCCTGGGCGTACAACAGCTTTGTGAGAGAGTTCCTGGATGTACAACAGCTTTGTGAGAGAGTTCCTGGACGTACAACAGTTTTTATGAGAGTTCCTGGACATACAACAGCTTTGTGAGAAAGTTCCTGGGCGTACAAAAGCTTTGTGAGAGAGTTCCTGGATATACAACAGTTTTTGTGAGAGTTCCTGGATGTACAACAGCTTTTTGTGAGAGTTCCTGGGCGTACCACTTGGCTGTCTGCGGCCCAAGAAGCCCTCACACTGAAGTGCTCTTAACTGCTGAGCCATCTCCTCAGCCCTTTTGTAACTTCCAGTCCAAATATTCCACACAGTGTGTGCTTCCTTCATGTTGGAGTTCTGAGCAGTTGAGCAGTAGCAGCAGTGGTAATAAAAGACTGGGAGGGAAAGAGAGGCTTGCACGGAAGAGCTAAGGGGCCATGTGAGCTACTGTGGAGGTATGGGGGCCGAAAGGAGAAATGGCTTTCTATTCATGCCATACCTCACTCCAAAGATGACTTATTATCTCAACTCACAAGAAAACACCCAAAAAGATTGAGCCATCTACACAAGCCCCACCCTCTCCATATCTGTCCTTATGTTTAGGACTCCAGAAACAAATTATGCACAGAATAATAATGGTTAAAATACCATCAAATACACAAAAAAGTTGCTAAGAGGGCTGGAGAAATGGCTTAGCGGTTAAGGCGTTTGCCTGTGAAGCCAAAGGATCCCAGTTCAATTCTCCAGGATCCACATAAGTCAGATACACAAGGGGCACATGCATCTGGAGTTCATTTGCAGTGGTTAGAGGTCCTGGCATGCCCATTCTATCTCTGTTTGCCTCTCTTCTATCTCTCTGCTTGCAAATAAATAAAATAAATAAATAACAGTTTCCACAGGGTGGGAAGGAATATCCAGAGACAAAGCCGTCCCCGCAATGACAGACTGCTGCTCTCACAACTCATGACCCACAACTCCATGGTGAACACCAGCAATCCCACTAAGGAGGGGCCTCAGTGGAGTGGGGGCAGGGAGGAGGGAAATGATGGTACTAACATATGCTGTCTCCATACGAAGTTTCTACTTATTAAAAAAATTACCTATAGCCAGGCGTGGTAGTGCACACCTTTAATCCCAGCCCTCGGGAGGCAGAGGTAGGAGGATCGCCGTAAGTTTGAGGCTACCCTGAGAGTACAGAGTGAATTCCAGGTCGGCCTGGGCCAGATTGAGACCCTACCTCAAAAAATAAATAAATAAATAAAAATTAAAAAAAAACTACCTTTGGGGGGGTTGGGCAAGGCTTACAAAACTCAAAAAGAGAGAACAGGTCGAGTCCATTAACATGATAGTAATGCGTAACCAACGTAGGAGAACTCTTATTCCCTCACACAGCTAGCCTCTGACAATGAAAAGAAATGGCCAGTAGCTTGCACGGAAGGGTAAATGGGCTAGACTAGCTAGTCGGTGAGCCCCAGGGAGCCACCCAGCTCTGCCACCCTCGCACTGGCATGACATCACTTGTCTCCTGTACTGAGGATGAACCCACAGGCAGTATCCTTGCCAGAGGGTACACCCGGCCTGAACCCTCTCTTCTTGGATCTCTCTTTAACCCTTTCCTCACTTCATGGCCCTTGAACCATGACCACCCAGGAACAGTATCAAAACCGAGAAACAACCCAGCCTCTTTAAGAAATGAATACCTCTCTTGCATCCTACAGTTTCAAGGCCTCAGCAGAGGGATCTAGTATGTTTTTCCTTTCTCTAAATTCCTCTTTCTCTTTGGGAAGAACGAAGTTAATCTTTGTGTAATGCGGGGCAGGGAAGGTAGAGTTAAAGAGGAGCTCAGGTTGAACGATGAGGACATGTTTAGAGAAGCAGTGCTGCTACCCGGGGCTGTGATTTGTTTGTCAAATGTGTTTTCTATTTATATCTCCAGAAAGAGGCTCATTACACAGCCATGAATAACTGACAACGCATGAGAGGAAAGGGTGTCTAATCAAAAGAGGATTGTGGGAAAGAAGAATGCTTGAAGGGATTAAGGTTGGAAGAAATCTCCCAAGAGGTCTATGGATCACCATTAAGAATGGATGAAATCAGGCTGGAGAGATGGCTTAGGGGTTAAGGCGCCTGCCTCCTAAGCCTAATAACACTGGTTCCAATCTCCAGCGTTCCAATCTCCAGGTCCCACGTTTAGCCAGATGCAGTGACGCAAGGGTGCAATGCCGCACTTGACCACAAGGGGGCGCACACATCTGGATTTCGTTCGCAGCAGCTGAGACACTGCTGGTGTGCCCATCTCTGTCTTCCTCTCCCTCTCCCTCTCTCTCTCTGTCTCTCTCTGTGTCTCTCTCCAAAAAAAATAATAAAAAAATTAAAAAAAAAAGAATGGATGAAATCAACCTAATAAGCACCTTGAGGACCAGACAATAGGGAGTTTGTGACGGGAGGGGAGGGTAAGGGGAGGGTAGAGATGGGGGGAGGGTAAGGGTATGGGAAGATAGAAATAGGGACCCAAATGGAAATGGTACCATGAAATTCTATATCCTGAACGACAGGCTAAAAGATTGATCCTTCAGCAGGCCCATAGAGTGAACACCTGAACCACAGGGCCCTGGAGAGGACATCATGAAGACTAACCTTAATCTTTTCCTGTTTCTCTCTCTCTCTCTCCCCTCTCTCTGCTCTCTTTGTCTTTTATATTACCTATCTTTTTCTTCCTTCATCTTCCTTGGCACTGACTTATAACTCCCAGTACCAGCATGGGGTTAACTTTCACAATGAGCTGTTGATCAGAGAGACCTACAAGGTTTCCCAAAAGAAGACAGATTTCTGTCAGAGTACTTGATGACCCACCAAAGGTTAATGGTAAGACCCTACTGCCATATGCTGTTGTAACAGAACATGGAGTGCCCTGGTTGGAATCTTATAGAGAGTCAGTCCCCAGACAGTTAGCTTGTCTAGTGCCAGAGGGTACTACAAGAGCAACTGAGGGAAAATGACTGACATCTGTCCAAACAACTTGCAGTTTAAGCCACTCAGCAGTAAACAACCTGATGTGATGCTCAAACAAGCGCAATGGTGGGTAACCAACTGCTCTTGATTTGGCTAACAGATCCACTCAGTGGAATGGAACTCATAGCTGGAACTGGGAAACAAGTCAGAACCATATCCAAAAAATAAGCCCATTCTCCAATATCAAGCTCCCACCAATCGTGGGCTATAAGAGGGCCTAAGCATATAAAAGTTCTGTCTCAAATAATAATGGTCATCCCATCTATCTGGAGCTGACTTCTCTTTCTGTTGGAGAATTTGCTTCTCTTTTTCAGATGGACCCCAAACCTGAGAAGAGGATCAACCTATCACACCCCACCTGGGCCCCAGCTGAAACCATAGAGTCATGGGGAAATGGGCAAGAGTGCAGCTTTCTTGGTGAACCTGGTACCAGCACAAGGCTGAAGGAGATAGACACAGAGAACACTCAACTCCTACTAAACCGGATATCCAGAGACACAGAGGCTCCCAAGACCTCATCACTGAAGTAGAACTAGAATGAACCCAACATGACTCAGGGAAATTCACAGAAAAGGGGGTGGAAAGATTGTTAAAGCCACAAGTTGGGTCATTATGCACAGACATTGCCTCTTCCCCGTAATTGATGACTACCCCCACAATGCACGACCCCACATTCCCCATTGAGGAGGGTCCCTTCAGAGGGGGAGGACAGGGAGGAGGCTATTGAAGGCACCAACATGAATGTAAAATTAAAAATTTAAAAAATTATTGTGGTAGTTTCATTCAGGTGTCCCCCATAAACTTCAAGTGTTCTGAATGCTAGGTTCCCAGCTGATGGCAACTTGGGAATTAACACCTCCTGGAGGCAGAGTATTGTTGGGGGCGGGCTTATGGGTATTATAGCCAGCTTCCCCTTGCCAGTGTTTGGCACACTCTCCTGTGGCTGTTGTCCACCTTATGTTGACCAGAGAGTGATGTCCACCCTCTGCTCATGCTATTGTTTTTCCTGCCATCATGGAGCTTCCCCCTTGAGCCTATAAGCCAAAATAAACCTCTTTTTTTTTCCCACAAGCTGCTCTTAGTCGGGTGATTTCTGCCAGCAATGCGAACCTGACTGCAACAGTAAAGTGGTACCGAGGAGTGGGATTGCTGCTAGACACCTAACTGTGTGGCTTTGGCCTTCTGGAGCTGATTTTCAAGAGGAATGTGGAAGGATTTGAAACCTAGGCCTAAGAGACACCTTGCAGTGTTGTAAGTACAGCTTAATGGACTATTCTGGTCAGAGCTGAAAGACCTGAATGCACTAAGAACTATGGACTGTGAGGTTTGGCTTATGAGGGTGAGAAAGAGCTTTACTTGGACTGGGCTAGCAGTTTGCGTGACAAGTTTGCTGTTATGCCCATGTCCTGAGAAGTTGTGCAGGGTTGCTTTGCGTAAAAATGAACTGGTGTGAGCAGAAGGATATGGCACAGAAAAAATGAGATCTTTGAGTGAACTCTGCCCATTCAGCTGCAATTGAGAGATTACAATCTTTGAGATTGGGTCAGCTGACCTGCACTGGGGCAACAGGAAGAATGCTGACTCTTTTGAAGGGGCCTGAATGTGAAGGAGTGTCCTGTTCTTCAAAGTCTGATTTATTCCCCCCTGGATTAACAAATTGGCACCCTACCGGGTATTATGGAGTATAACAAATGCAGGAAAGAGAGGGTCATTGAGTTTGTAATGCGGTCTTGTGTTTTGGAAATGGCCATGGGCAGTGTGAAGCAGGTTTGCTGGATGCCTGCATGCAGATCCCATGGGGCCATGAGGATGGACCGTGGGTTGCAGTGGAGACCCAGTGGAGATGCCGGGACTATGAGATGGCTGCCAAGGAGAGCTGCCGGCCCTGGATGAAGTTTTCCAGAACTGTGAGTAGCCTAGCTGGAGGGGCGGAATTGGAACTCCAGAGACTTGTTGCTGGTCAGAATGATCAGACTTGGAGATTTGTCACTGACTAGTTGTTGGATTGGAATTACAGAGTTTGACGTTTGCCCTGGTTGTTTTAAATCTTGTATTGGTTAAGTATTTCTTTGTTTTGCCCAATGCCATCCTTTGCAGGGTGAATGTTTTATTCTGTGCCATTATGGGTTTTTTGGGGGGATATTTTTGGTATTATGGCTCAGTTAAAAGACCTTGGATTATGGGGACGTATGAACATCATTGGAATTGATAAAAACTATGGGGACTTTTAAATTTACATGAATGCATTACATTTTACATCATGTACGGTTATCAGTTTATGGGGGCCAGGGGCGGAATGTGGTGGTTTGATTCAGGTGTCCCCCATAAACTTCAAGTGTTCTGAATGTGAGGTTCCCAGCTGTGGCAACTTGGGAATTAACACCTCCTGGAGGCAGAGTATTGTTGGGGGCAGGCTTATGGGTATTATAGCCAGCTTCTCCTTGCCAGTGTTTGGCACACTCTCATGTTGCTGTTGTCCACCTTATGTTGACCAGAGAGTGATGTCCACCTTCTGCTCATGCTATTGTTTTTCTGCCATCATGGAGCTTCCCCCTTGAGCCTGTAAGCCAAAATAAACCTCTTTGTTTTCCCACAAGCTGCTCTTAGTCGGGTGATTTCTGCCAGCAATGTGAACCTGACTGCAACAATTATAAAAGATTTGAAAAATGAAAACATGAAGCATTCACACACATATCATACATACATATAATATAATAAAGTAGAAAAGCAATACTCACTGAGCTAGTAAGAAAAATCATTACAAATAAAATCCTTAGCCAATAAAAAATAATACTGAAGATAAATCTACAGGAAGTTAGAAAATGATACCAAGGAGATAAAAATAGAACAGAAAAAGTTGGCAAACAGGCATTACAACATCAATAATTATATTAAATATAAATTTCCTAAATATACCACGGTTATTTACAAGAAACTCACTTGAAATGTTGTCTATAAGCAGATTGAAAGTAGAAAGATGGGAAGATGTATTATGTAAACACTATTCAAAGTAAAACAGGAGTGGTTGCACTAATATAAGATAAAGTAGATTTTAGAGCAAAGAAAAAACTAAGATGGGTGTGATGACTCACATTTGTAAGCTCAGTACCTGGGAGGCAGGAGGCTGATGTAAGTTCAAGGCTAACCTTGGCTACATAGTGATCTGGGCCAGTCTGGGTTACAGAATGCTACATTGCCTTTTTTTTTTTTTTTTGTCAAGGTAGGGTCTCACTCTAGCTCAGGCTGACCTGGAATTCACTATGTAGTCTCAGGGTGGCCTTGAACTCATGGCGATCTTCCTACCTCTGCCTCCCAAGTGCTGAGATTAAAGGCATGCATCACCACGCCCGGCTAAGAATACCACATTGTCTTAAAGCGACAACAACAAATTAAAAATAGAAAGTATAGCATAGCATGATGGAATGATCAATGCATTAAAAAGACATACCAAGGACTGGAGAGATGGCTTAGTGGCTAAGGTGCCTGCCTGTGAAGCCTAAGAAAGCCTGTTTGAATCTCCAGGTCCCACGTTTAGCCAGACACAAAAGTGACACAAGTGCACAATGTCGCACATGTGCCCAAGGGGGTGCACACGCCTGGAGTTCATTCACAGTGGCTGAGAGGCCGCTGGTGCATCCATTCTCTCTGTCTCTCTCTTTCTGTCGCTCTCAAATTAAAAAAAAAGACATATCAAGCTGAAAGGGGTTTATAATAAACATATATAAATATCTCTCTCTGTTTCAATCTATATATCTACCATCTATCCACCTATCTTTTATTAAACATATAACAATTACCATGTATGTATCAATTTTGAAAGGGCATTTGAAGTCCTCAACTATCATTAGAAATTTTATGTGCATATTACACCAGAGACATTACACATAGATTTGTATTACATGTTTTCATATTATATTCAATTAATATATAATTATATTACATGTACTTATAAATACAATATTTGATAGATATGAATTAGCACAAAATGTGAGCATACTAATAAAAATGTGGATGCCTTTTACATGTCTGCAGTATATCATTTACTCATTAATAGTTTGAATATAGAATGATAACTCCATTCTGGAAAACAATTTATCAGTTTCTTAAAACACTAAAATATCTCCAGCTATCACGTGACTTAGTAATTGTACTTCTGGGCATTTATCCTAGATAAATAACTAAAAAGTTAAGACCGCATGAAACCTTTGTATGGATTTTTTTATAGAAATGTTTAAAGAAACCATGGTATATCCAGGTCATAAAACAGTATTCAGCAACACAAAGGAAAAAGCTGGGCGTAATGGCACACATCTGTAATTCCAACACTTGGGAGGCTGAAGTAAGAGGACTGATGCAAGTTCAAGTACAGCTCAGGCTACATACCAAGTTCTATGACAGCCAGGACTACATAGTAACAGCATGTCTCAACAATAAACAAAAAAATTGAGGGCTGAAGGGATGACTTAGCAGTTAAGGCATTTGCCTGCAAAGTCAAAGGACTCAGGTTTGATTCCCCAAGCCCCACATAAGCCAGATGGACAAGGTGGAACATGTGTCTGGAGTTTGTTTGCAGCAGTTGAAAGCCCTGGCGTGCTCATTCTCTCTGTCTGCCTCTCTCTCTCTCACACACATACACACATACACAAATAAATAAATTTAAAAAATTTTTTAAATTTTTTAAAAATAAAAAATGGAACATGCTTTTGATACATGAATTAATCTGCATGACTCTCCGTATTATTTCTTTTTTGTGTGACTATATGTGTGTGTGCATGCATGTGTGTGTGTGTGTGTCAGAGGATACCCTTAGGTGTTGTGGTATTTTGAATGTAAAAGGTCCCTCAGAGCCTCATGTGTTTGAATGCTTAATCACCAGAAGGTGATGCTGTTGGTGAAGGTTGTGGGGCCTTTGGGAGATGGAGACTTGCTGGAGGAAGTACTTTAGGTGGGGGTGGGCACTCCACTCACTCACACTACCTCCTGCTGAGGTGGAGATGGAGATGTGAGGTGGGCTGTCCACTCCTGCCATGCTAAAGTTTCCCCTCCGAATTATAAGCTCAAATAAACCAGTTCCTTCCTTAAGTTGGTTCTGCCCCAGCAAGGAGAAGGTCAGTGATACAGGTGTTATCCTCAGAAAAACATCCACTTTTTTTTAAATGTACACTGGGCTGGAGAGATGACTTAGCTGTTAAGGCGCCTGCCTAAGAAGGCTAAGGAATGCTTGTTCGAATCTCCAGGTCCTACATTTAGCCAGACACAAAAGTGATGCAAGGGCGCAATGCCAAACTTGCCCACAAGGGGGAGCACGCATCTGGAGTTCGTTCACAGCGGGCTGAGAGGCTGCTGGCACGCCCATTCTCTATCTGTCTCTGTCTCTTTCTCCCTCTCTCTCTAAAATAATAAATAAATAAATGTGTGCTTGTGCGTGGTATGTGTTCATGCATCTATCATGTGGGCATGTGTGTTTGCAGGAATGTGTGGAGGCCAGAGGGTGATGATGAGTGTGCTTCTGGATCATTCTCCATCATATTTATTACAGCAGTATCTTTCACTTAAACTCAGGGCTCACCCATTGGGCTACTCCAGGTAATCAGCTTGCCCCGGGGATACCTCGTCTTTGCCTTCAGTTCTCTGGGATTATATGCGGCCACTGTACCTACTTGTGGGTTCTGAAGATATGAATTCCTTTTTTCAATATTTTTAAAATATTTCATTTATTTATTGGAGCAAGAGAGAGAGAGAATATGAGCGCACCAGGGCCTCCAGCCACTGCAAACAGACTCCAGACGCATGAGCGACCTTGTACATCTGGCTTACGTGCATCCTGGGGAATCAAACCTAGGTCCTTAGGCTTTGCAGACAAGCACTTTAACCATGAAGCCCTCTCTTCAGCCCCAGAATTATTTTTTTTTTGTTTTGTTTTTTTTTTTTTTTTGTTTTTTTGTTTTGTTTTGTTTTGTTTTGTTTTTTGTTGTTTGTTTTTCCAGAGGTAGGGTGTCAGTGTAGCTCAGATTGACCTGGAATTCACTATGTAGTCTCAGGGTGGCCTCGAACTCATGGCAATCCTCTTACCTCTGCCTCCCAAGTGCTGGGATTAAAGGCGTGCACCACCACACCCAGCTCAAAAAGTTTTGTTTTGGTTTGGTTTGGTTTTGGTTTTTCAAGGTAGAGTGTCAGGCTCAGGCTGTCCTGGGTTTCCCTTTGTAGCATCAGGGTGGCCTCAAACTCTCAGAGATCCTCCTGCCTCTGCCTCCCAAGTGCTGAGCCCTGAACTCTTTATATCATGTTTGCGGAACAAATGTTTTATCCATGGATCTGTCTCCTCAGTCTCTCTGTATTGTTTCTTACCTGTGCATGAATTTATAATAATCTCAAAGCAAACAGTCTAGTTTTAAGTCCATCAAAAATGCAATACTTTCCATCTTAGCTGTCCTAATCTATATTGACCCAAATGTCACGGCTCAAATATAATCAAAGTTCAGGTCACAGTAGCAGGCAGGTAAGAAGCAGAAGGTAAGAAGGCGGATTTACCTTCCCCACATGGGAACTCAGGACACACACTCCTATGTGTGGTCCCAGCCCTAGCTAGGGCTTGACTATGATACCCAGGAGGAGGCTGGTGAACGGAGAAAGAGTAAAGGAGTGGCACTGACCTTCAGCGGCTGACCTTTCTGCTGACAGTCTGTGGCAACGTGGGACACATAGCAGCTCCGAGGAGGATGCCTCCAAACCACAGCAGGGGACGAGGGTCACAGGTGTCTGTAGATAGGCTTGTGCCTGGAGTCAAAATATATTCAAGCAACTTGGAAGAAAGTGAAAAGAAACAAACGCGTTGGCTTTCTTGTGCTGTGCGGATGGGTTGCAGGATTTCTTTTTAGACTTGCCCTAGGCATTCACACATGTCACCACAGCTAACCCCATGGAGAGACTCCCCGGTGACTCCATGCACTGTACAACTTGCTCTTCCCTAACAAGGACATTTTTTTTTCTATTGTTCACTTTCTGCTCCCCCACCCCTTTCTATGCCTCCCTCCCTGGTCCACCCACCCCACCCCACCCCCACCACCACCCCTGCTCTCTTTCTCAATCCACATACACATACTTTTCATTTAAAAAAAAAAAAGTTTGTTGGGCTGGAGAGATGGCTTAGCGGCTAAGGCGCCTGCCTGCTAAGCCTAAGAACACTGGTTCCAATCTCCAGCTGTTCCAATCTCCAGGTCCCACGTTTAGCCAGATGCAAAGTGACACAAGGGCGCAATGCCACACTTGACCACAAGTGGGCGCACACATCTGGATTTCGTTCGCAGCTGCTGAGAGGCTGCTGGCGCGCCCATCTCTGTCTCCCTCTCCCTCTCTATCTCTCTCTGTCTCTCTCTCCAAAAATAAATAAAAAATAAAAAATAAATTTAAAAAAAAAATTTTTTTTTTAAAGTTTGTCCTCAGGTTGGGGAGATGGCTCCATAGTAAAGGCACTTGCTTATAAAGCCAGATGGCCCAGGTTCAATTCCCAAGCACTCATATAAAGCCAGATGCAAAAAGCGGACCATGTGTCTGGAGTTTGTTTGAAGTAGCAAGAGACCCTGGAGCTACCCCCCACCACAGTACACACTTGTGCAAATGAATAAAGATTTAAAACGTCTGCCTCACTCTGTATAGAGCCCTGTTTACTTTAGTCATTCCCTCTGGCCCCATTTAAGCACTGTTTCCAAATTTTGCTATTATAAGCAGTACTTAGTCAAACAACTTTGGGCAAAAAGCTGTTTCTCTGTTTAGTAGTTTTCCATTTATGAGATTCAAAAAATAGAATTCTTGGGCCTAAGACTGCTGAATTTAAGGGCAGCAAGTTTATTTTGTCACTCTGCTGCTTCTGCTCCTTCTCCTTCTCCTTCTCCTTCTCCTTCTGCTTCTTCTTCTTCTTTGGATACCCTCGTAAGTTGCTTGTCAGCTGGATCTTCCTCTCACAGGCTTCGCAGTTCTGTTGAGATCGAGAAGCTGAGTCTATTTCGGGATCTGGTGTGAACGTCACAGTTTGACTTCATGTGATTAGGATTCAGCACGTAGGAAACTAGGCAAGAGACCGTGTCTTCTTCTTGCATTGCAGTCTCTCATTCTTCAGAGGTCCATAATTGAACTCTGGGTCAATCATCCTTAACTTCTCGGAAAGGGGAGGAGTCAGCATGGTTGATGGGGTCATTCACATTCACAGTTCACCCATCCTTCTTTCCTTCCTTCCTTCCTTCCTTCCTTCCTTCTTTCCTTCCCTCTCTTTTACCCTCGCTTTGTCCCTTCCTCCTTCCCTCCTCCTATATCCCTCCTTTCTTTCCTTCCTCCCTCTTTACCTCCTTCCCTTCCCTTTCCTTCCTCTCTATCCCCCTCCTCTCCTTCTTTTTTTCCTTCCTTCTTCTCTCCCCTCCCTTCATTTCTCTTCCCTTTCTTTCTTTCTTCCTTTCTCTCTCTCTCTTTCTTTCTTTTAAAAATATTTATTTATTTGCAAGCAGAGAGAGAAAGAGAAAGAGAGGGAGGGAGAGAATGGGTGCCAGCACCTATTGCCACTGCAAACTCCAGATACATGAGCCACTTTGTGCATCTGTATTTATGTGTGTACTGGAGAATTGAACCCAGGTCGTTAGGTTTTGCAGGCAAGTGTCTTAACCGCTAAGCCATCTCTCCTGCCCCTCCTTTCTTTCGTTTTTTTGTTTTTTGTTTTTTGTGTTTTTTTTGAGACAGGGTTTCATGTAGCCTAAGCTGGTCTCCAATTCGCAGTGTAGCCATGGATGGCCTTGACTTACTGATCCTCCTGCTTTCTCCTCCAAAGTGCCATGATTATGGGGGCAGAGGGGGCGGGAATGTTTAGTTTATGAGATGCTGGGGATGAAACTCAGAGAACTGTGCATACTAGGCAAGCAGTCTAGCAACCGAGCCCTACCCCATCTCTCTTTTACTTCTTCTTCTTCTTATTATTATTATTGAGACAAGGTATCATGTAGTCCAGGCTGGTCTCAAAGTTACTGTGTATGCTGAGGGTAGCATTGAACCTCTCACCTTCCTGCTTGTAACCCTCCAGTGGCAGCATCACTTCACACACTTTTTTTTTTTTTTTTTTTTGAGAGAGATAGAGACACAGAAATAGGCAGGTAGAGAGAGAGAGAGAATGGGAGTGCCAGGGCCTCCAGTCACTGCAAATAAACTCCAGATGCGTGCTCCCCCTTGTGCATCTGGCTTATGTGGGTCCTGGAGAATTGAGCCTTGAACAGGGGTCCTTAGGCTTCACAGGCAAGCGTTTAACCACTAAGCCATCTCTCCAGCCCCACTTCACACTTCTTGACTCAACATTTTGAAGAACTTAACAGCTCCTTCTGGGTTGACCACTTTTACTGGACCTGTGGGTCTGCTAGTGCACACCCATCCCTTGGGCATTTATCTCCCTGGTCCCAGGTCCTGGTCATTTGTTGTTTAGCTCCATGCCAGAGGTGCTTTTCCTGTCCACTCAACTGTGCCAGTACTCTTTTTTTTTTAATTTTTGTTTATTTTTATTTATTTGTTTGAGAGCAACAGATAGAGAAAGAGGAAGTCAGAAAGAGTGAGAGAGAGAGAGAATGGGCATGCCAGGGCCTCCAGCCACTGTAAATGAACTCCAGATGCATGTGCCACCTTGCGCATCTGGCTAACTTACGTGGGTCCTGGGGAATGGAGCCTCGAATCACTTCAGGTGGTGTTAGGGTTCGAGAATTGTGCAGTGATGGAGACAGAGATGGAGGTTTGAGCTCAAGCTTATGAAGATTTTATTAAACCTGCGGGAAGCTAATCAATTCTGATCGATTAGGAAAGCAGCCAGAATCAGAAACTGAACTGCTCCCCCAGAAGGGTAGGGGAGCAGGGTTTGTAAAGGGACAAACCACAAACAGCTGCAAGGACATTTTACCTAGAGAGAACAGAGTGACCCTTAACGTGATTGGTGGAAGCCCCCCAATGTTATTTGCAGTATTAGGACACCAACAAACTTCAAGGTTGTATTTTTATCAGGAGGCAGGAGTTGTTTGTTCTCTAGCTCAAGGGAAAATTTTTGTGGTTTTCCTTGGAATTGGGGCTGGGTGAGGGGTTAAGCACAAAATGGCGGAGTAGAAAAATGGTGTCACATTCATCAAACATTGATCAGGTCTGTCTTTGTCCCTTCAACAGGCAAATGTTTAACCACTAAGCTATCTCTGCCAGTGCTTCTGTTGTGGCCTTTCTGGTTTCTCTTCTCTGAGAAATCCACATTTTTTTTTTCTTCCTTATCTCTGGGTTGTGAATTAACTGTACCCTTTTCCCTCTACAAATGCAGCTCTGGCATTTTTCTCTTAGAGGACTTTATTCCTGTCTTAAAAGATTTTACTGGCTTCTGCCCTTGCTCCTCTGGTAAACTTGCTTGATGGTTTTCTCAGCTTCCCCTCATCTCTGGTGTGTCCTTTCCCTTCTGTTGACTCCACATTTGATCACTTCTGCTTTACCATTAGCAGGGACAGAACCCCAGATGCTCCAAATAGGAGATGGCAGAGGTCTGGGTTAGCAGAAAAGGCTGACAAACCACTGCCGGGCAACCAGTGTGGTCTAAAGAAGTGAGTGTGTGCTTTCCAGCTAGAGGGGTGTGTGCACGTGTGTACACACATGTATACATGTATGTGCATGTGTGTTAGACAATATTAAAGTGGAGAATCAAGTAAAGGAGAAAGAAGAGACACCTTTGGGTAGTTAAAGGGAAGACATAAATCATTAGGAGCTTTAGAAATTCTAGAAGGGGCTAGAGAGATGGCTTAGTGATTAAGGCATTTGCCTGCAAAGCCAAAGGACCCAGGTTCAATTCCCCAGGACTCACCTAAGCCAGATGCACAAGGTGGCACATGTATCTGGAGTTCATTCGCAGTGGCTGGAGGCCCTGGCCCACCCATTTTTTAAAAATTTATTTATTAGCAACAGACAGATAGAGAGAGAAAGAGGCAGAGAGAGAGAGAGAGAACAGGCACACCAGGGCCTCCAGCCACTGCAAACAAACTCCAGATGCATGTGCTACCTTGTGCATCTGGCTTACGTGGGTCCTGGGGAGTCAGGCCTCGAACTGGGGTCCTTACACTTCACAGGCAAGTGCTTAATCGCTAAGCCATCTCTCCAGCCCCACACCCATTCCCCCCTCTCTGTCTGCCCCTCTCTCTCTCAAATAAATTTTAAAAATTTAAAAAAAGAAATGTAAGAGCCAAAGGAAGGATACAACTCCTTACAATGCAACTGTCCAGACAGAAATTGGTCTTGATATCCATGACCTTACAGTGCCTAGCAATACCTTCACAAGACCCTCATAATAGGAGAGAAAGATGATGACATCAAATTAAAAGAGAGACTAATGGAGAGAGGGAGGGATATGATGGAGAGTGGAGTTCTGAAGGGGAAGGGGGGAGGGGAGGGAAATATCATGGTTTATTGTCTGTAAGTATAGAAATTGTCAATAAAAATGAATTAAAAAATAAATTCTAAGAATGATCTCTTCCAAGTTTGACCATTTTTCTTCAAATTGCTTTGTGTCATTTTTCCTTACTGCTGTGTAGAATTCCACTGTGTAGGTCTACCACATCTCATCATTGTTAGCAAACTCACCCAATCGCAGAAAGATAAGCATCACCCGATCTCACTCATCTGTGGCTCCTAATTTGTATTTTTCCAAGATGCTGAAACACCTACTAAACATCTCGAGGACTGGAAAATAGGGATGGTTGGGTGGGAGGGCAGGGAAAGTGTGGATGGGGGGTACAAAAAACTGGAACCAAATGGAAATGGTACCATAAAACTCCTATATCCTGAAGGACATACTAAAAGGTCAAACCTGCATCAGGTGCTTGGACTGAAGGACATACTAAAAGGTCAAACCTGCATCAGGTGCTTGGAGAGAACACCTGAATCATGGGGGCCTGGAGAGGGTATGATGCAGACTAACTTCAATCTTCCCCTGTTTCTCTCCCTATCACTCCCTCTTCTCTCTATCTCTTTCATATTACCTATATTTTTTCTTCCTTCTTTTCCCTTGGCACTGACCTGTAACTCCCAATACCAGCATGTAGCTAACATCCACAAGGAGCTGTTGATCAGTAAGACTTACATGATTTCCCAAAAGAAGACAGGTTTCTGTCAGAGTACTTGATGACTCACCAAAGGTTATTGGTAAGACCCTACTGCTGAAGACACCATATGCTGTTCAGACGGAACACAGAGAGACCTGGCTGGAATCTGGAAGAGAGTCAGTCCCCAGACAGTTAGCTTGTCTAGTGCCAGAAGGCGCTAAATAAGTGACTGGAGAAAACGACCAACATCTGTCTAAGCAACTCATGGTCTAAGCTACTCAGCAGCAAACCTGACGTGATGCTCACACAAGTGCAATAGTGGCACACAGCCATGGTGGGTTACCAACTGCTCTAGATTTGGCTAACGGATCTGCTCAGTGGAACGGAACCCATAGCTGGAAACAGGAAACAAGTCAGAACCATATCCAAAAATGATCCCATTCTCCAATATCAAGCTCCCACCAACAGTGGGATACAAGAGGGCCTTACACCTATTAAATTCTCCCTAAAATAATAATGGTTAGCCATGTGTCTTGCACTGACCTCACTCTCCGTTGGAGAATCTGCTTCTCTCTTTCAGATGGACACAGAACTTGAGGAAAAAATCAGCCCATCTCACCACATCAGGGCACCAGATGAAGCCAATGAGTTATAGGGGAAATGAGCAAGAGTGTTGCTTTCTTGGTGAACCTGGTACCAGCACAAGGGTGAAGGAGATAGACACAAAGAACTCTCAACCCCTACCAACTCAGATATCCAGAGACACAGAGACTCACAAAACCTCATCACTGAAATAGATCTAAAATGAACCCAACATGGCTCAGGGAAACTCAGGGAAGAGGGGGCGGAAAGATTGTTAGAGTCATGACTTGGGTCATTATACACAGAGTCATTGCCTCTCCCGCATAACTGATGGCTACCCCCATAAGGCAAGACCCACATTACCCATGGAAGGAAGACAGGGAAAAGGCTAAAGATGGTACCATCATGGCTGTATGTATACTATATACATAACTAATAAAAAATATATTTTAAAAAAGAAAGTTCTAAAAAAATGCAATGCCCTGAAATGTATGAAGCCATTAATTAGAAGAAAAAATAAATTATTAATCACTGGATGATCTTAAAGTTGAAAAGGACCTGGAAATTTTTTGTATTGGAATAAACACCTGGGCTGGTTAACCTCACCATCAAAAATAATTTAAAAAAAATTTACAAAAATAAATTCTAGAAGGAAGAGAAGTCCTTTTATTTAAGAAAAAGAAGAGAGGGGAAACCAGACTGCATGGAGGTAAAGAAGGAGCAAGACAGTCATGCAGGCTCTGCTGCTGTGAGCCTCAAAGCCCAGCCCCCCCCATACATGAGCTGATTGACCTCCAACCTCTCCCCTCTCCTTGTTCTTCACCATGAAGCAGGGACGGTGACGGTGCTGCCTCCTTGGACTGGCGTGAGCAAGAGAGTGACACATGCATGCCACTCAGCTCAGGATCTGACCAGGGAAGCAGAACCCTTCAAAGTAATAGAAGACACAGATTTTCTCTCAAGACTTGACTCTTCACTTCTAGAAGCCAGAGGACAAGCTTATGCTAGCCTGGGTTCTCTTCAACGAATGGCAGCCTTTATAAAAGAGTGGTGATGGTTCACCTCAGTTGTCAACTTGACGAGATCTAGAATGACGTCGGAGACAAATCCCTGGGTGCGCTGGTGAGGTAGTTGGTAAACTAGATTAATTGAAATTAGCTCTCACTGTAGGTGGCACCATTCCATTGGGATAGGGTCCTGGATTGAATTAAGACAGAGAGAGTGAGCACCAGCCTTCATCTCTCTCTTTCTCTACTTTCTGTTTTTAAAAAATATATTTTATTTATTATTTATTTATTTGAGAGAAAGAAAGAGGCAGAGAGAGAGAGAGAGAATGGGTGCACCACTGCAAACTAACTCCAGATGCATGCACCCCCTTGTGCATCTGGCTTATGTGGGTCCCGGAAAATTGAACGGGGATCCTTTGGTTTTGCAGGCAAACGCCTTAACGGCTAAACCATCTCTCCAGCCTCTTTCTCTGCTTTCTAATGGCGTAATGCAATGTGACCAGCTGCTTCATGCTCCTGCCACCATGCCTTGCCCCATGATGGACTCTATTCTTTGCAACTGTGAGCTTAAATAAACCCTTCCTCCCTGGAGTTGTTTGTTGTCAAGTACTTTGTCATAACAATCAGAAAAGGAACACACGGTAGTGTTAGCTCCATCTTCCTGGTAGTAGTCAGGCAGGCTATCTGGGTGGGGTGTGAATCAGAGGCCAACCAGGACCCACAAGAATGAACAGGACCCTCTCCCCATCTGTCTCTTCTATCGGCAAAACCAGTTCAGGGGTTGGCATGCCAAGCCGGTGTCCTCCACTGAGTGGCAGCATGCATGTGTGGACAACCTGCAGGAGGAGGGTGGGGACTGTCAGTGACAGTGCGAACAGGCGCATGGTCTCAGGTGCCTCTCACTGGCCTTCAGTGCGCAGAGAGAATGGGAGCTGCTCCTTAGCTATGTTCCAGATCCCATGCAAGCTTTCTTTGTGACCGACCCAGACCTAGGAGCACCTGTTGTGGGCAGAATATAAAGTGTCCCCCATTAGGTTCATGTACATAAACACCTGGTCCCCAGTTGGTGGTGCTACGTGAGAAGGTTGTGGAGCCTTCTCAAGGAGGTGGAACCTTGACAGAGGAAATGGGTCATGGGGGGAAGACCTCGAGGTTTTGCAGCGTGGCCCCACTTCCTACTTCCCTCTACTTTCCTGCTGCCAATGGTTCTTCTGTTCCTGCCACCGTGCATGCCCCACCAGGATGGATTCTAGCTCCATGGAACTGTGAGCTAAAAATAAACCGTCCCCTTCCTTAAGTTGTTCCTGGTCACATAATTGTTCACAGCAACAACAAAGAAGCTGATATACCATCCAGGGCAGGAAATCCTGGGCTATAGCTCCAGCTCAGCTTTGTCATTGTGGGATACACGTGAGAAACGGAGCATGCGGGATGTGGTCATAAATGTTAACTGCCGGAATTTGTTCAGATTTTGAGAAGAAAGGCTTTTGATCTGAAGAAACCAGCAACAGGAAAAAGGGCGATAGAGATGTATGTTTGGGGGTGCAGCAGGGTGCTATGAACCTTCTCCCTTTTTCCTGCCGCAGTAGCTGACAACCATGTCAAGCTGGCAGGTTTGACTAGAACTCTCTGCCCTTCCCTAGGAGCCTCTTAACCCCCTCTCACCCCTCTGTTCCTCCTAGGCAGAGGGTTACTGTAGCCATGGAGACTTGGCCCCCTGATGGAAAGCTTGCATTTCCCATAAAGGATACCGCAGTGCACACACCTTTGGCATTCTGGCTTACTTGCTCACACTGACTTCATTGACTCAGACGCTTTACCCATTAAGGCAACCTCTGCCTCAGCACCCTCCCTTCTGTATTCCATTCCCGTCCTGGCCATGTTAGGCCATTTGTGGACGTTGTCTCTAAGGCACCCAGTTGTGTCTCTGAGACTTCTTACCACAATACCTGGACCCTCACAAAATACTGGTTTTCATGTGTAAACTAAATGTGTGCACATAAGGAGTGAAGAGTCAGCTGCAAGAACTCTGATTTATTCCCTCCAGCCTCAGTTTATTTGTGTGGAAGATAAGGATGTCAGCCACCTCCCTCAAAAGGATATTCTGAGCTTTCACGTAGAAGATTTGACATTTATTATCTGGGGGCATATGAAAGTCCTGATTTAATCTCTGGGAAAAAAAAATGCTTTGAGTGTTTCAGACATAGGGACCATATAAGCATAAAGAATTTCGTCCATAGCTCTCGAGAAGAGGCAGTGGTCAGCTGACAGGGGTGCAGGCCAAGCCTTAGCTTGCCTGCTTTACCCTTGGGTCCAGACGAGTGAAGGGGAGAGTCAGAGGGGGCCAGCACACACTATGCTGTTTTGTTTTCTTTTAGCTCTTAACCGCTCACATTCTGAGCAAAGATATTCTGAGAATATTGGCCATGTAGAAGGATAGAAGCCTCTGGTCAAATGGTTATGATAGGTCAAGAACTTCTTAACAAGAAAGACAATAGTTTGGGGAACAAAAGCAAAGTGATTTTTTAAAAAAATATTCTTTGCATATAATCCTGGGTTTCCTAAGAACATTTTCACACGAGTATATAATGTACTTCGAGCATATTTCTCCCCATTCTCCTCCACCCTCCCCTCTCATGCCCTTTAGTCTCCTACCTTCTCCTAGTAAGTCTCACTTTTACTTTCATGTCATGTGTACATGTATAATTTTATGTATGTGAATAAAATCTAGGATCCGCCGGGCGTGGTGGTGCACGCCTTTAATCCCAGCACTTGGGAGGCAGAGGTAGAAGGATCGCAGTGAGTTCAAGGCCACCCTGAGACTACATAGTGAATTCCAGGTCAGCCTGAGCTAGAGTGAGACCCTACCTCGAAAAAAAAAAAAAAAAAACCTCTAGGATCCATTTATGATAGAAAACATGTGGTATTTGTCTCTCTGAGCCTGACTTAATTTGCTTAAATGATAACTTACATCTTTTTACCTACTGTAAATAATGATGCAATAAATGCTGATGTGAAAATATCTCTGTTTGTCACCTTAGCGTTCTTTGGGTAAATATGGATGATGTAATTTTAGTTTTGTGAGCCACCTCCATTGTGATGTTCAACCATAAAACTTTTGAGATTTCTCTAAAGTGGAAGTCACTAAACTATTCCATTTCACGTAAATATCCTCCATAATTCTTTCAACAATCTTTCCAGGTAGATATTATTATCTCAGAAGTTCAGAAAACTTAAGTGATCTGTTGAAGGCCACAGCCAGCAAGGAGCTAAATCAGAATTTGAGCTTATGTTGCTCATATAAAAAAAAAAATCCATGCGATTCTCACTATATTATTAAACATTAATAGTTGCCGTTGGGTCCACAGCTATATTGTTTAGCACTTATTGCTTATGCTGGTTTCTTTGTGGTGAATTGGAAATATAAATAAAAGAAAGATTAAGTTGCAGGGTTGATACGCTCCATAGATATTGTGTTTTAGGGTCCACATTTGAATTCATAAGACCAAATAATGTCACTGTTCTTGGGTATTGATCAAAAAGATAATATTCCCTGGGAGAAAGACAGTATTCAGTGGATACCAATTACAGCTGACCTCCTGTGAAGGGAAGGCCAGTGCAGTCAGCGCAGGGCCTTTCCACGGAGCTGAGGAACTAGAGCTATTAAAGAGAAAGCAAGAACATTCTAAACTCCACCCATGGGTACAAGTAAAACCATGGCATCTCAGGTCATTCCGTTTCTGTGGTTTGGTTGGGGCTGTCACTTTTATATTTTTCTAACAGTGAGCATCCACCAAGTGTTCCTAATTCCTTCTTGCCACCCGTGTGTTGGAAAGGACGTTTTTCCAAAAGTAATTTATTTTCTGTAACTGTCCAGGCATTAAACTGGTGGGCACTCACACCAACTGTTAGCTGAGGATCCCTGTAAAATGGTCTCACGGCCGCTGTGGTTAACCACACAAGACCTACATTGGATAGACAGTGTCCATCAACACTGTACCACGGATAGGCAGAGCGCATGAGGCCTTACCCCTCCATGAAGAAGTAATGGCAGTTAATGGCTGGGGGAGGGGAGTCATTCTCTTTCATTGTGGAGCCACTGGTGAGCGGCAAGAAGAAGAAGGAGTTCCGTGGGAGTGGTAGGGGGATAAATGAGGGCATATATGACCATATTGTAATATATGTATGATATGATCAAAGAGCAAAAAGTACAATGAAAGAAAAAAAGTAGTGAGGCATTCAGAGGTAGGTGGTAGGAAGGCGGTCTGAATTCAGTGAGGGGATATCTCTGCTTGCTGGCCATGGCACATATTGGAAGGGGCCCTCGGTGCTGTGCGTCTTCTAGGGCAGCTGCCTGAATAAGGACTTGGAGAGAGGTAAACCCCTGGGAGTTCCTCCAAGTCAGTGTTCTGAGCGGTTTGATGTGTAACTAATGATGATAATATCTACATAATTTATAATTTTAACTAGCGCTTAAGGTTTTGTTTTTCTTTTCACAGAAGGGAGGGCTTGTCAAAAGCTCTGAAGTCCCCTGGTCTTGGTGAATCCTCTCATGTGCTGACGTGCACATGAAAAAAGGAGCTGCTCTGCTTAGAAGACAGTTATTTGGAACTGGTGGAGGCAAGGTGGGGGAGAAGGCAGAGAGACGCCAGGAGGTGGTAGAAAAGTGGAGCACTTGGGACTTCTCCAGGGTCTTCTCTCCTGACCCCTTCAGATCAAGTCTACTAAGCTCAGCACGTGATTTATGGGGTGGATTTCCTGTAAACAGTGATGAGAAGACCGAGTTATTTCTGCCAGCTCTGGGCAGTGCAGCTCCAAAAGAACTTGTAAGGTCAAAGAAACCAGGGTTCCAGAAAACAGTATTTAGGATTTTCTCTTTTTTTATTTTTATTTTTGTGTGCTTATGTGTGTATAAAGTATACCTGTGTGAATATGTGTGTGGGTGTGCAAGCATATGTGTACGTGTGCATGTGTATGTGGAGGCCAGAGGTCGTTGGTGTCTTCTTTAATTGCTCTCTACTTATTATTATTATTATTATTATTATTATTATTATTATTATTGAAATAGGGTCTCTCACTAAACCTACGGCTAATGGATTTGGCTACATTAGCTAGCCAGCAAGTCCTGGGGATTGTCCTGTCTCTGTCACCCCATTCAACAGGTTCGTGCTGCTATGCTCAGCTCTTATGGAGTTTTTTGGAAACTGAATTCCAAAAAAAGTCACCAGGCTTGCACAGCAAGCATTTTACTAAGTGAGTCATCACCCTAACCCTTCTTAGAGATTTTCTAGAGATTATGATAAAGGGCTTTATATCTGCACATACTATGTATGGACTTGAAAATCTCAAGTAACCCTTTCACATTCCCAAATAAGTTAAGTTGGTATGTCTGTTTTGGATACAGCTGTTGTTTAAATGCAAAACACCCACTGGTTATTGAACACCCAGTGCAAAGTACGGGGAAACAGAGATTTGAGGATATAGTCCGCAGATGTGGGTTGCAGAAACTATGGAAGAGATCGCTCACTGTACAGTGAGAGTGGGACAAGTAGGCTTCCAGCTTACAGAGCAGAATAGGGTAAGGAGTCCAGGCAGGGCATAAAAAAAAAAACAAACAAGGAATAATGGATTGTAATGAGTAGAGAGGCCCAAGAGGTAACAACGTCATGTCTGATACACCAGGATAGATAAGTTTCACTGAGTAATGACAGTGAGCCATAACCTGTTCTGAGACCTCTATATCTAACTTTGAACCACCCTGTAGATAGGGCACTGTGGGTTTTTGGCTGAAGAAATGGCCCGCAAGTTCACAGGGTTGGCAAGTGCTGAGTTCCTGTGGAGGCTGCCTAGTCCGAGCACAGAGCTCACATCCTGCGTCACCATCTCACTGCCATCTTTGGGAGCGTCTCGATGGAATGTTTGCCATTCCTCCTCTGGGTACCAGCGCAAGAAATTCCAGTTCATTTCAAGAACAGATTTACCTCAACAGACCTCACTTTCAGCACCGCTCACAATTTGAGACGCTCATCAAGCAACGACAGTTCCTATTTCCTCAGTGTTCCCTCCTTGCCCCTGAAAAACTGGAGGGGTCAGAGGCACAGAAGGCTCTGCTGGGACAGCCCGCCAGGCAGATGAAGCATCTATAGCATCCCTCCCCTATCTGTAACTGGCAAGGCTGAGGTCCCAGCCCAAAAAACAGGCACAGGGGCTGGAGAGATGGCTTAGCGGCTAAGGCGCCTGCCTCCTAAGCCTAAGAACGCTGGTTCCAATCTCCAGGTCCCACGTTTAGCCAGATGCAAAGTGACGCAAGGGCGCAATGCCACACTTGACCACAAGGGGGACGCACGCATCTGGATTTCGTTCGCAGCAGATGAGAGGCTGCTGGTGCGCCCATTTCTGTCTCCCTCTCCCTCTCTGTCTATCTCTCTCTGTCTCTCTCTCTCCAAAAATAAAAAATAATTTAAAAAATAATATAAAATAAAATAAATAAAAAAACAGGCACCGTCACACCTCTAATCCACATGTTGAACTTAATCTCTGTGATGGCTAGTGTCTATGGCTACTTGATTGGATTAGGAATCAGGTAAGAGATATAAGGGTGGCTCTGTGAGGAAGGAAGATTGATGAGGGAGGAAGACCTTCCCATAGAATGGGGCAGCCTTTTCAATAGCAGACTGTATGCAATGAAGCTGCAAGAGATCACAGTGGCTTTTTTCTGGCTTCCTCTCTTGCTAGTGGGTGTATCTACTCTGGCTATCCTTCACAGACACTGGAGCCCAGCTTCATCAGCCTTCCAATGTGGAGGAAGACCAGTGGACCGAGGGTTCTCTACCAATCCAGGCTTTTGGGGCCACATTGGGACTGACAAAGCATTCAGCCTCATGGACTGAATAGCCACTGGGTTTTCATACGCTCCAGTCTATAAACAGCTATTGTTGGACTGTCCAGTGCTAGCCTAATAAAACTTCTTCATAATATATATTCATTCTATCGGTTCTATTCTTCTAGAGAACCCAGACTGATACAGTTTCTCTTATGAGCTTTGTGGGTTTTTTGTTTTTGTTTTTGCAAGTTAAGAATGATTTATTTTAGGAAAGAAAGTAAAATAGAAAGTGCCTGAGTTGGGAGGTTCTGAGTTGACTCAGACTTTCTTGTAGCCTAGGGGATGTAAATTAGGTATCAAGTTGGGATGAGCTTTACTGGTTAAGTTTAAATGTATATGGAGGGCCTTGATTGATTGGTCGGTCAGGGAGAAGAGTGCAGACACAGAAGGAACTTGCCAACAGAAAAAAAAAAAAACCCAGTGAAAAATTCCTGGGAGGAGGAAGAACCAGGAAGTAAAACAGAAGGCTTCCCCGATAGCCATCTTGATGAATCAAGTTCAGGTTCAGACTAGAAATCTTCGTCTCACCAGGTGTGGCGGTTTGATTCAGGGTCCCCATAAACTGAGGTGTTGTTCTGAATGCTAGGTTCACAGCTGATGGAGATTTGGGAATTAACACCTCCTGGAGGCGGTGTATTGTTGGGGGCGGGCTTATGGGTGTTAGAGCCAGTGTCCCCTTCCTAGTGTTTGGCATACTGTCCTGTTCCTATGGTCCACCTGATATTGGTGAGGGGGTGATGTCTACCTTCTGCTCATGTCATCATTTTCCCTGCCATCGTGGAGCTTCCCCTCGAGTCTGTAAGCCAAAATAAACCTTTTTTTCCCAACAAGCTGCTCTTGGTTGGGTGATTTCTACCAGCAATGAGAACCTGACTGCAACCAGGGTAGGCGGATGTTTATGTTCTTTTAGGCGTGCATCTCGATCTAACTACTTATAGAAGGGGTCTACTTTACTCCCAAGCCTATCATTTCCCCACTCCCAAGAGCGAACCCTCACTGCCATTAGAGAAATGGGATGAGGACCATTCTAACTTCTCCAAGCTGAGTGTGCTGTGCCCAGATCCTGGGGTCCCCAAAGACCACCTAGAGAATCAGACATATAGGCAACTGCAAAGAGCTTTATTTCAGGCTTAAGCTCGGGCTCCAGACTTTACCAACACAGTGCGTCTGACCGAGTGCCTCGAGCTGCGTTTGGGAGAAGATTTTATTGGGTTCAAACAAAGAGAAGGGAAATTTCTAACATGATTGGTCGACATTTAGCAAGAGTATGCATGCTACAAGCTGATTGGTTGTACAGCAGCTGAGGACCGTTAAGCAAACTCAAGGGTATACATGTTGCAAGTTGATTGGTTATGCTGCAGCTGAGGAAAGTTAAGCAAACTTATCTATAGCTACAAAGCCACGGGACTGTATCCCATCCCCTTGGTTTTGTCTAATTGACCTATTACGGGGTTATTTGGGGATAGTGTGGTCTTTCCAGTAACTGCAAAGTGTTGTGTCAGTATTAGGCCTATTAATGTTTTAAAAGCCCGTCATGGCGTCACTTTGGTTCGGGCTCTTCAAGCGGGGTCACAGGCTGTGGGGGTTAGAGTTCCCCTGGAGGGAATCTTATCTTATGGGCTCTGTCAAGTGACTCACCTTGCTATAACTGGAGTTCATGGTCATCTACTGTCACCTCCTGAATATGCTTAGAGCTGGGAGGTGGCTGCCAAAAGCAGGTGAGGTTTTTATATTTTATTTTTATTTGTTTGACAGAGAAAGAGGGAGAGGCGAAAGAACGGGTGCACCAGGGCCTCCAGCCACTGCAAACGAACTCCAGATGCATGTGCCTCCTTGTGCATCTGGCTAACGTGGGTCCTGGGGAATTGAACCTGGGATCCTTTGGCTTTGCAGGCAAACGCCTTAACTGCTAAGCCATCCCTCCAGCCCAGGTGAGGTTTTTATGATGTTGCTGAAAGTCTAAGTAGTCTGGACTTGTCTAACTTAGGATTCTGCCCTCATGGAGTTTCTAGTCTATTCCCTGGAATACACTGTACAATGTACTACTAATGAAGCATGAGGTGATCAATGTCAACTGAGCCACTCTGCAGAGTTCTGCACTCTCAGCCTGTGGGGCTTTGTCAGGGATTCTGGAAAAGAGTGGACTACAGGGGATGAGCTGCCTTCTCTTGTAACCCTGGACTGGTCCTGGAGAGGTTTTGTTTTGAGAGAGAAAAAAAAAGAGAGAGAGAGAGAGAATTGGCGTGCCAGGGCCTCAGCCATTGCAATTGAACTCCAGACACTTGTGTCACATAATGGGCATGTGCGGCCTTGAACTTGCCTCACCTTTGTGTGTTTGGCTTACGTGGGATCTGGAGAGAGATCAAACATGGCTCCTTAGGTTTCACAGGCAAGCACCTTAACCACTAAGTCATCTCTCCAGCCCCCTGGAGAGTTTTGAACAGGGCAACAAAGGAATCAAAATGCTTCATAATTGAACTGAAGGCCCTCTCTACGGGAGGGAATACATACCAGGTACTGGAAAAACCTAACAAAAGTCTATGGCAGGGAAGATCATGAGCCTTAGGGGTATACAGCCTGCTCTTGTCTGACTAAATGTATATTTTATTCCCACCAAGCTGCCCTGAAAGCACTACACTAATGTTCATATTCACATATTAATGCTACTCTCACTTCTGGTTAGAGAAGCTTCTCTTTTCAGATGGCAATGACCACTGGGATGACCCAAAAGGCAATATAGTGCTGAGAACAAGGGATGGAGGAGTGCCCAGCACTGAAACATCTCTGTCACACCCTCCAAGGCTCAGGGCCCATTGTGGAAGAGGGGGCGGATAGAATGGAAGAGCCAAAGGAAGGATACGACTCTTTACAATGCAACTGTCCAGAAAGAAACTGGCCTCGATATCCATGACCTTACAGTGCCTAGCAATACCTTCGCAAGACCCTCATAATAGATGTAAAAGATGATGACATCAAATTAAAAGAGAGACTAATGGAGAGAGGGAGGGGATATGATGGAGATTGGAGTTCTAACGGGGAATGGGGGGAGGGAGGGAAAAATTATGCACTTTTTGTATGTAAGCATAGAAGAAAAAATTTTTTTTTTGGAGAGAGACAGAGAGAGAGGGAGAGGAAGACAGAGATGGGCGCGCCATCAGCCTCTCAGCTGTTGTGGATGAAATCCAGATGTGTGTGCCCCCTTGTGGTCAAGTGCAGCATTGTGCCCTTGCGTCACTTTGCATCTGGCTAAACGTGGGACCTGGAGATTGGAACCGTTGGAGATTGGAACCAGCGTTCTTTAAGCTTAGGAGGCAGGCGCCTTAACCACTAAGCCATCTCTCCAGCCCTAAATTACTTTTTTATTGACAACTTCTATACTTATAGACAATAAACCATGATATAGCCCTCCTCCCCCATTCCCCTTCAGAACTCCATTCTCCATCATATTCCCTCCCTCTCTCCATTAGTCTCTTTTTAATTTGTTGTCATCATCTTTTTCTCCTATTATGAGGGTCTTGTGAAGGTATTGCTAGGCACTGCGAGGTCATGGATATCAGGGCCAATTTCTTTCTGGACAGTTACATTGTAAGGAGTCGTACCCTTCCTTTGGCTCTTACATTCTTTCTGCCACCTCTTCCACAATGGACCCTGAGCCTCAGAGGGTGTGATAGAGATGTGTCAGTGCTGGACACTCCTCTGTCTCTTCTTCTCAGCACTATGTTGCCTTTTGGGTCATCCCAGTGGTCATCACCATCTGAAAAGAGAACAAATTTTATTTTCATCCCAACCCACATAGGATATTGATTTCATACATTCTTTTTTAAAGATTTTTCTTTTATAAAAAATTTATTTATTTTAATTTTACATTCATGTTGGTGCCTTTGATAGCCTCCTCCCTGCCCTCCAGTCTCCAAAGAGCCCCTCCTCATTGGGGAATGTGGGTCTTGCATTATGGGGGTAGCCATCAGTTATGGGGAAGAGGCAATGTCTCTGTGTGTAATGACCCAACTTGTGGCTCTAACACTCTTTCCTTCCCCTCTTCCACGAATTTCCCTGAGCCATGTTAGGTTCATTTTAGTTCTACTTCAGTGATGAGGTCTTGGGAGCCTCTGTGTCTCTGGATATCTGGTTTAGTAGGAGTTGAGTGTCCTCTGTGTCTATCTCCTTCAGCCTTGTTCTGGTGTCAGGTTCACGGAGAAAGCTGCACTCTTGCCCATTTCCCCCATTGCTCTATGGTTTTCAGCTGGGGCCCTGGTGAGGTGCAATAGGCTGATCCTCCCTTCAGGCTCAGCATCCACTTTGAGTGTCACTGTGCACAAGTCTTAAGGGTTTTCCTCAAATACTGCATCACATATACAAAACCTATTATAGTTTGCTAGCTCAGCATCTACAGGTTCTAGTGTAGAAAACTTATTCTACTGAATAGAAAACAGACATCCCACTTATACAATACTCTTGAGTCCAAAGTAGAACCACAATTTAGAAAACTCAAAAAAAAAAAAGAAGAAGAAGAAGAAGAAGAAGAAGTTGGAGAAATGGCTCAGTGGTTAAAGGGGCTTCCTTGAAAAGCCTAACAGCCCAGGTTCGATTCCCCAGTCCCCACATAAAGCCAGATGCACAAAGTGGTGCACGGAACTAGAGTCCATTTGCAGTCGCAAGAGACCCTGGCATCCCCATTCATATTCTGTCTCTCTCCCTCCCCATCTCCCTCCTTGCACATAAAGAAATAAGAAATGCTCTTTAAAAAGAAAATTCAGAAGAAGAAGAGGACACTATAGGTCACTAGTGCTTTCACTTACCGGGTTCTTTGTTCATTCTTCTTTCATCGTGTTTCAAGGTTCCTTTATATAGTGAGTGTGATGGTTTGATTCAGGTGTCTGCCATAAACATAGATGTTCTGAATGCTAGGTCCCCAGCTGGTGGCATTTTGGGAATTGGAGCCTTCTGGAGGTGATGTGTTGTTGGGGGTGGGCTTCTGGGTGTTACAGCCAGCTTTCCTTTGCCAGTGTTTGGCACACTCTCCTGCTGCTTTTGTCCACCTGATGTTGGCCAACAGGTGATGTCCACCCTCTGCTCATGCCATCATTTTCCCTGCCATTATGGAGCTTCCCCTTGAATCTATAAGCCAAAATTAACCCTGCTCCCACAAGCTGCTCTTGGCCACGCATTTGGCTGTTTTTCTACCAGCTGAGGTTTTTTTGTTTAGTTTTTTTTTTTTTTTAGAGAGAGACACAGAGAGAGACAGACAGACAGAGAGAGGGAGACAGATAGAGATGGGTGCGCCAGCAATGTCTCAGCTGCTGTGAATGAAATCCAGATGCGTGCGCCCCCTTGTGGGCAAGTGCAGCATTGCGCCCTTGCGTCACTTTGCATCTGGCTAAACCTGGGACCTGGAGATTGGAACCGGGTTCTTAGGCTTAGGAGGCAGGCACCTTAACTGCTAAGCCATCTCTCCAGCCCACCAGTGAGGTTTTTTGAGAACTTCTTTGGCCATTCTTTTAGGATACATCTACTGGTGACAATTTCTTTAGTTTTCCTTCTTGTGACATTGTTTTGATTTTTACCTTAATTACTGAAGGATATTTTCACAGAGTACAGAATTATAGTTAATTTTCCTTTTCTCTCAACACCTAAATCAACTGGGCCACTCTCCCCTGGTACCTATGGACCCTTTGTCCTTCAAATTATGTGTCTTTTGATGGACTGACCATTTCATCATTATATACTGTCCCCCCTCTGTTTGTTTTTACTTTGTTTTGTTTGTTTGGTTGGTTGGTTGGTTTTTAAAGGTAGGGTCGTCCTTGAACTCACAACAGTCCTCTTGAGTGCTGGGATTGAAGGCGTGCACCACCATGCCCTGCTTATTTTTAGTTTTGTTGTCATTGCTGTTCTTTGTTTTGTTTTGTTTGTTTGTTTTGTTTATTTGTTTGTTTTTGGTTAATCAAGGAAGGGTCTTGCTCTAGCCCAGGCTGACCTTTTTGAGACAGAATCACACTCTGTCACCCAGGCTGACCTGGAACCACTATACATAGCCAAGGATGTCCTCAAACTTACATCAACTTCCTTTCTCCCAAGTGTTGAGAATTTTAGGCATGAGCCATCACACCCAACTTAGTTATTTCTTTGCTCTCTTGAGATATTTTCTCACAAAATAGGCTCCTTCAAGTTGTTTTCTTTGCTTCTCTCAAGAATTTTTGCCTTCAGTTGTCAGAGGCTTAATTATGATGCCATTCAATTTTTGGTCCCTCATATTTATATTTCATCCTTCTCTCCTTTTCTCCCTCCAATTTATAATGTTCTTTTCACTTTAAAAGTACAAAATTAAAACCCACAGGAATATGACCATTTTTCAATGAGTTCATGTAGTAAGTTTCTCAATAATTTTTTTAATGAGGCAAAGAATTCAGACTTGAAAAACACGCCTGGTTTTAACTGTTAAGTAGACTTCTTGTCAAAATGTGACCCTGGGGATGATCTGGTCCTCTTGAATCTGAATGTCCCCTCAAGGTGAAGAGCACAGTAAGCCCCCTATCTCATAAGGCTGTTAGAACAATGTGACAGTTAATCCTGTCATTTTGATGGGATCTATAATCACCTAGGAGATACACATCTTGTCATGTCTGAAGGTCAGTCATTTCCAGAGGGGTTTAATTGAGGTACCAAAATCTACTCTGAATCTGGGCAACACTGTTCCAATGGTTTGGATCCCCAAAAAAGAATGAAAATAGGGCTGGGGAAATGGTTTAGTGGTTAAGGCACTTGCCTGAAAAGCCTAAGGACTCTGGTTTGATTCCCCAGGACCCACCTAAGCCAGATGCATAAGGGGGCACATGTGTCTGGAGTTTGTTTGCAGTGGTTGGAGTCCCTGGCACGTCCATCCTCTCTTTCTCTCTGCCTCTTCCTCTCTGTCTCTCTCCCTCTCAAATAAATAAATAAATAAATAAATAAAATATTTTTTAAAAAAAGAATGAAAAGAAATTGAGTGGTACACCAGCATTCATCTCTCTCTCTCTCTCCTGATTACAGATGCAGTTGCCTCATGTTCCTGCCACCGTGCCTTCCATACTATGACCGACTGCATAGCCTTAAACCATGAACCTAGATAAATCTTTCTGGTCAGGAACTCTGTCACAGCAATGAGAAAACTAAATCTGACTATGGTGTTTAGCATAACACTGGCCCAATGACAAGGATTTTATATATATGATGTCCACTCAATATTCATCATCACAGGTAAACATAGCTTCCCCCACACTCAACTTCACATAAAGATAGAAATTACAGTTATCAAGCTGTGTCATACACTGAAAAGCAGAAAGAAGGGGAGAAAGGAGTTTGGGCAGTTCCGATGCTGGTGCTCACCTATTGTAGCAGTCACTTTCCTGTGGCTGAGGCAAAACACCAGACCAAAATCACATGGGAGGAAAGGGTTTATTTCAGCTTACAATCCTTTTTAAACTTTATTTTATTTTATTTATTTATTTGAGAGAGAGAGAAAAAATGGGTACGCCAGGGCCTCCAGCTACTGTAAAGGAACTCCAGACACGTGAGCCATCTTAGGCATCTGTTGGCTTACTCTCTTGAGAGGTTTCATCATGGTGGGGAAAGTATGAAAGGCCTTATCAAGAAGCCTGGGTTGGGGCTGGAGAGATGGCTTAGTGGTTAAGGCGCATGCTTGCGAAGCCCAAGGACCCAGGTTCGATTCTCCAGGTCCCACGTAAGCCAGATGCATGCACATGGTGGTGCATGCGTCTGGAGTTTGTTTGCAGTGGCTGGAGACCCTGGCACACCCATCCCCCTCTCTCTCTCTCTCTCTCTCTCCCTCTTCCTCTATCTCTGACTCTAATAAATAAATAAAAACAAAATCTTAAAAAGAAGAAGAAGCCTGGGTCACGGCTCTGTGTCAGTGGGAAAGAAGAAGTCTATGTCCTGGGGTTGGAGCTGGGCTTTATCACCCAAAAGCCTGCCCCCAGTGACTCATCTCCTCCAGCAAGGCTCTACCTCCCAAAGCTCAAACACTTTTCAAGTTGTCACCTGCTGAGGAGTAAGCATTCAAAACACATGAGCCGAAGGTGCCATTGCACTTCAAGCACCACACATGCCAAAGGTAGCATGCTAACCAAGCAGAGTAGAACCTGTGCTTTTATAACTTCCTCCTGACCCTCCTCCCAGACCCGCAGAGGCTCTTCCCATCTCTTTAGTCATGTTGATGCTGGTATTCAGGCTCACGTTTAAGCTGGCTTTTCTGGAGAATCCATCACATCCGTGCCATGCGCTGTTCCACTCTGACCTGCCAGAGCATCACCAGGTCTGGCATGGGAATCTACCACTGACCCTTTTCATTCACTCATAGCTATGACTCTGTATCGCAGAGCGGATAGAATGAATATATTTTACAAAAGGGATCAGTTAGCTCGGCTTACACAATACAGGCTGGGTAGTCTAACGATGACTGTCTGGCATGCCGGAGAGTCTGGGGGCATCCACAGGGATGTCTGAGCAGTCCCAATCTGGTGCTTCAGCCTGGAGGACTTGTAGAGAGCTGCTGGTCTTTGATCCATGTTTCTGTGTTGATGGGCTGAAAAGCCTGGTTCTGAGGTCCGTGGAGGATGGGGGCACGAGGGTACATGCACTCTCCAGCAAGTAGCAAGGTCAGCCAGGCAAAAGGAGCTGCTTTCGCCTGCAGTGTCTGTGTGTGTATACAGGCTCTCAACAAGGAACTAAGCACTCTGGAGGAAGGCTTGTCTTACTGGAAAAATCTTCCCAGATCTGCCCAAGATGCATGTCTCTTACCTGACCCAATCAAGTTGACAGCAGAAATTAACTCACTGCTCTGTCCTCACTTTTCTCTCCTATCAACACGTAAGTTCATTAACAAGTAAACAATTAGTGTGTCTTTGTTCTACAAATGACTATACAGCATAAGGTGAAAGTGAACGTGTGCACTTAGCTACTCATGAAGTTGAAATTTTGAGTTCCAAGTTTCCCATCTTTTTCCTTCTACATTTCTTCTTAACCTTAACTCTTCTGGAAAAGATCAGTTGCAGCGCACACCAGCTGCTTTGAAAACAACAGGATAATTTCCCATGTGCTGGAGAAAGAAAAGCTCAATTTGTAGCATAAGAAGACATACAATAAGAATGGTTATTTGTTGACTCAGAATTCAAAGAAAAGCCCCTCAAATATGACATATGATAAGCTAAATAAGTATAAATACTATAATTATTGGCCATTAAAATGAGGTTTCTGTAAGCATTTTGGCAGGAATTGATAGACGACATTCCATATGTACAACAGAAGTAAAAATGAGTGTTTTTAAATAAAGCAATCTTAAGTAATTCAGATTTAACCCACCTCCACTTATAACAGACTATTTGTTCCAAAAAGAATAATCACATGTTAACCTGAGAGGAAAATGCAAAGAAACCACTCGCCTGCCATTGGCTTTTAGAGGTTTATTTTCCCGTGATAATGTAAAACTATAAAAATTGAGGCACAATAAACAGATCACTTCTTTGTTTTCTTTCTTTTCCAGAAGCAATTGCAACACATGATTTGAACATTATGAATACCATAACTGATAGCTTCTCTCTTCTTTCCATTAACAAAAGTGGTATGGGGCTGGCGAGATGACTCAGCAGTTAAGGCTTGCCTGAAAAGCCGAACAACCCTGGTTTGAATCCCCAGTACCCACATAAAGACAGATATCCAAAGTGGCGCATGCATCTGGAGTTTGTTTGCAGCAGCTGGAGGTCCTGGCATGCCCATTCTCTTTCCCTCTCTGTCTGACTCTCTCTCTCTCTCTCTCTATCTCTCTCTCTGCTTGCAAATAAATAATTTTTAAAAGGTGTTATGTATGCTAGAACAAAAGGGAGACTAGCTCCCCCCTGGCTAGCTCTCATAGAGCTGGAAAGCACTATGGGAGCTGCTGAGAGACAATGGTCACCCACAGCATGAATACACAGGGGACCACGCAGACTACGCAATCAACCAGCCAGACACACTTGTGCAATAGTGCACACCGCCTATGCAGATAACCAACTGTTCTCTGATTTGACATGAGGCTCGCTCAGTGGGAGAGAACGCATATCTGGTTCTGAGAATCAAGTCAGAAATCCCATGGGCAGGAAACTCAGATGTCAGAGAGAAGCCCCCCCTGCTCTCTGGAGAAGAGTGGGCTTGCACACCAAAAATATCTCCAATAACTTTGCATCCTCCCCTTTAACCCAAGATGTTCTCACTCTTGGTTGTAGAATCTGCTTTATTTTACAGATGGCAGAGAAAATGAAGGAGAGTCGAGATCCATTGACAACACAAGAAGATGGGCTGGAGAGATGGATTAGCGGTTGAGGCGTTTGCCTGCAAAGCCAAAGGATCCCAGTTGGACTCTCCAGGACCCATGTAAGCCAGATGCACATGAATCTGGAGTTCATTTGCAGGAAGCCCTGGAGGACTCGTTCTCTCTCTCTCCCTCCCTCCCTCTCTCTCTCTCTCTCCTAAATAAATAGGAATAAATTAAATAGTTTTTAAAAGATGGGCTGGAGAGATGGCTTAGCGGTTAAGGCGCCTGCTTGTGAAGCCTAAGAATGCTTGTTCAAATCTCTAGCTCCCACTTTTAGCCAGACACAAAAGTGACGCAAGTGCGCAATGCCGCACATATGCACAAGGGGGCGCTCACATCTGGAGTTGGTTCACAGAGCTGAAATGGCCCTAGCATGCCCATTCTCTTTCTGCCTCTGCCTCTTCCTCTCTCCCTCTCTCTCTCTCTCAAATAATTTTTAAAAAGACACGAAGATAACTGACGGCCCACCACACGACTTGCCACCTCTTGCACATCTGCCAGGGCCCAGTTGAACTCGCAGTGGAAGCAGCTCCATGATCACAGCTCTTGCTGCTGTCCGTGGTGATGGCTGCAAATACAGTGATCAAGTAAAACCCATCAAAGCAGGAAGCCAGAAGCTACAAAGACCTCAACGTGAAATCAGACTGCAGACAGGTCTGCCATGGGTCAGGGAACGTTGCAGAAGAAGGGGCGGAAGGATTTAAGAGCCACAGAGCGGGTAGGAATACCCTGAGGTACAGTCCTCCTCAGAATCCCATTGGGACTGAGTTCTTTGTGACCTTACAGGGAATCCCGTAACCCCACAGGGAAGGGCCCCAGGGAAATGGCAACAAGGGAGAAGGAAAGAAAAAAGTATAATCTGTTAATACACAAATAAATGTGGTATGCATAGGTAGAAAAAAAAATCACCCTGTGTACCCCGTTCTATTTACTTGCTTTCATTGGCTACCTGTTATAAAAGTTACTTTATTCCTATATTTCTACAAACGGAAATATAGCATCATATTCAGCTTTGCTTCAACTTTGAGACAAGGTGTTAGAACATCCAGGCTGGGGGAAGAACATGCTGGGCTGTCAGAGGAAGGAGGTGACAGGAGAAAAGGTCATAAAGACGAATTCTCCTTCCAGTTCTACCATAAACAGATGGTGCCTCGTTTTTCTGTACATAAATAAAATTTAATAAGATTGCTTCTAACCCACTCTCATGTTCAATGCTTCTAAATTATTTCCTCAAGCAAATTCATCCAAAACTAAGACCTTTGACACAGTGTTCATTAGAGGGAAATGATGACAAATTTAAAAAAAAAAAAGTCCTTTAAAAAAAAAGTAAGTCTTTCAGGCTGGAGAAATGGCTCAGCATTTAAGGCACTTGCCTGCAAAGCCTAAGTACCTGGGTTTGGGTCCTCAGTACCACGTAGAGCCAGATGCACAAAGTGGCACATGCATCTGGAGTTCATTTGAAGTGGTGGGATGCCCTGGCATGTCCATTCTTTCTCTATCTGCCTCTTTCTCAGAAATAAATAAATAAATATGTTTAAAAAAACATTCTCAGGGCTGGAGGGGTGGTTAAGGCACTTGTCTGTGAAGCTTAAGGACCCAGGTTTGATTCCCCAGGACCCACGTAAGCCAGATGCACAAGGTGGCACATGTGTCTGGAGTTTGTTTGCAATGGCTGGAGGCCCTGGTGCGCTCTCTCTCTCTCTCTCTCTCTCTCTCTCATAAATAAATAATTTCACCCTCCAAGGCTCAGGGTCCATTGTGGAAGAGGTGGCAGAAAAAATGTAAGAGCCAAAGGAAGGGTATGACTCCTTACAATGCAACTGTCCAGACAGAAATTGGCCTCGATATCCATGACCTCACAGTGCCTAGCAATACCTTCACAAGACCGTCATAATAGGAGGAAAAGATGATGACATCAAGTTAACAGAGAGACTAATGGAGAGAGGGAGGGGATATGATGGAGAGTGAAGTTCTGAAGGGGAATAGGGGAAGGGAGGGAAATATCATGGTTTATTGTCTATAAGTATAGAAGTTGTCAATAAAAAATAAAAATTAGGGCTGGAGAGATGGCTTAGGCGTTAAGGTGCCTGCCTCCTAAGCCTAATAACACCCCATTGATTCTCCAGGTCCCACATTTAGCCAGATGCAAAGTGACACAAGGGCACAATGCCAGCACTTGCCCACAAGGGGGCGCGTGCATCTGGAGTTCATTCACAGCGGCTGAGAGGCTGCTGACGCATCCATTCTCTGTCTCTCTATCTCTCTAGCTCTCTCTTTATATCTCTCTCAAATTAAAAAAAATAAAATTAAAAAATAAATAAATAAAATATTTTTAAAAGAAGAATAAAAATGGTCTGTCGTGATCATCTTATTTAATACAACTCAGTCTTGGAAATTTTTGCCTTCTGGTGGGAATTTACAGTGCTGGGGACTCTGAGATAGAACACAGCCTGCCTGTCACCTAGGCTTCCACACTAAGACCCTTTTAGTTTTTTAATGTTTTTGTGTATTTGAAAGAGAAAGAGACAGACCAAAAGAGACTGAGTAGAGATATGCTAGGGCCTCCAACCACTTCAAACAAATCCAGACACATGTGCCACCTTTGCACATCCGGCTTGACCTGGGTACAAGGGAATCATGCCCAGGCCTTCAGGCTCTGCGAGCAAGTGCCTTTAAATGGCGAGCCGTCTCTCCAGCCCTGAGACCCTGTTATGATAGGCAGATTCCCTTTTACTCCTGTGTCATGGTATGCCATGGCGTCGTGGTGGGAAGTGTTTACTTTCTGCTCCCTACGTTCCCTCATCTCATGTTAGAAGCAGTCGACATTACTGGACCAGTGAGGGTGACATAGCCCAGTCAAACCTGAAACAAACCTCGCACTTCCTCCGAGCCAGTTGGAAGCCTCGTGTCTCCCACAATACACTGAGTGTATTTGTGCAAACTCTCAGCAGGGTTCTCCAGCTTTTACCGCCTGTACATGCTGTAACAGCCACGTCCAAGAAAACATATCAAAACTTGATCTTTGTGCTGGAGAAATGGCTTAGCGGTTCAGGCATTTGCCTCTGAAGCCTAAAGACTTAGGTTCAATTCTCCAGTACCCACTAAGCCAGATGCACAAGGTGGCACATGCATTTGGAGTTTGTTTGCAGTAACTGGAGGCCCAGGTGTGTCCAGTCTCTCTCTCTCTCTCTCTCAAAATAAGTAAATGAAATCTTTTTTAAAAACTTGATCTTAAGCCGGGCATGGTGGCACACACCTGTAATCCCAGCACTAGGGAGGCAGAGGTAGGAGGATAGCCATGAGTTCCAGGCCACCCTGAGACTACATAGTGAATTCCAGGTCAGCCTTAACTACAGTGAGACCCTGCCTCAAAACAAAACAAAACAAAAACTTGATCTTTTAGATTTCATAATTTCTTTATTTGCATACAGAGAGAGAGAGAGAGAGAGAGAGAGAAGAGACAGACAGAGAGAATGGACACACCAAGTCCTCTAGCCACTGCAAGTGAACTCCAAATGCATGTGTCCGCTTGTGCATCTGACTTACATGGGTCCTGGAGAATCAAACCGGGATCCTTTGGCTTTGCAGGCAAATGCCTTAACCACTAAGCCATCTCTCCAGCCCTCTTTTAAAAAAAAAATATTTAATTTATTTATTTGCTAGCAGAGAGAGACTGGGAATACCAGGCCTGCCAGCATTGAAAATGAACTCCAGACACATGTGCGACTTTGTGCATCTGGCTTTACGTGGGTACTGGGGAATTGAACACAAGTCATTAGGCTTTGTAGGCAAGCACCTTAACCACTGAGCCATCTCTCCAGCCCTTTTTTTTTCCTGCAATGCTGGGGATCAAACCCAGGGCCTTCTGTATGCTAGGAAAGTGCTTTGCCACTGGGCTGAAACTGAAGCCACAAAACTCATCTCTTGTTGCATGTACGTATACGTGTGTGTGTGTTCACATGTATGTGCACGTGCATATGGAGACCAGAGTACACCCTTGGGTGTTTTGTTCCTTAGGAATACCATTTATTTGTAGTGGCAAGGGGCCCTGGTGCACCCATCCCTTCCCACCCCCCACCCGCTCTCTCCTTACAAATAAATAAATAAAAGTATTTTTAAAAAGAACATTTTCCCCCAGACAAAATACAGATTAAAATTTCTTCTGATTTTTGGGGGGGAAATACAATTGATACTCCTTTGATGTGGAAGTTATATTCTTAAGAACTAAAAGCCTCTAACTCACTGAATATGTATGTAAGAACTCTCAATGAGATAAAAGAGCAATTCTCTTTTGAACATTCACCCCCAAAAGACTTTAATTTAGGCTTATTGCCTTGGATAAAAAGAGCTCTCAGCAACTTATTCCAGTAAATTCTTGCCTTAGTAAACGTGATGTCCACATCTCTGTCAACAATTTTCTGATGACTGGAAATTGCAAGTTACTCACTGGAAAGGGGTTCAGTGTTCCATTTCAGTTCTTTTGTGTACATATTCATGTGTGTTCGTAGGCATGTGGGTACACACGTGTATGTGAGTGTTCATGCCTATGTGTGTATATGTGTGCAGAAACCAAAGGTCAATGTGAGGTGTCTTCCTCAGTCATTTTCCACTTCTTTTCTTTCTTTTTTTTTTTCTTTTTTTTTTGATACTGTGTCTCTCATTGGACCTAACGCTCACCGATTCAGCTATTGTAACTAGCCAGTAAGCCCCAGGGTTCCACACATCTCTGCCTCCCATGAACTGGGATTAAATGCATGTGCCACCATGTCAGGCCTTTTATGTGGGAGCTGGAATCCAAATGAAGGCCCTCATGCTTGCATGGCAAGCAGCTTATGCACTCCTTTTCAATTCTCTCAGCTTCCGGCATTACGGACACAGTCTGCTCCAGGCCTCCAGGAGCTCACTGTCTTCTCCCATATCCAACTCCTTTCCACCAAAAGATGGAGGTGGATAATTATCTGTCCACCTTCTCGACTCCTCATGGATCCGTCTAGGACTTTGTTTTTTCTCCCTCCACCTCTAAAATCCTCAGCTATTTTGCAAAGCATGCCAACAGCTTTACACCACCCACTGCCGCTCTTGCCTGCAGGCCTCCTGCATTCTCCACTGTTTTCCGGCTTTCCTCTCACTTTTCCTCCTTGTCCTTGGTCCCTTCCACATCCATGTAGATAAAACAGTCATCATTAGAGTCACACAATACCTTGCCTTAATTTCAGTGACCTCTCCTCCGCCCTATCTCAGCCAGTCATCCTTTGTCATCCCAAATCAAAGCCAACCTCCCCATCCTTCACACGCCATCTCAGTGCTTCTCAAGAATAAGTCATAGTACACACACGCCTCTGAAAAGAATGCAGGACTACAGGACTGGAATGCAAGAGGCAGAAGAGATACTAACCGGGATACAAGGGGTGACTTCAAGACACAAAACAAAAAAGGAAAATGTAAGAAGAAACCATCAAGATCATGGAAAAGAAGCTCCAGACTCCTTCTCCCGACATAACATATGGGGTCACCAGCTTGCATAGGTGTGAGCCTCGTTCAAGAGCGATGAGACAGGAATTGGCCAGAAAAGAGAAGGAACCAAAATGGCAGGTCAGTTGAGCCTACCCGTGGGGTTTTCTTCTCTTGAGATGTGGTAGACTGAGGATAAAATCTAGTAGAGGGAGAAGAGGGGTCCATATGTGCCTAAAAATGGAAGGGACATAGGAGACTAGAAAGACTCCCAGAAATATCAGAGTCCTTCAGGGCCACGTCACATGCCAACGAAGAAGAGCCCAGGCATGAAAGCCTGAGGATGAGGAGGTATCTCCCAGGACCATCACTGCCCATGTGGCTTTTGGCACCCCTCGTGTCTGCAATGTATGCCTTCTCTGTCATTTTGATTACACGTTTATATTTTTTGTAATTTTTTTATAATTAAAAGTAACCATTTTTTAATATTTTTATTTATTTGACAGAGAGAAAGAGGGAGAGAGAGAATGGGCATGCCAGGGCCTCCAGCCACTGCAAACAAACTCCAGACACATGAGCATCCTTGTGCATCTGGCTAACATGGATCCTGGGAAATCAAACCCAGACCAGCAGGCTTTGCAAAAAGTGCCTTTGGGCTCGGGAAATGGCTTAGCAGTTAAGATGCTTGCCAGCAAAGCCTAAGGACCCAGGTTCAACTCTCCAGATCTCACATAAGCCAGACACAAAAAGCTGAGCAAGCACAAGGTCGCACATGCCCACTAGGTGGGGCAAGTGTCTGGAGTTAATTGCAGTAGCTGAGGCCCTGGCATGCCAATCTCTCTCTCTCTCTCTCTTATTCTCTCTCTGCTTTTCTGAAATAAACTTCATAGTGGCTACATTAATTTACATTTCCACCAGAAGTATAAGGGCTCCCTTTTCTTCGTGGCCTCACTAACATTTGTTTATTATTTTTTTAATGATAGTCATTCTAACTAAGCAGGGTGATATTTTCATTTTTCTGGTGGCTAAGTATGTTGAACTTTTTTTTAGATGTTTGCCGTGCATTTGGTACTTCATCTTTTGAGAACTATCTGCTCACGTCAGCAGCCCATTTACTAATTAGGTTGTTTGATGTTTTTGCATGTAGTATTTTGGGTTCACTATTCTAGATATTAATCTTATTTTAGATATATAGGTACCAAATATTTCTTCTGGTTTGGAGTCTGTCTCTCACTCAGTTGCTTTCTTTGCTGTGAAACAGTTTTAAATTTTATATAATCTCATTGGCATTGTTTCCTGAGCTATTAAAGTTCTTCTCAGAAAATTTTTGCCCATATTTATATTTTCAAGTGTTTCCCTATGTTTTCCTTTAACAGTTTTAGAATTTCAGATCTTACTTTAAGATCTTTGATCTGGGGCTGGAGAGATGGCTTAGTGGTAAAGGCACCTGCCTGCTAAGCCTAAGAACGCCTGTTCAGGTTCTCCAGGTCCCACGTTTAGCCAGATGCAGTGATGCAAGGGCGCAATCCAGCACTTGCCCACGAGGGGGTGCACACATCTGGAGTTCATTCACAGCAGCTGGTGTTCACAGCAGCTGGCGTGCCCAATCTCTGTCTCTCCCCCTCTCTCAAAAAAAAAAAAAAAAAAAAAGATCTTTGGTATTGATTTTTCACAGGATTAGAGACAGGGATCCAATTTCTTCTTTTTGTTATTGTTTTTTTGTTTGTTTGTTTTGTTTTGTTTTTCAAGGTAGGGTCTCACTCTAGCTCAGGCTGACCTGGAATTCGCTATGTAGTCTCAGGGTGGCCTGGAACTCATGGCGATCCTCCTATCTCTACCTCCCGAGTACTGGGATTAAAGGCGTGCACCACCATGCCAGGCTCAGTTCCATTTTTCTACATATCCAATTTTCCTAGCATCATTTGCTGAAGATGTCACCTTTATTCAATGTATGTTTTCTGACATTTTGCCAAAAATCAAGTAGCTGTAGCTAGTTTGGCTAATCTTGTGGGCTAATACCAAGCTATTTGTGCTACTATGGCTCTTTGGTATAATTTGAAATCCGGTTTTGTGATATTTCTAACATTACTCTTTTCTGCTCAAGATTGCCTTGTCTGGGCTGGATAGATGGCTCGGTGGTTAAGTCGCTTGCCTGAAAAGACTGACCACCTAAGTTTGATTCCCCAGTACCCATGTAAAGCCAGACACGCAAAGTGGTGCCTGCATCTGGAGTCCATTTGCAGGCGCTGGAGGCCCTGAATCCGGTCTCTCATTTGTCTCTCTTCTTTCTGTCTCTCTGTGCTTGCAAATAAATAAGTAAATAATTTTTTTAAAAAACTGCTTTGTCTATTTGGGATCTTTTAAGCATCCATATGAATTTTTTATTTTTATTTTTAATTTTTGAGAGAGTAAGAACAAATGAGAGAGAGAGAGAGAGAGAATTGGCAAGCCAGGGCCTCTGGCCACTGCAATAGAACTGCAGACTGCCACCCTGTGAGCATGCGTGACCTTGTGTGTCTGTGGGTTCTCATTATTTTATTTTTGTTATTGTCCAAATGCTCTAATTCACCTACCTTTCTTCACATTCTGACGGACCATTTTCCATTTGATCCGTTCTATTGCTGAGGCTTCTTGCTGAGTTTTATATTTGACTTACTGAGCTTGTCATTTCCAAAATTTCAATTTTTTTTTTTGTATTTCTGTGTTTACTGACATCATTTACCATGCCCCGTATTGGCTTGCTTATTTCATTCAGCTTTTCACTTGTATTTTATTTGAATTCACTGCAATTTAGTCCCCCCTTCTTTTTGATTTCAGTGATCATTTCTGATAATCATCCTTTTGTATTCTTTATCTGGAATTTCAGGTAATTCACTCTCACTGGAATCCATTAATATGGATTTTGTAATTTATGGAGGAGTCACATGCCATGAATCTTTTTTTTTTAATATTTCTGCACTGAGACTTGACCATGTAGATTGAACCATTGCTTGTATTATTTAAAATAACTTTCGCTTATTTATTCATTTACAAGCACAGGGAGATAGAAGAGAGGCAGTCAGAGAGAACGGGCACACGTAGGCCTCCAGCTGCTGCAAATGAACTCTAGATGCATGTGCCACTTTGTGCATCTGGTTTTATGTGGGTACTGGGGAATCAAACTCAGGTCGTTAGGCTTTGCAGGTTAAGTGCCTTGATTGCTAAGACACATCTCCAGCCCTGCTTGGATTTTTTTTTTTTTTTTTTTTTTTTTTTTTTTTTTTTTGGTTTTTCAAAGTAGGGTCTCACTCTGGCCCAGGCTGACCTGAAATTAGCCATGTAGTCTCAGGGTGGCCTCAAACTCACAGCAATCCTCCTACTTCTGCCTCCCGAGTGCTGGGATTAAAGGCATGCGCCACCACGCCCGGCTCTGCTTGGATTTTTTTTTAACTTTTGTTTATTTTTTTTATTTATTTATTTATTTATTTGAGAGCAACAGATAGAGAGAGAAAGAGGCAGAGAGAGAAGAGAGAGAGAATGGGCACGCCTCCAGCCACTACAAACAAACTCCAGATGCATGCCCCCTTGTGCATCTGGCTTATGTGGGTCCTGGAGAATCAAGCCTCAAACCAGGGTCCTTAGGCTTCACAGGCAAGCTCTTAACCTCTAAGCCATCTCTCCAGCCCTCTGCTTGGATTTTTTAATCACCAGTATTCTTTCCATTGAATTATTTGCAATCTTCGAATGGGATGACATTGTAGTGGGGTTGTGGCATAGTTTCTCTTTACTGAACTTAGGATGTAGCTCAGCTCAGTAACTAAACTCTCCCTCCACCCACATACTCAAGCATCAGATCTTGATGGACCCCATCCCTCATCTTAGAGTAGAAACTACCTACAGAAAGAACCAAGATTGACAGATAAACCCATTATGGAAATACAGAACTAGCCAGTCAACAACAAATGCCCTTCTACTCCAATAACTTTGGAAAATAAAAGCACAAGGATTGTATGGTGTATATGAAGATAGTATTTCCTAAGGATAGGAATGAAAATATACTGGATAAGGGTAGCAATTAGTATTAGAACAATAGAGAAAAACAGAAGGAGGGAAAAATAAAGATGGGAGGCTATAAGGCAGATCTGATTATAGGTATAGTAAGAAAGAAAGAGGAAAAGAAATTCAGACAACCTGAATAATCTCGGCTCTCTCAGAAGGCTGAAACAAAAGGATTCCCAAGGGCTGGAGAGATGGTTTAGCGGTTAAGGCACTTGTCTGCAAAGCCTAAGGACCCATTATTATGGTGTGCAGAGCCCAAGATTTCTGTGATAAGTCCAGCACTAGTTGTTTTTGAGTCTCTGACTCCCCTTTGATCTCTGCCCCTCCCTCTGCCTGGCAGCCTTTGTCCCTTCCACCGCCTCCCTGTCCCTGTCTCTCACTGCTATCTGGATGATTTGGTATTGAGCATATGGTGTGTACTTTCTGAGGATCTCTTTGCCTTAAGCTGAGAGAGTTTTGTTTCCTTCTTTGCTATTGAAGCATCAGTTCCTTTCTCTGGTCACCCATCTCAGAGGGTGGCTTCTCTTCAACTATCCCCGGGTATCATTTGCCATTTTGCAAAATATCTAGTAATGCAAGATGATACCACAACTCCTCTGCCAACTTCCACAGCATTCTCCTCACTTCAAACAAAACTCCCACACACTTTAATCCTCTGTGGTTTTATGTGACCATTCGGCTAAGCAAAGCACCCATTTGTTTTACAAACACCAGTTCTAAACATTGTTATAGGGATATTTTTAAGTGAAATTTGAGTCAAGATGAACCTTTAAGTCTATAAAACTTAAGTAGGAAGTTTACTTATGATTTCATGAGCGGGCTTCATCCAACCACTTAAAGGCTTTGAGAAGAAATGCCGAGGCTTGTGATTAAACAGAAATTTCTGGGCTGGAGAGAGGGCTTAGCGGTTAAGGCGTTTGCCTGCAAAGCCTAAGGATCTAAATTTGATTCTCCAGGTCCCCATGTAAGCCAGATGCACAAGGGAGCACACATGTCTGGAGTTCATTTGCAGTGGTTAGAGGCCCTGGCACACCCATCCTCACTCTCCCTCTCTCTCTCTTTCCCTCTCTGTCTCTAATAAATAAATAAATAAAAATGAAATCTTAAAAAAAAAAAGAAGTTTGCCTCAGGATAATAGCATAGAAACTCTGTGTGATGGCTGGCTTTATAGATTTCAGACATGTCTGCTCCCTATGTAATGTGAGCCACTGCCATAGCAGAGGGGAAGAAAAGATTTAGAGAGGCATTTAAACATGTGTACTCATGGATATGTGTGTGCGCATATTTGCCTCCGGTTGGTTTGGTTTCTCTGACTCACGCACTTCCCTTTATCAAGAAAAGCATCCGGGCTGGAGAGATGGCTTAGTGGTTAAGCACTTGCCTGTGAAGCCTAAGGACCCAGGTTCAAGGCTCGATTCTCCAGGACCCACATAAGCCAGATGGACAAGGGGCACACGCATCTGGAGTTCGTTTGCAGTGGCTGGAGGCCCTGGCGTGCCTATTCTCTCTCTCTCTACCTGCCTATTTCTGCACCTCTCTTTCTCTCTCTCTCAAATAAATAAATAAAACATTAAAAAAATACTAAAAAAAAAAAAAAAGCATCCATCCCACACCGTGTACTCTTTTACTACAGCTCCCCAAGTCGTATTCAAGATTTTTTTCCTTTCTCCCTCAACTGTCTTTATATCTATTTCCCCTCACCCAGTACATGCAGCCCTTGAAGTCAGCATCATTAGATTATAGATCTAATAAAAAATGTCAGTTTTATAATCAATGATGTCACTCCCATAACAGAGAGGAGAAGAAAAGATTTATAGAGGCGTATAAACACATGTACTCATGAATATATGTGTGCACATATTTGTCTCCGATTGGTTTGGTTTCTCTGACTCATGCACCTCCCTTTGTCAAGAAAAGCATCCATCCTACACCACGTGGTCTTTTACTACAGCTGCTCAAGTTAGTTTTTCTTCCTTGTCAACTGTCCTTGCATCTCTTCCCCCTCGCCCAGTTCATGAAGCACTTGAAGTCAGCATCATGGGATTATCTAATAAAAACTGTCAGCAACCTCCCCAGACTCCCTCAACTAATTACCACACCAGATATGAATCTGTGAGTGTGTAAGCCCAAGACCCACACTCTTTCCCATCGCTTTGTGTCTGTTCATCTTTGTAAGGCATGTAGTCCCTGAAACAATGTCTGGCACCTATCAGCCGACTAATTTGTGTGAATTTTGGATCATATCAAAACCATAGTATTCACCTCTTCACTGGCCAGTGTCACCAAAAACTTGGAGCTGGAGAGATGGCTTAGCAGTTAAGGCATTTGCCTGCAAAGCTAAAGGATCCAGGTTCGATTCTCCAGGACCAATGTAAGCCAGATACACATGGTGGCACATGTGACTGGAGTTCGTTTGCAGTGGCTGGAGGCCCTACTATACCCATTCTCTCTCCCACCCCCTCTCCTTCTGTCTCAAATAAATAAAAATAAAAGCTTAAGAAAAGAAGCATGTCCAGTAATGTGCATTTAAAACTGTGCATGACAACCCCTCATATGTTTTCCCTTTGTGCATGACATGCCTATACAAGCGTGCATGCACAAGTATGTGTGCATATGGAGGCCAGAGGACAACCCCAACTGTCCTTCCTCAGTAATCAACCCTCTTTCTTGTTCTTGAGACAGGATCTCTCACTGACCTGGAGGTCACCAAGTAAGCTAGACTGGCTGGCCAGCAAGCCCCAGGGATCTGCTTGCCATAGCTTCCCCAGAGCTGGGATTACAAATACATGCCATCACAACTGAATTGTTTTGTTTCCACATGGGTACTGAGGATGAAGCTCAGGTCTTCACGCTTGTAACGCAAGCACTTCCCTGACTGAGCCATCTCCCCAGCCTTCCTCACACGCCTTTGCATATACCCAGGTTTCATGAATGAAGCCCCCAACGTTACTCAGGGAGAGCAGCAGCATAGGAGTTATGCCCAGAGCTGTCCTGCATGCAGAAATAACAATTTTCTCTACTTTTTTTATCACTTGGCTGGACTTGTTATGGTTTTTACATTCACCAAAATGCAAGCCCTTTGTCTTTGGTTACAATAGGAAGGTTGGTCATTCATGCACTAACCCTGGCCCCAACTTATTTAACGAGTTTAGATTTTGAATATATGCTCTTTGTCCCCTTAAGTAATGTGATCTCTTCTAGGATTACATTTAATGGGGGGAAATGTTCTTAAATCTGGCGATTTTGCTCATGGGCGTCTATTTAATAAAGGCATAATTTGTAATTGATTTTCCATGAAGAGATCCAATTTAAGTTTAAAGTCTGCTTTAATTAGCGGTTTCCTTTTGTAAATCATTGTTTGCAATGGAAAATTTTTGAAAACAACAACAACAAAAAAAAAAAAGTCCCCCCACTGGAAAATGGATGCGTATTTGATGTCTGGGTCAACTGGAGCCTCGCTTGCTTCCTTTCAGCCCCTTGGTAAAGCTGTCATCTTGTTTATGATTCTTCTCATCATGTCTCTCTCCCTGATTGTAGGTTAAGCACTCTGGAAAGGTTCCAGGAGCAGCTCTTCACTGGAAAATAATAAGACCTTCGGAGCCAATAGGTATTGTTTGTCTAGACAAGTCATGAATGGTTCGTTATGATGAATGCTTTCTGTGTGCCAGAAACTAGCTGTGAGCATTCAACCTTGAAGATCTCAATAATGCTTCCAGGGCAGGGCAAGAGGCACGCCACTGCTTTTCGAATGGCGCAGAGCTAGTAGGCCAAGCATAATATTCATGGGAGATGTTCCACCTCACGTACACTGGGTGTAGCAGTCATTTTCTCATTGCTGGGACAAAAACGCCTGCCCAGAAGCAGCTGATGCCAGAAGGAAAGGGTTTATTTCTGGCTTACAGTTTCCAGAGGAAGTTTTAGGGGGTGGGGAGCATGGCAGGAGCAGAGTCCCAGGCATCACATCAGTGGGGAAGTAGCAGAAAGATCGAGCTATGAGTGCTCAGCCATATACCTCCTCCAGTGCAACGAGGCTCAACCTCACCAAGGTTCCACTAGCTGGGGATTACAGATGAGGCTTGATCCCAAACACATGAGACTACGCAGGACACGTTACATTCAAAGCACCACCCTGGAAGTCAGCGCCATGAGCGTATAGGTCTAACAGAAACTAGCAGCCATCTCTCTAGGCTCTCATGATGAGTCGGCTGCTGTACAAGCATATAACTGCCGATTCATACATACTTTCCATCTGTATACATTGGTTCTAGTCTGACAGATCTACAAATACCAAAAGCTGGCATCAAGAGCAAAGAGAGAGAAATTAGCTTCCCTGAGAGAAGTGTTTCATAATTTGGAACACATTTCTTAAATCCTCTAAAGAAAAAAGGCTTCTACATCCTCCATTCCCTTGCATTTAAGTTTCCTTTCTATACCACACAAGAATGAAACTGAAGAATTCTATAAAGTGGGACCATTAATGTTAAATATCAGTGGATCACATTGTTACTTATATGTCAGGCAAGATTTTCATACACTAAAGGTTATTTTCACCCATGGAAAGAACAGAAAACACTAATATTATTTTTGTTTTATTAAATTATTGCCCTTTTGTTCTTCATTTCTACCTAATGAGAATTACTATTCTATTTTTCTCTCCACTGAAGATAGTTTAAAACAAAAAGAAAATAAGGTTAGAACAAATAGATATATTAAGAAAGATTAAACATTGATAATTGTTGAAATTGGGCGATAGGAACATAGACTTCTTTGTACTCAGTGTTCAGTACAGTGAATGTGTGCATTTACAAATAAAACACTGATGAATAATCTTTAAAAAATTAAAATTAAAAAAAGACATTGCTGACTGGAAGGAAGAGCTGGACACATTCAAGAGCAACTGGTGTGACAAGGGCCAGTGACAACGGCCACGGCAGGTGCAGGATAGTGACAAGAGCTCGCCAATGAGAGGAAAGTTATTACATATGGAAAGACCCAGGCCAGAAGGAAAACTGTCTTTTAAAACTCTAATGAGCAGGGCTGGAGAGATGGCTTAGCAGTTAAGGCGCCTGCCTGCTAAGCCTAAGAACCCGGTTCCAATCTCCAGGTCCCACGTTTAGCCAGATGCAAAGTGATGCAAGGGTGCAATGCCGCACTTGACCACAAGGGGGTGCAAGCATCTGGATTTCGTTCACAGCAGCTGAGAGACTGCTGGTGCGCCCATCTCTATCTGTCTCCCTCTCCCTCTCTGTCTGTCTCTCTCTGTGTCTCTCTGTGTCTCTCTCCAAAAATAAACAAAATAAAATAAAATAAAATAATTTTTAAAAACTCTAACAAGCAGTATTTTCCCACAAACTTCAAAATCTACATACCAAGTCCAATTATTTACTCAAGCACATTGCACATGAAGTGACTCAACAGCAAAACCCTCTAATCTCCTAGGAGAGTGACCGTTACACAGGAATTGCCATACTCCCCTGGTTTAACCCCAAGAGGGATTGGTTTCTATTTCAGGTCCCATTTAATCCTTCCAGGAAAAAAAAAAAAGAAAAGAAAAGAAAAGATGGGGTGAAGCGAAGCAAACCACTGAGTCCCTGGGAAGATGGTAAAAGCCCTCAGAGTGAGGAAAGAAATGCTCCTCCAACAACAAGGATTTGTCACCAAGTACTTCAGTCACTTAATACTATTTGCGATTCACAAGTACAGAACCAGGGACAGAGGTTCTGTGTTCAGAAGTGGAAACTCTTAGGAGTGTTCAGCACCAAGTGGGCCCATGGCAGAAGGCTGTCAGAGCCAAAGGACGGTGAGTGCCTTAGAACACTGTCATCCAGTGGTGGTTGCATTGATGACCTCACAGCAGCTGTCTCTACTGCACAAGACCTGAGTAATATTGGCCCCATCAACATGTTGCCATGGATGATGGAAGAGGGCAAAAAAATGGCATCGAAAATAGAATAGAGGGGCTGGAGAGATGGCTTAGCGATTAAGCCGCCTGCCTCCTAAGCTGAAGAATGCTGGTTCCAATCTCCAGTGGTTCCAATCTCCAGGTCCCACATTTAGCCAGATGCAAAGTGACTCAAGGGCGCAATGCCGCACTTGACCACAAGGGGGCGCACACATCTGGATTTCATTCACAGCAGCTGAGAGACTGCTGGCGCGCCCATCTCTGTCTCCCTCTCCCTCTCTTTCTGTCTGTCTCTCTCTCTCTGTGTCTCTCTAACAATAAAAAAAATAATAAAAAAATAGAATAGAGGGCTGGAGATATGGCTCAATGATTAAAGGTGCTTGCCCACATAAAAGCCAGATGCACAAAGTGGTGCATACATCTGGAGTTCATTTGCAGCAGCCGAAAGCCCTGGCAGGCCCACTCTCTCTGTCTGTATGTCTCTCTCTCTCTCTCTCTCTCTCTCTCTCTCTCTCTCTCTCTCTCTGCTTGCAAATAAATAAATAAGAATATTTTTTAAATAGAAGAAAGACTAGTTGGAAAAAAGAAGGGGGTTCAGTAGAGGAGGGATGACAAAGGAAAGGAGCAGAAGAGGGCTATGATCAGGGTACATTATATAGATGCATGAAAGTTGTCAATGAATTTTTCTTAAAAGGTTTTTTAAATATATTTTATTTATTTATTTGAGAGAGAGAGAGAGAATGGGCATGCCAGGGCCTCCAGCCACTGCAAATGAACTCCAGACACATGTGTCCCCTTGTGCATCTGGCTTATGTGGGTCCTGGAGAATCGAACTGGGATCCTTTGGCTTTGCAGGCAAATGCCTTAACTGCTAAGCCATCTCTCCAGCCCTTAAAAGGTGTTTTTAAAGTGCCTTTCTTAAGGCAAAGGAGCTATATTCCCATACTTCTGCAAACCAGGTGGCTCCCCTCAGCCTAGGATCATACTACAGACAAGATGAGGAGTTATAAAACACCAGCAGCTGGTATTCACAGCAACTAGGAAGGCAGGTGCACCATCCAAACACTACAGAGGGCCACCGCAGGGTGCAATGCCTAATCACATTACGGAATATGGTCTGACATCTCATCTTTGTCTATGCAGCCTGTGCTGGCACCGAGGCTAGACTAATATTCCAACATCTCAAGAACCTTAGTGTGGTCCCTTAGATGTTGGGCCCTGCCCGGTGTGAGGCCTAGTGGTTCTGAGCCCAGCCAGAGTTTACCTGTACTTGGCTTCTTGTGAGGCCTAGTCGAACTTCCGGAGCCTGACTGGAGTTTTGCGACCTGTCCTTGGAGTGACTCAGCACCTGAGCCGAAACTGCCTCCGCCCAGCTACTGCTGACGTGGTGAAATACTATTGGCCCTTTATTTCATCCTTTTTCCCACCCTCTCTCAAAATATATAAATACCTTCCCATGACAATAAAGGGAGAGATTTCCGCCCCAGACGGTCTCCCGGCTCAATGTGTTTTTTTTCTCCCCGGCATTTTGGGGGGGGGCTTGTGTCGCCGACACCCACCTTCCCGCTCAGCCTCAAGAGAAGCGGCTGGCCTGACTCTCTCTCTCTTCCGCTCTACCTGCCGGTGGTGAAGAAAAAAAAAAAAACGGCACTTAGAAAGATCTGTCTGCATGGGCCTAGCCTCAAAATCCTGTTTCTGAAAGAAGAAACAGTAATGCAATGGTATAAATGACTGCTGTTGAATCCTTAGTAGATTCCCTAGAGGAACATATAAGACTTGTCCCTGAGTACTGGGGACAAGGAACGCAAAGGAAAATAGAACTGAACAGAAAAAAAAAAAAAAAAAAAAAAACTGGAAATTCCAAAATGGGCCAGGTTGTTAGCAGAAAGGCCAGTCTTCCTGCTCCAAACAGATCCAATTACATTCCCAAGTCTGGAAATGTACTGATGGTCTCTCCACTGATTACCATGGAATAATAATTATATGCCTTGCATCTCAGCTGGAGGAGGAAATGTTGGAGGAGTACCCACATGCAGGGTTTGTCTCATTGCATACACAACCCAGTCAATGGTCTTTTATAGCAGTGGTAGATTTTTCTAAGAACTAATCTGTTAATTGAGCTCCTGTATTCCAAAATCCAAGAAACTACATTAGACTTATTTCATAGAAGACCAAAGCAAAATCCACAGACATGCAGATGTTAATCAAGAAAGCATGCATGGGCTGGAAAGATGGCTTAGCGGTTAAGGCACTTGCCTGCAAAGCCAAAGGATCCTGGTTCGATTCTCCAGGACCCATGTAAGCCAGATGCACAAGGGGGTGCATGCATCTGGAATTTGTTTGCAGTGGTTGGAGGCCCTGGCATGCCCATTCTCTCTCTCTCTCTCTCTCTCTCTCTCTCTCTCTCTCTCTTTCTATACCTATCCATCTCTTTTCCTCTCTCAAATAAATAAATAAATCCATATTTCCTCTCTCAAATAAATAAATAAATAAAAAAGAAAGAAAGAAAGAAAGAAAGAAAGGAAGGAAGGAAGGAAGGAAGGAAGGAAGGAAGGAAGGAAGAAAGCAGGCATGCACCACTACATAGGAAAGAAAAGTAGAACTGTATTTTGTAGAGTGACCTTTTGCCTGAAAGAGATATGAATAGATAACAATAGTCAAAGATACCAAGCTTTAGGGAAAGGGGGAGGAAGACTGCTAGGTGAGTAGAGGATAGAATAGAAAATTAGCAAATCCCAGCCTGGGCCAGAGTCAAGCTTGTCTAACCAGCATTGAAGAGGCTTGGGAAACCAAGATGGGGGCTGAGGAGATCATATGGTGGTCAGCTTCATGTTTGTGGAATGAACATCCAAACCAGGCACAGTTTAGGGGAGGAAGGGATTTATTTCAAGCCTACAGCTCCAGGCAGGGGAAGTCCCATCCAGTGGTAGAAGAAGCAGCTTCCATACATCCAAGCAGAGAGAAAAAGTCCAAACAGCCCATAAAAACCAAAAGCAGCAAGCACAGAGGCAGCAAGCAGCAGGGACCCCACCAGAGCTCAGACCTCTGTGCATATCTTTGGGCTAAAATTCAGATCTGTCCCAAACACACCTTTGGGCTGGATCCCAGGAAGCTACAGAACCAACTTCTAAGCTTTAATAAAACACCTAAGAAGCTAGGCATGGCAGTGCATTCTTTTAATCCCAGCACTTGGGAGGCAGAGATAGGAGGATTGCTGTGAGTTTGAGGCCACCCTGAGACTCCATAGTGAATTTCAGGTCAGCCTGGGCTAGAGCAAGACCCTACCTCAAAAAAAAAAAAAATCTGAGAATGTATGTGGGACATACATTCAAACTACCACATTCATCCCATGGCCCACAATAAACTCATAACCATCTCACATTGCAAATTGCATTCAGTCCAACGTCAAAGGTTCCATAGTCTTTGTTGACCTTAAGTCTGTTCCAAAGTCCCAAGTCTCATCTGAGATTCAGGACTGTCTCTTAACTATAAATCCTATAAAATCAAAACAAGTTACCTACTTCCAACACATAATGGCACAGAGTTAAAACTCCATTGCTATAAGGCATAACAAGGAGAGACTGAACCAATGCAAAATCAATAACCACTGGGTAAAGATCAAACATCTGCAATTCAAGTCTGACAACCATAACCAGAGACAACAGTCTCTGGATTTCCAATTTTCAACTCTCTACCTGGGCTTAGTAGCCAGGAAGAACTTTCTCCAGAGCCAGAAGTGCTCCATGGTAGTCCTTGTACAGTCCTGGTATATCCAAAACATTTTCAGGTCTCCATTGCAAACCATGGTCCATTTACAATTACCTCACTGAGGGACATAGCCCTGCTTCATAAGCCACATCTGAGCAGTGCTCCTGGAACCATGTGCACTTTATGACCCATTTCCATGCATTTTTCATGCTTCAAAAATCAATACCAGGTGTATAAAGACACAGCCATATTGTTAATCTAGGGAGGAAACAACTCATGACCTTGTAAAGCAGATTTCTTCCTTTCAAAAGAGTTCGTATTTTTATCATTCAGTCTTTCCTGGCTGGAATCACCTCGGCCATCTTTCTATTCTTTCAGTGTAGAACAGTTAATGGTGATGATCTGTTTGACAGTAGCAGCTTCAGTAACCTAAAACCTGTCATTTCATACTTGCTTAAGTTTTTCCTGCTTTAAATCTTATATCTTTCAGTTCTATATCTTCCACAAACATATCAGTCATTACTTTCAAATTCAATCTTGATCAGACTCTCTAGGCATGGGCAGAAGAATGCAGCCATCCTTTATGCCAGAAGCCCAGTTCCAACAAAGGTCCTCTGCAGTCTTTCCTTCCTCTTTGAGAGTTCATAAGCAAAGCCTCCAAATACACTTCTCTCCCCATTTAGTGTTTTCAAACTCTCACCGAAATAGCCCACAGCATTGTGAGGATTCTGCAGTCACAAGTTCCAAGTCCATACATACCCCTCCTCTAACACACAAGTTCTTAAATACCAAAATCCACATGTTCAGATTCATCTCAGCAACACCCACTTCTGGTACCAAATTTCTGTAGTCGTCAGCTTTACGTTGTTGGGATGAACAGTCAAACCAGGCACAGTTTAAGGGAGGAAGGGATTTATTTCAAGCTTACAGATCCAGTGGGGGAAGTTCCATCAAAGGTGAGAGAAGCCGCTTCCATACATCCAAGCAGAAAGAAACAACAAAACAGCCCATAGCAACCAAAAACAGCAAGTACAAAAGGGCGGCAAGCAGCAGGTTCCCACCAGAGCTCAGACCTCCCTGCACATCTTTGGCCTGGAATTCAGATCTGCCTCCAAACACACCTTTCAGCTGGACCCCAGGATCTGCCCCCAGTGACATTTCCCCAGTCAGGCAGCTGGAAACCCTAGTGATAAGCTTTCATAAAACATCCAAGAATGAGCCGGGCATGGTGGCGCACACCTTTAATCCCATCACTCGGGAGGCAGAAGTAGGAGGATTGCCATGAGCTCGAGGCTGCCCTGAGACTACATAGTGAATTCCAGGTCAGCCTGAGCTAGAGTGAGACCCTACCTCAAAAAAAAAAAAAAATCCAAGAATGTATAGGGGACATACATTCAAACTACCACAGACGACTAAGTGGCTTAAAGTACTTGCCTTGCAAGTGTAAGGACTTGAGTTTGATCCACAGTTTCCACAGAAAATGCCAGGCGTGGTAGTGTTGGAGAGAGAGAGAGAGACAAGAGGATCTTGGGAGCTCCTGACTAACCAGTCTATCCTAATTGGTGAGCTCCAGGTCAGTGAGAGACCGTCTCAAAAACAAGTGGATTTCATGTCCCAAGGATGACAGCTGGATTCTCCTCTGACCCCCACACACGTGAGTAAACACGTGTGTGTAAACCCACATGCACACATGCAAAAAAAAATAAAAACAAAAAAACCAAGATAGTATTATGCCACCTTCCTAGCCCCTTCCTTCTGATAAGGACCATGATTCCCAGTAAGCAGTGAGGACAAATCAAATGCAGACAAGTAGTGATGCGTACCAGATCCTGAAAATTCTCTCCAGCACCCCTCCACACACATACACCCACATAATCCCTGAAGAACTACAGTCAGATAGCCAAGGTCACCTATAAGGCTTTTTCATGCTTGTCCCCAACATGGATGATGGGGATGGACACTGGGGACCACGTCTCCATGTTGTTTGTTTGTTTGTTTGTTTGTTTGTTTGTTTGTTTGTTTGTCTGGGGTTGCGTTCACATTTACCCAACAAAGCCCACGAAACACCAGATTCCATGGAGGGCCACATAAGTCCACCACCCAGAGAGAAGTGCCACCTCCCGCAGTGCCAGTCTATTCTGCCCACAGAGTTTCTTGCAAGAAGAGTAGTGGGATACAATAGCTTCCGCTTGGACTTTTCTGGTTTGTGTTCAGAATTTGGTGTCCCCTCCATTTCTTCTTCCGGCTCCTTTCACCCCAGCTCCAATTAGAAAATGCCCATTGTGCCACCCCATAGGAGCTCACATCACATTTAGGAAATGATTGGTATAATAAAGAGTTCTCATTGCCAGAGGGGAGGAGAGAGCACGCCATGTAATCAGAGAAGATTAAAGACACGCATGCAATTGTGAATATATAGCCTTTCACACACAATTATGGAGAACCGTTCAGAAAGCTGACCCACTGTGGCACTCATGGTATAAAGAGCACTTAGTTGGGGTGTGCAGATCCCCGCTTTGTTTGCATTCTTATGCATAGCTGGCAAACACAATGCAAACTCTGAGCTCAGAACATTTGGTTCTAAATGAAAAGGAATACATCAACAAAATCCACCCACCGAGAAGAACAGTCAACCCCAAACTCCTTCTCTTAGGCCCAGAGGGAGGGTCTGTTTACCAGCTAAAGGCAACATCTGGATGCAATTGCCCAGGGTTCCAGCTGTCTTGGGCCCATCGAGCCAGGAAGCAGAACGTCTTGCCAGAGTTCCAGCACATTTGCTGAGAAGCTACCCCATGCTCACGCTCTGTGGGAGTGCAGACACGGGGGGCCAGATGTCCGTGGGAGCACGCTGATCTGATTTGAGCCTTTCTGTGACCGTAAACATGTACCACCTGCTCTGGGACATGGAAGTGACCACTTCTATGTCCATGGATGGTGAGCCCCTTGGTGTTGCAGGGTGGGAGAAAGAGGTGTTTTTATCATCTTCATCTAGTTAACAAGAAAGAATGTGTGGGGGAGATACGTTCAAACTACCACAGATGGCTAAGTGGATTAAAGTACTGGCCTTGCAAGTTTGATGCAGTTTCCACAGAAAATAGCAGGCATGGCAGAGTTGGAGAGAGGGATATCTGAAGCTCCCTGGCTAGCCAGTCTATCATAGTTGGTGAGTTCCAGGCCAACGAGAGACCCTGTCTCAAAAAGAAGTGGATTTGGGCTGGAGAGATGGCTTAGCGGTTAAGACACCTGCCTAAGATCGCTGGTTCCAATCTCCAGGTCCCACGTTTAGCCAGATGCAAAGTAACACAAGGGCGCAATGCCGCACTTGCCCACAAGAGGGCGCACGCATCCGGATTTCGTTCGCAGCAGCTGAGAGGTTGCTGGTGTGCCCATCTCTGTCTTCCTCTCCCTCTCTCTCTGTCTCTCTCTGTGTCTCTCTCAAAAAAAAAAAAAAAAAAAGAAGTGGATTTCAGGTCCCAAGGATGACACCTGAATTCTCCTCTGACCCCCACACCCATGAGCACACAATCCTGCCAGGCTGAAGTACTAACTGTGTCATCCACTTTCTCAGTGACTAAACATGATTGAATCTGGTCCTCAAGGCCTTGATTAATAAAAACAAAATGACAGTGTCCGCCATACAATCTCTCAGTGAACATAAGCTAAAAGTATCCATTCATTCTATTACCCCGTGGGGTTCCTCTTGGATTCCTGCAAAGAAAAATTTCCTCCATTTAAAGGCAGTGAACCAAAACTGTAGTTCAGTTAGTACAGTGTTTGCCTAGCATACCTGAAGCTCCAGGCTAAACGCCCAGCACCACATAAACCAGGCATGGTGGTGCCCAGAGGCAGGAGGGTCAGAAGTTCAAGGTAACTTTCAGCTACTTAGCAAGCAAGCAAGCAAGCAAGCAAGCAAGCAAGCAAGCAAGAAAGAAAGAAGAAAGAAGAAAGAAGGGAGGGAGGGAGGGAGGGAGGGAGGGAGGGAGGGAGGGAGGAAGGAAGGAAGGAAGGAAGGAAGGAAGGAAGGAAGGAAGGAAGAAGGAAGGAAGGAAGGAAGGAAGGAAGGAAGGAAGGAAGGAAGGAAAGGAAGGAAGGAAGGAAGGAAGGAAGGAAAGGAAGGAAGGAGGGAGGGAAGGAGAGAGGGAGGGAAGAAAGAAATAGGGGAAAGGAAGGAAGAGAGAGGGAGGGAGGTAAGGAGAGAGAGAAAGAAGAAAGGACAGAGAAAGAAGGAAAGGAAAAGAAGGAAAGGAAAGAAAGGAAAGGAAAGGAAAGGAAAGGAAAGGAAAGGAAAGGAAAGGAAAGGAAAGGAAAGGAAAGGAAAGGGACAGGAGGAGAGTGGCACCTTGATCCATGACTTTTAAAAGCAAGGTATTTCACCTGCACTCCCTTAACCAGCAAAATCCTTGGGAGAGGGCTCTGTGCAGACAGTCCTTCTATGACTCTCAGGAATTCTCGCTTTCTTCTCCTTCCTTATGGAGAATGAGAGGACCACTCACCAATGGCCTTTGCTGAGATCAAAGCACTGGGTTTCTGAAATGACATCCCAAGAATGTGAAGGGGAAAGTGGGGGAGGGGAGGGAAATATCATGGTTTATTGTCTGAAGCTGTCAATAAAAATTAAAAAAAAAAAAAAAAAGGATCTGAATTTCAATCACCAGTATCCATGGAAATGCCAAGTTGGCACGTTACTACTGTCAAGGCAAAGACAAGGGCCCCCTGCGGCTAGATGGCCAGCTAGACTAACTGAATTAAAAAGCTCTGACCTCAACTAAAAGACGCTGTCTCAATGACGTGGCGAGCAATAAAACACACTGGACATTAACCTCTGGTTTCCACGTGTATCTACACACATGCGAACGTGTGTGTGTGCATGTGCATGCATGCACACATGTGAGCAACACACAAAGTCCCATTTCAAAGAGGACAATACTGGAGAAGGAGCATTTAAAAAGACTTCAAGGGCTGGAGAGATGGCTTAGCGGTTAAGTCGCCTGCCTGCTAAGCCTAAAAACCCGGTTCCAATCTCTAGGTCCCATGTTTAGCCAGATGCTAAGTGACGCAAGGATGCAATGCCGCACTTGACCACAAGGGGGTGCACACATCTGGATTTTGTTCATAGTGGCTGAGAGACTGCTGGCACGCCCATTCTCTATCTGTCTCCCTCTCTCTCTGTCTGTCTCTCTCTGTGTCTCTTTCCAAAAATAAAATAATAAAATTAAAAGTCTTCAAGATTCATGCTAAAGACATAATAAAGAGTATACATAAAGAGTTAGCCAGGGTTGGAGATGGCTTAGCGTTTAAGGCATTTGCCTGCAAATCCAGAGGATCCCAGTTCAACTCTCCAGAACCCACATAAGCTTGGAGTTCATTTGCAGTGGCTGGAGGCCCTGGCATGCCCATTTTCTCTCTGTCTCTCCCTCTCCCTCTTTCTCTCTCTCAAATAAATAAATAAATATTTTTTTTAAAAAAAGGGTTAGCTATACTAGAAGGTGGCATAGTGTTTCAAAATTCTATGCAGTCTGCTAGGGAGGAAAAGACATCAACAGACCAACAGTCTTACCCAACAGTGGACCCTGCAAGCTACACAACTGATGCAGCCAGGCAAGATGTGCCCACTGGTGCAATAGTGGCATGACTGTTATGGGAATAACAACTGCTCCAAAGCTCAGGGAACATTGAAGAGGTGGAAAGAAAGAATGTAAGAGCCACAAGATGGGGAGAGGTGCTATGAAGTGGCTGTTACACTCGTGATCTCACAACAGCTGTATACACCTGCACGGCACTGGGCCCATTGACATTCCATTGATAGTGGAAGATGAAGTTATCAAAGCAAAAGAAAGAGTCATTGGAAAAAAGGGAGTTCAGCCAAGGGAGAATAGAGTAGAGGGGACCAAAGATGGTAACTAGAGGAGATTGTGATCAAAATACATTACGTACATGTATAAAAAATTATCAACAAGAAGGGGCTGGAGAGTTGGCTCAGTGATTAAGGTACTTGCCTGTGAAGTCTAAGGACCCAGGTTCGATTCCCCAGTACCCGCATAAAGCCAGATGCACAAGGTGGTGCATGCATCTGGAGTTCATTTGCAGTGGCTAGAGAACCTGGTGTGCCAATATTCTCTCTCTCAAAACAATAAATAATATTTTTTAAATTATCAACAAAAAAGAATTAGCTACAGGTTTTGAATGAAAATATGTCCTATCATTCAATGAAAATTGTGGCACATAATTGAGGATATAGTCTCATTTTTTGGCAATTCTAAGTAGATATGCACTTTTAAGGTTCTGAAAGAATATGTACCAAAATGTGAATAGCACAATACAAGTGTAAGGTTGGGAGAGCGTCTGATTGCCCTTTCACTGGTGCAAATCTTCTAATAAAATAAATTGCTTTTTCATAAAAGAAAGCTGGATTAATTTTGAAAATTACCAAGTAAAATGAAGGATTAGCAAAATATCAAGATCAGGTTCATCTGGGTCTTTTAATCCTCTGAACACAGACACAAACAGAATTACATCTACCAGTAAGGCGAGTATGTTACAGCATTTCCCAAAAGTGTGTATTGCTAAAGAAAAGGGTTTTTCATAGTGAACCAAATCAGTAAATTCTGCAGACTCCTTTTCAAGATTCACAGTACATAAATTCTGCTAGGGAAAAAAAAAGAGAGAGAGAGAGAGAGAAACTAGTTTAATTGGCTTGACCCAGCATTTTCCAATCTAATCAAAAAACTCCCCAACACATAATCTTTCTTTATAATATTATAAATTCAATTTTAAAAACTCACACATTTTGAGAGTGGTGGCTTTATTTATCCCTCATCCTCTGTGAGGCATACAACCCTGACAAAGCTTAATATGTGCTTATAGATCAAAGGGGTTGAAAATATCTCAGAGCTTGAAACGGAATTTCGTGCTGTAGCATTTGCTGACTATGTGTCCTTGGAGCAAGCTTGTTGGTTTTTCTTTTAAATACTTTATTTATTTATTTGCAAGCAGAAAGAGGTAGAAAGAAGAAAGACAGAGCGAATAGGATGTGTCAAGGCCTCCAGCCACTGAAAACAAACTCCAGATGCATGTGCCACTTTGTGCATCTGGCTTTCCATGGGCACTGGGCAATTGGACCAGGGTTATTAGGTTTTGTATGCAAGCACCTTAACTGCTGAGCCAGCTCTCCAGCTCAACAAACAACAACCTTGTTTTTAAATGGAGCTAATACTAACTGCATCTCAAGCTCTGAAATAAAGATTCCACATCTTTTTTTTAATTTTTGGAGAGACAGACAGAGAGAGAGGGAGAGGGAGACAGATAGAGAATGGGTACGCCAGCAGTCTCTCAGCTGCTGTGAACAAAATCCAGATGCGTGCGCCCCCTTGTGGTCAAGTGCGGCATTGCACCCTTGCGTCACTTTGCATCTGGCTAAACATGGGACCTGAAGATTGGAACCGGCGTTCTTAGGCTTAGCAGGCAGGCGCCTTAACCTCTAAGCCATCTCTCCAGCCCCCACATCTCTTTTTGTTCTTGGTCATTAGCTCCTCATTACATCTCACTCTCTCTCTCCCTTCAGCTCCACTGATGAAAAAGCTGCTCAGAAAATCCATGCACACAACCTCCTTCACCAGGTACCTTCTCGTTCCTGGGACAAAACACCTGGCCAGAAGCAGCTTGTGGGAGAAGAGGGTTTATTTCAGCTGACAGTTCCAAGGGGACGTTTCATCATGGCAGGGAACAGGCCTGGGCAGGAAGCCTGGCTCACATCTTGTCACAGAAGCTGGAAGGAAGAAGTTTGAGTGACTGACTAATAAACCTCAAGGTTGGCCCTCAAGAACACACCTCCTCCAGCAAGGCTTCCAAAGGTGCCACCACTTTCCCAAATTGCCACCAGCTGGGGACCAAGGATTCAAAATACATGAGCTTATGGGGGACATTCCATTCGAACCACCACACCTCCTCTTATAACATCGGCAGAGAATTTCCTCCAGTCTCACCCCCAGCCACTGTAATAACTGAAAGCATCCTGCTTTGCCTAAGCGACCTGGAGCTGTTCTGCCCAACTACTTGTCCCCGGGAGTTTCTGTTCAAAGTAAGTTTTCTCTTACATTCTCTTGCTAAAGCTGTTATCAAAACCAAGTTCCAAGCCAGGTGTGGTGGCACACGCCTTTGATCCCAGCACTCGAGAGGCAGAGGTAGGAGGATCGCTGAGAGTTCCAGGCCACCCTGAGACTACATAGTGAATGCCAGGTCAGCCTGAGCCAGAGTGACACCCTCCTACCTCGAAAAAAAAAAAAATTCAGCCAGGCGTGGTGGCATTACTGTGAGTTCAAGGCCACCCTGAGACTACATAGTGAATTCCAGGTCAGCCTGGGCTAGAGCAAGACCCTATCTCAAAAAAAAAAAAAAAAAAAAAAAAAAAAAAATCCAGACTAAAGACTGGTTCTGATCTTAGCAGACTGTGCGGAGCCTGCCCTGAGCCCCAGTTCAGAATGGAGATGTCCCTCCAGAGGAACTTCCTTGGGCAAAGGGCCTGGCCTGTTCCAAACATGAGCCTTCTCCATGAACTTAAGTGCCAAGCGCAGGGATGCTGTGCCTGGCCCCTCTCCTCATTTGGACCATCTGTCCCAACTCAGAGCTCTCCATGGGACACTCACCCCTTGAGGCCTGTGTTCTGACCACCTGGAAATTAACACTCTTCTCTCTGTTCAGTGTTAATTCTTCCCAGGTGTTGTTTCCAAAAGACCTCTCTGGAAAACACACAAACAAAACTTCTGCCTTCAATCCATCAGCCGAGAGTCATTTCCAAACTCTGATGTTTAAAAGGGCTAGATATAAAGAAAACGAGAGAGAGAGAGAGAGAGAGAGAGAGAGAGAGTGTGTGTGTGTGTGTGTGTGTTCACAGAGAAAAGACATTTGTTTGGGGATATCCTGAAATGCAGAGCCCCAGCCTCATTCTGCCAACACTGAAGTACACTAGCTGGGCACTGTGTAGATTAAATGAAATTGAAAACCACCCCTGAGAGCCCAGCTCAGCTCTCAACCCATGAACACATGGCCTTAGGCCAGACAATTTGGAGACTATAATGTCGACTCGTTGATGTTCCCCTGTTGATAAGGACTGTTGCCATGAGTCAGGTGAGCCTATGGAAAGACTCAGAACAGCAGGCGCTGCTGTGAGCCAAGCACAGGACTGAGAAGGGCAGACGAACAGGCCTGTAAACAGAGCAACGAGAGAGGCTCTTCAGAAACAAGGATGGCTGTGTGCTGTGGCTGCAGAGAAGGAGCCATCACCCTGAGTCCACACACCCAGCAGGAAAGAAATGCACCATGGGAGACCCAGGTCCTTTTTCTTTTAACGCTTCATAACACTCAGAGGAACACATTAACCGCTTATGTGAAAACTGAGTGAACTAAAGACAGGCACCTGCCCAAGTTCATTCCACTGACGGTTAAGGGCCAATACCCACCCTGCTTGACTCCACACTCTGCATCTCTACCACGCAAGCATGCACACGAAGCCCAGCTTTTATTACATGGGTTCTGGGGATCAAACTCGGGGCCCTCGTGCTTGTGAGTCGTGCACTTGAACAACTGAGCTATCTCCTCGGCCCTGTGAGAGCCTTTCTGTAGGGAAGGGCTCTTCTCAAAGGCCACACATTCCATTTCTCTTCAATATCTCACTTAAAGTTCCTTTAATCTAAAAGCAGATTCCAAATACGGGTCTTTGGAAGCTGGGAAAAGGGCTTCTTGGCTGAGACATTTTTGGTGGAGTTGACGTAAATGTATGAGGAAGAAAGAATGTCTAGGGCCCAGAAAGATGGCTTAGAGAGCAAGAGAGTTTGCCATGCAAGCACAAGGGCCTGAGAGGGCCTGATTCACCCTGAGTTTGATTCTCAACACACATGCCAGTAACCCAAGTCCTGTGGGGGCAGAAACCAGAGAATCACTGAGACTACATAGTGAATTCCAGGTCAGCCTGAGCCAGAGGGACACCCTACCTTGAACCCCCCCCAAAATAAATAAATAAATAAATAAATAAATAAATAAATAAATAAATAAATAAATAAAAACAGCAGTTATAGATTTAAAAAGACACTCCATCTCAAGACAATACAAGAATAAGTAACAGCAGACACCAACTCTCTCCTCAGTCCTCCACCCACACACATGCACGGGGCACATGCATCTGCACAGTCATGCATACACACACACACACACACACACACACACACACACACACACACACACACCACATACTAAACATGCACTTGCAAAAAGAAAGACTGTAGTAAGCACTCATCTGAACAATGGAGAGGAAGCCAGCAAGTCAGGATCCAGATCACAGTAAGGATAAATCTGAGGCTGTGGGGGAGAGGTACACCTGGTTTTTGAGGCTAGGGGTCCTCGGGCATGGAACAGACGCCTTCCATATACAGTCCTGACTGGTCTTCAGATGGCGTCTGTTCTCAGCTCAGGCATCAAATGATACAAACATGGGTACCAGCGGCAGAGCTTGTGCAGTGTGCGGTCTTCCCTAGGGAATCAAATGAAGGGTTTCTGGCAAGAATTTATGCCAACGGATACCTGTGGTGAAGTGAGAGTTTAAAATAGCCCAAGGGGCAGGAAAGCCACATGTGTTGAAATTTGTCTTTGAATTTTGTTAGGACCACTACAAAATGCAATGTTTTGCAAGACCCAGAAAGTTATGGAATATTTTTAATTCCAGAACAGTTCAGTCAGTATTAAAATGTCAATTAAGGGCTGGAGAGATGGATTACAGCTAAAGTGTTTGCCTGCAAAGCCTAACGATCTGAGTTTGATTCCCCAGTACCCACACAAAGCCAGATGCACAATGGCGCATGCATCTGGAGTTCGTTTGCAGCCACTGGAGGCTCTGGCGTGCCCATTTTCTCTGTCTCTCTTCTCTCTAACTCTCTCTGCTTGGATATAAATAAGTAAAAATATTTTTTAAAACGAATAAAATGTCAATTAAGTCTGCAAATGATATGCCAGTCTTCTAAGTTCAATGATATAATTTCAGGATTAATTCTGACAGACTGGCAAATCCAGCATACATTGACTTCATTTCTTCATTTAAGAGTTGTAAAACATTTCTTTAAATTGACTTTAGCTGTATTTACCTGCCCCTAACTTGTTTGGTAATGAAATACTCTTGGGGCTGGGGATTCTGGTATGCCTTTAGATAGTTCTTGATTTTTCCCAATTTCTTCTCTCAGATCTCAAACTGGTGGATGAAGTGCATATTTTCTAATAGTGTTGCAAAGGAAGCAACTGGAATCCCATCATTTTTGCTATTGTAGCAACACACACACCAAAAAGAAAAAGCCTGTTCCCTGGATGAGTTAGCACAGGCCTTGCCCAGGCGTGTCTGCTCATGGCTTAAATTGTTCAGTCACAGAAAATCATTTGGCAGTCACTGGGAAAGTCAAATATGGACCAGACACCCTCCTACAGCCAGGTGAGTCTTATTTATTGGTGCTTAGAACTAATGTGGAAGTAGCCAGAAAGCAATAGAAGCTCTTATCTCTGTCAGAGTTCAGAGCAGGGCAGGGCACCACAACAAATTACAAGCAAGATAGAAAGAACAAGGCCACTGGCCTCATTGCGTGCTCTTTTATTTATTCTTGACAAATGTGATTGATGAATCCCAACTCCTTTGTCCCATTACAGAATGGAGCTATTGGTTTCATGTCCTGACCACCATAATTTTGTCTTAAGCCATGCTGTCTGATCTTGTGCATTTCCCGGTCACATTTGTACACCGTTTGTCAGCTCCGTAAATCATTAGAGATAAGCAAATCCCTCGCTTAACCTTTGGAAAGATAACACAACCAAGTGCTTTCTGAACATCCTCCTGGGAGGATCGCTTTGGGTAGATAAATGCGGCCTGTCGTGATGGTGCACCCCAACACAATAGCATGATTTATGGAGAGGAGTGGGGCGGCTTGCTTACTATGGCTCACCCAAAGACTTTCCAAAGGCCTATTTTGTTTTGAAGAACTGTGGTGAGCTGTACGAAGAAGACATAGTGAAGATTTTTTGACAAAAACCCATGTTCAAATTTTCTAAATTTTATTTTTATTTATTTATTTGAGAGCGACAGACAGAGAGAGAGAGAATGGGTGCTCCAGGGCCTCAGCTACTGCAAACGAACTCCAGGTGCATGCACCACCTTGTGCATATGGCTTACATGAAAACTGAGGAATCGAGCCTCGAACCGGGGTCCTGAAGCTTCACAAGCAAGCGCTTAACCACTAAGCCATCTCTCCAGCCCCGTGTTCAGATTTTCTATGGATGCTTCTACACACCACAACTGGGCATAGTGGCACACACTCGTAATCCCAGCACTGGGAGGTAGAGACTGGTAGAACCCTGGGGCTCATAGGCTTGTCGTTCTAGCCTAATAGGTGAGCTGGTGGCCAGTGAGAGACGCAGCCTCAGAAAAGGTGAGGAACAACACCCACGATTGTGCTCTGGCCTCCACATACACACACGTGCACATGTGCTTTCACACACATGAGCTAATACATACATGGACACACAAACAATAGCCATTCCTATAAAATGATAGCAGATGATTTGGCATTATTTCTGTTCTGCACCAATGCTGAGAAGAACAATCAACAGAGACACCAGCCAGGGCTTCCCCTACAATGGGTGAGGATGGCTTTCTTGTATAGTTGAGTTCTAGTTTAAAAACCATCTAGTTTTTTGTTGTTTTTTTAATTATTTTTTTATTGACAACTTCTATACTTACAGACAATAAACCATGATATTTCCCTCCCCTCCCCCCATTCCCCTTCACAACTCCACTCTCCATCATATCTTCCCTCTCTCCATTAGTCTCTCTTTTAATTTGCTGTCATCATCTTTTCCTCCTATTATGAGGATCTTATGAAGGTATTGCTAGGCACTGCGAGGTCATGGATATTGAGGCCAATTTCTGTCTGGACAATTGCATTGTAAGGAGGGGTACCCTTCCTTTGGTTCTTACATTCTTTCCACCCCCCTCCCTTCCGCAATGGACCCTGAGTCTTGGAGGGTGTGATAGAGATGTCTCAGTGCTGGACACTCCTCTGTCCCTTCTTCTCAGCACTATGTTACCTTTTGGGTCATCCCAGTGGTCACCGCTATCTGAAAAGAGAAGCTTCTCTCACCAAAAGTGAGAGTAGCATTAATATGTGAATATGAACATTAAGTGTAGGACTTTCAGGGCAGTTTGGTTAGTTGTTTTTTTTTATTGACAACTTTATTATATGAACATATGGCAAATTGGTCATGTTCTTGCAGGTTCCCTCTCCCCTGCCCTCACTCCCCTGAGAGCCCTCCTCGGTGGAGTTACTGGTATTCCCTGTGAGGCCATGAATGCACCAGCCAGTTTCTGTGGGGAGGGGGGATGACAATGCCTCCTAGCACACTTTTCCATCCTATGGCTCTCACATTCTTCCCCGCCCTCTCTTCTGCAGCATTCCCGAGCTTTGGAGGGTGTGTTCGAGGTCTCCATTAGCAGGAAACACTAGACTTTCCCTGAGTAGAGGATGAGCAGCTGGGAGATGACGGACTGGACAATAAAAGAGAAATGCAGAGGTTTAGATGTGAGCACACATCCCCCATTGCTCAGGGATTTTTTTAATTTTTGTTTATTTATTTATTTATTTGAGAGTGACAGACAGAGAGAGAAAGAGGCAGAGAGAGAGAGAGAGAGAATGGGCACTCCAGGGCCTCCAGGCACTGCAAACAAATTCCAGATGCATGCACCACCTTGTGCATCTGGCTTACGTGGTCCTGGGGAATTGAGCCTCGAACTGGGATCCTTAGGCTTCACAGGCAAGCGCTTAACCACTAAGCCACCTCTCCAGCCCGTGGCTCAGGGATTTTTGTAAAGAGCTCATTTGAGCTCTGGCTGTTCATGCTTGCTGTGGGCTTCTCTCTCCCCCCCATGGATGGTGAAATGAGCCAGCTTCTTCCACCATTGATAGTGTTTCCCCTGGAATACATAAACCCAAATTAAACCCTGTCCTCCTATAAGCTGCTTCTGGTCAGGCATTTGTCCCTGCAACAAGAAAGGAACTGGAGGGCTGGAGAGATGGCTTAGGGGTTAAGGCACCTGCTTCCTAAGCCTAAGAACACTGGTTCCAATCTCCAGCGTTTCCAGTGTCCAGGTCCCACATTTAGCCAGATGCAAAGTGACGCAAGGGCGCAATGCTGCACTTGACCACAAGGGGGCGCACACATCTGGATTTCGTTCGCACCAGCTGAGACACTGCTGGCGTGCCCATCTCTGTCTTCCTCTCTCTCTCTCCCTGTCTCTCTCTCTGTGTCTCTCTCCAAAAAAAATAATAAAAAATAAAAAGTTTAAAACAAAAAAAAGAAAGGAACTGGAAAAAAAAACATTACAGAAGTAAATATGAGGTTCCCTACCCCCCCCAAAAAAAAACTAAAACTAGATCTTCTATATGACTCGGCCACTCCTGGCTATCCACCTGGAACTCCAAGTCAACATATCACAGAAACACTTTCACATCAATGTTTATTGCAACACTAAGCTCAAAATATTCCCTTTTGACATTTAATGTGGCCCTACTGAGTGCAGTTCATTAATAGTTCGCACATCACATGATTCACCACATAGCTTGCACCAGAACCATGTTCCGCCCAAGGACAGAATCTCAGGTCAGGCCTTAGATGTGGCAATTTAGAGCTTGATTCATTTCTGTGGTCGTCTGTCTCCTCCAGGGGAAGTCACGCAGTTGGCTGACTGGGGTACTCCTCAGACCACATCTGTAACAGTGCCGGCTGACCACCTGATTGGTCTGTCTGTCCTTGTCATTCTGCACAAACTCACAGTAATCAGATGCAGCCCCTTTCAAACACCAAACATGTACTCAAGACTCTGAAGACTCAGTGTGTCTGGAGCCGAGCATTAAAATGCTTTATGCTTTCAAAACCATGCAGATGGCAAAAGAGCTGACAGACATTTGTGTCTCTCATTTTTAAACCCCACTGTTTCCAAACAAAATTAACTTTACATTCATTTATAAGGAGTACATTTCTGCATGGAGTTCCTTGTAAATCATGGTGGGTCGTTTTGCATTCGTTAGGAGAGGAGAAAACAGTTTCAAACAGACCAATCCAATTAGCATGAACATATTGTGCTTTCATCTGCAGACAAAAAACAAAAACAAAAACAAAAAAAAAGAGATGGGACCACAGGGATAAACACTGGTCTTCCAGCAGAGGCAAGAGTGGATTCTAAAGGCTCCTTGAAATTCCTCTTCTGACTGCTTAAAGCTAGACCCCCTGGAAAGCTCCTGCACTGCATGACGACCCAGCTGTGGAGTCAGTCCACAGTGGAGTATCAGTGAAACAAAACACAGATGTCAGGCTAGGGAGGTGGCTTAGTGGTTAAGGTATTTGCCTGCAAAGCCAAAGGGCCCAGGTTCAATTCCCCAGGACCCACGTAAGCCAGATGCACAAGGTGGTGGTGGTGCATGCACCTGGAGTTCGTTTGCAGTGGCTGGAGGTCCTGGTGCACCCATTTTCTCTTCTTCTCTCTCTCTCTGCTTCTCTCTCTCCACTCTTTCACAAATAAATAAAAATTAATTAACTAATTAATTAATTTTAAAAAACACACAGAAGTCTTCACTGGCTTGGGAATCGCTTCTAACACTGACTTCTGGGAAAAATAGAACATGTGTGTGTGTGCATGCGCTGTACGTGCATGTAACTGTGTGCGCTCTTACGTGTGTGGGTACATGTGTGTGTGCGCAGGTGTGTGTGGAAGCTGGAGGTCAATGTCAGATGTCTTCTGTTGCTCACCACCAGATTTTTTTCATACAAGACCTCACACTGAACCTAGCCCTCACTGGGTTCAGCTACATGAGCTAGCCCGCAAGCCCTAGGGGTCCTGTTGTCTCTGCCTTCTCAGTGCTGTGATTACAGGTGCACTCCAACACATCTGGCATTCACACAGGTGCTTCAGGTCCAAACCCACAGCATGCCATGTGCTGTAAGCATTTTGTCTATACCCACTATATATCATATACATATCCTCACATCATTACTCTAGGAGTTGTCCTGGTTTTGCATTTTTAATATTTTTTATATTTATTTATTTTTTTTGGAGAGAGACAGAGGGAAAGGAGAGGAAGACAGATAGAGATGGGCACGCCAGCAGTCTCTCAGCTGCTGTGAACGAAATCCAGATGTGTGCGCCCCCTTGTGGTCAAGTGCAGCATTGCGCCCTTGCGTCACTTTGCATCTGGCTAAACGTGGGACCTGGAGATTAGAACCGCTGGAGATTGGAACCAGCGTTCTTTAGGCTTAGGAGGCAGGTGCCTTAACCACTAAGCCATCTCTCCAGCCCCATTTATTTATTTATTTATTTATTTATTTATTTATTTATTTGAGACAGAGAGAGGGAGAGAGAGAGAGATTGAAAGTGACAATGGGCACACCAGGACCTCTAGCCACTGCAACCCAACTCCAAACGCATGCACCCCCATGTGCATCTGACTTACGTGGGACCTGGAGAATCGAACCTGAGTCCTTAGGCTTCACAGGCATGTGCCTTAACCGCTAAGCCATCTCTCCAGCCCCTGGTGTTGCATTTTTGAAAGTGGAGGACTGTGGCATTCTTATCCAGCTAGCGAGTAATAAAAGTGGCCATGTCCTGCTTCTCCCCGTTAGTCTGAGGCTGAGTCCAAAGAGCCCCATCTTTTTTCATTCCCTTTTCCTGACTTTGGCCCCATTGCCTGGGTCCTCACCTGTCCAAGACCCTGACTTAAACCAGTCAGATGCTCAGACCACTCAGACCATGCTGGGGCCAACACCTGCCCAGCACCCAGGGCTGTCAACCTGGGCCTGGATCAAACCTGACCACGTTTCTTTGTGAAACCTGTTACTTTTCACCTCTTTTCCTGCCAAAGAAATACCAGGAAACTTGGTGAGAAAATTATGTATTTCTAGGATCCTTGGCCCTGGTGCTGATGTAAATGGAAAACATCTCCCGTTGGTCTCGTGTGTTTGAGGACTTAATCCCCAGTTGGTGGCACTGTCTGTGATCGTTGCAGAGCCTTTGGGAGGCAGAGTGTTGCGTGAGGAAGTATGTCACTGGGAGATGGAGAACAGGTAGTCATTGCGTTGTTTTGCTCCAGCCTAACTTGCACAGCCCAGCTCACTTTCTCAACTCCTCCTGCTGATGTGGGGATGTGATGCCCGGATGTCTGTTCCTCCCATGCTTTCTCCCACCACGATGAAATTCTGTTTGAAACTATAAGCCAGAAATAAGCCCTTTCTTTCCCTAAACAGCTTCTGGTTAGTTTGTTTGACCAAGAAACAAGAAAGAAACCGCTCCAGACCTCAGCAGTGCTCCTTGAGCCGGGCCGGTGTTTCTTGGGGTGTGGTTCTCGTGATGAAGCACAGCGACTGGTCAGAGTCATCTCACGCTGAAAGCTCCCAAGTGCCTCTGAGACTTGCCAAAGCTGATGAAGGGCTTCCTGAATTCCTTAAGTATTTCATCCTAAAAAACAGCTTGTGGGCTGGAGAGATGGCTTAGCGGTTAAGGCATTTGCCTGCAAAGCCAAAGGACCTCAGTTCGATTCCCTAGGACTCATGTAAGCTAGATGCACAAGGGGGCGCATGCATCTGGAGTTGGTTTACAGTGGCTGCAGGCTCTTGTGCTCCCATTCTCTCTCTCCTTCTTTCATGCTCTCAAATAAATAAATAAACAGCTTGTCACTAAACATCATCATCTCTGTGGGGCATCCCGAATGTGCCTGCTTTTCTGACATGCTTCACAACACTCACACACATTTCCCAGGACTATCGATAGCAGTTACTTTCCCATTACTGGAACAAAACACCCAGGCGAGAAGCAGCCTGTGGAAGGAAAGGGTTTATTTCAGCCTACGTTTTCAAGAGGACGGTTCCTCACAGTGGGGAAAGCATGGCGGGGACACATAAGCACAACATCACATCTTGTCAAATCAGGAGGGAGGAGGGAACTGTAAGATCCCCAAGGCCCGCCCCAGTGACACACCTCCTCCAGCAAGGCTCCACCTCCCAACGGCTCCATCCAGCTGGGGACGGACATTAGGAGGCTTCACCACAAATCCATGAGGCTATGGGGAACACATTACATCAGAGCCACCACACCATCGTAAGAGAAAAGAATAAAGAGGAGTGGATAACACAGTGTGCTACAAGGGGGCCCAGCCCTTTCCTTCCTTGCCACCGTCAAGCCACCCAGCAACCTACCGGATGGTTCTGTTCCCACCTGCCTTGTCAGCTAAAGACCATAAGACTAGAAAAGTGTGTGTGTGTGTGTGTGTGTGTGTGTGTGTGTGTGTGTGTGTGTGTGCAGTACGTGTGTGTGTGTGCAGTACGTGTGACTTGATGTGATGTATATGTATATCTTATGCACGCGTGTGTGCAGATGTGTTTGCCCCACACACATGCATGCAGAGGCCAGAGGAGAGCATACAGTGTCTTCCTCAATTGCTCTTCCGGGTGTTTCTCCTCAAGACAAAGTCTCTCGCTGAACCCAAAGCTGCTGCTTTTCAGTCAGACTGGCTGACCACTGAGCGCCAGCAATATTCCCCCACCCTACCCCCAGAACAGGACCGGGGTTGTAAGTGTACATAGCTATGCCTGGCTTTTTGTTTTGTTTTGTTTTGTTTTGTTTTGTTTTGTTTTGTTTTGTTTTGTTTTGTTTTGCAAGGTAGGTAGGGTCTGGCTATAGCCCAGGCTGACCTGGAATTTGACCTGGAATTCACTATGTAGTCCCAGGCTGGCCTCGAACTCATGGCAATCCTCCTACCTCTGCCTCCTGAGGGCTGGGATTCAAGGTGAACCCCACCACGTCTGACTAATGCCTAGATTTTCACATGGGTGCTGAGGATTGAACTCAGGCCCTCGTGTCTGTATGGCAAGCTCTCTTACCTGCTGTGCCATGTCTCCAGTCCAAGGTCTTTGTCAAAGTCCATGAGACAAGACAGAGGTTAGTGTAGATTCATTCAAACTGCCTGATTCTCCCTGCATTTTGTCCCCAAGTCATCCCTCACATCCCTCTTCCTTCCCCACACCATACACTGCACTGTACTGTACTGTACTCACAATTGGTTTTACTCTATCTGATATATTACCTGGTTGCTTGACCATCACTCATACGCACACACAAGGAGTGGTCTATCAGTAGATGGTAAATGAGTGAATGTTGCATAAACTTGGGCTGGAGAGATGGCTCATGGCTAGGGCACTTGCTTGCAAAGCCTAACAACCTGGGTTTGATTCCCCAGTACCCATGTAAAGCCAGATGCACAAAGTGGTTAAGTGGCTCAAGCATCTAGAGGTTGTTTGTACTAACTAGAGGCCCTGGCATGGCCATCCTCCTCCCCCTCCTTGTAAATAAATAAATACACTTTTTTAAAGATTACAAAAATATGAAACTCGGGGCTGGAGAGATGGCTTAGCAGTTAAGGCTTTTGCCTGCAAAGCTAAAGGACCTCATTTCGACTCTCCAGGACCCACATAAGCCAGATAAACAAGGTGGCACTTGTGTCTGGAGTTCATTTTTAGTGGCTGGAGGCCCTGGCGCACCCATGCTCACTCGCTCTCCTCTCTCTCTCTCTCTCTCTCTCTGCCTCTTTTCCACTCTCTCAAATAAATAAATACATTTTTTTAAATATAAATCTCAGTTATACATGTATAACTTTTAAGAAACAAACCTGAAAAAAATATTTATTTAAAGTTGAATTTTGATCTTATAAAAAATATTTATTTAAAGTTGAATTTTGATCTTATTTTATCAAAGAGTCAACAAGTTATGCCATAGGGGTCAATTCTGATTCAAAGGTCATTCTTAGGCCAAGAAAAGAAAGGATGGTTTTTAAATTTTGAGAGTTAATGGAGGGAGGACTGAAGGATGAAGGTAGGGAAGGAGGGGTAGAGAGAGGGAGGGTGAAAGGAAGAAGGGTACATCACAGAGACCCCAGACCTTATGAGGCCTGCAAAGCAAGTGCAGGATATATTTACTTTCTAGCATTTGTATAAATTTGTACCAGGCCCTGCTATAGATAATAAAAAGTTATGCTAGGGCTAGAGAGATGGCTTAGCGGTTAAGGCGCCTGCCTGCTAAGCCTAAGAACGTCAGTTCCAATCTCCAGGTCCCACGTTTAGCCAGATGCAAAGTGACACAAGGGCGCAATGCCGCACTTGCCCACAAGGGGGCGCACTCATCTGGATTTCATTCACAGCAGCTGAGAAGCTGCTAGCATTCCCATTCTCTATCTGTCTTCCGTTGTCTTTCTCTCCTCTCTCTCTCCTCTCTCTGTGTCTCTCTCAAACAAACAAACAAACAAAAAAGTTATGCTAGACCACGAATTCCCAATAGAGGTGATACCCTAATAAAATTGATTTTTTTTCAGGAGGACAAAAATATTCAAGGGTCTAGAATGATGACCAAGTGGATAAAGTGTTTGTTGTACGTGCATGAGGACTGGAACCTGTGCCCACATCAATACCAGGTGCGCATGGAGATCACTGATAATCCAAGCACGGGGGAGGTGGAAAGAGGAGATTGCCTGGGCAAGCTGGCTAGCCAGACTAGCCAAATCAGTGAGCTCTGGGCTTAAGAGAGAGAAAGAGAGAGGGGGGAGAAGAGACCCTGAATCAGTACATTAAAAGGAGAGCAATCCAGGAAGACACTGAAGTCAGTATCTGGCTTCCACATGCACATACACACACACACACACACACACACACACACACACACACATAAAAAAATAGAGCTGGGCATGGTGGCTCACATCTTTAATCCTAGCACTCAGGAGGCAGAGGTAGGAGGATGGCCATGAGTTTAAGACCACCTTAAGGCTACATGATGAATTCCAGGTTAGCCTGGACTAGAGTGAGACCCTGCCTCAAAAAAGACAAAAAACAGAGCCGGGCGTGGTGGCGCACGCCTTTAATCCCAGCACTTGGGGAGGCAGAGGTAGGAGGATCGCTGTGAGTTCAAGGTCACCCTGTGACTACATAGTGAATTCCAGGTCAGCCTGGGCTAAAGTGAGACCTTACCTCAAAAAACTAAATAAATAAAATAAATAAAAAATAAACTAAATAAATAAATAAACAAAAATAAATTGAATCATGTCATTAGTAAGGTAGATATATACATATAGTACATGTATATACACATACATATAGTAGTATAATTGTGATTTTGAAATTTTATGATGGAGATGGCAATTAGAAAAAAATGTCTGGGGCTGGAGAGATGGCTTAGCAGTTAAGGTACTTGTGTATGAAGCCTAAGGACCCCGGTTTGATTCCCCAGGACCCATGTAAGTCAGATGCACAAGGTGGCACATGTCTGGAGTTCATTTGCAGTGGCTGGTGGTCCTGGTGTGCCTATTCTCTCTGTCTACCTCTATCTCTCTCCCCCCTCTCTCCCCTCTTTTCTCTCTCTCTCTCTATCCATCTCTATCTCTATCCCTCAAATATAAATAAATAAATAAAATTTTAAAGAAAGAAAGAAATGGTTGAAGAACAAAGAAATATCTGGATGGCTCGTTAATGGGGTGACAATAAACCACTGTGCTGAACAGTAGCAGGGTGGATGGGGGAAATGAATTCACAAACGGTGTGTACAATGCTTTCAAGGCACCTTGAGGCTTTGTTCTAGGACCAAACACACCCAGTGACCCACTACTTCTCAGAGCTTGTGCCATGGCTACCACTGCCCTGTCAGCATAGCCCAGGGTGTCTCTCATACCAGTCCCTTCTGCTATTAAGCATAAGTCCAAGAGGCTTCATTTGTATGCATGTGAATATATATGCTCATGTGATGTGTTTGGGGGGTGTATATATGTTTGTATATATGTGGGTGGGTGGGTGGTGTTGTATATGTGTTTGGGGGGTTGTATATGTGTGTGTGGTGTTGTGTTGTATATATGTGGTGTGTGTGTGTGGTGTTGTATATATGTGGTATGTGTGTGTGGTGTTGTATATATGTGGTGTGTGTGTGCTGTTTATATATGTGGGGTGTGTGGGGGCATTGTATATGTGTGTATTTGTGTGTGTGTGGTATTGTATATGTGTGTGTAGTGTTGTGTTGTATATATGTGGTATGTGTGTGGTGTCATATATATGTGGTATGTGTGTTTTTGTGTGTGTGGGTGTTGTATATATGTGGTGTGTGTGTGTGTATGTGTGTGTGTTTATATATGTGTGGTGTGGGTGTGTATTGTATATATGTGGGGTGTGGGATTGTATATATGTGGTGTGTGTGTAGTGTCATATATATGTGGTATGTGTGTGTGTGGTGTTGTATATATGTGGTGTGTGTGTGTGTGTGTGTGTGTGTGGGGGTGTATTGTATATATGTGTGTGGGTGGGTGGGATATGTGTATGTATGTGGTGTGTGTGTGTGTGTTGGTGTTGTATATATGTGTGGGGGTGGGATTGTGTGTGTGTGTGTGTGTGTGTGGTGTTGTATATATGTGGGGTGTGTGTGTGGTGTATGTGTGTGTGGCGTTGTTTACATGTGTGTATGGATGCAGGCAGCTACTGCATGCATGGGGGTCTGAGGACCACTGTGGGGTGTTTGTTCTCCCCCCACTCATCTTGAGACAGGGTCCTCCTTACTGTTTTTTCCATGGTATATACACTAGTCTAGTTGACCTGTGAGCTTCCATTATCTTCTGCCTCCGCCTCCCTTTGTAGTAGGCATGTTAGGATCACAGACACATGGGCCACCTTGCATCTGAGGTGCCACTGGCACTGGAGAATCAAACGGTTGGCAAGCTTGCACGCCAGCCCCTCTAACCGCTGAGTCATCTCTCCCACATGGACAGAAATTTCATTTTTGAATGAATTAGTCTCCTTGTTCATCTTCAGCCCTGGAGATGCTCTTGTCCATAGTCCGTGGCCCAATGTGATCAAGTGCCTTGCTAGAGAAGTGGCGAGCAGCCAGAGAGAGTCCTCCATGTCCAAAAAAAAAAAAAAAAAGAAAAGAAAAAAATCTTTGGGAATTTATCATTTTGAGCCAGGTGCAGTGGCACACACCTTTAATCCCAGCACTCGGGAGGCAGAGGTAGGAGGATCGTTGTGAGTCCGAGGCCACCTGAGACTACATAGTGAATTCCAGGTCAGTCTGAGCTAGAGTGAGACCCTACCTTGAAAAATGGAAGAAAAAAAATATATCTTTCCATGTCCATATGTAGCAAAAGAGTTCAGAGTCAGTCTTGCTCTCTTTCAACCAATCAGCACCCCTGCCACAAACACACTCTTGCCGAACTTTGCCTCCAAAGTCTAGATTCGTATCCACCCACCTTCTTGACATCTGTACTCTAGTAGCCAAAGGACGTCTCAAATTTCAGGAAAGTCCTTATTTTCACTTTTTCTTCAAACCAACTACTCCTAGCCCAGACGTATCAGCTAGTCTCTACTCACCAAAGCTCTCTAAGTATCTCCAACACGGAGACTTTAATACCAGGAATTTTTTAAACATCTTTATATGTTTATGAGAAAGAGAGAGAAAACTGGGCATGCCAGAACCCTCTTGCCTCTGCATGCATGTCTGGAGTTTGTTTGCAGTGACTGGAGGACCTGGCTCACCCATTCTTTCCCTCTCTCTCTCTCTCAAATCAATAAAAATTTAAAAAGAGAATAAAGGGCTTATAGGGCAGGGAAGATGACTCAGTGGATAAACCACTCAAGCTGGAGTGCGAATTCCCAGGCCCCATGTAAAAAGCCCAGAGCAATGGCAAGCTTCTGTGATCCTGACAAGCTGACCCCAACTATGCGACGGGAGGCAGAAACAGGAGAATTTCCCAGAAGCTCATGGCAAGCACAGCGAGTATGGCAGAGCTAGAATCCAGACCAGGAAATGATGCCTCTAATGCCTTGAACAGTAAAGGACCAACCTGAACGTTATCTTCTGATAATGTACACACCTGCACAGCAGTAAACATGCAAAAATACGCATTGATCAACTAAAGAACAAGGGGGGGCTGGCTCAGCAGTTAAGGCACTTGCCTGCAAAGCCTAAGGACGTGGGTTCAATTCCCCGGTACCCACATAAAGCCAGATGCGCAAGGTAGGGCATACGTCTGGAGTTTGTTTACAGTGGCAAGAGGCCCTGGTGTACCCATTCTCTTTCCCTATGTGCCTCTCTCTCCCCTGTCTCTCAAATAAATAAATAAAAATATTCTTTTAAGAACAATGAATGGTTTATGATATAAAGCATAGCACAGGAGGTATAGGGGCCCATGAGGAGAAGGGGGAACATCTTTCCGATGGCACAACCTGCATGGAGTTAACACTGCTACACTGGGAAAACGTCTGTTACACTACCCTTTTAATTACTGCTCATTCATAGTCTAACACACAGTCATGTCAAAAACTTCTTTCCACCAGGCTAAAGAGATGGCTTAGCGGCTAAGGCGCCTATCTACAAAGTCTAAGAATGCCCATTTGCATCTGCGGGTCCCAGGCTTAGCCAGACACAAAAAGTGATGCAAGCACGCAATGTCGCACATGCGCACAAGGGGGTGCATGTGTCTGGAGTTTGTTCACAGCAGCTGAGAGGCCACTGGTGTGCCCATTCTCTCTCTGTCTTTCTCTCTCTCTCTCAAATTTAAAAAAGAAAAAAACCTTCTTTCCACCCTGTCCAAATAACTCTTACTTTTTATTCTTTTCTATCATCATTGGCTTTCTTCCCACATCCACAGAGTGGATTTTAAGTTTTTGATACCAAATATGCCATGTTCCACTCAAAAACCTTGTCTGGGTTCATTCTTCTTTATAATGAAAGTCAAAATGATTCACCTCATCCCTCCTGCTAAAAGAAAAAAAAAAAAAAAGTCTAGAAAAAGTTAGACAAAACATTTTGTAAAGAAAAGAGAGATTACCAAACAACAGAAACAGGAGACACTCTCTCAAGGAAAAGAACCATCATAGCTTGGCATGAAACTGTTCCTCAGAGGATGGAAGGGAGCAACAGAGAACATACAGACAAAGAGACCTTGGCTCACATGCAAACAAGCCACCAGAACCAATGGCCAGAAGACACAAAACACAGCAAGTTCTCAGAGTTCACTTACTTTAATTACCAAACACAAACCTATATAGCTTGCTGATTCCAACGTCAAAAAGACAACTTTAAAATTTGTCAAATAACTAAATAGAAACGTCTGTTTTAAGGTCCTTTCGCTTGTGTGTGTGTGTGTGTGTGTGTGTGTACAAAGCCAATGCCACTGGAAATTTAACAGATTTGCACCACATTTTTCAAATAAACTAGAATAGAAACGAAGACATTTTAAGGTCCACTTTTGCTGTGATGGTTGTTTGTGTGTGATTTGTTTGAATGTAAGTGTGTGAGGCTGCCTCTAGGAAGGATTAACTAAAGGAAGAATCCTTCCCCCAGAGCCCCTTCCCAGAGTGGGTGGCCCAGTGCCCCCTTGGAGGAGGGGCTGGTTGAAAGCTCTGGGAAGAAAGGCTCTCTCTCTCCCACCTGGCTGCCGGTGCTGCAGCCATGACTTGCTGCTTGGTGTTTTTGCTTGGTACCTGCTGCTTGGTTTGCTGCTCTCCAGTGTGGACTGAAGACCAGGTGGACTGAAGAGCAGTGTCTCTCCAGGAAGCCTCCAGACCTTCAGTGCGGGATTGGGACTGCTGAGGCCTCCAGCCTCGTGCACTGAGCAGCTACCAGGTTTCTTGACTCTCGGACCTGCAACCTGCTATTGCTGGACTGTGTAAGCTAATCCAATAAATCCCTTTTTAATACGATTCATTCTGTCCATTCTGTTCCTCTAGAGAACCCTGACTAATACAGTGGCGGAAGCATCTGGAGTTCAATTGCAGTGGCTGAGGCCCTGGCATCTCTCTCTCTCTCTCCTCTCTCTCTCTCTCTCTCTAAAATAAATAAATAAATATTAAAAAGAAAAGAAGTGTGTTTTTTTAAAGAATTCCAATGTGAAGATGAAAATTGTTTATTTTGACATTCACAATAAACATCTAGGAGCCTAATTACATGCAAGTGACTTTTTCATGCATGTCTTAAAAAAAAACCCATGCCACCTCCCTCTTTGCGGAAGCATAGTCTCATTTATCCCAGGTAAGATTTGAACTCACTGTGTAGCAGAGGATGATCATAATCTTCTGACCTTCCTGCCTCCATTTCCCAAGTGCTGGGATTTAAGGCATACTCCACCATGCCTGATTTTATGCAGTGCTAGGGAGACTCAAACCCTGGGCTTCATGCATACTAGGCAAGCACTTTACCTACTGAGCTATATCTCAGGGCCCATTTTTTAGCTAAATGACTTTTTTTTTCAAGTATATTTAGGAGAAAAATACAATGCTATTTACAGAGCACTTGAATATTCATATTAAATAATCTGTACATATTTACGTTACATTCAAAAGGAGTTCAGAATCCTCACATTATTTTGTAGGGTCAGGTTTCTTTTTTTTTTTAATATTTCTAGCTTTGTTTTTATTGATGCTTTTATTGTCTTACTAAATATAAATTAAATAAATTGCAACTTATATTTTTATGAGAGAGAAAGAGAGAGAGAATATTGGTACACCAGGGCCTCCAGCCACTGCAATCAAACTCGCGTACCACATTGTGTGCATGTGTGACCTTGCAGGCTCACGTCACCTTGTACGTCTGGCTTACATGGGATCTGCAGAGCTGAACATGGGTCCTTGGGCTTCACAGGCAAGCGCCTTAATCTCTGGGCCATCTCTCCAGCCCGGAATTTACTTCTTTTCATGCAGTCAGTTTTGATATGTAAAAACTGACAGGTACAATGACCAGGCTTCAAAGGAATTTCCTAAAAAGCCTCCACCAGCCTCACGTCCCTGATTCTGACTCACCATTGTTGTCTAACCATGCTTCCCAGGCAATGAAAGGACCAAGCTGTGGCTTTTATGCAAAATAAGCCCGTATTTCTCTTCTGATTAAAAAGGTTAGGCACTGTCTCCCTCCCTGGGAGACCAAGTCATTGTAATGAGTTATGAAGCCCTGCAAATCCCTTCTCCTCCTTCTCAGGTGTATGACTCATTCACGATAAATCCGCCAAATGTTGCCTCGTTAATGTCTAGCTGAAACTTCAGTGAATGCTTAGCCAGTCCCTCGCTTTCCTTGACACAGTCACTTCCGGAGTAATCTCTTTTATTACTCTTTATGGGCGATCATCCGACTCCTCTCCCTTTGAACCTCGGAGCTCTTGGATTTCAACATAGGTTCTCCTTTGCTCTTCTCCTTACTGTCGGTCCCTGCTAGTCCTTGCTCCCAGCATGGACCAAGGGCCCAGTCCGAGGGGACCGTCTTTGGACAAAGCCAAAGACTATCACTGCCGTGGTGCCAAGCGGGTCGAGATACAAGCTTCTCCAGGTCTTTGGGTGGGGGATGCAAGTGTGTGTGTGTGAGGACAAGCTCAGGTGTTACCCTCAGAATACCATCCACATTGTTGAGGAGAAGGGAAGCTAGGTGAGGGTGTGTAGAGTATATTTGTGGTGTGGTGTGTGTGTGATGCATGGTGTAGGCTGTGTGCATGCAGGTCCATGTGCCCCATGCATGTGAGTGCAGAAGTTGGGGAAGAACGTCAATGTCCCACACACCCACTATTTCCTTTGAGATGGGGGTTTCTCCCTCACCCTGGAGCTGCTGTGCATCAGTGAGACCCAGCAATTCTCTGGTCTCCACCCCCATGTGGACATGTGTGACCGTACTCAACCTTTGTCACAGCTTCTTGGCAGTCTACGGCCCGAGAAGCCCTCGTGCTTAAGTGACAAGTGTTCCTAACCACATAGCCACATTGTTTTTTGAGACAGGGTATTCCAATGGCCTGGGACTCACCAAGCAGGCTAGACTGGGCTAGAGAACAAGCCCCAGGATTCACCTGTCTCCACCTCCCCAATCCCCAATGCTGAGGTTACATGTGTGCATCACCATGTCCAGCTTTTGGGTATTTTGTTTTGTTTTTGTTTTTGCTTTGTTTCTGTTTGTTTGTTTGTTTGTTTGGCTGGTTGGTTGGTTGGTTGGTTGGCTGGTTGGTTTTTCGAGGTAGGGTCTCACTCTAGCCCAGGCTGACCTGGAATTCACTCTGTAGTCTCAGGGTGGCCTTGAACTCACGGTGATCCTCCTACCTCTGCCTCCTGAGAGCTGGGATTAAAGGTGTGAGCCACCATGCCTGGCAGCTTTTTTCTTTTTTAAACATGGGTTCTAGGGATCCAATTCAGGCCCTCGTGTTTATGAGACAACTTCTTTACTAAGTGGGATAGCTCCCTAGCCCCCTTCCAGTTCTTTGCTGTAGGGTAAGAAAGCCTGATTTTAGACCAAGAATGGATAGAATCCATTCCTTCCCTAAATGCCAGCCTGCCACCTGGTGCCTCTACCAGGGGCACCTAAGCACCCCATCGAGGTCTTTAGTACCAAAAGGTGAATCCTCTTCTGGCCCTCAATGATTGACCCCTGATTTCCTACGTTCTTCAAGAGAGCCCTGTGTGCCTGGTCTAGGACTTGTTTCTGTTCATTCTGTCTGTGGATACAACCCAAATGACTCACTGGTCCTCACATGAGACTTGGCATGCACTTGTTCATCTCCAGAAACAGACCCTTTCCCTATAGCCACGCTTGATTACGATGGGACTGGCCACGTACTCGCTGGGACCAAGCTGAGCAGTGCATCCCCACCAGGAGCCAGGCTGTGGCCTGTGGGCTACAGCACTGCCACGCTGCTCCCAAGAGCCGGCCTCGCCTTCCCTCTCCTTCTACTCTCTGGTTCTTCACTCCCACTGTGCGGCAAAGCCAGGGCCCCACCCACTGGGGCAAAGATATTTCAATAAAAAAGAAATTGTACCCAACTTTAAGCTGTAAAGTAGGGTAACCTTAGCAGAAGGCCATGGACTCCTCAAAGCCCAGATGTAACAGCAAACTCTGTGCATGTGTGTGTGTGTGTGTGTGTGTGTGTGTACAGATGCATGTGTCCCTTATGCACATGTGGAAGCCAGGAGAGAGCATCGGGCTCTTTTATCACTTTTGTTTTGTTTTGTTTTGTTTTGTTTTGTTTTGTTTTGTTTTGTTTTGTTTTGTTTGAAGTAGAGTCTCACTCTAGCCCAGGCTGACCTGGAATTCACTCTGTAGTCTCAGGGTGGCCTCAAACTCATGGAGATCCTCCTACCTCTGCCTCCCGAGTGCTGGGATTAAAGGCATGCGCCACCACGTCTGGCTCTTTTATCACTGTTTTGCCTTACTTCCCTGAGACAAAGTCTCTCACTGAACCTGGAGCTGCTGGTTTTTGACTAGACTGGCTGACCAGGGAGCCCCAGCCCTCCTCCCGTCTGTGCTTCCATCAGCACTAGGATGACAGGTAAGTGCAACCAGGCCACGCTTTTCGTGTACATGCTAAGGACTGAACTGGGGTCCTCAGGCTGGAATATCCACAGGATATGTCCCCAGGTGTATGGCACAATACAGGCCTGGTCCTAGCCAGACCACATGGCAGAAGAAAACAGGAAGTGGCTTCTGTGAAAATGGCATTCTGCGCAGGCTTGGTGTGACAACAGTTACAGTCCCATGCTCGCGAGAAGCCTACTACGAGATGTCCTATCCAGAGACAGGCTGTCACTGGTCACCAAAAGGGGACCACCCCATACAAGGATTAGCCAGCCAAGCCCCTCAAAACCCACATGCACTTCCTGAATAAATGAGTTTGCAGAGGCTCGCTTCCGCTTTCACCCAACTCCCAGAGTCTGTGTCGTGACTCTGCACTGCTCACCCCAACTCGGCTGAGACCCTGCCGTCCCTCCTGAGCTGGCCTTGGGGGGGGACCGCAACACCCAGGTCCCTATAGCAAGCTTTTGGAAGTATCAGTTTTACTTAATAGGAGACACTGTAAACTTCATAAATATTAAAATTAAGTATGAATTATTATTATTGCTACATTATTTTTAAGTATGAAACCAAAGCTTCCAGGTGGAGTTTTAATTCAGGTGGAAGACATTAGCATGATTCCTGACTACTTCCTCTTACATCACCTCACTGTCACCTAAGGTCAGTCTCGACTCTCCAGATTCCCTGTAAGCCAGACACACAAAGGTGAGGCGAGCACAAGGTTGCACATGCCCACCAAGTGACACAAGCATCCAGAGTTCCATTGCAGAGGCTGAGGCCATGGTGTAACAATTCTCTCTCTCTCTCTCTCTCTCTCCCTAATAAAATAAATTTTAAGGAAAAATTGGACAAATATTCCTATTTTTATGAGAACCAAGATGAAGCAACGCGTATTAGACCAAATCCTATTGTGCTAGAAAGAAGAGTATCTAAGGATGCTGAGTCACGGTAAGGTTTGTGAAGAATCATCTTAAGGGCTCCAGGAAACATTTGTCACCAACATTTGGCTAGAGAGATGGCTTAGTGGTTAAGGTGCTTGCCTGCAAAGCCAAAGGACCCAGGTTCGACTCCCAAGGACCCACATAAGCCAGATGCATAAGGGGGTACATGGATCTGGAGTTCGTTTGCTGTGGTGGAAGCCCTGATGTGCCCATTCTTTCTCACTCTCTTTCTACCTACCTATTTCTGTATCTTCTCTCTCTCTCTCTCTCTCTCTCTCTAATAAATAAATAAATAAAAATATTTTTAAAATATATATATATCAGATATAAAAATGCATACATAACCCATACAACAAGGACACGCATCAGATAATTGCTGGGTGTTTTTGAAGTGCAACCTACACACTTACACCCTCAGTTTGATTAGTTCTGGGGGTCACCTCTCACCACAAAAACCTAGAGAACAAACAGCCCCACCCCACTGCTGTTCATGCCCAAGCCAATCTGCAAGATGTGGTGTTTTCCCTGGCTGAGCATCATGGTGCTGGGTGCGTCCCACTTGCTGACTCCTTAATCCTCATAACCTCTGTCCGAGTTAATACACTGTCATTCCCTTCCCAATACACACCAAAGGCCACCATAGGCATGGCTTTGTTGAACAGAATATATATATATATGTCATCCCAAACATAATGCAGATATATATGATTATGGATAATGACAGAAAGGTCTTTCTAAGGCGGTCATAAAGGAATTAAAAGGCTGTGAGGATTAACAGCCCCTGAACTAGAGGCCAGAGTGGCCAGAGTTCAGACAGAGGTTGCATTCTACTGTGAAAAATAATGGGAAAACCCAGAGTCTATAGAAATCTCACAGATGCTCTGTCTGCAGTCTTCTTAAGGCCAGATGACTGCTCTCAGTTTATCTGATAATAGGCAACTTGGGTAATTTTTCAAGGTCAGTATAAGCAGTGGGCTCAAAGTCGCAGCTCCGTTTCCCTGAATTGCAATACAAAATATAATTTCACCACATCTATTGACTCTTTGGAAAATAACAAATTTGTAATCAACAAAAATCAAAATGAGTGTCACCCCGCTTCCCCAAATCCCTGATAAAATGCCAAAGACCAGGGGTAATGTGAGTCATCAATGATTGTAAAGAATAGCAAATAAGTCAGATGTATGACTTGTGAAAACATTCAGGTTGATTAAAGACATCACCCTTGCCTCAACAAGCTTCAAGAATTACCCAGATGAATCTTCTTTTTTTCTCTCTCTCATTGCTTTTAAATTACAGTTTTTAAATCCACAGAAATACATCACAGCAAGCGTCTTGTAAATGTCAATGCCAAGCCGCCTGGCTCTTTCACTGCACTCCGTAATTATGGGTTAAATGGTTTCGTAAGCGCATTGGTTGTTGCACAATTGCCGTGAGGTTGTCTTTGAGCCCCCGCAATCTGTCACACTGTTAATGAGGTATCGACCTCCTCGTGTCCCAAGCGAAGAAAGTTGTTCTTTGAATGTCCTGCAGATTCTCCAAACTTCTCACAGATCTTCTGTCCAGAGACTTGACCGGACAAGGACCACATCTGTACAATGAGACATGCAAGCATGGATGGCACCTGGGGTCTTCCCTCACGTCACCAAGGGCCACCTGGAACGGATGAAGCCGTTTCCGCAAGCATTTTCAGTGAAATTCTCTCTAGTAAGGCAGAATGGTGAACTCATGGATTCAAGGGACCCGTAAACATGGCTACTAAGCTCTACCATAATGACAGTATCCTAAAAGTCTAATGTGATATCTCTAAATTTTGTATCTTACATTTTGCACCCTATTCTACAATATCTCCTGAACAACTAGTGGACTATGGTTTCCAGCCACACAAAAGAGAGTTTCCTAAAGGGAGATGGCTTCATTTAATACCAAGATTGAGGGAATTAATAAGAAAAACCATTACTTTCAGTTAAACAATATTCTAAAATGTCTCATTTCTTAATCAAATCAATCCATTCCTTTACACTCTGTCTGTTGCCTTCTCATTGCTGGGACAAAACACCCCCATCAAAAGCACACAGGAGGAAAGTTTATTTCAGCTTACAATTTCAGAGGGTAAGTTCCATGATGGCAGGGAAAGGTCAGGCCTGAACGGGAAGCCTGGGTCACATTTCCGCATCAAAGGGAAGGAAGCAATCTCTTCAACTGGGCTTGGAGCTGGGACAGATCACCTCAAAGCCTGTCCCCACCCAGTAACATACCTCCTGCAACAAGATCCTACCTCCCGGAGGCCCCACAACTTTCCCAAGTTGCCACTAGCTGGGGGCCAGATATTCAAAACACATTGCCTTTGCGTTATTTTTATATTTTTATTTTTATTTATTTGAGAGAGAGAGAGAGGCGGGATGGGGAGAGAATGGGTGCAACAGGGCCTCCAAGCCACTGCAAAGGAACTCCAGATACATGCGCCCCTCTGTGCATCTGGCTGACGTGGGTCCTGGGGAACCAAACCAAGATCCTTTGGCTTTGCAGGCAAGCACCTGAACTGCTAAGCCATCTCTCCAGCCTGCCTTTGTGTTATTATTGCTGGATCATAGGTCAAAGATATAGATAGAGTTTTACTTAACTCTCTTCCTTAACAATGAAACCTCACACTTGAGGAGACATTAGAACAGAGTCAGAAAGCAGATCAGATGCCTCGTGTGCAGAACAAAACTTGAAATTGGCACATTAGTATCTTCAAAATTTTTATACTGAAGAGTCATTCATTAGTGCACCATTCAAATTTAGCTTTCTATGGTGGTGATCTTCAAATATACCCTAAAAGAAATCTTACAAACAATACACCTAATCACACATTTCTTTATGAGCTTCAAACAAAGGCATACTGTGAATGTTGATCTTTTTACAATCAGACCTTATGTATAACTCATTTAACTATTTCCAATGGAAATTAAGTGCCATCATGACTTGATAATCTATCAACCATCAATTTTTTTTTAATTTTAAAAATCACATGAATAAGTTTTTCTTGCCTTTTTTAAAAATATTTTTATTTATTTATTTATTTGAGAGAGAGAGATACAGAAATAGGCAGGGAGAGAGAGAGAGAATGGGAGGGCCAGGGCTTCCAGACACTGCAAACAAACTCCAGATGCATGTGCCCTTTTGTGCATCTGGCTTATGTGGGTCCTGGAGAATAGAGCCTTGAACCGGGGTCCTTAGGCTTCACAGGCAAGCGTTTAACCGCTAAGCCATCTCTCCAGCCCTTTCTTGCCTTTTATATAAGCTTTTTATGAACTTCTGTTTTCATTCTATTTTCTCTGTAGACTTTTATATAAAGGTAATTTTAGATTTTAGGTATTATTTTTTAGATATTACTGTAATAAGGAGATAACTCAGTAGGTAAAGTGTTTGCCACCCAAGCATGAGGACCTGAATTCAATCCACAGCACCCATGTGAAAATGCTGAGTGTGGAGGCATGCGACTGTAACCCTAGGGCTGAGAAGCCAGAAACTGGCTGATCCCCAGACCTTGCTGGCTAGCTCGTGCACCTGAAGCAATAAGCTCTGGACTCATTGAGAGACCCTGTCACAAAAAAGTAAGGTGGACAAGAATATAGGAAGATGTTATATGTCAATCTCATCCCCCCCACACACACATGTGCACCCACATGCATATGAATAGGCATACATGCACACCAATCATATACATAAACATGTGCAAAAATTTAAGAAAGAGAGCCAGACGTGATGGCGCATGCCTTTAATCCCAGCACTCGGGAGGCAGAGGTTGGAGGATCGCCATGCGTTCAAGACCACCCTGAGAATACAGAGTGAATTCCAGGTCAGCCTGGGCTAGAGTGAGACCCACCTTGAAAACCAAAAAATAATAATAATAATAATAATAATAATAATAATAATAATTAAGAAAGAAATGACTCCAGCAGTCGGGTACATAAGCAGAATGTTGACTCTCTTTGTTTCATTTCTCACATCTCTAAAGTCACTAGATGTTTCGTTACCATGACGATGATACACAACCCCAGGATCTCAGTAGGCACAGTGATGGAAGTGGCTCCAGTCAGGTCGAGCAGGTCTGGATTTGTTGAAACCCCCTGTGGAAGCCTTGTTAAGTAACGGATGAACTAAAGAAGTCTCCTTCCTCCACTGGACTTTGTTCTCCTTGGGCCATCTGGTGTTACTGACTTGGTAAAGAGTTTTACATCTGTGTTGTTACTTTTTTTGCAGATCATCCCCAAAGAATTATTTGCTATTGGCTTTGTACCCAACACAGTCATGTTAAAAGGTGGTAGAAGGCCTGTGGAGAGAGATGGCTCATCACAGCACTGGAGAGATGTAGACCAGGAAACCCCGAGGCTCACTGGCTAACAAGTCTAGCTGAATCAGTGACCCTGTCTCGAAGAGTAAGGTGGAGAATGAACAAAGAAGATTCCAAGCTGGGCTTGGTGGTGCACGCCTTTGATCCCAGCACTCGGAAGGCAGAGGTAGGGAATTGCTGTGAGTTTGAGGCCAACCTGAGCCTCCATAGTGAATTCCAGCTCAGCCTGGGCTTGAAAAAAAACAACAAAAATAATAGTCCATACACATGGGCACACACATGCACCTGCACACTCATATACACACATACACACATATGAGCATGCATGCATATCACACATGCATACCAGGTATATGTGTGCATGAATAAAATCTATGTGCACCTGCACAATCACATACACACATGTGTACACACACATATGGACATACATGAGCATCACACATGTATACACATGATGTATTTGAAAAAAAAGAGGTAGTGGTGCCTTTAAAAATGCAAAACTTATTAGCCAGGCATAGTGGCACATGATTTTAATCCAGCACTCAGGAGGCAGAAGTAGGAGGACCATGGAATTAGAGGCCACCCTGAGACTACATAGTGAATTCCAAGGTCAGCCTGGGCTAGAGTGAGACCCTACCTTGAAATACAAAAAAACAAAAAACAAAAAAACAAAGAAAGAAAGAAAAAAGAAAAAACTAGCTGATTCCCAAGAAAATGGTTATTAGGAAAACAAACGAGGCTGACAGGTGAATTGCCCTGGTTTCTGGTCTCATGATCTCTCTGTATATATTGCCACCCCTGTGATCCAACCTTCAACGAGGTCTTACTACAGACCCAACAGATAAGACTGCCCAATGTGGTCTTTCAGTCTCCAAAACTGAGTTCAATAAACCTCTCTCTCTCTCTTTTTAATAAAGTAGCCAAGTTGGGTGTGGTGGCACACGCCTTTAATCCCAGCACTCGGGAGGCAGAGGTAGGAGGATCGCCGAGAGTTCGAGGCCACCCTGAGACTACGTAGTGAATTCTAGGTCAGCCTGAGCTAGAGTGAGACCCTACCTCGAAAAACCAAAAAAATAATAATAATAAAGTAGCCAGCTTCATGCATTTCAGCATCTTAATATACCAACAGAAAACAGACTAAAACAAGGACTTTACACACAACATAAATATAATTTGAAAAGGAAGAAAAAATAATTAGGTTTGAAACTTTTCACTTTTTCTGACAGAATAGGGAGAGTGGAAACTGTCAGACAGCATACCTGCCACAGAGCCATCAGTGTCCTGGACTGGGAAAGACTTGTGATTATCTTCAAGAGCCAAATGAAGACCAGAAATTCTGAAATTGCAAAGATTAGGAAAAAGAGCAAAGAGACCAGGATCCAAGTTACCTGTCTCAGAAAGGTTAGCACGTGGAATGAAAAAAAAAAAAAAGATTGTATTGATTTGTGCTTGTTCATTTGTTTGTTTAGATGGCTGGCTGGTTGGTTGAGTTTTTTTAGACAGAATCTCATTTACTCAGTAGCCTAGGCTGACCTAGAACACATTACGTATCCTAGGTTGTGTGTATCAAGCTGATGGCAGTCCTCCTGCTTGAGTTTCTTGAGTACTAGGATTACAGGTGTGACCCACTACACCGGGTAGTAAAAGAAGCACGTGATTAACATTGGAGGAAACTAACATCTGATCAACCTCTAGCAAATATTTCACTCACTTCCATCCTGTTTTTAGGGGGATGTGAAGGTAACCTTCCTTTCTTCTAAAGGAAATACTTCTGCTCACGTTACCACACTCTGTGCAGCTGATCTGGGTGCTCAGATCTTCTCTCCAAAGCCAAAGAAAGTAGCCGCCACCCTCAGCCATTGTCACCACAGTGACAGGCACTGGCAGAACACTAAGCTGACTCTTCAATAATGCATGCCCTTCTACAAGCCCTATGTATTAGGCAGCCGTTCTCTAAATGGGATCTCTCAGACTTACACAATGGGGGCTGGGTAGCCAACGTTGGCTGTCTGCACTGGAGAGTGTACAATCCAGTAGATGCTCAGGACAGGAAGCCGGAGCCTCAGCAGGTCCCAGTCCAGTGTGGAAGGCCTGGATGCTCCTGGGAGAGTCACCGGCACTGAGTCCACAGTGGAAGGTGAACGAAGCTGTAGTCTGATGTCAGCAGAGGACACCCACAGCACAGCAGACACATTACTCACTTCCAAAGAAGAAGTGGATGGAGGCATGTATACATTACACCTTTTCAGACCTCTTTATATCTGGGCCACTTGTTGGAAGAAGCCACCCAAAAATTGTGAGCTGGTCTTCCCCCATCACTTAATTTTCCCTAGAAATACCTGCTCAGACACAGCCGGAGATGCGTCTCCTACGTGGTTTTTACATCTAGTCAAGTTGATGGTCACCATGAAGACCAACCATCTATGAGTGGGCAGAACCTGTGAATATAATGAGAAATTCCTGCCATGGTTAGGTTTTTTTTGGCACCATTGACTTTAAGAATGGGAGATGGGGGCTGGAGAGATGGCTTAGCAGTTAAGGCTGCAAAGCCTAAAAACGCCCATTTTATTCTCCAGGTCCCACATTTAGCCAGACGCAAAAGTGACACAAGCACGCAATGTCGCACATGCGCACAAGGGGGCGCATGCATCTGGAGCTCGTTCACAGAGGCTGAGAGGCCCTGGCACACCCATTCTCTGTCTCTTCCTCTCTCACTCTCTGTTTCTCTCAAATAAAAAAAAAGAATGGGAGATGAAAAACAAAATTTAAAGGGGGGCCTGGAGAGATGGCTTAGTGGTTAAGGTGCTTGCCTACAAAGCCAAAGGACACAGGCTCAATCCTCAGGATTCACATAAGCCAGATGCACAAGGTGGAGTTCATTTGCAGCAGCTGGAAGCCCTGATGCTCCCATTCTTTCTCTTTCTTTCTCTCTCTCTCTCTCAACCTCTCTCTTTCTCACTCAAAATAAATATGGGCTGGAGAGATGGCTTAGCGGTTAAGCACTTGCCTGTGAAGCCTAAGGACCCCAGTTCAAGGCTCGATTCTCCAGGACCCACGTAAGCCAGATGGACAAGGGGGCGCACTCATCTGGAGTTCGTTTGTAATGGCTGTAGGCCCTGACGTGCCCATTCTCTCTCTCTCTCTCTCTCTCTGCCTGTCTATTTCTGTATCTCTCTCTCTCTCAAATAAATAAATAAAAATATTTTTTAAAAAGAGTTTTTAAATAAATAAATAAATATTTAGTGGGAGATGGTTCAGATGAGCTTAGCTTTATCAGAGCATTTTATCCAGCTGATGGGAGGAGAAGTCATGAATACAGACAATAAAAAGACTCCATGGTTCATTTGCAGCAGCTGGAAAGCCCTGACATGCCCATTCTCTCTCTAACTGCCTCTCTCTCTCTCTCTCTCTCTCTCCTTCTCTCTCAAAATAAATAATTTTTTATGGGAGATGGTTCAGACAGGCCTAGCTTTATCAAGCATGTTATCCAGTTGATGGGAAAAGTCATAGATGCAGACACTAGAAAGATCCCATGGGGTCCAATGACTTTGAAAATTAAAAAGAAAAAGATCTTATGAGAAGACTTGAGCAGCTGAGCCCACTAGAAGACAGAACCTTGGTCTGACAACCACAAGAAACTGGGCTCTACCAATATCCCTAATGAGTTTGAGAATGGATTCTTCCCTAAAGCACCCAATGAAAATGCAACTTTGAGACTCTGGGTGGAGAGCCTAGCCTTGCGGGGAGCTAGCAAATCAAATTGTTCTAATCTAAGCTGTGGCAATTTGTTACATGGAAATATAACCAGCACACTTGTCTTGGGTTTAAAGTAAGGTTATTCACACAAAGAAAACAAAATAAAAAAAATTCCAGGCTGGAGGGATGGTTTAGTGGTTAAGGCACTTGCCTGCAAAACCTAAGGACCAAGGTTCAATTCCCCAGGACCCACATAAGCTAGATGCACAAGGTATCACATGCCATCTGGAGTTTGTGGTGACTAGAGATCCTGGCATTCCTGTTCTCCCTCCCCACCCCTCTGTTTGTCGGCCTCTTCTCTCCCCCACACACATAAATAATAAATAAGTAGAAAAAACTATTTTAAAATTTTCCCAAGAAATTTAGTTTTCTCATCATTAAATGATTGAACATTATCCTGTGCTCATGGAACATGCTATGCGATTGCTTTGATGACAGGTGTATCTACTGTGCAAACACAGTTGTTTCAAACTGTACAGATAGTGAGTGATCGCCTCTGCCTGGTTCTTATGGTTACAACTATTGAATTTTAAGGGGGAGAACAAAAGCTTCCAAAGAGGGCTGGGAAGATGGCTCAGTTAGTAAAGCACTCGTCCTGCAACTAGGAGGTCCTGACTTCGGATCCCTGGCACCCATGTAAATGCCGAGCATAGAAGAACATGCCTAAAATCCCAGCGCTGCGAAGCAAAGACAAGGGGTCCTCAGGGCGCGCTAGTTAGATTAACTAGTGGATCAGTGAGCTCTGGGTTCAATTGAGAAAGCCTGTCTGTAATCAAAGAAGATACCCAACATCAAATTCTCACCTACACACAAACACGCGCGCGCGCGCACACACACGTACATGCATATACACAGAAGCATACATAACACACACACATGCATACCACATATACAAACAAAATAACTACATAGCTTCCAAAAGGAATAGTAATGCTTTAGAACAAAGAACGTTTTTTTTTCTGTACATGAAATTTGCATTTGAAGCCCTGGGGTCTTAAGAGCATTCATCTTGTCACACTTACATCCAAAATTCACACACTGCCTCCTCAGAATGGTGCTTATAACCAAAAAGAAATTCAAATAATTGCCAATCATTAAAAAAAAATCTACAAGACAAACATACATCCACAGTTTCAGAGACTGGGCAATGAGTGACGGGGGGTGGGGAAATGGCATCCCCTGGGGGAAAAAAAACTTTAACTGTTGCCATGGGGATAATGAATTCAACTAACTTTAAGGGTCTTCCTCTGAAAGAAATGGCTGTGTGAAGCTATTCTCTAGGAAGTATGGAAAGTCACACAGTCGCTCCATCAGAGGAGAATTTAAAACCTCTCATGTTACTGGCTCAGAGGCAGTGAGAGAAGACGCTTCTACATTGTAGCAAACATGTTGCTAAGGTCGAGACGCTTTTATAATGACAATGCAAAGGAGGGGCCCCAGACCCACCTCCCACCATCACAACAGTGTAGTCACTAGCTCACAGAGCAGACAACCAGAGCTTGGGGCCAGTCTCCAACAGGTGAAAAAAGATATTTTTCAGCAAGACCGAGGACTCTTCCAAATGTTCATTCTAATAGTCCTTGAATAACTGGGTGTAGTGGTGAACATCTACAATTCCAGTACTCGCTCGAGAAGTTGTTTTTTAATTTTTCTTATATTTAATTTATCATATCGAAGGTTTTTATATACAATCCGTAAAAAATGACTCGGAAAGTTTTGACAAGAGGATCAAGGTCATCTGTAGCCATATACCAAGCTAGAGGCCAGCAGGAGCTACAGCAGACTCTGTCTCAAATCATCGTGAGTTTGAGGCCAGCCTGAGACAACATAGCAAATTCCAAGTCAGCCTAGGCTTAAGCAAGACCCTACCTCGAGGAAACAATAAAATAATAATAATAATAATAATAAAGCTAAGACCACAGAGTCCTTTAGCTGGGCGTGGTGGTGCACATCTTTAATCACAGTACTAGGGAGGCTGAGGTAGGAGGATCACTGGGAGTTTGAAGTCATCCTAGACTATTGAATGAGCCGTAGGTCAGTCTAGGCTAGAGTGTGACCCTGTGGCAATTTAAAAAAACAAAAAACAGAACTGGACATCATGGCACATGTTTTTAGTCTCAGCACTTGAGAACTTGAGATAGGAGGATTGCTTGGAGTTGAGGCCAGCCTGGGCTAGAGTGAGACTCTGCCTTAGAAAAACAAAAAGATCTTTGGCTGGAGAGATAGCTTAGCGGTTAAGACACCAGCCAGCGAAGCCTAAGAACACTTGTTCAAATCTCCAGGTCCCACGTTTAGCCAGACGCAAAAGTGACACAAGCATGCAACGTTGTATACGCACACAAGGGGGCACACACATCTGGAGTTCATTCACAGTGGCCAAGAGGCCCTGGTGTGTTCATTCTCTGCCTCTTCCTCTCCCCCCGCCCCTTCTGTCTCTCTCAAATAAAAAAAAAAAAAAGAGATCATAATTATTCTGTCTACTAAAGCCATGCACTGACAATACTAGAAGAAGTCTGTCATTGTACCACATTGTGACATTTATATCTCAATTTCACCCAAGAGCAAAAAAAAAATCTCAGAGCACATTTAATTCAAATACAGGTTCAATGTTCCTGGGTATCGTCTGGCTCGTAGGCCCTCATCAGAAAGCAAGGGTCTTCCTCTCTTGCATCTATGGTGCCCTGAGAAGAGAACAAGGCAAATGCTCTCTCAGCCAAGAAAGGGACATGATGGAGGGAAGTTCATGCCCAAAAAGAAAAGAGATGTGAATCCACGCAGTCAGCCCTGAAAGCCCCAGGCATGGCATCCATGCATAGCAAGGAGGAAGCTCGGAAGAAAGTTAGATCTGATGTAAGCGATATTAACAGGATGACTTTTCTTTTTATACCATTAGTATGCTGTAAGTAATTTTTAAATCCTTTTCCTGCAAAGGTTTCAGAGCAGTCTGAACAGAGGATAATAGGGAAAGAATTGAATTGCCCAAATAAGGATAGTCAAAACGAATCCAGAAGCCCACCTCAGAGGTCGGGGTCTAAGTTTGCCCAAGTCGATGTGCTCTGCGGTCCTATCAGAACCAACTCATCCTTCTGCCTCGCCTGGGAGTCCCCTAGTTTAAGCACTTGAAAGCCCAGGGTCTCTCTTCCAAAAGCCCCCTCAGCCCGCAGCCATTCATTATAAGTAAGCATTAATTAAAAAAATAAAAACAGCCTGGTCACAGATGTAAAACAGAGACATTTAATTGGCTTAGATACCCATCTCACAAAGTCCTTAGTAATGTGGCATCGCTAACCTTATCAGCAGGAAGCATAGATGATTTATAGTCATCGGTGACATGCAGTTAAACTGCCTTTTGAGAGTCGCTTATTAGCAGAGTGTTGGCACGCCATCTGATTTCTTGCCTTAAACTGTTCCTTAATGTTCTGAACAAGTACTTCAGAGAACAGCCGTTCTCGGCACTAGACTTGTGCCAGGACAGCATCACCTATGTGAATTAGAGTTTGCTGCGGCCATGGAAGGACACCTGAAGCATCAGTAACGGTGGGGACAGCCCACGCAGCACCATGACAAAGAGAGTGGCCGCAAATGCATTGCTCGGGTGACAGCATAGAGTGGATGGGTAAGGCCTTGCCACACCTGCCAAGGACCTGCCCACATGCAAAAACACGAGCAACGGGTGCAGGGTAAGAAAGAGAGATGTCAGAAGATCTTGCTACCTCCTCACCTCCACCCACCCCCCAGGACAGGAAAAAAATCCACATGCCCACTGCCTTCAGATTTGCTAATGTTAGCTTCTAGGACGAATTGATAATGTGACTCTGTTCTCAGCATACAAAATCAATAAGAAAACAGCTCATGACATCACTAAAATTTATGATGACTTTTAGGGAAATGAGTCCCATCTGAACTTGTAACAAGGATACACACATCCTGTGGAAGGACTTGGCGTAGCATAATAAGGGAAACCCTTGCAAACCAGACTTGTTCGAATTTTAAGCCCATGTGATTTTTTTTTTTTTTTTTTTTTTTTGTTTTTTCAAGGTAGGGTCTCACTCTGGTCCAGGCTGACCTGGAATTAACTATGTAGTCTCAGGGTGGCCTCAAACTCTCGGTGATCCTCCTACCTCTGCCTCCCGAGTGCTGGGATTAAAGGCGTGCGCCACCACGCCCGGCTTGATTTTTCTATTTTTTTCTTTTCACCACTTCATCCCCTGATGGATGTGATCATGACATGGGCTGGTAGCTCACTTAGTGAAGTGTTTGCGTATCATACACAAAGCTCCGATTCCATTCATAGCACCACATAAACCGGTCACAGGGGTGTTAAGCCAGTAAATTCCAGCATGTGGGAGGAAGAGGCAGGAGGACTGTAGCAGACAGCTTCAGGTTCGCTGAGATGAACTTCCAGACCAGGCACAGTTATGGAGGAAGAGATATTTATTGAAGCTTATAGATCCAAGGGAAGTTCCATAATGGCAGAGAAGCTGGCCTGCTTTCACAGGACCAAACACAGAGAGCAAAGCCACAAGCAAACAAACCACACAGCACAGCACACTTCAGGAACTCCCACTAGGCACACTTTGCATATTTTTAGATTGAAATCCTAAACCCACCACCACACCTTAAGATCCGCCCAGTAACACTGCCTCCAGCCAGGTGGCTGCAGATGCAAACTAATAAAACACTGAATATATTGGGGGCCATCTATTCAAACTGCCACAAGGACCAAATGTCTGGAAGATCAGAAGTTCAAGATCATCCTCAGCTATGTAGAAAGCTCAAAGCCAGCCAGCCTAGGATAAATGGGACCCTGCCTCAAAGAGGAAAACAAAAAGGAAAATGATGTCAAATTGCATAGATACTGGGAAAACTAAATCTCCATCTTCCAGTAAAGAGAGACTTGGCAATATACTTGTTGAAACAGGAAATGCTTCTGCTACAACCATAGACTCTCCTTTGGTTTGGGTGAATATCTCCCTGAAAGCCATGTGTTAAAAAGGTGCTACCAGCAAGGGTTGGAACCTCTAAGAAGGTGGAGCCTAATGGGAGGTCCTTAAGCCATTGGGGGTGTGCAATTAAAGCAGATTGTGGGACCCCCTCACCCCCCACCAACACTTTCTAGGTGATAAGGTGGGTGGTTTGTTCTACCACAGGCTTCCACCACGATCTGCTACCTCCCAGAGGCATTTGATCGTAGACCGGAACGTCCAAAACCATGAGCCAAATAAGTCTTTTCTCGATATAAGTTAGTTGCCTCAAGCAATTCCTTTTGGTAAGAGAAAGCTGACTGGTGCAGGCTTTGACCCAGAAAGCGGAGAAATGGGCAGCCTTATGACCATGTAAATTAAAGGAAGCAGTGGCCAATGCTCTCTCTCTGCAGAAAAGAAAAGTAAAGCAACATACAGGAGGTGAGCCCTTTCCAGGTGCATGCGGGAGAAAGAGGGTGATAATGGACAGGACTATCAATGTGCAGGACCCACATTAGCCAGATGCACAAGGGGTACATGCCTCTGGAGTTCATTTGCAGTGGCTGGAGGCCCTGGTGTGCCCATTCACTCTCCCTCTTTCTCTCTGTCAAATAAATAAAAATAAAATATATTAAAAGAAAAACCTCACTGTTATGAGATCCTGCTACCAAGTGCAGAGTCTGGAAGCCAGATGCCAGGCGTGGTGGCGCACGCCTTTAGTCCCAGCACTCAGGAGGCTGAGGTAGGAGGATCACTCTGAGTTCAAGGCCACCCTGAGACTACATAGTGAATTCCAGATCAGCCTGGGCTACAGCGAGACCCTACCTCGAAAAAACAAATAAACAAAAATCAAGTGTGGAGACTGCAAAAAAGTATTCCAGAGCCTTAGGGGTATAAAGCCTGCTCTTGTCTGACATAAATGTATATATTATTCCCACCAAGCTGCCCTGAAAGCACTACACTTAATGTTCATATTCACATATTAATGCTACTCTCACTTCTGGTTAGAGAAGCTTCTCTTTTCAGATGGCAATGACCACTGGGATGACCCAAAAGGTAAAGTAGTGCTGAGAAGAAGGGATGGAGGAGTGCCCAGCACTGAAACACCTCTGTCACACCCTCCAAGGCTCAGGGCCCATTGTGGAAGAGGGGGCAGATAGAATGGAAGAGCCAAAGGAAGGGTATGACTTCCTACAATGCAACTGTCCAGACAGAAATTGGCCTCGATATCCATGACCTTGCAGTGCATAGCAATACCTTCGCAAGACCCTCAAAATAGAAGAAAAAGATGATGACATCAAATTAAAAGAGAGACTAATGGAGAGAGGGAGGGGATATGATGGAGATTGGAGTTCTAAAGGGGAATGGAGGGGGGAGGGAAGGGAAATATCATGCATTTTTTGTATGCAAGTATAGAAGTAGTCAATAAAAAATAAAAAATTAAAAAATTAAATAAAATAAAAATAAAAAAGAAGTATTTCAATGTCAAAGCATTGTGCAAGAGGTAAGGCTGTGTCGATGAAGGGAGCTGCCCTTCCACAGGTGGCATTAGGGAGGGTCAGAAACCGAATGTAACAAGTAAATGTGGGCGTCTTTGAACAGCGGACCCCAAGAAAATCAAAAGGTGCTGGTCATGGGCATTGCAGCAGAAGAGGGCTCTCGTGGTGATTAGTGAGTTTAGGCCTCTGACTCTCATAAACTCACAAAGAAAATTAAATTTCCCACCAGATCCTTCCTGTGCCTGGGACCCAAAAACCTTGTTGTTCAGCCTCTCAGAGATGCAGTTTAAAGTAACACACATACACATATGTAATTACCTGGGTTTCCAGAGCCACTTTCTCTCCAACTGCCTGGCCTCAGCTGACCACAGTAGAGGCAAAGGGAGAGGTATTACTTGGCCTGAACCTCCTGTCACATGCTGGCCATTTTATCCAGTTGTCCCCTTTAAAAAGCCCTTCCACATGACCTTGGAGAACGAATGGCTTGAGGGGCTCTTCTAGCCTACTTGAGGTAGCCAGAGACCAGAGGAAAAGCTATGCTGGTGACTCCAGGGTCTGAGAACACTGTCTTGCCTTTTCCCACCCATTTAATGGAACACAGCAAAGGGCTAAGTGAAAGAGAGGGAAGGACGGATGAATCAGTAATGAGATTGAAGGCAATGAATCTATTCCCTGTGACGTGCAATGATGGCTGCGGTGGCTAATGTTGTCAACTTTCCAGGAGCTAGGATCACAGAGGACACGAACCCCTAGTCATGTCTGTGTGGGAACTTATGGATTAGGCTGAGAAGACCCACCCTAAGGGTGGGAAGCATTAATAAATAAAAAGAAGAAAGGAGGCTGGAGAGATGGCTTAGTGGTTAAGGCACTTGCCTGCAAAACCAAAGGACCCAGGGTCAAGTCCCCAGGACCCACGTAAGCCAGATGCACAGGGTGGCGCATGTGTCCTGAGTTCATTTGCACTGGCTAGAGAACCTGACATGCCCATTCTCTCCCTCTGTCTCTCTCCCTCCCTCTCTCTCTCTTTCTCTCTCTCTATCAAATAAAATAAATAAAGAAGGAGAAAGAGGGCTGAGCACAAGCTTTCATACCTCCCATGACTTCCCCACCATAATGAACTGTATGCCCTCAAAGTGTGAGCCAAAATAAACCCTTCCTCCCTTAATCTGATCCCTCCCTTAAGCACCAATGAGAAAAGTAATTAATACAGAGGCTGTATGTCTTTTTGCACATACTAAAACCTATAGAACTATACAGCACAAAATGAAGCTTAACCTAAAGGGGTGAATTATAGTTATTAGAAATGTATCCAAGCTGGTTTGCTAAAGAGCACTCATTTCCCATACTAAGGGGACCCATTTGGGATAAAAGAATGTGGAAGGAACTCTATCGTTCTGCTAAGTTAAAACACTGCTAAAACAGACTATTTATTAAAAGGCATTAGGATAACAATAATGCCATCCCTTGGAAACCTGTCCTAACTCCCTTAGGCTGCACCTCCGAGTAGAGGCAAGGATGGCTTGTAACTGGGATGGTTGGGCTGTGTTTAAAAGCTGAACCTGGAGGTGAACAGATGCTAAAGCAGCCAGCTGCAACAGAGGGTCATACAGTACTAAGGACTCACTGAGATCAGTGGACGTCAGGCTCCTGGAGGCACAGGTCTGAATTAAGGATGAAGTGTGGAGTAGCCGGAAGACCCCGTTCTAAGAGCGCTTCAGGCAGTGACCAGGAACCAAGCAGCCTGTGAGAGTCTCTGCATCTGTCCATACCCTATAGCACACTGAGGACGAATGATGGGAACACACCCCAACATCACCCCAGAAGGAGATGGAAAGGCCACAGAATTCAGTCCATTTCACTCTCCACACAAGAGCTGTCCCCCTGGGCATTAGCTCCTGTTGGGATCTGAATGCAAAATGCCCCCCATTGGCTCATGTGTTTGAACACTATTTGGGAAGATGGAGAAGTAAGTGGGTCACCTGGGGATGGGCCTTGGAAATTTTTTTAGCCTGGCTCCACTTCCATTTTGCCCTTTGCTTCTTGCCTGTCATGTGACAACCGGCTTCCTCTTCCTACCATACCTTCCCCCACCGAGATGGACTCTACCGTCTGAAACCGTGAGCCACAACAAACTCTTCCCTTCTTCCCTTCTCTAAGTTGCTTCTTCTGGGCAATTTGCTCACAGCAATGAGAAAGTTACTGATGCAACTCCTTTGTTCTTTTGGACTGTGCTTACATGAGGCTGGGTGACTCTGAGGAAAAGCACGGGGGGGACAGTGCTCTGAGGAAGGACATGTTGCAGTCAGGTTCGCAGTGCTGGCATCAGTCACCCAACCAAGAGCAGCTTGTGGGACAAAAGGGTTTATTTTGTCTTATAGACTCGAGGGAAAGCTCCATGATGGCAGGGAAAACAATGGCATGAGCAGAGGGTGAACATCACCCCCTGGTCAACACCAGGTGGACAATAGCAGCAGGAGAGTGTACCAAACACTGGCAAGGCAGACACTGGCTATAATACCCATAAGCCTGCCCCCAACAGTACACGGCCTCCAGGAAGCTTTAATTTCCAAATCTCCATCAGCTGGGGAGACTAGCATTCAGAACACCTGAGTTTATGGGGGACGCCTGAATTAAATCACCACAACATGGAACTGTCCATCAGAGAGATGTTCGTGGCAGGTAAGCTCAGGGGTGTGATTTATTGCAAACTTCTATAGGATTCTTTTTTGTTTGTTTGTTTGTTTGTTTGATTGATTATTGTTCAAGGTAGGATTTCACTCTAGCCCAGGCTATCCTGGAATTCACTGTGTAGTCTCAGGGTGGCCTTGAACTCACAGTGATCCTCCTATCTCTGCCTCCTGAGTGCTGGGATTAAAGGCGTGCACCACCGCACCTGGCTCAGACTTCTACAGGATTCTTGACAATCCTTATTCCCAAAGTACAGAAACCAGGACGTGGTAAGAGTTATTCACCTTGTCCTCCAGTGTTTAAAAAGAAAAAATTATGGAGGTTTTTTTTTTTTTTTTTTTTTTCTCCCAGATGAACCCTTTTGCTCTTTGTTTTCTAGATGTTTCCATGATTTTGTAAACAGGAAGGCCTGTGTTAAGCCCCACCTCTCAGCTCATCATGGGGTTCATGAATTATCGACTACTAGAGACCACCTTAAGGAATAAGCAGAAACACGTGGAACAGAGGTTTGCAGACCCTCTGTTTTAGCCATGGAAACTTTCCCTTCTTGCATGTGTAAGTGTGTGGGGTGTGCGTGATGTGTGAACGCATGTTCATCTGTGTGTGAGTGCACATGCACATGTGTGGTTGTGTTCCTGTGGAGACCAGAAGTCAAGGTCAGGTGTCTTCCTCAGTCACTCTCCACCTTCTTTTTGGAGATAGGGTCTCTCATTGATTCAGCTCGACTTACTAGCCTGCAACATGGGATTCTGCTGTCTCCACCTCCCCAGCACTGGGGTCACAAGCACATGCCACTCACTCTGCTGTGACATGGGTACTACAGATGTGAGCTCGGGTCATTAGTGTTGCAGTCAGGGTCGCATTGCTGGCAGAAATCACCCGACCAAGGGCAGCTTGTGGGGGAAAAAAAAGGTTTATTTTGGCTTACAGGCTCTGGGGACACTCTATGATGGCAGGGGAAAATGATGGTATGAGCAGAAGGTGGACATCACCTCCTGGCCAACATCAGGTGGACAACAACGACAGGTCAGTGTGCCAAACACTGGCAAGGAGACACTGGTTATAATACCCATAAGCCCGCCCCCAACAATACACTGCCTCCAGGAGGTGTTAATTCCCAAATCTCCATCAGCTGGGAACCTAGCATTCAGAACACCTAAGTTTATGGGGACACCTGAATCAAACCACCACATGTAGCAAGCACTTCACCCACTATGTCACCGCCCCAGCCGCTTCCCCATGGAAACTTTTCTTTAGAGGAATTCTGATAGGGAACCTCAAGGAGAGATGGCAGTCAAAAGCATCCCCACCCAAGAGCTCCTTCGAGGCCTTGGATGGCTTCAGAATCTCTTCCGAGAATGCCAAAGACTGTACACAGCACAGAGGCAAACCAATAATAAAGGACAGAATATCAGAAACTCAGGTGCCTACACCAGCCTGGCATCTGTCAAGCTGTCATGCTGAGTGAGCCAGGTCACCACTAATGGTCTCACTGGCTCATCTATGGCTCCTGTCCCCCTAGGCTTACAGTTTCTTTAAGGAGTTATAGGTCACTCATTTATCAACCAACAGTTGAGGTTAAGGGGCCGATGAACAGAACCAACTCTGCTGACATAATTCTCGCCTAATCTTGTGGTATCTCCTGTGGCGCCACCCTCCCTTATCTTTGATTAGTTGGAAGTCTCTCTCTTGCACATAATGATTCTACCACAATAGCTATCCAGCTAATCATGGGGACAAGACTAAAGCAATCTCCCGTCTCTTGTTTGCAATTTGCCTGGAGAAGCAAAGAAAAGAACACGGCAAGACTACATGATTACATGCAAAATACACCGGTAGAAACCAGAGACCCATAGACGTTGTGAAATATAATGCTCAAGGGCATATTTATTGACAGGCTGTTGTAAGTGTACAAGAGTGAAATGGGGGCTGGAGAGATGGCTTAACAGTTAGAGTGCTTGCCTGCAAAGCCAAAGGACCCAGGTTCAATTCCCCAGGACCCACGTCAAAAGCCAGATGCACAAGGTAGAGCATGCATCTGGCATTTGTTTATAGCATCTGGAGGCCCTGGCACACCCATTCTCTCTCCGTGTCTCTCTTCTATCATCTCTCTGCTTGCAAATAAATAAATAAAATTATTCTTTTTAAAAAAAAAAAAAAGAATTTAAGAACCAGAGGATGGAAAGGCATGCTTAAAAACAATGTCTTCTGGCCAGGCATGGTGGTGCATGACTTTAATCCCAGCACTTGGGAGGCAGAGGTAGGAGTATCTCCGTGAGTTCGAGGCCACCCTGAAACTACGTAGTGAATTCCAGGTCAGCCTGGACTGGACCAGAGTGAGGTCCTACCTTGAAAAACCAAAAAAAAAGAAAAAAAGTCTTCTGGACATGAAGTGGCCATTGCATTCATGACCTCACAGCAACTATCATTACCTGCACAAGATCTGCACAAAATTGGGCCCATCAAGATTCTGTCATGGATAGTGTTGGGGAGGGGGCCAAAAAAGGCATCAAACTAGAAGAGGAACTAGTTGGAAAAAAGAAGAGGTTTAGTGGAGGGGGCCTGGAAGTAGGGGAACAACAGAAGGTAACAGAGAGGAGATTATGATCAAAATACAATATATACATTTATAAAAAGCATTAACCAGGGCTGGATAGAGGGCTTAGCGGTTAGAGCCCTTGCCTATGAAGCCCAAGGACCCATGTTCAACTCTCCAAATCCCAAATAAGCCAGACACATGAAGGCGAGGCAAGTGCAAGGTAGAACATGTCCTCTAGGTGGCACAAGCATCTGGAGTTTGATTGCAGCGGCTGAGACCCTGGCATGCCAATTCTCTCTCTCTCTCTCTCTCTCTCTCTCTCTCTCTCTCTCTCTCTCTCTCTCTCTCCACACACACACACACACACACACACACACACACCAAAAAGAAAGAAGCAGGGTGTTTGGAGCTGATGAGATGGCTTAGTAGATAAAGTACGTGTGGTACAAACATGAGGACCTGAGTCTGTATGCCCACATAAAATAAGACAGGTATGTAACCCCAGCACTGAGAAGGCAGAGACAAGGAATTTCTAGGGCTCACTGGATAGCTAGTCTAGCCCAATCAGTGAGTCTCAAAAAATAAGGTGGAGGGGCTCAGGGGATGGTTTGCTTGCAATGCCTGTTAGCTCAGGTTCAATTTCCCAGCCACCCACGTAAAGCTGCTCAGGCATTCATTTGCAGTAGCAAGACTCTGGCATACACACACACACACACACACACACACACACACACACAGACACTCATGTATGCTGAAAATTTAAAAATTGGGGAGAAGCTAAGGAAGAGACTCAAAATCTACATTGAGTCTCCACAAACATGAGAACACGTGTGAGTGGCTGACTACACACACATATGTACCCACATACATCAAACACATGCACACCACATATACATGCAAAAAAAGGTGTTTGTTACAAGTACACATGTGATACCCAATTCTTGACACCGTCTCTCATTTTATCTTTAAAACTAAAAACTAGGGCTGGAGAGATGGCTTAGCAGTTAAGGTGCCTGCCTGCTGAGCCTAAGAACCCGGTTCCAATCTCCAGGTCCCACGTTTAGCCAGATGCAAAGTGACGCATGGGCGCAATACCACACTTGACCACAAGGTGGCGCACACATCTGGATTTCTTTCACAGCAGCTGAAAGGCTGCTGGCGAGCCCATCTCTATCTGTCTTCCTCTTCCTCTCTCTCTGTCTCTCTCTGTGTCTCTCTCTAAAAAATAAAAAATAAAAAACTAAAAACTAGAATCTAGGGGTTACAGCAATTAAGTAACTCACTAAAGGTTGCTGGAGCCAGCTCTTTCTTTGTGCTCCCTGACTCTGAGAAAGGCCCACAGAGAGATTAAGTCAGAACAAGCCTTGACTTCCAGGCCTAAGGAAACGCTCCAGGAATGGAAACATCAAATGAAAACACCCTGGGGTGATCCTAGGGCAGGACAGAAACCCTGAAGATGTGGTTTTGCAACTCATAAACACATAGCTTATTAGCCAGTTAATACAAACTAATTACAGTGCCAACTAATCAATTCTGAGTAAACAAACAGAAGCAGATCAATGAGGCTGGGAATCAGATATCAAAGAGAATAACAATGGACTTGGGAATCAAGGGTGCCAACCAGGACTTGAAAGCATCCAGTGATGTGCTCTGTCTCAGCCAGGTCCAGACTTGAACTGGGGAATGAAAAATAAGCTGAGTCAGGGCTGGGGAGGTCCAGCTTCCCCAACTCTACAAGGGCCACTGCGTCAGTTACCTTCATTGCTGTGAACTTGGACAGAAGCTACTTAAAGAAGGAAAGACCCTGATACTGAAAACCTACAACAGGGGTAGTCATGAGCCCTAGGGGTATAACGTCTGCTGGTGACTGGCTAAATGTATATACTATGCTCACCAAACTGCCCAGGAAGCACTTCTCTTAATGTCCATGCCCATATATTAATGCTACTCTCACTTTTGGTTAAAGAAGCTTCTCTTTTCAGATAGTGGTGACCTTGGGATGACTCAGACGGCACCATGGTGCTGAGAAGAAGGGACAGAGGAGTGCTCAGCACTGAAACATCTGTATCACATCTTTCCAGGCTCAGGATCCTTTGCAGAAGAGGTGGCGGAAAGAATGTAAGAGCCAAAGGAAGGGTAGGACTCCTTACAACATGCTCCTCCAGACACAAAATGGCCTGGATATCCATGACCTACAGTGCCTGACACTACCTACACAAGACCATCATAATAGGAGGAAAAGATCATGACATCATGAGGAGGGAATATGATGGAGAGTGGAGTTGCAAAGGGGACAGTGGGGGAGGGTGGGAATTACCATGGGATATTGTCTACAATTGTAGAAGCTGTCAATAAAAAAAAATAAAATAAAATTTTAAAAAAAGAAGGAAAGAGTTTATTCTGGCTTACGGCTCCAGAGGTGGAGTCCATTATGGCATGACGGGCTTGGGGCGGGAGCACAGGATACAGAGGAAGAACAAGAAGTGGGGCCAGCTATGACACCTCAAGACCCACTCCCAGTAACACACTTCCTCCAGCAAGGCTCCACCTCCTTAAGGTTCCGCAGCCGCCACATACAGTGCTACCATCTGGGAACAAAGTGTTCAAACACATGAGCCTATGGGGAGCATTTCACAGACAAACTACAACAGCCACTTCTTTTTTTTTTTTTAAGTTTCTTTTTTTTTTTAATGTTTTATTGGGCTGGAGAGATGGCTTAGGGGTTAAGGCGCCTGCCTCCTAAGCCTAAGAACACTGGTTCCAGTCTCCAGCGGTTCCAATCTCCAGGTCCCACATTTAGCCAGATGCAAAGTGATGCAAAGGCGCAATGCTGCATTTGACCACAAGGGGCGCACACATCTGTATTTCTTTCGTAGCAGCTGAGACACTGCTGGTGCGCCCATCTGTCTTCCTCTCTCTCTCTGTCTCTCTCTCTCTCTCTCTGTCTCTCTCTCTGTCTCTCTCTCCAAAAAAATAATAAAAAATAAAAAGTTTTTTAAAAAAATGAATTTCTAAAAAAAAATGTTTATTTCAGAAAGAGGGAGAGGCAGAGAGAAGGAGAGAGGCAGGTAGAGAGAGAATGGGCATACCAGGGCATCCAGCCACTGCAAACAAACTCAAGACACACGCACCATCTTGTGCATCCGGCATTACATGGGTACTGGGAAATCGAACCTGAGTCCTTAGGCTTCACAGGCAAGTGTCTTAGCCATGAAGCCCTCTCTCTAGCCCAGCCACTTTCTTATCATTGTTTCACTCCCAGCTCCTGGGCAAAAAGCATGTGCTAAGCACTTCATGGCATGATGGCCACTGGCCTTGTCTAGCCCTTATAACCATGAGGAGTGTCAATAATGCAAGTTCACAGGCAGGCCAGGGCAACTTGGAGGAAGCGGAGCCTGTTTTGCAACTCATAAACACATAGCTTATTAGCCAGTTAATACAAACTAATTACAGTGCCAACTAATCAATTCTGAGTAAACAAACAGAAGCAGATCAATGAGGCTGGGAATCAGATATCAAAGAGAATAACAATGGACTTGGGAATCAAGGGTGCCAACCAGGACTTGAAAGCATCCAGTGATGTGCTCTGTCTCAGCCAGGTCCAGACTTGAACCGGGGAATGAAAAATAAGCTGAGTCAGGGCTAGGGAGGTCCAGCTTCCCCAACTCTACAAGGGCCACTGCGTCAGTTACCTTCATTGCTGTGAACTTGGACAGAAGCTACTTAAAGAAGGAAAGACCCTGATACTGAAAACCTACAACAGGGGTAGTCATGAGCCCTAGGGGTATAACATCTGCTGGTGACTGGCTAAATGTATATACTGTGTTCACCAAACTGCCCAGGAAGCACTTCTCTTAATGTCCATGCCCATATATTAATGCTACTCTCACTTTGGGTTAGAGAAACTTCTCTTTTCAGATGGTGGTGACCTTGGGATGACTCAGACGGCACCATGGTGCTGAGAAGAAGGGACAGAGGAGTGCTCAGCACTGAAACATCTGTATCACATCTTTCCAGGCTCAGGATCCTTTGCAGAAGAGGTGGCAGAAAGAATGTAAGAGCCAAAGGAAGGATAGGACTCCTTACAATGTGCTCCTCCAGACACAAAATGGCCTGGATATCCATGACCTACAGTGCCTGACACTACCTATACAAGACCATCATAATAGGAGGAAAAGATCATGACATCATGAGGAGGGAATATGATGGAGAGTGGAGTTGCAAAGGGGACAGTGGGGGAGGGTGGGAATTACCATGGGATATTGTCTACAATTGTAGAAGCTGTCAATAAAAAAAATAAAATAAAATTTTAAAAAAGAAGGAAAGAGTTTATTCTGGCTTACGGCTCCAGAGGTGGAGTCCATTATGGCATGCCGGGCTTAAGGGAGCACAGGATACAGAGGAAGAACAAGAAGTGGGGCCAGCTATGACACCTCAAGACCCACTCCCAGTAACACACTTCCTCCAGCAAGGCTCCACTTCCTTAAGGTTCCACAGCCTCCGCATACAGTGCTACCATCTGGGAACAAAGTGTTCAAACACATGAGCCTATGGGGAGCATTTCACAGACAAACTACAGCAGCCACTTCTTTTTTTTTTTTAAGTTTCTTTTTTTTAAAAATGTTTTATTGGGCTGGAGAGATGGCTTAGGGGTTAAGGCGCCTGCCTCCTAAGCCTAAGAACACTGGTTCCAGTCTCCAGCGGTTCCAATCTCCAGGTCCCACATTTAGCCAGATGCAAAGTGACGCAAGGGCACAATGCCGCACTTGACCACAAGGGGGCGCACACATCTGTATTTCTTTCATAGCAGCTGAGACACTGCTGGTGCGCCCATCTCTGTCTTCCTCTCTATCTATCTATCTATCTATCTATCTATCTATCTATCTATCTATCTATCTATCTCTCTGTCTCTCTCTCTGTCTCTCTCTCCAAAAAAATAATAAAAAATAAAAAGATTTTTAAAAAGATGAATTTCTTAAAAAAAAATGTTTATTTCAGAAAGAGGGAGAGGGAGAGGCAGAGAGAAGGAGAGAGGCAGATAGAGAGAGAATGGGCATACCAGGGCATCCAGCCACTGCAAACAAACTCAAGACACACATACCATCTTGTGCATCTGGCATTACATGGGTACTGGGAAATCGAACCTGAGTCCTTAGGCTTCACAGGCAAGTGTCTTAGCCATGAAGCCCTCTCTCTAGCCCAGCCACTTTCTTATCATTGTTTCACTCCCAGCTCCTGGGCAAAAAGCATGTGCTAAGCACTTCATGGCATGATGGCCACTGGCCTCATCTAGCCCTTATAACCATGAGGAGTGTCAATAATGCAAGTTCACAGGCAGGCCAGGGCAACTTGGAGGAAGCAGAGCCTGTATCCATTGGTGAAGTTAGGGTAGAGTTAAGGCAAACAACCTCTAGAGAGGAACCCTCCAAGAGAGGTGGGCATAGATAAGACATGTTTGACTAGGAGTTGGGGTGAGGTGGGAGGATTTATTAAAAGAAGGTTCACAGGCTGGAGAGATGGCTTAGCGGTTAAGGCGCCTGCCTGCTAAGCCTAAGAACCCGGTTCCAATCTCCAGGTCCCACGTTTAGCCAGATGCAAAGTGACACAAGGGCACAATGCTGCACTTGCCCACAAGGGGGCGCATGCATCTGGATTTCTTTCACAGCAGCTGAGAGACTGCTGGCGCACCCATCTCTATCTGTCTCCTCTCTCTGTCTGTCTCTGTGTCTCTTCAAAAATAAAATAAAAAATTTAAAAAAAGTTCAAGAAGATGGTGAGGTAAAGATTGTTTTCAGACATGAGGATAAGGATAAGGGAATGAAGAGCCATTGAGATAATCAAGGCAGAGTCTCATTTTATTCACCTTCCTCCAACCATATACTTTTCATAGAGTGCATTCCCCTAGGTGGGGCATCTTAGTTCTGTGGTTTTAGGACTAACTATAAAACTTGTATTGGCCAGTGGAATCTGAGTGCAAAATGAGGGATTGAGGGGCTGGAGAGACAGTTTAGCAGTTAAGGCATTTGCCTGCAAAACCAAAGGATCCCAGTTCGATTTTCTAGGACCCATGTAAGCCAAACGCACAAGGGGGGAATGCATGCATCTGGAGTTCGTTTGCAGTGGCTGGAGGCCCTGGTGCACCCATTCTCTCTCTATCTGCCTCTCTCTCTGCCTTTTTCTCAAATAAATAAATATTTTTTTTTTAAGTAAGGGATTGAAATATGGCTTTTGCATTGGGACCTTCCATCATTACTTCTGCAATTGTCAGAACAAAGATGTGCCAGTGATAAACAGTCCAGCCATACACTACTTCCACCAGCCACCCTCTGGGCAGGTCAATGACCCTTGAGCAAGCCCATCTGTGAGCAACCCACACATCTAGCTGACCTGTCCCAGCATGAGCTAAGTAAATGGATGTCACTGAGATTTTAGTTGACTGAGACATTCATTATATTTTTCTTCAAAAAATAAAATAAAATAAAATAAATCTCACAAAAGGAGCTGGGGAGATGCCTCAGTAGATAAAGCATCTATCACACAAGCATGAGAACTTGAACTTAAGCCCCCAATGCCCACATAAATAGTGGTAAGGTGTGGCACCGTTATCTGTAATCCCAATGCCCGATGAGCTCTGAGTTCAAGGGAGAGATCCTGCCTCAGTAAATAAAGTTGAGAGTGATCACGAAAGACACTAGACATCACACACACACACACACACACACACACACACACACACACACACATGCAGGCACACACATACAACTGCAAATAAAAAACCCATGCAGTACCCTGCCAAAAAGGCTAGTCAAGTGGCTGGAGAGATGGCTGAGTGGTTAAGGCACTGCAAAGCCAAAGGACCCTGGTTTGATGCCCCAGGACTCACGTAAGCCAGATGCACAAGGTAGCACATGCGTCTGGAGTTTGTTTGCAGTGGCTGGAGGACCTAGTGTGCCCATTCTCTCCCTCCTTTTCTCTTTTACTCTCTCTTTCTCTCTCTCTCTCTCTCTTTCCCTCCTTCCCTCCCTCCCTCTTTCTGTCTTAAATAAATAAATCAAAATAAAATTAAGTTAATTAAAAGGCTAGTCAATGCAAGGATAGCCATGGAGACTTGTGAGATAAGGCTGGGGGTACTTCTCTTCCAGTGGAAGGACAGGCAGGAAGCCATGGGAACAGCTATGGGAAGCTTTAACTTTGAATGATGTGTTCACACCCCTCTTATGATGTGTTCACACCCCTATGATGTGTTCATGCCCTACTATTATATGTTCACACGCCCCTCCTATGATGTGTTCACACCCTCCTAGGATGTGTTCACACCCTCCTAGGATATGTTCATACCCCTCATAGGATGTGTTCACACCCCTCCTAGGATGTGTTCACACCCCTCCTATGATGCCTGACTTGTCTCTGTAGAAAAAAAAAATACTTTTCCCTAGAACTTAAGAGCATTCTAGAAGGCTCTAGGAAGTGTACAACCAATCCTAGAGAATGAATAAGTAAACTTCCCTACAAAAGTAAATATTCTAAGTCCTCAAACTATGGCACCTAACACACACACGCACACACACACATGTACATACACACACACACTTTCCCAGTTTCTAAAGCTCAGGTATTGAAGTATTCAGAAAGTAAAAGAATGCAAGTAGAGTTCTTTTATAACAAAATTCGTCTTTTTCAGAATATGAAAACACACGTTTCTGGTTCACAATCTATGTAGTGAGTGTCTTGGGCATGGTCAGCATGTTTTAGTTTTCTGATTTGAAAATGTTGGCAGACCCTTTAACCTTTGTAAAGGTTAGGGGTATGTAGTTCTCACAATTGTCAGCAAGTCTTAGTGAAAACTGTACACTATGAAGACTTCAGTCCCAAGACCTTCTCTCTCCTTCATGACAGCCAGTCCTGGACTACCTTGAGCAAAACTTCCTATATCTGGGAGTTGGCCTGTTGGCTGGAGAGGGCGAAGGGAAAAGAGAGAAAACAGAAAGTGATAGGGAAGGGACGAGAGAGAAAAGAAAGAACAGATCTCCAGAATCCATATTCAAATCCTCCCCAACTTTCTCTCAGAGACTGACCACAGGCGAACCCAGATGGCTTTGCAGCCCTTCAGTAGGGTGACAGCGCTTGGCTAGTTCTGCACCAGCTCCCCCATCCTGTCAAAGAACCCAGCTACATTACATGTGACTCCTGGTGAGGCCAGAGGAAATGTTTCCAAGCAGCAATTTGATGGACACTTCTAACCTTAGCACGGTTTTGTCTGGCCTCTTTAGCATCTATAAATAAAAGGCATTTGTGGTCCACGTGTTGGCCCTAAGACCCTCCCACAGCCTCATGCCATCCTTCGGCAGAATTCCAAACCTGAACCTTTAGCCATGACGTGCCCGCCTTCTGGGCACCCGGCCTCATCTCTTCTCCCAGCACCAGTCCATATCTGGGCCTGGGCCTCCCAACCTTGCTCTCACTCTGCCCTCTGGTGTAAGCAAGCTACAGGAGGTTGCGCGCTGTAGAGTCTTTTCATTGTCTGAGCTGAGAACATCTTGTCATGATGACGCAATCCTGATCTTGTCAGACAGAAACATGCTATTTTGAGACTCTCAACCTAACAGGGCAGAAAATGAGAAAGATACCGAAGGCAGATTATCGAGAAAGCATTTGTCAGAAGCCAGTATAGCTCCGATCTCTCGAGGACAGGGTCAGCCCAAGCCCTACTACATCCAAGCAAAACTCGGGGCCCTCCCTGATGACAGCCAAGCTCACTCCCCAGGCCAAGCTGGCATTGTCCAGTTGATAAGACAGTTCCCTCTCACTGGGGAGAGGGCCGGGGACGCTGTCTACAACGCCACCTGGTGGCTGTCTGGTGGAATGCCAGCCTGTTGGGCCTGAAGACTCCACAATATCCTGAACCAAAAGGATGTTTCCTGAAACTCAAAAGCTGCTCTGCGCCCTCAATCCTTTCTCACTCCCGTTCATTTGTCAAGATGTCACTGGTCCTGTTACTGAGCAGGATGAGGGAAAGCTCAACAAATATAAACTCATCCTTCTGAAATACATCAGTATACTTGCTTGCTTGAGGTGCCATTAAACATCACCTCTGACAGAGGCGTTGGGATGTGCTGGGTGGGTGACTTCACTAAGGTGAGGACAAGAAATTGCTATCTCCGTGTCTCTGCCATGGCAGCTCGCGGTCTTACTAAAGCAATCCTAGTAGAAAAAAAAAAAAAGAGGGCTGGAGAGATGGCTTAGGGGTTAAGGCGCCTGCCTCTTAAGCCTAAGAACGCTGGTTCCAATCTCCCGGGTCCCACGTTTAGCCAGATGCAAAGTGACGCAAGGGTGCAATGTCGCACTTGCCCACAAGGGGGCGCACACATCTGGAGTTTGTTCGCAGCAGCTGAGAGACTGCTGGCGCGCCCATCTCTTCCTCCCTCTCTCTCTCTCTCTCTCTCTCTCTCTCTCTCTCTCTCTTTCTCTGTGTGTGTGTGTGTGTGTGTGTGTCTCCAAAATAAAATAAAATAAAATTTTTTTAAAGAGAGAGGGGGGTTTGGGAGACAGAATGTTCTGGAAAATGAGCTATATATAACAAACTGAAGTGTAGGAGGTTGGGGTGAAGATGAGGACTTGACACCAGTTCTCCTCCGACCTCCACACATGAGCCATGGCATATGCACACCTGCACTCACATACATTGGGGAAAAAAAAAAAGAATGTAGTCCCCATCTGCCTGGGACAGGTAGGATTAAGCAAGCCCACATAAGTTCATGACAGAAAGGGTATTTTCTAAAATAGTTTGTTTATTTACTTATGTGAGGGGAGAGAGAGAAAGATAGAGAAGAGGAGAATGGACACACCAGAGCCTCCAGCCACCACAAATGAACTTAGGACACATGTGCCACCTTGTGCATCTGGCTTTATGTAGTTCCTGGAGAACTGAACCTAGGTCCTTTGGCTTTGCAGGCAAGCGCCTTAACCACTAAACCATCTCTCTAACCACCACCACCCCCAACAGAAAGGGTATTTTAAAATGATTAAACATGGCACTCGCGTTTAATCCTAGCACTCAGCACTCGGGAGGCAGAGGTAGGAGGATAGTTGTCAGCTTGAGCTAGAGTGAGATCCTACCTTGAAAAACCAAAAAAAAACAAACAAAAAAAAAATGCTTAAACAGCTACAAACCAGCAGGGTATAAAAGGCTGAGGCAGGAGGATCACAAGTTCAATGCTAGCCTGGACCTTGTCTCAAAAAAATAAAATAATACAATATAATATAATGTTAAAATAAAATAAAAAGCAATAAAGAAAGGTGACGGACCCATTTGGCTCTGCCCACTGCAGTGCAACTCCTGCGGATTAGGTCTGAAGCACCAGTGTGATTCCAAATGCCAGCAGCGCCATCTGCTGTCCAGACTCTGAAAATTCCTTCCTTTTGTTTTACCATCAACAAAACATGCTATCCTGCCATAGAACAGATCCCAACCTGGAGGACTATGCTGGGGGTCTGAAGCTCTCTTCAAGATTTGTAAACTATTTGTATATTTGCTCATATTTATGATAATAGAAAATCTTAATATAAATCTAAGCCAGGTTATCTGACTGATAAAGGAAAAAGAAAATCACACTTAGGGTGGTGCCAAGAGATTCTTCAAGGTGCTACGATTTCAACTAGTTTCAGGTTAGCAGTGCTGGGCTAACTCCTCAGGGCTCCATTTACATGAACCAAAGCCCAGAGTTTCAGCTACAAACCGCACCCTGGTTACAGAAAAGGGCTGTAGCATGGCGTCGGGCAGAACACACAACTGCGCACGCCTGTAGAGCTCAGAAGAGCCCGGGACGGAACAGTGGACTGTGTTCGCCATTGAGTGACTACAAAACATGATCCAGAGCCGGGCGTGGTGGCGCATGCCTTTAATCCGGAGGCAGCAGTTCAAGGCCACCCTGAGACTACATAGTGAATTACAGGGTAGGAGTGAGATCTACCTCGAAAAACCAAAATATAATATAATATAATATAATATCAAGGCCATAATATGAGACTAAAATAGTAAAAACATTCAGAGCCAGGCAGGTCAGCCTGAGCAGAGGTAGGAGGAGTGAGACCTGAGACTACACATAGTGAATTCCAGGTCAGCCTGAGCTAAAAACAAAATAAAATAAAATAAAATAAAATAAAATATAATATAATATAATATAATATAATAAATATAAAATAAAATATTAAAACATGATCCATGAGACATGGTGCCCGAGCAGGAACCCCTTAGGGACTCATGGCTGAGGGTTCTCCCCACAAGTGCTCCTCAAAATGTTGCACTTTGTCAGGCTTCAGAGCCATGGTCCCCCGTGGAGTGATCCACCAAGCTCACCATCTACCTCCATGCAGGGTGGGGTGACACCGTCAAAACAGCATTAGATGGACAGAAAACAAAAGTGGCCATGTCTCTTGCGTGCTTGTGGTTTCAAATCAACATTTGTAACTGCCGTGTCAGGCCAACGTGTCCATGAGGCAGTATTGCACTAAGATTGGATGCATCTGCATTTCCTGGAGAAATGTATCCATTTAGACATGTCAGTTTAAAATGACATTCAGCCTATTAAAACCTCACGTTCTGTTTCCAAAGTCGTCATCATACGTACCTCTCTCGGTGTCAAAGCCTGGGGGCCTGTGGGAAAGAGGGGCAGCAAAATGAGAGCCACCAAGTAGTCCTCCCCACCTCCCACTCAGGTCCATTTGGGAGGTGGGAGCAGAGACCTTGCCCACCAGGTTTCCTTCGACCCAAGCAGGAGAGAGCCCATGACCTCCCAAGCAAACTTCACTTTCACATCATGACGAAGTTATTTGCTTTCTGTTGACACAAATGACACACATATACCACAATACAAGACACATCATTTTCTCCACACTGAATGGTTTTTATGACAGCAGCTACATTTCTCAATGTAATTTTTCTTAAGGTCAGATTTTTCTTCACCGAGTGTACTCAGTGATATGAAACTTGTCAGAACAAATCTAGAAACATCTTAATGTACTCCTATTATTTGATTTCGTGATTCTATTGGGAAGATAGACAGAGAGAAAAAAAACATGCCATTAGCAACAAAATAAATGTCAGACGCTACTCTGTACGATATCTGTGTAAAACGGATGGAGTGCAATCCCGTGGAAAAGGAGAAATGTGCACGTACTGACGTCAAGTATTAGTGCTTTGCTCGGGAAAATAATTATGCAGCGTTTGCTGGAACTTATTTCCTAATTCTAGGACACTATCACAATAAGATATATCTTAGGTTAAATTGGGATTTTTAAGGGAAAGAGAAAGGAGATTAAGGACCTATCAACTGTAAAAATACAATCTCATCGAAGAAATGTTAAAATGGGAAAAGGTATTTATTTGATGAATTCAAACCAGCAGTGAGGTTCTATCTCATAGGAACTCATCCATTAGAAGCTGCAAAAGAAAAGGTGGCATCTCAGTCCACACTGGGAACACAAGAAGGTTAGAAACTTGGAATCAAAGGGTTGGGGAGGTTGCTCAGTGGTTGAAGACACTTTCTTTACAAAGCCTGCTGGCCCCCGTTTAATTCCCCAGCACCCACATAAAGCCAGATGCATACAGTGATGCACGCATCCGGAGTTTGTAAGCAGTAAGAGGCTCTGGCACGCCTCTTCTCTCTCTCTCTCCCCTCATAAATAAGTAAAACCTATTTTTAATATTAAAAATAATCAACTTGGAGGGCTGGAGAGATGGCTTAGCAGTTAAGGTGTTTGCCTGCGAAGCCAAAGGACCCAAGTTTGATTCCCCAGAACCCATGTAAACCAGATGCACAAGGTGGCACATGCATCTGGAGTTCGTTTGCAGTGGCTGGAGGTCCTGGCACGCCCATTCTCTCTCTGTCTCTCTTCTCTCTCTCTCTTCCCCTTGCAAATAAATAAAATAAAATAATGAAATTTTTTAATAATAATAAATTTTTATTTTATTAAAAATCAACTTGGAATAAAGGGGTAGAGGGGAGCTTTTCCAAGTCCTCTCAACAGGGGCCTTGGTAGTAAAGACCACGGTCATTGGGAACTGTGGGGTCAGATGTCAATTCTGACATTCACAGCCTGTGTGACTTGGAATCTCAGTTCCCCGGTTTATAAATGAAGGCTTGTCTCATTTATGCAATAAGGTTTTTTGGGGTTTTTTTTTTTTGGTTTTTGAGGTAGGGTCTCATTCCAGCCCAGGCTGACCTGAAATTCACTCTGTATTCTCAGGGTGGCCTCGAACTCACGGTGATCCTCCTACCTCTGCCTCCCGAGTGCTGGGATTAAAGGCATGCGCCACCACGCCCAGCTTTCATTTATGCGATAAGTATTTTTGTCGGCTAAAACATTTCTGGTACTTTTCTAGACACTGATGATATATAGGGAACAAGATCCAGAATGTTCCTGACTCCTAGAGCTTACATCAGGAAAGAGAGGGTCGACATGTAGAAAAAAAAAAAAATCTTTCTCCATTGTGAGGAGTGCATTGAGGAAATGAGACTGGGAGGGGTGACCTCACGTATAACAATAGACGCATGGCAGAGTCTGCAACAGTACCTGAGGATGGCAGTGCCCCGAAGGAGACTGCCTGTGAGCTGACCTCAGAGAGCTGGGAGAATCATTCTAGAAGGAGGGGAAACAGCCATCACAGGGCTCCTAGAAAAGGAGACAGCAGCCGGGCGTGGTGGCGCACGCCTTTAATCCCAGCACTCGGGAGGCAGAGGTAGGAGGATTGCCGAGAGTTCAAGGCCAACCTGAGACTACAGAGTGAATTCCAGGTCAGCCTGAGCCAGAGTGAGACCCTACCTCGAAAAACCAAAAAGAAAAGAAAAGAAAAGAAAAGGAGACAGCAGTGTCTGAGACGTCATGCAAGTGGCTGCATGACTCCAGCAGAGCTAGACGTGCAGAGAGGTGAAATCAACATGTGAGGACAAACTGGGACTCTCCTCTCCTGCAGCCGTGCTGAGGAGCTTGACTGTGCTCTCAGAGAAATGGGAAGCCATTTGAAGCTGAGGTTGCCATGGTCAAATTTCTGTTTAAAAATCCATTCTAGGGCTGAGGATGTGGCTCAGTGGTTAAAGACACTTGCTTGGAACGCTTGACAGCTCTGGTTCACGCTCCTAGTGCCCACGTAAAGCTACATACACAAAGCTCTGCATGCAGCTGCAGTTCACTGCAGTGGCAAGAGACTCTGGCATGCCCATTCTCTTTCTCTTTCTCTTTTTTTCTCTCCCTCTCTCTTTCTCTCTCCCTCTTTCTTTCTCTCCCTCTCTCCCTCTCTGCTTGCAAATAATAATACATATTTTTAAAAAAAAATCATTCTGAAGCTAGGGAGATGGCTTAGCAGCAGTTAAGGCGCTTGCCTGCAAAGCCAAAGGACTCAGGTTCAATTCCCTGGGAGCTACATAAGCCAGGTGCACATGCATCTAGAGTTCATTTGCAGTGGCTAGAGGCCCTGGCACACCCATTTTCTCTCTCTCTCTCTCTCTCTCTCTCAAATAAATAAATAAATAATTTTTAAATTTTTTTATTTACCCTTTGAAAAAAAAATCCATTCTGGCCACACATGGTGGCCCACACCTTTTATCCCAACACTTGGGAGGCAGAGGTAAGAGGATCATTCTGAGTTTGAGGCCAACCTAGGAGTACAGAATAAGTTCCAGGTCAGCTTGGGCTAGAGTGCGACCCCACCTAGAAAAACAGATCCATTCCATATGTGGCCATCTAGGCAGAAGATGCTGTGGTAGAATAATACCTGTACTGAAAGGTCATTTGTGGAACAGCTGAGAAAACGTGACCTAGCACAGTGCCCTGGTCCTCACGTGTGCTCTTGAATGGTCACCGTTAATTATAGCATGTGGTAGTCCATGCATATTTTCTTCAGCATTATGAGCTTGAAGACCGATTTCCCACTTAAGAATGAGCGTGGGAAGCCGGGCGTGGTGGCGCACGCCTTTAATCCCAGCACTCGGGAGGCAGAGGTAGGAGGATCGCCGTGAGTTCGAGGCCACCCTGAGACTACATAGTTAATTCCAGGTCAGCCTGGGCCAGAGTGAGACCCTACCTCGCAAAACCAAAAAAAAAAAAAAAAAGAATGAGCGTGGGCCAGGTGTGGTGGCGCACGCCTTTAATCCCAGCACTCGGAAGGCAGAGGTAGGAGGATCGCCATGAGTTCAAGGCCACCCTGAGATGACATAGTGAATTCCAGGTCAGCTTGGGCTAGAGTGAGACCCTACCTCGAAAAAAAAAAAAAAAGAATGAGCATGAGCTTCTTGGGTTTTTTGTTTGTTTGTTTGTTTACTTGCTTATATTTTTTTGAGATACGGTTTCTCTATATAGCCCAGACTTACCTCCACTTCATGATCCTCCTGCCTCTGACTCCTGAGTGCTGAGATTATGGCTGGGTATCACCAGGACCAGGTCGAGGTTGAGCCTCGTTTGGAGTGTGGTTCTGAAAAATCAAACCCTGGGCCTTACAGACGCTAGGCAATCACTCTGCCAGCAAGCTGTATCTCCAGCCCCAAGATTGAGCTGCTTTCGGTTGGTTGGTTGGTTGGTTGGTTTGTTTGTTTGCTTGTGACAAGTTTTCATGTAGCCCAAGCTAGTCTGGAACTCTCTATGTAGCCGAGGCTGGTCTTGATCCTCCTGCCTCTACCTCCCACATGCTAGGTTACAGATATGTGCCACCACTCCCAGCTCCAGGATTGAACTTGTGGATGGCAGATACTGTGTCACATCCATAGTTGTATCCTTGAGGCTTGGTAGGCTTCCTGTACTTCATCACATTTGTTAAGTAAAGGACTATTTATTTATCAAATATTTCCCTGAACATTGAGCAGGGAACCAGTCACAGTCTCTGCTCCTCTGCCATAAGCATGAAGCGATGGAGACTCTGGTTCCGAAAGATGAGTGGAATTGAACCTGGACCAGCAGGCTCTGCAAACAAGCACCTTTAACCACTAACCACCGCCCAACCCCAGGAATTCAGTCTTAAAGTTGTGCTTTATTCAGTCTGAGAAGACAGAGGTTTAACATCCTAGAGATCTGCCTTCCCTCTCAACTCCAGCTTTAGAACACTCCATAGAGAACAGAAGCAAAAGCAGTCCACTGGGCTGGAGAGATGGCTTAGCAGTTAAGGCACTTGCCTGAGAATCCTAAGGACCCAGGTTCAACTTTCCAGATCCCGCATAAGCCAGACACACAAAGGCAAGGCAAGCACAAGGTCGCACATGCCCACTAGGTGGTGCAAGAGTCCAGAGTTCAATTGCAGTGGCAGAGGCCCTGGTGTGCCTATTCTCTCTCTCTGTCTCTCAAATAAAATTTTTATAAAAAATGAAAAGTGATTACCTTATGATTATCCAGCTTGGAGGAGCTAATGCTGAGCCCCAAGGAAAGGTGAGTCACTCGACAATCCCCATGGGGACTTCTTGGAAAGTGTGTCTCCTGGAAGGATCAACCATAGCTCTTCAGTTGAGGTCCACTTCTGGAATGTTAAATAAGCCAAGTGATGATCCACCAGTCAGGGCTCTTCTGAGTCCGTATCTGCCCATGTGGAAAGCAGGCTGAGGATTGTTAACACAGAACACAACTCTTGTTCCAAAGGGAATAAGAAATCATTTATTCTGAGCTAAACATGAGTGACCATGGCCTGGTTACATGGATTTAAGTTGCACTAAATGACACGCTGCATACAGGAATGATTACACAAGTTTTTAGAGTTGCACAGTAGAACAAAGCGGTTAAGTTAATGCATTTACCAAATACACTGGTGGTAGCATCAGATGGGCAGGTTACAGCAAAGGGGGAAATCTCTTCCAGAAGTTTCGGATGTTATCCTAATATTCTTGGCTTTGGGGCTGGTGAAAGCTAGTGGTCTGCCAAGTTAATGCACTCCAAAGGCTTTATCTGATAGCTAGAAGACATTAGGTCAGATACAGAGGCTGTGATAAATGCCTGGTCTCTTTGTTGTTCTGAGATGGAAATGGGGATTTACCCCAAGATCTATAAAGTACCATACAACTGTCAAAATTTAGAACACGCCTGTGTTGAGCTAAAATTCCCTGGCTCTCACCTCCAGTGTTCATAAGTCATCACGGTACAGACCCCCTTCTGCTACTGAGAGCATGTTTTACTAACACAGGAAGACCATGGTCACCTCATTAGTTACATGGCGGAGCCTAGATGCCAGGAGGTCGTCGGGCGAGTCGCCGACTGATGATCTCTGCCATGTTTGAGGTCTCTAGGGGTAACTTTTTATCATGTCTCTGGGTCCCTGGAAAGCCAATTCTGAGATTCCGAATATCACTCAAAGCATATGTCAGGGGCCTTCTTCTCTGACCATAAAGACAAAACTGAGCAAGGGAGAAGCTGTGCTACAATGCATGCAGAGGACTTAAAAGCGGGGCATCTCTTCAGCATTGTTCACACGAGGAGCAGGTGTTGAGCCACCATGCCCTATGTGGACCAATCACTGTAGAGCCTGCCCCGTGAGAGGTCTAGAGCTAGCAGCTAGGAGCTGTCTACCAGCTACAAGCCAGTTTCTGCCCTTCCCATTTGAAAGGACATCTGGGTGGCCGGCGATGGCATCCATACAAGGAGTTTGTTCTCCAAGCTTCTAGGCACTGACAACCCCGGCCCTTCTGTCCTCTACCTGGCAGTGGACGCTGATGCGTGCCGTTGCTGTGTCTTAACTACTGCAGAATCTCCTTTGTGCTTGCTCTGTTCTTCGACCCCTTGTTTAAGTAACTCTTCACTAAATTCTCCAATGTTCTTCTGCTTTCCACCCGGATAATGGAAAAGCTGACAGAGAAGACAGGGAAAGGACGAGAAGCCCAGATTCTGGCTGAGCCTATGGACTGTTTGACCAGGTCACACAAAATCTGGAATGAGCACTTTGAGCAAAATCAAAAAAATAAATAAATAAAAATGTTATTCTTTCAGCTCCCAGTCACTGCCAGCATCATCTGAAATCAGGACCGTGTATTCCATGCCCTTTGCCAATGTGCTCTGCAGATGGGAACAAGACCAAACGCAGAGCCCCTTCAAGTTCCCGAGTGAGCCACTCGCTGCATTGCTGACACACTGGTCAGCCCAATGGCTCCCTTCTGATCTGAACATGATGACATCATCGCAGCTTGCAAGCCTGACTCCATATAAAAGTGAGTCAGGGTCAAGGACCATGGAGGTAAAAAAATTAAAAAATTTAAAAATCAGCATAACTGTGGTACAGGCGCAAGAATGATTCAGTGATTTCTTCCAATTTTAAAAAATATCTTTTCTTTATTTAAGAGAGAGCTAGCATGCACCAGGGCCTCTAGCCACTGCAGGCACACTCCAAATGCATGCACCCCTTTGTGCATCTGGCTTTATGTGGGTACTGGGGAATCGAACCTGGGTCAGCAGGCTTTGCAAGCGAACGCTTTGAACTGCTGTGTATCTCCCCGGCCCTCTTCCTTCCAGTTTTCAGACTGTACCAGAGCTGACTTTCAGTTAGTCCAGAAGGCTGGGGACTTGGGTTAACCCATCCTACATGTAAAGAGGTCTTGCCACTCCATCAAATGTCCATCACACTTAGGTATAGTCACATGGGCCTCAGGAGACAAAACTGAGCATAGAATTCACCACTAGCATTAAGTCTTCAGAGTCCAGATCCCATTCCATTACTCGGTGTGTGTTTTAACACGGAAAGACCATGATTCACTTCATTCATTGCATGGCAGCGGGGAAGGGAGGGGGGGCCTTAGACACTGGGAAGCACCACTCGTGTAAAACCCTGTGAACTTGATTACATGAAACCAGAGTATATCATTAGTACCAAAATTCCTCACTGATTACAATTCTTACCCAAAAAGTATTAAAGTCTTCGGATATATAAATCTAAAAATATGGTGCAACATTTAACAGTAGGACTAAAATTTGTTTTTAAAATACGCTCCGTGTCCTCAGTCCTTGTTCACCAGCTCCAAGAGGAAGTGTCTCGTAGTGTCTTGCTTGCAGACCCTGTGTCCATGAGAAGATCGGAGACCAGAAAGGTGCCCGAGGCAGGACTAGGATGCCAGTTCTGCAACCCTCTTGTGCTGGCTCTGGATTCGGCCTTCGCCGCTGGGGGAATCCTCTTTCTGTGAGTTCCCTGGACTGATCTGTCCAGCTGTCTCGATCCAGGGATGCTGAAGGACCTGGTGGGCCGTGTACCGCTTTTTGGGATCTACCACCAGCAAATGCCTCACCAGATCTTTGGCAGCTATGGGAGAGAGAAAAGTTGGAGAAAGTATGGTGAGTGCACGTGCCTCTGAATGAATTCGTCATGCCCATACATAAAGTAGGAGCTCACACATCCACACTAGCACTAACAGCTCTTCTGTGTTCTAAAACAGCATAGTTACTCGTGAATATGGGAATTGGAAATCTGGCTAAGTGAAGGCAGAAGGATCACCATGAGTTCTAGGCCAGTCTGGGTTACCGAGTGAGACCTTATCTCAGAGACAGAGACAGAGACAGAGAGAGAGAGAGAGAGAGAGAGAGGAGCTGGCTCAGTGGATAAGAGCACTTACCACAGCATGACCACCTGAGTTCAATTCCTCAGGAGCAATGCATATAGCTGAGAGGAGCCATGAACGTCTTAGAAGCCCAGTACTGTGGGGAGAAGAAGAGAGAGACTCCACGGCCCAGTGGTTAAGATGCTTGCTTGCAAAGCCTAATGGCCTGAATTTGAGTCCCTGGTACCCACATAAAGCCAGATGCACAAAGTGGTGCATGTGTCTGGAGTTCGCTTGCAGTGGCAAGAGGTCCTGGCACACTCAGACTCTCTCTCTCTCTCTCTCTCTCTCTTGTTCTCTCTCTATCCTTGAAATAAATAAATAGAAAGGAAAACACATGAATGAGTGATAGAGAAAGGACACCTGACATTCTCCTCTGGCTTCCACACGTGGGAATGAATAGGTGTGGCCTCTGCACATATGCCTGCATGCACTACACACACCACCACCACACATACTACACATGCAAGAAAGAAACAAGGAAGAAAGAAAAGGAAGGGGGAAGAGAAGAAAGGAGAAGGGAGAGAAGGGGAGGGAAAGGTAGGGAGAGAGAGAAGGGAAAGAAATGAAGGGGAGGAGAGGGGAGGGGAGTAAAGAAGGAAGGGAAGAAAGGAGAGAGAAAGAGAAGAGAAAAAAGAGATGAAGAAAACATTTTTACTGGTTTTTTTGGGGGGGTGGGGAGTGAAGTAGGGTCTCACTTTAGCCCAGGCTGACCTGAAATTCACTGTGTAGTCTCAGGGTGGCCTTGAACTCACAGCGATCCTCCTACTTCTGCATCCTGAGTGCTGGGATTAAAGGCGTGCGCCACCACGCCCGGCCATTTTTACTGTTTTTGAGAGCTGCCTCTTGATCCAGGTCAACTCTTCACCCACAAATCACCTACTCTCCACACCTCCGTCCCAACCTTCTCCAGAGCCCAGAAGTGACCAATGTCTCTTACGCTGCCTGGTTCAAGCTGGGCAAATTCTGCCCTCCTCTTATAAGCATCATTCCTTCAAAGGCCTCCGAGGCCCCGGAGGCTGGAAGGACAGATTTAGACTGAGAATCCTCAGGTGCTTCGTATACACATGTGCACAATGGAACATGCCACCCCAGGCTCTCTCCACACCCTCCAAACATCTATCTGCTCCATGCCGCCCTTTGAAACCATGGGAAGAGGCCCACGGTCCTGCTTCCCTGCACGGGAAGCCTCAGCTCTCACCATCGGAGATGTTGTCCCAGTAAGGGGCGAGGAATTCAAAGTGGCCCTGCTGGATGATGTTGAAGAGCTCCTCCTGGTCCCTCTCGGGGCTGCGGAAAGGTGGGAAGCCACACAGGAGGATGTAGAGGATCACGCCAGCAGCCCACATGTCCACCTCCAGGCCGTAACCTGCACAAAACACCAACAGGGGCAGGGCACACTCTGAGATGGGCAGTCAGAATGATGGGACAGCCAGAGGTCCGAGACAGACTGCCAAACGTGGAGGGCTTGACCTCTGACTTCCACGTGCACATGCACACATGAGTACACACACATGCCAAAAAATAAAGATTAAAAAAAATGGGGCTGGAGAGATGGTTCAAGTCCCCAGTGCCCACGTAAAGCCAGATGTACAAAGTGGTGCATGCATCTGGAGTTCATTTGCCATGGTTAGAGGTCCTGGTGCATCCATTCATATCTCTCTCTCTCTCTTTCTCTCTCTCTCCCCTCAAATAAATAAATAAAAATATTTGAAAAATTGAAGTTCAATGCTTACTTCAAAGCCCCAGAACAAGCTTATCAAGATACAAGTCAGCCCAAAATTATTAAGGGAATAAGTCACTGGTGTCCTATTTGGGCCAAATTGAAGGTGTCTGCTCAGTATGCAATCTCCATTCACTCTTGGAGAGGTGCAGAGTCTCCTGAGCCTCACCATCCTCTTGTCCTGCCTACACAAGCCACCACCGTCAACCCATCCTCTGAATCAAGGGTAGACCTGATGAGGAAATGTTCTCGTGCATAGATTAGGGGAAGCCGCCCTCAAATGTCCATTGAAACCCAGGACCAAGCTGGGTTTCCAACCCTGAGCTTGTTTAACTACTCCTGATTTAAAATACTGAATACTGGGCTAGAGGAATGGCTTAGTGGTTAAAGCGCTTGCCTGCAAAGCCTAAGGACCCAGGTTCGATTCCCCAGGACCCATGTAAGCCAGATGCACAAGATGGTATATGCGTCTGGAGTTCATTTGCAGTGGCTGGAGGCTCTGACACACCCATGTTCTCTCTCTCTCTTTCCCTCTTTCCCTCTTTCTCTCCTCTTTCTTAAATAAATAAAATACTTTTAAAACTACTGAATACTAAGGGCATTTGTTAAGAGATAAGCTAGAATCCCAAAGAGAAAAATGCAACATTTACCTTTTTCTGACAGAATCTCAGGAGCTACATATGTTGGTGTCCCACACACAGTAAAGATAGGTCTCACCACGTGTTTTGCAAGACCGAAGTCAGCCAGCTTCAAGGTGGTAGATTTGTCTTCATTGCGCTGAACCTGTAAGGAGCCAAGATACCCATGCCATCAAAACCATGACGGAGACCAGGAAGTACAGAGGCAGCAAGCACACAAGCAAGAAGCCCAGCAGCTTAGTGTGGCCCAGGATTAACACATCCAGCCTGAGCCGGGCATAGTGGCGCACGCCTTTAATCCCAGCACTCGGGAGGCAGAGGTAGGAGGATCGCTGAGAGTTTGAGGCCACCCTGAGAGTACAGAGTGAATTCCAGGTCAGCCTGGACCAGAGTGAGACCCTACCTCAAAAAAACAAAAAACAAACAAAAAAACCATCCAGCCTGACCTCAGGGCAGGAGCTCACATTTTCAACCAAAGAACCAAAGTCAAGTTCACCGTATCATCCAATAGTCACATAGGCTGTTTAAATTCATTAATTAAAATTCAGATTCTGGACTGGAAAGATGGCTTAGCGGTTAAGCACATGCCTGTGAAACCTAAGGACCCAGGTTTGATTCTTCAGGTCCCACGTAAGCCAGATGCACATGGTGGTGCATGCATATGGAGTTCGTTTGCAGTGGCTAGAGGCCCTGGCATGCCCATTCTCTCTCTCTCTCTCTCTCTCTCTCTCTCTCTCTCTCTCTCTCTCTCTCACCCTCTCTCTGTCTCTAATAAATAAACAAATAAATGAAAATAAAATCTTTTAAAAATTCAGTTTCCCAGCTGCATTAGGTACATTTTGATTGTGCAGTAGGCCCCCTGGGACTTGCGCCATCATGTTGGACAGTAGCTTGGGCTACCATGTCAAAGAGAACAGATGGGGAAACTTCGCATCACCGTCACTGCAGAAAAATTGCACTGGACAACACTGCATTAGAACCAGGATCCATGGTGCTTTCGGCATAGGCTAACTTTTGTGAGAAATGAAAATTGCCTACGGGTGATAACAAAGGCCAGGTGGTAGGAAAAAGAGCTGGGAATTAGAACAAAGAAGTAACCAAAGAAACGAGAGCGACGTAAAGTCTCCTGTAAGACCAAGAACTGAGGGCAGGACACTAAACACTGGCCAAAAGAATGGCCAGGAGTGGTGGCGCACGCCTTTAATACTAGCACTGGGGGAAACAGAGGTAGGAGGATCGCTGTGAGTTCGAGATCAGCCTGAGACTACATAGTGAATTTCAGGTCAGCCTGGGCTACAGCAAGACCCTACCTTGAAAAACTAAAACTAAAAAAAAAAAAAAAAAAATGGGATCTGAGTCAAATGTCTGGCCCTGGGTAGAGACATGGCATTCTGAGTTACCCAAAAGATTATTATTGGGATAGGGAGATGGCTCAGTGGTTAAAGGTGCTCATTTGCAAAGTCTATTGGCCCCAGGTTCTATTCCCTAGTATCCACATAAAGCCAAATGCACTAAGCGGCACGTGTGTCTGGAAAACAATGTTCTCTTGCGCTCTTTGCATATCTGACCAGAAGATGGCAGCAGAGTGCAGACCAACAGCAAGGAGTCCTTACACACTAAGCTTTGTTTCTTTGTCAACTTCTTGGTCTTGGGTGAGTGTTGGGACCATGTCCCTCCAAGAAACATTTCCAAACGGCCCTAAAGATTGAAGCCAGCTTAGAAACTAAATGACCTTAAAATGTCAATGTCTAAAACCAATTTACACCTCAACAGGAAAGGTACCGTACTCCTGGCCCATCCATGTTTATGGCTGCACTCCTCCCAACAGCTGAGGCAGGGAGGCAGCCTAGATGTCCACCAGCAGATGAATGCGTAAGGAAAATGCAGAACATGCGCACCGTGGAACTTTATTCAGCCACGAGGAAGGATGAAACCATGGCATTTGCAGGGAAATGGATAGGACTGGAAATTATGTTAAACAAAATAAGCCAAGTTCAGAAAGACAAATAACAGGGGCTGGAAGGATGGTTTAGTGGTTAAGGCATTTGCCTGCAAAGCCAAAGGAGATGACTATAATCAAAACATGACCAAAAACTCATTGGGACAAGATCTTTCATGTGACCTGTGACATGGCATGCCTTTTATGTCTGTGTAACACAGAACTAATATCTCATAGCCATTCAACACAAATCAACTAGCATTGCTGAGCACTGTTCCCAGAGTGAGAAACAGAGCAGTGAATAAGACAGATAAAGTTGTTGAGATGGGTAATGCCAATTGTTAAAAGTAAATGTGGGGGCTGGAGAGACAGCTTAGTGGTTAAGGCGTTTGACCGCAAAGCCAAAGGACCTAGTTTCAATTCCCCATGACTCATGTAAGCCAGATGCACAAGGTGGCACATGCAACTGAAGTTTGTTTGCAGTGCCTGGAGGCCCTAGTGCATCCACGATGGAATGTAAATGGGCCATACAACACGCCACCCCTTTCCTCTGGCTCTTACATGCTTTCTTCCCCCTCGATTCAGCCCCCTGCCACAAGGCATCAAGCACAGCTGATCAGAACAAGATCCACAGTGCGCTCAGCATCGATGAGATTGGAAGTGGTCCCAAAAGGTAACAGGGCCTACTGACACAAAGGCAGTACACGGGCCTGCACCGGAAGTGCTCATCTCTCTTCCCATGGCAGGGCATGTTACGAGTTACATATCCCTGGTTGGCTTTACCATTCTCAATTAAGCTGTATTTTGGTGTTTACCTTCGTTGCCTTTGACATTTCCTGATTCATAGGGCCTTTGTCTTTTTCTTCTATCATTATTGGGGGCCAGGGTCTGACTCGGCCCCAGGCTGACCTGGAATCAATTTCAGACCAGAAATCTCAGCCTCTCAGCTAACTGGATTAAGGGTTTCGGGCAACACACACCCTTAGGGACATTGGCTTTATTAGATTGTCTGTTTTAATTCCCCACTCTGGCATAAATACTCTGTGCTGGTTTGGAGTGAATGTGTATATTGGTCAGTGAAATTTTAAAATTTGCCAATAAATTTCTCCACCCAGTCTACTAGAATACTTGAATAGCAGGCAAACTCAACAACTAGGGTCATTTCTGCTGTTTTCTTAGCATATAAGAGCTATACATAGCTGGGCATGGTGGTGCACGCCTTTAATCCCAACTCTTGGGAAGCAGAGGTAGGAGGATTGCTGTGTGTTCAAGGACACTCTAAGACTACATGGTGAATTCCAGGTCAGCCTGGGCTAGAGTGACACCCTACCTCAAAACCCAAAAAAATAAAAAGCCAGGCGTGGTGGCGCACACCCTAATCCCAGCGCTTGGGAGGCAGAGGTAGGATTGCTGTGAGTTTGAGGCCAATGACAGAGTGAATTCCAGGTCAGCCTGGGCCAGAGTGAAACCCTACCTTGAAAACAAACAAACAAACAAACAAAAAAAACACCTTAAACTCCTACCCTGAAGGTATATAAAGTTGGATTTACACAGCTATCAACACTGCAGATCATTAGAAAACCCAAACATCAAATTAACTCAAGATGTAAAAATCTTTCCTCCCCCTCTTGTGCAGTTTCCCTGGGCCTTGGAGCGGGTGATATACAAGTCTCACTTAATGCTGAGCTCTCAACACGCATCCATTTTCAGCACTTTGATGAGTTTTGTCTCCCTAGTAGTTGCAACTAGCTCAAAAAGAGCTTTCTCTGGGTCAAGGTGAGAGCAGCACTAATCTATGGGCGGGCATTAAATAATATAAATATATGAGGACAAGCTGATGGACACCATGTATTTAGCCAAACAATAGAAGAAGTAGCTTCCATCCTAGGGTTCATGACATTGGAAGCCATCGGCTTTTAACTAGGTTTTCAGTATCAGACATGAATTCTCTCCCATGATACAGGCCTCAAATACAATCAGAGTAGGTGGGTAACTCCAAAACAGCCACGCCCCTGTTGCACCAGTGGGCACATAACGCCTAGCTGGTTGTTTAGTGTGGTGGTTTGATTCAGGTGTTCCCCATGAACTTAGGTGTTCTGAATGCTAGGTTCCCGGCTGATGGAGATTTGGGAAATAACGCCTCCTGGAAGCAGTGTATTGTTGGAGGCGGGCTTATGGGTATTATAGCCAGTGTCCCCTTACCAGTGTTTGGCACACTCTCCTGTTGCTGTTGCCCACCTTATGTTGGCCCGGGGTTGATGTCCACCCTTTGCTCATGCCATCATTTTCCCTTGCCATCATGGAGCTTCCCTCGAGTCTGTAAGCCAAAAATCAACCCTTTTTTCCCACAAGCTGCTCTTGGTCAGGTGTTTTCTGACAGTAACATAGTCTGCAGTGTCCACTAGTGGGTTAGACTGTCGATGATCCCTCTCCCCCAGGACTCTGCACAGCACTTTCCAGCACTGGGACAGCTATTGTGGTGCTATTTCTTTAGTGATTGAATGTTATTGTCAAAATCTGTGTTTCTTGGGCTGGAGAGATGGCTTAGTGGTTAAGGCGCATGCCTGCAAAGCCTAAGGACCCTGGTTCGATTCTCCAGGTCCCACATAAGCCAGATGCACAAGGGGTGCATGCATCTGGAGTTCATCTGCAGTGGCTGCAGGCCCTGGTGCGCCCATTCTCACTCTCTCTCTCCTCTCTCTGTAATAAATAAATAAAAATAAAATCTTTTTTAAAAATCTGTGTTTCTTAATTTAATTAAGTATAGCATAACAAGATTGTTTGAACATCATGTCCTCACAGTGCCTGACACTACCTACACAAGACCATCACAATAGGAGGAATAGATGATGACATCAAAATGAAGAGACTGATTGAGAGGAGGAGGGGTATGATGGAGAGTGAAGTTTCAAAGGGGAAAGTGGGGGGAGGGAGGGAAGTACCATGGGATATTGTCTACAATTAAGGAAGTTGTCAATAAAAAAAGTAACTAATTAAAAAATTTAAATTTAAATTTAAAAACAAAAGATTGTTTGAACATAAACAGGGTCATTTTAAGAGGCTTCACTGCCCAGGACCAGTTGCCAGGGAAACGCAAGGCCACCGGTGCAGATCAACCCTTCCGCCTTAGAGACCCTGAGTGAACAGAGGCTGTCTATCTCCTGTTTTCCATTGCCTCCATGGCTCCTAGCACATGCAGGCTAAATTACATGCAGGCTAAATTACTCTCCCTGTCTCCACCGCCCACCCAGAAATTCAAAGTCAAAGTAATCATTTTCTTTCTTGTTTGGATTTCTAGAGTCTCTCTTTCTCTTTTTCTCTCTTTCCCTCTTTCCTCTTCCTCCTCCTTTCTTCTCTCGTCCTTAACCACCAACCCCAACCTTGGCATGTTACTCACTAATCAAGCTTTAAAATTCTTTTTTTGTTTGTTTGGTTGGTTGTTTTGTTTGTTTGTTTGTTTTGCTTTTTTGTTTGTTTATTTTGCTTTTTTGTTTATTTTTCGAGATAGGGTCTTGCTCTAGCTCAGGCTGGAACTCACTATGTAGTCTCAGGGTGGCTTTGAATTCACAGCGATCCTCCTTACCTCTGCCTCTTGAGTGCTGGGATAAAAGACGTGTACCACCACGCCAGGCTCTTTTTATTTATTTGCAAGCAGAAAGAGAGAAAGATAGAGATAGAGAGAAGAGAGACAGACAGAGAGAGAATGGGCGCACCAGGGCCTCCAGCCACTGCAAAATGAGTTCCAGATGCCTATGCTCCTTGTGCATCTGGCTTATGTGGGTCTGGGGAATTGAACCTGAGTCCTTTGGCTTCACAGGCAAATACTTTAACCACTAAGCAATCTCTCCAGCCCTTTTTTTGTTTGTTTGTTTTTTGTTTTTGAGGTAGGGTCTCACTCTAGCCCAGGCGGGCCTAGAATTTACTATGCAATCTCAGAGTGGCCTTGAACTCATGGCAATCCTCCTACTTCTGCCTCCCAAGTGCTGGGATTAAAGGAGTGTGCCGCCATGCCCAGCAAGCTTTAATTCTTTAACAGGATCATTCATCTCAGCTACCTCTTCTTGAGCCAGCCTTGCTCTCCCCAAAGCTCTTCCTTTCTTTCTGTTTCATAGCTGTCAAAATTTTTAAATATTCATTTATTTTAGAGAGAGAGAAAGAATTTGGATGTGCTAGAGCTTCCTGCTGCTGCAAATGGACTCCAGATGCATGAGCCACTTTGTATATCTGGCTTTACATGGGTACTGGGGAATTGAACCTGAGCCATCAGGCTTTGCGAGCAAGCACCTTTAACCACTGAGCCATCTCTCCGGCCCCAGTTGTCAAATTTTCTAAGTTGATAATAGGTGGGTATCTGTCTCATGGATCAGGAGGAATTATACACTACTGAACTCCCTAAAGCAGTGATCATGGAGTGCCTCTGGTATTTCATGGCAGAAGTAGAAAAAGAACTTAAAGGAATTAAGATCAACAAAATGATTAAACAAAACGATTACTTAAGAGAAAGCACGGTCCTGGAGAGTGTTTGGCCAGTTTTCCTTCTTCTAGTTTTCCCTTCCCACCCTTTGACGTGCATTGGTGTGCTTTTCAGTAATTAAATATCCAGACAGAGCTGGAGAGATTGCTCAGCAGTTAAGGCAAAACTTAATGGCTCAAGTTGGAGTCCCCAGTGCCCATGCAAAGCCAGATACACAAAGTGGCACATGCATCTGGAGTCCGTTTGCAGCAGCTGGAAGCCCTGGTATACCCATTTTCTTTGTCTGTCTCTCTTCTATCTCTCTGTGCTTGCAAATAAGTAAAATAATGAAAACAATACATAAATAAATCTCTAGACAAGTCTGTTTCTTCCCAGAACCAGTGAAAAGAGGGTACTGATGTTGTCTTCAACCAAGCCATGTCCTAACCCCTCAACCTCTCCTGGATTCCAACCGTCTCTACTCCAAGCACTCCAGAGCTATAGCGCCTGGGCTTGGGACAGAGGTTAAGAACTCGAGAACTGGGGGCCAGGGATGTGGCTCAGGCGTCACAGTGCTTGCCCAGAATGTACAAAGCCCTGGGTTTGATCCCAAGATATGTGTGCCTGTAATCCCAGTACTCTGGAAGTAGAGGCAAGAGGATCTGAAGTTCAAGGTCACCCTCAGACTCATACATAGCAAGTTCAAGGCCAGACCCTGTCTCAAAAGGAAAGGAGCTAAAGAGATTAACACTAATGTCAATTAAAAGGGCAGCTGAGAGCTGGAGGGATGGCTTAGCGGTTAAGGCATTTGCCTACAAAGCCAAAAGACCCAGGTTCGATTCCCCAGGACCCACATTAGTCAGATGCATAAGGGAGCGCATGCATCTGGAGTTCGTTTGCAGTGACTGGAGGCCCTGGCGCGCCCATTCTCTCCCTCTCTCTCTCCCTCTCTCTCTCTCTCTTTCTCTGTCAAATAAATAAAAATAAATTTAATAAATAAATAAATAAAAATAAAAGGGCAGCTGCCTATCTCTAGGCCTCTTTCCAGAGAAAACCAACATTTCTCTTCCCCTCATTCTGGGAGAGACTTTTCTCAAATACTGCTCATAGCTAACACTTGGTCCATCTCTTCCCCGACCACACGCCCCTAGCTTTCTTTACAGGCTATAAATAAGCTGGCCGGTCCACTTCCCATCTGAGTGGGTTGTTCTAAAGATCATCACTTCTCAGGTGGATGTTTCTCATCCCTGCCTCCCCGAGGCCCAGCCAACACAACAAACCACATTCCAACCCTCTGGGGGAGGCAGGAGGATCCCACACTGGCAGAAGAAGCAATTAACATGGATATTTCTGCGAGCTGGAAATTCTCATAATTAAAACTTCTTTTGCAAGCTCTCAAGAGTCTAAAGACCCCTAAGGGAAGAAGGATACTAGCATCTTATCAAGAAAAACGACCGCCAGAGCCAGACGAACTTGATAATACAGGCGTGAAATTTCACTCTAAGGCCCAATGATCAGATACAAATATTCCTGTTGATTCAAACAGCATGATAAGTTAGCTCCATTCATTACAAGCTCTTAACCTGTTCACGAAGTTTCCAAATGCAGTTTCAGTTACAACTAGCTGTGCAATCTGAAGTAAGTTCCAACATGACCACTTTCCTCAGCATAGCCAAGGCAGGTCTAACAGAGCCCTAGCAGCCATCCATTAAAGGAAGCGTAGCCGTTACCCTTCCCACTGATGGGATGAGGCACCCGACCAAAAGGAGCTCATAGAAGGAGAGGGCTTATTTTGGCTTACAGTCTCCAGGGGAAAGATGGCAGAGCGTGTTATGGGGTCCAGTGTCCCACAAGTTAGACCATCAACTCACAGAATGTAAGACAAAGTTTTATTGGGTAAAAAAGAAAGAAAAGGGCTGTAGAGACGGCTTAGAGGTTAAGGCACATGCTTGTGAAGCCTAAGGACCCCAGTTTGATTTTCCAGGTCCCACAAAAGCCAGATTCACATGGTGGCGCACGTGTCTGGAGTTCGTTTGCAGTGGCTAGATGCCATGGCACGCCCATTCTCACTCATCACTCACCCTCTCTCTCTCTCTCTCCCCCCCTCTGTCTCTAATAAATAAATTAATTTAATTAAATCTTTAAAAAAAAGAAAAGAAAAGAAAAAGAAGAGAAGCTGGTGCACACCAGGGCTACATCCACAGTGTCTCAGGATGCAGCAGCCAATTGTTTGGAGGGTCAGCTTCTATTGGAAAAAAAAAAAAAAAAACCTACACAATGTTTATTGCAAAAACAGGATGGGAGTTAAACCATAAATCACAATTTACATGTTGCAGTTACATCCATAAAAGTAACTTTGAACCTAAAGGGGAATTGGTGAATTACACAGGGGCATTCCATTCTAGAAGATGAAACAAACTTGTGAATAGGTCTGTTAGTCAGTTACAGAAGCGCCTGGGGGGGGGGGGGTGTTAGGCCTGTTACCAAGAATCTCCAAATGTCCTACTTATCTGCCCTTAAGTATTTTATTTAACAATGCAGGCCCAGGGTAATGCTATTCGGACCAGCAGAACATCCTATTTATCTACCATCCCCACCTGCTTAAGCAGGTGTTTTATTTCATTTTTTTATGGGGCTCCCACAAGCAAATGACTTCTATTTTTCTCTAAGCTTGATATAAAGAAATAATAACATTTTGCTGCCTTTCCAAGCAGAGGCTGGGCATCACCTCCTTGCCAACACCAGGTGGCCAACAGCATTAGGAGAGTAAGCCAAACTCTGGCAAGGGGGAGCTCACTGTAACACCCCTAAGCTCTCCCCCAAATATACACCTCCTCCAGCAAGGTTCAACCTCCCAAATTTCCATCAGCTGACACCCAAGCATTGAAAACACATGAGTTTATGGGAGACACCAAATTCAAACTGTCAAAGGAAGGAAGCATTTATTGGACAATATGAAGGCAACTAAAGAACGTTAATTAGTGGGTAGTAGTCACCATGGCAATAAGGATTGGGGGGGGGGAGAGTGATCAGTGGTTAAAAGCACTTGATCTGCAAGACCAGAATTCAGATCTTGAACACTCAGGTAACGCCAGACACAAAGTGGCACACTCATCTGTAATCCCAGTGCATCCACAGCAATGGAAGGCAGCATGGGGACAATACCAAAGCTTGTGAGTAGCTATATCTTTGCCTTTTCAGTAGCAAAATAACAAGAAGAAACAAGGTGGAAGGAGAGGGCCAACACCCCAAAGTGGTTCTACACACAAACACACACACACAATAATATTAATAAAAATTTGTAAGATCAGGGCTAGAGAGATGGCTTAGCAGTCAAGGCACTTGCCTGTGAAGCCTGAGGATCCATGTTCAATTCTCCAGATCCCACTTAAGCCAGACACACAAAGGTGAGGCAAGTACAAGGTTGTACAGAACCACTAGGTGACACAGGGTCTGGAATTCAATTTCAGTGGTTGAGGTCCCAGCATGCCAATTCTTTCCCTCTGTGTCTCCACTTTTCTCTCTCTCTCTCTCTCCCTCTGTTTCTCTTTCTCTCTCTCAAAAAAAAAATGTAAGATCAAACAAATTCCTAGCATACTTATGTCAGCAAGTTAAGAAATGGCATCTATGAGCTGGACATGGTGGGGCACACTTTTAATCCCAGCACTCAGGAGGCAGAGGTAGGAGGATCACCGTGAGTTCAAAGCCACCCTAAGATTACATAGTGACTCCAGGTCAGCCTGGGGATAGAGTGAGACCCTACCTCAAATAACAAAAAAAAAAGAAGAAGAAGAAGGAGGAGGAGAAAAGAAGGGAAAGGAAAAGAAATGACATTTCTGTAAGCCCAGACAATGAGCAATTGTGAGTTCAACATTTAACTTCATCTCTGTCTGAAAAACCAGAAAGCATTACATTAAATAACATTTAGACTCCATTCATGAGACTCAACTTTACTCACCCAGAAAAAGGCAAATACATTTCATAAATATGACAGACCTGCCTGTTTCAGTAAACCCAAGCTTATAAATTATCCACAAGAAAATAATATATTAGCTCTTCCACTCTTGTGTGTAGCTTTCTGCAGTTTCTGAAGAAGCCACATCTCTCTCTCCCTTCTCTCTCTTTCTCTCTCTCTCTCACACATAAACACACATAAACACACACACACACTTGCATACATGTGCACACAAATACATTAAAAACAAAAGCATGTATGTACTGACATTTAAATCTGTGAAGAATTGTACCTGGGGCTGGAGAGATAGCTAGCTTAGCAATTAAGCGCTTCCTTATGAAGGCTAAGGACCCTGGTTCAAGGCTCAGTTCCCCAGGACCCATGTAAACCAGATGCACAAGGTGGCACATGCATCTGGAGTTCGTTTGCAGTAGCTGAGGCCCTGGTACACCCCCCCCCCGCCTCTTTCTCTCTCTCTCTCTCTGTCTGTTGCTAATAAATAAGTAAAAATAAATAAAACAAATTTTTAAAGAAAAAAGAATTGCACCTGGCCTTTCAGAGGCTTTCAGCTTGCCCATCCATATAGAGCATACTCCTGCAGAGTTTCCACACTCCAACCAGCATGGGACTCACCCTCTATTTACACATTGCTGCCCAGTCTGTCCCTTCACATAGCGAGAACAGGCTGAATAGAAGCCTGGTTCCAAGACATTATTAGAAAATACAAGCTAAGCCAACTGTCTCCAAGAGAAAAACAGTCCCAGAGGGCAAATGATTTCACTCCATGTACTTGGGAACTTGAGTAAGTGGCATAATGCTTTAATAGGCACATGTCGGAAGTGCTCAGCTCACAGGACCTACTCCGGCCTCCGGTAAGAATCTCACCTTTTTAAATGGTTCAGTGAAGATTGCCAAGTCATTGAAAGAGCACCATGCTATTGCAAATCCCAAAGTGTCCACAATGAACGCCTGTCAGCACATGCACACGTGTGTGGGGCATGTGTGTATGCCTATGTATAGCATCTGCACATACGTGTGCAGACACACGCATCCCTGTGCACACACATATGGAAGACAGAGAAGAATGTCAGGTGTCTTCCTCTGTCACTCTTTCATGTTTTTCTTTTCTTGAGACAGAGTCACTCGCTGAACTTGGAGCTGTTGTTGTTTCAGTCAGACGAGCTGACCAGGTGAGCCCCAGTGATTCTTCTGTTCCTTCCCCCACATAGGACTGGGGTTATAGTATGAGTGGCTATCTGGCTTTCTTTCTTTTTTTTTTTTTTTTTTTTTTTTTTTTTTTTTTTTTTTTTTTTTGAGGTAGGGTCTCACTCTAGCTCAAGCTGGACCTGGAACTCACTATGTAGTCTCAAGGTGGACTCAAACTCACGGTGATCCTCCTACTTCTGGGAGTCAGAGGTAGGAGGATTGCCATGAGTTTAAGGCCACCCTGAGACTACATAGTGAATTCCAGATCAGCCTGGGCTACAGCGAGACCCTACCTCAAAAAAATCCACCCCCCCAAAAAAAGAATTTTAAAAATGTGACTGAGGCTGGAGGGATGGCTTAGCAGTTAAGGTTTGCCTGCAAAGCCAAAGGACCCTGGTTCAATTCCCCAGGACCCACATTAGCCAGATGCACAAGGGAGCACACACATCTAGAGTTCGTTTGCAGTGGCTGGAGCCCCTGGCGCGTCCATTCTCTCTCTTTCTCTCTCTCTCTCTCCCTCTCTCTCTCTCTCTCTCTCTCTCTCTCTCCCCTCTTTTTCTCTGTCAAATAAATAAATAAAAATAAAAATAAAATGTGACTGGAGTAAGGACAAAAAACATTAGCAATAGAAAAAAAAATAAATTTTCAAAGAGGGCTATCAGTGGCTAGTTCAGACACCAGCCAAATTATTCGTGCAGTTCTATGAAATTTGGCAAGACGAAGGCTCCTTAAGTTAATGGTCAACATAGACCTCAATTCACCAGAAAATTCGCTTGACTCAGTCTGCGCTCAATCTGCTTGTGGGAGCAGTTTACAGACATCGTTCTACAACCGAGCAAATTAAAGGAAACAAACGGAACCCCTTGCCTTGCCAAAAAATATGCGACTCATGGAAATAATTACCTGCATTCGCGATTGCTTTACCTGCAGTAACCTTGCTCTGAGGACCATCTTGGGAGAAGCACCTGGGTATGACCGTTATTTCCATGTGGGAACCATGACGGTCGCTCCCACCAATGGATAGAATGTTTATTTCCCAGACCAGCATGCTATGGTCTCTCTCTGTTCATCCAACTAATGGCAAAACTACTAAAAGAAAGATTAGCTAAAGGTCATTCAGTAGAGAGAAACGCTGAGACAAATTTCTTTCTGGTGCGGAGGGAGGGAAGGTTTATTAGAAAAGGGTTAGTATGCAATTAAAGAGCATGGTGGGGTTCAAGGGATCAAAGAGGGTTGTCCCTCTTATGGGCTTTTGGGGAGAAGGGAGAAAAGTCCATGCCATGTGACTCAGCTCATGTGCTAGAAGCCACGGAGGCACTAGATAGGGCCCGAGACTATAACCTAAGTGGCCTCGGGTTTATCTGCAATGGGGAGGCTGCTCTTGCCTGCCTGGCTTTGGACTCCAGGCAGCTGAGCCTCACAGAGTGACATGTTTTCTAGCACTAATGTCTCTTAAATGACAACCATGGGACAAACTTGTTCTAGGTTTCACGGCATAGTCTGAATAAAACAGCCCCTAGTGAATGGAACTGTCTTTCCAGTAAGAAAGAAGGCATAAAAAGCAATGTGGGAGCTGGAGAGTTGGCTTAGCGGTTAAGGCATTTGCCTGAAAACCCAAAGGATCTCAGTTTGACTCTCTAGGACCCACGTAAGCCAGATGCACAAGGGGTGCGTGCATCTGGAATTCGTTTGCAGTGGCTGGAGGCCCTGGCACGCCCATTTTCTCTCTCGCACTCTCTCTCTCTCTCTCTCTCTCTCTGCCTCTTTCTCTGTCTCAAATAAACAAATAAATATTTTTTTGGAGAGAGACACAGAGAGAGAGAGAAGGAGAGGCAGAGAGAGAGAATGGGTGCGCCAGCAGCCTCTCAGCCGCTGCGAACGAACTCCAGATGTGTGCGCCCCCTTGTGGGCAAGTGCGGCATTGCGCCCTTGCATCACTGCATTGGGCTAAACGTGGGACCTGGAGATTGGAACCGACATTCTTAGGCTTAGCAGGCAAGCGCTTAACCACTAAGCCATCTCTCCAGCCCTAATATTTTTTTAAAAGATTTTTTTAAAGCAATGTGGATTGTATCAGGTGGTATGCATGGCTATGAAGAAGCTAGTGAGACAGAGATGCCAGGTGGTGATTGTGAGATACGCTGTCCCAGCCAAGGCCTCCAGGAGAAGCATCCTTGAGGAGAAAGACATCAACTCACTGCAGTAGAGAAAGCACCAGTTCATATGGCATCACACTTAGAGAGTGTCCAAAGGATTTATAAGGTTTGGGAGCCAGGTGTGGTGGCACACGTTTTTAATTCCAGCTCTCGGGAGGCAGAGGTAGGAGGATCGCCATAAGTCCGAGGCCACCTTGTCACTACATAGTGAATTCCAGGTCAGCTTGAGCTAGAGTGACACCCTACCTCGAAAAACAAAAAAAAAAGGGAGGGACGGGATTTATAAGGTTTGGGGTGCTTTAGGTAATTGGAGAACAACATGAGAAAGTGGGGGCTTGCTTTGGGTTGGGAGAGCAGCTCTGGAGCTGGGTGGGTGTCTTTTTTCCCATTTCTTTTTGAGACTGTGTCGTGTAGCCCACGCTGGCCTCAAATGCTCTGTGCAGCTGAGGATGACGTTCAAATCCTGATCCTCCCGCTGTCACCTCTCTAGTGCTGAGATTACAGTATGGGTCTGTGGCACCACACCCGGCTGTCCATCTGGGGTTTCTTCACTCCCATGAAGGCTTGGGGAGGGGGGAATAAGGCAAGGCAGTTTCTGAGCCAACAGAGGCATATGTGGCCCCCTCAGGATTCACACAACGTTCTCCTTCTCGGCAGCCTCCTGACATTACTACAAAGGCTGTTGTTTCCGTCTTGACCCATCTAGGTCACAAAGTGGCCCTACGGGATGTTCGGGTCCTAAGACATTTCTATGGTTTATATTGAATTTGAGAATGGAACAGCCAAGCCTGGAGTCTTGGGCTGGACCCCTGCTGTCGGGGGATGATGGTTTTTCCCCCCATGCCTACTCCACACTTATCCTCTCAAAACAGTAGTTATTATTCTTTTATTTAAGATGAGAAAAGCGAAGTGTCATATAGCTATCTCCTCCAAACTGAAACGAAGATTCCCTCCTGGGGGGAGGGGAGTTCCTAAGAGTCAGGCTCAGGAGATCCACAAAGTTGCAAGACTCACGAAGTCCCCTCTCCGCAACGTTACAGAAGTCATTAACAGTTGCTGAAGGAGAGGAGACTCTTGGGTAGAGCTGCCTGCAAATTGAGCACGGGGCCCCAGGGATAAGCTTTTCCATGATACCGCTGCCTTTGAGCGATCATGCTTCTCTAGGTAATCCCATTAAAAGTCATTGGTTCACGGGCTGGAGAGATGGCTTAGCGGTTAAGGAGCTGGCCTGCGAAGTCTAAGAATTCCTGTTCGAATCCTCTAGATCCCACGTATAGCCAGACAGTGACGCAAGCGTGCAATATCACGCATGCCCGCAAGGGAGCACACTTCTGGAGTGCGTTCAGAGCAGCTGAAAGGTCCAGGCATGCCCATTCTCTCTCAAAAAAAAAAAAAAAAAAAAAAAAAAAAAAACTCATTGGTTCACCAAGTTTGACTTGAGCAGAATCATTTGTTTGGTCTGTCACTGATATGAAATGAACAAACTTTATTCACATCTTCCAGAGCAAAGTCATGCAGTGCAACACTAAAGTCTCCCAAGAAGCCAGACTTCCTAGAACAAGTAGCGTAACCATGAAAGTGAGGAATCAAATCAGGGGGTTCCTGACTTCCCCACCAGTCCCTCATGCAACTCTACACACACATCGCTGCAGCTCAGCACCTCTTGGATTTCTTGGCAGTGTAGTCTCCTCAAAGGGACCATGGGAAAGCTCTCAATGGGAAAGCAGATGGGACATGCAAAGCCCAGAGCCCATGAGAAGCTGCCACAGGTACGTAGATACCCATTCCCTATGCTTATCATCAAAGCAAGTGTTTGTCTCCCAAGAATGAGGAAATACTTCGCCAACCTAAGTTTATTTAATTTAATTTTTTTCAAGAATTTAACCATAACCAATTTATCTTAGCAGCGTATGAACTATAATCAAAAGGGTTTTGTTTTTTTTTTTGGTTTTTTTGTTTTGTTTTGTTTTGTTTTTTTGAGATAGGGTCTCACTCTAGCCCAGGCTGACCTGGAATTCACTATGTAGTCTTAGGGTGGCCTCGAACTCTTGGCGATCCTCCTACCTCTGCCTCCCGAGTGCTGGGATTAAAGGTATGCGCCACCACACCCGGTTTTCCAAAGTTTTAAGTATTGAAATAGCATAGTAAAAAAGTATAATGTGTGCTGGAGTGATAGCTTAGTGGTTAAGGCACTTGCCTGCAAAGCCAAAGGACCCAGGTTCAATTCCCACTTAAGCCAGATGCACAAGGGGGTGCACGCATCTGGAGTTTGTTTGCAGTGGCTGGAGACCCTGGCATGCCCATTCTCTTTCTCTCTATCTGCTTCTTTCTCTCTCTCTCTCTCAAATAAATAAATAAACAAATAAAATTTTTTAAGTATAATGTTGTCACATGTGAAGGTAACACAGTGTGAAGCAGTAAATATTTATTTGCTTATTTGCCTTTGTGTGTGTGTGTGATGTGTGCATGTGAGTAGACAGTACTTATATGTGTGTGAGCATATGCGTGTGTGGAGTCCTGAGGACAACCTAAAATATTATTCTCAGGAACACCATACACCTCCTTTTAGAGCCAGGGACTCTCACCGGGGTGAGCCAGGCTAGCCAGTGACCTCCAGGGATCCTCCAGTCTCCACCTCACCCGGCTCTGGGATTACTGGCACGTACAGCCACACCTAGTATTTTTACATCTGCACTGGAGATCAAACTCAGGTCCTTGTGCTTGTAAGGTGAGGACTTTACCCACGGAGCCTTCTCCTCAGCCCCTTAATATTTACCTTATCGCATATTTCTGTTTGTTTGTTTTCGGGGTATGGTCTCACTCTAGCCCAGGCTGACCTGGAATTCACTCTGTATTCTCAGGGTGGCCTCAAACTCATGGCGATCCTCCTACCTCTGCCTCCCGAGTGCTGGGATTAAAGGCATGCGCCACCACGCTCGGCTTATCACATATTTTATAATCTCTCTCGCGCTCTTGCTCTCGCTCTCACTCTCTCTCCTCACAGTAACAAAACTCAGGGCTTACCAGGAGGTTTTCTGGCTTGAGGTCCCGGTGGACGATGTTCTTGTCATGCATGTGGACAAGGGCCTTACACAGATCCATGATCAGAAGGGCAGCCTGGGGCTCTGGGAACTTCACACTTTCTATGATGGCATCAAAAAGGTCCCCTCCCTGCACATACTCCATGATCAGGTAGATTTCGGTCTCTGTTTCATACACCTCGTGCAGTTTCACTATGTTGGGGTGGGAGAGGCTCTGGATGATGGAGATCTCGCTATCAACAATGTCCTCCTTCCCCTTGAGCTTGGACTTGTCAATAATCTTCATGGCATAGGTCTTCCTGGTCTCACGGTGCTTGCACTCCTTGACGATGGCAAAATTCCCATCCCCGATGACCCTGCCGGTCTCGTAACGCTTCTCCACGTCGGCCGAAAGGATGCCCGTGGCTCGCAGCCTCCGGCCACTGGGCCGTTCCACCTTGCTCTCTTCGGGCCTCGTCTTGCACTCCTTCTCTAGAGCTGTCTTCCTTCCTCCTGATCCTCCCGGCTTCTTCTCCTTATCCGCTTCCTTCTCATCCTCTCGGGTTCTGGGGAGCTGGGGGTTCAGCCTGCTGCTCTCTCAGCAGCCAGCCACCATGCTTGTTCCTGCCAGCCTGCCTGGTGTCTTTCTTTGTGTCCCCGGACCCCTCCTCCAGGACTGGTGGTCCTTCCTCAAGATCCTTCTGGGTCTTGGCTGTTCCCTGAGGATGGCTCTTTTGACCCTCTGGGCTGCCATCCTCTTTCTTGTCCAAGCTGTTGTTCGTTGGTCTCCTCGGCTCTTCAGTGGGCTTCCTGGGGCTGCTCCGATGGCTGTCACCCTTCCACCCTTCCTCCCCGTCGGCAGAGTTTGCCTCGGAAGACCTCCTGCAGCTCTTGGTCCTCACCAACTTCTCAGGGTCACCCCGCTGACCCTTCCCCATGTCCAGCTCGCTGGTCCCCAGGGGGCGCCGCTCCCTCTGCAGACCCAGCTGCAGCTCCCTCTCCCGTCTGCACTTCTCACACCTGACCACCTCCCCCGAGGTCTTTTCGATCTCCACCCCAAGGTGCCTCTCTCCACTTGCATGCTTCTCCTCAAATGTGGCTTCCTTGGGAGGCTGGCCACTGGCTTCCGGCTCCTGCTTGCCCCTTGCCCATCTCTTCTGGACCCTCCCCTTGTCCTCGGGGGCCAGCTCCAATTTAGTCTTCCCCTGTTGCCTGGTGATCACCCTGCTCCCCACAGTCTCGCTACCATTCCCAGTCTCCCCGCAGCGGTGACCTCCTTTCAGAAGCTTGCTGGGCAGTCTGCTTCTCAGCCTTGGGGAAGGGACCCAGTTGTGTGGGGTCAGGGTGAGGGCCCGGTTCTTATTGGGGTACAGCTCCTCCATAGCCAACTGAATGCTCTTCAGAGTCAGTGGCTCTTTGCCCATGGCAATGAAAGCATCACCCTCCCTGAAGAAGTCGGACACACTCCTGACTTCCTTGCCCTTGAGGGTGAACAGCTTCCTCACACGGTCGCTCCTCCACCGTGGAAAACCCAAGGCTTCAGAGATGTCTGCTAGCAGCTGTTCAAAGGTCTGCACGGACCTCCTATTGAGGAGCACAGTGGCCTTACGGAGGGGCTGTGCACCCAACTTCACCACTGTCACCACCCTGGGCTTCAGGGGGCTGTGTTCGGCACGGACTGAGCGAAGACCATTCTGAGGATTGAACATGGGCATGATGACGCCACGTGGCCCCAGGACAGGTTTCTCCAGTGACCCTCGGCCTGCAGGTATCCAGGAGCCTTGTAGCTTTCGCTCAGTTATCTTGGAGCTTAGACATTTGAGAGAATGGTCACATGGCTTCTCCAGAACAGCTGGCAACACACAAAAAAATTATTAAAGATTATGATTCGAAGAGGCCAAAGAGATAACTCAGTGGGTGAAGGACTTGTCTCATAGGCAAGTTCAACAGTTGCAACAGGAAAAAAAAAAAAAACAGCGTTAGTCAATGCAAGGGCGCAATGCCACACTTGCGGGTTCAGAGAGCTTACCTGGGCTTGAAGACAGAAGGATCTCTGGAACTCACAACAGTCTAGCCTAATAGGTGAGCTCCAGGCCAATGAGTTACTGAAATGAAGGCTTGTGGTTGTTTGTAGCTCATAGAACAGCTGGCCAGCAATTGAGAAACCCTAGGTTTGACGCTCTGCAACACACAAAAAAATTATTAAAGATTATGATTCGAAGAGGCTAGAGAGATAACTCAGTGGGTGAAGGACTTGTCTCATAGGCAAGTTCAACAGTTCAACATTGTAAAAAAAAAAAGTATTAGAATTAAAACAAAAAAAAAAAAAAACAGGGCTGGAGAAATGGCTTAGCAATTAAGGTGCCTGCCTGCTAAGCCTAAGAACATCCCGTTCAATTCTCCAGGTCTCACATTTAGCCACATGTAAAGGGATGCAAGGGCGCAATGCCACACTTGCCCACAAGGGGGTGGACACGTCTGGAGTTTGTTCACAGTGGCTGAGGGGCTGCTGGTGCATCCATTCATTCTCTCTCTCTCTCTCTCTCTCTCTCCAAAAACAAACAAACAAAAAAAAAAAAACAGCTGAGCATGGCCATATGCACCTGGAATCCCAGCAGTAAGGGAGTGAAGACAGAAGGATCTCTGGAACTCACTGGCTAGCCAGTCTAGCCTAATAGGTGAGCTCCAGGCCAATGAGTCCCTGTCTCAAAAGAGTGAACACAACTCAAGCCTCCCCAAAGAAAGAAGAGCCGAGGTTGAGAGCATTCCTGCCTGCAGGTCTCACAAGGAAGGCAATATATGGCAACAGCCTGGAATGACCCTGATTTTCTATGGACTGAAACTGAACATTATTCAGGTTACCCCAGAATCCTGACCAGGTAATCACCACTTATTTGCCAGATGCTATAATCTGAGTATTTATTTTATATTTGAATTTCATTTGACAAAAGTAGAAGTCTATTGTGTACAACCTCACCAACCTCCCACACACTGCTATGCCCACATGGACAGTGGGGCTTCCTAAAGCTCTGACTGACACTCTCTTGCATCGGACGTTCACAGCAGCTGAGAGACTGCTGGCTTCTCCAGATGTTCTTTTTCTCATTAAAATAAACAAAGTGGGGCTGGAGAGATGGCTTATCTGCCTGTTCTTCGTCAGTTCCAATCTCCTCTCTGTGTCTCTTTCCAAAATAAAAATAAAATAATCTTTCCAAAATAAAAATAAAATAATTTTAAAAAATAAAATAAACAAAGTGGAGCTGGAGTGATGGCTCCATGGGCAAGTGTGCTTGCCACAAACATGAGGGCCTGAGACTGCCCGAGTTCAATTCCCCAAGAGCCATATAAACTAGATAACCACCAGGCTCATGAAAACAGCAGCTCTGTGTTCAAAGTAAGATTCTATTTCAGGGAAATATGCAGATGATAAAGGGAGACCCAATGATCTCCTCTGGCTCCTGTGCACACACAGGTGCAATCATTTGCATACACACATGTATATACCCCACACACACACCTAACCACATATATGAAAGAAAGAAAGGGTAGGGCAGGGCAGGGCAGGGCAGGGGGAAGGGAAGGGAAGGGAAGGGAAGGGAAGGGAAGGGGCAGATGTGGTGGCACAGAGCTGTAATTCCAGCATTCAGGAGGCTGAGGCAGAAGGATAATCATGAGTTTGAAGCCAGCCTGTGCTACATAGTAAGTTCCAGGCCAGCTGGCTACTGAGTAAGACCCTGTCTCAAAAACACACACACACACACAAAAAGAGTCAAATTATTTCAAAGTGTAACTGAGTCAACTGTAGCTGAAATTTCACTTGCGCTAGAATGGGCAGGTTGGCCCACAAGTCCTCACAGAGTGTGTTTTGTTTTTTAATTATAACATACAATCTGTTCAGAGACACAGTTTCCATCTAAGCCCAGGTGTCAATTAAATGACAAGGTAGTTGCTAAGCTTCCCCCATGCCGTGAATTTATGAGCTTCACGATCACAGTTAGAGTTAAGGGCTTTATTTGTGGACATCTGTCATCCCTCCTCTTCTCACAATCTTTAGATCACGCTGCCCCCATTTTGTCTGGTGGCTGGTGTGAGTACAAAGATTGGCAGCAGTAACATTCTTCTACGTTCCCCACATGGGAGAGCTGAGGAAGGGTGCCAGGGAACGTGACCGTGAGACACATGTGTGCCAAGGGCTGCCGCCTCATTTCCTTCTGCTCTTCACATGCAGCAGGACCCTTGATACTGACTTAGCAAACTTCCCGAGGAGACACAGCACAAGAACAGAGAAGAGTATCCTAGGCAGAAGCTTTCCCAAGGAGAGGTGAAGAAAGGATGGGGGTAGCCCAAGACATTAAAGACATCAACCGTCGGCAGGGTTCAGAGGATGGCAGACCCACTGGGACCACTCAAGCAAATCGAACCCAATACAGGGACCATGAGTGCCAAGAGTGTTTGAAGGACAGGAGTTGGGCCTTCGATACTAGATGGGGTAGAGGGTCCCAAGTAGAGCAGCCAGGGACCCCCCTGGTTCGGGGCTGGGCAGGTTGTCCATATGGTGTGAGGTTACCGCACATGAAGGTAAATTGTGAGGCAGAACACAACGTTCCATAATCTGGAGCTAGAATCAGACAGTCACCACCTGGCACGGCATAAGCCTCAGCGAAGGAAGGGTGTCACAGCAGTGGGAAAAGTGACAACTTCCTGAGCCCTGCCTTCCAAACTCCATAATCTCAAGGCTGGGCAGATGGTCCTGTTGGTAAAACGCCTGCCTTGCAAGCCTAAGTACCTGAGTTCAAATCCCAAATACCCACGTAAAACACAGGCATGGTGATGCGCATCTGTGATCCCAGTGCCAGGGAAGGATGGAGGATCCCTATGTCTTGCTGTTCCAGCTAGTCTAGCCTGATTGGTGAGCTCTGGACCAATGAGAGATTCTGCATCAAAGAGAGATGGAAGGGGCTGGAGAGATGGCTTAGCGGGTAAGGCACTTGCCTGCCAAGCCTGAGGACGCAGGTTCAATTCCCTGGTAACCCACATACACCAGACACACAAGGGGGTGCATGCATCTGGAGTTCGTCTGCAGTGGCTGGAGGCCCTGGTGCACCCATTCTCTATCTGCTTCTCTCTCTCTCTCACTCATAAATACATAAATAAATAAATAAATAATTAATTAAATAAATTAAATAAAATATTAGAAAAAAAAGATGGAAGGTATGCCTGAGTAAGGACATTGAAGCTTGACCTCTGGCTTTCACGTACATCTGCACACACATTCACTTGTACCTGCACACACACACAGAGAGGGTGGGGGAATCCACAGTCTCCGAAAGAGGGACATTCTCTGTTTCAACAAAGAAGAGGAGTCCTCAGAGGACAGCCAGGCGGACAAAGAAGCGGCCTGTAAACACATGGTGAAGGTGAGCATTCCACAGGAGGCTCAGGAAGAGCCCGGGGGTGTCTTATAAGGAATAGCAGGGCCGGCGGAAAGCGGTACTCACGGAACAGGACAAACACTGCTGGGCATCCACGTTGGGTGGCGATGAGGAACGACACAAGTCGGGAAGAGACCAGTGTCATCAAGATGCCAAACACTGGACCTGGAGACTCTGAGTGCGGTGGGAGGAGGTGTGACTCTGAGGCACCAGACCCGGGTGGGAAGGAGGGGGGGTGCGCTCTCAGGACAGCTGTGCTCACGGTTTCAGCAGACCTCATCTCTAAACGGTGCCTGATCCCCAGCAGTCAGGAGAACATGCAGGGAGTACCCTGTCTTTGAACCAGGAAAGGAGCCCTCATCCCCGGGCACAGTGAAGAACACAGAGCAGCTCAGTCTCCACCACGGAGCATCGAGTGCGCACAGATATCCAAAAGTCCATGAGGCAAGAGTGAGAACCCACAGCACCCACACACACAGAAGAACTGGCACTGCCTTTGTTAAGCCACTCCTCTGTGGTAACTCCTCCCTGCAGTGACCTCCGTATTACCAACTTCAGGCAAAATCTGAATGCTTCAACTTGATCAGAAAGGCTCTCCAAAGCCCAGGGTCCTTCCCCACATCTCAAGCCCAACTCCACTCATCCCAGGTTCACATCCCATTTGTAAGGTCTAAGAACGTCTATGACCATATGTGCTCTGACCTCACCACAGTAGATCCCTCCTCTGGAGTCCTGCTCAGTCAATAAGCCAAGACTGAGCAGAAATGCTTGAGACTCAAGGCCCATGGTTATGGCACATGAGGTCGTTCTTGCCTGTGCACAACTTGGTTAGATGCTACTTCACTTTGGGAGATCTGTTTACTCTCCCTCTCTGAATTATGCAAGCTCGCCTCTTCACTCAAGCACTCAAGATTAGGAACGCAAATTGCTGTCCTAAGAGAGAATATAGTCATGCAACTTTACCCTTCTACCCCTTGACAGAAATCACAGACTAATACGACATTGAGCACCAAGTTGGTATCACACAATAGCCCTTCTGAATTGATCAAACACTGGAGAGCAGGGCTGGAGAGATGGCTTAGCAGTTAAGGTGTTTGCCTGAGAAGCCTAAGGACCCATGTTCAACTCTCCAAATCCCACGTAAGCCAGACGCACAAAAGTGCAAGGTTGCACATGCCCACTAGGTGGCGCAAGCACCTGGAGTTCAATTGCAGTGGCTGAGGCCCCGGTGCATCAATTCTCTCTTTCTCTCTCTCTGTCTCACTCTCTCTAAAAAAAAAAAAATTTAACTGGAAGGCCAAGAAAACATGATCACAGACATCAAAACTGCACAAGGAAACTCAACAATGAAGCATGTGTAAAAAGAAACTAATATATAGGGATGGGTGGCCCATGAGTTCAGAGCAACCACGGAATCAGAAAACCTTGCTTAAATCCTGGTCTTACTGGGCTCGTACTAGCTGTGTGCAACTAGGAACATTCCATAATTATCTCTAAGCCTCAGTTTCCCTGCCTGCAATTGTGATTTTTTTTTTGAGGTAGGGTTTCACTCTAGCCTAGGCTGAATTCACTATGTAGTCTCAGGGTGGTCTTGAACTCACGGCGATCCTCCTACCTCTGCCTCCCGAGTGCTGGGACTAAAGACGTGCCCCAGCTCATCCAGCTTCATTGATGTGATTTGAATGTGAAATATACCCCATAAGTCTATGTGTTGGGACATTTGGTCCCCAGCTGATGATGCTGTTTGGAAGACTGTGGAATCTGCAGGAGGTGGTGGGTCACTGGGAGTGGGCCTTGAGGTTTGATAATCTTGGCCTCGTTTCCTATCCACTCTCTGCTTCCTGACTATAACGTGTCCAGCTCTGCTTCATGCTCCTGCAGCCCGGCCTTCCCTGTCATGAGACTTCCCCACAAAACTGTGAGCCAAAATAAGTCTTTTCTTCCCTTAAGTTGCTTCTGGTCAGATGTTAGCTGACAGCAACAAGAAAGTCACCAATACAAGCATTCACAAAACACACTGAATGTGCCAAACATACTGAATGGACCTTCTAACTATGCTAAATTTTCCTAAATTTTAAAGAAACAGGAATCATGGTTTCCCCCAGATCCATGCACACCTCAAGGTTAAAGAGAAGAGAAACTAACTCTGACCCAACAGGATATACTTATCCTTCATATAATGAGCAAAATACAAAATCAGCCGGGCATGGTGGCACACGCCTTTAATCCCAGTGCTCAGGAGGCAGAGGTAGGAGGATCTCTATGAGTTTGAGGCCAGCCTGAGTCTACATAATGCATTTCAAGTCAACCTGGCATAGAAGTGAGGCCCTATCTCAAAAAACAAACACAAACAAAAAAATCAAAATACAAAACCAGGAGGGCTAGGACATGAAAAAAAGAAACAAACCAGTACACAGGTCTTCAACCAATGCTCACAGGTCTCTGACACCTGGGGACATAACACTGCAAAACATTCTGGTTCTGCTGGGACAGGTTTTGCTCCAGAACCCTCGGGAACTGAACGAGCACTGCAAAACATTCTGGTTCTGCTGGGACAGGTTTTACTCCAGAACCCTCGGGAACTGAATGAGCACTGCAGAACATTCTGGGTCTGCTGGGACAGGTTTTACTCCAGAACCCTCGTCTCCTACTTGCTCCCGCAACTCAGACAAGTCCACGTAACGTGACTCTGCCGTGACCAGCTCTGGAAGTCATGCTAATCTGGTTTCCTGTCCAATCATTCACTATTTACTGTTTTTTTTTGTTGTTGTTGTTGTTAAAGATTAGCTACAAAAAAAAAAAAAAAGACTAGCTACTAATCACCAAGTTTATAATCAAGAAAAAAAAGCAAGAAAATATTAATATATTACATCTTCTTTCTGTGTGTATATGTGTGTGATCTGCATATGTGCACATGAGTGTGAGGGTATGTCTGCACGTGTGTGTGTGTGTGTGTGTGTGTGTGTGTGTGTGTGTATGAAGGTCAGGGATTGACACTGGATATCTTTCTCAATCACTCTTCCCTTACTGAGAGACAAGTCTCAATCAAACCCCAGAGCTCACCCATTTTCCTAGTCCAGCTTCTCCCAGGGACCCCCTACTTGTACCTCCCAAGAGCTGGAATTACAGGCAGGCTGCCATGCCCATGTGGCATTTTTCATGGGTTCTGGGGATTCGAACTCAGGTGGTCACATTCACACAGCAAGCACTTTACCGACTGAGTCCACATTCTCTTTATTTTTTTAAATCACAATGAAAGTTGACCTTTTACTTGTCATTTTAAAATTATAACCCATGTGTCTAATCAAAACAAATTAAAACTATGTCTGTGCTCAGTATTACTTTCTGGAATGTTCACCGGGGGGCTCCTGGAAAGCTATGATAGCCCAGTAAAAAAAGAAATAGGAGAATTATACTCAACCACAACAGGATGTATGTAATGCATAATTGCTCCGGAAGCATGTATGCGTTGTAGAGAGTAAAAAGAATATAAATTGCTGTTTTAAAATATCTTGTAGTAGCCAATACCAAAAAAAAAAAAACTAGAAAAGAACAGTTACTGCATTTAAAAGCACGTTATTAGCCTGATCTCCCCAGTAGGGAAGTTCTTCTTTAAATACTTTCCCTCTTATCAGCCCTTCATTCCTTGGTGGTCCCCCCAGGTTAGTCACTGTAGCCCCCAGATTCAGCGCTGAGCTATTCACTTACTGGTGGCAGTAAGTTTCCTTTTCACCGAGTCGTTGTCCTGGGTATTTTCCAGACACTATTTGGGGACACACGCATGCTGCTCACATGAAGATACGAGCTTGGAGAAACATCTGTGAACTCACGTGGTATTATACAAACAACCCAAGGCGAGTTTCTAAACGAATAATAATATAATTTTAAAAAACCTGGAACACATCCTAAGCTTCAGAATGCTACTGTTTGGTAGTGGGAAGCCTGGCCAGTCTGCTGATGAAAGCTGGAGGTTTTGGATAAGGAAAAGTAAGCCAACGACAGTATCGCGTCCCTCGTTACTGACTGTCATCTTTGGTGACACACCAAGCTCTTGTTAAGGTGACAGCAATCTTTTTCACCACCGTGACTTACTGAGACCACAGAAGCAGGGCTTACGGGGACTTGGTCGTATCTGTATAGTGTCTCTATTTTGTGCTTGTTCCATTGACCAACTGTTGCCAGTTTCCCCAAGTATTTCCCAGTACACGGCACGGCATGTGGCAGGTCTCCATGAGGGGTTATCTGCCAGTCCTTGCTCTGCCCTGCCTGACAGACATCAGATACTTTTTCCTCAGCTATTTCAGGAACGCCAGCTACGATGAACTGCCGTGACTCTTGTGACTCTTTGATTGTTTCCGGGGTGTCATGTGTATGCGGTGTGTGTGCATGTAGGTATGTGTATTCACGTGTGTCTGTGTATGTGGATGTGAGTGCATGCGGAGACCAGTGGACAACTTCGAGCGCTAGCCTCAGGAACATCAACCACCTGGTTTCTTGAGACAAGGTATCTCCTTGGCCTAGACCCTATTAATTAGGCTAGACTCACTAGCCAGCCAGCTCCAAGGCTCCTCTGTCGCCACCTCGCCAGTGCCAGCATGGCAGGAGCCTGCCAGCACACCTGGTATTTTATGAGGATTATGAGGATCAACTCAGGTTTTTATGTTTGCTAGGCAAACACGTGATCCACTGAGCTACCTCTCCAGCCTGTTTCCAGAAGATCTTTGAAGTGAGCGTTCCCTTCCTTACTTTGAAAGTTCATCCCTGGTGCTGCCGTAGATAATGTCTGTCTTCCTGCCCTGCATTTTTCCACTCACTCTCTGCTGGTCCCCGGTTTTTAGCCATTTCTTCCTACCACAGTTCCACTTCCGTCTCTGCTGGCTTTTAAATGTGAAAACCCTCACACTCTGTGCAAGCCAGAAAAACAGGACCTTAGGGTAACAACCTGAAGACACACCAGGAAAAAGAGGGCTGGCCAGTAGACTCTTAACTCTTCCAGCTGTAGCTTACCGCCTCCTTTGAGCATTCAGAAGTGTCAAGCTAGGGCTGGAGAGATGGCTTAGCAAGTTAAGGCACTTTCCTGTGAAGCCTAAGGATTTGGGTTTGATTACCCAATACCCACATAAGCCAGATGCACAAGGTGGAACACGTCTGAAATTAGTTTACAGTGGTAAAAGGCCTTGGCACATCCATTCTCTCTATCTATCTATCTATCTATCTATCTATCTATCTATCTATCTGCCTCTTTCTCTCTCTCTCTCTCTCATAAATGAATAAATAAAATATTTTTTTTAAAGTGTCAGGCTAGAAGCTCATATCTCTAACTTGCTGAGTTCTACAGTCCAGGGCTTCTTGAAGTCAGCACATAGTCAGACACACACATTGCTAGAAGCTTGTTAAAGTGCACATATATTGAGTCAGTCCTTTGGGAGATGGGCTAAGAGTCTACGTTTCTTAAAATTGATGCTACAGGTCCCTGGCCCATACTTTGAGTAGCAATGAAAAATGGCATGAAATTCCAGGGTCTCCCAGGAGCACTGGTTGTGTAGGAGTGGTTATTTTCATGAAGTGAGGCACTTAGGATAAGTTGTCGAAGCATGACACCCCTTGTACAGCGTCATAGGGACTTCAGTGTGGTTCCCTTCCACAGGGAACAGCAAGCAGAGACAGCAGACAGAATAATATAGACTATGGATACTCTTGAGGAAAATAGCCCTTTTCCATCTATTCTCTTAGGCTCAGTGATTGAGGTCTTACAAAAGAAACTAACAAGGGCTGGGGAGACAGCTGAGTGGGTAAGGTGCTTGCCACTCAAGCATGAGGCCCGACTTTGGGTCCCCAGCACTCACATAAAACGCTGGGGCTGGTGGTTCTCATACCTAGAGTCCTGGGGCTGGGGAGGCAGAGACAGGAATTCCCAGGGCTTGCTGGCTAGCTTGTCTAGCCAAACCAGTAAGTTCCCCCAGATCCAGTGAAAGACCCTGTCTCAAAAAGTAAGGAGGAAGACTGGAGAGATGACTCAGTGGTTAAGACTCTTACCTGCAAAGCCTAATGACCCCGTTTCGATTCCCCAGTACCCATCTAAAGTCAGATGCACAAGGTGGCGCACACATCTGGAGTTTGTTTGCAGTGGCCAGAGGCCCTGATGTCCCATTTTCATTCTGTCTGTCTGTCTGTCTCTCTGTCTCTCTCTCTCTCTCTCTCTCTCTCTGCTTGCAAATAAATAAATAAATATTTTTAAAAGTAAGGTGGAGAATGATTGAGAAAGACAACTGACATCCACCTCTGGCATCCACGTGCACATGCACACATATGAACATGCATACGTAAGTGGATAAATTTGTAGAGAAATGGCAGGCAAAAGCAAAGGGTGTGAGCTTGTGGGGAGGTTGTGGTTACTGTAGCAAGGTCTGTCCGCAGGTACTTCTTGGAGCTGTGTCTAGAGTCTAAAGTCATCAGTCTTGGCTGATGAGTCTCGAGTCCTTTCTTGGAATAAAGTGTCTGGAGGACTTCACAAAGGGACACTGACGTCCTGCTTTTAGGCAAGTGAGGGGAGGTCAAGGGTCTTTTCCTGCATCTGCTGTTTCTCAATTACCTTCAGCTCAAAATCATCCCCTGCAAATCAGCATATGGAATGGAGGACATATTTTTAATATTTATTTTATTTATTGAAGAGAAAGAGGCAGAGAGAGAGAGGCAGAGAGAGAGAGGCAGAGAGAGAGAGAGAATGGGTACTCAGGGCCTTTAGCCACTGCAAGAGAACTCCAGACGCTTGCACCACCTTATGCAGCTGTCTTACATGGGTACTGGAGAATCGAACCTGGGTCCTTAGGCTTCTCAGGCAAGTGCCTTAACCACTGAGCTATCTCTCCAGCCCAGGGACATCTTTTGATCCACTTCACTACCCAAGAAAAACCAGCAACCTCAGTCACCCAGGATCTTCAGAGAACTGCAGGACTCCAGGCCCAATCCCACAATTTACAGAGTCAGGGTCTGCATTTACCAAGCGCGCGGGGGGGTGGGGGAGTGAATCACTTCATTATGGGGACACACCAGTTCTGCCAAAGTGCCTTGCAGAACCGAAAGACGTAGTCCATAGCACAGCAGTCAGGAAGCCCTTGGATTAGCCCTAAGTATGGCAATGTTACCTAACCAGGATCCTGGACCAGACTTCACATCTAGGACCTGTTTTCACCAGTTGTCAGATGGGCAGCAAGGCTGGGGAAAGAGGGAGGAGGCTGTTTTGTACACAGACTCCCGGCGTCCTGGGAGGAGATGACAAATATAAGAGTGATAGCAGAGAGAGAGAGCAGAGGCTGAGGCTGTGGCTCAGTTGACATAGTGCTTGCCCAGCATGCAAGAAGCTCTGGGTTTGATCCCCAGCATGGCACAAACTGGGTGTGTTGGTGCACACCTGTACATCCAGTAGTTCTAGAGGTGGTGGCAGAAGGACTCAGAAGTTTAAGGTCATCCTTAGCTACGTAGGGGTTTGAGACGGGCCTGGGATACTTGAGTACATAAAACCTTATAAAAATAAAAAGAAGAAAAGGAAGGAGGAGGAGAAGGAGGAGGAGAAGGAGAAGAAGAAATACAAAGGTGAGGAGGAGAAGAAAGAGGAAGACAGAATGACACCTGCCCTGTGCACCAGCCCCAGAAGAGCTGGTTCCAGAAGTTCTAGGGCATAGGTACAAGGGGACACGAAAGGAACTGAGTTTCAGAAGCCTGTGTGGTTAAGGTTGACCGCTAACAGACTGCTAAGGCTCAGGGGCCATCCCAAAAGAGGAGGTGGAAAGAGCCACAGGGTGAGTAAGACTATCCAGAGACATACCCTGCACCCCAGACTGACTACTGACTAAAGCCTCCATTAGCCAACAGTGAACTCCAACAAAGCCACCAAGGAAAGCCTTCAGGGCAAGTGGGATCTGGGGAGAGGGGATATAAGACCATGACCTTTGCAATAAGAAGACAAAGGAATAAACTTTTTAGAAAGTTTTTAGCCGGGCGTGGTGGCACACGCTTTTAATCCCAGCACTCGGGAGGCAGAGGTAGGAAGATTGCTGTGAGTTTGAGGCCACCCTGAGACTCCATAGTGAATTTTCAGGTCAGCCTGGGCTAGAGCGAGACCTTACCTCAAAAAAAAAAATTTTTTTGTTGTTTTGGTTTCTTTTTTGGTTAAAGACATGAGCCACTACACCCGGCTAAAAAAAAGATTTTTAAAGTATTTATTTATTTATTTATTTGAGACAGAGAGGGGGAAAGAGAAAGAGGGAGAATGGACACACCAGGGCCTCTAGCCACTGCAAATGAACCCCAGATGCATGTGCCCCCTTGTGCATCTGGCTTATGTGGGACCTGGAGAATCAAACCAGGGTCCTTAGGCTTCACAGGAATGTGCCTTAACCTCTAAGCCATCTCTCCAGCCCCCACCCCAAAAAAAGTTTTTAGAAAGCTTCTGTGAGGCTCTGTCCCCACACTGATGATAGGACAGGTGAGAAGAGGAACCATTCCATTCATAACTTTGCCTGGCCAGAGGGAGCCCTTGACAGCAGGAAGACAACAGGGGGAGGGAGCAAGGGTACCATAGCAACAGAAGGAAGGGCGGGAACCAGTGTACCTGAGCACGGGAGGGAGATGTCCTGCTCTGGGGACTGAAGTTGCTGGCAGAAGGCCTGTGTGAACAGCTGGGGCCACTGGAACTCTGCACGCTGGGCATTAATATTAACATGGCCTCATTTGCTCCCAGGGCTGGGGCGTCCTCAGGTCTGCCAACGGTCATAACAGTGACACTTCTCTTCTTGACACTTTTTCTACAAAAGTCCCAGTTCTGGCCCATGTGCCTCCTCAGGCTCTTCATTGACCCCACCGCTTCTAAAGTGGCCTGGCCTGTGTCCCTTTCCTGATAGGCGCACCCACTCCAGCTCTTCATGCCAGTGCACCCTGTCCCTCACATTGTCCTTCTCCAGGACACCTGAGGAGGCTGGCCTGCTTTCAGCCTGTGGGCTGTCCCTGGGGACAGCTGGTCTTTCTGTCCCTCTGCTGGGTCTAATGTTTCCTCCCAGTTCACCCACGACCGACGACATCTCATGGCCCACTCTGTGAAATTCCAACAGGGCACAGCTCCCAGTCCTGGCCACTGTTTCTTTTGACCTGGATTTTTAAATATACATAAATAAATAAATAAATATATATATATGTATATATATATATTATTTATATTTATTTATTTGACAGAGAAAGAGGGAGAGAGAGAGAATGGGTCTCCAGCCACTGCAAACAAACTCCAGATGCATGAGCTCCTTTGTGCATGTGGCTAACAAGGGTCCTGGGGAATCAAACCTGGGTCCTTTGGTTTTGCAGGCAAACGTCTTAACCACTAAGCCATTTCTCCAGCCCATTGACCTGGATTTTTAATCCTGTTTGTCTCAGTGAAGAGAGTCTCAATAGCTTGACTTTGGTCTCATCCTGGCTTTTCCCGATGCTGGGGAAAGTGGGGTGGTGGGGGGATTCTTTGGGATGTGTATTTGGAAGCATGAACCCCACCTTGGGCCTACTTTCTCTTCCACTACCTAGATGGTAAGACTGAACAGCTGGCTAGTTCTGGTTTTGTTTTGTGTGCTTTTTAAAATTTTTTTGGTTTTTCAAGGTAGGGTCTTGCTCTAGCCCAGGCTGACCTGGAATTCACTATGTAGTCTCAGTGTGGCCTTGAACTCATAGTGATCCTCCTACCTCTGCCTCCCAAGTGCTGGCATTAAAGGCGTGGGCCACCACACTTGGCCCTAATACAATTGTTTAAGAAGACCTTTGACTCCAATTTTGAAAAACCACGAGGAAAGGGCTGGAGAGATGGCTCAGCTGTCTGCAAAGCCTAATGACCTAAGTTCTATTCCCTTGTACCTACGTGAAGCCAGATGCACAAAGTGATGCATCTGAGTTTGTTTGCAGTGTCTAAGAGTCCCTGGCACATCCATTCCTCTCCACCCCCCACTTGCAAATAAATAAGTAAATAAAAATATTTTTAAATTTTTTTTAATGAGGAAATATTATGAGTGTAATTATTCAGTAAAATATGCCAACAAAACAAGATCGATGAAATGGATTAACTGGAAGAAAGACATATGTTACCATGGCTACGCTGTGCTGTCAGTCTGATTTATCTGATCCGAAATTTAGATCCGCAAGACTGAGAAAGCACTGCTCACAAATATTCAGTCGTGTGGTTGTTTACATGACCCAGTTGACTTTCTGGTAAAAATTCTCACAACTAGTTTAAGTTGAAATACAAATCCTTTGTAAACAAAAGTAATCTAAGAAATCTGAGGAGGAGGATGTGGGTTGGACACAAAGGCTGTCTGGGCACAAATCTTGGCATATTAAAACTGAAAGGATATCTACCAGTAGTCCAGCATCCCCAGCTAATGGCCTCTGCTGGGGGATTAAAGGCATGCGCCACCATGCCCGGCAGGAAGTAAAACAATTCTTGAAGCTGAGAATATGGTTCAGTCAGTCAAGTCCTTGCTATACAAACACAGGGTAAAACCTACTCCTGTCACCCCAGCACAGGCAAGCAGGAGGATCCCAAATTGGTGAGCTCTGGGTTCAGTGAGACTGCCTCACAAAAACAAGGTGCTTAGCGCTTAAGGCGCTTGCCTGCAGAGCCAAAGGACCCAGGTTCAATTCCCCAGGCCCCACGTAAAGCCAGATGCACAAGGTGGCGCACGCATCTGGAGTTTGTTTGCAATGGCTAGAGGCCCTGGCGCAGCCATTCTGTCTCTCTCTCCCTCTCCCTTTTTCACAAATAAATACATAAATAGATAATTTTTTTTTGCCAAAACAAGATGAAGAATGATTGGACAAGACACCTGATGTCAACCTCTGGCCTCCAGATGCACATGTGCATAGATTCTCAGACACACATATGAATATGCTCACACACACACACACACACACACACACACACGGGCAAAAAAAAATAAAGTTTTTCCAGGAGTCCTGAATTGCTTTGACAAAAACTGACACATTTAGTGTGTCATTTGTTACCACAGCATTAAGCAAACTCCTGGGGTCTGCCAAGGAAATGGAGCAAGACTCAAGACTCCGCAGTGGGCGTCAACACCGAGGCTAAGGAATCCTCCGGGGCTCAGCTCTGTCCTACTTGTGAAGCTGAGCAACACCCAGACGCACAGTGTTCTTGCAGCTGGCGAGAAACAGGTGAGCTTCCCCGCTGTGTCCCTGAAGACTGCATGATCCAAAAATCAACTCTGCAAAGCGAATGACGATTCCAAAGAAGAACGCTGGCATAAAGTAGATTAAGGAGCAAACATCTCTTCCACCTGGGGATTCAGAACGGGCTGGGTTCCCTTCTCATTTGAAACAGAAAGGGCACGGTGGCAAAACACCTAAGGCAGCAGGTGTCTATCCGCTGCCCCAGAGTTCTAGCAGTCATTCCAATACCCACTCCGAAAGGCAGAGCAGAGCGGGGCACACCAGAGCTGCTGGCAGAGCCTAGCAGCCTCCCTGCTTCCACCACCACCACTAGCCTCTCCACACCCCCACCAACACCACCACACAAACTCTACCAAAATGCTAGCTCTAACCTCCCCCACACGTGGGCAACCCTCAGTACAGTGTGACAACTGTACCACGCAGGCAGGCTGCTCTCCTGTGAGAAGCCCCTCTGTGGCAGAGACGAGAGCAGCTCCCCCCACCACCACCTTCTGAGAGCGTCAAACACAGATGGCCTCGGGACCACCATGGAGTTACCCTGGCAGCTGATAGCTTCTCTGGGAGTTGTGCTTAAGCGTCTTTAAGATGCCTTACAATGCTAGCTCCTGGCACGTGTGTGTGTGTGTGTGTGTGTGTGTGTGTGTGTACACATATTGCAAGAGTAGAGTCTGCTATTAAATAAATGGGTCTTTCTTGGTAAGATTCCAAATGTGGGTCAACATGTTGCCAGGCACAAGGTAGACAGCAGTGAATGGGCATCACATGAAAGAATCTAAGGTGGTCTTTATGAAAACAACCTGTCACTTGAGCCCATAACCATCAGAAGGTGCTGGGTGCTGAAAGCGACCATATGCTTTTTCCAATGCTAGAACTGAACTCAGGACCTTGTGCGCTACCACCGAGCTACATCCCCAGCCTATCTCAGGATTTTTTTTAATTTTTTTATATTTATTTTTATTTTGGAGAGAGACACAGAGATTACACAGAGAGACAGGGAGAGGAAGACAGATAGAGATGCGCGTGCCAGCAGCAGATGTGTGCGCCCCCTTGTGGTCAAGTGCAGCATTGCGCCCTTGCGTCACTGCATCTGGCTAAACGTGGGACCTGGAGATTTGGAACCGGAGTTCTTAGGCTTAGGAGGCAGGCGCCTTAACTGCTAAGCCATCTCTCCAGGCCCTATCTCAGGATTTTTTCATTGGTTTCTGCCCTGTATTTTTTTTGTTTTGTTTTTTGCGTGCGTGCATGTGTATGTCCTTAGACTTTGCAGGCCAGCACCTTAACCACTGAGCCATCTCTCCAGCCCTCCTCCTTAGTTTTTTTTTTTTTTTGAGAGAGAGAGAGAGAGAGGAAGACAGAGATGGGCATGCCAACAGTGTCTCAGCTGCTGAGAACGAAATCCAGATGTGCACCGCCTTGTGGTCAAGTGCGGCATTGCACCCTTGCATCACTTTTGCATCTGGCTAAACATAGGACCTGGAGATTTGAACTGGTGTTCTTAGGCTTTGCAGGCAGGCGCCTTAACCACTAAGCCATCTCTCCAGCCCTCCTCATTAGTTTTTAAGACATCTCTCACTGAACTTAGAGCTCACCTATTAACTAGACTAGGTAGCCAGCAAGACCCCAGGATCCTCCTGTTTCTGCCTCCCCAAATTTGAATGTTCTTTAAATTTTAAAATAATTAGCAAGCCCTTGCTGTTTTGTGGTAATAGCTTTTAGAATTTATAAGTAGAATGCAACTTTCCCATCCTATTTCATTAAAAAAAAAAAAACAGGGAGCTAAGGAGATGGCTTGGTTGTTAAAAGTGTTTGCTTGTAACGCCTGCCGGTCCTGGTCAACTCCCCAAACTCCTCTGTAAAACCAGACTCAAAGAGTGGAGCACGCATCTGGTGTTCATGTTCAGTGGCAAGAGATCCTGATATGCAACACTCCCCCCCCCCACACACACACAGACATGTAAAATAAATGTAAATAAATAATTTTTTTAGAAGTAATTACTTAGAAGTGCCAAAAATGTCTTCCAACTGTTTGCCTCACACAGGCTTCCTGTCTTTGTTCAGATCTGCCAGAACCCTGTGTCAGCTCACTTCCCAGAGAGCTCCCCTGAGGACATCAATCCTCCACCCACAGGGTCAATTCGGCTTGACCCCACAGCCTGGACCACGGGTCACGCATGATGCTTTGACCTCTGTCCTCAGTTCCCCCCACCCCACCCCCGCTCTCACTGATACCACAGCCACCGTGTAGCTGCCACGCCTACCGCAGCATGTCATAGAAACTCGGTAAAGGGAGGCGAGAGAATCAATGGACAGTTCAAGTTAGTAATCAGGGATTTCCCTGAACCTAACTTTGTAGCCATCACACCAAAAACTGATACTGTTGAAGGTAAGAAAAGAACCATAAGAATACCTAAGAAAAGCCGGACGTGGTGGCGCATGCCTTTAATCCCAGTACTTGGGAGGCAGAAGTAGGAGGATCATGGTGTGTTCAAGGCCACCCTGAGACTACATAGTGAATTCCAGGTCAGCCTACCTCGAAAAACCAAAAAAAAAAAAAGAATACCTAAGAAAAAGAAAGTTTGCTAAGCAATGAAAGGGTGTGCTTGTTACCGGCTACATTTTTTAGCAGATGCTAGTGAATTGCAGATTGAAAAAGCACAAGGCCAAGGCCGACCTCCAGCTGACAACAGCTCACTCACTAGAAATGCTGCTGCTGCTGACGGTTCCTCAAGGCAGCATGGAAAACCCAAAACTTCCCTTCCCCTCTCCCAGACATAAACAGATATTTAAAGTACCACTCTATGGCTAGAGGAATGGCTTAGTGGTTAAGGTGCTTGCCTGCAAAGCCAAAGGACCCAGGTTCGATTCCCCAGGACCCACTTATGACAGGTGCACAAAGGGATGCATGCATCTGGAGTTCATCAGCAATAGCTGGAGGCCCTGGTGTGCTCATTCTCTCTCTCTCACCCTCTTTCTCTTTTAAATAAATAAATAAAATACTTTAAAGTACCACTCTATCCTCCCAATAAAATGAAAATGCAGCATACCATTTTTTTAAAAAAAATTTCTTTATACTCTCTTTAAGAATATCCCTGGCACATCCATTCCTCTCCACCCCCACTTGCAAATAAATAAGTAAATAAAAATATTTTTAAATTTTTTTAAATGAGGAAATATTATGAGTGCAATTATTCAGTAAAATATGCCAACAAAACAAGATCGATGAAATGGATTAACTGGAAGAAAGACATATGTTACCATGGCTACGCTGTGCTGTCAGTCTGATTTATCTGATCCGATATTTAGATCCGCAAGACTGAGAAAGCACTGCTCACAAATATTCAGTGGTATGGTTGTTTACATGACCCAGTTGACTTTCTGGTAAAAATTCTCACAACTAGTTTAAGTTGAAATACAAATCCTTTGTAAACAAAAGTAATCTAAGAAATCTGAGGAGGAGGATGTGGGTTGGACACAAAGGCTGTCTGGGCACAAATCTTGGCATATTAAAACTGAAAGGATATCTACCAGTAGTCCAGCATCCCCAGCTAATGGCCTCTGCTGGGGGATTAAAGGCATGCGCCACCACGCCCGGCAGGAAGTAAAACAATTCTTGAAGCTGAGAATATGGTTCAGTCAGTCAAGTCCTTGCTACACAAACACAGGGTAAAACCCACTCCTGTCACCCCAGCACAGGCAAGCAGGAGGATCCCAAATTGGTGAGCTCTGGGTTCAGTGAGACTGCCTCACAAAAACAAGGTGCTTAGCGCTTAAGGCGCTTGCCTGCAGAGCCAAAGGACCCAGGTTCAATTCCCCAGGCCCCATGTAAAGCCAGATGCACAAGGTGGCGCACGCATCTGGAGTTTGTTTGCAATGGCTAGAGGCCCTGGCGCAGCCATTCTGTCTCTCTCTCCCCCTCCCTTTCTCACAAATAAATACATAAATAGATAATTTTTTTTTTGCCAAAACAAGATGAAGAATGATTGGACAAGATACCTGATGTCAACCTCTGGCCTCCAGATGCACATGTGCATAGATTCTCAGACACACATATGAATATGCTCACACACACACACACACACACACACACACGGGCAAAAAAAAAAATAAAGTTTTTCCAGGAGTCCTGAATTGCTTTGACAAAAACTGACACATTTAGTGTGTCATTTGTTACCACAGCATAAAGCAAACTCCTGGGGTCTGCCAAGGAAATGGAGCAAGACTCAAGACTCCGCAGTGGGCGCCAACACCGAGGCTAAGGAATCCTCCGGGGCTCAGCTCTGTCCTACTTGTGAAGCCAGCCGGCATCCCACTGAGCAACACCCAGTCGCACAGTGTTCTTGCAGCTGGCGAGAAACAGGTGAGCTTCCCCGCTGTGTCCCTGCAGACTGCATGATCCAAAAATCAACTCTGCAAAGCGAATGACGATTCCAAAGAAGAACGCTGGCATAAAGTAGATTAAGGAGCAAACATCTCTTCCACCTGGGGATTCAGAACGGGCTGGGTTCCCTTCTCATTTGAAACAGAAAGGGCACGGTGGCAAAACACCTAAGGCAGCAGGTGTCTATCCGCTGCCCCAGAGTTCTAGCAGTCATTCCAATACCCACTCCGAAAGGCAGAGCAGAGCGGGGCACACCAGAGCTGCTGGCAGAGCCTAGCAGCCTCCCTGCTTCCACCACCACCACTAGCCTCTCCACACCCCCACCAACACCACCACACAAACTCTACCAAAATGCTAGCTCTAACCTCCCCCACACGTGGGCAACCCTCAGTACAGTGTGACAACTGTACCACGCAGGCAGGCTGCTCTCCTGTGAGAAGCCCCTCTGTGGCAGAGACGAGAGCAGCTCCCCCCACCACCACCTTCTGAGAGCGTCAAACACAGATGGCCTCGGGACCACCATGGAGTTACCCTGGCAGCTGATAGCTTCTCTGGGAGTTGTGCTTAAGCGTCTTTAAGATGCCTTACAATGCTAGCTCCTGGCACGTGTGTGTGTGTGTGTGTGTGTGTGTGTGTGTGTGTGTGTGTACACATATTACAAGAGTAGAGTCTGCTAAATAAATGGGTCTTTCTTGGTAAGATTCCAAATGTGGGTCAACATGTTGCCAGGCACAAGGTAGACAGCAGTGAATGGGCATCACATGAAAGAATCTAAGGTGGTCTTTATGAAAACAACCTGTCACTTGAGCCCATAACCATCAGAAGGTGCTGGGTGCTGAAAGCGACCATATGCTTTTTCCAATGCTAGAACTGAACTCAGGGCCTTGTGCACTACCACCGAGCTACATCCCCAGCCTATCTCAGGATTTTTTTTAATTTTTTTATATTTATTTTTATTTTGGAGAGAGACACAGAGATTACACAGAGAGACAGGGAGAGGAAGACAGATAGAGATGCGCGTGCCAGCAGCAGATGTGTGCGCCCCCTTGTGGTCAAGTGCAGCATTGCGCCCTTGCGTCACTTTGCATCTGGCTAAACGTGGGACCTGGAGATTTGGAACCGGAGTTCTTAGGCTTAGGAGGCAGGCGCCTTAACCGCTAAGCCATCTCTCCAGGCCCTGTCTCAGGATTTTTCATTGGTTTCTGCCCTGTATTTTTTTTGTTTTGTTTTTTGGCGTGCGTGCATGTGTATGTCCTTAGACTTTGCAGGCCAGCACCTTAACCACTAAGCCATCTCTCCAGCCCTCCTCCTTAGTTTTTTTTTTTTTTTTTTTTTTCAGTTTTTTCAGAGAGGAAGACAGAGGTCTCACTCTCAGCCCAGGCTGACCTGGAATTCACTATGTAGTCTCAGGGTGGCCTTGAACTCATCTGGCAGTCCTAGGACCTCTGAGCCTCCCAAGTGCTGGGATTAAGGCGCCTTAACCGCCATCTCTCCAGCCCTCCCTTAGTTTTTAAGACATCTCTCACTGAACTTAGAGCTCACCTATTAACTAGACTAGGTAGCCAGCAAGACCCCAGGATCCTCCTGTTTCTGCCTCCCCAAATTTGAATGTTCTTTAAATTTTATAATAATAGCAAGCCCTCGCTATTTTGTGCTAATAGCTTTTAGAATTTATAAGTAGAATGCAACTTTCCCATCCTATTTCACTAAAAAAAAAAAAAACAGGGAGCTAAGGAGATGGCTTGGTTGTTAAAAGTGTTTGCTTGTAACGCCTGCTGGTCCTGGTCAACTCCCCAAACGCCTCTGTAAAACCAGACTCAAAGAGTGGAGCACGCATCTGGTGTTCATGTTCAGTGGCAAGAGATCCTGATATGCAACACCCCCCCCACACACACACAGACATGTAAAATAAATGTAAATAAATAATTTTTTTAGAAGTAATTACTTAGAAGTGCCAAAAATGTCTTCCAACTGTTTGCCTCACACAGGCTTCCTGTCTTTGTTCAGATCTGTCAGCTCACTTCCCAGAGAGCTCCCCTGAGGACATCAATCCTCCACCCACAGGGTCAATTCAGCTTGACCCCACAGCCTGGACCACAGGTCACGCATGATGCTTTGACCTCTGTCCTCAGTCCCCCCCCCACCCCACCCCCGCTCTCACTGATACCACAGCCACCGTGTAGCTGCCACGCCTACCGCAGCATGTCATAGAAACTCGGTAAAGGGAGGCGAGAGAATCAATGGACAGTTCGAGTTAGTAATCAGGGATTTCCCTGAACCTAACTTTGTAGCCATCACACCAAAAACTGATACTGTTGAAGGTAAGAAAAGAACCATAAGAATACCTAAGAAAAGCCGGACGTGGTGGCGCATGCCTTTAATCCCAGTACTTGGGAGGCAGAAGTAGGAGGATCATGGTGTGTTCAAGGCCACCCTGAGACTACATAGTGAATTCCAGGTCAGCCTACCTCGAAAAACCAAAAAAAAAAAAAAAAGAATACCTAAGAAAAAGAAAGTTTGCTAAGCAATAAAAGGGTGTGCGTGCTACTGGCTGCATTTTTTAGCGGATGCTAGTGAATTGCAGATTGAAAAAGCACAAGGCCAAGGCCGACCTCCAGCTGACAACAGCTCACTCACTAGAAATGCTGCTGCTGCTGACGGTTACTCGAGGCAGCATGGAAAACCCAAAACTTCTCCCAGACATAAACAGATATTTAAAGTACCACTCTATGGCTGGAGGAATGGCTTAGTGGTTAAGGTGCTTGCCTGCAAAGCCAAAGGACCCAGGTTCGATTCCCCAGGACCCACTTATGCCAGATGCACAAAGGGATGCATGCATCTGGAGTTCGTCAGCAATAGCTGGAGGCCCTGGTGTGCTCATTCTCTCTCTCTCACCCTCTTTCTCTTTTAAATAAATAAATAAAATACTTTAAAGTACCACTCTATCCTCCCAATAAAATGAAAATACAGCATACCATTTTTTTAAAAAAAATTTCTTTATACTCTCTTTAAGAATATTTAAAAGTGGGCAGGGGAGAGCTGGAGAGATGGCTTAGCAGTTAAGGTGACTGCCTTCTAAGCCTAAGAACACTGGTTCCAATCTCCAGGTCCCACGTTTAGCCAGATGCAAAGTGACGCAAGGGTGCAAACCGCACTTGCCCACAAGGGGGCGCACACATCTGGATTTCATTCATAGCAGCTGAGAGGCTGCTGGCGCGCCCATCTCTATCTGTCTCCTCCTCTCTCTGTCTCTCTCTCTGTCTCCAGGAGAGATGGTTCAGTGGTTAAAAACACTCACCAGACAGGCCTAACAACCCAAGAGGGTCTGCCTTGCCCTGGGTTTGATTTCCCAGCACATGTGTAAACAGCTAGGTATGGTCATGCATGCCTATGACCCCAGTTCTGCGAGGAGCTGAGACCAGAAAATCACTGGGGCTCGCTGGTCAGCCAGGCTGACTGAAAATGGCAGCTCTGGGTTCAGTGAGAGACTCCATCTCAAGGAAACAACACATGGATGATGACAGAGGAAGACACTCAATGTCCTCCCCTGGCCTCTGCATGCATCTGCACAACACACACACACACACACACACACACACACACAGAGTACACTCACAAGCCAACAAGGAGTATTTAAAATTCGACACACTGTTTAAGCAAGCATCTCGGGGAAGCATCAGTCTGCCTCCAGACCCACCCCTCAGCACCTCCATCAATGCTCTGATCTGATCTCCAAGGAAACAGCTTAGCAAAAACCCCTGCTTGACACTCGCTGTAAAGAAAGAACAAAACTGAACATGGGGAACAGGCAGCTGCTGCTGTCTTTGCTTCGTAACAGAGCATTGAAGAAAACAGCAAGAACACACAGGCCTGGGAGCACGGGGATGCGAGGGACTGTCAACAGGCTCTTCATTCTTTATGTTCCCTTTTCTCTCTTTTTTTTTTTATTTTGTTTTCCAAGGTAGGGGGTCTCACCCTAGCCCAAGCTGGCCTGAAATTCAATGTAGTCTCAGGCTGGCCTTGAACTCACAGCTAGCCTCCTACCTCTGCCTCCTGAGTGCTGGGATTAAAGGCATGTGCCACGACTCCAGGCTGCTTTTCTCCTTCTCGTGGGTGTGGAACACTGCCTTTCATACGACGAACACCTCAGAAAAACACCATCTTCAAAACCAGTGAAACACCTTCAACTATACGGGCCATGTAAAAGTGGCCAGTTGATCAGAGTTCTAACTGAATAAAATGACGTTTCAAGGAACACCATGAAAAGGCGTCCACTGCCAACTCGCAGCATAGTTCACCATGAGCACCTCATGTCAAATCCTGGGAGGTCTGACGCCCAGGGGGCAGCTACATCCCCAAAAGAAAAAGGAACTTCACTCTAGTGTAATTCCTTTCTTCCTTCCTTTGTTCCTTTCTCTCTCTCTTCCTCTTTCCCTCCATTCCCTTCCCTTCCTTCCCTGAATGTCCCCATGTCCCTTCCCTTCCTATCTCTTTCTTTCCTTTCCTTTCTCTTTTTCTCACTCTCTCCCTCTCTCTCTCTTTGAGGCAGGGTCTGCACATAAGTCAGCTAGCCTTGAACTTGCTATGTAGCCAGGGATGACCTAGAACATCTTATCCTCCTGCCTCCACGTCCTGAGTGCTGGGATTACAGGCACGTACCACCATGTGGCGCTGGGGGTGGAACCCAGAGCTTCATCCATCCTAGGCGAGCACTCTGCCTCAGCCCAGACACTCAACTTCTTTCCATTTGTTTTTTCTACTCTTAAATTAAGTCCAGGGCTGAAGAAATGGCTCTTGAACTTCCTGCACAAGCACGAGGAGGCCTGAGACTTCTGGAGTTCAAATTGCCAGATCCCACATAAACAGCTGGGGGTGGCCATGTGTCACCAGTCCCACAAAGGGGAGCAGAGACCAGGGAAGCAACTAGGTTCTCGGGGGAGGGGGGAACAAAAGAAAGAAAAGAAAGAAAGAAAGAAAGAAAGAAAGAAAGAAAGAAAGAAAGAAAGAAAGAAAGAAAGAAAGAAAGAGAGAGAGAAAGAAAGAGAAAGAGAGAAAGAGAAAAGAAAGAAAGAGAGAGAAAAAGAAAGAAAGAAAGAAAGAAAGAAAGAAAGAAAGAAAGAAAGAAAGAAAGAAAGAAAGAAAGAAAGAAAGAGAGCTCTGATATCAGTAAGAGACTACAGGTCAAAATAAGAAAGGCAGAAGAGGGGCTGAAGGGGTGGCTTTAGTAGCTGGAGGCCCTGGTGCACCCATTTCTCTCTCTCTCTCTCTCTTTTTCCCCTTCAGTGCTGAGGAGCGAACCCAGGCCTTGTGCTTTCTAGGCAAGCACTCATCCACTGAACTAAATTCCCAACCCCATCTCTCTCTCTCTCTCTCTTTCTCTGTCAAATAAATAAATAAATAAATAAAAAAAGACAGACAAGCTATGGAGCGGGACACATGACATTCTGCTCGGGCCACTGCAGGCAAGCAACCCTGCCTGAAGCAAGTGCATGGGTACTACAAGTGTACACACACACACATACACACCAGCACACACACACACATACACACCAACACACACACAGCACCCAACACACCACCCACCACACACACAAACACAACACCACACACCAACACACCACACCCACCAACTCACACCAACACACACACCCACCCACCAACACACACCACACCACACCTACCAACACACACACACCAACACACATTCACACCAACACATACTCAACACACACCAACACACACACACCAACACACCAACTCACACAAACACACACAAACACCCACACACCAACACACACACCACCCACCAACTCACACCCACACACCACACCACACCCACCACCCACCACACACACACACCACACCCACCCCACACACACACACACACACAAGCAAAAATAAATGCACAGAAAATAAATTAACTCATTTGGTTTCCTTAACGCACACACAAGTAGGAACCTGACTGGGGACATGATGTCCTGACACTTGGTTTTATATTAACCAGTCTGGCCTGCCAGGCCTGTCATTAGCATCAATGAAGAGGAGGCTGCCTCTGGCACCATCTGTTATTACCCAGGCTCAACGTATAAATATGTTATTACTGACAACTGCCAATTGTCTAGGAGAAAGGCTTTGATGTGCAGAGTACTGATGTCTTTGACCAGACTGGGGCAAGTTTGACAAGCGTGCAAGGTTGTGTCTCAAAGAGAAGACACACCGAATCCAAGACTTTGCCCTGGTGCCACCGACAACTCTGTACTTGCCCTGTGGGAACAAGGTCCAGTGATTCTGACCCCATGGTCAGCTCCTGGATGGGTCTCCTCTGCTTCCTCCTTCTCTCCTTCCTTCCCTCCATGAACTTATTTCAACTCTAGGACATACTATGTATTTATTCTAAGCCATCTGAAAAGGCAATTAGAGCTCATGGAATATCATGAAATAATATTTTCACCTCAAAATAGGATTAGGCAATGGTCAGCTATAAAGCCAAAATATTTAAAGATATGTCTTTATTTTCATTTATTTTGATTTTTTGTACATTTTAGGAAGTTTATTCACACACTACCTTTTAAACAAAACTGTAGTAAGTTGGAAAATTTTATATTGTTGATATATAGAAAATTCCTAGAATTGCACAAGATCAATGCAAGGAAAACTACAAAACTGTGAGAGAAAGTAAAAGAGCCACATAAATGAGTGTCCACTGAAGAAAGTAAGGTTCTAGCACGTTAACTCACTCACTTAACAGTTCACAGCTCATAATTTGTAGGTTCAAGGGAATTTGAACACAAATACTATTTCTGAAGGAAAACAAGATGAGTAATGAAGATAGTAAGATATACCAAGGTTTCTTAAAACTTTTTCCACTCATGACCTCTTTTCCTCTAAGACAATTTTACATAACCCTGGGAATACAGGCATATATCACACGTATACAAAATGAAAATAAACCATTAAGAAATTTATTTTAAATGTCTACTCACAAATAAACAAACACAAATGTTTTTGAAAAGTGAAATACATATGAAAAAAAATTTTTTAAAAAAAAGAAATTTAGGCTGGGTGTGGTGGCATACACCTTTAATTCTAGCACTTGGGAGGCTGAGGTAGGAGGATCACTGTGAGTTTGAGTCCAGCCCAAGACTACACAGTTAATAAACTATGAAATACACGATGGAGCTGCAATTACAATGGGCACTTTGACAGAACCATAGGCTCCAAATAGGTGCTACTGCGCCTAATAATTTAATATGAAATAATAGATGATTTCAAACCAAGCAGGCAGGACAGAATAATTTTTATTCAATGATGGGAAATTGGTTAATAATTTGCAAATGAAATGGATTTGGCTTTTCATTTCGTAACTAGCACCAAAGCAACTCCCAAAGGAATTAAAAATAACATAAGAGGGCTGGAGAGATGGCTTAGTGGTTAAACACTTGCCTATGAAGCCTAAGGACCCCGGTTTGTTTGCAGTGGCTGAAGGCCCTAAGCACCCATTCTCTCTCTCTGTCTCTTTTGCCCATTTCTGTATCTTCTCTCTTTTTAATATAAAAACATATATGTGTGTGTGTGTGTGTTTGTGTGTGTGTGTCAGGCTGCATGTGTGTGCAGGTCTGTGTGCATATGTGTGCTTATGCATGTGGAGGATAGAGAACAACTTTGGGTATCATTCCTCAGCCATCAGGTTGTAGGGTTTGTTGTTTGTTTTTGTTTTTGTTTTTGTTTTTGTTTTTGTTTTTTTGAGGTAGGGTCTCACTCTGGTCCAGGCTGACCTGGAATTAACTATGTAGTCTCAGGGTGGCCTTGAACTCACGGCAATCCTCCTACCTCTGCCTCCCGAGTGCTGGGATTTAAAGGCGTGCGCCACCACGCCCAGTTTGGGTTTTGTTGTTTGTTTTTGAGACATAACCTCTCAAAAATTAAGCTACTGAGCCCAGGGGTCCACCTATCTGTGATTCCTCAGTGTTGGGATTACAAATGCCTCCCATCACACCCAGCACTTTTTAATTTTTATTTATTAATTAATTTATTTATTTTTATTTTTATTTATTTATTTTGTTTTGTTTTGTTTTCTGAGGTAGGGTCTTGCTGTAGCTCAGGCTGACCTGGCATTCACTATGCAGTCTCAGGGTGGCCTTGAACTCACAGCGATCCTCCTACCTCTGCCTCCCGAGTGCTGGGATTAAAGGTATGTACCACCACGCCCGGCTGCACCCAGCATTTTTGTTTTGTTTTGTTTTGTTTTGTTTTGTTTTGTTTTGTTTTGCGAGGTAGGGTCTCACTCTGGTCCAGGCTGACCTGGAATTAACTATGTAGTCTCAGGGTGGCCTCGAACTCTTGGCGAGCCTCCTACCTCTGCCTCCCGAGTGCTGGGATTAAAGGCATGCACCACCACGCCCAGCTGCACCCAGCATTTTTATCAGGGTTCTGGGAATGGATGTCAGGTCCTCATGCTCACAGGGCAAGCACTTTACTGAATGAACAATCTCCCCAGCCCCCATGAATGTTAACCAAACCAACGAAAACGAGCAGTAGAGAAGTGGAAAGCATTGAAGAGGATTGTAGGTCAAAGATTCCAAGAGTCCCCAGCACAGAATGGAGAAGCTGACAGTGGGCTGACTTTGGTGGCATTCCCCTAAAGGGCAGTGCTGGGATGGAGAGATGGCTTAGTGGTTAAGGCACGTGCCTTCCAAGCCTAAGGACCCTGGTTCGAATCTCCAGGTCCCACATAAGCCAGATGTACAAGGGGGTGCACACATCTGGAGTTCGTTTGCAGTGGCTAAAGGCCCTGGCGTGCCCATTCTCTCTCTCTCTCTCTCTAATAAATAAAGAAAGAAAGAAAGAAAAATAAAGGGCAGTGCTGATGTCCAGTATCAAGCAGGCAGGTATGTGAGCTATTAAATGCCAAGAGGCTAAGGAGCCACCACAGAAATAGCTTCTTGCTCTAATGATCCCAGTGTGACTGCACAGGCGTCTTCCAGTGTCTGTTCCACCACAGAAGTCCATGGTCACAGCAACAGAATAAACTAGAGGGAGCACTCTGGATTTTAGCTGCCTGGATTGGAAGTGACCTGCAACTCTTCAACTGGAAGTCCAGTGGCAGGAGTTGGTCACATGACTCCAACCCAACCCCTCCCCCAAAGCAGTCAAGGCAAGGACTTGAGTTGTGGATCTGAGTTCTCTGGAGACCAAGTAGAATGTGTCTTCTCTTCCCTAGCTGACCTGCCGGAAGGTCAAGGGTGCTATTAACTATTTACCCGTACCCCTCTATTAGCAGCTGGAGGGTACTCCAAGGTACACAAACTGCCCTACACTTCTGGTCTGCACCACAAATGGGCCAATCAAGGCCCTGCAACTACTGCAAGTCCCCCAATAGGGCTGCAGTGGTGCAGTGGTGTGCGACGGGACTCACGAGGGCAGTCAAGGTGAGAGTGCCCAAGGACCATGACACAGATGAGAAAGGGGGCAGCATGTGGGCATCCAGAAAGCCCACCTGTCTCTGCCACAGAACCCTACACTCCAGAGAACTCTTTTGTTTAATGTTTTATCTATTTGCTTATTATGCATTTATTTAAGAGAGAGAGAAAAAGAGGCAGAGAGAGAGAGAGAGTACCTCCTGCCAATGCAAATGAGCTACCATGTGCATCTGGCTTACATGGGTACTGGGGAATCCAACCTGGTCCTTTGGCTTTGCCGGCAAGCGCCTTAACTGCTGAAGCCATCTCTCCAGCCCCAGAGGACTCTTAACTGCAGATGCCTGAAACCAAAACAACACCCATAACAACTAGCCACATCTAAACTATCTAAACCATCACTGGCAGAGACAATCCTACCATCTCAGCCACCCGTGAGACCCAAAGATGGTTCCTGTAGGGCCCTGCAAGAGCACGTGAGTATGGTATACGCCCCGCCTAAGGGAGACACTTGGCAAGTGGGGGACCTGGATAAAGGACACGTCCTCAAGGGGCACACAGTCTCTAGGGTGCCAGTTGTGCTCCTGATCACAGGACTTCTATCACCAGTTCTAGCAGATGTACAGGAGAGAGGCTCTGATAGGATGCTTCAGCGTGGTGGAAAAAGAGGGAAAGTTCCTTCCAAATGGGAACAGGAAGGGGGTTGAGCTTCAGGCCGCTGGCTCAGGCTGCTTCCATCGGTAGGCACATTAGCTTAACCATTTATCCAGGAAGGAAACACTGAGTTATAATTTAAAATATATGCCCAGTGGTCCAGAGTGAGAAACCCTGCCTCAAATGAGCTGGAAAGACAGAAACTGACCTGAAAGTTGTCCTCTGACCATCACATACATGCCATGGCACTTGCGTGCCCACACTCACAAGCAAACATGCACACACACACATGAACCTACATGCACACATAAATAAATAGTAAAAATTTTAAATGTCACATGGGACATTTTAGTTAACAGAAGCTACCTCTAGAAGCCAAACAAATTTATCTTATGATATTTCTGTCTGTGAATTTCCTGTCCTCTCCCTTCCTTTCCTCATAGCATAGAGTTTCCATTTCCCTTGTTATGTAATTACCTAGAGACCATTTAACCTGAACCTGTCACTCCTTGGAGAATTTAAAACATTTCTGTCTTAAAAAAAAAAAAGCAGAGTGGAAAGTTGAGTGTGCTCTTAAAAACGGAAGGCAAATAACAAGTCTCACGTTGTAAGTATGACAGCTTCGTGTCAAATACATCCACACTCTTTAAAATTGCTTTTCATTTTCTTTAAGCGTGTAGAAGATGGAGAAAAAAAGTAAGTCTTAATTGGGCAAAATGTTCCAGACCCCACTCCAATGGGTCAGCAGCAGCCGGAACAGTAGGAAGGTTGATAAATCCTCCGGGTACAGTCTAATGACCACTAATTAAATGTTCCATATAGGAAAAAAATAGATTCCAGAGATGCATCAGCTTTGCAAAAACTGGTTCAGGAAAGTTCATGTTAATTAGAGAATATGGGATAGTCGAGGAACACAGCTGAGCCACTGTTTCTGGGGGCATCTGTGGTCCTAATCCCCAGCCTTAGCTGCTGTGTTCTGAGGACCCCTGGGGTCCTCACCCAGTCTTAGCTGTGGTGTTCTGTGGGGCCCAGAAGTCCTCATCCAGCCATAGCTGCTGTGCTCTGCGTGCTCCTGGGGGCCTCACCTTCATCCAAAGCCATGTGTACTCACTGTGGGTACCTATGGTCAGCAACAGCATCAACCAGAGCTCTTCCCTTCCACTGTCTCCCACATGCAGTCAGTCTCCGAGTCCTGTTGACATGGCACCCAAAAGTCTCTTAAATGCAGTGCCTCCTCCTCCTCACCATCCCCTTAACAACTGACTGGGTGACTACCCTTGTCACAGCTGACCTCAAGCAGACTGTGAGGGAGACCGGCAAACACTCTCGTTGTCTATTAAGAAAATAACAGAGCAGGGCTGGAGAGATGGCTTACTGGTTGGGGCATTTGCCTGCAAAGCCAAAGGATCCCAGTTCAACTCTCCAGGACCCATGTAAGCCAGAAACACAAAGGGTGTATGCATCTGGAGTTTGCAGTGGCTGGAGGCCCTGGTGTGCCCATTCTCTCTCTCTTTCTCTCTCTTCCCCTCTTTCTCTCAAATAAATAATATATATATATATTTTAATTCTATTAAAGGGGCTGGAGAGATTGCTTAGTGGTTAAGGCATTTGCCTGCAAAGCCAAAGGATCCCAGTTTGACTCTCCAGGATCCACGTAAGCCAGATGGACAAGGTGGCGCATGCATCTGGAGTTTATTTACAGTGGCTTGAAGCCCTGGTGTGCCCATTCTCTCTCTCTCTATCTCTATCTCTCTCTCCCTCTCTCCCCTCTCACAAATAAATAAAAATAAAATATTTTTTAACTTTTTAAATATTTTATTCATTTATTTATTTATTTGAGAGAAAGAGAGAGAGCGATAATAGGTGTGCCAGGGCATCCAGCCACTGCAAACCAACTCCAGATGCGTGTGACCCCTTGTGCATCTGGCTTATATAGGTCCTAGAGAATCGAACCAGGATCCTATGGTTTTGCAGGCAAACGCCTTAACCGCTAAGCCATCTCTTCATCCCATAAAAACTTTTTTTAAAATTCTATTAAAAAACAAGAAAAGCACAGATCAGAATTCTAATATAAAAAGGGGAACTTATGAGAGAATCGAGCTATCACATGGCCTACTACGTGGCATGACCCACAGCACATTAAACCCATGCGACCCTAAAAAGAGTTTTCAAAAGCAGGACCAGTGATTCAGCTTTAGCAAAAATAACACCATAAAAAATAATAATGCCATCCATCAGGTTCAACTCAGAACCTTGAACATATTCAGTTTGTGTGTTTATATTTTATTTATATGTTTGCATTGGTTTTACAGTTATACGAGAGCTCTAGATATTAGGATTTGGGAATGATTTAATGCCAGGATGTATCTGAATTACATTATCATTATCATCTAAGCCAGTTCTACGCATGGGCATGTTTTTATCTCTTCCTTTCAAGGGATCCATGGACGGCTCCCATTTGAAGACTTCTGGCCTCAGGCAAATATGGAAGGAACTGAAGCCCTCTAGTTTTCCATCCACTCCCTACCCCAGCACTTAGGCCACTGTCTTTAGTTCTGGTCACAAACAACAGTGCATTCATTGCAGAGGAGCCAGAGGGAAAGTCGCCTACTCTCTTCCAACATGAGTGACTCCACAATAGACCACATTTTCCTGACGGTGAGACCGCAGGGTAGAGAAGCTCTGTCCGCGTGCCTTCCGCCGGCCTGTGAGAGACACGGCTCATGAGTGAGACACTAGCTTTCTTAGGGTTAGGACACTAACATGATGAAGGTGATTTGTCTATGCAGCCAAGCTCAGCCTATCCCTATGGACCCAGCTTCGTGAACTAAGCCCTGTCCCCATCAAGCCCTTCCCATCGCATTCCATGCTGCCAACGACTCTGAGCTCACTGACATGAGCTCACTAAGATGTTTTGTGGCATTCTTCACCTGTGTTGTTCCTCAATCCTAGAATGTCATTCCCCATATTGCCCTCGTCCACACACTCCAGTCACAGGATTTCATCTTTCTTCTAAAAAAAAAAAAGCTATTCATTTATTTTCAAGCAAACAGAGAAAGAATAAGAGAGAGAAAAGGAATGGGCACACCAGGGCCTCTAGCCACAGCAGAATACTCCAGATGTATGTGCCATTTTGTGCTTCTGGCTTTACACAGGTACTGGAAAGTTGAACCTAGGCTGGCAGGCTCTACAAGCAAGCACCTTTAACTGCTGAGCATCTCTCTAGCCCCAGATCTTTTATTTTATTTTATTTTTTAATTTATTTATTTGTTTATTTGCAAGCAGAGAGAGAGAGAGGGATAGAAGAGAGGCAGACAGAGAGAGAATGGGCATGCCAGGGCCTCTAGCCACTGCAAACAAACTCCAGATGCATGTGCCCCTTGTGCATCTGGCTTACATTGGTCCTGGAGAATCGAACAAGGATACTTTGGCTTTGCAGGCAACAACCATAACCTCTAAGCCATTTCTCCAGCCCTTATTTTTTTGAAGCAGGGTTTCTCGCTCTCTCTTTCTAGCCCAGGCTGACCTGAAACTTACTCTCTCTGTAACCCAGGCAGGCTGATTTCATCTTTGAAAACCAAGTTCATATATAATTGCCATCAGGAATGACATGAGTTTGTGATTTTCTTTCTTTATGGCTGAATAACACTCCATTGTATAGAAAGCCCTCATTTTCTTTTCTCCATTCATCTGCTGATGGACAACTAAGTTGAGTCCAGGTCTTGGCTACTATGAATCGTGGTGCAATGAGCGTGGGTATGCAGGAGACACGGTTAATCTGTTTTGTTTATCTTCATGAGCATGTGCACATATGTGTGCATGCACATGCATTTGTATGTGTGAGTGTAGACACGCATGTGCCACAGCACATGTGTGGAGATCAGAGGACAGCCCTGGGTGGCAGTCCTTGCCTTTCTCCCTTGTGTGAGACAGTCTGTTGTTGCTCATTACCGCGTGCCCCAAGCAAGCTGGGCCGCGAGCTTCCAGCAATCCTCTGTCTCCACCTCTCGTCTCACAATAGGAGCACAGAGATTACAGACACAAGCTATCATGTCTGTGTTTTACATTGGTTCTGGCAGTCAAACTCAGACCCTCACAATTTGGTGTCAAGCACTTTACTCACTGAGCCGTTTTCCCAACCCTGAGGGTTAATCTGGATTGTCAACTTGATAGGGTGGAGGATCACCTTAGAAACATCGCTCTGGGCCTATCTGCAAGGGAGTTTCTACATTAGATTACTGAAAGTGGGAAGATGCACCCAAAGTGGGTACCATACCACTAGTGGGCTTGGATCCCAAACCGAATGATAAGAAAGCAATGCAGCTGGGCGTGGTGGCGCACACCTTTAATCCCAGCACTCGGGAGGCAGAGGTAGGAGGGTTGCCGTGAGTTCAAGGCCACCCTGAGACTACATAATGAATTCCAGGTCAGCCTGAGCTAGAGTGAGACCCTACCTCAAAAAACCAAAAGGAAGGAAGGAAGGAAGGAAGGAAGGAGGGAGGGAGGGAGGGAGGGAGGGAGGGAGGGAGGGAAGGAGGGAAGGAGGGAAGGAGGGAAGGAAGGAAGGAAGGAAGGAAGGAAGGAAGGAAGGAAGGAAGGAAAGAAGGAAAGAAGGAAAGAAGGAAAGAAGGAAAGAAGGAAAGAAGGAAAGAAGGAAAGAAGGAAAGAAGGAAAGAAGGAAAGAAGGAAAGAAGGAAAGAGCGAGCAAGCAAGCAATGCCCAGCGTCAGAGTTCATCCCCATCGGCTTATCGGCTGTGGATGCACTGGGACCGGCTGCTTCACACACTTGCCGCGTCTTCCCCACCACGGCAGACTACTCTCAGACTGTGAAGCAAAATAAGCCTTCCTTCACTGACTTGCTTTTGTAAGCTGTTTTATCATAGCAATGACAAAGTAATTAATACAGCCAACCTTTCTATTTTACATCTTGATTTCTTCAGACATAGATCCAGAGGCGTATACTCGGATCCCAGGGGTGTTCTATTTTTAGGAGGGTTTTCAGTTTTATTGTCAGGAAACCACGTTTTGATTTCCATAGTATCTGGATGAGTTCACATTCCACCAACAGTGTATAAGGACCCGCTCCCATCTTCACTAGTATGTGTTTTCTTCAAGATGATCACTCTGACGGGAGTGAGTTGGAACCTCAGTGTACCCTCTCCATTGCCCATCAGCCCTATAGAATGGTTTTCTCACCATGTTAGGATCGCTCATTTCATGTCTTGGCCACCACACTGGGATAGAGTCAATGATGTATTCATCTCTGTGTCCCTAAGGTCAACATGCAAAAGATACAGTATTTGGCCATTTACCTTAGAGGAACCTTCTCCAGGGAGCTGGTATTAGGGCATTTGAGAGAGGTTGGATTGTATCCACACACACACACACACACACACACACACACACACACACACACACACACCCAGGACAACATCTTACTCAACAACAGAAATTCTCAGCCAGCTCCAAGCCAGAAAGCCCAAATCTGCCTTCTGCCTCCCCAGATACTTACTCTTTAGGCCCCCACAAAAATTCAGACTTTTCCTAAGAAGAGAAATAAAAAGAAATAACCAAGAGCCTTGTACTCAAAACGTGGTCTCCCAACAAGCCAAGCCAACAAGAATGCAGGAGCTAGTGAGGAAAGCAGAAACTCAGACTCTGAGACCTCCTGAGCCACAAGTTCCATTTTCACTACATCCCCAAGTGCCCAAAGCTGTTGGAAAAGCACTGGTTTGGTGGGGTCAGGCAGAACCTCGAAACATTTTAGTAACTTTATAACACGTTCAGTTGTAATCTCTGGTGAGTGTTTTCTATAAATCACTAACTCCTCAGAACAAGTGGGCTATGCCAACATTACCAATAAGGAAACTGAGCCCCAGGATCACATGGCAGTTCTGAAGGACTCAAGAGCCCTAACCCCATAACCTTACCACTCTTGGCTCTCTGCCACTTCCAAGTTTCTGTCAACAGCTAGGCCCAGACAGTTCTGCAGTTCTTTTTGGCCCTTCATGCAACCATTCACCTGGTGTTTCTCTCTACTGTCTCCCTTATTACCCACATGCTAAAGCCACCACATACACTACTGCCTGCCGAAGACTGCCATGCTTCCCCAGGTCAGGATTTCATAGGCTTGCTCAATAACAGTTTCATGAGTCAATGAAAATATGTCCCCTTTAATCATCAAAAATACTCAGAGGTCAGTTGAACAATTGTTCTTAAGCAAAGAAAGGCAAAGATGCAGAGATTCCCAGAGAAGTTCAAGGTCTTGCCTCAAGTTATTGGGAAGCCTCAGACCTTTGGGAATGAAATCCAAAGCACCTCCCCGAGTCCCGGATAGATGTCTTCCTCCCTGGATTTCCCACGGTGACCTACATTACTGTACAGTTAATAGAAACACTCTTTTCAAAGAACTCCCCCATAAACACATCATTAAAAGGGGCTCTGCTCCACCACCAGAAGAGACAGATTTAGACATTAACAGGCAACCAGGCACCACAGGAAGTGGGGCCACTCCAGGTACCACATACAATGAGTCCTTGGGCCCAGACAAAGGAACCTCCATCAAATTAAAAGCCTCCAACTAAAGCAGTCCTCTCCCCTGCAGTGACCCCACTGTGAAAAGAGAACTCGCAGAGAGCCCTAACCCAAGCTGACAAGGAGTCACCCACACCCATGGCAGCTTGTGAGGCAGTGACTCCACTGGCCAAGGCAGCACTTTTCTTTCCCTTTATTGGATTTCAAAAGATGCTAAGACATTTGCCCTGCTTGCCCAGAGAAAAGCAAAACATTGGCTTGAAAATATGCCAGGAAAATAAGAAAGGAACTTTTCTCTTCAACTGGGAAATGAGGGTCTGGGGAATGGATTCAGATGTTAAATAAAGGTGCTTGTTTGCAAAGCCTCCCTGCCCAGGTTCGATTCCCCAGACATCCACATAAAGCCTGATGGGTGTTGGTTTGCAATGGCAAGAGATCCTGGTGTGTCCACACACACACACACACACACACACACACACACACACACACGCAAGTAAATAAATAAAAATAAAATGAATCCGGAAATGGGAGGATAAGAGCTGAGGACAGATGAACATCTCTCCCCTTTGTTTTTGTTTCTCTGAGCACCATACCCAAACACCAGGCCACTGAGAACATTGAGCATCGTGTGCTCTTCCGAAGGCACAGTGATAAGGGCCCTGAGCCCCTGTCAGCCAGGCCTGTGTCTGGGCACAGGGACCCCTGAGCCCAGATGGGGCATCTTCTGTGAATTCACATATAGGCACCCTGTAGCAAGTACAGGCTATCCATTGCTAGTGATGTATAACAGAAGAGAAATGAAACACATCAGGAGTGAGAAGGCTGTCAGATGTGGTGGTGCACACCTGTAACCTTAGCACTCAAGAGGTCATGACAGGAGGACCAGGAGTTCAAGACCATCCACTACTACAAAAAGAGTTCAAGTCCAGCCTGGGCTACTTGAAGCCCCTCTGAAAAGAAAAGAAAAGAAAAAAAGAAAAGAAAAGAAAAGAAAAGAAAAGAAAAGAAAAGAAAAGAAAAGAAAAGAAGAAAGAAGAAGAGAAGGAAAGGAGAGGAAAGAGAAGGAAGGGGAGGGAGAGGAGGAGGAGAGAGGAAGAGAGAGGGGGAGAAGGAGAGGAGAAGAGCGTGGTTGGGGAGTGAAGAAGAGAGGCAAAAAAGAAAAGCAATCCAATCAAGAAAGCAAGAGAAATAAGCCCAGCAAAGACCCTCAGAGGTCAACGTGATGGAAGTCCACGGGGACTTTTGGGGAAACCAAGGGCAGCACGCCTCAGAGTGTCCCAGTGTTTCTTCTATGTCCCGTCCGTCACTGGTCAAGGGCTGCTCCAGAGAAATGTACAACTGCAGCCTGTCATTACTCTTAGCTCTTACAGAAAAAGCAGGGTCACCCTTCAACCAAGGCAGAGGGGATTGCAGCTGGGAGCAAGGCACTCTGAGCATCCACGTGCACAAAGATGGGAGCGCTCACCATAAAAAAGACATGACTCCAAGTCCTCAATTCTAAATGCGAAGAGGTAGAGAGCATACCCCACACACGTCTGCCTCTACCTGTTCTTTCTCCAGTGAAGCCCTTCGACGTACCACTCAAGCAATCAAAATAGTATGCTGAAGTGCTTTTCCAACACTGGGCTCTCCTTTCTGGCACCCTGACCTAGGTATATGCACCATGCTAGCCTATTGCTCTTCATTCACTGTGACCCTAACGCAACACTAGCCAGGCATAGCACTTCCACAAACACCAAAAGTACCTAGTTCACAGGCCTCAACACAATCATCACAGTACAAGGTCCCCTCACCCCAGCAGGTGGGACTCAGCTTCCATTTGACAACTGCTATCAAGTAACAGAAAGGGAATGGAATGGGCTGGGAGGGGGTGAGGTGAAGAGATGATTCACTGTCAAGAGTGAATAACAACCCAGTTCCCTCCACAACTTCTCCTCACCCCCACTCCCAGCAGGCAGAGAGTCTGGGAAGGTGTCCCCAGACGCCTCTGCCCAGCCCTGGAGCAGCCTTGTGCCTTCCCTGCTACACCCCACCCACAGAACCAGAAGTGGAAAGGAGCGAAAACGTGGGTCTATATTTGAAATGACTGGATGGGCTATCTCTCCAGCTCCGTTTTTTAAAATTTATTTATTTAGTTGAGCGAGTGATAACAGAACTAGGCAGGGGAGAGAGAGAGAGAGAGAGAGAGAGAATGGGCCACTGCAAACGAACTCCAGATGCATGCACCCTGTTGTGCATCTGGCTTACAGTGGGTCCTGGGAGTTGAAGAGTTGAACCTGGGTCCTTCGGCTTTGCAGGCAAGTGCCTTTGCAGGCAAGGCTAATCCATCTCTCCAGTCCTCCAGCTCCGTTTTTAATACTGTTTATTCTCCACAGTGCTCTGCCTGGATGGATAGACATTTTCCCCCTAAAAATGCCTTTTTTTTTTTTTTTTTTTTTTTTTTTTTTTTTTTTGTACCTAGAGTCTGAGAGCTCTGGAGAACAGGGTTCAAGTTTGTATGTAACTCTATCACTAGGAAGTGATGTGATCTTGGACATGTCCAAGTGGGAGCTTTGTAGCCTCGCACTAGGGATAGGATAATGCACCTTCTGGGTAGGTCTGGGGAAAGGATGAAGTGATGGAGAACTCAGACAGGTCCAACCAATGGTGGATCCCTGGCTGGCTCCCTCCTCCTGCAGCGTTGTGGCACCTGCCCCAGGTCCAAGGCGATATTCAGGAATGGGCGTTCTGGCTGTCCCGAGAGCTCAAGCACCCAGTGTCCCCTCCTCCTTGCACGGGATTGTTCCCCCACCCCCCACCCCCGGGTAGTAGACACGCGCACAAGGAGAAAGAGAGAGAGGGCGCATCCCTGCGGAGTCTGCCTCTACTGCCCCATCCCGCCCAGAGCAGGTCCAAAGTTCGGGCGCAGGGCGGACATCTCCCCAGCGGCACTTACCCGGGGCGGGCAGCGCAGGGCGTCCGGGAGCCGGCGGGGCCGGGGTGGGCGGCGGGCGCGGGACCGGCGCGGCGGGCATGGCGGGGCGGGCGGTCTGGCTGCAGGTGGTGGCAGCGCGGGGACGCGGCCCCACGAGCAGAGCGGACGCGGGAAGACCCGGCGAAGGACAGGACCGGATCTCTCCCCCTTCCCGCCGCGACAGCCACAGCAACAGAGCCGGCGACGTCTCCTCCCGGGGCGCGAGCTTGACAACCGCGCGCGCAGCCGCCGCCCTCCAGCCCCGCCCCGCCCCGCCCCGCCCCCCGGGGACGGCGCAGCCCGCAGTGAACTTGAACTTGAACACGGCCCCGGCTGCTCCCAGGGAGCTTGCAAGGCGGACGGAACCCAAGGGGAACCTTGCCCCTTTCTCCCTCCTCCCTTCTATCTCTCCCTTCCTCTCCTTCACCCATCTGCTACCCTTACCAGCCAAGGTCCCAGGTCAGAGTGAACCTGGGGACAGACTTTGACCAGTTCGGTCTATGGGGAGATCTCAAAGAAAAATACCCCTGGACCCCCAGCAACTCTGCACCCACCCGAAGCGCAGAGGTCAGACCCCCCTCAACCCCCCCCATACACACACACACAGTTGCCAAAGCATCCTTCTTGTGACCAGTGGTCCCTAACAACGCTTCAAGAATATCCATTAACCTCATGGATTCTTTTATTTTTAAGATTTTTAAAAATTTACTTATTTATTATTATTATTCTTTTTTTCTTTTCTTTTCTTTTCTTTTTTTTTTTTTTTTTTGTTTTTTTTTGGGGGTAGGGTCTCACTCTGGCCCAGGCTGACCGGAATTCACTATGTAGTCTCAGGGTGGCTTCAAACTCGCGGAGATCCTCCTAAGACTGCCTCCCAAGTGCTGGGATTAGAGGCATGCATCACCATGCCCTGCTACTTATTTATTTATTTGTTTATTTATTTAAGACAGAGAAAGGGTGAGAATGGGCAGGACCTCAATCCACTACAAATGAACTCTAGATGCATGCGCCACCTTGTGCATCTGGCTTAAATGGGACCTGGAGAAGCGAACCTGGGTCCTTAGGCTTAGTGGACAAGTGCCTTAACCACTAAGCCATCTCTCCAGCCCCCTCATGGATTCTTCATGTGAAAATGGCCTCTTATTAGTACCACTCACCTAACCTTCAGAGTTGCAGGTCTCTGCAATCTACAGTCCCTCTGAGACAGATAGTGAGATTCATCATGGAAACACATACCTCTCAAGTACACATGGACAGGGGTACAGAATTCTGTTGCTTTTGTTTCCATTGGCCAAGTCCAGGCCTTGTCTGGTGTTGGTGTTGTGTGAAATATTTCAGCCCAATTGAACAAGGCAGATCTGATAGTGCCAGACCAGCTTCCCTGAATCAGAGGCTGTCTTTACCCCATAACTAGACTCTAGAAAAAGGTTGCTCTGTGTTTCTTCAGATATCCAAGGATGGTCTTAAGAATCTCTCCTTCCAACATGTCTTTCTCCTCAGACAAGTTGTCTGTTCTCCTCAGACGTGTTCCCTTTTCTCCTCAGACATGTACCCTTTTCTCCTCAGACGTGTTCCCTTTTCTCCTCAGACGTGTTCCCTTTTCTCCTCAGACGTGTACCCTTTTCTCCTCAGACGTGTACCCTTTTCTCCTCAGACGTGTTCCCTTTTCTCCTCAGACATGTTCCCTTTTCTCCTCAGACGTGTACCCTTTTCTCCTCAGATGTGTACTCTTTTCTCCTCAGACATGTACCCTTTTCTCCTCAGACGTGTTCCCTTTTCTTCTCAGACGTGTACCCTTTGCTCCTCAGACGTTCCCTTTTCTCCTCAGACGTGTTCCCTTTTCTCCTCAGACATGTACCCTTTGCTCCTCAGACGTTCCCTTTTCTCCTCAGACGTGTACCCTTTTCTCCTCAGATATGTACCCTTTTCTCCTCGGACGTGTTCCCTTTTCTCCTCAACCATGATGTCTTCCCCGCAGACATGTTCCCGTTTCTCAGCTATGTTGCCTTTTCTCCTCAGGCAGGTTCACTTTTCTCCTCAGACGTGTTGCCCTTTCTCCTCAACTAGGTTGTCTGTTCTCCTCAGACATGTTCCCTTTTTCCCTCAGGCATTGCCTTTCTCTTCAGACATGTTACCTCAGACCACAAAATAGCTGCAAGCAGTACCAAGAAGCTGCTATGAAATCAGGAACTCCTGGTTCTATGCAACTTATAGGCCAGATCACTCAAAGACATCGTCAAGGACTATTTCCAGAAGCTTAGTTCACCAGTAACAAATGTTCTACCTTCAAATCGTTCTCAGGTAATAAATAATAAAATATGTAGATAGTGTGGGAAAAATGAAGAAAGCAAAAGGAACGTGTTAATATTCTAGACTAGGTAGGCAGACAAGAAAGGTGTCATAGGAGCAAAAGTAGACAAAATAACATTTGAACATCAGTTTTTTAAACAATGTTTATTTATTTATTTATTTATTATTTATTTATCAGGGAGAAAGAATGGACACGCCATGGCCTCTAGCCACTGCAGATGAATTCCAGACCCATGTGCCACCTTGTGCATCTGGCTTACGTTGGTTCTGGGGAATCAAACCTGGGTGATTAGGCTTTGCAGGCAAGCACCTTAATGGCTAAGCCATCTCTCCAGGCTTTATTTGGAAACCTTTCTTGGGGATAAGTGTCCCTAGGATTCTTGTGATGGTTTATCTTCATTGACAACTTGACTAGATTTAGAAGCACTATGGAAGTACATCTGTGGATGTATCTATGAGGATGTTTCCAAAAAGGCTTAACTAAGGGAAGAGCTACCCCGAATGTGGATGGCCCCTCCCACGGCAGAAAGCGAGCTGAGTGCCAGCATTCACGTCTCTGTTCTTCCTGACTGTGGGCTCAGCGTAACCCACCACCTCATACTCCTGTCACCATGCCTGCCCTGGCATGATGCACTTGCACCCTTTCTTCACCCCTTAAATTGCTCTTCCTTTGCACGTATTTTATCCCAGCAATGAGAAAAGCAACTAATACAATACTTGATCATTTTATTTTTAGAAAAAGCCTTTAACACTCATTTATATTTGTGGAGAAAAATTGAAGTCAAATAAGGTGAGTTTTAGAAACCAAATAACTTATGTTTCCCTCCTTGAGAAAGCAGCAGTCAAGCAGCGTCTAATCACTGACCGACTGACCGTCATTTTCAAATGCTTTAGACACACACATCCGGCAATCACGATGAATACCTCGGCTCAAGACGGCTCGCTGCAGTGAGGCACAGATATCACACACCTCGCTGCGCACTGAAGAAACTGCTACTCGCCTACTCGTGGCCTACATTTCCCTTCTGACCTGCACACAGAATTCCAATTTTTAGCAAAGCACGCTGAAACCTGCAATAAAGAACACTTTTCCCAACTGTCCTTGCACCAGAAATGGCCACAAGAAAAGTTAACTGGCCGGGGAAGTATAACTGGAAGCTTTAGATGGGTCTCTCGGATTCCCCCTTTAAGATGCTGCAGAGGCCAGGAGCTGCATTCCATGGTCCCTTGAGATGGTGAGTCTCCGTCCTCTCTCATCTTTGCTTCATAGCCATCATAATGCGAACGGGTCTCTTCTGCCATGTACTTTTGCTATGAGGTATGGTGGTATAGACCCGGAGGCCCCAGGCATGGCCCCAGTAACCTAACTTCCTCCCATTAAGCACCACTTCCTAAAAGTTCCACTCCTGCTAAGAGCACCACAGGCTGAGGACCAAGTCTTCAACCCCTGGGCCTTTGAGTGGGGTTCCAGGTCCAACCCATAGTATCTCTCTGCACCTTCATGTTAATTGTGGCTGTCTTACTGACTTGACCAATGGGATGTGACTGGGCATGCTTTGGACACAGGCTGAGCGTGTACTCCCCTGGATCAGTTTCCTCAGATCCTGCCAGTGGCCGGGGTAGCTACAGGCCGGAGGAGTTTGTGGAGACATGTGCAGCAGTGCTGAGCTTCAGCCTGCAGCTAAATTCTGTTAACCTGAAACTGGGCCATTCCACAGACCTGTAGACCCAGGAGTGAAACAAACAAATGCCCATGGTTACAAGATACTAAGTTTATTCACTCAGGGTTATTGCAGCAAAGGCTGGGTAACATGATGGCCAATGATAGCTGGAGTTCCAGTAACCTTCCTGGGTTATGTGATAAGCTTAAAGGTGGAAACCGAGCCCTAAAGAATTATAAAGCAGGGGCTGGAGAGATGGCTTAGCTGTTAAGGTGCCTAAGCCTGCCAAGCCTAAGAATGCCCATTCAATTCTCCAGGTCCCACATTTAGCCAGATGCAAAAGTGATGCAACAGTGCAATGCCGCACCTGCCCACAAGGGGGTGCATGAATCTGGAGTTTGTTCACAGTGGCTGAGAGGCTGCTGGCATGCCCATTCTCTCTCTTTCTGCCTCTTCTCTCTCTCTCTCTTTCTCTCTGTCCCTCTCTTTCTCAAAAAAAGAAAAGAAAAAAAAGAATTATCAAGCAGAAAAATCAAAGCTTAGGTCCACTATTTCATCATGAAACCACACTATCACCCTGAACTGTCAGCTTGGGACTTCCCTGTTAAGAGGATAAATCTTTATATATTTAAGCCACTACAGTATTATCTTTGTCTGGGAACGGGCCATTTGTGTCAACCCCTCAAAACAGAAACATGGTGCTAGGCAGATGGCTCAGTCAGTGACATGCTTACTGTGCAAGCCTGAAGATCTGAGTTTGATCCTCAGTATTCCATAAAAGGCTGGGCATTGGCTTGAGAGATGGCTTAGTGGTTATGGCGCTTGCCTGCGAAGCCTAAGGACCCAGGTTCAACTCCCTACAACCCACATAAGCCAGATGCAAAGGTGACACATGTGTGCAAGGTAGCACACATGTCTGGAGTTTGTTTACAGTGGTTAGAGGCCCTGGCATGCCAATTCTGTCTCTTTCTCATAAATTAAGAAACAAGGAAAGAGGGCTGGAGAGATGGCTTAGTGGTTACGTGCTTGCCTGTAAAGCCTAAGGACCCCAGATGGAGGCTAGATTCCTCAGTACCCACGTAAGCCAGATGCACAAAGTGGCGCATACATCTGGAGTTCATTTGCAGTGGCTGGAGGCCCTGGCATGCCCATTCTCTCTCTAGCTATCTGTCTCTTTCTCACTCTGTCTGTCACTCTCAAATAAATAAACAAACAAAATAAGAAAGAAGGAAAGAAAGAGAGGGAGAGAGGGAGGAAGGAAGGAAGGAAGGAAGGAAGGAAGGAAGGAAGGAAGGAAGGAAGGAAGGAAGGGAGGAAGGAAGGGAACCAGGCATGGTGGTGCACACCTTGAATCCCAGCACTTGGGAGGCAGAGGTAGGAGGATCACCATGCCATGAGTTCAAGACCACCAGGTCAGCCTGGACCAGAGTGAGACCCTACCTCAAAAAAAAAGAAAGAAAGAAAGAAAGAAAGAAAGAAAGAAAGAAAGAAAGAAAGAAAGAAAGAAAGAAAGAAAGGAAAGGGAGGAAAAAGAAAGCTGGGCATGGTGGTGTGCATCTTTAATACCAGGGCTGGGGAGCTCTGTGACTGGAGGATTCCTAATGCTTGCTGGCTAGCTAGTCTCGCTGAATAGATGAGTTCTAGGCTCCGTGAGAGACCATGTCTCATAAAACATGGTGGAGGGCCATTGAAGAAGACACCCCTTGTCCACCTCTGGCCACACGCACACACAAACACACACACCTTCACACCATACACATACACATTCAAAAAGAAATAACTTCTAAAAGATAAATTTTTCTGAGCACACACATGCACAATTACTTAAATGTGAAATAGAAGACTGAAAAGAAATAACATTGAACTAGGAACTTGTTTGGCCTAAGTGAAGAGAGGGGGCAGTGGCCTTATAGACTAGGTGTCACAAGGTATCAGGGCTACTTTGGTGACAAGTGACCAAAATTAACTCGGGTAGCACAGGTTTGATGACAAGGACCCAAGGGTATTTTAAGGATGTCTAGCTTTAATCCCAACCCTCCGGAGGCAGAGGTAGGAGGATTGCTGTGAGTTTGATGCCACCCTGAGATTTCACAGTAAATTCCAGGTCAGCCTGGGCTAGAGTGAGACCCTACCTTGAAAACAAAAACAAAACAAAACAAAATCTGACACCCTAAAGCATATGGCATTCACTTCACGCCCTTACTCTCACATGGTCCCACAATTACCATGTCTCAAAGTCAGTTGCTCCAGGGCAAGAATACCGTTAGCCCATGCAAGGTCACTGAGAAATCCTGCTGGAGCTGAGCTGAAAGCCTCCTCCATGTGGACCAGCTGACAGAAAGCTGGAAAAAGCTGCTGCATGCAGCTTAATGGGAGAGAGAAATCACCAGTGAAGATACTCAATAGTGAACACTGAAAACCTTAAATTTGGCCAGCCAGGCCAAATGAGCCAATGGGTGCAGTAGTGGCATGTCTGTTATGGGTGAAACCAACTGCTCTCTAATTGGACTGGAGGCCTGCTCCATGAGAGGAAACACATGCCTGATACTGAAAACCTCATGACAGGGGTAGTCATGAGCCCTAAGGGTGTAATGTCTGCTGGTGTCTCACTAAATGTATATACTATGCTCACCAAACTGCCCAGTAAGCACTTCTCTTAATGTCCACATGCATATATTAATGCTATTCTCACTTTTGTTTAGAGAAGCTTCTCTTTTCAAATGGTGGCAACCTTTTCAAATGGTGGGATGACTCAGAAGGCACCATGGTGCTGAGAAGAAGGGACAGAGGAGTTCTCAGCATTGAAACATCTCAAACCCATCTTCCAAGGCTCAGGGTCCAATGCTGAAGAGGGGGCAAAAAAATGTAAGAACCAAAGGAAGAGTAGGACTCCTTACAACGTGCTCCTCCAGACACAAAATGGCCTGGATATCCATGACCTCACAGTGCCTGACACTACCTATACAAGACCATCATAATAGGAGGAAAAGATCATGACATCAAACTGAAAAGAGAGACTGATTGAGAGGGGGAGGGGATGTGATGGAGTGTGAAGTTTCAAAGGGGAAAGTGGGGGGGGGAGGGGATGGGATATTGTACAATTAAAGAAGTTGTCAATTAAAAATGGGATATTGTCTGGCAATTAAAGAAGGTTGTCAATTCAAGGCCACCCTGAAAATAGTTATCCAGGTCAGCCTGGACCAGAGTTAACCCTACCTTGCAGCCTATTTCTCCTAACTAACCCAGCCTATTTCTCCTCAGCCTGCACTGCTTTGGAGAAGGTGTCCCTGTCTGGTCCAAGCAGCCATGGTACAGCGGGAAAGCAGAGAGGAAAAGGAAGGAAGGGCAAACATACAGAAACGCGTAGGGTACTGTAAACTCCGGTGAAGTTACACAAGGCAGGCAGGTTGATTGACAGATCCAGGGCACCCAGTAAGCTCTGTTGAGGAAAGACCTGGAAATATTTCCAGGTGGGCAAGCCTGACTGTGGCATCACTGTGTGTTTGGGAGTGGCCTAGAAGAGAGACTTTGAAAATGAGATGGCGAACCATGTAAAAGAAATTTCTCTCTTACCAGGATCTCCCAGGGGAAGATGCAGAATCTTTCATAGTGTGGTTCATTGTTCTCACAACTTTTTTGCTGGGTGTGTTCTGCAGGCTTCTCAACGCATCGTTAGAGCATTTTTTAAAATTTAGTTTAGTTTATTTATTTGAGAAAGAGAGAAAGAAGTAGATAGAGAGAAAACAGATGCACCAGGGCCTCTAACCACTGCAAACAAACTTCAGATGCTTGCCCCACTTTGTGTATCTGGCTTACGTGGGTACTGGGGAGTTGAACCTGGGTCCTTTGACTTTGCAAGCAAATGCCTTAACCACTAAGCCATCTCTCCAGCCCTGGGAAAGCATTTTTATGCACTCTCTGACCCCAGCGATCATCATCTCCCTCCCCTTCCCCAGGCAAACATCTTGAGAGATCACTTTTTTTAAAATTAACTTTTTTGGAAATAACATCTCAGGTAGCCCAGGTTGGCCTCTAACTCCTACGTAGCTATGGAGGTTTGAATCAGATGTTCCCCCATAAACTCATGTGTTCTCAATGCTTGGTCTCCAGCTGATGGCAGTTTGGGAGGTGGAGCCTTGCTAGAGGAGGTGTGTTGGTGGTGGTGGGCTTAAGGGGTGTTACAGAAGCACCCCTTTGTCAGAACTTGGCTCACTCTCTCTGCTGTTGTCCACCCGCTGTGGCAGAGGAGGCGAATGTCCAGCCTCTGCTCATGCCATGCTTTCCTGCCCTCATGAGACTTCCCATCACCTGCTTTTGGTTGGGTGCTTTATCCCAGCACGGAAAAGGTGACTGCAACAGTAGTCAAGGATGACCTTGAACTTCTGATCCTTCTGCCTCGACCTCCCAGGAGTAGCTGGGGTGACAGATAGGCACCACCACACCCAGTTTAAGAGCTAGGTAAGTGCTCTACCAACTCAGCTACACCCCATCTCTTGCTCCCCGCAGAATGGCTCACTTCCATGCCCCTCAGACCTACGCCCTCCTGTCTTCACTCTTCCATATTGCCCCAGGCAACTACTTCAGTCCCTGGTTTTTTCAGTCTCAATCTAGCCCAGGCTGAGGGGTGGCCTTCAACTCACAGCGATCCTTCTACCTCTGCCTCCCTAGTGCTGAGATTAAAGGCGTGCACCACCACACCCAGCTTTTTTTTTTTAATTTTATTTATTTATTTATTTGAGAGAGTGAAAGAGAGGGAAAGAGGCAGAGAGAAAGAGAATGGGTGCACACCAGGGCCTCCAGCCACCGCAAACAAACTCCAGATGCGTGCACCACCTTGTGCATCTGGCTTACGTGGGTCCTGGGGAATTGAACCAAGGTTCTTTGGCTTAACTGCTTAACTGCTCCAGCCCTTTTTTTGTGTTTTAAAAATATATTCTCCTGGGAATTGAGGCAGAGGTAGGAGGTTCTTTGCCACTTAACTGCTAGATAACTGCAGGCCAGCCCCAGAGTTTTTTTGCAAAACAAAAAATTTTTAAAAAAATATTCTTTTAATTTTTTTTATTGTTATTTGAGACAGTGAGTGAGAGAGAGAGAGAGAGAATAAGCATGCCAGGGCCACTAGCCACTGCAAATGAACTCCAGACACATGCACCACCTTGTGCATCTGGCATCAAACCGGGGTCCTTAGGCTTTGCAGGCAAATGCCTTAACCACTAAGCCATCTCTCCAGCCCTAAACCCCTTATTATGATTGTCAAGGCTATTCCTGCTCCAGTCCTGTCTAATACTCAGCCGGTAGCTCCAGCCACTCCCCACGGGTAACGAGGGCTCCAGCTAGAGCACATTTGTTGCTTGGCCTTGGCCTCCAGCTCTTGGCATATGTTGGCCCACGTGTTTCTGTGCAGCCTGTACTCAAGTGTCTATCACCTCCTCTGCCAGGCCGTGACTCAAGCCCATGCTGTTCACCACTTCTTGTTCCAGCCCCATTTCCAGCAGAAGGAAGGGAAAGGAAGGTGGGTGATGCGTTTCAGATGACGACGTCAGGGCCAAGCAAATCCTTGCCCAGGCTGACAACTGACCGAGTGTGTGGCCATCCAGCCAGCCAGTAGTTCCTATCTACCTTAAAGTCAGCCAGGATGTCTGTCTGGTTTAGAGACTAATCATATTTTACTCAAATGCCTAGAAGAGAGACTTTGAAAATGAGATGGCGAACCATGTAAAAGAAATTTCTCTCTTACCAGGATCTCCCAGGGGAAGATGCAGAATCTTTCATAGTGTGGTTCATTGTTCTCACAACTTTTTTGCTGGGTGTGTTCTGCAGGCTTCTCAACGCATCGTTAGAGCTTTTTTTAAAATTTAGTTTAGTTTATTTATTTGAGAAAGAGAGAAAGAAGTAGATAGAGAGAAAACCGATGCACCAGGGCCTCTAACCACTGCAAACAAACTCCAGACGCTTGCCCCACTTTGTGTATCTGGCTTACGTGGGTACTGGGGAGTTGAACCTGGGTCCTTTGACTTTGCAAGCAAATGCCTTAACCACTAAGCCATCTCTCCAGCCCTGGGAAAGCATTTTTATGCACTCTCTGACCCCAGCGATCATCATCTCCCTCCCCTTCCCCAGGCAAACATCTTGAGAGATCACTTTTTTTAAAAATAACTTTTTTGGAAATAACATCTCGGGTGGCCCAGGTTGGCCTCTAACTCCTACGTAGCTATGGAGGTTTGAATCAGATGTTCCCCCATAAACGCATGTGTTCTCAATGCTTGGTCTCCAGCTGATGGCAGTTTGGGAGGTGGAGCCTTGCTAGAGGAGGTGTGTTGGTGGTGGTGGGCTTAAGGGGTGTTACAGAAGCGCCCCTTTGTCAGAACTTGGCTCACTCTCTCTGCTGTTGTCCACCCGCTGTGGCAGAGGCGATGTCCAGCCTCTGCTCATGCCATGCTTTCCCTGCCCTCATGAGGCTTCCCCATCACCTGCTTTTGGTTGGGTGCTTTATCCCAGCACGGAAAAGGTGACTGCAACAGTAGTCAAGGATGACCTTGAACTTCTGATCCTTCTGCCTCGACCTCCCAGGAGTAGCTGGGGTGACAGATAGGCACCACCAACACCCAGTTTAAGAGCTGGGTAAGTGCTCTACCAACTCAGCTACACCCCATCCCTTGCTCCCCGCAGAATGGCTCACTTCCATGCCCCTCAGACCTACGCCCTCCTGTCTTCACTCTTCCATATTGCCCCAGGCAACTACTTCAGTCCCTGGTTTTTTCAGTCTCAATCTAGCCCAGGCTGAGGGGTGGCCTTCAACTCACGGCGATCCTTCTACCTCTGCCTCCCTAGTGCTGAGATTAAAGGCGTGCACCACCATACCAGCTTTTTTAAAAATTTTATTTATTTATTTATTTGAGAGAGTGAAAGAGAGGGAAAGAGGCAGAGAGAAAGAGAATGGGTGCACACCAGGGCCTCCAGCCACCGCAAACAAACTCTGCACCAGATGCATCTGGCTTACCACCTTGAATTGCAGGTTCTTTGGCTTAACTGCTTAACTGCTCCAGCCCTGGGTTTTTAAAAATATATTCTTTGGCTTAATCCCAACTCGGGAGGCAGAGGTAGGAGGATAACTGAGAGTTCGAGGCTCCTGAGACCATAGATAATTCCAGGCCAGCCTTTTGTGTTTTTAAAAAAATATTCTTTTAATTTTTTTTATTGTTATTTGAGACAGTGAGTGAGAGAGAGAGAGAGAGAGAGAATAAGCATGCCAGGGCCACTAGCCACTGCAAATGAACTCCAGACACATGCACCACCTTGTGCATCTGGCATCAAACCGGGGTCCTTAGGCTTTGCAGGCAAATGCCTTAGCCACTAAGCCATCTCTCCAGCCCTAAACCCCTTATTATGATCGTCAAGGCTATTCCTGCTCCAGTCCTGTCTAATACTCAGCCGGTAGCTCCAGCCACTCCCCACGGGTAACGAGGGCTCCAGCTAGAGCACATTTGTTGCTTGGCCTTGGCCTCCAGCTCTTGGCATATGTTGGCCCACGTGTTTCTGTGCAGCCTGTACTCAAGTGTCTATCACCTCCTCTGCCAGGCCGTGACTCAAGCCCATGCTGTTCACCACTTCTTGTTCCAGCCCCATTTCCAGCAGAAGGAAGGGAAAGGAAGGTGGGTGATGTGTTTCAGATGACGACGTCAGGGCCAAGCAAATCCTTGCCCAGGCTGACAACTGACCGAGTGTGTGGCCATCCAGCCAGCCAGTAGTTCCTATCTACCTTAAAGTCAGCCAGGATGTCTGTCTGGTTTAGAGACTAGTCATATTTTACTCAAATCCAAGCCAGAAAAAAAAATAAAACACAAAGAAATCAACTGTTGTCTAAGATAAAACATGGGCTGGGCGTGTTGGCGCACGCCTTTAATCCCAGCACTTGGGAGGCAGAGGTAGGAGGATCGCTGAGAGTTCGAGGTCACCCTGAGACTACATAGTTAATTCCAGGTCAGCCTGGACCAGAGTGAGACCCTACCTCGCTCAAAACCAAAAAAAAAAAAATAATAATAATAATGGGATGATTGCTAATATAGTCTCTCTTCTCACTTGATTGTCATGTGTGGATAAGAATTAAAGAACATTTCTAAAATGTTTCCTAGAAACTTTTTCTGCTTTTAAATGGATCAGCTTATTTCCAATATCTAGCGAAGTCACCATCTGACTCTCCAGATGCCCACAAATACGGTCTCGGTATTGTACGTGAGATACGAGCCATCATTTCTGGATTACAGCAATAAAAAAAAAGTTACTTTCAAAACTGCAAATCAGCATTGAAGTGTGGAATGATACGAATGAAATGTGAAATGATAAGGAAAGGAAAGACCAAAATATTCTCAAGTCCTTGCAGTGTAGTAATAGATTCATGGCAAGATCTCAGATATCATGGGATGTTGCTACACTTTTAAAACTTAATCTGCACATCTAAAAAAAATTACATTCTATAGCTGAAAATTCCAACAACATTTAAGTCTGAAAAGGCAGGACTAGGGTATAATAATGTATGTAATTCTATTGAATTATCAAGCCTGCCCTTAAAAATAAAAAGATAATAAGTAGGGCTGGAGAGATGGCTCAGCAGTTAAGGAACTTGCCTGCAAAGCCTAAGGATCCAGGTTCAATTCCCCAGTACTGATGTAAAGCCAGATGCACTAGGTGGCACATACATCTGGAGTTTGTTTGCAGTGGCTAGAGGCTCTGGCACACCTATTCTCTCTCTCTCTCACTTTCTCTCTTTCTCTCTCTAATAAATAAAAAATAAATGAAATATTATTTTTTAAAAATAAGTGACAGCTGATCCTAGATCTCAGGATGGGACATATGTAGCATAGAAGGTTAGAGACAAACACGTATACATGCACATGTGTGGTAGATGCTTACCTATGGGGCACACCATGACTGAAAATTCTGGAAAGATTCCTCCACTTCTCTTATATAAAATTTTAGGAAGCAAGCATAGAGAGATGGCTCAGAGTGTAAAGTATTTGCTACATAAGGACAGAAGTTCAGCTATCCAGAACATAAAAGTCAGGCATGGTGGTGTGTGCCTTTAATGCAGCATTTGGGAGACAGAGACCAGAAGATTCCCCAAGGCTTGCTGGCTAGCTAGTCTAGCCAAATCAGTAAGCTTTAGGTGCAATGTCTAAAAACAAACAAACAAAAAAAAATGGAGGCAACTGAGAAAGACTCCTGATGTTGATTTATGATCTATACACACACACACACAACATGCATGCACACACAGACATGCATGCACACAGAGACATGCATACCATACACATGTTAATGTAAATGTACCCATGATTCAATTGGCCTTCAACAAAGTCATCCTCTTCATCTCAATGTGAAGGGCTAGGTGACCCCAGATACTAGTGTTGTCCTCAAAGATGAACAGAGAGAATGGATACATCTTTGCTTCTCATGTAGCCTAAGGGCTTGTACACCAGTTTGCCTGGAACTGCATAGGCTTTTCAGCCAAATCTGATGTTCAGCTAGTTTGGCTGACTGGCTGGTTAGCTGGCTGGTTGGTTGGTTGTGACATAGTCTCATTGTGTGGTCCAGGCTGCCCTCCAGCTCTGTCTCCTACCTCAGACTCCCCAGTGTGGGACACAGCAACACTCTCTACGTTGGATGTCTTTCTTTCGCAATACGATCTTGAGTTATCTTTTTTTTCCCCCTTTTTATTGAGTTATCTTTTGTCTAAGGTTTTAAACATTGGAAGCTCACTCACAAATTTGATACAACATCTTCAATTTCCAACAGCAGCTCTGGGTACTTAAGGAAGATTTGGGGTTGTTTTTTTTTCTACTGAATTTTCACAGCTATATGAAGTTTTTCTAAGGAGCCTAAAATGGGTACAGAGCGTGGATTATAAACATTGGCAACTCTGGTGTTTTACATGTAAACCGTGAAGGAGACTTCAGTGGGAGAAGTAAAACAGATCTGTCTGTGGCACAAGAGAAGATGCCAGGAACTGGTATTTGATTTCACACAGTCACACAGGTCTTGCTTGTTTTGATTTTGTTCTTATTCTTTTAAAAGAGAAAGAGAGAGAGAAAGGTGAGTCAACAGTGAAGATGTCAAATCTGACCACCCCTGGCTCACCAGCGTCAATATAAAGCACAGCTCTCACCTTGAAGGGAATTAAAGACAATATAGGGTTTTGGCTTGCAAGTTAAAGGTGCTTTGCTTACAAACCTGCTGGCACAAGTTGAATTCCCCAGCACGCACATGCAAACTCTGTGATCCCAATGTGCCTATGGCAATGGGAGGTGGAGCCAGGAGAATCTGGAAGCTTCTGGACCAGATAGATTGGTATACATGGAGTGGCAAAACAAGAAAGATCCTGCCTCAAGAAGAAAGTGGCAGGAGAGGACAAACACCTCGAGGTTGTCCTCTGCCCTCCACACACATGTCATGGGACACTTGTGCCCATACACAGACATATAAATTTATTCTGAGGTAAATATTAGTGACCATGGTAGGGAACATGCATTCAGGTTGCACCAAATAGCATGCAAATAAATAAATAAAAGTATTTTTTTTAAAAAGAAAAGAATAAGTATGAAAAAAAAACCCTCCAATCTTTATTCTGGTTTACTTATAATAATGATGTTTTTCTTGAAGCAGTTTAACTCAAATTATCCCTAAGTCAGAGAAGGTAGCAAATGTAGGCTTTAAAAAAAAAGAAAGAAAGAAAAGAAAAGCTATTTTCAGTAAAGCATTTAAAAAGCACAATTATCTAACTAGCAAAACTGATAATTACGTAATTCTACAGCATTTGGCAGCATAACTTTTGTTTAATGGGGTGGGATTCACCAGGCCTTGGCAGAGTCCTATTTCAGATCTCTAGATCGCCAGGGCGCAGCAAGGTTACCATCAGTCAAATGTCTTACAGGGACAGAAACTTTTTATCTTTAGAAAAAAAAAAAAAAAAAGAACTTGAAGAACACAAATGGAATTACCGGTGATGAAAATAGTGGAGATAATGCCTTAAAGAATGTTTTGTGTTACAAAGGAAAGCACAGTGACACACCATCAGTGACAAAAGAATTGGTTCCCAGAATAAGGACAACTCCCACACTTTGAACTTTCACAAGGTGTCACCTTGGCTCTGAGAGAGAGACTCAAATGTTGAGCAGCCAGAATGTGCTTGGCTGTGCTGTCAGATGCATATCAATTGTCTTATTAACTCTAACCAGTGTGCAGAAATTGACATACACATTCAAAAAACAAATCAATCAAGGCTGGAGACATGGCTCAGCAGTTAAGGCTCTTGCCTGCAAAGCTCAACGACCTGGGTTGGATCCCCCAGTACCCACATAAAGGCAGATGCACAAAGTGGTACGTGTGTCTGGAGTTCATTTGCAACAGCTGAAAGCTCTGGCATGCCCGTTGTCTCTTCTCTCTCTCTCTCTCTCTCAGTATGTGTGTGTGTGTGTGTGTGTGTGTGTGTCCATGCGTGTCTTCCCTCTGTCTCTTTCTGCTTGCAAATAAATAATTAAAAATAATTTGGGGCTGGAGATATGGCTTAATGGCACTTGCCTGCAAAGCCTAAGAACTTATGTTCAAATCTCCAGATCCCACATAGCCAGATGCACAGTGAGATAAGCGTGCAATGTTGCACATGTGCACAAAGGGGGGCACACATCTGAAGTTCCTTCACAGCAGCTGAAAGCCCTAGCATGCCCGTTGTCTCTCTCGATAAAATTTAAAATAATAATAATAATTTTTTTAATGAATCATGGACTAGAGAAATGGTTCAGTGGTTAAGGTGCTTGCCTACAGAGCCTGATGACCCAGGTTCTATTCCCCAGTACCCACATAAAGTCATATATACAGTAGTGCATGCATTTGGAATTCATGTGTGGTGGCACCACCCTGAAGCACCCATTCTCTCTATCTATATCTCTTCTTTCTCTTTCTCTTCTCTTTCATTCTACTTCGTGACTCAATTAGATATGGGATTTGAACCCAGGTGTTTATTTACCATATCTCTTGGTTGTGGGCTTGGAGACAAGTGTAGCAGTTAGCTTTTGTTGTGTAACAAACTCTAAAACATAATGAGATAGAATCACAATCTCTTTTGATAACGTTTTTATTGGCAACTTTTATACATGTACATGATATATTTTGATCACTGCCCCTCCCACAACTCTCTCTTGTCTCCCCTCCCCCATACTTCACTGAACCTCTTCCTCCCTCCAACAAGTCCCTTTACTATTTTGATATCTGGGGTGGAGGGGTTGCCTTCCTTCATCATGTATGATAACATGTTGATGGGCCCAATATTGTACGTGTACTGACAGCAACTGTGAGGCCAGGAATGCAATGGCCACCACATCTAGAATGCAACGTTCCAAAGCACCCCTCCCCTCCCTCTGGATCTTGCATGTGTTCCACCACCTTTTCTACAATGTTCCCTGAACCTTAGTGGTTGTAATAGAGATGTCTCATTTAATTCTGGGCATTTACATTTTTTAAAATTATTTATTTGCAAAGAGAGAGAGAAAAAATGGACATACCAGAGCCTGCAGCCACTGCAAACGATCTCCAGACGCATGTGTCACTTTGTGCATCTGGCTTTATGCGGGTACTGGTGAATCAAACTCCAGTCATTAGGCTTTGCAGGCAAGAGCCTTAGCAGCTGAACCATCTCTCCAGCCTTAATTCTGAGACTTTAGCTGTTAATTCTTCTCAACACTTTGATGACTTTGAGTCTAAGATCACAATCTCTTTTTAAAAATATTTTATTATTTTTTTATTTATTAGAGAGAGAGGCAGATAGGAATAGAAAAAATGAGAGAATGGGCACACCAGGGCCTCTAGCAACTGCAAACAGACTCCAGATGCATGCGCCACCTTGTGCATCTGGCTTACATGGAGTATCAAACTGAGGTCCTTTAGCTTTGCAGGCAAATGCCTTAACCGCTAAGCCATCTGGAGGCCCTGGTACCCCCATTCTCTCTCTCTCTCTCTTTCTGTCTTTCTCTCTCTCTCTCAAATAAATAAATACAATATATTCTTAAAAAAATTTTAGAAGCCGGTCATGGTGGCACATGCCTTTAATCCAGCACTGGGGAGGCTGAGGTAGGAGGATCACCATGCGTTCAAGGCCACCCTGAGACTATATAGTCAATTCCAGGTCAGTCTGGGCTAGAGGGAGACCCTACCTTGAAAAAAACAAAAAAAAAAAAAAATTAAATCAATCTCTGGTCTCTACACACATACGCTCATATACCCAAACACACACAAGCACACATACACACTTATGCACATATATATGCAAAACAATAAATAAAACACACAGGAAAATATTCACCTATGGTCCCTATTAGAATAATATGACAAACTGGGAATGAAAAGTAATGGTGACAAGAACTTCTTTGGTTCTCAGTCCTTCTGCTGGTTAGCAGGTGACAAGATGGACACTCACAGCACAGCTTCACAGGGAACCCTTAGCTTTAAGATTCTATAAGAAATGCTATATGTTTTCTCTCAATAATTACTTTTCTAATTACATTTACCGAGTGCTTACTGCCAGACCTGATGTTGGGCATTTCTGACCTTGGAAAACCATGGAAATGAAAATAAATACTGCTGGGCTGGAGAGATGGCTTAGTGATTAAGGCATTTGCCCGCAAAGCCAAAGGACCCGGGTTCGATCCCCTAGGACCCACTTAAGCCAGATGCACAAGATGGCACATGCATCTGAGGTCGTTTGCAGTGGCTGGATGCCCTGACACGCTCATTCTTTCCCTCTCTCTCTTTCTCTCTCTCTTTTTCTCTCTCTCTCTCTTTCTCCCTTTTTCAAATAAATAAATTGATTTTAAAAAGAGAAAATAAACACTGCTAATTCCATTTATACACCAGACTCCTTATCTACATAACTTAGCTCACGCCATGTCTCTTGCCCAGCTGTATGTAATTCTGACGACTATATTCTGTGTCTTTGGAACCTCTTGATTATCAGGAATGAACTCAGCATTTCTCACCATTCGTGGTGTATCTCTCTATCTTCTCTTACTCTTGTGTGTGTGTGCGTGCACGCATGTGTGCACACATGCTTGTGTGTGTGTATGCACAGAGTACGTTGTGATGTGGTATATTATCCATGGTGTATATGGGAGGGGTGTAGAGTATATGTAATAAGGTATATTAGTTGTGGTGTATTTAGGGGTGTATGTGTGTGTTTGCAAGTGTGCAGAGGTCAAATAGCCTATCTGTGTACTTTCATAAGATGGGCATCTCCCTTAATTCAGTGTTGGGGTCCCTTCTAGGGCCAGCCCAGGAGGGACCGTAGGGTCTCTGCCAGGTAGGGGGTGAGAGGCGAGGAGTCATGACACAGACTCTCGGAGTTGGGTGGAAGCAGGCAGAGGGCAAGCTGCTGCAAACTCGTTTATTAAAGGAAGTGTAGGGGTTTTTAAGGGTTTGGCTAGCCAATCGTATGGGGTGGTTCCCTTCTTGTGACCAATGACAGCCTGTCTCCAGGCAGATCATCTCGCAGCCGGTTGCTTTCGGGCATGGGGCTATAGCTGTTGTCATGCCAGGCCTGTGCAGGGTGCCATGTCCACAGAAGCCACTTCCTGGTTTCTTCTAGCAGGCGGCCTGGCTCGGGCCCAACCTGCACTGGACCATACAAAATCCAGAGCTGCTGTTTTAGGTCAGTGAGCCCCAGCAATTCTCCAGGATCCCCCTTACTGCCATGAACTGGGGTTACAGTACTGTGTGGCAACAACCAGCATTTTACATGAGTTCTGGGGAGTCTTGGTTGGTCTCGCAGGCACACATGCCTAAGCAACAAACACTTAACTATTGAGCCATTGTCTCTCCAGCCTTTCCTTTACTCTTGCCTAGAGTCATAATGAAGTCCCAATGGTCATATATTCAGTCCTCAACAGAGGGATACTGGAGGATATGTGCTTTGTTCCAAGCAACTATATTCAGATAAAGTTTGACTCTCTGGCACTAGAGTGATGGTTTAGTGGTTAAGGTGCTTGCTGGCCAAGCCTAAGGCCTGGAGTTCGACTCCCCAGTAGCTGTGTAAGCCAGATGCAGAAGGTGGTGCATGCATCTGGAGTTTGTTTGCAATGGCTAGAGGCTCTGGCATGTCCATTCTCTCTCTCTCTCTCTCTCTCTCTCTGCTTGCAAATAAATAAAATACTTTTTAAAAAATTCACCCTCTGTACATCTGGGAAATTACTTTCGAGAGGAAAATATCTAGGTCATATTGGAAATTCTGAGAAAAAAGAAAAAACCTTGAGTGCAATTGTGGGAGCTCGTGCTAAACTTCCCAGTTCCCAAAGAAAAGTTGCTCCATTAGGGGCACTAGACACAGATGTCAGCACCTCCTGGGAATTGCTCACAGGAAATCAGCTCAATGGAAAAAGAAAGTATCTCAGAGACATAATGTTGATGTTAATGGACTCCAAAGACTTAAACCATGGGATGCTCACAGTGACCCAGGAACATTGAGAGGAACAGCTAATAAGATTCCCAAGAATGCTGCTTCCTGTTCAGCCCCCACGAGCCTAAGGATGCCCCGCTACAATTACCAACTCTGAGTAACCAGGGCAGGACAGCCAGAGATCTCTCCAGAGTGAGGACTCACATAAAGAATGTCTGGATGGCCACTCTGAGACTACATAGTGAATTCCAGGTCAGCATGAGCTAGAGTGATACCTTACCTTGAAAAACCAAAAAGAAAAGTGTCGAACATGGGTCCTTAGGCTTCACAGCCAAGCACATTAACAGCTAAGCCATCTCTCCAAGCCAATATCCTACTTTTTTTTTTTTTTTTGCATTGCTAGGATTTTCATCCTTTCCAGAAGCCACAAGAGTGGATTTTTTTTTTAATGTCTTGCACTGAGACATCTCTATCACGCCTGCTAGGGCATGGAGAGCATCATGGAGAAGGTGGCAGAAAGAATATTAGTACTGGGCTGGAGGGATGGCTTAGCAGTTAAGGCATTTGTCTGCAAAGCCAAAGGACCCTGGTTCAATTCCCCAGGTCCCACGTAAGCCAGATGCACAAGGGGGCGCACACGTCTGGAGTTCATTTGCAGTGGCTGGAGGCCCTGACATGCCCATTCTCTCTATCTATCAAATAAGTAAAGAAATAAAAACAAAATATTTAATAGAATAAAAATAAAAGAATATGAGTGCTGCTCTCACTGCTAGGCAGAGAAGCTTCTCTGTGGAGATGATGGTAGATGCTGAAGAGACTCAAAACTCGCCAAAGTGCTGAACATAAGAGGCTGCTGAGAGCTCGGCACTGAACAGGACATTTCTATCATGCCCTCTAGGGCCCAGGGAACATTGTGGAAGAAGGGTGAAGACAGTGCCACAGGGTTGTAAAAAGCTCTTTGGGGCACTGACCCGGGAACATGAACTGACTGGTACGTTCACGACCTCACAGTTGTTAACCTGTGCGCTACTGAATCCATCAATTTTGACACAGAGGGTGGAGGAGGACAAAAAGAATGAGACATCAAAACAGAAGGACTTCTTGGAAAAAGGAAGGGGCTCAGTAAAATAGAGGTTGGGGAGAGGGAACAAACGAGGGTAATGAGAGTGGAATATAACCAAATTAAGGTACGGCTTGTGTTGAAATTCTCAATTTAAAAATATGTCTTAGCTGGGCGTGGTGGTACACACCTTTAATCCCAGCATTTGGGAGACAGAGGTAGGAGGATCACCATGAGTTCGAGGCCACCCTGAGACCAAAGAATGAATTCCAGGTCAACCTGAGCTAGAGTGAGACCCTACCTCAAAAAAACAAGTATATATATGTCTTAGGCTGGAGTGATGGTTTAGTGGTTAAGATGCTTTCCTGGGGTGACCCAGGTTCAATTCCCCAGTACCCACATAAAGCCAGATGCACAAAATGGTGCATACATCTGGAGTTCAGTTGTAGTGGCTAGAGACCCTGGCGTGCCCATTCCCTCATTCTCTCTCTCTCTCTCTCCTTACTAATAAACCACTATATATTTTAAAAATTTTTAAAGATGTCTTGTACCTGCTTGTCGTCAGCCAGACTAGCAGTCTCTAGAAGGCCCTGTGCATCTGAAATATTTGTGTAAATCCTTGCAATTGCTTCATTTCTGAAACCTCTGAAATTTAAGGATTTTGAATCCATGCAGAATGAGGAAGGTTAAATAAAAGATGAATAATAGCATATGAATAGCATATTAGGCTAAGTGTGTTTCTTTTTCCCCAATTAAACAGGTTCTTGGGTTGGAGAGATGGCTCAGTAATTAAGGAATTTGCCTGCAAAGCCTAAGGACCTGAGTTTGATTCTCTAGTGCACCAAATGTCCAAGGTGGCACATGCATCTGGAGTTCATTTGCAGTGACTGGGTGCCCTGGCATGCACATTCTCTTGCTTCCTATCTGCCTCTTTCTCTATCTCTCTCCCAAATAAATAAATAAATATTTAAAAATTCTTAACCAGTCTTTTAAAAGTAAAAATATATATATTAAGAAATTATGTGCAATAGTAGTAAAACAATAGAAAGAAGTGGTGAGTTAGCTAGAAATTTCATAGCAACAATTTTTATTTCTTCTCTATCAGCCTCTGCATTTCATCATTTAATCCATCACCAAGTCCTGTCAACTTTACCTACAAAGTGACTCCCAAATCGATCTACATCTTTCATTCACGACAACCATCTCCCTGGTCCAAGCTCTCATTGTCACGTCTTTCTGCCATTTCCCTGCCTCAAAGCCCCATCTGGATGCTGGACTCCCCCTCACCTATTCCACACTGGAAGCCTGAGAGGTTTTCTCAAATGGCAACTGTGACCATGCTCTGCTCACTCATAAAAGTCTTTAATGGCCCAAACAAACAAAAAATAATAATAATGATGTTCTGTGGTTTACTCATTAGGAAAATCACAGTGAGGGGACATGGAGAGACAGCTCAGCTGGGAAAGTGGGAAAGACGAGGTTCTGAGTTTAATCCTGAGTACCTACATAACACGTCAAACACGGCAGCTTGTGCCGATCATCCCTGCGCTGGAGAGGCAGAGGAAAGAGGATCCCTGGAGCTCCCTGGCCAACTAGATTACCTGGCCTCCGTGGTTAGCTTCAGTCCAATTAGTGACCCGTCTCAAAGGAGGTGGACAGCTTCCTGAGGACCGACACTCAGAAAGGCCTCTACATGCACACACATACATGTGCACGCACATACACCCAAACACATGCAAGCATGCATGCACATGCAAAAACAGAAAAACAAAAACGAAATGGGTGTAACTCAGTGGTAGAGCCCTTGACTAGCGTGCATAAGTGTCTGGGATCCAACTCCAGCAACACACACACACCCATGCCCCCGTGAGCCATATGTCCAAAATAAACAGACAACCAGCTGGGAGGTTGCTCAGGGGTGAAAAGTACTTGATTGAAAAATAACCAGATGCACTAACATTTTTAAATTTATAAAAAGGGGGGGCTGGAGGAATGGCTTAGCAGTTAAGGTATTTGCCTACAAAGCCAAAGGACCCAGGTTCAATCCCCCAGGACCCACCTCAAGAAACCTGATGCACAAAGGGATGCATATGTCTAGAGTTCATTTGCAGTGACTGGAGGCCCTGGTGTGCCCATTCTTTCTCTCTCTCTCTCTCTCTTTCTCTCTTTCTCTCTTTCTTTCCCTCCATCTTTTTCTGTCAAATAAATAAATAAATAAATATAAATAAAATAAACTGGACTGGAAAGATGGCTTAGCGGTTAAACACTTGCCTGTGAAGCCTACAGATCCCAGTTTGAGGCTCGATTCTCCAGGACCCACGCATCTCCAGGATGCACAAGGGGGCGCACACATCTGGACACATTGTTTGTGATGGCTGGAGGCCCTGGCGTGCCCATTCTCTCTATCTGCCTAGTTCTGTATTTCTCTCTCTCTCTCTCTCTTTCTCTCTCAAATGAATAAATAAATAAATAAATATAAATCAAATTAATTATAAAATTTAAAAAGTGTAGGTAAAAATATGTGAGAAGCTTGGAACTCTTGTACCTTGCTGGTGCGAGAAGGTCACACGGCATTACCTCTTTGGAAAGGAATTTTATATCGTCTAGAATGAACATGTAAGTATGCTGTGACCCTGAAATTACAGCATCAGCGCATATGCATCCGTCAGAAATGTATATTGATCTAAAACTGCTCACAATGCTGAGAACAATTCATAACAGCCCCAAGCTAGAAACATTTTTGTTCATCCACATTAGTATAAACCAATTACATATTGATGCAGAGAGACTGAACATGCTACAATTACAGTAATTCGGATGGCTCTTCCTAAGACTGGAGTAAAAAAAAGTCAGGCATCTGAGCACATATTGCATAACTGCACTTATAAAAAGTACAAAACAGCCAACCCCATGTGTGTGCTAGGAGCCAAAATAGTGCTTAGTCTCAGAACAAAGGGAGAGGGAAGTCCTTGGCGTCTGACCACATTTGGTTTCTAGGTCTGGATGCGAGTTATATGGATATTCAGTTTGTGAAAGTTTAGCAAGCTGTGCAGTTATCTTGGGTGTGTTTTTCTCTAATTTTATAGTTTTTAAAAAATATTTGGGGCTGGAGAGATGGCTTAGCAGTTAAGGCATTTGCCTGTGAAGCCTAAGGACCCCAGTTCAATTTCCAAGTCCCATGTAAGCCAGATGCACATGGTGGTGCATGCATCTGGAGTTCGTTTGCAGTGGCTGGAGGCCCTGGCATACCCATTCTCTCTCTGTCTGGTCTCTTCTATCTCTCTATCTCTGCTTGCAAATAAATAAATAATTTTTTAAAAAAAGATGTTGAAATTGGGGCTAGAGAGATGGTTCAGTGGATAAAATGCCCGATGCACAAGCATGAGGATCAGTGTTAGAATGCTAGCATTAGTGACAACCAGGCATTGGCAGCGCCCACCTATAAGCTAAAATCCCCAACCTTCAAATGGACTACAAGACCTGCCCATCACTTCATCCTTCTTGCCAGCCACACTGGCCTGGTATCGGCTCCTTGGGCATCGACTCCCCAATAGTCTCTCATCACCTTTGCACCTAATGGTCCCTCAACAAGAAATGGTGACTGCCGGACTGGAGAGATGGCTTAGTGGTTAAGCGCTTGCCTATGAAGCCTAAGGACCCTGGTTCAAGGCTTGATTCCCCAGGACCCACGTAAGCCAGATGCACAAGGGGGCACATGCATCTGGAGTTTGTTTGCAGTGGCTGGAGTCCCTGGTGTGCCCATTCTCTCTCTCTCTCTCTCTCTCTCTCTCTCTCTGCTTCTTTCTCTCTGTCTGTCTGTCACTCTCAAATAAATAAATAAAAATAAACAAAAATTTAAAAAAGAAAAGAAATGGTGACTGCCAAAGTATCATCTGCAGACCAACTCTCTCTGTCACTGTTTTTGTAAATAAAGCTCAATTGGACCTCAGTCGTGTCTGTTCACTTAAATGCTGTCTGGCTTCCCTGGTGTTACAATAGCAGCAGAGATCACATGACCCACAAGCCTGAAAATATTACTGTCTGGCCCTTTATAGGAAAACTCTGCCAAGTCCTGACCTTGAACGTTGTCGGGTACCTGCTCTATCCCCATCTGTCTATATCCTACTCATTTTTCAAAATCCACAAAAAAAGGGGCTGGAGAGGTTGCTCAGTGGTGAAGGCACTTGCCTGAAAAACCTAATGACATGGGGTTCGATTCACTAGTACCCATGTAAAGCCAAATGCACAAAGTGGCACATGCATCTGGAGTTCCTTTGCAGCAGCTGGAGGCCCTGGCTCATTCTCTCTGTCTATCTCTCTTCTCTCTCTATCTCTCTCTGCTTGCAAATAAAGAAATATTTTTTTTTTGAGAACTCACAAAGGAGTCAGGTTGTACAATTTCAAAGGAGAGTGATTTCATCCTGCTCCATAGAGTATAAAGACCTCAAGCACAGAAATGTCCCTACACAATGTTCTAGAAATTTTCCAATTAAGGAAAAGCTTCTGAGTGGCAGAATTAAAACTACATGGCCTGGGGATGGAGAGATTGCTTAGTGGTTAAGGCGCTTGCCTTCAAAGCCTAAGGACCAAGGTTCAAGTCCCCAGTACCCACATAGAGCCAGATGCATAAAGTGGCACATGCATCTGGAGATTGTCTGCAGTAACTGAAGGCACTGAGGTGCTTATTCTCTCCCCACCCCACCCCACCCCTGCTTTCAAATGAATAAATTAAATCAAGTTCTTTTTAAAGACAAACATGTCCTCGAGAAATAGTTCAGTGGTTAACTGTGCTTCTGACTCAAACATGAGGCCCTAAGAATGTCAGAATTCAAATCTCCAGCATATACTTAAAACAGCCAGACATGGCCACAAGCACCTGTAACTCCAACCCCGGAGGGGAGCAGAGACCTGAGACTCTTTAGAGCCACCTCAAAAAAAAAAAAAAAAAGAGGGCTGGAGAGATGGCTTAGAGGTTAAGGCGCCCTGCTAAGCCTAAGAACCTGGTTCCAATCTCCAGGTCCCACATTTAGCCAGATGCAAAGTGACGCAAGGGCGCAATGCCACACTTGCCCACAAGGGGGCGCACACATCTGGATTTCGTTCACAGCAGCTGAGAGACTGCTGGTGTGCCCATCTCTATCTGTCTCCCTCTCCCTCTCTCTGTCTGTCTCTCTCTCTGTGTCTCTCTCCAAAAATTTTTAAAAAATTAAAAAAATTAAATTTAATTAAAAAAGATACTCTGGCTCAAAACAAGACCAGGTGGAAGAGCTATGGAGTGGTTCACAAAAAGTTCCACTCCAGCCTCCACAGGCCAGCCACCCCACCAAAGGCAAGCATATGGGATACCACAAGGGCACCTACACATACATGTGTATATCACATGCACCACATTACACATACATGAGCAAATAAAAGAAAAGGACATAACAGAATCAACTGCTAAAACCAATAGCAGCATTCAGCATGGTGTTCTGAGGCAAAAGTAATGGGAAAAAATAGCAATCCAAGACTTGGGAAGCCATTGGGTAGTATCCACTGAAAAGGCACATATGCTAACCATCTGACAAAAACACTTTTACTCATAAGTGTACACCTAACAGAAGGTGTACATATGTTCACAGATGATGTCCACAAGAGTCATTCAAAAAGCCCACAGGAGCTCTGTTCATAATTGTCCCAAACTATAACCTACTCTAATGTCCAGAAATAATAAAATAGGTTAAATAAATTCCCACTTCTAGCTAATAAAAATAACTGTTCACAGGGGGCTGGAGGGATGGCTTAGCAGCTAAGGCATTTGCCTGCAAAGCCAAAGGATCCCGGTTTGACTCTCCAGGACCCACATAAGCCAGATGCACGGGGGGGCGTATGCATCTGGAGTTCATTTGCAATGCCTGGTGGCCCTGGCACGCCCGTTCTCTCTCTCTCTCTCTCTCTCTCTCTCTTCCCCCCCTTTCTCTCTCTCAAATAAATAAAATATATTTTTTTAAAAAGGGCTGGAGAGATGGCTTAGTGGTTAAGGCATTTGCCTACAAAGCCAAAGGACCCTGGTTCGATTCTCCAGGACCCACATAAGCCAGATGCACAAGGGGGCACATGCATCTAGAGTTTGTTTGCAGTGGCTGCATGCCCTGGTGTGCCCATTCCATTTCTCTCCCTCTCTCTCTCCCTCTCTCTCTCTCCCTCCCTCCTTCTTTCTCTCTCAAATAAATAAATAAATATTTTTTAAAAGAATAAAAAAAAATTGCTAAAAAAAAAAAAAGCAACTGTTCACTTTGAAAGGAGGGGCCTGTTAGCCTGTTAGGAGACAGCCAATATCTATCCCCTCATTCTCCTCGTGGAGAGGTCACCCTCACAGTCTCATTCCCTCCTCTGAAATAACCTAACTGCCTCATGTTCACACAATAACACAACAGTGAAAACGAATGATTGCAATCATAAGCAACAATATGATAGAATTTCACAATTTTATGTTAATGTCTAAACTACATAAGAAATGCAAAAAAAAAGAAAAGAAGTAAAACCCTCAATAGCAAGAAAGCAAATCCAATTTTGAAAACTAGGCAAAGGACCTAATAGATATTTCTCAAAAAGAAACATACAATGTCAACAGATATAGTTTTAAAGGCTCCAACATCACTGGATGTCAGGGAATTGTAAAATAAAACTATAGAAAGATATCATGTCAGACCTACTATAAATAGCTATTATCAATAAGATGAAAGATTAGGGGGCTGGAGAGATGGCCCAGAGATTAAGATGCTTGCCTGCAAAGTCTAGTGAGTTGGGTTTGATTCTCCAATATCCATATAAAGCCACATGCACAAAGTGACACACACATCTGGAGTTCGTTTGCAGTGGCTACAGGCCCTGGCATGCCCATTATCTCTCTGTGTGTCTGTCTCTCTTCTCTCTATCTCTTTCTACTTACAAATAAATAAATTTTTAAAAAAATTTTTTTTAATTCCAACACTTTAACAATCAGGCCCTGGCATACCCAATCTCTCTGTGTCTCTCTGTGTCTCTCTCTCCTTGCAAATAAATAAATAAAATATTTTAAGTGACACCCAATTGTATTTTTATTAAAATTTAAAGAAAAAACAATATTGAGTAAAAATAAGCCAGATATAAAATATTTTATACAGTATGATTCCACGTATGTAGAGAAGGAAAATGGACAAAACAAACAGAAGAAATTAGAAGCTGGGGTGGTAGAGGCCCTGCAGCTAGTTCTAGGGCACTAGCCATGAATTCTCTGTGTGACCTAACAGCTGGTCACAGGCACTTCGGGTATGTGGCAATTCAGAGTATTCCTCTTCTGATATGTCCACTTCTCTCTGCTCTGTTCAAAATAGATAATCTTATTGATATACAGCAAAAATCAACAAATTCATAAGAAATTTTAAAAAATCACACTGAAAGAGACAAACAGGAGGGGGCTCTGAGCTTCTTATAACATGGAGTCCTGCCACTGCTTCATTGTGAGACCCACAGTCCATGGGCTTTAGGAGAAGGAGGGTTTGCTCTTTTCAAAATGCTCATCTAGCCAGGCGTGGTGACGCACGCCTTTAATCCCAGCACTCGGGAGGCAGAGGTAGGAGGATCGCCATGAGTTTGAGGCCACCCTGAGACTACAGAGTGAATTCCAGGTCAGCCTGGACTGGAACAAAACCCTACCTTGGAAAAAAACAAAAAAAACAAAGAGCAACAACAACAACAACAAAGCTCATGTAGGAGCTGCTGCAGAGATGTCTCAGCAGTTAGGGCACTAAGGCCCTGGGTTCAATTCCCCAGTTCCCACGTAGAGCCAGATGAACAAAGTGGCACATGCATCTGGAGTTAGTGTGCAGTAGCTAGAGTCCCTGGCGTGCCCCTTCTCTCCTTCTCCATCTCTCTCTCTCTCTCTCTCTCTCTCTCTCTCTCTCTCTTTCTCTCCCTCTCCCTCAAATAAAAATAAATAAATAAACAAAATGCTCATCTATCCAGGACCATGAGAACTAACTGCTTTCTAGCAGTCTTTTTTTTTTTTTAGCAGTCGTTTTTATCTACAGTTATTTCTTTCTTTAGTCACTTATGTATACATGTGCGTGTGTTTATGTGTGTGTAACAGGGTCTCATGCTACTTGAAGATGAACTCCACACACACATGCCACTTCGCATCCAGCTTTACATGGCTGCTGTGGAATCGAACCCAGGCCAGCAGTTTTGCAATGACATCTCCTCTACTGTCTCCCTGTCTCCAGGGTGACAGACTGTTATAACATGCAATCACAGTTACAGTACTCTCCTGCATGGACACGGCTTCTGTGCTACCACCGGAAAGCCCACTTGACATTTCTGCCTTTCTGATTATTCTTTCTTTCCCCCCCTTCAAAGGATCCATTTCCAGGGCTGGAGATGAAGCTCAATTAGTAGAGTGCTAGCTGAGCATGCATGAGGCCCTGGGTTTGATGGCCAGCATGTTATACACCAGGCACAGTGTCCCAAGCTGGCAATCCTAGCACTTGGGAGGTGGAGATAGAAGGATCAGAAGTTTGAGCTCATCTTTGGCTACCTGGCAAATTTGAGGACATCCTGGGCTACATGAAACCCTGTCTCAAAGCCGGGGGGCGGGGTGCTGGAGAGATGGCTTAGCGGTTAAGGCACTTGCCTGCAAAGCCAAAGGACCCAGATTCGATTCCCCAGGACCCACGTAAGCCAGATGGACAAGGTGGCACATGCGTCTGGAGTTCATTTGCAGTGGCTGGAGGCCCTGGCACCCCTATTCTCTCTCTCTCTCTCTGCCTCTTTCCCTCTCTCAAATAAATAAATAAAAATAAAAATATTTTTAAAAATACAGAGCTGGAGAGATGGCTTAGCAGTTAAGGCACATACCTGTGAAGCCTAAGGACCCAGGTTTGATTCTCCAGGTCCTGTGTAAGCCAGATGCACAAGGTGGCACATACGTCTGGAGTTCATTTGCAGTGGCTGGAGGCCCTGGAGTGCCCCTTCTCACTATCTGTCTCTCTCTTTCTCTCTGTCGCTAATAAATAAATAAATAAATAAATAAATAAATAAATAAATAAATAAATAAATATCTTAAAATATATATATACACACATACCAAAAAAACCCACCTGATTTTGTTTCCTTGCTCACCCTGTAAGTGTCACTGCTCCAGGGCTGTATCTCACACTCACATTTCTCAGGCTGTCTCCTGTGCCTCGCGCCTCATGCTGTCAGTGTGGAAAGACAGAGCATGACTCCTCCTCGCTATGACCCCCACAGCCTGAGGAGTTCCCCTCGACTCTTGGGTGCCTCAACTCAGTCTAATGCCAGGATTCGTGGCTTCAACACTAAAAAGAATTTTAGGAGGAGCTGATATAAAACAGAGTTGGAGATTTTTTTTTTTTTAAATATTTTATTTATTTATTTTGAGAGGGGGAGATACAGAAATAGGCAGGTAGAGAGAAAGAGAGAGAATGGGCACACCAGGGCCTCCAGCCACTGCAAACGAACTCCAGATGCATGCGCCTCCTTGTGCATCTGGCTTACGTGGGTCCTGAAGAGTTGAACCAGGGTCCTTTGGCTTTGCAGGCAAATGCCTGAACCACTAAGCCATCCCTCCAGCCCCCTAGAGATTTTCTTTTAATTTTTGTTTATTTTTATCTACTTGAGAGCGACAGACAGAAAGAGAAGAGAAAGAGGAGAGAGAGAGAGACTGGGAGCATCATGGCCTCCAGCCACTGCAAATGAACTCCAGATGCATGCACCACCTTGTGCATCTGGTTTATGTGGGTCCTGGAGAATGGAGCCTCAAACCAGGGTCCTTAGGCTTCACAGGCAAACGCTTAATCGCTAAGCAATCTCTCCAGCCCCGGAGTTGGAGATTTTATTTAAAATATTTTAACGTAGGCATGAGAGTTAGGAGAATGAAAATGCTCAGAAAGAGAATGAGGGCTGGGGAGATGGGGAGTGATTATGGTGCTTGCCTGCAAAGCCTAACGACCCCAGTTCAATTCCCCAGTACCCATGTAAAGCCAGATGCACAAAGTGAAGCATGCATCTGGAGTTCATTTGCAGTGGCTAGAGGCCCAGGCATGCCTATTCATTCTCTGTCTCCCTCTTTCTCTCTCTCTCTCTCCTCTCTGTCTCTCAGCTTGCAAATAAATAAATAAATAAAATATTTTTTAAGAGAATGAAAGTACACCAAAGACCATTACAATTAAGTATCTTAGCATGAGCCACATATGTCGGTTTGGGGCTCTCAAGTTATATCCCAAAAGGTTGCTAAGAACCCTCCCCCCCCCTTTCTCTCTCTTTGTTGCATGAGATTACAAGATGGCTCTGGAAACACCTTGGATGAATACATGATAAATAAACGAGAAAGGAGAAGCGGGGCCACGAAGGTGGACCAAGGATTTAACACACATCCTTGCCCTGTACATGGGTTTCCCGGGAAGATTCCTGGAAAATTGCATGTTTACAACTGGAAAGAGAAAAAGGATTTGTCAATTGTTTTGGAATTGGGAATTTTTGCTTCTCTGGCTGGTGACAAGCTTGAACCAGATTCCTGGATTGGTGGCAAGGAACTGGGGACTCCTCTTCCTTCTCATGTCCCTATATTTTGCCCTGTCTTTCTCTCCTGCCTCAATGCCACCCCTTCTCCAAGCTGTTAACTTATCACTCAGGGGAGATCCAATCAAAATAGGCAAAACAGAAGCAGCGCAAAGCCAACCCACTCCTTCTCTGGTGCTCCCTACTTAACATTAATTCAATCGTCCAGTCAACATTTGGAAACCAGCCGTGACCCCTCTCTCACCTTTAGCTACAGAGTCTATCAGTATTCACCATGTGGCCTCATCAGGGAACTCTCTCCCACCTCCCCTCTCCACTTACAGCTCCCTACATACCAGTCTGGCTTGAGACTTTAAGCTTCATGGGCAAGACTGTAGTTCAACCCACCCTAATCTAGATTCATAGGGGAGCAAAAGAGATGGAAATCAGGGCTGAAGAGATGGCTTAGCAGCTAAGGCACTTGCCTGTGAAGCCTAAGGACACAGGTTTGATTCTCCAGGTCCCACAAGTAAGCCAGATACAGAAGGTGGCACATGCATCTGGAGTTCGTTTGTGTGGCATGCCCATTCTTTCTTTTTCTCTCTCTAATAAATAAAAAACAAAATAAAAATAAAATAAAAAGAGATGGAAACTTATCTGTGTGCGCCTCACATTCTACAGCAACCCTGTCTCCAGGGCTTGCCCACCATGGAACACAGTTCTGAATTATGTACCCTGTGGGTGAGATAATCATAACTCTTTTCTAGGGCACAGTTACAGGAATAAGAGCACGGGGGGGGGGGGGTGCATGGAAGTGGGGGAGCAGCAGAAGAGAGGAGACAGCTCCCACATAGAACCGCACAAGAGGTTCCAAATTAAAACCTGGAAAGCTTAAAAAGAACATGCTGGCGGGAGCAGAACCGTAGCTCCGGTTCTTAGAAGAGGCCTTGCTGGGCGGGGCTCAGGCCCTTGTTCTCTCTGGGGTACTATTTAATACCATGTCAAGAGCCAGCTCTGTGGGTGACAGTTGCCTTCAGTGAGCTTTGCAGAGAGAAGGATCATATGCAGATTCTGAACATGAGAGGGGCAGGACAGGCTGGCATATTGGGTATCCGTCCCCAGCAAGCGACACTAACCAGGGGCCAGCGAGGTGGCACATCACTATGAGAATAATGGGGTCATGCTTTTATTATAAAATGATGAAGTACTACCCTGGGTGGGAGGCATCAGTCTAAAAAGATGGGAAGATCTTGCGGCTGAGGAAATGGCACTGTCTGTTCTTACTGTCTCCAGGGGACATGGTTTGGTGCTTTGAATTCCCTGCATTTAGGCTTGCGTCTCAGTCTTGACCATGTTAGCTTTCCTCGACTTCAGTGTCTCCCCAACATGACGGGGGACACTGCTTTCACAGCCTCTGTGCCGCTCACACCCTTTGTCAAAAGATGGGCAGGAGGTGCATGCCTTTAATCCCAGAACTTGGGAGGCAGAGGTAGGAGGATCACCATGAGTTCGAGGCCACCCTGAGACTACATAGTGAATTCTAGGTCAGCCTGAGCTAGAGCAAGACCCTGTCTCAGAAAAAAAAAAAAGGTGGGCTGGAAATGGAGAGGCTTTCTGCCTGATAGCCAGCCAGCCAGGCTTTGTTGATGGCTTGCTGTGGTAGTTTGAATGTGATACATTGAGCATGTTTGGCCCCATAGACAGTCGTTTTTATTTTTTTAATGGGCTGGAGAGATGTCTTAGTGGTTAAGAAGCGTGCCTGCGAAGCCTAAGGACCCAGGTTCAACTCTTCAACTCCCATGCATATGTAAATATATATATTCAATATATTTATGCATTTATATGTGTATATATATATATATGCATACATATTCAGTGCATATATAGATACATATATTTATTTATATACTGTTTGTTCATTTTGGTGATTTGAATGAGGTGTTCTCCCATAACCTCATGTGTTTTGAATACTTGCTCCCCAGCCGGTGGCAATTTGGGGAGCCTTGCTGAAGGAGATGTGTTAGAGGGCAGACTTTGGGGTGTCATAGCCCAGCTCCGTCTTGTCAGAGCTAGCTCACTCAGATGATTTCCTTCCTACTGATGACCTGTGACAATGTGTGAACTAGTTTCTGCTCTGCCACACTTTCTCCACCATGATGGAACGTCCCCCTGGAAAGTGCAAACCTGAAATCAACCTGTTCCATCCACCAGCTGCTCTGACTGGGTGTTTCGTCCTAGCAACGATGAGGTAACTGCATCACTGGTGTTCCTTTTGTCTTGCTTTGTTTTGTTTGAGACGTGCTGTCGTGTAGGCCAGGCAGGCCTCAAATTTTATTTAATTTTTTATTTTTTTTTTGGGTTTCCCACTATAGCTCAGGCTGACCTGCAATTCACTATGTATGCTCAGGGTGGCCTCAAACTCGTGGCGATCCTCCCACCTCTACCTCCCGAGTGCTGGAATTTAAGGCGTGCACCACCACGTCCAGCCATTAAGTTTTTTTTTTAGTTTTTATATTTTGGCTTTTCGAAGTAGAGTCTCACTCTAGCTCAGGCTGACCTGGAATTAACTATGTAGTCTCAGGCTGGCCTCAAACTCATGACAGTCCTCCTACTTCTGCCTCCCAAGTGCTGGGATTAAAGGGGTGCACCACCACGCCCAGCCTGAGCCTCGAATTTCCTATGCAGCCAAGGATGACCTTGAACGCCTGATTCTCCTGCCGCTACCTCTCAAGGGCTGGGACCACAGGTATGTATCGCCACACCCTGCTATACAAGCAAATTATATGCGAATTCTGGGCACAAAGGATACACAGGTAGGTGAGAGGAACAGCACACTGCCTAGACATAGACAAGACCAGTGTTTGTCTGGGTGTGGGGTGGTCTTCCAAAAGGAGAGAAGATGAAAACAGAGAGCTAGCAAAAAAAAAAAAAAAAATCCTTTACAGGTGACCTGACCTACGAGAGAAAATCCAAGCCCTTCCTCCAGGAATCAGTGCTCTTATTTGGCCAGGATTTGATGAGAACCATAACATGTCCTCTACAGCTATGTCTCCAGGTGCTGTATAAACTGAACAGGCTCCCTCAAAAATTCATATTTTTCAAATTATTGAAAAATGATTTTCCATTTTCTATAAAGTACTCAAAATGTGCTTTTTTATTTTATTTTATTTTATTTTATTTTATTTTATTTTATTTTATTTTATTTTATTTTATTTTATTTTATTTGGAGCAGCAGCGCAAACGAAGTCACCAGACATTGTTCAACTCTTCTATCCCCAGCCCATGAAGTGGGGGGGAGGGGATATGAGTATTAGGCTGATGAAAATCCATCTTCCAGAAGTGACAAAGCAAAGCCCTGGGGATTCATCCACACTGTCTCATAAACCGTTGCCATGGCGACGACAAAGCACAGCAGTTACCCAGCGTGTGCATCTCGGCAGGCTTTCCCAGACCTGCTTGCTTTGTGTTCACACTCCCCAAAATGTGTGTGGGATGTGAAAGAAGGAGAAAGAGGAAAACCAGGGATGCTGTTTGTTGTTGTTGTGATATAAAATGGCAGGCTTTTGTCCGTTCATAAGTTAAATCTGTTTGAGGAGTGCTATCCTGAGAGAGCATGACCTTTAGGCTTTGGGGTGTCCTCTTAGTTTTTTGTTGTGTTTGTTTGTTTGTTTGTTTGTTTGGCGGTTATTATTTTGGTTTTTCAAGGCAGAGTTTCACTCTGGAATTCACTATGTAGTCTTAGGGTGGACTCAAACTGACAGCGATCCTCCTACCTCTGCCTCCCAAGCGCTGTTATTAAAGGCGTGCGCCGCCATGCCTGGCTCCCTGCTTAGTTTTTTTGTTTTTGTTTTTTGTTTGTTTGTTTGTTTGTTTGTTTGTTTTGATGGTTTTTCGAGGTAGGATCTCACTGTAGCCCAGGATGACCTGGAATTCACTATGTAGTCTCAGGGTGGCCTCGGACTCACGGTGATCCTTATATCTCTTCCTCCCGAGTGCTGGAATTAAAGGCGTGCACCACCACACCCGTCTGGAAATCTTTTGTTCGTTTTGTGAGGTAGTGTCTCATGGACCCCAGGCTGACTTCAAACACTCTATTTAAAAAAAGAGAGAGAGAGAAAATGGGCACCTTAGGGCCTGCAGCCATTGCAAACAAACTCCAGATGCATGTGCCACCTTGTGCATCTGCCTTACATGAGTCCTGGGGAATTGAACCCAGGTTCTTTGGCTTTGCAGGCAAGTGCCTTAACCACTCAGCCAGCTCTCCAGCCTAAAATATGTTTTTTTAAAAAAAAAAAATCTGGCTATCCTGGCCTTTATGTCCTACTGGAAAGAGATGAACAATAAAGAGGAAAAGGTCTGGCATGGTGACGTATGCCTATAATCCCAGTACTTGGGAGGCTACAGCAGGAGGATTGCTGTGAGTTTGAGGCATTCCTGGGCTATATTGCCAGTACCAGGTCAGCTTTCTGTGAGACAGCTAGACCCTGTCTCACAGAAAGGTGAGTAGGGACTGGAGAGATTGCTCAGTGGTTAGATAGACCCCCAGTTCAACTTTTCTAGCATCCATGTAAACAACTGGGCATGGCCACACACACCTGTAACCCAAGTCCTGCATGGAGAATCAGTGGGGCTTGAGTGGGGTACAGGATCAAGCTCCAGAATCTGTAAGAGTCCATCTCAAGGAAAAATAGGTGACGAGGGATGGAGGGGACACAGGGTGTTGTCTTCTGGCCTCGGCAGGCAGAAGCTTGGGGACGCCACAGCAGCACATACACAAGTATACGCCGCCGTACATACTTTTCACACAGTAAAAAAGAGAAAGAGGGAAATGAAATAGAACCTCACCTGAACCTGAACTCACCAATACAGCTAGTTCAGCTAACCAGCTTGCCCTGGGGGTGCCCTGTCTCTGCCTCCTAGGCACTGGGATTACAGGTGGCCTGCCAAACCCACCCAATGGTTGCATGGGGGGTGGGGATTTGAACTTCCATCCTCATAGTTCCACAGCAAGCACTTCAACCAATGAGCCATCTCCCCAGCCCCTACAACATCTTTTTATCATATATATGCAAGCAGAAAGAGAGTAGAAATGCCAGGGCCTTGTGCCACTGCAAACTACAGAAGCATGTGCCACTTTGTGCATCTGGCTCTATGTGGGTATTAGGGAATCAAACCTGGGCCAACCCAGGCTGGCAGATTTTGCAAGCAAGCACATTCAACTGCTAAGCCATCTCCCCAGCGTCTAAAACGTCTTTGTGATGGCAGCAGTGTCAAGAGTAGCAATATTCAGGGCTGGAGAGATGGATTAACAGTTAAGGTGCCTGCCTGCAAAGCCTAATGACCTGGGTTCGATTTCCCAGTACCCATGGAAAGCCAGATACACAAAGTGGCACATGAGTCTGGAGTTGATTTGCAGTGGCTAGAGGCCCTGGCATGCCCATATTCATTCATTTATTCATTCTCTCTCTCTCTCTCTCTCTCTCTCTCTCTCTGTTTGTAGATAAGTAATTTTTTTTCAAGGTAGGGTTTCACTCTAGCTCAGGCTGACCTGGAATTCACTATGTATGCTCAGGGTGGCCTTGAACTCTCGGCGATCCTCCTACCTCTGCCTCCCGAGTGCTGGGATTAAAGGCGTGCGCCACCACGCCCTGCTTAAATAAAATATTTTTAAAAGGGTATCAATGTTCAACACTAAGATTACCTTGTCTCTCTTGTGTTTACAGCCCTCACATCCAAGCTGGCAAACAGACCCTTGTCACTCCTTTTCTCCCTGAGTGTCCCAGTTCACTGCTCTGAGGTCTTCCTCTTCAGTTCTGACACTCACATGAATCTCCTAAGCCTTGGTGAAGAAGGGTGTGAGTGGAACTACTCAAAGAATCTGCAGTGGGTGGTCAGTTGATGCCTGGATCCCTGGTCAGTGGCAGGGTTCATTCGCTGACTGCCTGGACCTTTTCAGAGTTCAAGGGCAACACCTCTTTCTCTCATTATCCAAGATTTTTAGTTCTGCTATCATGTAGCCATCGGCCTTAGATTCTTGGATGTAGAGCTCTGTCTAACCCTCCGGTTGTCCATGTTCATGTGTGAGCGTAAAAGGGAGCTAAAACGTTAGAGACAAACAGTTGGCAAGATCCTAGAGAAAATGGGGAGCACAGGAAAGGGGCTTTTTCTTTTCTAGTAGCTCATGCCTAGAACAAAATTCTGTTAGAAAGATAGGTGTACTGTGTCCTCTTGGTGGGTCTAGGGACACAAAAAGGAGTCCAGAAGTCACCAACAGTGAAGTGACTAGCAAAACAAACTCACACACCTCTAATTTTAAATATTTTTTAATTTATTTGCAAACAGAGAAAGATGGGAGGGAGGAAGAGAATGGGTACACCAGGGCCTCTAGCCACTGTAAATAAACTCCAGATGCATACACCACTTTGTGCATCTAGCTTTACATGGGTACTGGGGAACTGAACCTGGACCATTAGGCTTTGCAAGCAGGTGCCTTAACTGCTAAGCCATCTCTCCACACACTTTTAAATTGGGACATGAAAAGGTCATATGCCAGGGTTAACAGGAAAACAGAAGTAAAACATTCTTTGCAAAGCTATCAACCGGGTGATCCAGAAAAATCCAGTTCCTGATGATGGATTTGATCTTGGTGCTGTGACAAATAGTATGGATGTTCCTCCAACAATTAAAAACCAGTTTACTCTTCTAACCTAACAGTCCCACTAGTAGGTCATATCTGTGAGGATTTCTATCCATTGTCAACTTGACAGGGCCTAGCATCACCTCTGAGGGAAGAGTAGGTTAGGTCTATGAGGGATTATCTTGATGAGGTTAACTGAGGTGGGAAGACCCACCTTAACTATGGGCAGCATCATTCCATGGGCTATGATCCTGGGCTGATTAAACAGGAGAGAGCTGGTCTGGAGAGATGGCTTAGCAGTTAAGGCACTTGCCTGCAAAGCCAAAGTACCCAGGTTTGATTCCCCATGACCCATGTAAGCCATATGCACAAGGAGGCACATGCATCTGGAGTTTGCCAGCCGCAGCTGGAGGCCCTGGTGTGCCCATTCTCTCTCTCAAATAAATAAAGAAAAAAAATTTTAAGAGAGAGCTGGCTGACCCCCAGCATTCATCCCTCTCTGCTTCCTCACTGAGGGCTAAATATGAGCAGCTGCCGCGAGCTCCTGCCGCCATGCCTTCCCAGCTATGATGGACTATAACCCAGAGCCATAAATTGCAATAAGCCCTTCCTTCTTTAAACTAATTTTTGTCAGGTATTTTATCCCAGCAATGAGAAGGTAAGTAACACGACATCCAAAGGAAATGATACCAGCATGTCAAACACAACCAGCATTCCCACATCATCGCAGCACTGGTCCCAATCATACACAAGAAATGGAAACCACGTCCATGTCCATCGACTGACGAATTGATAAGGAAAATGTGGTAAATATACACTATCTACTATTCAGCCATTAATCATCATCATCATCATCATCATCTGTGGTGTTGATTCCCAGGAGCCTTTCCAAAGACAGCAACAGAGTTTGGAAGGGCAGTGATGCTTGGAATCTCCCTCACACAGCAGAGAACATGCAGCCTGGCTTTCCCAAAGAAACCAGCTCGCCTTTTCTGCCTTGATTTGAAGCTTAGACTGACACACACTTGCAGATTTCTGAGACTCGTGAGTAAAGGTCCACACCCCAGCTCTTCCCTCTCTGCATGGGTCACTCCTGTCTCTGTTCTCCTCACATCCTCTTGGGAGCTTAGCTGAAGGTGGCCTGGCCCCAAAGAGAACCACATGTCTAGCTGGGCAAGGCAGGAAAGCTCAGAGGAACTGGGAACAAGCCAGGCAGCACTCAAACATGGTGACAGTCTCCTTTGCACCCACTCAAGTGCACAATCTTGGCCCTGATTCTGTGTGAAGCTGTGAAGGAAAAATGTGTCTCATCTAGACAAGAAAATGTGTCACGAATAACAATTGTCTTCAACCCCCCCACACACACACACACACTCCATCAAACTTGCAGACCGCTCACGAGGACTGCCATGCAGCAGGGTTCTGTCTGCCCCTGGCATCCCTTCCTGTATCTCCTCCTGAACGTCTAAGTTCACTTGAGAAGTCTGCAGCACAGCTTCAAGGCCCTGAGACTTTTCTTTACTTGGTAGACCTTTGCCATTTCTCTTCCTTTCTCTGAAACAATTGTCCAGTTCAATTCAAACATTAACTGAGCCCCTACTGTGTGCCATTATTGCATTTAATGTGGGCTCAGGCACCCAGGAATTGACCACTGAGATGACACTGCTCAACTGGACTTTGGGGCAATGGGCATGTTCTCTGCTCTATGCCTGCACTGTCTAGCTGTCCAGTGTAGCAACTGCTAGCTACATGTCCCTCCAGAGCACTTCAAATGTGATTAATACATCAGGGGAACTGAAATGCCCATCTTATTTACTTTTCATTCTTTTTTTGTTCAAATTGCTACAGACGGGCTGGAGAGATGGCTTAATGGTTAAGGCGCTTGCCTACGAAGCCTAAGAACCCATGTTCAACTCTCCAGAGCCCATATAAGCCAGACGCACAAAGGTGAGGCAAGCGCAAGGCTTCACATGCCCACTAGGTGGCACAAGTGTTTGGAGCTTGATTTCAGTGGCTGAGGCCCTGGCACACCAATTCTCACTCTCTGTCTCTCTCTCTCTCTCTAAAAATAAAATAAAATAAATTGCTACAGACAGCCAGTGGCTGCTGTATTGGATAGTGGAAACTGAGACAGGCTATACCCAGGACCTATCCCACCTTCTGCCCAAAGTTCTACAATAGATCCAGGCGTGGTGGTGCACGCCTTTAATCCCAGCACTCAGGAGGCAGAGATAGGAGGATTGTTGTGAGTTCAAGGCCACCCTGAGACTACATAGTTAATTCCAGGTCTGCCTGGGCTTCAGAGAGAACCTACCTTGAAAAACCAAAAGAAAGCTCTGCAATAGAGAAAGGCTTAGAGACCACAGGCCAGGAGAGTAGACCATGAACCCCGGGTCAGAAAGAGGTTTGTTTGCCTGTGGGGAGGGAAATGAGAAAGCCCTCTGTGGTGGTTTGAATCAGATCCACATCCCCCCCATAAACTCATGCATTTTGAATGCTTAGTCTCCAGATGGTGGCAGTTTTGGAGGTGGAACCTTGCTGAAGGAGGTATATTGCTATGGGTGGGCTTTGAGGTGTTAAAAGCCAGCTCCCCTTTCCAGAACTCAGCTCATGTTTGCCTCTATCTTCCAACCATGGAGGCAAGAAGTGCTGTTCATCCTCTGCTCTACCACCTTTTCCTTTCTCCTCCAGACTGTAAGCTGAAATAAACTCTCTTCCCATCAGCTGCTTTTGCTCAGGTGTTTTGTCCCGGCAAAGTGAGAAGGTGACTACAAAAGCCTCCTGGTGGTGGTAGCCCGGGAGAAGAATGTAAAAGGGGAAAGGTCCCTGCACATAAAATGGAGGTGAGGAAAGGACATTAGGGTTGGGTAATGATGCAGAAGCCAGGAGGGCTATGTACACACTAGGGGGCAGGATGAGGCTGGCTACTCTGGCTGGCCATGCATTGGAGTGTCCTGTCTCTGAGCAGTGGAAGGGTATAGAGCTAACTGATCTGTAAGAAGCAGGCAGCTGTGACAGGAAAAGCTGGGCAGTGCTGGGTGGTGAGTTCCAGGGGCCAGACAGGAAAGAATGCAGTCCTGTGTCAGCGTAGAAGGTGAGGGTTGGAAAGCAACAAGCGTGTGTCCTTAATGGCATGCCTCACACTTCCTATCCTATCCTGCCACCCACTACCAGTACCTAAGTTTCAGACAAAAAAAAAAAAAGGGCATCAGGGCACATAAAAATGACCCATGAGGGCTGGAGACATGGCTTAGCAGTTAAAGTGCTTGCCTGCAAAGCTTAAGGACCCATGTTTGACTCTCCCACGTAAGCCAGGCCACAATGGTGAGGAAAGCACCAGGTTGTACATGCCCACTAGGTGGCTCAGGCATCTGGAGTGCAATTGCAGTAGCTGAGGTCCTGGCGCACCAATTCTCTCCCTCTCCCCCTTTCTGTCTCTCTCTCTCTCTCTAAAATAAAATAAAAAGAAATGACCCATGAATATTTACAGGAAGGATGAAAATGCACACCACTTAGGCTTGGTGACTGGTTGAAATTTAGTCGGTCGTGGTAGTAAAAGAGTAAAGAGTCATTCCCTTTGATTCCAGTGAGCTCCTTGGTGTCTACTAACGGCTGCACTTGTGGGCACTGGGTGTGGCAGAAAAGAGCCCCCTGCCTGGCCCCCATGAAACCCACGACTTGCTAAAAGATCAGCCAGCTTCTCCCAAGGCTCCTAAGAAGATAACAGTCCTCACTTGCATCAGGAAACCAAGAAGCTGAGCTGGCCCACGGGTCACAGGGGAATGCTACCAGTGAGACACCAGGGTGCAAGTGATGCAGGAATTTGGGGGTTCCTCTGCCAATGTTCTAGTATATGCCAATGTACCAATAAGTTTGGGGCATTCCCAGATCCTTGTGTTATGAAGAATGAACAGAGGATAAGGTTCAGAAAGATTTTATTACAGCTTAAAACTTTAGGAGGGAGAAGAGAAGTGGTGTGTTTAAGGCCAGAACATAACAGAAGGAAGCAAGGCAGAGCTCTTGTCCAGGGAGGCAAGAGGTGGTTTGAGAAGCCCCTGTACTAAAGAATAGAAGAGCCACTGGGAGTGGTGGCACATGCCTTTAATCCCAGCACTCGGGAGACAGAGGTAGGAGGATCACAGTGAGTTCAAGGCCACCCTGAGACTCCATAGTGAATTCCAGGTCAGCCTGTACTAGAGCGAGGCCCTACCCCAGGAAAAGAAAGAAAGAAAGAAAGAAAGAAAGAAAGAAAGAAAGAAAGAAAGAAAGAAAGAAAGAGAGAAAGAAAGAGAGGGGAGAAAGGGAGGGAGGGGGAGGGAGGGGAGGGAAGAAGGAGGAGAAAAAGAGAAAGAAGAAAGAAGCAGAAGAGAGAAAGAAAAAAGAATAGAAGGCAGAGGGCTAGTTGTGGTGGCACACTCCTTTAATCCCAGCACTCCGGAGGCAGAGGTAGGAGGATCACCATGAGTTCAAGGCCACCCTGAGAATGCAGAGTGAATTCTAGGTCAGCCTGGGCGAAAGTGAGACCCTACCTCGAAAAACAAAAAAAAGTCAGTTTAAGGGTTTATTTCAGCTTACAGTTCCAGGGTACAGTCCTTCAGGGCAGGGAGGAAACAGAGCAGTGAATGCTAAATAAACACTCAGCCTGCTCTCTCCTTTTCATACAGTCCAGCCACCCACAGTTAAAGTGGGTCTTCCCACCTCAACTAATCGAATCTAGAAAATTCCTCGAAGACCTGACCAAAGATTTGTTTCCATGGTGATTCTAAATCCTGTCAGGTTGACAAGATTAACCATCACAGGCAGTAAAAGAATTTACCAAGACACACAGAGAATGTATTGCCATACACTGCAAGAAAATAGGCGAGTTCCAGGAGAGGGGATCTCACTGCTGAGAGACCGCAGGAGTTGCTTGGTCTTAACATCATGGGACTAAAGGGGTGAGCAGCCGAGGAGACAGGCAGACCATCTTCTTTGCTATCTTATTTAGTAGCTTTTACAGCATAGGTCGATTTTCTTGAGATTGACCTTCTGTGTACAACACCACTGGTCACTGGCTCTAGATGTCTGTGTGAGACATCATGGGTTACTAGGGATCTGGCTCCAAATATCATTGCCTGATTGTTAAAGTGCAGGGATTTTTAAAAAAAGAAAAATTATTTCCTTGCAAGCAGAGAGAGACAGAGAGAGAAAGAATAGGAATGGCCGGGCCTCTAGCTGCTGCACACTCCAGATGCATGTGCCTCTTTGTGCACTCGGCTTTATGTGGGTACTGAGGAATCTAACTCAGGTCATTAGACTTTGAAGGCAAGCCATCTCTCCAGCCCATTTTGTTTTGTGTTGCTGTTGTTGTTTGTTTGTTTGTTTGTTTGTTTGTTTGTTTGTTTTTCTAGCCTTTTGTCTCTGCAAAGTCCTCACTTGGGATTGTGACTGTACTTGGAGATGGGACCTTTGAAGAGATGACTAGGGCTGGGGAGATGGCTCAGTGGTTAAAGGGGCTTATTTGCAAAGTCTGTCAGCCCAGGTTCAATTCCCCAACCATCCACAAATAAAGCCTGACACAAAAAGTGGCACAAGAAGCTGGCATTTGTTTCAGTAGCAAACACACACAAATACACACACACACATACACACACACACAACTTAATTAATTTTAAAAAAGAGATGGAGCTGGGCATGGTGGCGCACGCCTTTAATCCCAGCACTCAGGAGGCAGAGGTAGGAGGATCGCTGTGAGTTTGAGGCTACCTTGAGACTGCATAGTGAATTCCAGGTCAGCCTGGACCAGAGTGAGACCCTTCCTCAGAAAACCAAAAAAAAGAGAGAGAGAGAGAGATGGGCTGGAGAGACAGCTTAGCAGTTAAGGTGTTTGCCAGCGAAGCCTAAAGACCAGGTTTGTTTTGTTTGTTTGTTTTTCGAGGTAGGGTCTCACTCTAGCCCAGATTGACCTGGAATTGACTCTGTAGTCTCAGGGTGGCCTTGAACTCATGGCAGTCCTCTTACTTCTGCCTCCTGAGTGCTAGGATTAAAGATGTGCACCACCATGCCCAGCAATTAAGGACCCAGGTTTGATTCCCTAGTACCCATGCAAGCCAGATGCATAAGGGGGCACATGTGTCTTGAGTTTATTTGCAGTGGCTGGAGGCCCCAGTGTGCCCATTCTCTCCATCTATCTATCTATCTATCTATCTATCTATCTATCTATCTATCTATCTATCTATCATCTATCTATCTATCATCTATCTATCTGCCTCATTCTTTGTTTCTCTCAAATAAATAAATAAATAAATTTTAAAAGAGATGCAAATTTAAAATGAAGTCCTTAGGGTGGGCTTGAGCTCAGTATGACTAATGGGAAAGGAAATTGGGAGACAGGCCCCAGGGGGGACCATGTGAAGACGCAGGGAAAGGCAAACATCCCTAAACCAAGGAGAGGGGCATCGTGAGAAAGCAAACCTGCCGGGACCTTGACCTTGGGCCCCTTAGAGCAGCCCCAGTGTTGATTTACCTTTCCTGGGGAGATGTGAACAAATGTGTATTTACCCCACTTAGGGCAGACCAAAGAAATGACTCCACCCACATCCACCATGGTTAATCAAGTACTTTATTGACATTACTTACAGGAGTATGCGTGAGGGATTACTTGCGACTCCGCCAAAAGCCCTACCCCATCATGGGTGAGGTCTCACCCAAGGCCCACCTTCAGTTAATTTTCCCACTTCCTCTATATTCTAGCACCTTCCCCAGGACCACGCGAAGCTAAAGCGTTAGAGGGCATAGGGGCTGCAGTCCCAGGTGACAGTCCTGTGATCCTTCAACCTCTCCTATGAAGGCATATTGATGACTCCACCCCCATCACCATAGGCTCTGTTGTCATTGGATGTGTGGTTCCGTTTATTTCTTTGCCATGACTCCAGAGCCATGTATTTTGTAGGTCACCTCAGCAACCGGTTTCATGTTGGCCAGTGGTCATCCCATGCCCATGCCTGTAGCAAACTGTTATCCCAACTTGTGGCAAACCAGGACCTGGTTATTGTCGGTGTGGTGACTGCTATGGCATGAAGGCGTCTGGACCTCTCCCGAGATGCCAAGCAGGCATCCCTCCCACAGCTGAGCAGAATGTCCCTCTCCCCGCATGACCCGCCCACACACACCCACTCCCATCAGTGCAAAGATGATGAAAGGATTTTTTAGATCCTTTCAGAATGCAGGCTCCCACTTGGCTTTTTAAAATATCTCCTGTGGCAAAAGGGTAGCCAAAACAGAGTTTGTCCCTTGACAAAGACTACCACTCGGATATATTTCGAGATTCCAGCTACTTAGACGAGTCCCTGGCAAGTTCAGTCCCACCCGGACACTCTCGGAGCCTTTGGAAACAGGGCAAGGAGAGACCCAAGGGGATGAAACTTGACCTATGTGCACCCTTCCTTCCATGTCTCAGCCCTCCCCATGCACACACAACACACTCGCACTCACACATACCCATGTACACAGTCATATGGCACGTATGCAAGTGCCATGCATACTCCACAGCTCTGCCCTGGGGCTGGGCTCCATTGTGGCCTTTGCAATGTTTATGGCCAATTTCTCAAGAATCCACTTATTATTATTATTATTATTTGGTTTTGCAAGGTAGGGTCTCACTCTGGCTCAGGCTGACCTGGGATTCACTATGTAGTCTCAGGCTGCCCTTGAACTCACAATGATCCTCCTACCTCAGCTTTCTGAGTGCTGGGATTAAAGGTGTGCACCACTACACACGACTAGAACCCACTTTTAAATATTTATTTTTATTTTTATTTATTTATTTGAGAGAGAGAAAATAAAGCAGATAGAAAGAGAGAGCATGGGCGTGTCAGGGTCTCCAGCCATTGTAAATGAACTCCAGATATATGCACCATCTTGTGCATCTGGCTTACTCGAGTCCTGGAGAATTGAACCTGGGTCCTTTGGCTTTTCAGGCAAGTGCCATAACCACTAAGCAATCTCCCCAGCCCCAGAATCCACTTTTTTTGTTTGTTTGTTTTTTTGAGGTACCAGAATCCACTCTTGAAAAAAATTTTATTTACTTGAGAGAGGAGAGAGAGAGAAAAAAAAATAGGTACATCAGGGCCTCTTGCCCCTGCAAATGAAAAAATGAACTCTAGACACTTGCACCACTTTGTGCAACTGGCTTTACATGGTTACTGGGGAATCGAACCTTTAACCACAGAACCATCTCCCTAGCTCTGGAACCTACTTTCTTCCTAACAGGATTTCTGCTTCTTTAAATTTTTTTTTACTTGTGAAGCCCTAGATAAGAGAAAGATTAGAATTCTTCTGAGCAAGGGCCACGTTTATAAGCCTCTGTCTCCCCAGGAGCCTTCACCAGAGAGGTCTCTTCAGAACTGAGTTTTGACGAGTCACTGTCACAAATGATCAGAGCAGAGGAAAGAGCACACAAAATCCCAGAATGGAGCCGGGTGTGGTGGGGCACGCCTTTAATCCCAGCACTTGTGAGGCAGAGGTAGGAGGATCGCCATGAGTTCGAGGCCACCCTTAGCCTGCATAGTGAACTCCAGATTAGCCTGAGCTAGAGTGAGACCCTACCTTGAAAAAAAAAAATCCCAGAATGGTAGACCGTGTCCTCCTTTTCATCCAGTTCATGTGATCTCACGGCCCCAGTGGAGGGGATGAACGTGTTGAAGAAGTCATCAATCACTCTGACATGTAGTTCTGTGTCTCCCTGGAGACACCAGGACCAGTCCATGTGACGGACTCCTGGACGCTTTCCCTTCCTTGGAAGTTCTTGACCCCAAATTGCCTCAAGGGCCTACAAGACCAGCAGGACAGAATCCCAGCATTGGGCTCACCCTCACAGCGCTCTTCCAAGAAGACGGACATTTGGAGGAGCTCAGCCTGCAGCCAGAAGGTAATCAGAGTTGCCCAAGAAGGTTGGTGAGGAAACAGCCCCTCCTTCCTCCTTCCTCCTTCCCAAGGCCATTAGCACCTGCAGGATCGGAGGTCCCAAGAACCAAAGGACTCCAGTAACCAGAGGTGTGCTGGTGCCATCACTCCAAGGAGCACCGAAGGGAGGAAGAAATTGTAGGTGAAAGATGGGCACAACCTCAAGAAGATTCCCGCCCTGTTTCCACATAGTTCAGAGTGCTGCTAGAGTGGGAACTCCGTGAAGAAGGTAGACAGGGCTCTCTGGGCCCCGTCTCCACCTGTACATGGGACACAACAGCATCACCCAGTGTGGGGTGGTTGTGTAATTCCCTGGGAATGAGCATTACTCCTCAAGGAGGGGGGAGGGCAGCAAGAGGAGCCATCAGTTGTGAGATTCAAGGACAAGGGTGCTGTCACAACCAGAGTACCCAGAGTAGGACACAGAGGATCAGGTGATGAAGTTCAAGGTATAAATAATGGGCAACCCGTAAAAGATGAGACTCTTTTTTTTTTTTTTTAGTAGATTCTGTCAAAGTTTTCATTCCCACACAGTATGCGCAAGGGCCTCTCTCCCAAAGCCTCCCCCCTCCCCGCCCCCGTGGGCCTGGTCAGTCCTTCTCCATCATGGTAATACAAGTAAAGAGGACAGAGAAAAGGCACTGACCCCCTCTCCTCTTTGCTGTAATGGGAATGCTCCTCTGCGGGGCCTCATGCAGATCCTTCAAGGGAGGGGGGCTGTGCAGTAAATCTGGGTGGCCTCTTTCTGCAGTGTGGGTGCAGATCTCTGTAGCCGCCTCTGAAAACCCCAGAGTCATTTGAGTTCTCTTCCGCCATCCCACTCCCCAACCTCACAAATGATGACTCCTCCAATTGCAGACTGGCCTACATAGTCCCCTGAAACAGCTGGCCAACACAGTCACTAAGACTTGGGCTAAAAAAAAAGAAAGAAAGAAAGAAAAAAAGAAAATAGCCTTTGTCAGGGAAAGAAGGTTGGCTCCTTGGGAACAAAGCCCTCACAGAAATGCTCCCACCTCCACCGAGGGCACACAAAAGCTGACCCAGCTTTCTCCTGCTAGTGACCACCCCTCTCTGCCCTGAAAACAAACCAGCACTTGAAATCTTTTCATATTCTTCGGCAGGGAGCTCCAGATACAAGCTTGTGTCACTGTTTCCATTTGAAAAAGAAAAAGAAAATTCCCCCAAAGAGCTCAGGGAGTTTAAATACATTGCCTGACTTCACAATCAGTGTGAGAAGTCAAATTTTAATCTTGGGTGTCATTTCAGATACTGTAGTGGCAAGGTCTTGCTCTCCCCCACCCGGCCCTCTCCCCACACACACATCCTGGAAAATTCCTAGCAGACAATCTGCCAGGGAGGAGAATGGCGTGTGCGTGTCTTGAGCAGAGAACGGGATTTCTGAGCACGGCCTGAATCCTGCCGCACCAGGTCAGTCGTGCTTCTGAACAGCCCACCTAGGACCCACCTGTGTCTCGCTGATGGCTTCTCCCTCCATCTGAGTGAGTGGGAGAAACACATTCTCTTGGGGAGGAGTGGGAGGCAGGTGGGCGTGACGATCAGCTGCCTCATCGTCTCAGATCTGGTTTCTCTGCAGATCTGCAGCGAGGAATCAAAGCTGTTTGGTTAAATACCGGGGTTTGCCATGAACTCTTAACCTCTGTGCTGATGGATACATAGGGGGGTTTCTAGGTGTAGGGAGATGGCTCCTCGGGCTACAACCCACCCTACCCGCTTTGAGATTTAGAGTGACAAGATCAGGCAAGAGCTAGTGTCAAGCACCTAGGAAAGATATTTTTGGGAGAAACAGTTATGTACTGTATTAATAATTTGTCCACTCTCTGAATAATGAAGGGGACCTCAAGGACACAGATCTATGACGATTACATGGTATGAATCCTGAAACGTGTTGAAAGCACCCTAAGCTCAGGTCAGCTTGCTGGGGAAGGCCAAAAAGAATTTACTTCATTGAGAGGAGAACAAGGATGGGAGGGGAGAAGAGAGAAGGGAGAGAAACAAGACATTAAAAGAAAATTTTTGAGGGCTAGAGAGATGGCTTAATAGTTAAGGTACTTTCCTGCAAAGCCAAAGGACCCAGGTTCAATTCCCCAGGACACACGTAAGCCAGATGCACAAGGTGGTGCATCCATCTGGAGTTTGTTTGCAGTTGTAGCAAGTCCCAAGCCAAAAATGAACAGAAGACAACCGAATAAAAATTAAAAAGCAGAGTCTTTATTAAGCCGGCCAGTGTCTGTCCCCTCACAGCAAGGAGGAGAGCAGCCCCGTCCTACTTTTGCACTGAGTTTTTAAAGGCAAAAACTACATTCCTTTACAAAGATCTGAAAACCCCCAGCCACCCCTCCACACACAACTGTCTTTAGCAAAGGGCAAGCAAGCAAGCATGATTACAAAGGCAGAATTTTTGCACTTAGCACCAGGTACGAAGCAGATACCAAATACCAGGACATCTTGACCTCAGGGTGAGAGCAAACACCAGATGCCTCACTGGGATGCATCCTCCTTCTTGTAATGAATGCCCTGTGCTAATCTTCAATCTCCTATGGCTCCTTGAGAATGCCAAGATGGCTGAGTGGCCTAAGATGGCTTCCCTTAGGTCTGTTCACTGGAGGTTGTTTCACAGTGGCTGAAAGCCCTGGCATGCCCATTCTTTCTTTCTCTCTCTCTCTCTCAAATAAATAAATAATAAACTTTAATAAAGAAAAATTTTGACAGTTCCATGCTGGAGAACCTGTGGATTCTGTCCTGCTGCACAAGGAGCCTGAAGACATGATACTTGGGGAGAACTAAGACAGGACACCACTATATTGTTAATTGTGCCCCAAACCTGCAAAAAGTGTACACACATCCAAAGTATCTGTTCTATCACCGTTCATTCCCTACATGCCCCAGCGCTGTAACCCCTCAGCCTCTTCCCCTGACGCCCAGGGTCCAGGAGAGGGAAAGGATGGATGTCTGAGGAGGAGAGCGCGCACACAGGCGATGTGTTTGTACGCATGGCTTCAACGTTCATATACACGAGAGGCCTTACCTGGTATGGAATGAAGCAGAATGGGAAGAGAGGGATAGAATTGGAAAACCTCCAACTGTATTTGGTATTTTTAGAATTTTGTTTTTTAATATAAGAAGTCACAATTTAGTCCTGGCTGCCCTGAGACTCACTAAGTAAACAAAGCAGGCTGGCCTCAAACTTGTGGCAATCTTCCTGTGTCTGCCTCTCAAGAACTGGGCATGCACTCTCTCTCTCTCAATCTCTCTCCCTCTCTCTCTCTCTCTCTCTCTCTCTCTCTCTCTCTCTCTCTCCTATATATATATATATATATATATATATATATATATATATATATATATTATTATATTATTGTTATATTAATTATATTATATTATATTTTTTTCCTGAGCTTGCACTGGGAGATAACATAAGCAGGAACCAGCCCTTAAATGTTGCCACTTGGTCACAGGGACCCACTCTTCCTCTAAGCTGCCCTGCAACCCAGCACCTGTTGGTGATGCTAGCACAGCCAGCTAGCTGCCTGTTATCAAGGTGACAAATACTTGGTTCCAGAAGAGGGTTTGGATCTCCTCAGGTCCTGGGGTACTACTATGATACCTCCCGAGCTAGGGAGATGTGGATAAGCACTTTCCTTCCAATGGCAAGCTGCAAATAAAGCTTTGCTTTGCCCCCCACTTGTCCGTCCTCAGGCACAGCCCTGACTTTGCACACAGATAAATGAGCAGCTCTTGCACTAAGTCTGGGAGAGCTAAGATTGGGTGGTGATAGATACAACGTATAGTTCACAGGACCTGACACACAGGCAGCCCTCATTTTAATTCCCTAGTGCTGTATAACAAACCTCCCCAAAACTGAGCAGCTCAAACCAGTAATCACTAATTCTCATGATTCTGGGGTCACTAGATAACCCCAGATCTGCCAGGTCTCTCATTTTTTTTTTTTTTTTTTGGAGAGAGCCAGAGAGAGAGAGAGAGAGAGAATGAAAGAGAATGGGTGTGCCAGCAGCCTCTCAGCCACTGTGAACAACTCCAGATGCATGCACCCCCTTGTGGGCAAGTGCAGCATTGTGCCCTTGCATCACTTTGCATCTGGTTGAATGTGGGACCTGGAGAATGCAACCGGCATTCTTAGGCTTGGCAGGCAAGCGTCTTAACCACTAAGCCATCTCTCCATCCCTCTCTCTTTTTTAATGTGTATGTGGATGTATATGGTGTGTGTGTGCATATGCATATGCCACTGTGTGTGTGTGTGTGTGTGTGTGTGTGTCTGAGGACAATCAAGGTGTTTGTCCTCTCCTTCATTCTGTCAAGAGACGAGGTCTCTCTTGTCCTCCCCCCATTCCCTACGTGTGGGCCTGTTTAGCTGGTATACAAACTTCTGGATTCTCCTGGCTCTGCTTTCCATTGCCATAGGCATGTTCGGATCACAGATACATGCACAAGTTTGCGTCCAGCTTTATGTGGGTGCCAGAGAAGCAAACTTGGGCCAGCAGATTCACAAACAAGCACCTTTTACCCACTGAGCCATCTCCCCGACCCCTGTCAGGTCTCTTAAAGCAAGACTAGAGTTGGTCCAGCATCGCTGTTGTTGCATCAGCGAGGTCCTAGGGGAGGGAATGATACTCCACCTTTGGATGAGCAGAGTGCAGCACAGGGGTGGAATGAGGAAGGTGAGTGGCCATCCTTGAAGTCTACCTGGCCCTCAACTCTACTCAGCTATGAATGTGCTTATTCTCTCTGTATTTTTCTGCCCAGGAAAGTAGTGAAGACTTCAGGCTCCCCAAGTTCAGGGGTAAAGAGAGTATCAAGGGTGTGCTGTGGCCCGTAGGGACCAGTACCCACCTTCAGGGCAGTACAGTAGATGGGAGGGAGGTGAGTAAAGAGTTCATCTATAGAACAGGAACAGATGCCCCAGAGTTCCCAGACACTCCTTCTCACTCAGCTCCAAAGGAGGAAAAAAAAAAAAAAAAACCATTGTCTCAGATACAGGCCAGTTCAGAAGGACCCTGTGTGCATGAGGCATGATGAACTGAGGGGAGAGGCCTGCCTCCTTATGCCCACACCTTCAGAGACTAACCCTTCAGAGGCCATTAAGAGGCAGACTTAGTTTGATTTCCCTTAAAAAGGAACAGGGCTCAGAATGGAGATTTGAATTAATTTAAATATGACATTTTATGCACAACCAAGGTTCATAATTTCCTATATTATTAGACCAACTAAATCTCAGCATTATCAATATTACACTGCTATCAGCTGGAAACACAGAAATCTCCCCTCTTATTCCATTAACATTTAAAAAGTGGAATACCAGGTTGGAGAGATTGCTTAGTGGTTAAGGCACTTGACTGCAAAGCCAAAGGACCCAGGTTTGATTCCCCAGGACCCACATAAGCCAGATGCACAAGAGGGCACATGCATCTGGAGTTCGTTCGCAGTGGCTGACGGCCCTGGTGCGCCCATTCTCTCTCTCAAATAAATAAAGAAAAAATATTTTTTAAAAAAAATGAAATACCTTATGTGGTAGTTTGAATGTAAATGTATTTCCCCCACAGCCTTAGGTGTTTTTATTAAGATTTAACTTCCTACTTCCTACAGGTGGAGCCCTGCAGGAAGAGGGGTGTCCCAGGGGGAAGATTTTGAGACCAGCCCTAAGAAGTGTGTGGAGGTCCAGCTTGAGGTCTGGCTGGTCTTGCTTGCTGATGTTTGTTCTCACTCTGCTGTGGATGCTGACGTGAGCCAGCTTCTTCCATCATGAAGCTTTCCCTGGAATCTATACGCCTGAAATAAACTCTTTCCTCTCATAAGCTGCTTCTGGTCGGGTGTTTTTCCCAACAAGAACCTTCTATGAGGACTGGGTAAAATGTAGTTGTTGTTAAGATGCTAAGACAAGTTAGAAATTTGGCCATTTTTCTGGGCCATGGAGTTGAGGATGAGAGAGGGAGACCTTGCTATTCAGCTTGGAGGGCCCTTTCTGCAAGCTTGAGGGTGGAGTGTAAATCCCGTCCATCTCTCAGCCTCATTTTGTTCACATGTCCCAAGGACTGTGCCCATCTGACAGTAACTGGGCATGACCCCTTGCAGGGGTCCAGAAAAGCCTACTCTACAGATGCACCCTAAGCACCAGTGGGGGACAGGGGGTGACAATGAAGACCTATGAGCAGGAATAGTTCTTCTTGGCACACCCCTTGTGAGTAGATGTACCATGAGCTGTTACACAGCACTGTGAGGACTAGGGTACCCAGTAAACCTGGGGCTCACTTTGAACTTCAAACTTCAACTCGGGAAATTGAGGCAAGTTGGCCAGGAAAAGGGGAATTCAGCCCTAGGTTTGGGGGTGGGATAGGAAGGTGTGATTCCTGTGTGTGAAATACAATGCTCGGGGTTGGAGAAGGGTAAAGTCTCGGAAGAGTGAGGGCGGAAGCAGTACAGCACACTGGGCTGGGGCTGGGCTGTCTACTGTGAGTGAGTTTTGGCAGCTGCCTTTGTCTTGCCCCTAGGGTCAGAGGCCAGGCTGCTCCTGATGGGTGAAGCTAGAACACACACAGGTTTTCTCACTAGACATTTTATATTCCCCTAGGAAAGACACTATGGCCAAACGAGAGGTGAGAGTCTGAAGGGAGTGAGTTTTCTAAATGCTGACACATATACGACACACTGACACTGGGCAAGGGTGGCAGGTCCTAAAAGAATGACTGGCATTTGCTTTGGGTTTTGGTATAGAGAACCTAGTGAAAGTGCTAACTGGTGTCAGAAACCAGGCCAGAGCCACAGTGGCTCTGTGACCCAGGGTAAGCTCACAAGGCAGGTCTCAGCTTCTCCGAGTGGTGCGCTAATGAGAGGCTAGCAACACTGGGGATGTTAGTTCCATCACACCAGCTTTCCAAACTCTCCTTGGGTCTCTGGAAGACCAGACTCCTGTCCTCACAGTTTGAAGACAAGAGCTCTTGAACAAGAAGGCTCAGGTCCAATCACGCGAGTTGGGGATGAAGGAGAAGAGACAGATGATACAACCACCAGAGGTGTGAGGCCCTCTTCCTGCCCCAAGCAGACTTCCAGACACTCAGATGACATTCTGGATGGTAACCAGAGGACAAGGTCGTGTGTCACTGTCTAAGGCAGGAGGAAAACGTTTCTTCTTTAGGAAGGATTTTAAAAGATAGGCTGGAGAGATGGCTTAGCGGTTAAGGCGCCTGCCTCCAGAAGCCTAAGAACACCAGTTCAATTTTCCAGGTCCCACGTTTAGCCAGATGCAAAAAGTGATGCAAGGGTGCAATGCCGTATTTGCACCACAAGGCACACATGCATTTGGAGTTTGTTCACAGCAGCTGAGAGGGCGCTGGCACGCCCATTCTCTTCCTCTATGTCTCTCCCAGCTTGAGGTCTGGCTGGTCTTGCTTGCTGATGTTTGTTCTCACCCTGCTGTGGATGCTGACGTGAGCCAGCTTCTTCCATCATGAAGCTTTCCCTGGAATCTATACGCCTGAAATAAACTCTTTCCTCTCATAAGCTGCTTCTGGTCGGGTGTTTTTCCCAACAAGAACCTTCTATGAGACTGGGTAAAATGTAGTTGTTGTTAAGATGCTAAGACAAGTTAGAAATTTGGCCATTTTTCTGGGCCATGGAGTTGAGGATGAGAGAGGGAGACCTTGCTATTCAGCTTGGAGGGCCCTTTCTGCAAGCTTGAGGGTGGAGTGTAAATCCCGTCCATCTCTCAGCCTCATTTTGTTCACATGTCCCAAGGACTGTGCCCATCTGACAGTAACTGGGCATGACCCCTTGCAGGGGTCCAGAAAAGCCTACTCTACAGATGCACCCTAAGCACCAGTGGGGGACAGGGGGTGACAATGAAGACCTATGAGCAGGAATAGTTCTTCTTGGCACACCCCTTGTGAGTAGATGTAACATGAGCTGTTACACAGCACTGTGAGGACTAGGGTACCCAGTAAACCTGGGGCTCACTTTGAACTTCAAACTTCAACTCGGGAAATTGAGGCAAGTTGGCCAGGAAAAGGGGAATTCAGTCCTAGGTTTGGGGGTGGGATAGGAAGGTGTGATTCCTGTGTGTGACATACAATGCTCGGGGTTGGAGAAGGGTAAAGACTCGGAAGAGTGAGGGCGGAAGCAGTACAGCACACTGAGCTGGGGCTGGGCTGTCTACTGTGAGTGAGTTTTGGCAGCTGCCTTTGTCTTGCCCCTAGGGTCAGAGGCCAGGCTGCTCCTGATGGGTGAAGCTAGAACACACACAGGTTTTCTCACTAGACATTTTATATTCCCCTAGGAAAGACACTATGGCCAAATGAGAAGTGAGAGTCTGAAGGGAGTGAGTTTTCTAAATGCTGACACATATACAACACACTGACTCTGGGCAAGGGTGGCAGGTCCTAAAAGAATGACTGGCATTTGCTTTGGGTTTTGGTATAGAGAACCTAGTGAAAGTGCTAACTGGTGTCAGAAACCAGGCCAGAGCCACAGTGGCTCTGTGACCCAGGGTAAGCTCACAAGGCAGGTCTCAGCTTCTCCGAGTGGTGCGCTAATGAGAGGCTAGCAACACTGGGGATGTTAGTTCCATCACACCAGCTTTCCAAACTCTCCTTGGGTCTCTGGAAGACCAGACTCCTGTCCCTCACAGTTTGAAGACAAGAGCTCTTGAACAAGAAGGCTCAGGTCCAATCACGCGAGTTGGGGATGAAGGAGAAGAGACAGATGATACAACCACCAGAGGTGTGAGGCCCTCTTCCTGCCCCAAGCAGACTTCCAGACACTCAGATGACATTCTGGATGGTAACCAGAGGACAAGGTCGTGTGTCACTGTCTAAGGCAGGAGGAAAACGTTTCTTCTTTAGGAAGGATTTTAAAAAGATAGGCTGGAGAGATGGCTTAGCGGTTAAGGCGCCTGCCTGCGAAGCCTAAGAACACCAGTTCAATTTTCCAGGTCCCACGTTTAGCCAGATGCAAAAAGTGATGCAAGGGTGCAATGCCGTATTTGCACCACAAGGCACACATGCATTTGGAGTTTGTTCACAGCAGCTGAGAGGCCGCTGGCACGCCCATTCTCTTCCTCTATGTCTCTCAAATAAAAAAAATATGCTGCAGAGATGATTTAGTGGTTAAGGTGTTTGCCTACAAAGCCAAAGGATCCCGGTTCGATTCTCCAGGACCCACGTAAGCCAGATGCACAAGGGGCACATGCATCTGGAATTCGTTTGCAGTGGCTGGAGGCCCTGGCGTGCCCATTCTCTCCCTCCCTCTCTCTCTCTCTCTCTCTCTCTCTCTCACTCTCTACCTGCCTATTTCTGTATCTCTCTCTCAAATAAAAATAAAATATATATTTTTAAAGATACACTGTCCATAAACCTCCTTTGTGGAGTTACACAGTGAGCACCCAGGTGCACAACCAACATCTGGACATGGAGGACTGTTCACAAAGCCAGCGAGTGCCATGATGGTGACAGAGAGCGCTCCAAAGGTGGGGATGGGGGATCCTCCCAGGGAAGGAAACAGCTTTGTAGCCTATCCTTTGGAGGCCCATGGCTGATGTCTGGAACGTGGAACTTCAAGACGTTCCCTTCATTCCCCAAAGTGGTAAGAGTAGCTCACAATGTCTAAACACCTTTCCTTCTGGAACTCTGGGACTTCGGTACATGCTTGACAGAAGGTGCCCACATAACTATCTCAGTAAGAGCCAAGGACTGACTCTCTGCTAAGTTTGCTACGCCTCCCTGGTTAGCAACACTGCACATGTACTGTCACCACTCAGTGGGAGCACATTCCACGTGACTAGGAAGGACACCTGCACCTGGTACCCCTACCTTGGCACCATATGCCTTTTCTGTTATAAAGTGTGCTTAGAATGGTTTTGCAAAAGTAAATCACGAGGGCTGGGGAGATGGCTCGTTGGTTCAAGGTGCTTGCTTGCAAAGCCTGCTGGCCTGGATTCAATTCCTTAGCTGCCCACATGAAGTAGGAGAGACATTTGTTTGCAGCAGCAAAAGACTTTGGCGCAACCATGCACATGCGCGCGCGCACACACACACACACACAATAAAAATGTACAAAATATAAGTGAATCATGACCGGTACTACAGGCTGTCTTTAAACCCTCTTAGAGAACTCCTTAACCACAATGGTCTCGGGACCTCTGCTACGTACCCACACCTTGTACTTAAAACCTCTGCCTCGGGACTGGGTTATGGGCTCAGATCACTAGCAGCATTCCTGATTCTCCTGCAACTTACATCCACTCCCATGCTGGCTGTATTTCTTTTCTTTCTTTCTTTTGTTCTTTCTTTCTCTTTCTTTCTTCCTTTCTTTCTTTCTTTCTTTCTTTCTTTCTTTCTTTCTTTCTTTCTTTCTTTCTTTCTTTCTGTTTGTTCATTTATTTGAGAGCAACAGACAGAGAGAAGAGGCAGATAGAGAGAAAATGGGCGTAATAGGGCCTCCAGCCACTGCAAACGAACTCCAGATGCATATGCCACTTTGTGCATCTGGCTTACGAGGGTCCTGGGGAATTGAGCCTCAAACCAAGGTCTTTAGGCTTCACAGGCAAGTGCTTAACCGCTAAGCCATCTCTCCAGGCTCTGTGCTGGGTGTATTTCTATTGGCATTGTTTTGTCACACCAGGTCATGAGGGTGGTGCTGCTGCACTTAGAAACCGTGTTGTGCTGAACAAACCCCCCCCCCATCCTAGAGGTGACTGACTGGTCATTAGCGGCAGGTCTTCTTCCTCCCAGGGCAACACTCCTTGCTAGGGAGAAGCCCTGGAACACAGCACTGACACAACCCTGCACACACAGGAGTGCCCCACCTGGAAAGAATGTGCACTGGACTGGCCCCCCACACTACTACCACCAGCGTGAGTGCTTGCACTCAGCTACAGTTGTCTGACCCTGGATTTCTTGTCATTTTTGTTGTGTGTGAGAGAGAGAACATAGGTGCTTCTAGCACAGTGTATGGTAGTCAGAGGAAACTTCCAGTGTCGATTCTCGCTTCCCACCTTGAGGCAGGGTCTCTCATTGGTCATGGCTGCATTCACCAGACTTGCTGGCTCATAGGACATGTGGGATTACATATTGCTCACACCATCCAGCTTTACATGGTGCGAGAGTTTGAATGTATGATCCCCCCTAGACTCAGGTAGAGGTTTTTTGTTTGTTTAAATATTTATTTGCAAACACAGAAAGAATGACAGAGAGAGGGAGGGAGAAAGAGAGAGAACGAGAATGCCAGGGCCTTCTGCCACTGCAAACGAACTCCAGATGCATGTTCCACTTTGTGCATCTGGATTTATGTGGGTACTGGGGCTATCAGGCATTGCAAGCAAGCACCTTAACTGCTGAGACATCGCTCCAACTCTCAGGTGTTTTATTAAAGCCTGTCACTTGGGCCTCCAGCCTCCTGCTTGGAGGAGGGGTCACTGGGAGTGGTGGATCCTGGAGTCCAGCCCTAATGTATCAATGGGGACAGCTCTGAATTCCAGCCCAAAGGTTCACAGAGCAGTCTGAGCTCTGGTGGGTTTGTGTGCTTGCTGCTTTTTGGTGTCTGCCGGCTGGTGGTGGTTTCTCTCTCTTCTTGGATTTATGAAAGAGAGTCAGCTCCTTCCGCCATTGATGGAACTTCCCCAGGATCTGTAAGAAATAAACCCAGTTCCTCCCACAAACTGTGTCTGGTTTGGATGTTCATCTCAGCATCATGGAGCTGCCTATACATATGGATACTGGGGATCTCAGGTATTCACACCTGCACAGCAAGTGGTTTATCCACTGAACCATCTCTCTAGCTCTGACCCTGGACTTTTTTTTGTGTGCGTGCGCGCGTGTGTGTGTGTGTTCATGCTAGGCTGCACATATGGAGGTCTAAGGACAACCTCAGAGTGTTGTGCTCTTGTTCTACCTTCTCCGCACAGTCTCTCACTGTTATTGCTACCAAATGCACCAGTCTAGCTGGCCCATAAGCTAGGATTCTCTGGCTCTATCTCACACTGCCATAGATATGCTAGGATCACAGACATATATGCCACTTTGTGTCTGGTTTTATATGGGTGCTTGGGAATCGAACTTGGGATAGCAGGCTCACAAGGAAGTGCTGTTAACTGATACGCCATCTCAGCAGCTCTGGATGCCTTAATCTGAGCAGTCTCAGAAAACTTTTCCCTGGCTAGCATCAACCCACAGCCTAGATGGAACCAGCCCCAAAATTCACAGCTTTACTCTGCATAGGGATCATAAATAAAGAAAAGGACACATAAGAGATGCTATAACTTTATAAAAACATGGTAATACAGCAATATTTGATAGGGATTATTTCTGGCAAGTTTATAAAATTCTGGAATAAAAATGAGAAACATAACTCAATCAAAATTATAAAGCAAATGTTTCGAGGAACGAAACGAGTCATTAGACAGTGGAGGGAGAGGGAAAGGGAGCAGCAGCAATAGCAACAGCAGCAGCAACAGCACAGTGGAGATGCTGGCTCTGCTATGACAGACCATCCAAGAGCAGTGTGTCCCTGGGCTCAAGGGAAGGGTGGGCAGTGACCATTAGAGATGCAGGAAGGGTGGGCAGTGACCATTAGAGACGCAGGAAGGGTGGGCAGTGACCATTAGAGACGCAGGAAGGGTGGGCAGTGACCATTAGAGACGCAGGAAGGCTTGCTTCCACATGAGAGCAGACTACTGGCAGTGAGTGAAGGGGAACACTGGCCTGCTACAAACAGGCCCATTTGCAACCCTTTCTTTCAGGGCCTATTGGCCACATGGCAGCAATCTACAGCCAAATTTCAAAGACTATCCCACGGCAGTGTGCTCAGCAAGAGGAAACTCAAGATGTCAACCTGAGCATGGTGTCAAACTTGCTGGGGAGAACCAAGAAACCTAGATGTAGAGAGCTAGCTGCACACAAAGCACTTCTTGGAACATCAATACAATAGCCAAGGCAAAGGTAGGACCACCATGGAGAGGCAGGCCAGGAACACCCCTGAACATTTCCATAGAGAGGGGGGAGAGGGAGGAGGAAGGGAGGAGGGAGGGAGGGAGGGAAGGAAGGAGGGAGGGAGGGAAGGAGGGAAGGAAGGAGGGAGGGAGAGAGGGGAGTGTCCAAAGGATGCTGAATGAATGCTGAGGTAGTCTAACCACAGCTTGCACAGGTAGCTGGGAATGATCATAGCAAATGGAGGGAGGAGGGAGGGTAGAAAAGATAGCAAAGAGAAAAAGGCTAACATATCACAGACAACCAGAAAGTGGCCTGGGCTCAGGGTAACTGATGGCAAAACCCAAATGAACCCTGGGCACATAGGGTTTTTGTGCTGCTTACAGAAGATGCAAGATCCACAGAGGGATTTCCTGGCCCAGAGCAGGGGCACTCTGTGAAGTCAAGGATGCCCATCTTAAATGCCAAGTCCTCTCCTGACTCACATCAAATGGCGATGAGCCAGGGAGCCTGAGACTGGGGAATCCCAGTGTTCTCTTCAACTACCACTCCTTTAAACTGGACATATTTGAAGGGACCAATACTGTTAGATTTCAACTCGGAAAACACTCATAAGGTCCCTGCAGGTGGGGGAGCAATCAGATCCTACGCCACCACTGAAAGATAAATAACAAGAATGAAAAGCAAAGGTGGCCTACACTTTTTTTAAAACATTAATCCATGTTCTTTTTCTCTTCTGCCTCAATATTCAGAATTCTAGGGCTGGATGGAATGCCTGAAGGTGTAAGAGGCAGCTGTGTAAAGATGCTAGTACTTCCTCTGCTTTCCACATTTCCGAGAACGCCTTCTCGGACGGAGCTCACCAAAATCTTCAACTTCATTTTCATAGTCATCTTCCTGAACAATACCTATTTAAGAAAGAAGAAGGAACAAAGTAAGGACAGTAGTTTCCTACTCTACTGTGAAGTCTGGCATCCTGGTAAAAACCTAGTGCTTCCGTAATCATTGTCTGAAGCTAAGATACAAAGCTCTCCACTGGGGTCCTGGACACCGAGAACACTCCTTTGAATATTGACACTGCTTCCCAAGAAGAGCCAAAGCAAAGACCTTCCTTTCTCCAGAATCCAATTCTTTGCAGGCTGGTCTCTTGAGTTGCTATGCCAACTAGCTTTCTTTTGAAACAATTACAAAACTGTAGTCCTCTGCGGGACTAATATCTTTTGTTGCCATAAACATTTGTGCCAGCTTCCTCTCAAGTTTTCTTCAGCTCTGGCTTCTGGCTTTTCCAGGAGCATCTGGATTAAGACATGGAAGGGCTCAAAGCAAGAAGAACTATGATCCAGCATGGAGGAGGCAGATGTTTGAAAGGCTAAAGGGTAGACATTCTGGATCACATAGAATGTGCCAGAACTTTCCAACTGCCAATCAAGAAGCTGATGTACTCACCACCCACAAGCCTGAAACCTACTTCAGAGAGATGCCTGCAACTTTCCAATGGCTTTGTTTGATTACCAGTGTATCCCAAGACCAGACCAGCACCAGAACATACTGGACACTTAATAGATTTCCACTACTAAAATGAGGGAATGACAGAGGCAAGCATTTACCAAAGAATGGCATTACACTATCCTTGGGAGTCACTGTATATAGCATGTACATGACTGACCACCATCAATAATGGTTCACAGGCAACCAAGCAAGTTTTTAGCAACATCTACAAGCCCAGAATAATGGCCCTCACAGTCACATGGATAAACTGTGTTACTAATAGTTTGGCTCATCAGGGTGATGCTCCCAGAGAGGGACAGTCACAGACTTGAGACTAACCTGAGCCAGAAGTAGTAAAGACGCCAGGATCCTTACCTTCCTCTTTCAAGCGGAGCTCTGTCTTAGTCAGCCACTCCTGTGCATCCTTGACTGATAGTGCCAGGATCCTCACCTGCCGAGACATCACTTCCCCTGCTGTGGAAATCAAATAGGAGCTCTAAGTGAAGAGAGGGCTGCAAGCCGGAGAACATCAAGCACTAGGCCAAATCCCCATTCCCCAGCGTCCAGTCTGGGATCTCAATGAAGAGAACCTCCCTCCCATGGAAGGGACCCAGAGCTTCAGCCTGCCACTGCAACTACCACTGCCACAAGCGTAAAGTACCATCAAATATACCCCATTGCTGTGTGTAAGTACAGCTTACACAGAGCAACCCTTTCAAAGAAACTTCTGATCAAAATGTCAGTCCTAACCTGGGGAAAGTAGCTGAATAATAGAACATTTTTGAAATTCCACTTTATACACACACACACACACACACACACACACACAGGAGCCCCTATCTCAAGCAAAGTGAAAGGAAAGGACAAACACCCATACACACACACATACACACACACACACACACACACATGCACCATATACATCCATCCACCCATAACATAAATACACATCATACACACTCATACATATGTAACATACATACATATATACACATTATATACATTCATCCTTCCATAGCATACATATAGACACATAATAAAAGGGTGTAATTTTATACAACTTCTAGAGTTGCTAGCTCATAAGGAAGCTAGGAGAAAACTTGACTCTAAGACCACATAATAAGTTATTATTAAAGTTTACACCGAGTACATGTGACTTAGGAGCCATCCTAAGAAGAGAGCTACAATTTCAATGCCGCTGTAGATGCTGAAGAAAAGGTCACTAAATAAATAATTCAAAGAGTGTTCTCGGGGTTTCACACATTCTCCCTGTAACTTCTCCAGAGAATTAGTTAGAAAACTATTTTCTCATCCACAGTGCCTAGGGAAACCATCCTGGCTGAAAACAAATCCCAAGCATTTAATTCTGGGTGGCCCAGACAATGAGATCTTACTGGAAGCTGAGAATATTCTTTACTTGTCTTCCTGCTAATGCTGACATCCATCATCTTCAAGTTACTCAGAACTCAGAGTGCCCAGCAGGCCCACTCTCATGGGGTCCCATCTCTACAGGCCCTCACCTTCAGCCCAGGCCTTCCGCCGGTACAGCTCCTCCACCATTTCTGAAACCCGCCTGATGTGCTCCTGCACCTTCCTCTGCAGCATGTGGCTCTGCTCCTTGGAGCCCACGTGACTGCGGATCCAAATGCTCTGCTCGATGTCCTGAACCACCAGCTTGCCTTCATCAATGACTGGATCCACCTTCTCATGGAAAAATTCCAGGTATTTCTGGTAAGCTGCTTGCTGTTTCTGGTGACTTTCCAGATGGATGTGCTGCTCGTAAGACTCACTGCTTCTCTCTCGACATTCCCTCCCTTCCAGCTCAGACTTGGAAAGGACAACAGTCCCTAAGGTCGCACCTTCAAATGCTCTGCTGGGACTGAAGTAGCTCTCGGGGCTGCGGATGAACTTCACTCCACACAGGTCACACTGGGTCCGATCCACATCAGCTCTTTTGAAGTTCCCAGCCCTGGGCTCCCTGGCCTCCTCCCTAACCTGATCCGTCTGGACCCATCTCCTCCAGCTGATACACAGAGCTACCACCAGGAAGGCCCTGCGCAGCTTGCGCTGGATAGAGGCCTTCCACTGCTTCTGGAAAAGGATGGCAGCCAGAAAGTGATCTCGGTCTTCCAGTGCTAGCTCATCTGCCTCATCATGACCAAATTCGCACTCCAGATCATCGAAGTGTCCTGCCGAGCCCACACAGAGTAAGCGGTTCAGTCTGACTTCTTCATGATAGAGGCCACGGACCACAGAGCCTTTGGCATGCACACTGTCCCAGCGCCAGTGGCAGTCTACCAGGTACTCTTCATCCCGTTCAAAGAGCAGATCCTGCAGTGCCTCAGCCACAGACTTCACACTGCCTGCCATCAACACCCGCTGCACCACCCTCCGCAGCCGCTCAGGAACCTGGTCCGGCCAGTCCATGCTCATGAGCTGCAGCCTTGTCTGGATCTCCTGGAAGTGGCGGTTCAGAAGTGGCTTGCACACGGGCTGCAGGATATCCTCCGCATTTACCAGCATCACCAAGCACAGCACCAGCGTCCGCTCCGCCTCACCTGAAATCACATAGTCGATTTCACTGAAGGCGTCGAGCAGGACATTGAAGTTCATATTCTCATAGCCACACAGCACCTTGACGAGGTAGGAGAGATGGAACCGGAAGTCCTGAATGGCTCTGGTCACATCCTTCGGCTTGTACTCCTGAATGATGGAGAACACATCCACAGGCTCCCTATCCTTCTTGCTGGAAAGAAACTCCCAGTAGTGCAAGAGTGCGATGTAGCTCTTGGGGAGGCACAGGACGGTGTTCTTCCGCAGGCGGGCCAGCACCACTCCGCAGTGGACGAACTGGAGCTCCAGCAGCACCACTGTGTTGATAATGCTGGGGATGAGCGGCTCTTTGCACCTTCTGATAAGGACATTCATGAAGCGGTAAAAGAGCCTCTTATAATCTTCGGGGTTTCTATGAACATACAGTTGGTCAATGGAAGTCTCCAGAAGCCGGATGAAGCACAGATGGGTCTTCTCAATGTTTTCATTGTCCTTGTTGGGCACTAGCATGCCAAATTTCCCTTCTATTCCTTTCATTCTGCTGCCTCTCCCCCTGCCTTTTTCTTCCTTTTCAGACTCCAGGGCTTTCAGGTCCCGGTTGTAGCTGTCCTCCTCCTGGTGGAGTAGCCTTTCAAACTCCTCTGGGTAGCTAGAGGAAAGCAGAAAAGCCTGCATGGCACTCAGCCACAGGTCTGTGGATTCCCGGCGGCTGTGTGCACTTTCATTTTGAAACAGATGGTAAATGTACTCTTTTAAGGCCAACCTGTAGGATCGGAAGGATTTATAATTTGGCTTGAGGATTTCTTTGCATGCCATGGGGTTTTCTGACAGCACTCTTTGATGGAAATGTCTAGGGAAGAGGACATTTAGGAAGGATTTGCAAAGGCCATACATATCTGTAGACAAAATACAATCGATCTCTTCAAGTTCTTCGGCCAAAGTTTTGGGGAATACTCTTTTAGCTTCCAAAAGCAATCCATTGATTGCCACCAGGTACATCTTTGACTGAACCATACACTTGGCCTCACAGCGACGCAGGGGTCTGTGAAAATTTTCACATCGTTGGTCTTCACATTTTAAGCCTGCAATAAACCTCACGCAGACCCCCGGATAGGTCTTCCCAAGTAGGACCTGAGTGATTTGACACAGTCTGTTTAAAAGGTGCTTGTTCAGGGCCAGCTTCACATGCTCAGTTGTTATCAAGAAGTGATCTTTTATTTTCTTCTCACTCAAGGTCAAATCCAGATCAAAAATGATTCTCAGTAAGGGCCCAGGTTCATTCTGAGCTATCTGACAATACTTGGCATCCACCTGGGAAATTCCAAAAAACTCAAAGCAAGATTTGACCATTTCTTTCTCAGCATTGTTAGTCACTCTTTTGAGAGCCCTGACCAGATTGAGAAGGACTTCCAAGCCCCCTGGAGCCAAGGCCAGAACCTTTTGCGGCTCAGACTCACACCAGCTGGCTGCTGCGTAGAGTGCTTCCACCACTCCAGCTGAGTGGTTGAGTGTATCAAACTTGAGGAAGGCATCCCTGAGCTTCTGAAAGTCTCTCAGGATGATTCCCTGCAGGAACTGGGCCTCTGCCAAGCCAGAGAGCTGGCTGGTTTGATAGCAGAGATCAAGGGCTTCTCGTAGAATAGCCTTTGTGTGCTCTATGTTCAAGCCCCTGGCCACATTGAGGCGGGCAACTCCCAGCAGACAGGATGCCTGGAAGTCTTTGTCAGCAGTAAGCCTGGCAGCCTCCAGGAAGCAGCCATGTTGCTTCATTAACAGGGCAGCCTCTTCCCTCCGACCCTCTCTGTTGAGCAGGTCTGCGGCCTCTGCTAATCGCTTCCGAGATTTCAGGAACACCAACTGGTCTTCCACATCAAGCTTTGAGAGGACAGCCATCATTTCCTTAGTCTTGTTTGCACTCAGGTATTTTGCTGCAGCCTCCAAGTAAAACTGACTAGCAGAATAGGAGAGCTTGGGGATCGGAAGAGTCTTGGTCTTTAGCATTTCTTCATATCTGCAAAGGCAGAGGATATAAATGTCAACTGATTTTCACACAAACAATAGGAAATGTCCTCCAAAATATAATACTAAGCAACTTAAGGAGATTCCCATAATGTAAACACTACAGAATAGACCTAAACCTGACAAGTATTCAATAAGTTCCATAAGTATTTCATGATTATACAGTTATCAGTATAATTATGAATAATAAATTCTTTTTGCTTCAGAGGGATCAGGCACTAGGGCGCTTACTTGATGAACTACTGTAGAGTTACAACTCAAGCAAGCAAGAGTTAAATCTACAGGGCAACACTGATGCATAGTCAAAACTAAAGTGTCAATACTACTTTGGGTACACAACTTTGATAAATTTGAATGTGATCAATGAGAAAGGATGAAATGGAGGCCATGTAAACATCAGCAACCACACCAGTATACATCATCGTATCTCACCTGTTATTTTCTATTGCCAAGTGTACAGTTGTTAGAATCAGACCAATGAAGCTCTCAAAGGTCTTTGTATTCTATTGACTGGAGTCAGTATATCATGCTATGAACACACTGTGACAGGTCCTGCATCTTCCTCAGGCCCATCTCCTCACAACACTGTCAGACTTATCAAGAGGCTGGAAGACAGAGTCCTCACCTGCTCCTCTCCTCACACTGTAACAGACCTAATCAAGAGTCTGGGAGACAGATTCACCTGCCCCTCACCTTACAATACTGTGTGTCAGGCCACTCAAGTGAAGGAAGCAGTCATGGTCAGACCACTTAATAAGCAGCAGAGTGACCATCCTGGACATGAGGCCCCCAAGATACAAAATGAAAAAAAAACACCTACTTTTCCACTGCAATAGCAGCTTCCTCAAAAAGCTCCTCTTGGCAGTACATTCTGAGTGCAAGATCAAATTCCTGAATCTGTTCAAAGCATCTGAAAGCATCTTTGTAGCACTGGCATCGTTTATAGAAATAGGCAGCATCTCTTATCTAGAACAGAATAGTTTACTTTTATTTACAGTATCCTAACTTTTTATCATAAAAATAAACTAATACCATGAATAATAAAGATGGCTATGAGTCTATTTCTAGAGTTCACTTGTAAGATGTATTATTAAAATTAATTATTTATAAACAATTTGCTGAGACTACAGTGCAGCAAAGGGGGACCCAAACGGGCACGCAGCATAATTGAGACCAAAGCCATCCCAAAAAGTAACTGAGATTACACAAAGTCAGTACCTGCCAAATAAGCCTGGTATATAGGCTTGCATCAAAAGTGCTAATTGCACCTTCCACGTCAGGGTAAATTATATGTTAGTATGTTAAATCTGATGGATGGTCAGATTTGCCATTCTTTTTTTTTTTTTCTTTTCTTTTTCTTTTCTTTTCTTTTCTTTTCTTTTCTTTTCTTTTCTTTTCTTTTCTTTTCTTTTCTTTTCTTTTCTTTTCTTTTGAGGTAGGGTTTCACTCTAGTCCAGGCTGACCTGGAATTCACTATGTAGTCTCAGGATGGCCTTGAACTCATAGTGATCCTCCTACTTCTGCCTCCCAAGTACTGGGATTAAAGGCATGCACCACCACGCCCGGCAGGATTTGCCAATCTTAAATAAGCTTTATTTTGGGCTTGTCATTTGTTGCTTCCTGATTTATAGTGCCTTTGTTTCCTCTTCTGTCATTCGTTGGGGAAGGGTCTCATGCAGTCACAAGCTGACTTTGGAACCCTCTATAGAATAGAAATCTTAGCTCCCAGTTGACAGGATTAAGGGTGCGGGGGCAACACACATCCTTAGGGACTGTGACTTTGTTAGAGGATCTGTTTGTCATAATACCTACTCTTGCATAAATACTCTGTGCTGTTTTTCATTGAGTGTGTACATTGTTTAGTTAAATTTTTAGAATTTGCCTTATTTTGTTCCACTCAGCCTACTTGAATACTCTCATAGCAGACCTAGGGTCACTTTTATGGTTACTCTGAGAGCTTAAGAGCCACATCTAGCACCTTAAGCTCCTACCCTGAAGATATATAACATCAGATTGATTGATACATCTAATAATACTGTAGATAATTAGAAAATGCAAGCATAAATTAATCCAAGATGCAAAAATCTCTCCATTATAATATTAAAAAATACAAAAAATCAAGACAATATATATCCACCAAAAAGTATTAATCCATCAGAAATGACCTTCAGTGAGACTGATTTAGAGGAAATGCCTGAGAAATATTTCAAGAGAATGATTATAAGTATATTCAAAGAAATCAAAGAGGAAATCAAAGGAATCAAAGGAAACAAAGAAGAAACAGGAAACCAATTTAATGAAATAAGGAGGTCAATACAAGACATGAGTAAGGAAACAGAAATAATAAAGAAAAACCAGTCAGAAATAATAGCAATAAAGAACACAGTCAGTCAAATAAAAACTTCTGTAGAAAATCTCACCAATAGAATAGATGAAGGAGAGAACAGAATATCTAAACTAGAAGACCAGGTGGCAGATCAAATTCAGTCCAACAAAGATTAAGACAAACTAATAGGAAGGTATGAATGGGAATTTCAAGATATTTGAGACACTATGAAAAGATCAAACATAAGAATTCAAGGGTTTAGTAGAAGGAGAAGAATTTCACTCCAAAGGCAAAGTAGCATTTTCAACAAAATCATAAAAGAAAACTTCCCCCAAATTAGGAAAGAAATGCCAATGCAGATATAAGAAGCCTTTAGAACACCAAACAGACAAAACCTGGAAAGAACCTCTCCCCGCCATATTATAATTAAACTACCAAACATACAAACCAAAGAAAACGTATTGAAAGCAGTTAGAGAGAAAAATCAAGTCAAATACAAAGGCAAGCTCATCAGAATCACAGCAGATTATTCAATACAAACTTTAAAAGCCAGAAGGGGTTGGATTGATGTATTCCAAGTTCTGAAAGGTAACAACTGTCAACCAAGGTTACTTTATCCTGCAAAGCTATCCATTCAAATAGATGGAGTAATAAGGGCATTCCACAACAAAAGCAGGCTAAAGGAATATTTGAAGACAAAACCAGCTCTACAGAAAATACTTGAAAGGATCCTCCATGCTGAAGAGAAAGAAAAGCACACATACAAGGAACCTGGAAAAAACAAACCATACTCAAATACTAGTTAATACAAGAGAGCAAAGGTAAAATTGGAAAAAACACTAAAAAAGAAAAATGGCAAAAATAAATACACACCTTTCAATAATAACTCTTAATATCAATGGCCTCAATGCCCCAACAAAAGACATAGGTTTGCAGACTGGGTTAAAAAGCAGGATCCTTGCCAGGCATGGTGGCGCACACCTTTAATCCCAGCACTCGGGAGGCAGAGGTAGGAGGATCGCCATGAGTTCAAGGCTACCCTAAGACTACATAGTTAATTCCAGGTCAGCCTGGGCCAGAGTGAGACCCTACCTCAAAAAAAAAAAAAAAAAAAAAGGAAAGGAAAGGAAAGGAAAGGAAAGGAAAGGAAAGGAAAGGAAAGGAAAGGAAAGGAAAGGAAATTTTGTTGTCTAAAAGAAATTCACCTTTCTACAAAGGATGGAAACTATCTTAGGGTGAAAGGTTGGAAAGAAAGCAGGAGGGGGTCACTATCCTATCAGACATTTCAGACCAACATTAGTTAGGAAAAGAAATTCACCTTTCTACAAAGGATGGAAACTATCTTAGGGTGAAAGGTTGGAAAACGGTGTTTCGAGCAAATGGGCCTAGAAAACAAGCAGGGGGTCACTATCCTAGTATCAGACAGGGTAGACTTCAGACCAACATTAGTTAGGAAAGAGAAGGAAGGCTACTTTATATTAAAGGAACACTCCAACAGGAGGATATTACATCCAAATACTGTAGAATACACATTCTTTTCAGTAGCACATGGAACATTCTCTAAAATAGACAATATAGTAGGACACAAAGCAAATCTTAACAAAAAACAGGAAAACTGAAATAATTCCTTACACTCTGTCTGATTACAAGGAGATCAAACTACAAATCAATAGCAAGAAAAGCTACAGAGCACACACAAAATCATGGAAACTAAACAATACACTGCTAAATGATGAATGAGTCAATGAAGAAATCAAGAAGGAAATAAAAAAATTCATGGAGTCAAATGATAATGAGAATACAACATACCAAAACCTTTGGGACACAATGAGTGCAGTCCTAAGAGGGAAATTTATAGCATTAAGTGCCTATATTAAGAAATTAGAAAGGTCACAGGTAAACAACTTAATGCTTCACCTTAAGGCCTTTGAAAAAGAACAACAAGGCAAACCGAAAACCAGTAGCTGGGAAGAAATAATAAAGATTAGGGCAGAAATAATGAAATAGAAACCAAAAAACCAATCCAAAGATTCAATGAAACAAAGAGTTGATTCTCTGAAAGGATAAACAAGATTGATAAACCCTTAGCAAATCTGTCCAAAAGAAAGAGAGAAGAGACACAAATTAATAAAATTAGAGGCCGGGCATGGTGGCACACGCCTTTAATCCCAGCACTCGGGAGGCAGAGGTAGTAGGATTGCCGTGAGTTCAAGGCCACCCTGAGACTACATAGTTAATTCCAGGTCAGCCTGGGCCAGAGTGAGACCCTACCTCGAAAAACCAAAAAAAAAAAAAAAAGAGAGAGAGAGAGAGAAATAAAATTAGAGATGAAAAAGGCACCATCACAACATATAACAGAGAAATTCAAAAAATCATAGGGACACACTACAAGAACATATCCTCCACTAAGTTTGAAAATCTGAAAGAAATGGATGATTTCCTTGATTTATATGACCTACCTAAGTTAAAATCAAGATGAGATTAACCACTTAAATAGACTTATAACAAGTATGGAGTCCAAGCAGTTATAAAAAAATCTCCCAACTAAAAAAAAGTCCAGGCCTAGATGAATTCACTGCTGAATTTTACCGGACCTTCACGGAAGGACTAACACCAATGCTTCTTAATCTTTTCCATAAAATAGAAAAGCAAAGAATCCTGCCAAACTCCTTCTACGAAGCCAGCATCACCCTGACACCAAAACCAGACAAAGACAGAACAAAAAAGAAAATTATAGGCCAATCTCCCTCATGAATATAGATGTAAAAATTCTCAACAAAATATTGGCAAAACAGAATACAAGAATATACCAGAAAGATCATTCACCCTCACCAGGTAAGCTTTAACCCAGAGATGCAGGGATGGTTACGCAAATCAATAAATGTAATACGATATATAAATGGACTGAAGGACAAAAATCATATGATCATCTCATTAGATGCAGAAAAAGCATTTGACAAACTCCAACATCCCTTTATGATAAAAGTCCTACAGAGAGGCCGGGCATGGTGGTTCATGCCTTTAATCCCAGCACTCGGGAGGCAGAGGTAGGAGGATAGCGGTGAGTTCAAGGCCACCCTGAGACTATATAGTGAATTCCAGATCAGCCTAGGCTAGAGTGAAAAACTACCTCAAAAAACCAAACCAAAATAAAAAAGTCCTACAGAGAATGGAAAGAGAAGGAACATATCTCAACATAATAAAGGTTATTTATGACAAACCTACAGCCAACATAATACTAAATGGTGAAAATTTTGAAGCTTTTCCAGCCTGAGACTACACAGTGAATTCCAGGTCAGCCTGAGCTAGAGTGAGACCCTACCTCGAAAAACCAAAAAAAAGAAAGAAAGAAATAATACAATAAAAACTCTAAAACACTGAAGTGAGAAACTGCAGAAGACACTAGAAAATGGAAAGACATCCCATATTCTTGGATTGGAAGAATCAATATTGTGAAAATGGCAATCTTACCAAAAGCAATCTACACATTTAATGCAATCTCCATCAAAATTCCAATGGCATTCTTCATGGAAATAGAAAAAAACAATCCAAAAATTTATTTGGAAGCACAAAAACCCTCGAATATCTAAAACAATTTTGAGCAACAAAAGTAAGGCTTTTGGTATCACCATACCTGATTTTAACCTATGTTACAAAGCCATAGTAAAAAATACAGCATGGTACTGGCACAAAAACAGACATGTAGATCAATGGGACAGAATAGAGGACCCAGATGTAAGTCTGGGTAGCTATAGCCACCTAATCTTCCACAAAAATGCCGAAAATACTCATTGGAGAAAAGACAGCCTCTTCAGCAAGTGGTGCTGAGAAAAATGGATATGTATCTGTAGAAGGATGAAAATAGATCCTTATCTCTCTCCATGCACAAGAATTAAGTCCAAGTCAATCAAAGACCTTAATATCAGACTTGGAACTCTAAAACTGCTAGAGGAAAAAGTAGGGAAAACCCTACATGTTGGTCTTGGCAAAGACTTTCTGAATATAACCTCAATTCCTCAAGAAATAAAACCACAGATCAACTGCCGGGACCTCATGAAATTACAATGCTTTTGTACAGCTAAGGACACTGTGAATAGAGCAAAGAAGCAACCTACAGAATGGGAGAAAAATCTTTGTCAGCTATACATGTGATAGAGGATTAATATCTAGGATATACAAAGAACTCAAAAAAAACTAAATAATAAGAAATCAAACAACCCAATTAAAAATGGACTATGCAATTAAATAGAGAGTTTGCAGAAGAAGAAATACACATGGCATATAAACATCTAAAAAAGTGTTCTACATCCCTAGTCATCAGGGAAATGAAGATTAAAACTTCGTTGAGATTCCATCTCACTCCTGTCAGATTGGCTACCATCATGAAAACAAATGACCGTAAATGAAGGCAAGGATGCCGAAAAAGAGGAACCCTTCTACACTGTTGGTGGGAATGCAATCTGGTCCAGACATTGTGGAAATGAGTGTGGAGGTTCCTGAGACAGCTAAAAGTAGATCTACCATATGACCCAGCTATACCACTCCTAGGCATATATCCTAAGGACTCATCTCACCATCTTGGAGACACTTGCTCAACCATGTTTATTGCCACTCTATTCACAATAGCTAGGAAATGGAACCAGCCTAGATGTCCCTCAACTGATGAGTAGATAATGAAGATGTGGTACATTTACAGAATGGAGTTCTACTTAGCAGTAAAGAAAAATGAAATTATGAAATTTGCAGGAAAATGGATGGATCTGGAAAGGATTATACTTAGTGAGGTAACCCAGGCCAGAAAGCCAAACATCACATGTTCTCTTTCATATGTGGATCCTAGCTATAAATGACTAGACTTCTATGTGAGTAGGAATAAAACTCAGTAGCACAAGCCAATAAGCTAGAAAGGGGATAAAAATGGAATAGAAAGGGAGGGAGGGGGGACTTAATAGGATGGTATTGTATATATGTAAGTAGAAGAACAGATTAATGGGGGTGAAAAGGCCTAAATGAGGTTAAGGGAAGGGATTGAGTAAAAGAAAGGTGAAGGGAGGGCTAATAAAAATCTAAAAGGATATAAGTAAGTCATATGGAAACCTACTTCTCTGGGCACTCAAAAGCAATAGATTGTTACTAGAAAATTTTCAGTGTAGGGATGGGATACCTTCCAGTGAGTAGTTGGCCACGGAGGTCAGTGATACCCCCAAAACATTACAGGCCACTGCTGAGGACCTTGGTTTCCCACCAGGAATAAATTGTAAGACCCTATTGCTGAAGACACCACATATTTGGGCTACAATGTCACTGAGAAATCCTGCTGGAGCTGAGCTGAAAACCTCCTCAATGTAGACCAGCTGACAAAGCTGGAAAAAGCTATGTTGCATGCAGTTCAATGGGAGAGAGAGAAATAACCAGTGAAGATACTCAACAATGGACACTACAAGCCTTAAATCTGGTCAGCCAGATCAAATGAGCCAACGGGTGCAATAGTGGCATGTCCGTTACGGGGGAAACCAACTGCTCTCTAATTGGACTGGAGACTTGCTCCATGGGAGGGAATACATCCCTGATACTGAAAACCTATAACAGGGGTAGTCATGAGCCCTAGGGGTGTAACATCTGCTGGTGTTTTGCTAAATGTATATACTATGCTCACCAAACTGTCCAGTAAGCATTTCTCTTAATGTTCATAACCATATATTAATGCTACTCTCACTTTTGGTTAGAGAAGCTTCTCTTTTCATATGGCAGTGACCTTGGGATGACTCAGAAGGCACCATGGTGCTGAGAAGAAGGGACAGAGGAGTGCTCAGCACTGAAATACCTCTTAACACACTTTCCAAGGCTCAGGGTCCATTGCGAAAGAGGTGGCAGAAAGAATGTAAGAGCCAAAGGAAGGGTAGGACTCCTTACAACGTGCTCCTCCAGACACAAAATGGCCTGGATATCCATGACCTCGCAGTACCTGACACTACCTACACAAGACCATCATAATAGGAGGAAAAGATCATGACATCAAAATCAAAGAGACATTGATTGAGAGGGGGAGGGGGTATAATGGACAGTGGAGTTTCAAAGGGGAAAGTGGGGGAGGGAGGGAATTATCATGGGATATTGTCTACTGTTATGAAAGTTGTCAATAAAAATTTTTTTAAAAAGGAAAGGGAAAAAAAGATTGTTCAACAAAAAACACATGAACTAAAGTTAATAGAGACTGAGTTTAACATTGAGACCAGCATTGCCTAACCTAGTTCTCTGTGAAATGGAAGAATAATCCAATCTACTGACCACTCACCACATCTGAACATTGAGATCTTGATATGTAGGTAGTATAACCTACAGATGCAAATGCTTAATGTCATTTCCTTTTACCTAATTTAAATTTTAAATTACATAGCCACATGTGGTTGCTAGTGAAGACCTAGGGTAATTTCTAAGAACACAAAAAAATCTCCAGGTAAACACCAGACTGTTCACCCAAGATGACTCCAGACTGTGAACATAGGGAAAGAAAGCAAGAATATTCTAATGCCCATTTGTTTCTGGCATGAAGACTTAGCCTTGTGGTTAATGTTAGGCATTGAGTATCAGAACAAACATGGACAGACACACATACATACACAACCATTTAGCCTTCTAAAGAGGGATCACCATAGTTGACAGAACTGGAGCCTTTTCCTGCCACAAGCACAGTGAGGGGCCTACCCCTCCAACTGCTGAAGGGAAGCTCCATTCCCCCAGGAGCACTTTTGGGGTGGGGGCATACCTTTCCCAGCCTCTCACACAGCTGGGCAGAGAGCTGGAACTCCTTAGCATAGCTCAGGCACTTAAGGGACAGCTTTGGCTCATTGCATTCCAAGTAGGTCTTAGCCAGTTCCAAATACTGTAACTGCTTATCCCTGGAGAAGGGAAACAAAATAGCATTTTCATAAAATAGTGACATAGCACCAACATATTTAACCTGTTGCTTTCATCAGAACAAATTTGAAATGGTCCCAAGACACTTACTTGGGGCTAACTTTCTTGGATTTCATGTTCAGAGCAGTGTTGTGGGCTAGGGCCAACTTCTCCTTCTCAAATGCAGCTCCTTTCTGGTAACACTTAGCTGCAACCTGGAATAGGCCAAAGATTTGATTCCCAGCAAGGTAAGGGACATGACATAAAACAGGAGTTAAAGCATGCATTATGTTCCTATGGACAGAGCTCTCAATCTGGCCCTGTCCAATCTGAGAAGGAGGAGTAGGAAGGGGCAGACGTGCTAATGGGAGGAGTCTCAGAAGACCAAGTCCAACTGTGGGACCAGCTAACACATCCAAAGGTTTCATTACAAAATAGCCGGAAGCCATTAGAAAGGTATACATTACATGTTTCTATAGGGCTCCACAATTTAACAACTTTGCTCAACCTTCCAATACCACGTGCAAGAGACACCCTCCTCCTCATTGCATGTAGTAGCAACCTCAGTCAGAGCCATGGAGTGACTGAACCAGTCACCCAGTGGTTTTTCTGGGCTTTAACACAGTTGCTATCTGCAGAGGCACACTGTGCTGATAGAGCAACAGCAGCAGCAGGTGCTGGGGGTAGAAATGCTGTGGAGATGGCATCACAGCACATCCAGATCCTCGGAGTATGTGGATCTCCTCAGGCAAATCCTCTGACTATGATGTGTGCAGACGAATGGCACAGGACCCCTAACCCTAGGGCTAGCCAGCAGAAAGCTGCTCTTCTAAAGCAAGAATGCTTGCATCTTGTCTCCAAGTAGAGGCTACAAGGAGCAGAAGGCTCGCAAATTCAGTATTGATATGGGTGGCAGCACTGCACTAGGTGATGCCTGCCCTGCCGATAAAGCAGAAGGACGACTTCCTCCCAGGCTCCCTTCCTTCCTGTGACCCATGCCATACTCTGTCCGACCTGAAGACCTTGACTGTATTCTGCTGACTGAAATGTTAATCTTCCTTCTTTTCTTGGCCCATCTTCATTCTTTCTACAACTTTCTACAGTTCTTTCTACAACTCTCAGCTCCAGACCCAAAGACGGATTCCCTGACCCGTCCAGGACAGGTGACAGTGGGGGCAATTGGTTTCTCATCTGTGACACCTGCAACAGCTGGGCCTAGCACCCATCTATATGCCTCTGTTGCTCACCATCATATTCCGAGGATCTAAACATAATGTTTGGCCCAATTCAACAAGTATTTGTTGAATGAATGATCTTGGATGGCGGCTCTGAAACATTCATTGACATGCAGCCAAAAACTCAATAAACCACCTGAGTCCTGAAGTCCTTTAGCAGGTCAAAATAAAGTCAGGCGAGGAGAAGGCTTTTTATAACATTCTCATCTGTGCCGGCTCCCCTAAAAAGATTTTAGATTCAAACATTCAAAAGGTATTTTTAAAGGAATAAATAATTGGAAATCCATGGACAACACATATGGGCAACACCAATGATGTTCTGAAAGGAATAAGGGGTAAAATTTTATATACTTTTCCAAATTCATCCCATACCTGTTGCCCATCTTATCTCTCCCTGCCCTCCCTGCTGCCCACCCTTCATTCCACCAAAAAGCTCATGGGTTTATGATGACAGCCAAATGCTCAGTATTTCTTTCCAATTGTAACAAAGACACACAATAAATTCAGTTAGGCAGGGACTCGATCAAGATCTGCAGATAATTTTAAAAAATAACTCTCCAAACATACCCAAACCTACACCAGTGCAGTCTCCATCTCCTTGGCTCAGAGAAGAGACTGAAAAGGTGGCCAGTCCTTCAGTCCTCCCCGGCTCCACCCGCATTCCTCGACAGTATGAGGTTGTGGCTGCTGCCATTACTGCCATGGCAAGTGTTGTCATCTCCCCTGCCTTCCAACCGGGACTGAGAAGAACTCAGCAGAAGTGACTCGGGAGCGGTCCTAAGCCCAGGCCTCAAGAGGTGTCATGTGAACAAGACCAGAGTGATCTGCTGGAGGATGAGGACAGGTGATCCAGGAAACTCAGTGACCCAGGCGCTGGAGCCAGAGACCAGCCAGTCCCCAGAAGCAGACCTGTGCAACTGCTGGCAGCCAGGAGCAGACACACAAGTTTCCCAGGTGAGTCCAGAAGAATATGCGCTTGAACTCACATTGCCAATGCATAGAACTAGGAATAGCACAAATGCCCTGTAACGAGCCAAGCTGGGCTTATCCATTATACAGTGACAGGTAACGCGAGTCATCTGCTGAACATGTAACTATTTTCACTGCTACAACAAACCAAACTCTTCTAGGAAAGGGGGCTGAGGGGAGAAGTCCCTTCTCCAGGCACCTTACGCACAGCACAGCTTCTGACGGAGGGCTCTGAGTCCTCACCACTGCCCAGGCCCCGCACTCGGGCCCAGCTCCACAAACTCAATGAGAAGGGTTACCAGAGCAGCAGAAAGAACCTCCCGCCCCTGCCCACTGCCCCAGTGACATCGCTGTCTCGCAGCATGTCTTCAAAAGTGAAAGAGAAACTACAACCATCTTCCTGTGATGTTGAGAAGCCAGACTAGCAACATGGAGCGTAAAAGCAAAGAAAGCCATCTTTCCTAACTCAGTGCAGCTGCTCTTTCAGAAAGAACTGGAGCTGTAGTCATGGGTACCGAGCACCCACCCAAGCAGTCAACCCTAAGGAAATGTATATTTCTGGGAGGGCCCTGTTGTTGCCCACACCACTCTCCTCCCTTTCTTGCCAGGTAACAGAATCTACCCCACATAAAGGGCTTATAGACAGAACTGCACTCCCAACTGCCCTTGAAGAGAAGATGGGCCTGTGACCTAGTACTGACCAGTGAGAAGTATGAGGAAGTCCTCTGGGGCCTTAGGATTTAAAGAGAGATCTATGGGCTGGAGAGATAGCTTAGCAGTTAAGGCACATGCCTGTGAAGCCTAAGGACCCAGGTTCAATTCTCCAGGTCCCACGTAAGCCAGATGCACATGGCGGCACATGCATCTGGAGTTCGTTTGTAGTGGCTAGAAGCCCTGGTGTGCCCATTCGCACTCTCTCTTACTCTGTCTCTCTCTCCCTTTCTCTGTCTCTAATAAATAAATAAGTAAAAATAAAAAATGTGTGAGAAGCAAGTGTCTGTCTTTCATGACTGCTTGGGTATTGCTGACAAAAATGGGGTGTTTGAAGCTGCTGAAGCACCCACTGTGCAACTATGAAAGGGAACATCTCTAACAAACATTTCTAACAAAAGGAAGAGTTAAGATTGGGCCCACGATAACTTTACTGAACTGCGAAATGATTCTAAGGTCAGCCTTCTCATTGTTGAGCTAAAAAACAAGCAGCACTGGTTTGTAGCAGTGCATGTGCAAGATGAAAGCAAAGTCACTGTCCCCACTACTCTGTGCAGAGGCCTGCCTGCCACAGTGCCCCACCTGAGAGACCCTGTGCTGTGCAGGGATGCTGACTATGGGAAAGTGATGGGCTCTTTAACTACATGCCCTTGAACACTGCTGAGGCTCACAGGGTGATGTGAGGCTGGGGGTCAGTCAGTACAGACCAGAGGCAAAGCTTTGGCCACATGCAAACTCAAGACTGTCAGTGAAATCTATGCCTGATCAATTAAAAATGGACAAGAGCTGGGTGCACGCCTTTAATCCCAGCACTTGGAAGGCAGAGGTAGGAGGATTGCCGAAGGTTCAAGGCTACCCTGTGACTACATTGTGAATTCCAAGTCAGCCTGTGCTAGAGTGAAACCCAACCTTGAAAAACCAATAAATAAATAAGTAAATAAATAAGAATGGACAGAGGCCAACTTGTCACTGCTTTAAAATGCAATGTGATGCTAGCAAAGCTTTCAAGCATAGAGTACAGAAGGAAAAGGAGAAAAACAAGAAGCTTCTTTGATAGAACCCAGGCCATGACCCTCTACTAGCATGTGCCAGCACTTACGGGTTGTCACACTGCACTGACCAAGGCAGGACAAGGAGCTGTCCTCACCTTGGGGTGACCTGATGGCTCAGAAGAAGTGGCACAAGCACCTTTCTCCTCTCCCTGTTGCTGACCAATGTGATGATGAAAAACATGTCTGTAAGGTTTATCAAGGCCAGTAGTCAACACAGACTCTTCACCCTTGGCTCCTGGCCCAGCCCCTTACCTTCCAGCACTGGTGCTTGGCGTAATAGTCTCCTTGTGTGATCCACTCCTCGCGAGTTGAGGTCTTAACAAACATGCTATCATCAAAGTCTAAAATGAAAAAGAAAAGCAGGTTTGCTTGTTGGTTTCTAGTTCATTTACACTTCCTGCTTGGACTGCATTGTGTCCCTGCAAAATTCACTTGTTGAAGTCCTAACCTTTATTACCTGTATTTTGAGAGAAAGCCTTCAAAAATGAAGCCTACAAGGTGGGCCCTAATCCAATGGGGTGTCCCTGTAAGAAGAAATTAGGACACACACACACCAGGAGCACATTCACACATCAGACAGACTGTGAGGACACAAGAGGTATAATCTACAAACCAAAGAAAGAGGCCGCAAAAGAAATCAATCTAAACCATGCCTTGATCTTGGACTTTTAGCCACTAGAAAACGTTAGAAAACAAACTTCTACAGCATGCAAGTATACCCATGTTGGCCTTCTTGTCTTCAGTAAACATATATTTTTGCTTACCAAGTAAGGTTTGTGTGGGTTTCAGAAAAAGGAGGTGTAAATGAGAAAAGATAGAGTTTGGTTTTTAAATTTTAGTGTACTTTCGTTTTCCATGGCTATGAATCAGAACACAGCCATTACTAATTCCTCCTTGAAAATCTAAAGCCAAGGCAGGTGTGGTGGTGCATGCCTTTAATCCCAGCACTCGGGAGGCAGAGGTAGGAGGATTACTGTGATTTCGAGGCCACCCTGAAACTACATGGTGAATTCTAGGTCAGCTTGAGCTAGAGTGAGCCCTACCTTGAAAAACCAAAAAAAAAGAAAGAAAGAAAAATCTAAAGCCAGCTAGTTCTTCTCCACCTCCACGTAAGTAAGACAGCAGGGCCGGGCGTGGTGGCGCACTGCTTTAATCCCAGCACTCAGGAGGCAGAGGTAGAAGGATCTCCGGGAGTTCAAGGCCATCCTTAGACTGCATAGTTAATTCCAGGTCAGCCTGGATGAGAGTGAGACCCTATCTCGAGAAAAAAAATAATAATAAGATAGCAGGGAACAAGACAACAGAATTTTATAATATTGATGTTACTTGACACAGGACCATGCATACCAAGAAACCTAACGGTAAATTGAAGATGTTATAATTCAAAAATATATCAAAAAAATATCAAATACACTTAAGCTCCCAGACATCAGGGCTTAGCAGGGGTGAATTCTACAAGAAGTATCCTGCAGTTATTTGTTCTCATGGATGACTGGGCGCTGTAGCACATCGTCACTGTCCAGTATTGTAATAATGTACTGTACACACACATTACTAGCCTGGTAAAAGATTAAATTTCAAAATGTAGTTTCTACTGAATGTGTATCATTTATGCACCATTGTAAACTTGAAAAACCCCAAGTCAAACCACCATAAATCAAGGACCATCTGTATTTCTAAGTATGTAGACACTGTTCTCATCATAGAAAGCGGTATGGCACACTCCTATTGGTGGACACAAACTACTGCAACCACCTGCTGTCTGTCCTTTCTGCTCCACGCTAGCCACTAGTGACTTGGTCAGCCCTCCCCAAACAAGGCCCTCAGAGAGTCACCAGCAATGAGCAACAGTCCCGGCTTCATGAAGTACAAGGCAATAAATGCCAAGAGCCAAATCAAAGCTGAAGGGCCAGATGCCCAGGCCAATGGGTAGCAACCAGAAAAACAAGGCAAACATGTTCAAAAAAGTACAAAAACACACACTGCGTTCTACAGCCTATCCCCACCCCAGCTGCCTCCTCGCTAGCCCCTTGAGGCACAATGCAGTGATGACTCTGCAGCCTCTCACTGTGAATCCAGGAGAGATTTTATTCCCTTACCAAAACCCTAGGGAACCAGGTTAAAGAAACCCAAAGTGTCCGGTTACCATCCTCACCCCCACATGCCTCTGCACCCTAGAAACAGATACTCTGAAGAAATTTATCATGCTCAAGTCTAACAGTTAAGATCAGAGTCTCTCTTGCATTCTGAGCATTCATTTTAAAAAACTATTTTTTTAATTTTTATTTATTTATTTAAGATAGACAGGGGGGGGGCAGATACAGAGAGAGAAACGGGTATGCCAGGGCCACTAGCCACTGCAAACAAAGTTCAGACACATGTGCCACCTTGTGCATCTGGGTCCTTAGGCTTTGCAGGGAAGTACCTTCACAGCTACGCTGTCTCTCCAACTCCATTCTGAGCATTCTTAATGTTCTCAAGATACAAAATAAACTGCAATTCCCTCACTTTTTTTGGTGTTTATAGATGTATGAGCTCGCACACCACTGCACATATGTAGAGATCAGAGAACAACCTCAGGGTAGCAGGCCTTGTTCTCCACCTTGTTTGAGACAGGGTCTCTCTTGTTTGTTGATGGGAACAACACACTTGCTGGCCCACAAGCTTTGAGATTCTCCTGACTGCCTCCCATGGCTACAGGTGCATTTGAGATTGCAGACATGTGAGCTAATTACATCTGGTTTTCCATGGGAACTGAGGATCAGAACTCTGGTCGCCAGGCTAGTTAGTGCCTGGTGCAACCAAAGATTTTTAACCAAAGTGAGGCCAGCCATGGAGGCATCCTGGGCCACAGAGTGGGACCCTAGCTTGGCAGGGGAGAAGGGAAGAATATTTCCCTAAGATCTTACCCTTATTTTCATCCATCTTCACAACCTGGACAAAATCTCTCCTAATGAAATATTTGAAAGCAGGTGCCCTTTTCTCTAGGTTTTCATCAAAGATCCAGAGATTGACCCGAGCCCGAGTGATGGCAGTGTACAGCTGCTTCAGCTCTCCGTTGAGGAGCTAAGGACAAGAGGAAGGACAAACATGATGAGCTTGTTTTCCAGCGACACTGTGAATGTGCTCTGATTTTGGAAAAATACAAAGAATAAACATTAAGGAAAATATTGTGAGGCTTTGAACAAGACACCAGGATTTCACAACTGTGTGACTTGCTTTTTAAAGTTAAAGCAGTCATACATTTGTATTATAACTGTCATTAGTAGCAAACTATTCAAGACCTACTACTCCAGGACTGCATCACAATTTCTGAATAGGGTTTAGCTCCAGAAGTGAACAGAAGGTACTTCCTGCCTCCATTAAGCCCAGTTCTCTGTGGAGAGGGAGTTACCAACACTGCCTCTCCCTTTCCCACCCACTCCTACTATTGCTATAAAGGAAAAGCAGACAAGTGCAATGCTCCATTTTTCATTTCCTCTTCTCTTCAAGCTTTATGTGCTCATTCTCTGCTAGATCAGTCTGTGGGACAAATAGCAGAAATTCACCTTGTACATTTCTGGGTTCACCATGAGGGACCGAGTCTGAGAGGAGCTTGTTTTCTCAAGGGCCACTTCAGCCACTGGCCAGTTTTCTTCTTTGGGGTCAGATGATGGAGGTGTGAACGAAGAAATGATCTTCCATTCCTTGTAAGCCTGAACAACAATTATGAGTTAAATATCAATAGAATATGCTTTTGATTTGCCTCCCAAGCTTCACGGAGAATTATGTCCCACTTAGGAAGGAATAGCCTTCAACACAGGCTGTAAGGAAGGGTCCATCCTGTGGCCTTAGAGTGGATGAGAGGAGACTAAGCAACACACAGGAGTCAGAGAAGCTACTGTGGAAATTCCCAAGACATTTGGCTAAAAACACTGAGAAGCCAAACACATATGACCACTATGGGCAAGAATGCTAAGGGCCCAAAAATGTTGTGCTAACTGAAATGATATCAACAAGTTAAGAAATGCCATGTGGAGATAACAGTTAAGACACAAGTGGCAGAATAATCTAATTAAATTATTCAACCAAAAATGGAAGAAAATTTAGGTGCTATGGGCTTCAGTTTGTAAGGTCTACTCTGAGATCAGACAAGATACATTCATAATTTCTTCTACTTAATAACTGTGTGGTCTTGGCCACATTGTTCCTAATAGTGGACAATAAATCCACTCCAGAAAGGGAGAGAATGTCAATCTAGTACAAGGCTTGATATTGGACCTATTCTTTTCCTCGACCCAAACCCCAAAGTTAAGGTGTCTGTACAGAGCAGGGGTTGGCATTTTTTTTGTCAAACAGGTCACATTGTCATGTTACACAGTCTCTCTTGGAACTGGTCAACTTGCCACTATGCTAAAACAAGTGCAGGTAACATGTAAATGGGTATGCTATATTCCAACAAAACTATTTATGAACACTAAATTGAGCTTCATATAATTTCCACGTGCCTTATTATTCTCTTTTGAGTTTTTTCTAGCTGTTAAAAATGTGAAATCCATTCTTAGTCCACAGGATGTACAAAACAGACAGTGGGGCTGGAACTGGCCAGCAAGCTGTGCTTCGCAGACTCCGCAAGGCAGAAATGCCCAGATCACATGCACTATTTGCAATCCAAAATTCCTGCTAAGTTTCAGATTTCATATTTTATGGTGTCATATAAAAGTAGCCACTTGCTTTTCTAATATTTTCTTTCTATAAAATGATGCTGGGGCCTGGAGAGATGGCTTAGCAGTTAAGTACTTGCCTGTGAAGCCTAAGGACCCTGGTTTGGGGCTCAATTCCCTAGGACCCATGTAAGTCAGATGCACAAGGTGGCGCATGCATCTGGAGTTCATTTGCAGTGGCTGGAGGCCCTGGCGTGCCCATTCATTCCCTCTCTCTCTCTCTCTCTCTCTCTCTCTCTCTCTCCCTCTTTCTCTCTCTGTCTGTTGCTCTCAAATAAATAAATAAATAAATAAAAAAGTTTTAAATGATGCTATTTGCCATCTTTGTGACTTTTCAAGGATGTCAAAAAGAAGTGAACACAACTACTAATTACTTGCTTTAAGTTACTCCACAACCTATATTATGGTTAAAGTAAATGCTTTAAACACTGTCTATTAAATAAGAATGGTGTCTGTGTTACTAGTCAATTATGGAGTTATTTGCTATGTTTGGAAAAGTGAAATCACTTAGATAGTTGAAAGGTTTGGGAAAAACCTTTAGGAACTATTTATGACTATCCTCTTTGCCAAGCTAGTCAGCAAGCAGAGTTGTCTGCCAAGGGAAGCAGGCAAAAGACACAAGTGCCTGGCATGCAAGAGGACCCTCCTGGCAGGCAGCATGAAGGTCAGAGTAGCTGACCTTGAAAGGACTAGGGAAACATGGCATATTTTAACACTGCTGGGACACAAACGAGCACAGCTCCGATGGCACTTGGCTGACCTGTTTCCATGAAATAAACACATTTTCTTTTAAGAAAGAGATTCTTGGGAGTGAGTATGTGCATCTGTAGAGAGGATAACGGGCCCTGCTGCATTTGTGGCAAACTCTTCCAGCTTTTTCAATAAGAAGAAAAATGCAGATTCTACTAGCAAGTCTACCATAAAACTTGTGGATTTTCAAAGTCCCTCTCCCATCCCATTCACTCAAGTGTGAAAAAAGTGTCCCCTGGGACAGGGTGTGAATGGTAATCACTCTTCCACATTGTCAAGGAAGATAGTTTAGGAGTGACTCAAATAGTTGCCCCAACTCAAAGATAAGGCAACATCCTACAAGAAAAGAATGGATGTGATGACTCTTTGATTCCCTCCCCATCTCAGAAGACAGGCTGGCAACCATGTGGTTGAAGGCAAAGTAAGTTCTCTAGAGATGAATCACAAACAGTGGGAACAAAGACCTTCCCTCCACCCATGTCCATGCATACCCCCAGGCCAGATACCAGATGCTGCAAGACAGTGCCACCTAGGACACAAACATGAAGGAAGAGAAAAGCTCTCCACAGTTCCCCATGTCAATAACAATCACTGTTTAGCCACCTCAGGAGAGACCACAAATTCCAGACCATAGAGGTTGGACATATGTTTGATCTGTCTTCCCTCTCTTTTATTAAAGCATGTCCTCTGATTTGCTTGCAGACTCTTTGTGGTTTTAAGATTGTAAGTGATAAACTGAGAGTATACTTTGTGCCAGGGAATGCACGAGATTGCATTACCATTGGGAAGCACCATATCAAAAGCTTTTTTGGAAGTCTCGTTATGCACAAAAGTCATGTGGATGTTACCAAAAGACTCAAATTTAGGTTGTTGTCTCAATTTCATGCAATTCGCTGAGCTATCAATGGGAGCACAGGGGGAGAAGCCTGTGCCACTTCCAGGATCAAGTAAGGGTAACTGATTTTTCTTTCAAAGATTGAGCTCCCCACATGGATCCTAAAATCCAGATCTCTTTGAACTTAGTACTATCATGTGCATATAACTGGCACTTAGTAAAGGACAGGAACAACAAAATCTTACCCCTTTCTCTTTCAGGAGAGCCTCAGTCCAACCATGACCAGTGGATGTGTTATTAGGAAAAAAAGTTAGTCCTCAGAGATGAAAAATGGTTCCAAGAGTTAATGAGCATGCATCTGATTTTATTAGCAAACTCCAATAGGAAACAAAGGTACATAAGGAATGGCAATGATATATTCATTGTGGAAGGTTCTGAAAGCCAATTCACATGTGAAATTTTAAAATGAAGGAAGTCCAATGAAAAGCTATTTTAGAACTCAAAGCATCTGAGTTTGTCTTCAGGCTTTACCACCTATATTACAACTATGGTCAATTTACTTAACCTCAAGGACATTCCACCTAAACTACAGAATGAGAGCAATAAAAATACATATGACATATGTTGGTGGAGTTAGCCAATACACCCAAACTACAAACTATGAAATACCCATAGAAGTTATTAGCCAGAGATATAATTAAGGCAAATATGACATTTAAAAACAATCAGAAAAAAGTGAGGATTCTATTTCAAGGGATATTTTGGGGGGTGATTCTAAAGTATCAAAGCCAACAGTGCTCTAACTTATATACAAAGCAGCCCCTCCAAATACAAAATAGAAGATCTGCAACAGGGACCAGAACATAGAGAGCTAAGTCCCCAAAGAAGACCCCACAGCACATTCAGCAACCAGCCTAAGTTCCCACCAAAAGAGAATGGGAAAAGAAAACCAGAGGTTTGAAACCCCAGGACAATGGTACTAAGTTGGTGGTTCTACCAATAATGGACTAGGTTTGGAGGAAAAAAAAAACACACAAAGACTCAGGAACCACATCAAGGCAGTGGCTGACACAGAAGTCACTGGGGGTTGGTCAATGCAGGGACTCTGGCTGCATAGTTTACATGGGCTACGAGCCATGGGAGAGTGAAGCATGCCAGAAGGGGAACCCCAGGCAGAGTACTCTTCTTATCTCCCACTTTACCTGATCCAGCAGGATGGAACCAAGCTTTATTGTCTTGCTGGAGTTGTTTTCTATGATATGACCTTGCCCAGGTCTGCGTGCATACGGTGGGCATTACTAACCTTGCCTTTGTTTGTCAGGCTCTCTTTAGAGCTTACTCCAACATAGGCATCTCTGAGAGCCAAGGAAAACACTTAATAGGAAGGCGTTCAGAAGACAAGAATATGAGAGAGCCAGGGAAGGGCCCAGGGAGAACCAGCTAGTGACATACTTGAAACACCCCACAACTATGATCAAAAGCAACATCTCACCATCCCCACACTAAGTGGAAGGTGCTCTAAGACACACATAGGCACCTGCAGCAAACTCTCACCCTCAGCTCCAGACTGCCTTGCTCAGAGTGCTACTCCAGCCCAGACACAGACCTGAAGTGTATGAAGAATTCTTTGTGACATACCTCAGAATCAGTAAAAAAGTTGTAAAGAAGGACATCATCAAATTCCAATCCTTTTGCTTCATAAACTGTTAACACAAGTGCCAACCCCAACTCTTCTGGAATTTTCTCTTTTGCCATTTCATTGGCAACAAGAATGACCTAAAGCAAAATAAACCAGAACAACTTTAAATTCTATAAAAAACACCAGGTAAAACACCATCTGTTTCAATAAGAGGCAAGCAGTGACTTTCAATAGAAGTGGCCAGTGAAGACTTGATCAACCAAGACTGGTATAGAATGATTAGTCACTGGCCTATCTCACCCAATCTGGACCAGCAGCAGCAGTTTCTCAAACCTTTTCAATTTCAAACTGACCTGAATCTCAAAACATACAATCCTAAAACGCTTACCTGGTGGGCACCAAATTCAATGGGCTGGGTTTTCCTTTTGTTCCCTCGTAGCAAGATTGCCAAATCGCTTACACTACAAGAGTCCAGGAGAGTAGGCTTGGGACCATCAAAGAGTCCAGAGTCCCTTGGAAGGCGATCAAAGGATTCTGGGAAGTAGAACTGAAGTAGGTCCACCACTCCAGACGCAAGGTTGAGGATTCCTGGGAGGAATCGGAAAGCAGGTCAGAAACCACACAACATGATTCAGTGTTTTGGTTATTAGGGGTTTAGGGTGGGGCGGGGGGAGTCTGTTTTGTTTTGTGTCTGAGAAGTAACACTAGTCCTAGCAGTATATATCACTGAAAGCTTGTGTCCAGCTCCCACTCAGTTCTCAGTGTGGCCCTCAGCAGTGGCACAGTGATCAAGACAGAGATGTGCTGCTGTACTGAGGGTTTATGGGACCTAATTCCCAACTTGTGGTCATATCTGAAAGCAGATTACTTCCTAAAGTCAAGGCAGAAGTATACAACTTACAGGAACTGGGATACCAACATACAAGGCTGAAATGGAATGCGGTATAGAAACAAGAAATACTCTGTTTCCTCTCACTGGTCCCTACAGCACTAGAAGCAACATTACCATGGTAACGGCAACAGAGGATGTTAGCTGGGGACAACAATTAAGGCCTCTGTCATTCTTCACCTCCAGGTTTATACCCAGCTGAGAGAGGACTACACAAAGTAAAATTGTCAGAGCAGGAGAAAAAAATTCCAAAGAGCCTTTCCCCCCCAGGGAGGCCTCATTTCTTAGCTAAGCTCAGAAGTGACAACTGAAGCCTAATATACAATAGTCACCGGCACAAAAGTCATTTCATTTAATTCTTACAAGAACCCAATGGACCAATGAAACAACTGCACATAAAAACTAGAGCAGGCCAGGCGTGGTGGCGCACGCCTTTAATCCCAGCACTTGGGAGGCAGAGGTAGGAGGATCGCCATGAGTTCGAGGCCAGCCTGAGACTATATAGTGAATTCCAGGTCAGCCTGAACTAGAGTGAGACCCTACCTCGAAGAAGAAAAAAAAAAAAAAAAAACTGAAGCAGGGCTAATTAATGGTTCTGCAGTAAGAGCACTTGCCAAGCAAGCATGAAGACTTGAGAGGGACTAACTCACCCTGAGTTTGAGTCCTCAGCATTTACATAATAGTCATGTATACTGATAGCCTCAGTCCTGTGGGGAGCGGAGACTGAAAAATACTGGGGCTTAGCCATGTGTGGTGGCTCACGCCTTTAATCCCAGCACTCTGGAGGCAGAGGTAGGAGGACTGCCGTGAGTTCGAGGCCACCCTGAGACTACATAGTGAGTTCCAGGTCAGCCTGGGGTAGAGCGAGACCTTACCTCGAAAACCCCCTCCCAAAAAATACTGGGGCTCAGTGGTCAGCCAATCTGACAGAAAATGACAGCTCTGGATACAGTGAGAAATTCCATCTCAAGAAAAACACGAGAATGAGCAATAGGGAGGCTACCCAGCATTCTCCACTAGAATGCGTGTGCACACGCGCACAGGCACCCCAATGCAAAAAGTACAACATAAAAAAAATTTAAATAGGGGCTGGAGAGATGGCTTAGCAGTTAAGATGTTCGCCTACAAAGCCAAAGGATCCTGGTTCGATTCTCCAGGATTCACGTAAGCCAGATGCACAAGGGGGGGGGGGTCACGCGTTTGGAATTCATTTGCAGTGGCTGGAGGCCCTGGTGCACCCATTCTCTCTCTCTCTCTCTCTCTCTCTGCTTCTTTCTCTCTTTCAAATAAATAGATAAAATATATTTTTAAAAAATTTTAAATAGAACTCTACCACCTGAGAAATGTACAAACCCATCTGACTGAAGGGATCTGAACATGGATTGAATACCTAACTTTCTGGATCTTTCCACTTCTCTTAGAAGATATCAGTCCTTTGCCTAACACCAAAGAGATTAAGGCATAACATCAAATACAGCATGATGAGGATAAAAGGATCCCAGCCGGCTGATCTAGTACAACTTCAAGGTATATTAACACAAGTTTTTCAAAGTATTTTAAGTGATTCCCTGAAATGTTTGCACACATGGAAAGTCCCTGAAGATATAATTACTTAAAGGTTCATTTCTACCCAACCACATCTTGAGTTATCAACTTGTAAATGAGAGATCTGAACATGGATTGAATACCTAACTTTCTGGATCTTTCCACTTCTCTTAGAAGATATCAGTCCTTTGCCTAACACCAAAGAGATTAAGGCATAACATCAAATACAGCATGATGAGGATAAAAGGATCCCAGCCAGCTGATCTAGTACAACTTCAAGGTTTTTCAAAGTATTTTAAGTGATTCCCTGAAATGTTTGCACACATGGAAAGTCCCTGAAGATATAATTACTTAAAGGTTCATTTCTACCCAACCACATCTTGAGTTATCAACTTGTAAATGTAGTGGCAGAAATCATTAGCTCTCTTGTTCATAAGCATAGTTACTAACAAATTCAACTTACAACTCTTACTTATCTGCAAACGCAGCCCAAGGCCAATGCTCCAGCACCTCCCCAGCAGCTGAACCCATGTCTGACATACCAGAGTGGGATCTGTAATTCTGGAACAGCTGATGGATCTTCTTGGGCTTCCGGACAGCACAATGCTTGTCTGCAGTGTTTCTGCTGGCATAGTGGAACAGAGAGAGCAGGTCGCTAAAGCGGAAGGCCACACCCTTCATGATGCTTTGCGCAGTGTCTCCAGTAAGGAACATGGCATTGGGGTCATTGATGCATTTCATCAGCAATGCCAGCTCAGCTTGGGTGAAGTCCTGAATCTCATCACCATAGAGCTCGTGGATGGACCAGGGAAGCACCCTGAGCTTCGACAGCCTCCAGGACAGGTTGTACAGAACGTCCTCTTCATCAAAATACCCTTTCTGGGACCTGATCTGCTGGTACAGACAGAAGAGGCTATAGATCTCACTCCGGTCTTCCTTGAAGTTGGGGGATCGTTTCCTCCCTAATTTCTTATAAGCTTCCTCAGTGAGTCTCCCATTTGGACAACTAAGGGCTTCAAAAGACCCTTTCAGAAAAGATTTTATTTCTTTCCAAATCAAGGCAGGGTTGTAGGAAGTTTTCCCTTTGGTCATTTTGGGCCATATCTCATTAGTGAATACCTCAAATGTCACATATATCCGGGGGTCACTGTCACCTGTACGTGTTTCTGCAGCTTTATCCTCCTCATTATAGTTCCCATCTGCCTCAGACTCTTCTTCATCCTCTTCCCAATTGGGGATGGTAAACTCTTCCTGTGTGGACCACCCCACAATGGTTCTTTTTAAGCTTCCATCTTCATTTCTCAGAAAGAATGGTTTGGGCAGAGAAGCATCAAGCAGGAGCAGCAGCTGTTTGGAAGTGACAAACAGAGGGAAGTTCTCATCCCTCAGGTCCTGGAGTTTGTGGACACTGGGATCTAGTGGTTTGTAGTGACTGGTGGCCTTGGTAGACTTAGAAAGCTCAATGAAATTCCTCTGCACCTCCTGGCACAGGACGTGGTTCTTGGTCACAAAGATCTGGTGCAGATGCTCCAGCTGGTGGGGGTGTTCTGGCACACATCCTTCCGCTGTCCGGCCATCCCTTGCTGGCTCCACGCGAGCTGCCCCTGCACAAGCTTCGCTCTCTTGCTCCTCATCTATGGTATCTGCTGTTTCCTCTTTCCTTTGTCTTTCCTCTTCCTTGTCTACTTCCTCCCTACACAGACCGTCTTTTCTGGGATCCACATCCAACCTTCTCTTTGGCAAGATCTGTTTGGCCAGCAATGGGCTTCCTGCCTGTTCAGCTTTCTCCCAGTAAACATGGAATTTCTTCCACAACCTGTACAAGCAGCAGGTTGTCTTCCCAGTGCCACTCCGCCCAATGAGGATGATGGGCTCCGGAGGCCTGGGGTTGAGGTCGATCACCGAATACTCGAGCTCACCCACTCTGAAGGGGTACTCTACCGTCGCCGCCATGTCACTGAGGATGTTGAGGGCCATGTTGGTGCTGAAGCTGTGGAATTTCATGATGTTGTACTCCGTCTCCACAGCACTGGCTGGGGGGAAGTACTCAGGATCTGCCTGCTCCCTGCTCCTTTCAGCTTCTGTGTCCTCCACATAGCAGCGGGGTATTCGCTTTTGGATTTTCATGTTAGCTGACGGGTGGCTTCTGTTGATACCCTTCAGCTTCTTGCGAAGGACACAGGACAAGCCCCGGGTATAGGCACTGCAGATGGCCACGATGGAATCTGACAGCTTGCAGTGATCCAAGACAATGTCCCAGATTCGGATGATTTCTGTGTAGACCCGCCCTGGCTTCTCCACAGAGTAGGTGTTCCGCTCTGTAGCCATGATCTTCTCTGAGTTCTCACTGCACCGAGCAGAGAAGTCAATGGCAAGTTCCCACAGCATCCTGGCTCCTTTGTCCAGCTTCGCTTCAAATAGCTGGATATTTCCTTTTGAGTGCTTCAGACGCTTTTGCAAGCCCTGGGTCCACTCACCATTCCCCAGCTGCTGGATGGCAAAGAGTATTTTCTTCTTGATGACCTTGGTCATGACCTTACTGGACAGCTTCTTGAGCATTTCTGAAGTACATTCGATCTCCCAGGTCATATTATCAAAGTCCTGGAGACAGGCCTCTATATCCTGCAAGGTCCAGTTGTCCTGATTGTCATTGCCTGCTCCTCCTCCCTCCTCCTCCTCTCCTCTTCCTCCTCCTCCTCCTCTTCCTCCTCCTCCTCCTCCTCCTCGGTTATCAGCCGGAACAAGCTGGTAGGCCCCAGGGCCTGCCTGAGCATGTCCTTCCCCAGCCTCAAGGGCAGCAGGATTGATTCCACCACAGTCAGATCTCCCCACACTCTGGGTTCGTTGGCACTTGTCCTTCTTTCTGTCTGGGTTACCACCCACTTTGAGAGGACCCTGCTGAGGAGAGTCCTCTAAGAGAGACACATCCAACTCGACCTGCTCAATCAAAGCTGTGATGTCCCGCACTAGGTGGTCTCTCAGAGAGCATGTCCTGGCGCCTTCAGGATCCTGCCTAGTCACCTGGGCACCAGGAAATGTGGCTCCTTCCAAAAGAGCTCTGGCAGTGGTGTCACAAGAAAGTGATTTGAAGGAACACTGGGACTTGAGCTGAAGTGTCTGCCCAGGGGCAGAAGACTTTGAGAGCTTCCCTAGGTGAGTGGCAGAGTCTTGCCGGCTCCTCCGCCTGCTCTCCGTCAGGGCTTTGTTCCAGGCCAAAAGCAAAGCGTCATTCTTCTTAATCCGGTGCTTTACATCTTTGCCTTCTTTGTTCTTTAGGTTGAAGTTGATGTCGAACTTCACCAGCAAGTCTATCAGCTTCTTGTTGCGCTTCATCTTGCCCTTCTGGAAGAGGAGGTGCATCAGCGTGTTCCCATTGCTGTCTTGGACGTTAGGGTTGAGGTAATAAAACTTGGTGGGATTGGAACAAAATAAATCCAACAGGTGGCTGAGGAAGTTAAAGCCAATGTCAGCTGGAAGACACAAACAAAATCCTGTGAGTGCAAAACCATTCTTCTCCAGGGACAGCAGACCCTGGGTTTGAGAGAGGTACCAGCGTGAGGCATCTTGTAACAATGACCTCCTCCAAGGACTAAATAACCAAGGACTCTCAACTAAGGTGACTTGCCCCATGGGAAATCTAGCAATGTCCGGAGACAGTTTGATCAGCAGTCAGGAGGGTGCACTGGCAGCCAGTAAGACAGCTTCTGACAACAAACTAAGTGCCAGCTGTTGAATGTCAACAGTATTTCCTGAAATAACCTAATAATATTCTAGCAAAACCCTTTATATTATAATTCTTTAAAGTGATGTAAATACCTGGGATGTATCTGTCAGCTACTGAGAACCATCTTTAGACTTTAAAAACCTTTCACTAAGAGCCGGGGCACACGCCTTTAAACCCATCATTTGGGAGGCAGAGGTAGAAGGATCACTGTAAGTTTGAGACCACCCTGAGACTACATAGTGAATTCTAGGTCAGTCTAGGCTACAGCATGACCCTACCAAAAAAAAAAAAAAAAAAAAATCTTCCACCTCACCCACTCTGATCATTCGCCATGACGGTCACTTATTCCTATCACGCTATGGGTGAGAGGCCATGAGATATGGGCAGGCTTGGCCACAAAATGGGTCTCTTTCAGATCATTTCTTCCCAAATGGAAAGATTAAAAAAAGCACAGCATCAGTTCTAATCTCCAGCTCCCTCCTCCAGGAACAGAGTGCTGAAGAAACAGGGCTTACCATTGATATCTAGAAAGATGTGGAGTGCAGCATGCAAAGGAGTGTCACCTTCCATGAAAGAAACCCCACGGGGATCTGCGCCCTTGGTCAAAAGAAGAAAAGCCAACTCGAAGTCCTCATGTCTCAGGCACATGAGAAGTGGCCTGTCCTGACTCTGCTGGAGACCCTCAGGCAGTGCTGGGAGCAAGAGGAGGCAGAAGAGAGGTTGTCAGCAGCTCTGGCCATGGGAAGAGGCTCAGACCCAGTGAAGAGGCACAGCCTGCCTCACTGAGGAGCAGGAAGCTGTTCCTGTGATTACTCCCAAGATGCCCCCCAACATCCCTCTTTTGGGAGGCAAAGCTTCCCACTACCCTCAGGGGAAAGCCTCACTTTTCAAGGGCACTATTCTCTGGCAGCTATGCCCCTCTTCCATCTTTTCTGTAGTCCCACCACATGACCATAGTTCCCACAGTGCATTGCCCTGGAGTGAGAACAGGACACAAGAACCACGGAAACCCTACTGCCTCCTAATTTGCTAACACCGTGGCTACAACACCTGCTTCTGCACTACAGACACCATAGCCTCTGTCTGGAGGCAACTCATTCCTGAAAAGCTGTTGCCTTTAATCCCAGCACTCGGGAGGCAGAGGTAGGAGGATCAGCATGAGTTCAAGGCCACCCTGAGACTACATAGTGAATTCCAGGTCAGCCTGGGCTAGAGCGAGACCCTACCTTGAAAAATAAAAAATAAAAAAAAGATAGGGTGGGAGAGAGGGGGGGAGGAAGAAAGAAAAGAGAGAGAGAGAAGGAAGGAAGGAAGGAAGGAAGGAAGGAAGGAAGGAAGGAAGGGAGGGAGGGAGGGAGGGGAAGGAAGGAAGGAAGGAAGGAAGGAAGGAAGGAAGGAAGGAAGGGAAGGAAGGAGAGAAATAAAGAAAGAAAAGCAGGAATTCCATGACAGCATTAGCATTTGAGCACGGAAAACACCACATACAAGGAAGGGGCTTGAAGAAATAAGTTATAAGGACTGAAGAGATGGCTTAGCAGTTAAAGCATTTGCCTGCAAAGCCAAAGGACCCAGGTTCAATTCCCCAGGACCCACGTTAGCCAACACATGCATCTGGAGTTCGTCTGCAGTGGCTAGAGGCCCTGTCATGCCCATTCTCTCTCTCTCTCTCCCCCTCCCTCCCTCCCTCTTCTCTCTGTCAAATAAATAAATAAAAATTAAAAATGTATATAAAAAAAGAAAGAAGTTATAAAAGACTATCTACCGCCTGAAAGCTATAGGGAAGCCAATGCACTGTGGTGGCACTTTGAAAGCTTAAGATCAATGTGTTATTGTTTCTTATGAAGGGTACTTCTTTTACACAGCAAAGAAAGCAGAAAACCATACAGCCAATGTACTCTTTTAAAAGCCTTCAACCACGTACTCACTTAATATTCAAAACAGCTCTAAAAATGATTGACTATTGTTGTTTCTATTTTATAAATGATGTAGAGGCATGGACAGCAGTTAGTACGGTATGGGTGTGGGAGATGGAGTAAAGAGTAGGTTGGTGTGGTGGTTTGATTCAGGTGTCCCCCATAAACTTAAGAGTGCTGAATGCCAGGTCCCCAGCTGATGGCAATTTGGGAATTAGAACCTCCTAGAGGCAATGTACTGTTGGGAGCGGGCTTATGGGTGTGATAGCCAACTTCCCCTTGCCAGTGTTTGGCACATTCTCCTGCTGCTGTTGTCTACCTGATATTGGCCAAGAAGTGATGTCCAGCCTCTGCTCATGTCATTGTTTTCCCCTGCCATCATGGAGCTCCCCCTCGAGTCTGTGAGCCAAAATAAACCCTTTCCTCCCACAAGCTGTTCTTGATAAGGTGTTTTCTGCCAGCAACGTGAAGCTAACTAACTGCAATAGTCAAATCGGTACTGAGAAGTGGGACTGTTATTTCTAGAAACCTGACTCTGGCTTTTGGCCTTTTGCAGCTGATTTGCCAGAGGATTGTGGAAGGATTTGAAACCTTGGCCTAAGAGACATCTTGCAGTGCTGCAAGTACAGCTTCGTGGACCACTGTGGTCAGAGTTGACCAGATGGCCTGCATTGGGACAGCAGGAAGAATGAGGCCCCTTTTTAAGTAAGGTACCTGAATGCTCAAGGAGTGTCCTGTTCTTCAAAGTCTGCTTTATCCACCCCCTTGGATTAACAAGTTAGTAGCCCACCTGGTACAATAACAAATGCAGGAAAGGAGAGTCACTGAATTTGCAACATGGTTTTGTTTTACAAATGGCCATGGGGCTGAGGCTCTTGGTTTCCCACCAGGAATAGATGATAAGACACTGCTGCTGAAGACTCCACATACTTTGGCTGCAAGGTCACTGAGAAATCCTACTGGAGCTCAGCTGAAAACCTCCTCTGTGTAGAGTAGCTGACAGAAAGCTTTTAAAAAAAGCTATGTTGCATGCAGTTCAATGGGAGAGAGAGAAATCACCCAGTGGAGATACATTGCAAGCCTTAAATTTGGCCAGTCAGGCCAAATGAGCTAACGGGTACAGTAGTGGTATGTCTGTTATGGGGGAAAACAACTGCTCTCTAATTGGACTGGAGGCCCACTCCATAGGAGGGAATACATGCCTGACACTGAAAACATACAACAGGGGTAGTCATGCACCCTAGGGTGTAACGTCTGCTAGTGTCTGGCTAAATGTATATACTATGCTCACCAAACTGCCCAGTAAGCACTTCTCTTAATGTTCATGCCCACATATTAATGCTACTCTCACTTTTGGTTAAAGAAGCTTCTCTTTTCAGATGGTGGTGACCTTGGGATGACTCAGAAGGCACCATGGTGCTCAGAAGAAGTGACAGAGGAGTGCTCAGCACTGAAACATCTCTATTACACCTTCCAAGGCTCAGGGTCCATTGCAGAAGAAGTGGCAGAAAGAATGTAAGAGCCAAAAGAAGAGTAAGACTCCTTAAAATGTGTTCCTTCAGACACAAAATGGCCTGGATATCTATGACCTCGCAGCATGTGACACTACATATACAAGATCATCATAATAGGAGGAAAAGATCATGACATTAAAATAAAAGAGACGGGACTGGAGAAATGGCTTAGCGGTTAAGGTGTTTGCCTGCAAAGCCAAAGGATCCTGGTTCGATTCCCTAGGACCCATGTAAGTCATATGCACAAGGGGCACATGCATCTGGAATGCGTTTGCAGTAGCTAGAGGCCCTGGCATGCCCATTCTCTCTGTCTGTCTGCTCTCTCTCTCTCTGCTTGCAAATAAATAAAAATATTTTTAAAAAATAAAAGAGAAACTGATTGAGAGGGGAAAACGTATGATGGAGAGTGGAGTTGCAAAGGGAAAAGTGGGGGAGGAAGTGGAAGGAGGAAGAAATTGCCATGGGTTATTGTCTGTAATTATGGAAGTTGTCAATAAAAAAAAAGTTTTTAAAAAATTGCCATGGGCAGTGAGAAGCAGGCTTATTGGATATACCCACATGGAGGCCTGATGGAGCCATGAGGATGAACTGTGGGTTGCAGTGGAGACCCAATGGAAATGCCAGGACTGTGGATGGGTACCAAAAAGAGCTGCCAGCACCAGATGAAGGTTTCTGGGACTGTGAGTAGCCTAGATGGAGGGGAGGAATTGGAACTCCAGAGACTTGTTGCTGGTTAGAATTATCAGACTTGGAGACTTGTCACTGACTCGAGTTGTTGGACTTGAAGCTACAGAGTTTGATGTTTGCCCTGATGGTTTTAAATCTTGTACTGGTTCAATCTTCCTTTGTTATGCCCAATGCCATCTTTTACAGCATGAATGTTTATTCTGTGTCATTATGGGTATTTTCTTTCTTTCTTTCTTTTGTGTGTGTAACAGCTCAGTTAAAAGATCTTGAACTATGTTTGAATAGCATTGAGATTGAAAAAAACTATGGGGACTTTTTAAAGCTGGACATAATTCATTGCATTTTACATCATGTATGGTTATCAGTTTATGGGGACCAGGGACAGAGTGTGGTGGTTTGATCCAGCTGTCCCCCATAAACTTATGTGTTCTGAAAGCTAGGTCCCCAGCTGGTGACGATTTGGGAATTGAATCCTCCTAGAGTCAGTTTATTATTGGGGGCAGGTTTATAGGTGTTGGCGCCAGCTTCTCCTTGCCAGTGTTTGGTACATTCTCCTGCTGCTACTGTCCACCTGATGTTGACCAGGAGGTGATATCCAGCCTCTGCTCATGTCATTGGTTTTCCCTGCCATCATGGAGTTCCCCCTGACTCTATAAGCCAAAATAAACCCTTTCCTTCCACAAGCTGCTCTTGGCTGGGTGTTGTCTGCCAGCAACGTGAAACTAAGTGCAACAGTTGGTATTTCTAAATTTTTTAAATTAAATCCAATCTATCAAGATGCCTTGCACACTCCAGATATACAGCCAGCCACATACGATTGATTACGCTGACTGAAGCATCAGATATTTCCACCCACCAACTACCAACTACTGGGCACTTTCTCTACAAATAGGCATCTTAAATCCCAATCCACTGATTAGAAAAGAATGACATAAGAGTTAATATGACATATCCAGGGTAGGGAAAAATCTAGCCAAAGGCCAAGTGGAATTGCTCACTATGGCTAAGGCAGAGCAAAGGACCCTCCACACAATACACTTAGTTATTCCCACACAAGAGAAGAAGAGAACAAGGCTCACTGGAATTCACAAAAATGCAGCTTTCCTCTAAAGCAACTCACTTATGGGGCATAAACCCCACCCACCCCTACTGATAGACAGTAGGAGCAAGATAGCTGTCTTTGCAGATAGTCAGGGATGCCAGCTTAAAGAGACTAGAAGGGAACTGCTGACTGAGTCAATGTGGCCATTAGGAACTACTTCCTGGTTCTTCATCCTAGAAAGTTTTTTTTTTAATTTTTAAAAATATTTTATTTTTATTTATTTATTTAACAGACAGAAAGAGAGAGAATGGGCACACCAGGGCCTCCAGCCACTGCAGATGAACTCCAGACACATGTGCCACCCTGTACATCTGGCTAACGTGGGTCCTGGGGAATCAAACCTGGGTCCTTTGGCTTTGCAGACAACTGCCTTAACTGCTAAGCCATCCTTCCAGCCCATCCTAGAAAGTTTTCACAGGTTTTCTCAAGCCTTTGTTCTTGTGCCCTAGTCCATCCAGACACTACAGGGGCTTTCTGTACTCCCAACCCCAATCCCATAACACTATCACTATTTCTAATTAAGAAGGTACAAGGGAGAAAAGTATACAAGGTTTGGTGGGTTCTCCAAAAGCAAGGAGGAGTCAGGCCATGATGTGGACTTGTCTAGACAATTCAAACAGCCTCTGACGCCTTCTACCCAGACAGTCTCACCTCCACTGTCAATCAGGCGGCCCAGCAGCTGGGTCTTCCTCTGGTCCCAGTTGCTAAGATGGGGGATGACAGTACAGATGTCCAGGTCTGAGAGGTTGCAATCCTTAATGAGGCAATTTCTGAAGTTCGGCTTCCCACTGGCCTTGCGAGTGAGCAGCAGAAGCACTTCGGGCCACTTCTGTCTTTCCAGTAAGAATTTGATGAAGGTGTTGGCACAGTTGCGATTAATATCACAGATCAGGTCAGGAGAGATTTCTTTCAAAAATAAGAACAAGTCAGACATTCCATAAAAAATACAGATAAGGGCTGGAGAGATGGCTTAGCGGTTAAGGTGCCTGCCTGCTAAGTCTAAGAACCCGGTTCCAATCTCCAGGTCCCACGTTTAGCCAGATGCAAAGTGCTGCAAGGGCGCAGTGCTGCACTTGACCACAAGGGGGCACACACATCTGGATTTCGTTCGCAGCAGCTGAGAGACTGCTGGCACACCCATCTCTATCTGTCTCCCTCTCCCTCTCTGTCTGTCTCTCTCCAAAAATAAATAAAATAATAATAATAAAATTTTAAAAATACAGATAAGGGTCTGGAGAGATGGCTTAGTAGTTAAGGCATTTGTCTGCAAAGCCAAAGGACCTCGGTTCGATCACCAGGACCCACATAAGCCAGATGCTCCAGGGGTTGCATGCATCTGGAGTTAATTGCAGTGGCTGGAGGCCCTGACATGCTCATTCTCTCCCCCCCCTGTAAATAAATAAAATATATTTTTAAAATTCATATGATATCTCTTCCTCCTTTAACTAGAACTCAACATACATACATAATTCAAATGGATTACAAATTCTTTTAAGCACTATAGAAATGTTGTAAACAAATAATTATTTTGGGCAAGTCCTCTAGTCACTAACGAACAATACAGGAAGCACTGGCCACATGAGCTTCTGTGAGAAGATTAAAACTGCCCTGTGGAGAGTACAGAGCCTGACCCTGCAGACAAGGATAGTGTATATGGGGGCAGAATGCTTAAGTTCAGGGGAAATATTCGGCAATTAGGCAAAAGTCTGCTTAACACAGGTTCAATTCTCCAGCATCCACGTAAGCCAGATGCACAAGGTGGCGCATGTGTCTGGAGTTCATTTGCAGTGGCTAGAGGCCCTGGAGCACCCATTCTCTATATATATCTTCCTCTTCCTCTTTCTTTCTCTCCTCTCAAATAAATATATAAATTTAAATTTTTTTAAATATGCTTAAGAGAGAATAACTGAGAAGCCAAGTTGTTAGGTTAATAGTGAGAGGACGGTTTACCCTTCAGTTCCCAATTCTGTAACATGTTATGTATTTCCATCTGATCTTTGATGTCTAGACATAAGATAACAGCAATCCCCTTTCAATGTTGCTGGTGAATCTTAAGGATAGAAAAAAATTTTTAAATGGATCTTCAGAAAGGGGGTTGCCAAATAAGATGGCAGTTAATTTGAGTGCCTTCCTTCCTTCTCGCCCTTCTCCCCTCCCTTCCTGCCTTCCCTTTTCCCTTCCTTTCTTTATTGTGGTACTAGGAACAGAACCTAGGGCATCGCATGCGCTAGGCAAGTGCTCCATCACTGAGCCATCACCTCAGCCTCTGCTCCCTTTAGCTTTAGTTTGAGAGGGTCTCACTAAGTTAAGTTGCCTGGGCTGGCTCTGAAGTTACTATGTAACCCAGGCAGGCCTTGAACTTGTAGTCTTCCTGTCTCCACCTCCCAAGCAGCTGGACTAACAGGTATATGCCACTGAGCCTGGCTAACTTTGATTTTCAAATGAATGAATAAATTTTTAGTACATATCATGCAATATTTTGTACATATACAAAAAAATTACTGTTTGTCTGATATTCAAATTTTACTGGGTATTCTGTATTTGGCCTGGCAATCCCACCATTAAGAAAGCAGGATAAGAATAAATCAAACTTCAAAAGAAATGTTCATATGATTTCTCTTCCTCCCCCAACTAGAGCAGATGGGGAGAAATAAAAAATTGCCTAAATAAGAGCAACTTCATTTGCACTTGCTAGTTTTTGCTTCTCATCTTTTTCTAAATCTTTTAAATGAATATTCATCAGAATATTTAAAACATTCATTTAAAACAAGAGAAATTAAATATAGGCCAGTCTATCATCTTCCTTTAACAAGGATCAGAATAAAAGGATAAAAGACAAACTTTTTAAACAGACATTTACAGTTCTGTTCCCCAGAGTCTGCTCCTATCTTCTGGTAGCAGTACATCCCCTGGGTGTGAGTGGATCCAGGCTCTCCATCCTTCTGACCACAGCTATTGGCTCAGCTATCGTGACTGGAAGGGAAGCCTACAACGTTTGTTCAACTACTGTTTGCTTATTTTTATTTATTTATTTATTTATTTAATTGAGAGCTACAGAGAGAGAGAGAGAGGCAGATATATAGAGAGAGAATGGGCGCACCAGGGCCTCCAGCCACTGCAAACTCCAGATGTATGCACCACCTTGTGCATCTGGCTTACATGGTTCCTATGGAATCAAGCCTTCAACCGGGGTCCTTAGGTTTCACAAGCAAGCACTTAATTGCCAAGCCATCTCTCTAGGCCCCTTATTCAATTACTGTAACAGAGAGATGGGTCTCTGTAAGTACAGAAATCCTGGACAGGTTGGAGATGAGAGTCCTGGATTTGTTTCCAATGGTCAGAGTTAAAGACTGAGAGACCGGGCTGGAGAGATGGCTTAGCGGTTAAACGCTTGCCTGTGGAGCCTAAGGACCCCGGTTCGAGGCTCGATTCTCCAGGACCCACGTCAGCCAGATGCACAAGGGGGTGCATGCATCTGGAGTTCGTTTGCAGTGGCTGGAGGCCCTGGCGCACCCATTCTCTCTCTCTCTCTCTCTCTCTACCTGCCTATTTCTGTATCTCCCTCTCTCTCAAATAAATAAATAAACAAAATAAAATATATTAAAAAAAAAAAAAAAAAGACTGAGAGACCATGTAAGAGTCCAGGTGACAATGAAGCCAACTCTGGCATTTCTAGCCTTACAAGTCAAAAACGTTACTTTTCAGGCTGGGGTGATGGCTCAGTGGTTAAAGGTACTGTCTGCAAAGTCTGCCAACCTACCTGGGTTTGATTCCCCAGTACCCATATAAAGCTAGATTGCAACATAGCACATATGTCAGGAGTTTGTTTGCGACAGCAAGAGCCCTTGTGTGCCCATATTCATTCTCATTCCCTCTCTCATAAATTAATAAATAAAATATTTTTAAGTCACTTTTGGGGACTGGAGAGATGGCTTAGTGGTTACGGTGCCTGCCTGTGAAGCCTAAGAATGCCTGTTCAAATCTCCAGGTCCCACATTTAGCCAGACACAAAAGTGACACAGGTGCACAATGTCACACACGTACTCAAAGGGGCACATGCATCTAGAGTTCATTCACAACAGCTGAGAGGCCCTGGCAAGCCCATTCTCTCTCTTCCTCTCTCTTTCCCTCTGTCTGTCTGTCTGTCTCTCTCTCTCTCTGAAATTGAAAAGAGAGAGGAAAGTTACTTTTGGGTGGTAAGGAGTCTTTTTGACAACTTGCGTTTATCTCATTCTTTCTCTTATAAATAAAGTATTTTTAAAAGTCACTTTTGGGTGATATGGGGTTTTTTTTGACAACTTAAGCTTATCTCATTCTCTCATAAATAAATAAATTTTTAAGTCACTTTTGGAGCAGGGCACGGTGGCACATGCCTTTAATCACAGCACTTGGGAGGCAGAGGTAGGGGGATCACTGTGAGTTTGAGGCCACCCTGAAGCTACAGAGTGAATTCCAGGTCAGCCCGGGCTAGAGTGAGACCCAACCTCAAAAAAACAAAAAATTAAATAAATAAAAGTTACTTTTGGGTAGTGTGGGCTTCTTTTTTAATAGAAACTGTTTTTATTTATTTATTAGAGACAAAGAAAGGGAGAGAGAGAAAGAATGGGCAGGACAGGGCCTGTAGCCACTGCAAACGAGTTCCAGACACATGCACCACCATGAGCAGCTGGCTTATGTGGGACCTGGAGAATCGAACTGGGGTCCTTAAGCTTCGCAAGCATGTGCCTTAACTGCTAAGCCATCGCTCCAGCCCTCCCCCCTTTTTTTGGACAATTTGAGTTTATCTCATTCTCTCATAAATAAATAAATAAATAAATAAATAAATAAATAAATAAATAAGTAAAATATTTTTTAAAGTACTTGTGGGTGGTGTGGGATTGTTGTTTTGTTTGTTTGTTTTTTACAACTTGAGTTATCTGTCAGTTCCAATAGAAACAGCTCAAAAACAATTCTGAGTATCTCACCTTATAACTAAAGACACAAATAAGAGAGAAGAAAAAAAAGTAATGAAGAAGAGCAAAAGAAATGGTTCACAGGCCCACTCAACAACTCTGGAAGAGAGCTGTGGCGAGACCACAAGGGAAGAAACAGAATACAAGGAGCTATGAGAGAAGGAAAGTGGCCAAGGCAGGAGGACCACAGCAACACACAAGCCTCTCAGAGAACCCAGGAAAGCCTGGCACACACAGGGAGACACAAAGGCCACTGAAGAAGTAGCATTCCTATTTGTGTCCATTTCGTGGGATTTCTGCTAGTAATTCAAGTTTTATTTACTTTCACAAACTTCAGTTCTATATACATGAAGGCAGTCTTCATAGGTATAGTGTCATTAAATTCAAACCCAAAGGCTCCCTAAATATGATTTTCTCAGAATTCTGCGCTGAATGGATCTCAGAGGTGGTGACTCCATCCTCAAATCTTGGTGTTATCATTATCTTGTCATTTCTGGGACATAGCACCCAACCAAAAGAAGCTGATGGGAGGAAAAGGCTTATTTTGGTCTCAAGGAGAAACTTCATGATGACAGGGGACAGCATGGCATGAGCAGAGATGATGTCACCTCTGCCCCAGCAGGTGGACAACAGCAGCAGGACAGTGAACTGAACTCAGGCAAGGGGGAGCTGTCCGTAACACCCCTAATACCACCCCCAAAAACACACCTCCAGCAAGGGTGTACCTCTCAAACCGCCACCAGCTGGGAACCAGGTATTCAGAACACATGAGTTTATGGGAAACATCTGATTCAAACCACCACACTTAAGTATGCTGTTTATCTTTGATCCATTCATACACAAAGTAAGGCTACCCTTACAATCTAACTCACCCTAACAGCTAATGAATATCAGCACTTTTTGTAAGGGACCATGGAGTGAATACTATGTGTCACACAGTTAAGTTCCCATCAGAGTAAATGATTGGCCCAAGGTCACAGACTTGGCAGATAGTAAAGCCAAGACTCAAAGGAAAAGTTCAACCTTTAAACACTATGATTTGCTACGTACCGTGAAAAGAATTTCTGGTTCTTCTTGCCATGCCGTCTGTCACTCTCTGTAAAACTGAGACATCACAGCTTATGAAACCAATTTCTGTTGAACTGGGGATTGAACACAGGGACCTACATATGCTAAGCAAGCACTCTTATGACTGAGCTACACCCCCAGCTCCCAATTTTTCCATAATCATCTAATGTTTGTAATCTAAAATTCTTCAAAGAAATTTTCCTGATTTCCTTATGAAGAAGAAAATATTATTCAATTCTGTAATAACCTATACTCTGACATTAGCCAATATCTATGGGAGAAATATGTGAACGGATATAAGAAATGATTGCATATGCAAAGAGTGATTCTTACAAAATAATGAAAACTTAGTGATAAAGTTGTTTCTAGGACTGACATTCAGGGCACATAACAGACTTTTTAATGAAGAGCTTTCTATGCAGTTTGAATAATGAAAACCTATTGATGAAGTTGTCTCTGGGGATGGGACTTAGAACTGACGTTTGGGGCACATGACAGACTTTTCACTGAAGAGCTTTCTGTGCAATTTGAGTATCTCCATGTAGATTGTTACTTTCATTTTTGTAAATTAATTTTTAAAGCTACTAGAAAGAGTTTGGCTAACAAAAAATTAAATACTTTGGAATTTCCCTAACCAAGGAAGTGAAAGATCTACACAGTGAAAATATACAAACACTGAAGAAAGAGCAGGAGGAAGACAGGAGAAGACGGAATGACCTACCATGCTCGTGGATTGGAAGAATTAATATTGGGAAAATGGACATCCTACCAAAACCAATATTCACACTCAATGCAATTCCAATCAAAACCCCAGAAAAAATTCTTCATAGTTAGACAAAACAGTCTCACAATTCATATATAAGCATGAAAGGCCTCAGCCAAAATGTACTCAGCAAAAGGAACACCTGTGGTGGTATCGCCAAACCTGATTTCAATACATACTATAAAGCTACAGTAATAAAAAACAGCATGGTGATGGCACAAAAACAAGCACATAGATCAATGAAATAGATGATCCAGGTATAAGTTCAAGTAACTGCAGCTGCCTGATCTTTGACCACAGGGCGAAAAACATTCACTGTAGAATAGACAGCATCTTCAACAAATGGTGCTGGAGAAACTGGACAGTCACATGTAGAAGACTGAATGTGGACACTCGCCTTGCACAAAAATGGACTCCAAATTAACCAAAGACCTCAATATAAGACCCGATACTTTAAACAACTAGAAGAAAAAAATACGGAGAACACTCCAAGATATAGGTGTAGGGAAAGACTTTATGAATAAGACCTCAGTAACCCAGGGAATTAGATGAACACTCAACCACTGGGACCACATGAAACTAAAAAGCTATTGCACACATAAGCAAACCATCAACCGAGTCAATAGACAACCTACTGAATGGGAGAAAATCTTCACCAGCTATACTTCCAACAGAGGTTTAATATCAAAATCTACAAAGATCTCTTAAGTCTAAACAATAAGGGGCTAAAAGGATGGCTTGGCAGTTAAGGCACTTGCCTGCAAAACCTAATAATCTGGGTTCAATCTCCAGTACCCACAAAAAGCCAGATGCACAAAGTGGTTGTTTGCAGGAGTTGTTTGCAGTGGCTAATGGCCCTAGTGCACCCATACTTCCTCCCTCCCTCCCTCTGTCACTCTGTATCTCTCTGCTTGCAAATAAATAAATAAAATATTAAAGAAAAAATCTAAGAAATAAAAAAACAAACAACTCACTCAAAAAATGGGGCAGGGAATTAAACAGAGAGTTCTCAAAAGAAGAAATATAAATAGCCAATAAGCACCTAAAGAGATGTTCAATATCTCTAATCATTGGGGCAATGCAAATTAAAATAACTATAAGATTCCACTTCATTCATGAAAAAGCGAATAACAGCAAATGCTGACAGGAGTGTGGGGAAAGAGGAACCTTCACCCACTGCTGGTAGGAGCACAAACATACAGGCACTATGGAAATCAGTATGGAGACTCCTCAAAATGTTGAAAATAGAACTGCCATTATATCCAGCTATCCTCCTTTTGCGCATATACCAGAAAGATTCCACCACTGACTACAGAGATGTTTGTTCCACCATATTCATCTCTGCTCTATTCACAGTAACTAGGCACTGGAATCAGCCCAGATGCCTATCAACAAATGAATGATGAATGAAGATGTGGCACACATACACAATGGAATTCTACTCAGCAGTAAGGAAAAATGAAATAATGGGGCTGGAGAAATGGCTTAGTGATTAAGGTGCTTGCCTGCAAAGCCAAAGGACTCAGGTTTGATTCCCCAGGACCCACGTAAGCCAGATGTACAAGGTGGCGCATGTACCTGGAGTTTGTTTGCAGCAGCTGGAGGCCCTGGCACACCTTTCTCTTCCTCCCTCCTCCCTTCTCCCAAATAAATGAAAAAAAGAAAGAATGAATGAATGAAATTTTCAGAAAAATGAATGGACTTGAAAAAAATCATGCTAAGTGATGTCACACGAGCTCAGAAAGACCAACGCGGCGAGTTCTCTCTCATATATGGTTCCTAACCTGGAACAGCCTGAGTTGACTGCAAGTGCTAGAAAGCATTATGAGTATTGACATGGAACAAGAATGAAGCTAGAAAAAAGGGACATGTGGAGGGAAGGGAAGAGGGGTTACTCTACAGACAAGCAGAAAGTCATAAAAAAAACAAAGAGTACAGGGGGTGAAAAGATCTTTGGCGGATAGGGAGAAGGGGGTAATTACATCACACTAATGTCAGCATGAGTCAGTACCACAGAAATTTCCTCCTGAACAGCATCTTACAAGATATTACCCTAATAAGGGGGAGGGAGGGCCAACCAGAAGAGGTCCATAGAAGGTGAAGAAAGCTTGTCCTGAAAACTATGGGCTTTGGCTATTAAATCTCAGAGCCAGAATTGGGCCCCCACACACACACACAAACACACAGAGTGAACTGTTGGTCAGAAGACACATGAGGTCCCCAAGACAATACAGGCCTTTGCCACAGCACTTGGTTACCCGCCAGAGCTAAAAGGAAAGACCCTGTTACTGAAGACACCACAGCCGGCCATCACAGAACACTGAGAGACCATGCTAGAACTGAGAGGGAAACCAGTTACCTCCTGGCTAGCCCTCATAGTGCTGGAATCTGTCTTACACCTGGTGGAGAATACTGGGGAGATCCAGGATAAATCAAGACAACAAGAAAAGCCAGCCAACTGCCTACCACAAGATGGGTCACCTCCACCAGGTCTGCTGGTCCAGGAGTCAGTGCCGAAGAAGAAGCGACTGCTCTCACTGCCAGCCTGAAAACCAGTTCCAAGATGTCGACACTGTGGTCACTCAAGTTTCATCAAAATAGACATCCAGAAACTACAGAGAATTCAACACTGAATCAGATTTCTAACAAGCCCATCAAGACTCAGGGAACATTTTTGAAGAAAAAGTGGAAAGATTCTAAGAAGCTCGAAGTAGACAGGATTAACCTGAGGCACTGCCCTCCATGAGAAACTGACTGAGGCCTTCTGTACCTCAAAAATGAATACCAATAACCCCACTGATGAGGGCCTCAGCAGAATGGGGGCAAGGGACAGAGGATATATGAGCACAACCCTGCTATTAAAAAAAAAATGCCAGGCATGGTAGTGCACACCTTTAATCCCAGTACTTGGGAGGCAGAGGTAGGAGGATCACCGTGAGTTTGAGGTCATCCTGAGAATACAGAGTCAGCCTGGTCTACAGCGAGACCCTACCTTGAATGAAGAAAGAAAGAAAGAAAGAAAGAAAGAAAGAAAGAAAGAAAGAAAGAAAGAAAGAAAGAAAGAAAGAGGGAGAGAGAGGGAGGGAGGGAGGGAGGAGAGAGAGGAAGGAAGGAAGGAAGGAAGGAAGGAAGGAAGGAAGGAAGGAAGGAAGGAAGGAAGGGAGAGAAAGAAAGAAAGAAAGAAAGAAAGAAAGAAAGAAAGAAAGAAAGAAAGAAAGAAAGAAAGAAAGAGGAAGGAGGGAGGAGGGAGGGAGGGAAGGAAGGAGGGAGGGAGGGAGGGAGGGAGGGAGGGAGGGAAGGAGAGAAAAAGAAAGAAAAAAGAAAGAAAGAGAGAGAGAGAAAGAGGAAGAAAGAGGGAAGAAAGGAAGAAGGGAGGGAGGGAGGGAAGGAGGGAAGAAGGAAGGGAAGAAGGAAGGAGGCATGGTGGTGTAGCACTTTAATCCCGGCACTCAGGATGCAGAAGAAGGAAGATCATCATGAGTTTGAGGCCACTCTAAGAATACACAGTGAATTCCAGATCAACCTGGGCTAGAACAAGACCCTACCTTGAGGAGGAAAAAATGAAAAAGTAAATAAAATAATAAATAAATAATAAAGTTTGGTTATTTGTGTGCCAGGGCTCAAAGCCATGCTTCACGCATGTTCGGCATGTGTTCTACCACTGACTGTATCTCCAGTCCCTAGGACTTTTAATGAGCATAAATCATCTTTAACACAACTAAATGATATGAAGAAAAATAACCTGCAGACAAGAAAAGCAGTGCAAAAACCTCTGAACTACTTCCTGCTTCAGAAAGTTTCTATTCAACAACTAGCTTCCTGAGTGCATGTACTGACCCAGCTGCTCAGGAGTCTTCTAGAAAATGTCAGTCTCAGCAGTCCTACAAAACACCGCTTGATAATGCTCCTATATACAGAGACAGTAGGTTGCAAAAACCATCATTCTCCAACTCTCTGGGTATCCACATCCTTTACAACATACTTTGCAACTCCTCCAACCACATGAGCTACAGGGGGAAATTGGCCAACAATGGTCTGAGCAACCAGAGGTCTGAGCTACTCAGAAGCAAACACCCTGACAGGATGTACACGCCAGTGCAATAGTGGCACATGGCCTTGGTGGGTAACCAATAGCTTTCTGATGGTTAAGAGATCCACTCAGTGTAAAGGAACCCGTATCTGCAATTGGAAACAAGAGCAGAATCCTATGGAGACAAAGACTATGCTCTCCAGTGTCAAGCTCTCACTAGTCTTTAGCTAAAAGAGGGGCTACATACATCAAATTCTCCCTAAATTAACAGTGCTTATCCCATTTAAACTATGCTGACTTTGTTCTCCACTGGAGAATCTGCTCTTTTTCAGAAGGCAGAGAGACCTCAGGAGATCAACTGCCCCTCGCACTTTAGCCAAGCCACAGCTAAAACCACAGAGGAACTGGGAAGATGAGCAAGAAAGCTGCTTCCATGCTGAGCCTGATAATCAGCACCAGGGTGTAGGAGACAGATCCTGGGGATACTCAACACATACCAAAGCAGAGATCCAGAGGCTCCTAAGAGCTCATCACTGAAGTAGACTTAAAACTCACCCACCACGGCTCAGGGAATTTTGTGGAAGAGGGGGCGGAAAGATTGTAAGAGCCACAGGTTGAGTCATCATGTCCAGAGACATTCCCTCCCCCAAAACAACTGACTACTGCTCCCACCACATGTAAGCCACACCCCATGGGGAATAACTGCAACCCTACTGAGTAGCATCCCCAAACGGAATGGGGGCAAGGACAAGGGAAAAGAGGTTACCAACACATGACATATCCACACAAAATATGTTGTCAATAATAATAATAGAAAAAAATAAATTTAAAAAGTGATTTCCCTGTGACCACCCCTTGATTCTGGCCTCACTTCATGACTTGCTATGACCAATAGACTGCAATGGATGTTGTTTTGTGCCAGTTCTGAGCTGGTCCTCAGGAAGCTTTACATACATGCAGGCTTGCTTGGGACCCTGACTTCTGCCAGGAGAACATGACCAGAAAACAACATAGAGCAGAGAGCTCAAACCAAGACCTCATAGGTGAAAAAGAGCGAGCGCATCCATGACCAGCAAAGACTGCAAACCCACAAAGGAGTCAAGAGAGTCTTTACAAGCAGCCCAAACCAAGGGGCTGATGGGTTGAGCTAAATCAACATTCTGCTCCCATGCCTTTATTCTGTCACATACTAGGTAGCATCTAGGACCAAATTTGCCTCTACCTTCATCTATGAAGACACCGAAAACAATGAAAACTTGCAGTACAGAAAAAAACAGAACCCTTGGTAAAAAGGTCTTCCTATGATACTGAGTGCAGTACTGAGCTCATGGAAAAGCGGCCTATCTCTGTGTACATTAAAAGCTTGTCAGAAACATCATTAGTTTAGCATGCAAGCCACATGACACTGAACAGAAATGTAACTAATCTAGGAAACAGGAACAAATAGATACAGCTGTATAATAAATACATGATTACATGGTTCAAACTGGTCAAGAAGGCAGTTGTAAAGTAAGAAAAATACCAGACAATGTTTAGGAGGGAATCAGAAAATGTTATCAACAACATAAAAAATGCTTAAAGGGCTGAAGAGCTGGCTTAGTGGTTAAGGTGCTTGTCTGAGAAGCCAAAAGACACAAGCTCGATTCCCCAGTACCTACGTAAGCCAGATGGACAAGGGAGCGCATGTGTCTGGAGTTCATTTGCGGTAGCTAGAGGCCCTTGAGTGCCCATTCTCTCTCCTTCTGTCTCTTCTCTGTCAATCTCTCTCTCTCTCTCTCTCTCTGCAAATAAATATTTTTTTAATTAACATTATCTCAAAAATGCTTAAAATCCAAGGTCGTTGGTTGCCCACTAATGTTAATACCCTACTACTGAAGACTCCATGTGCTTAGGCTGCAGATCACTGAGAAATCAAGCTAAAGTTGGGCTGGAAGCCTCCTCCCTATTGACTAGCTGTCAGGATGCTGGAAAGAGCTACGCAGCCTGTTTGGGGAGAAAGCAACAGGTGTTAACCAGCAGTGGAACCTGCAAGTTTTACAGATGGCCAGCCAGGCCAAATGTGACAACTGATGCAATGGTGGCATGTCTATTATGGGGAAAACCAACTGCTTTCTTTTTTTTAAGATTTTATTTTTATTTATTTATTAGATACAGAGATAAGGGGGGAGAGAGAGAGAGAGAGAATGGGCACGCCAGGGCCTCTAGCCACTGCAAATGAACTCCAGATGCATGTGCCACCATGTGCATCTGGCTTATGTGGGACCTGGAGAATCAAACCGGGGTCCTTAGGCTTCATAGGCAAACGCCCTAACCGCTAAGCCATCTCTTCAGCCCCCAACTGCTTTCTAATTGGACTTGAAGCACGCTTCACGGGAGGGAATTCCTGCCTGGTACTGAAAACCTAATGAGAAGCCTATGGCTTGGTAGGTCATAAGCCCTAGATGGGAAACTACTACTCTTATCTGGATAAGTAGATATACTGTGCCTGCCAAACTGCCCTCTAAATACTTAAGTTTATGTCCCATTTATTAATGCTATTCTCACTTTTTTAGTTTTGTTTGTTTCGTTTGTTGTTGTTGTTGTTCTTGCTGTTGTTGTTTTAGTTTTTTGAGGTAAGGTCTCACTTTAGCCTAGGCTGAACTGGAATTCACTATATTGTCTCAGGGTAGCCTCAAACGCACAGTTATCCTCCTACCTTTGCCTCCCAAGTGCTGGTGTGTGACAACACACCCAGCCACTCTCACTTTATTTTTTAGAGAAACTTCTCTTTGCAGATGGCAGTGACTACTGGGGTGACTCAAAAACTCACCAAAGTGCTGAGAAGTGACAGTGGATTGTTCAGCACTAATTGTGAGACATCTCTATCACACCCTCCAAGACTCAGGGACCATTGTGGAAGAGGTGGCAGAAAGATTGTAAGAGCCAAAGGAAGGGAGGGGTGCTTACTATATTGTCTTCCAGATACAAAGTGGCCTTGATATTTATGACCTCACAGTAGCTGATGCTACCTACACAAGACCTGCATAATGGGAGAGAAAAAAATGATGACATCAAAATGGAAGAGAGACTTGTTAGAAAGAAGAAAGAATTCAGTGTAGGGGGGATTTGGGAGGTGAAAAATAGTGGTGGGGATTATGATCATAGTATGTTGTTTATACTATGGAAATTGTCAATAAAAAGTTTTTTTTAATACTTTAGAAAGAAGATCTAAATATGACAAATAGTGTCCCTGGTAGAAAGGCTGTGAGTGACTTATTATACTGAAGTTTTGTTTCTTTTATAAGTTTCTCTTAAGCCTAGTAAGAGACAAAAGGATGTGTGTATTATGATCACAACTTTTAAAAGATAAATATGAATTGAAAGATAACAAGAAAAAGTGAATAGGGCTGGAGAGATGGCTTAGTGGTTAAGGTGCATGCCTGAGAAGCCTAAGGTCCCACGTAAGCAGATGTACTTAGTGGCACATGCATCTGGAGTTCGTTTTCAGTAGCTGGAGGCCCTGGCACACCCATTCTCACTCTCTCTTTCTCTCTCCCACCTCTTTCTGTGTCTCTAATAAATAAATAAATTTTGTTTTGTTTTGTTTTGTTTTTCGAGGTAGGGTTTCACTCTCATCCAGGCTGACCTGGAATTCACTATGTAGTCTCAGGGTGGCCTCAAACTCATGGTGATCCTCCTACCTCTGCCTGCCGAGTGCTGGGATTAAAGGTATGTGCCACTACACCCAGAAAAATAAATCTTTTTTAAAAAAAGAAAAAATGAATAAAACTATGCCAAAGTGTAATTACAAAAAAATTGGCATTGGGCTAGAGAGATGGCTTAGTGGTTAAGTGCTTGCCTGTGAAGCCTAAGGACCCCGGTTTGAGGCTTGATTCCCCAGTACCCACGTAAGCCAGATATACAAGGAGGTGCATGTATCTGGAGTTCGTTTGCAGTGGCTGGAGGCCCTGGTGCACCCATTCTCTTCAGGCCCCCCTTCTCGCTCTGTCTGTTGCTAATAAATAAACAATTTTTTTAAATTGGCATTATATGAAATGTTTTACAAATTTTCTATATCGCACAGAAGTCATCAACAGTGAAAACAGTGAACACTGAATATTCAAGTGTGGCCATACAGGCCAAATGACTGAAGGGGTGCAATAGTAGCCTATCTGCTCTTGAGGTAACCAACTGCTCCATAATTGGACTGAAAGCCCTCTCTATGGGAGGAAATACATACCTGGTACTGAAAAACCTAAGCAAAAGTCTATTGCAGGGAAGTTCATGAGCCTTAGGGGTATAAAGCCTGCTCTTGTCTGGCTAAATGTATATATTAGTCCCACCAAACTGCCCTGAAAGCACTACACTTAATGTTCATATTCACATATTAATGCTACTCTCACTTCTGGTTAGAGAAGCTTTTCTTTTCAGATGGCGATGACCACTGGGATGACCCAAAAGGCAACATAGTGCTGAGAACAAGGGATGGAGGAGTGCCCAGCACTGAAACATCTCTGTCACACCCTCCAAGGCTCAGGGCCCATTGCGGAAGAGGGGGCGGATAGAATGGAAGAGCCAAAGGAAGGGTAGGACTCCTTACAATGCAACTGTCCAGACAGAAATTGGCCTTGATATCCATGACCTTGCAGTGCCTGGCAATACTTTCACAAGACCCTCATAATAGAAGAAAAAGATAATGACATCAAATTAAAAGAGAGACTAATGGAGAGAGGGAAGGGATATGATGGAGATTGGAGTTCTAAAGTGGTATGGGGGCAGGGGAGGGAAATATCATGCATTTTTTGCATGTAAGTATAGAAGTTGTCAATAAAAAATATGTATATACATATGTATATGGTTCTACTGTAAAAATTTTTCTATATTGATCATATTTGGCAAAGATAAATAAGCAGATTGGAAATTAAAATGAAAAAGATATACAGAAGTTGTCATAGTGCTCAAAAGATTTAGGGAATAGAAATAAACTTTCAAAAGGATAGATTTCAGTTTTGCCCCAAATCTCTTATCCAAGGTATCAAAGATAAAATTAGTAAGTTTTATTACACAGCATTTGATTCAGTTAAATTAACATACCAATCCCATTTTATAAAAGAAAATAGAAGTGTATAACTATAAATGCTTAAAGTATAAGACTAAATAACAAGTTCACAAATGTTTGATTTTTTTTTATGTCCTGTTAGGTGAATTTGCAGAAAATTAGCATTATCTTTGCTACATTTTATACATTTTCTTTAAAGAATTATATACTATCCGGGCATGGTAGTGCATGCCTTTAGTCCCAGCACTAGGAGGATCGCCATAAGTTCAAGGCCACCCTGAGACTACATAGTGAATTCTAGGTCAGCCTGGACTAGAGTGAGACCCTACCTCAAAAAAAATTATAATATTGGGTAAAGCAAAAATACAAGCATCCTTGAAGCCAATGTCCCCAGCGGCAGTAACAGAAAGGAGGCGCAGAGCAGAAAACAGCTGGCTGCTCTGTGGCTAGCTGGACTTGAACTTACTAGAAAAGGCAAAGCACCAGTGAATCTGAGAGAAGACCACAGACCCAGGCTCCAACCTTGTTCTTGGTCCTAAGGGAAGACCTGAGCAGCAACAGCCCTAGAGAAATGCTGCCATCTGGTGGTAGCCGTGAAAAACACACAAATATATAAAATTGACTAGGATTAAAGCTTTGTTATTCAAAATAATCTCTGGCATTCCTTGGCAACTGGTGAGAGATAACAGAACCTCTCTGAAACTGTGGAATCAAGCTCTGCAAGCACGTGTGTGTGTGTGTGTGTGTGTGTGTGTGTGTGTGTACGTGAACACTGGGAAATGTCTACTTTGGAAAACAGCAGAAATCTAGCAAAATCATCTTTCTCACACGATGCCAAAAGCTGCCCTATCCAAAGAGAGCAGCACTACCCCCATCATCAGTGGGGTACAGAGACCTTACAAAAGAAAAAAGAGGGGCTGGAGAGATGGCTTAGTTTGCCTGCAAAGCTAAAGGATCAAGGTTCAATTCCCCAGGACCAGATGCACAAGGTGGCACATTAGTCTGGAGTTTGTTTGCAATGGCTAGAGACCCTAATGTGCCCATTCTCTCCCTCCCTCTCTCTCTCTCTCATAAATAAATGTAAATAAAATATATTTTTAAAAAGGGAGAAGCACCTTTAACTCTAGTCTGTAAACTAGAACGTTCATTCATGTAGGTGTAAAAAACTCCTATCTTGATGGTGCTAAAAACACTAAAGCCCAGATATAAAATAAGTAAAAACCATCAAATCAGAAATAATAACGAAGAAATAATCATCCCAGTAGTTCCTCCTCAAAATAAGGCTTTTTTGTGCTGGAGAGATGGCTCAGCAATTAAGGCACTTGCCTGCAATGTCTAAGGACAGGAGTTCAATTCCCCAGTACCCACATAAAGCCAGATGCACAGTCCATTTCAATGGCTTGAAGCCCTGGTGCACCCATTCAAATTCTCTCTTTCCCCTCTCCCTCCTTGCAAATAACTAAGATATAAATAAATAAAACTATAATTTAAAAAAAATAAGGCTTCTTTTTGTGCTCTCAGTGGATGAGCATGGGAAGGATGAGGGCCCACACAAACTAAGTTCACCCACCTTCACCCCATGGCCCAAGATTCTCTCCTTTGATTCTCCACTAGCTTCTCAACTACCACCTGAATAGACAGGCCTTGTGAGGGCTACAGTCTAAAACTATACTGTCCAATACAGTGGTCAGTGAGTTATCAATATAAAAGCTAACTAAACCAGGTGTGGTGGCGCACGCCTTTAATCCCAGCACTAGGGAGGCAGAGGTAGGAGGATCCCCAGAAGACTACATAGTTAATTCCAGGTTCCAGGTCAGCTGCAAAAGCCATATATATAGTAGCCTCGTGTGACTAGTGGCTATCTTATCAAACAAAACAGGCCAAAAAAACCTTTATTAAGGTTTATGCAATGAGCAAAATCTTAGAAACAAAATGTGTGAATACAAGTCTGTGTAGCCATTTGGACACACAAATAAACATTGATACACAGTACATAATTCCATTCAGAAATTAAATGCAGGGAGTGACATATACAAGGTTCCACTGCTAGGAAGGCATTGGGAAACACAGAAAGACTGCAACTTACTAGCCCTTTAAGACTTCTGCCTTGCTCAACTTCTTGTTTGGTTTTATCATTTCACTTTTCAGTGTTTCTCTATTGTCCTTTCATATTCGTTTAGCATACCAAGAAAAATCTTCACAGCCAACTTTTAATAACACTATCAAGTAATCAAATATCCCACAGAGAGAACTGGGGCCAGTGAGAACTGGGGCTTTGGGCCTGAAGGCTGCCAAGATCACCCAGACTAACTGGTAAGCCAGGTGGCAAGCCTTGAACCAGTGTGCATTCCTCTCCCATGCCAAGCAAGGCGTCTAAACTCTAATGAGCCACTGGACACAAGCTAGATTCAACTGAGGTTCCTCTTTTGGTTCCAAACCCAGGCTAGTGTTTGAACTGCTGAGGAAGGGGGAGATGCAGGAAGGATAAGAATGCCGTCTCAGGCTGGAAGCTCAACGGTTAACATGCCTGCTTGCAAAGCCAGATGGTCTGGATTCGATTCCCTGGTATCCACATAAAGCCAGATGCACAAAGTGGCACATACATCTGGAGTTTGTTTGCAGCATCTGGAGGCCCTGGCATGCCCAATCTTTCTCTCTCCTTGCAAGTTAATTTTAAAAAAAGATATCTGAGCCGGACATGGTGGCATGCACCTTTAATCCCAGCACTCGGGAGGCAGAGGCAGGAGGATCGCCATGAGTTCAAGGCCACCCTGAGAATACAGAGTGAATTCCAAGTCAGCCTGAGGTAGAGTGAGACCCTACCTCAAAACACCCAAAAGGAAAAAAAAAAAAGAACTCTGTCTCAAGGCAAGGGCTCACTGTGGCTCTCTAGGTTCCACACCCAAGCACCACAGGGGGAAAAAATCTACCGCAGATGAAGTGTCTTTAGGGTTATCAAATATTCAAGGGTTTTATTTAAGAAGAAAACCAAATTACTTAATATACAAAGTATCTGAGAATTAATAAATTTTTGAGCATATCAGACATTTCCTTCCTATTAACTAGTGGGTTTTTAAAAATTGTTACTGTTATCCTAAAACCTAGAAATTGGACAGAAGAGATGGCTTAGTGGTTACGGCACTTGCCTGCAAAGCCAAAGAACCCAAGTTCAATTCCCCAGTACCTACATAAAGGCAGATACACAAGATGGCACATACATCTTTTGTTTTATAATACATTTATTTTATTTTTTATTTTATTTTTAATTTTTAAAATTTTTTTAAGAGTTATCTATATAATTGCATACAGCCATGATGGTACCATCGTTAGCCTTCTCCCTGCCCTCCCCCCTCGGGGATTGTGGGTCTTGCATTGTGGGGATAGCCATCAGTTATGGGGGGGTGAAGCAATGTCTCTGTGCATAACGACCCAACTTATGGCTCTAACAATCTTTCCGCACCCTCTTCCACGAATTTCTGTAAGCCATGTTGCACCTTGCACTGACGGCACATACATCTTAAGTTCATTTACAGTGGCTAGAGGCCCTGTCAAGCTCTCTATCTGCTTCTTTCTCTTAAATAAATAATTTTTTTCAAGGTAGGGTTTCACTCTAGCCCAGGCTGACCTGGAATTCACTATGGAGTCTCAGGGTAGCCTCAAACTCATGATGATCCTCCTACTTCTACCTCTGGAGTGCTGGGATTAAAGGCATGTGCCACCAAGCCCGGCTTAAGTAAGTATTTTTAAAAACTAGAAGTTCATGGGTAAAGTAACCTATTTGGTTACTTTTAACTTTCCCAAATTGTGGAATCCATTCTGAAATTGAGACACATAAATTCTCAGAAAGCATTTCATAATGGTTTCTAATTATACTGCTAGGAAAAGAAATCTCAATTTCTTAAAACATGAGGTAGGCCAGGTGTAGTGGCACACGCCTTTAATCCCAGCACTTGGGAGGCAGAGGTAGGAGGATCGCCATGAGTTCGAAGCCACCCTGAGACTACAGAGTGAATTCCAGGTCAGCCTGAGCTAGAGTGAGACCCTACCTCAAAAAAAAAAGAAAGAAAGAAAGAAAGAAAGAAAGAAAGAAAGAAAGAAAGAAAGAAAGAAGAAAAAGAAAAGAAAAGAAAAGAAAAGAAAACAGGGTAGGTTATAGCTTGAAGTCTGATCATTCATGGGGGAGAGGGGAACTAAAAGGTCACTGCCTCATGGAAATGCCTTAATTTACCCATTCAAGAGAGGGCATCTCTCTAAAGAATTTAAATCTCCATAGGATATACACACTACTTCTTAAGTATTCATCAATCTAATCCTTCATTCACAAATATAATTATACAAAACTCAGAAAATGGGGCTGGAGAGATGGCTTAGCGGTTAAGGCTCTTGCCTGTGAAGCCTAAGGACCTATGTTTTACTCTCCAGATCCTATGTAAGCCAGGCGCACAAAGGTGAGGCAAGTGCAAGGTCACACATGCCCACTAGGTGGTGCATTCGATTGTAGTGGCTTAGGCCCTAGCATACCAATTCTCTCTCTCTCCCTCCCTCTCTCTCTCTCTAAAATAAAAATAAAATAAAATAAAATAATTTTTTTTAAAACTCAGAAAATGATTAGAGTAAAGCAACAGCACCAAAGAGAAGAAAAGGTATCAGATGCCAAACATGGTGGCACACGCCTTTAATCCCAGCACTGGGGAGGCAGAGGTAGGAGGATCACCATGAGTTCAAGGCCACCCTGAGACTACATAGTGAGTTCCAGGTCAGCCTAGACTACAACGAGACCCTACCTTGAAAAACCAAAAAAAAGGGGGGACTGGAGAAATGGCTTAGTGGTTAAGGCATTTGCCTGTGAAGCCAAAGGATCCTGGTTTGGTTCTCCAGGACGCACGTAAGCCAGATACACAAGGGGCACATGCATCTGGAGTTTGTTTGCAATGGCTAGAAGCCCTGAAGTGCCCATTCTCTCTCTGTCTGCCTCTCTTCTATCTCTCTCTCTCTCTGCTTACAAATAAATAAAAAAATTTTAATTAAAAAAAAAAGAAAAGAAAATAGCAGCCAGGCATGGTAGTGCATGCCTTTAATCCCAGCACTTAGGAGGCAGAGGTAGGAGGATCATGGTGAGTTCAAGGCCACCATGAACTCCAGGTCAGCCTGGGCTAGAGTGAGACCCTACCTTTAAAAAAAAAAAAAAAAAAAAAAAAAAAAAAGTTATCAGATAACCCCAAAAGCAACATAATTCAGAGAGAACGTTCTGTAAATAAATATAAATATTAATGTAAATGTAATAATCGTAAATGCATACTTCCAGTTAAGATGGCGGCATAGGAACCACGCCAAAACAGGCTAGGGGAAAAAGCAAAAAAAAAAAAAAATCGTAAATGCAATTCAAGACGTTGCAGGAGCAAGTTTTACAATAAGGAACAATCAGAATAAGAAAGAGTTCTTAGGAATTATTACTTTCAAATTTAAAAATGTAGTAATGGCCAGGAGTGGTGGTGCACGACTTTAATCTCAGCACTCGGGAGGCAGAAGTAGGAGGATTGCCGTGAGTTTGAGGCCAGCCTGAGACTACATAGTGAATTCCAGGTCAGCCTGGACTAGAGCGAGACCCTACCTCGAGAAAAAAAAAAAAGGAATGAGCAATGCAAATTAAAAGAAAAATTGTAAGAACCAAATTAAAGATTTGGGACGGAAAACAATAGGGAAAAGTAGACAGACGTATATTATAAATTTAAAAAGCTCATCTGATAATTTGAGATTAGTCGTACAGAAAAAATAGTGGAGGGGAATAAAATAATAGCTATTTTCCCTGAGCTAAGAAAGAGATGGAAAGGACCAACAAATTCCAAGCAAGCAAAGTGAATAAGGCCCCACAACCTGATACAACCCAAGGACATTTCAAAACTCAAGGACAAAGAACATTCTAGATAGGCAAAAAAACGACTGGCTTCAGACTTCTAATCACTAGCAATGGGGGCTAGGAGGCAATAAAAACGTTTTTTCAAAGTTCTAACAAAGTTATGTAGTATATTTTATAAATTTAAAGCTATCATGGATTATTGGCTATACCAGGAAAGGCTGCCATTGATTACTGCATGCTACTGATGGTAACATGCTGGGGTGAGAAGTCCAACTTGCTACCAATAAAATACAATGGCTATATCCAAACAAATTATGAATTAGGATGAAATAGATACTTTCAAAATTACATAATTTTACTATCCACACCTCCACCATGAAAAATTTAACTCTAGCAAAACAAGAAAGAAATACACTGATAACAGGAGCCATGAAAGTCATGAGTGAGTACACGAACCACAGAAATAGAACATGAAAGTCATGAGTGAGTGCACGAACCACAAGAAGAGAACATGAAAGTCATGCGTGAGTGCACGAACCACAAGAACAGAACATCAAAGTCATGCGTGAGTGCACGAACCACAAGAACAGAACATGAAAGTCATGAGTGAGTACACGAACCACAAGAACAGAACATGAAAGTCATGCGTGAGTGCACGAACCACAGAAACAGAACATGAAAGTCATGCGTGAGTGCACGAACCACAAGAACAGAACATGAAAGTCATGCGTGAGTGCACGAACCACAAGAACAGAACATGAAAGTCATGCGTGAGTGCACGAACCACAAGAACAGAACATGAAAGTCATGCGTGAGTGCACGAACCACAAGAACAGAACATGAAAGTCATGCGTGAGTGCACGAACCACAAGAACAGAACATGAAAGTCATGAGTGAGTACACGAACCACAAGAACAGAACATGAAAGTCATGCGTGAGTGCATGAACCACAAGAACAGAACATGAAAGTCATGAGTGAGTACACGAACCACAGAAACAGAACATGAAAGTCATGCGTGAGTGCACGAACCACAAGAACAGAACATGAAAGTCATGAGTGAGTGCACGAACCACAAGAACAGAACATGAAAGTCATGTATGAGTACACGAACCACAGAAACAGAACATGAAAGTCATGTGTGAGTGCACGAACCACAGAAACAGAACATGAAAGTCATGAAACAGAACATGAAAGTGTGAGTGCACGAACCACAGAAACAGAACGTGAGTGGAGTGCACGAACCACAGAAACAGAACATGAAAGTCATGCGTGAGTGCACGAACCACAAGAACAGAACATGAAAGTCATGCGTGAGTGCACGAACCACAAGAACAGAACATGAAAGTCATGCGTGAGTGCACGAACCACAAGAACAGAACATGAAAGTCATGAGTGAGTGCACGAACCACAAGAACAGAACATGAAAGTCATGCGTGAGTGCACCACAAGAACAGAAACCACAAGAACAGAACATGAAAGTCATGAGTGAGTACACAAGAACAGAACAACCACAAGAACAGAACATGAAAGTCACCACAGAAACAGAACATGAGTGCAGTGCACGAACCACAAGAACAGAACATGAAAGTCATGCGTGAGTGCACGAACCACAAGAACAGAACATGAAAGTCATGAGTGAGTGCACGAACCACAAGAACAGAACATGAAAGTCATGTATGAGTACACGAACCACAGAAACAGAACATGAAAGTCATGTGTGAGTGCACGAACCACAGAAACAGAACATGAAAGTCATGCGTGAGTGAACCACACAGAAACAGAAACAGAACATGAAAGTCATGCGTGAGTGCACGAACCACAAGAACAGAACATGAAAGTCATGAGTGAGTACACGAACCACAGAAACAGAACATGAAAGTCATGTGTGAGTGCACGAACCACAGAAACAGAACATGAAAGTCATGCGTGAGTGCACGAACCACAGAAACAGAACATGAAAGTCATGAGTGAGTACACGAACCACAAGAACAGAACATGAAAGTCATGAGTGAGTACACGAACCACAGAAACAGAACATGAAAGTCATGCGTGAGTGCATGAACCACAGAAACAGAACATCCATGTTTTATCAAATGGGGCTGCGAAAGAGTGTCACACTTAAGGAGCAAAGTTTTGGGGACATTTAGTGATTCATTTCTGTGGGTTCAGACATGCAACTGGTTGTAGAAAGGGTAACATACTACCATGCAAATGCCACCTGCTGATTTCCAATTTTAGAATCAATCCATCGATAAAGCATGGGACATTTACAAGGTAAGGGGCAGAATGTATATGGTACAAATAACATTACCAGACAAAATCAAATAAATAGGACTGACACTACTACACACATCATCTTACACAACAGACTCTCCCCAAATTGGTAAGTCAAGAAATTGGGATATAAGAATATTTGAGGGCTGGAGGGATGGCTTAGCAGTTAAGGCGCTTGCCTGCAAAGCCAAAGGACCCAGGTTCGATCCCCCAGGACCGACGTAAACCAGATGCACAAGGTGGCATGTGTATCTGAGTTCATTAGCAGTGGCTGAAGGCCCTGGTATGCCCATTCTCTCTGTCTCAAATAAATAAATGAAAAATATTTTTTAAAAAAAGAATATTTGGAATTGTTGGCAGTAATGGTTCTGAGGACTTTTGTTACCTCTTATTCTAATTTTTTTTCTTTTTTGTTATGTGCATGTATGGGGGGAAAAAATCGCCCATAATATCCAAATGCAGACCTGGAAAAGTTCCCAGAATCCTCTAGATGCTCTTTAAGAGTTGTTTCATTCTGTCTTTCCAAAAATGCCAATATTGAAGGGGAAAGGTCTCACTTCCATCTATGTGTATCTACTATCACAGAACCAGTTCCCCTATCCCTCCTCCCAACAGTCAGTCAATTCACTGGAGCTATACCTGGTAAATCCTTAGAACGTGTAGCCAGCTTTTCCAAGTGACTGTTGATTCTCTCAATGGCTCTGAAGTTCTTATTCCTCCTGAGGATATCCACAGCTGTCCGGGAGTGTCTATCCAGCAGAGTGGGGTCTGCCCCAAAGCCCAGGAGCATCTGCACATCCTCTGTTTGTCCTAGGAAAGGCCAAAATGAGAAGGGAGAATTGACATGGTTCTTTCCATAAGGAGGCGTCCCCGTGAGCGCCCTGCTCCCAGTTGCCTGGAGGCAAGGGACCAGGGTTCCTCTTGGTTAAGGAACATAAAGTATCCGTCTTGGGAAGTCTACCCAACTCTCCAAAGCAAGGAGTCTTGTATGGAGGGGGAAGGACAATAGCTTTTAAGAGATTCAGAAGTATGCTCCTCTCTACCTTTCTCCCCTCACCTTGGCAACAAGCAAAGAGAGGGGAAATCTTGTTACTAGGCAACAGTTACAGCTGTAAGGATAAGAGCAAGCTGTGACTTCAGATTTCTTTATTCCCTAGAGAGAAAATAGAATATTGTTCCAGAAAAAAATAAATAAAATCCTGGCTGGGGACAGAAGAAAAAAGTGGCAATTGCTTTTTACTACCCTCCCATCGCTAACCCTCTGGCTATCAGCTCCATTGATATACCTATCTGTCAAGTATCAAGGTGACTCTGTGGTCACAGATGTAAGTGCCTTTCAGGTCCAGAGAATTATATGAATCAATGCTGGACCACCAACTCCCCTACCTAACATCTACTCACACCTATGGCCTGACAAAGCATCTTTACTTCAAGTATCAGTCTATTCATGGTATTCTCCTTTCCCATCTCCCCACTCATGGCTGCCCATCTCTCACTTTTCAAAAATTAAAAACTGGGCTGCAGAGATGGCTTAGCAGTTAAAGGTGCTTGCTTGCAAAGCCTAAAGGCCTAGGCTTGATTCCCTACTACCCACATAAAGCCAGATGCACAAAGCAGCAAATGTGTCTGGAATTAGTTTGCAGTGGCACTCTAATGTTCCCATCCTCTATCTACCTATATCTCTACTTGTAAATGAATTAAATTAAAAATTAAAAACTTGCTGGGCATGGTGGCGCATGCCTGTAATCCCAGCACTCAGGAGGCAGAGGTAGGAGGACAGCTGTGAGTTCAAGTCCACCCTGAGACTACATACTGAATTCCAGGTCAGCCTGAGCTAGAGTGAGACCCTACCTCGAAAAAAAAATTTTTAACTTATACTTTGTAAACATTACACCTTCTTTGAGTTAGACAATGAAATATTAATCTATGAGCTGCTATGATGGAGCTGTAAAAATGTTTAATTAAGGTCCCAAATTAGTTAACCTTAGGACAGAAATTATATGGGTGGGCCTGACTTAGTCTTATGAATATCTGATGTAACAGTTCCAGAGATCAGAGAAAGAAAAGGTCAAAGATGCAACATACAAGTGGGGCCTGAAGCATAAGAAATTCTCCCCTCCTGGTTTTAAAGCCACCAGAAACCACAGGACAAGTGTGTGTGGCCTGCAGAAGCTGAGAGAGATTTCTGGCAGATATCCATGAAGGAAATAGAGGTCTTGATCCAATATCTATGAAGAACTTGATTCTGTCACACAAAATGAGCTTGGAAGAGGGCCTAGAAGTCCAGATGAGAACCCAGCCAAAGCCAACACCTTGACTTCAGCCTTTCAAGACAGTCAGCAGATGACTTGGTCACATCATGTCAGTCTTCTGACCTACAGAACCAGAGGCCATTAAATGGGTATTGTTTTAAGCCACTGCATTTATGGTACTTTATTAATCAGCACAGGAAACTAACACAATTACTGCTGTATACTTCCTCAAAAAAGGTAAAAATTACTGACCTGTGTGATATCAGTGAAAACAATAAAGAAATCTGATGAGCCGGGTGTAGTGGCACACGCCTTTAATCCCAGCACTCGGGAGGCAGAGGTAGGAGGATCACCATAAGTTCGAGACCACCCTGAGACTACATAGTGAATTATTCCAGGTCAGCTTGGGCTAGAGTGAAACCCTACCTTGAAAAACAGAAAGAAAGAAAGAAAGAAAGAAAGAAAGAAAGAAAGAAAGAAAGAAAGAAAGGAAGGAAGGAAGGAAGGAAGGAAGGAAGGAAGGAAGGAAGGAAGGAAGGAAGGAAGGAAGGAAGGAAGGAAGGAAGGAAGGAAGGAAGGAAGGAAGGAAGGAGGGGGAAGAGGGGAGGGAGGAGGGGGAGGGAGGGGGGGGGGGGGAGGGAGGGGGGAGGGGAGGGGGGGGAGGGAGGGGGGGGGGGGGGGAGGGAGGAGGGGAGGGGGGAGGGAGGGAGGGGAGGGAGGAGGGGAGGAGGGGGGGAGGGGAGGGGGAGGAGGGGAGGGGGGAGGGGGGGAGGGAGGGAAGAAAGGAAAGAAAGAAAGAAAGAAAGAAAGAAAGAAAGAAAGAAAGAAAGAAAGAAAGAGAGAGAGAGAGAGAAAAGGAAAAAGAAAGAAAGAAAGAAAGAAAGAAAGAAAGAAAGAAAGAAAGAAAGAAGAGAAAGAGAGAAAGAAAGAAAGAAAGAAAGAAAGAAGAAAGAAAGAAAGAGAGAGAAAGGGAGGGAGGGAGGGAGAGAAGGGGGGAGGGAGAGAAGGAGGGAGGGAGAGAGGAGGAGGAGGGAGGGAGGGGAGGAGGAGGGGAGGGAGGGAGGAAGAGGAAGAGGGAGGGAGGAGAGAGAGAGAGAGAGAAAGAAAGAAAGAAGGGAGGGAGGGAGGGAGGGAGGGAGGGAAGGAAGGGGAAACAAAGAAAGAAACAAAGAAGAAAGAAAGAAAGAAAGAAAGAAAGAAAGAAAGAAAGAGGAAGGGAGGGGAGGGGAGGGGAGGGGAGGGAGGGAGGGAGGGAGGGAAGGAAGGGGAAACAAAGAAAGAAACAAAGAAGAAAGAAAGAAAGAAAGAAAGAAAGAAAGAAAGAAAGAGGAAGGAGGAAGGGGGAGGGGAGGGAGGGAAAGAAAGGAATCTTATGCCTATTATACAGCCCTGCAATCCGCCCCTTAACTAATACCCATCTCCAAAGCTATATTTTATGTTTAGTGAATAGCTGAAGAAATTCTTACATTTATGTTTTCATTAACTTTGTGTAATAAATTCAGTAATAAATCAATCCAGAAAACAAATTAAACCCTTGGAGCTTTACAATCACAAAGATGTTTTAACATTTAAGGCTATATGAGTATTTCCATTCCAGAAAATGCACCAATAGATGGCCAATAAGATATTCAAGTATTGGACCGGAGAGATGGTTTAGCGGTTAAGGCACCTGCCTGCTAAGCCTAAAAACGCCAGTTCCAATCTCCAGGTCCCACGTTTAGCCAGATGCAAGGGTGCAATGCTGCACTTCACCACAAAGGGGCACATGCATCTGGAGTTCGTTCACAGTAGCTGCAAGGCTGCTGGCGCACCCATTCTCTGGCTTCCTCTCCCTCCCTCTCTGTGTCTCTCTCAAAAAAAAAAAAGATATTCAAGTATCGAATATATTAGGTTAAACTTCTTTTAGAAAAGTACTCTGACTCAGAAGTTAAGGTGCTTGCCAGCAAAGCCTAGCAACCTGGGTTCAATTCCCCAGTACCCACATAAAAAGAGAGACTAATGGAGAGAGGGAGGGGATATGATAGAGATTGGAGTTCTAAAGTGGAATGGGGGGAGGGGAGGGAAATATCAGGGATTTTTTTTTTTGTATGTAAGTATAGAAGTTGTCAATAAAAAAATAACATTTTTTTTAAAAAGCCAGAGGCACAAAGTGACGCATGCATCTGGAGTTTATTTGCAGTGGCTAGAAGCCCTGGTGCACCCATTCATATTCTCTCTCACACTCTCTCCCTCTCTCTCTCTCTGTCTCCATGTTTTTAAATAAAAATAATTTTTTAATGCACCAGAAGCCAGGCATGGTGGAACAGATCTGTAATCCCAGCACCTAGAAGGCTGCACAAGAGGATCACCTTGAGGATAACATGGTGCTCAGTGAGTTCCAGGTCAGCCTGAGCTTCAGTGTGAGCCTTAGCCTCAAAAAAAAAAAAAAAAAAAAAAAAAAAAGGAAGAGCCATGCCAGGTATGGTGGCACATGCCTTTAATCCCAGCACTCTGAAGGCAGAGGTAGGAGGATTGCAATGAGTTTGAGGAAACCTTGAGACTACATAGTGAATTCCAGGTCAGCCTGGGCTAGAGCGACACCCTACCTCAAAAAACAAAAAAAAAAGAACCAGGTGTGGTGGTGCATGCCCTTAATCCCAGCACTCAGAAGGTAGGAGGTATCACTCCAAGGTAGAAGGTATCACTCCAAGGTAGGAGGATCGCTGAGTTCAAGGCCAGCCTTAGACTACATAGTATATTATAGGTCAGCCTATGCTAAAGAGAGACCCTACCTTGAAGAACCAAGTTAATTAATTAATTAATAAGAAAAATTTAAACTGGAAGTATCAAAAAATGAATAAATGCACAAGTTAATTTTTGTCTATTAAAAGAGCATATTATAATTTTAAAAATAGATATTGAGGGCTGGAGAATTGGCTTAGGGGTTAAGGTGTTTGCCTGCAAAGCCAAAGGATCTAGGTTTGATTCCCCAGGACCCACATAAGCCAAATGCACAAGGTGGAGTTCATTTGCAGTGGCTAGAGGCCCTGAAGCACCCATTCTCTCTGTCTGCCTCCCTTTCTCTCTCCCTCAAATAAATAAATAAAAATATTTTTTAAATATTTTTTAAAAATAGATATTGAAGATATTACATTGCTACAGCATTTATGTTCTATTATATACAAATAAAACAGTAAGAGAACAGCTTTATTTTAAAATATTAACATACCAATTACTCAAAATTACCCTTTAATACAATTATTTAGACCCATCCATCCCTCACACTGCAGAAAGAATGGCTGATACCAGGTAGCATGTGAGACCAGGTGTGTGAGGATGGTCTATGGCCATGTCTGCTCTGGGGCACTGGTGATGAGCTATGGAAGACAATGGATTCTGGAAAAAAAAATAATGTTAAATGTTACCTTATCCTGCCATTTTCTGTGTTATATACTGAAATGATATTTTAGACCTTTGGGTTAAATCCATAGGCATTCTGTTTTCCCAGATGTAGATTTATGCATCCTGGTTTAGTAAAGGAGTCACATTAGAGAAACAAGTCTCTCTAGACTCCTCTTGAGACCAGCTGAAACCAAAAGGCCCTGAGTTCTCAAGTGACCCAATAAAACCAGAAGTCTTATGATGGTTTGGTTCAGATGTCCCCCATCAACTTGTGCGTTCTGACTGCTTGGTCCCCAGCCAATGGCAAGTTGGGAATTGGAATCTTGTTGGAGGTATGTTGTTGGGGGCAGACTTATAGGTGTTATATATAGCCAGCTTCCCCTTGCCAGTGTTTGGCACACTCTACTGCTGCTGTTGTCCACTGAAGTTGGCCAATAAGTGATGTCTAGCCTCTGTTCATTCCACATTTTCCCCTGCCATCATGGAGGTTCCCTTCGAGTGTGTAAGCCAAAATAAACCCTTTGCTCCCACAGCTGCTTTTGGTTGGGTGCTTTGTGCAGCAACGAGAAGGGAACTGCAACAAGTCCCCAAAAGGTGGCCTTCAGACTATGTCTAGCCCACAGGCATTATTTAATTAAATCTGAGAGTTGAAAAAAATCACAGTTTAAAAAAAATTCAGGGGGGCTGGAGAGATGGCTTTGCAGTTAAGTGCTTGCCTTTGAAGCCTAAGGACATTGGTTTGAGGCTCAATTCCCCAGGACCCACATAAATCAGATGCACAAAGTGGTACATGCATCTGGAGTTTGTTTGCAGTGGCTGGAAGACCTGTCGTGCCTATTCTGTCTGTCTGTCTGTCTGTCTGTCTCTCTCTCTCTCTCTCTCTCTCTCTCTCTCTCTCTCTCTCCTCTTTCTCTCTATCTGTTGCTCTCAAATAAAGAAATAAAAATAAACAAAAAAAATTTTTTTTTAAATTCAGGGGCTAGAGAAATTGCTTAGTGGTTAAGGTGCTTGCCTACAAAGCCAAAGGACCCAGGTTCAATTCCCCAGGACCCACATAAGCCAGATGCACAAGGGGCACACACATCTAGAGTTCCTTTGCAATGGCTAGAGGCCCTGGCATGTCCATTCTCTCTCCCCCCCCCCACTCCCACCTCTCTCTCTCTCTCTCTCTCTCTCTCTCTCTCTCTCATAAAGAAAAAAAATTTTTTTTTGTTTTTTTCGAGGTAGGATTTCAATCTAGCCCAGGCTGACCTGGAATTCACTATGCAATCTCCTGGTGGCCTTGAACTCACAGCAATCCTCCTACCTCTGCCTCCCAAGTGCTGGGATTAAAGGTGTGCGCCACCACGCCCAGCTATGTAGGATTTTTTTTTGGGGGGGGGAGGGTTTTTTTTCAAAATTTTACAAATCTTATTTCTAATGTTTCTTGCCACCAGAAGATCATAGTCCAGCCTAATTCTCCAAATCAGCCCCAAGCTATAAAGGTACCAAGCACAAGCTCCCTGCCACTCCCTATCATCTCCCTTCTACTCCCACTGAGAGTTAATTACCATTATAGGGAAGAAAAAATAAAGGTTTTTCTGTCACTGAGACAGAAAACAAAGACTGAAGGATATGAAAGTTTGGGGGAAAGAGTGTAGGACTGAGCAGTCTCCCTGGCCTACACAGTCTAACAAGATGGTTGGTGCCACAATAACCAACTTTGCTCACACGGGCCAGCCTCTCTCTTCCACATGGCCTGTCTGACCCTGAGTGCAGTAGGATGCAATTCCTGGGTTGGGTTCTAAGTGCCATGAAAGGAGGAACTATGTCTGTTGCCTGGTTCACAATTATCTCAGGCAGGCAACACAGATTTGGCTTAAAATAAAGGCATTTTGTAACATGTGATAAGGAAAGGGGGGAAATAAAGCCAGAGTTCATATCCTTGAATTATTCAACCTCACAGAAGCAATTTGAAGCCAAAAGAGCACAGGAGCCCAGCAATTCTTCCTTCACCTGACCGCCTTTCTTCCAAAAGCCTCTCTCATAATGATATTTAATCCAAGGGCAAGTTTGCTCTTTCAAGCCTACCACAGTTAGAACAGATACAACACAGTGGTGAGCTGTGTTGGGCTTTCTCATGCCTGCACTCCCCAGGCCACAACACACTCTCCAGTGCAGTCCCACTACTCACGCTTGATGGAGTATCCCGGGGAGTGGGAAGCAGTGATGTGCAGGACAGTGCAGCCAGTGTCATCTCTTTGGTTGATGTGGCCTTTCAACTCGGGCCTGAGGTCCATTAGCCACATGAAAAGTTGGTTTTCTCCTGTAGGAAAAAAAAAGTTGCAAAAATGAATGATGTATCCCACACTAAAGAAACCAAATGGGGAATCCAACACACATTTTTCGATTCACCACAAACAGGTATAGAAAGGCATGAGTATTTGTAAACTGAAAGAACGAGTGAAAGAAAGTTACTCATAATAATCTTAAGTCAGGTCGCCTGGATGTCTGAGTCAGTAATTCTCTGAGAGACAGAGACACAGGGCAGGGAAAGGACTGGAGAGGAAGTTGTCTGAGCTGCAGTGAGCTCCAGCTCACACCCTGAGGAGCTCTAGAGTATGAACTACAACAAGCTGACTTGAGGCATGGGGCTGGCATGTTGGGTGCCCAGGTCAGTCAGTGCTGGGAAGAAAGGCAAGATGAAGGAAGGGCCTCCCTGTGAAGTGCTGAGTGTTGGCAAAGAGCAGCTCTCTGGCCAAGGATCAACCCACAAGCACAGCTTGGAAATGGGTCCTTGGTGTAAGGGAGGTCTGGGCAGGGCACCACCCGCCTCCACCACAGTCATCAAGCCACTATCCAACTAGATGACACTATTACATTATTATCAACAGGATATGTATTTTAAATTCTTTCCCCCAACTCCTTCCCTGGAACATCTGAGATCTAAGAAACTACACACCTCCACAAACTCTGTGGACACCATTTATTACTATGTCGAAGCTATCTTCTGAGAAGTCAGGGGTAAGATTTGAATTTGATCTTACTAATAGGGGCTGTGACTACAGGGGCTAACTTAAAGAACAGATAAGCGAAGACCATGACACTCATGACACGGGCCACTTTTCTGCTTTGCAAGCTTCTAATCTGAAAATAAGGTGATTAGATGAAACTGTTTTTAACCATGCTTTACATGTAAATGTTTTGTCCAGCAAACCTGTATAAGAATAAGGTTGGAGAGGTGGCTTAGCGGTTAAGGTTCTTGCCTGTGAAGCCTAAGGACCCAGGTTCCATTCCCCAATACCCCCATAAGCCAGTAGGGCATATGTCTAGAGTTCGTTTGCAGTGGCCAGAAGCCCTAGTGCATCCTTTTCCACCCCCCCCTCAAATAAATAAATTTTTTAAAAGAAAATTTTCTACAGGTGTCGGGTGTGGTGTACACACCTTTAATTCCAGCACTTGGGGGGCAGAGGTACGTGGATCACTGTTAAATTCAAGGCCAACTTCTGAGACTACATTATGAATTCCAAGTCAATCTGGGCTACAGTGAGACCCTACCTTGAAAAAAAACTTCTACAGATCCCCCAGTATATGAAATGGATATGTGACAAAAAGAAAATATGGAAGAATAAAGCCTGAGGGCCTGGCACCCCACACCCCACTCCTGGGAATATGGAAGAATAAAGCCTGAGGGCCTGGCATCCCACACCCCACTCCTGGGAATATGGAAGAATAAAGCCTGAGGGCCTGGCATCCCACACCCCACTCCTGGGAATATGGAAGAATAAAGCCTGAGGGCCTGGCACCCCACACCCCACTCCTGGGAATATGGAAGAATAAAGCCTGAGGGCCTGGCACCCCACACCCCACTCCTGGGAATATGGAAGAATAAAGCCTGAGGGCCTGGCACCCCACACCCCACACCCCACTCCTGGGAAGACAAGCTCTCTTGGACATTTCAGGCTCTAAAATGTTATCCAACAGTTATGCCTCTTATGCTTGGCAAGAAAAAAATAAGTTCCTATCTAAAATGTGAATATATATGCTAATGACAGAATAAAAACATCTTAAATTTTAAATCCTACAACAAAATAAAAGTTTTTTTATTATTTACTTACTTATTATTGCGCCAGGGCCTACAGCCACTGCAAACAAGCTCCAGATGTGTGTGTCACCTTGTGCATCTGGCTTACGTGGGACCTGGAGAATCAAACCTGGATCCTTACGCTTCGCAGGCAAGCATCTTAACTGCTAAGCCATCTCTCCAGCCCCAAAATAAGTATTTTTAAAAATCTATTTTAGCCGGGCGTGGTGGCGCACGCCTTTAATCCCAGCACTCGGGAGGCAGAGGTAGGAGGAGCGCCGAGAGTTCGCGGCCACCCTGAGACTACATAGTGAATTCCAGGTCAGCCTGGACCTGAGTGAGACCCTACCTTGCAAAACCAAAAAAAAAAAAAAAAAAAAAAAAAAAAAATCTATTTTGTAGGCGGGAGATCTAGATGGCTTAGCAGTCAAGGCGTTTGCCTGCAAAGCTAAAGGACTTCAGTTCAATTCCCCAATACCCACGTAACCCAGATGCACAAGGTGGCACATGCATCTGGAGTTCATTTGTAGTAGCTAGAGGCCCTGGTGTGCCCATTTTCTCTCTCTCTCTCTCTCTCTCTCTCTTTCTCTCTCTCTCTCCTCTCTCTTCTCTCCCTGCCTCTTTCTCTCTCACTCTTTCAAATAAATAATTTTTTTTAAAAATCTATTTTGTGAAAATAGCAGTCCTGTCAGATATAGTAGCACAGGCCTGTAATCCTAGCTACTCTGGAGGCTGAGACAGGAGAATCAAACATTTAAGGCCTGTCTGAGCTATAGATTGAGTTCAAGGTCAGAGTGGGCCACTTAGCAAGACCCTGTCTCGAAATTTTTAAGATGGGTGAAAGTTGAGATGTTGTAGCTCAGTGACAAGGCATGTGCAAGGCCCTGGTTTGATCTCCAGTAACACACACACACACACACACTAAAAAACAAAGAAAAGCAGTATATACTTATGGAATTTGTTTATGAAAGCTATTAATAAATTTAAAAAAGAAAAAGAAAAATAGTGGCCCTCTGAGCCACAATAAAATTCTCTCAGGATCAGCCCATGATTTCTTAGGATTTCCCTCAGCTACAGTCTCAAAATACAGTAGTAGGCCCTCGAGGCAAGAATAAAAACAAGGTGAAGGGGTAGACACCACACTAGATGCCTCTGTCAAAAGGGGAACCACAGCTCTCCTGGGAATGCTCCTTTAACAGCTGCCTGTCCCAAGTGCCCACCTGCAGCTCCACTTTGCCATCGAGGATCTAAAATGACAACTCCTTCCGATCTGAACTCTGGTGCCACGAGACATAGAAATGATGCTAGGTCCTTGCTGCTTTCAATCATTTGAAAACTCAAATCACAGAAAAATCACGATTTGGGAAGATGGCTCCGTGAGTAAAGTTCTTGCTGTGAAAGCATGGGGATCTGAGTTCAAAGCTCCAGTGCCTATGTAAAATGTTGGGGGTGGCAGTGTATGCCTGTAATCCCAGTGCTTGGGATGCAGAAACAGCAGGATCCCTAAGGCTTACTGACTAGCTAGTCTAGCCAAATAGATGAGCACTAGGTTCAGTGAGAGACCCTGTCTTAAAACATAAGGTGGAATCTAGGTATCGTGTCTCATGTTTATAATCCCAACACTTGGAGGCTGAGTTCAAGGCCAAATTGGGAGACAGAGGGAATTTCAGGTCAGCCTGAGCTAGAAAAAGACCCTACCTAAAAGTAAATAGAATTAAGGAGGAGAGCAACTGAAGAATACACCCACATTGATCTCTGGCCTCCACTTACATACACACATGTGCGCATGCACACAGACGTGCAGCTAAACACATATGAACAAACACACACATGCAAAAACACAGCTCATATCATTTAGACGGTCTTTATTCAAGTGGCTAAGTTCTGGCGTCACATAAGCTGAGCAGAATCCCAGGGTCTAAGCTGGAGGACTGTGGTGGGTGTGTGAAGGAGGGAAAACTCACTTGCTTGGATGCAGAGCCGCATAAGGGCGTGGACAGGATAGGGTCCTATGGTCTCAACACTTGCACCGATGGAGATGAGCCACTGGACCAACCTAGGCACCTGTTCCACTTTCTCATAAAGCCCAATGAAGACATACTTCTGAAAAATCAACACACATAGGGAGAGCCATGGAGGTCACTACATTAATATGAAACTTCAAGCTCCTTCATCCACACATTTTGGAACCAGTCTTGGCCTAAAAGCACTATAAATAACACATTTACAGTGGGCAGCTATTTGGGGAAGTCCTAAGCAAGGGCTGACATGGCCTCCAGTGAAGCTGTACATTTCATGACGCCTCCTTACCTCAAAGAGACTCTTCAGTGACAACCCATGGACATGGATATCACCCGGCAGTCGGTCCTTTTTTGCTGACAATAGCAGAAATGCCTGATTGGAATGGAGAAAAAGGCTGAAATAATACTTTCTACAGAGATTATTAAAGCAAGACAGTTAAGACCCAACAGAAAACAAAACAAAATGTCCTCTAGCTATATCTCTTTTGTTCAACTGCCTATCAAGTTTGCCAGCCTGAGCCATGATAATCCATGCCTGTCTAGCCACCTGCCCACTCTTACTGAAAGCTAAGTACTTTCCACATTTCCTCAGTCTGCTGAGGACAGGATTCACTGGTGTCCACAGTAGAAGAGGGGACAAGGGCTGTGGGGTAAAAGCTCCTTAAGCATTGTAAGAAGCACTGTAAGAAGCAGACTCAAGTGCTTGAGAAATATCTCAGCCCAGTCATTTCTTTAGGCACTTAGAAGAATCTGGGACCCATCGGACCCTAGGAGGTGGTGTGCTGTAGCCAGCTCCAATCCTTGCGTGGACTGACTGCTTACCTCTCCCTAACTTCATGTCCTGTGTGTCAGATTAGAAAGGGAACACAGACCACAATGAGTATGTACTTGATAAAAACTGGAAAATCTACAAATGGACTTGTTTCCCTCAAAGATCAGCTGTTAAAAGTATGGATCCTATCTAGTCACCGAAGAAACTAAATGTCAGAGGTTAACGTAATTCTTCTGAATTACACGGCACATCCTAAGAGGCCTCTGCTGATGTCATCTTGTCTAAGGTTCTAGGTTCCTATGTGACCATGAGGGACAAACAGACACGGGCTCAACTCCAGCCTCCACTGTAAATGTCCTTGCCAGTGGAGCAGGACCACAGAAAACGAGGCTATGGCCAAATTGTGCTTCTCGTTCTTTTCAGTTTGGTGCTCACCCTCAACATGACCACTGTCCACACTCATCTCCAAATGACACGCTCAGGGCTCTGATCGTCCCAATTGCTGGCCTGCCTTTTACAGTGTTGGAGAATTACCTAGGCCTTACTTCAGACAAGATATTGAACCTGTCCCTTGGGCTGGATTCCTGGGCCTTCTCTTAATTATGTGAGATGATATATAATGATCTGACAGGCATGAAGATATCCTAAAGAGATAGTCATGCCCTCCCTTCAGCTATGACAGTATTGGAATAAGGCACCCAAGACCTTAAGGATTTGGAATTTCCCCCAGGAATCTCATGCTAGAAGGAAAAGGCTAACTTGTCTCTGGGATAGAGATTTCACACAGTGCTGACAAACTGTCTCCTTGCAGGAGACAATGGAGCCCAGACACTGATAGGCTGAAAGGCCCCTATACTGACTATGTTTACCTATTTATACCTCTGGCCCTCTACTTAAAGCTAAATCTCACTGTCAGGACCACCCACTCCCTCACCCAGATCCCTAGATGGAAGGGGATTATCACTAGATTTCTTTGTTCCTCTTCCTATTAAATATTTTTCCAGGGCTGGAGAGATGGCTTAGCGGTTAAGCGCTTGCCTGTGAAGCCTAAGGACCCCAGTTCAAGGCTCGATTCTCCAGGACCCACGTTAGCCAGAAGCACAAGGGGGCACATGCATCTGGAGTTCGTTTGCAGTAGCTGGAGGCCCTGGCGTGCCCGTCTCTCTCTCTCTCTCTCTCTACCTGTCTATTTCTGTATCTCTTTCTCTCTCAAATAAATAAATAATAAAATATTTTTTAAAAAAATATTTTTCCACTTTTCACTGTTTAACTGGCTTATTAAGGAGGTGGCTGAAGCTGGCTTGTTAGGGCTGTCAGAGCTCAGGCTCTGTCCCTTACTAACACTAGTAGCAATAGTACCCTTACAAAGCTCCTGGCCCCCATCCCTTCACTCCCCACCACAGCATGGAGCCCTGCTCATGTCTTCCCTGCACTGGAAGAGGCAACAGGGCTCCTTCCTGGGTGATATAAACTGAACTTCATTCCTGCTAATGTGAAATAAAGCCTCCCACTCATAGAGCTGTCATATCAGAGGAATCATGGACTTTCAGAACACTTTAAAAATAAATCAGCCATTCTCTCTATCTGCCTCTCTGCCTCCTCCCCCCACTCTCTCTCTCTCAAATAAATAAATAATGTTTTTAAAGGGGCTGGAGAGATGGCTTAGCAGTTAAGCACTTGCCTGCAAAGCCAAAGGACCCAGATTTGATTCCTCAGGACCCATGTAAGCTAGATGCACAAGATGGTGCACATGTCTGGAGTTCGTTTGCAGTGGCTGGAAGCCCTAGCGTGCCCATTCTCTCTATCTGCCTCTCTCTCGCTCTCTCTCTCTCTCTCTCACACACACACACACAAACAAATAAATAAATAAATTTCAAAAAATTTTTTAAATAAAATAAAAATAAATTAGAAAAGGTAATTAACTCTTAATCCCACAATTTTATATCAACAACGAAGAACTTGAATGTATTTTGAAAAGGCCCCCAATTTCTGACTCTTGGCTCCTCAAGAATCCAACCTGTTTTCCTTACCCCTGCTGTTTGCCCCCTCAAGACCTTAATATGGGATGGGCTTCAGGGATCTTGAGGATAGACATTAGGGGGTCTCCCATGAAGCCCCTGAAACTCTACGTATAATTGTTAGTATGTTTTATATATATGCAAGGAATCTATGACTCTGTGCGAGACTGAAGAATTCTCTTCTGGTCATTCAATTTCCCTGACTCTAGAGTCCTTGCTAGGCCGACTTCATTTCTGGGGACATTTCTGGACTGCCTAGACCTAGGAAGCCCATGTCCAGACAGTTCTCATGAACACTTAAAACCTATCATTAATGAAAACCACTATTCACTTGACATTCAGTATATGTAAAGTTATTATAAAACCCCTTAGCTCAGTGCTTGTCATATCAAAAGACACACATTAAGCCGGGCGTAGTGGCGCACGCCTTTAATCCCAGCACTCAGGAGGCAGAGGTAGGAGGATCACCTTGAGTTCAAGGCCACCCTGAGACTACATAGTGAATTCCAGGTCAGCCTGAGCTAGAGGGAAACCCTACCTCGAAAAATAAAAATTTTTAAAAGACACATTAGCTGTTATTATTATGTCCCTGGGCCATTATTTCTTAAATCTCAACAAAACTAAGAATAAGTTTGTATACTGCATATTACAAACAAAGATGTAATCAGCTCTTAACTGTTACTCAAAGTTAACTGTCTTGAAATGAGCATCACGGACAGGTCTCTGGGCCCACCATGGCTAATGCAAGACAGGACTATGGAGATGGCTACACAATTCTTTATCTTCCTTATCTCATAGTACCATTAGCATCTAGACTTTATATTTCTTTGATGACAATGGAGACACAGGGTAAGAAGCAAGGTTGCCAGAAACTATTTTTTAAAAAATAGGGCTGGGGAGATAAATTAGTGGGTAAAGTGCTTGTTATGTAAGTATGAGGATCTGAGTTTGGATCCCCAGTACCCAGATACAAGCCAGGTATGGCAGCAAGTGTCTGTAATCCCAACAGTGGGGAGAAGGACAGCACACCCCCAGGGCTTGTTGGCTAGCTAGTCTAGTCAACCAGTGGGTTCCAGGTTCAGCAGGAGACCCTGTCTCAAAAAAATAAATAAATAAGGTAGCCAGGCATGGTACACACGCCTTTAATCCTTTAATCCCAGCACTCCACTCGGGAGGCAGAAGTAGGAGATCGCCATGAGTTCGAGGCCACCCTGAGACAACATAGTGAATTCCAGGTCAGCCTGGATTAGAGTGAGACCCTACCTCAAAAAACGAAACAATAATAATAATAATAATAATAATAATAATAATAATAATGTAAAGAACAACTGGGGAAGACAGCTGACATCAATCTTTGGCCTCCACATGGATATGCTTATCATGATAAGCAATACATTACAATCTCTTAGTGCCAACAGTCCAAAATTACTAAATCAAGCATGTGCTTTTCCATAAGACAGCCATCTCTATTTACTCACGTGCCATAATCCTTTCTTTGCCAACTTTTCTATTACAGATTGCCACACTTCTATTGGAAATCCAGAAATGAAAAGATGATCAAAGCAGGGCAAAAAACTCTGCAAAACAATGGAATCACCTGAAAGAAAATGTCATAGTTTAGAAACAATAAAGTGAAGGAAGTTTAGAATACTGGAGAAAAGTCCACCAACGAAGAACATGCATACACAAATTGTAAATTAAAAATATCAGAAAGAAAGGCATTTTCAAGGTGTAAAGTCTTTTATAGCTGACTGAAGTAAGTAATCATTTTAATTTTACCCACGCAATCAGTCCCCTAAGACAGCAGAATGTGAGCTAACATTCACTTACTGTCTCTATTTGCGGAGTGTTGTATGGCAAACTTCCTCCACATTGAAAGCAGTGAACTATTCCCTATTTTTATCAAAAGCAGCTAGGATGTCGGGCGTGGTGGCACACACCTTTAATCCCAGTACTCGGGAGGCAGAGGTAGGAGGATCGCTGGGAGTTGGAGGCCACCCTGAGACTACATAGTTAATTCCAGGTCATCCTGGGCCAGAGTGAGAACCTACCTCAGAAAACAGGACAACTCATGAGAAAAGGGTGTGGGAAGGCCATCTGATCCCCACCTGAGAGCCCAGGTGCCCCCTGTGCCAGTTGTATGCAATGACACCAGAGGTTTCCTGGCCTCCAAGAGAGTTAAAAGTACATACAGCAGAAAAGATCAAGGGGCAATGAGCCCCACCAAAGCGCTGGTTTGGGGTCTCCATGCTCCCTAAGCCCTCACCCCAAGACTGAGGGGAGAACATCCACAGGCTTAACCCCAACACAGTGAGCTCCTGCTAAGCAGCCGTGAGGGGTCGTCGTCCATGATGGGATGAGACCTCTCAATGGCACAGCTGGTCTGGGGCTCTCCACACTCCTGGACTAGGACAAGGAATTTCTTAATGCAGCCATGGGGGAGTTTTCATCCAGGATGGGATGAGACTTCTTGGTGGTGCAGCTGCTCTGGGGTCCCCATGATCTGTAAGTTAACCCTCACCCTGAGACTGAGGGAGGAGCATCTGAGGAGTGCTCTTGACACAGGGATCTCCTTGAAGCAGCCATGAGGAAGGAGGTGGTTATCCAGGATGGAATGAGACTTCTCAGTGGTGCAGTTGCTTTGGGGGCTCCATGTTTGTGGTGGTTTGATTCAGGTGTCCCCCATAAACTTCAAGTGTTCTGAATGCTAGGTTCCCAGCTGATGGCAATTTGGGAATTAACACCTCCTGGAGGCAGAGTATTGTTGGGGGCGGGCTTATGGGTATTATAGCCAGCTTCCCCTTGCCAGTGTTTGGCACACTCTCCTGTTGCTGTTGTCCACCTTATGTTGACCAAAGAGTGATGTCCACCCTCTGCTCATGCCATCGTTTATCCTGCCATCACGGAGCTTCCCCCTCGAGCCTGTAAGCCAAAATAAACCTCTTTTTTTCCCACAAGCTGCTCTTAGTCGGGTGATTTCTGTCAGCAATGCGAACCTGACTGCAACAGTAAAGTGGTACCAGGAGTGGGGTTGCTGCTAGACACCTGACTGTGTGGCTTTGGCCTTTTGAAGCTGATTTTCAAGAGGAATGTGGAAGGATTTGAAATCTTGGCCTAAGAGATGCCTTGCAGTGCTGTAAGTACAGCTTGATGGACAATTCTGGTCAGAGCTGAAAGACCTGAATGCAGAACTATGGACTGTGAGGTTTGGCTTATGAGGGTGAGAAAGAACTTTACTTGGACTGGGCTAGCAATTTGTGTGACAAGTTTGCTGTTATGCCTGTGTCCTGAGAAGTTGTGCAGGGTTGCTTTGCATAGAAATGAACTGGTGTGAGCAGAGGGATGTGGCACAGAAAAAAATGAAATCTTTGGGTGAACTCTGCCCATTCAGCTGCAATTGAGAGATTACAGCCTTTGAGATTGGGCCAGCTGACCTGCACTGGGGCAACAGGAAGAATGCAGACTCTTTTGAAGGGGCCTGAATGCTGAAGGAGTGTCCTGTTCTTCAAAGTCTGATTTATTCCCCCCTGGATTAACAAATTGGCACTCTACCTGGTATTATGGAGTATAACAAATGCAGGAAAGAGAGGGTCATTGAGTTTGTAACGCGGTCTTATGTTTTGGAAATGGCCATGGGCAGTGTGAAGCAGGTTTGCTGGATGCCTGCATGGAGATCCCATGGGGCCATGAGGATGGACCGTGGGTTGCAGTGGAGACCCAGTGGAGATGCCGGGACTATGAGATGGCTGCCAAGGAGAGCTGCCGGCCCTGGATGAAGTTTTCCAGGACTGTGAGTAGCCTAGCTGGAGGGGCGGAATTGGAACTCCAGAGACTTGTTGCTGCTCAGAAGTATCGGACTTGGGGATTTGTCACTGACTAGTTGTTGGATTGGAATTACAGAGTTTGACGTTTGCCCTGGTTGTTTAAAATCTTGTATTGGTTAAGTATTTCTTTGTTTTGCCCAATGCCATCCTTTGCAGTGTGAATGTTTTATTCTGTGCCATTATGGGTTTTTTGGGGATATTTTTGGTATTATGGCTCAGTTAAAAGACCTTGGATTATGGGGATGTATGAACATCATTGGAATTGATAAAAACTATGGGGACTTTTAAATTTGCATGAATGCATTACATTTTACATCATGTACGGTTATCAGTTTATGGGGGCCAGGGGCGGAATGTGGTGGTTTGATTCAGGTGTCCCCCATAAACTTCAAGTGTTCTGAATGCTAGGTTCCCAGCTGATGGCAATTTGGGAATTAACACCTCCTGGAGGCAGAGTATTGTTGGGGCGGGCTTATGGGTATTATAGCCAGCTTCCCTTGCCAGTGTTTGGCACACTCTCCTGTTGCTGTTGTCCACCTTATGTTGACCAAAGAGTGATGTCCACCCTCTGCTCATGCCATCGTTTATCCTGCCATCATGGAGCTTCCCCTCGAGCCTGTAAACCAAAATAAACCTCTTTTTTTCCCACAAGCTGCTCTTAGTCGGGTGATTTCTGTCAGCAATCAAGAGGAATGTGGAAGGATTTGAAATCTTGGCCTAAGAGATGCCTTGCAGTGCTGTAAGTACAGCTTGATGGACAATTCTGGTCAGAGCTGAAAGACCTGAATGCAGAACTATGGACTGTGAGGTTTGGCTTATGAGGGTGAGAAAGAACTTTACTTGGACTGGGCTAGCAATTTGTGTGACAAGTTTGCTGTTATGCCTGTGTCCTGAGAAGTTGTGCAGGGTTGCTTTGCATAGAAATGAACTGGTGTGAGCAGAGGGATGTGGCACAGAAAAAAATGAAATCTTTGGGTGAACTCTGCCCATTCAGCTGCAATTGAGAGATTACAGCCTTTGAGATTGGGCCAGCTGACCTGCACTGGGGCTACAGGAAGAATGCAGACTCTTTTGAAGGGGCCTGAATGCTGAAGGAGTGTCCTGTTCTTCAAAGTCTGATTTATTCCCCCCTGGATTAACAAATTGGCACTCTACCTGGTATTATGGAGTATAACAAATGCAGGAAAGAGAGGGTCATTGAGTTTGTAACGCGGTCTTATGTTTTGGAAATGGCCATGGGCAGTGTGAAGCAGGTTTGCTGGATGCCTGCATGGAGATCCCATGGGGCCATGAGGATGGACCGTGGGTTGCAGTGGAGACCCAGTGGAGATGCCGGGACTATGAGATGGCTGCCAAGGAGAGCTGCCGGCCCTGGATGAAGTTTTCCAGGACTGTGAGTAGCCTAGCTGGAGGGGCGGAATTGGAACCCAGAGACTTGTTGCTGCTCAGAAGTATCGGACTTGGGGATTTGTCACTGACTAGTTGTTGGATTGGAATTACAGAGTTTGACGTTTGCCCTGGTTGTTTAAAATCTTGTATTGGTTAAGTATTTCTTTGTTTTGCCCAATGCCATCCTTTGCAGTGTGAATGTTTTATTCTGTGCCATTATGGGGTTTTTGGGGATATTTTTTTGGTATTATGGCTCAGTTAAAAGACCTTGGATTATGGGGATGTATGAACATCATTGGAATTGATAAAAACTATGGGGACTTTTAAATTTGCATGAATGCATTACATTTTACATCATGTACGGTTATCAGTTTATGGGGGCCAGGGGCGGAATGTGGTGGTTTGATTCAGGTGTCCCCCATAAACTTCAAGTGTTCTGAATGCTAGGTTCCCAGCTGATGGCAATTTGGGAATTAACACCTCCTGGAGGCAGAGTATTGTTGGGGGCGGGCTTATGGGTATTATAGCCAGCTTCCCCTTGCCAGTGTTTGGCACACTCTCCTGTTGCTGTTGTCCACCTTATGTTGACCAAAGAGTGATGTCCACCCTCTGCTCATGCCATCGTTTATCCTGCCATCATGGAGCTTCCCCCTCGAGCCTGTAAACCAAAATAAACCTCTTTTTTTCCCACAAGCTGCTCTTAGTCGGGTGATTTCTGTCAGCAATGCGAACCTGACTGCAACAATGTTCCTATAAATAACCCCTCTCCATGCTCTTTAGTGATCCCAATTAACTCACTGGTTCACCAAACTGGTACTTTGTTCTGCCATCTGAGCCCTATCTAGGGTGAAAGACGTGTTCTTGTCTCCCAGGAGAAAAGTTTCCAGTGAAACTGAGCCAGTGACAGGAGCTTATATTTATTCTCTCAAGAAGCCACTAAGGTAATACCTATTTAAATGCAAGCTTAAATGAGGTCACAAAACCCACTTCTCCATAAGAAAAAAATGTGACAATAAAGGCATGATCCATGGCATATCATGCAGAAATTCATGACAAAAACCAAGACAGAAAACCAGATCTACCAACTCTTAATAAATACACATTTGTCTATGATCCTCCAAACCACACCTCTTAAACTCACAGATGAGAATGTCTAAGGGGACAGGTTAAGTACCAAAACAACATGGCACCTTTTCTAGTAATACTAATTTCAAAACATAACTAAATATGAATACAAATATATGCTGCATAAGGAATATAAAATTCAAACAATATATAAAATTTAGAAACTGGGCCACAGGTCCAATTTCCAAAAAGAAGTACTCTGGTAGAAAAAATTGTCAGACACACAGACTTTAAAAAGTCCTGTTAATTATTGCAGAACAAGAGGCTGGGAAGATTGTAAGAACCAGAGTGGGAGGCACAGCCCCTCCAAGAGACTGACAGGCCTTCATGACCCACATTGAATACCAATAACTTCACTGAGGATGGCTCTCACTGAAATGGGGGTGAGGAAGAGGGGTTATAAAAGTATAATGTTTTTATGCCAGGTATGTTGATGTACACCTTTAATACCAGCATTTGCGAGGCAGAGGTAGGAGGATCACTGTGAGTTCGAGGCCACCCTGAGACTACATAGTGAATTGCAGGTCAGCCTGGGCTAAAGTGAGACCCTTAACCCCCCCCCAAAAGAAAGAAAGAAAGAAAGAAAGAAAGAAAGAAAGAAAGAAAGAAAGAAAGAAAGAAAGAAAGAAAGAAAGAAAGAAAAAAAAGAAAGAAAGAAAGAAAGAGGGAGGGAGGGAAGGAGGGAGGGAGGGAGAGAAGGAGGGAGAAGAAAAGAAAAGAAAAGAAAAAGAAATGAAAAGAAAAAGAAATGAAAAGAAAAAAAGAAAAAGGGTATAATATTTTTAAATAAAATATTTTAAGCCGGGTGTAGTGGCACACACCTTTAATCCCAGCACTCGGGAGGCAGAGGTAGGAGGATCACTGTGAGTTCGAGGCCACCCTGAGAGTACATAGTGAATTCCAGGTCAACCTGGGCTAAAGTATAACCCTACCTCAAAAACCAAAAAGAGAAATAAAATATTTTAAACCAAGCATGGTGGCACATGCCTTTAATCCCAGCACTCGGGAGGCAGAGGTAGAAGGATCACCGTGAGTTCGAGGCTACCCTGAGACTACATAGTGAATTCCAGGCAGCCTGGACCAGAGTGAGATCCTACCTTGAAAAACCAATAAATAAATAAATAATTTTTAAGAAAATAAGGGGCTGAAAAGATGGCTCAGAAGTTAAAGGCATTTGCTTGCAAAGCTTGAGGGCCCAGGTTCAATTCCCTAGTACCCATGTAAATCCAGATACACTAAGTGGCACATATGTCTGGAGTCGCCCATACTCTGTCTACTTCTTCCTCTCTCTTTCAAATAAATTCAAATTTTTTGTTGTTTTGTTTTTTTGAAGTAGGGTCTCACTCTAGCCCAGGCTGACCTGGAATTCACTATGTAGTCTCAGGGTGGCCTCGAACTAACGGTGATTCTACTACCTCTGCCTCCTGAGTGCTGGGATTAAAGGCGTGTGCCACTACACCCGGCAGGACTTCTTTTTTAAAAAATTTGAATTTACTGGGCCTGGTGGCGCACGCCTTTAATCCCAGCACCCGGGAGGTAGAGGTAGGAGGATCGCCTTGAGTTCGAGGCCACCCTGAGACTACATAGTGAATTCCAGGTCAGCCTGGGCTAGAGTGAAAACCAAAAAAAAAGAAGTCCTGTTAGCTAATCCTGCTCAGGGTGGACACCAAACTATCTGAGGCAGAATTACCAATAAGCAGTTATTTGAACTCCCATAAATCTGATCTGACACCTAACAGAGCAGTGACTTTAAAGAAAAAAAAAGATGCAGAAAAACAGCCAAGAAGTTCTGGCAATTGGCCAAGCCATAAGATTAGGAAAAATAAGTCACCTTTGACCACTAGAGCAAAATGCTGACTAGAGAACTGTGGTCCATCTGGAGAGCTACTTCTCTGTCCAGGGACATGACTGTACTCGCCTCTACCCCTTCCTGCTGCCTCTGCATGCTAATCCCTCCTCTTGGCAAGCCTTACAAAAAAATCTGTAGGGCTCCATCTACAGTCCACAGATGTTGCTTGAAGACAACAACTATGGGAACAGTCACGTGATCAACAGTTGAATCACTGATCAATAATGGTCTCCCTGCTTCTGAAAGCTGAAGTTCGTGTTTCAGTGATTCTCACGAGCATCACTTTTAACAGCATAACACCTCTGAAACACGGTTATGTTTTACCATAGGTGCTGTCTTCACTAGCAGAATGTAAATTAATGGCACATCTTAAACCAGTGCATTGTACATTTAACCAGACTCAGTATTTGAAACAAATGGCCTGGATACTGGCAGAGCATTAGACTACACCATCTTTGGCAAGGGGTGTTACATCATTGTACTTTACAGGTTTCTGGGTTTTGCCTAATCTGTGCCACTAACAAAGCCATCTCACAGGTTAGTTGTCCAAGGATGACCTAGTGCAGAGATGCAGAAGGTCCCCTTTGAGCCTCCTGGACTCAGTACATGAGGCCCTGGTAGAGAGTACAGCAGCTGTGACGCAAAGCACCTATTTTCCTTTTTCTTTTGTTTGTCTGTTTGTTTGTTTTGTTTTGTTTTTGTTTTTCAAGGTAGGTTCTCACTCTAGCCCGGGCTGACCTAGAATTCACTATATAATCCAGGGTGGCCTCGAATTCATGGAGATCCTCCTACCTCTGCCTCCCAAGTGCTAGGCTTAAAGGTGTGCACCACTACGCCCGGCCAAAGTACCTATTTTCACTGGCACAGGCCCCTCCATCAGCCCTTCCAGGTTATTTTCATAGCAAACAATAATGTTTTCTCAACACAAAGAGAAAAACAGGTGAAAATCACAGGAAACAACAAAAATAACATAAGTCACATACTATCAATAGGAAAATCTACAAAACCAGAAAACTTACAGGGTATGAAATAAAACTCCAAAAGCTATAAGTCATTTGTGCAATAAGACTTCATCATTTTTATAAAAACAAAAGCCAAGCCAGGTGTGGTGGCACACATCTTTAATCCCAGCACTTGGGAGGCAGAGGTAGGAGGATCTCCGTAAGTTTGAGGCCACCCTGAGACTACATAGTTAATTACTCCAGTCCAGGTGAGACCCTACCTCAAAAAACCAAAACAAAAAACAAAAAACAAAAGCCACCAAAGCTTCTGTAATAATCTCATGGGGCATTCAAATACAATAGCAATGACTTTTTTTATTATTTGAGAGAGAGAGAGAGAATTGGCACACCAGGGCCTCAGCCACCGCAACTGAACTCCAGACACTTGCACCACCTAGTGGGCATGTGCAATCTTACGCTTGCCTCACCTTTGTGCGTCTGGCTTACATGGGACCTGGAGAGTCAAACATGGGTCCTTGGGCTTCATAAGCAAGCGCCTTAACCGCTAAGCCATCTCTCCAGCCCACAATGACTTTTTTTATTAAAGTTTCCCCTAGCTGGACTTACTGCTCATAGTGGTGAAGATCCCAACAAGGAAATCAGGAACCTGTGCTTCCTCTTGATTGCTCTGCAGAAGTCGAAGACCCTCAAAAAACATGCGAGCAGCTTCATAAGGCTGGAGCAAGCGCAGCAAGGAATAACCCGCTCGGTAGTATCCCTGGAGCAGGAAAAAGAGCAAAGCTGTGATGCCCCTTTCTCTTTTAACATGCTGCTAAAAGGAAAGCAAGATTGCAATGTGGGCAAATCCAACTCCAGAAGCCTCGCTTGTATGCAAACAAGATTTCTAACCAGCAGTGGATACAGGCTTCCCACATCACAATCTGTGCCTTATTTTCCCTGTCACACTGTGACTGCCAAGAAAATATGTAATCATGTTCAAAACCTTAACTTATATAGCATCTAACTTATGACACATAGAAAAGGAAGCAGACCAGGTTACAATTATGTGTGTGGTTTCTCGCTCACACCTCAACCACAGCCAGGGTCAGAACAGAGGAATGTAGACTCTCCTGTGACAAGTATTCAGGAAAGGGTAAGAGTTCTGTGTAAAAACAGAAGTTGTTCCTTGTTCCTTTTAATCAAAATAAATACAATTTGGCCGGGCATGGTGGCGCACGCCTTTAATCCCAGCACTCGGGAGGCAGAGGTAGGAGGACTGCTGTGAGTTTGAGGCCACCCTGAGATTACATAGTGAATTCCAGGTCAGCCTGAACAAGAGCGAGACCTTACCTCAGAAAACCAAAAATAAATAAACACAATTTCCACTGGAATGTAAGAAAAAAGTGTACTGAGATTTACTAAGCATTGGATTATAAGCAATATACACAAGAGGCCATTTTTTTTATTTCTGTAGCAAGAAGAAAATTACAGTGCTTCATGGGGAATAAGCCAGGCGTGGTGGTGCACACCTTTAATCCTAGCACTTGGGAGGCAGAGGTAGGAGGATTGCCGTGAGTTCGAGACCACCCTGAGACTACATAGTGAATTCCAGGTCACCCTGAGCTAGAGTGAGACCCTACCTCGGAAAGCCAAAAAAAAAAAAAAAGGAATGGTTTTGCCCAAATAAAAGTTGTGTGACTCTAGAACAGGAATAAGATGATATTGCCTTCCCCACTTCGTCATCTGAGTCAGCATGGAGGGGATGGGGGGATGGTAGTTTGAATAGATATCCCCCAATATATTCAGTGTTGTATTAGTTTGTAGTTTGCATCTGCAGCCACTGGCTAGAGGCAGTGTCACTGGGCAGATCTTAAGGTGTGGTGGTGGGTAGAGGATTTCAATCTAAAGATATGCAAAGTGTGCCTAGCTGGGGTTTCTAAAGTGTGCTGTGCTGTGTGGTTTTTGGCTTTTGGCTTTCTCTCTCTCTGCCTGGTCCTGTAAGAGCAGGCCAGCCTCTTCTGCCATTATGGAACTTCCCCTGGATCTGTAAGCTTCAATAAATATTCCTTCCTCCATAACCATGCCTGATCTGGAAGTTCATCTCAGCGAACCTGAAGTATCTACTATAGGGGGTCTATCAAAACAATTATCTGAGATAATACAAAATGTTCATAAACTGAGCTCATCAAGAAACAAGCACTTAACAAATTCCACTTTACCTCAGATCCCTTATGATGAATTGATTTCAATTAACTTTCCTTTGAAAGTCTAAAGACCCTAGGTAACAAGCTTAAAAGGAGGAAAAATTGGGCTGGAGAGATGGCTTAGTGATTAAGCGCTTGCTTGTGAAGCCTAAGGACCCTGGTTCAAGGCTCGATTCCCCAGTACCCACGTAGGCCAGATGCACAAGGTGGCACATGCATCTGGAGTTGGTTTGCAGTGACTGGAGGCCCTGGTGCACCCGTTTCTCTCCTATCTATCTATCTATCTATCTATCTATCTATCTATCTATCTCTTTCTCTGTCTGTTGCTCTCAAATAAATAAATAAAAATAAGGGGATGGAGAGATGGCTTAGTGGTTAAGGTGCTTGACTGCAAAGCCAAAGGACTCAGGTTTGACTCCATAGCACCCACGTAAGCCAGCTACACAAGGGGATGCATGCATCTGGAGTTTGGGTTGGCAATGGCTGGAGGCCCTGGCACACCCATTCTCTCTTTTTCTCTGTACCTGCCTATTTCTGTATTTCTCTCTCTCTCAAATAAATAAACAAAAATAAAATATTTTTAAAAAATAAAAAGGAGGGAAAGTTGTGATTATATTGTGTTTTTTTTTTTAACCTGGCAAGCCAAATACTGAGTGTCCTATTTCTTGGTTTCCTTAGATTAAAATGTCATCTTTCATTCTGCAGGGAAGCAAAGAGGATACAAATTATGCTACCTGCTGTAGGGGAAGATCCTTAAATCGAAACACTGCCATCTGAAGGAGGGAGTCAGGAGACTCAGGAGGTAAATAAGTCTGAGCAATCTGAAACGAGGTCCACAAGACCTTTCCTCAAGAGTAGAGAAAGAGTAAACAGTTGCTGGAGAGGAGGGGGGGCTCTCCTGCAGCACTGCGGCAGGGATGCAGTTTCCATGAGTCATCGCCTACCATGAGGGGTGTGGAGGGATGAGTCATCTGTGCTCCTGTAAGCAATCCCTCACCCACAGCAGGCCAATCAACTCACTGGTTCACCTACTTGGGACTTGGTGTCATGGTTACTTCGGTCTGTCGTCAGTGCCTTATGTGGGGGAACAGATCACTGTTCACATATCCACAGAAAGTTGAAGTAGCACCATCTTTGCAGATATATGATATTAAGCTGAAGGCATATGTGATTCAAAAGTGCAAAAGGAGGTTCTCCCAGAGCTGACTAAATACAGACACTCCTACGAAATGAACATCTTCGTAAGTCCTTTACCTTGGAGAAGCGTGTTGGTCATGAAGATGACTAAAGGTCAGCACGGAGATGGAACCACACAAACCTGCTCAAACGGCCCTTACTTTCCACGTGTTTTCAAGTTCATAGTTTCATTGTTTCATGGTTCATAGTCCCAAAACAGCCTAAAACCCCTTTTCCTGTGCATGCCACTCTTTGTTAAAAATGGTATACAAAGACCTGGAGAGATGGCTCAGAAGTTAAGTCATGTGGTAGTTTGAATATATGGCCCCCAATATATTCAGTGTTTTATTAGTTTATAGTTTGCATCTGCAATCACCTTGCTAGAGGCAATGTCACTGGGCGAATCTTAAGGTGTGTGGTGGTGGTTTGAGATTCCATTGTAAAGATATACAAAGTGTGCCTAATAGGAGTTCCTAAAGTGTGCTGTGCTGTGTGGCTGGTGGCTTTTCTCTCTCTGCTTGGCCCTGTGAAGGCAGGCCAGCTTCTTCTGCCATTATGGAACTTCCCCTGGATCTGTAAGCTTCAATAAATAATATCCCTTCCTCCATAACTGTGCCTGGTCTGGAAGTTCATCTCAGCGAACCTGAAGCTGTCTGCTACAAGTCACTTGCCTGTAAAACCTAACAACCCCAGTTTGATTCCCCAGTACCCACGTAAAACCAAATTTACAAAGGAGCACATGCAACTGGAGCTCCTTTGCAATCTGGAGGCCCTGGCACACCCATTCTGTCTGTCTGTTTATCTCTCTCTGCTTGCAAATAAATTTTTAAAATATGTTTTAAAAAATGGCATACAAACCAGGCATGGTGGTGCACTTCTTTAATCCCAGCACTCAGGAGGCAGAGGTAGGAGGATCACCGTGAGTTCAAGGCCACCCTGAGACTACACAGTGAATTCCAGGTCAGCCTGAGCTACAGTGAGACCCTACCTCAAAAAAAAAAAAAAAAAAAAAAGCAGGGCTGGAGAGATGGCTTAGCGGTTAAGTGCTTGCCTGTGAAGCCTAAGGACTCTGGTTCGAGGCTCAGTTTCCTAGTACCCACGTAAGCCAGATGCACAAGGTTGCGCATGTGTGTGGAGTTCATTTGCAGTGGTTGGAGGCCCTGGCACGCCCATTCTCTCCCTCCCTCTCTCTCTCTCTCTCTCTCTCTCTCTCTCTGCCTCTTTCTGTCTGTCGCTCTCAAATAAATAAATTAAAATAAGCAAAAGAATTTAATATTTAAAAAAAAAGCATACAAACTCTCAGGCCTTGTACCCTTCTTTGGGTTCTTTACTTCTTTTTGAGGAAAGCTCCACCAAAAAGAAATAGTAACAAAGAAAATTTAGATTCTTTGTCTCATGTTAGTTTATTTAGCACTGAAACACAAGAGGATAGAAAATAAAAGGGTTTTCTCCCTCCACCACAGTGGACAGTGGAGATGAGAAAGAAGAGAAACACCCAGGAGCTCTGAGGAAGAATGGGGGGGTGGTCCTGGTTGCTTTGCTAGCAGGGGCTGCTGTAGGTTTGGCCACACAGGAAAGCTGAGAGCATCATTCAGAGCCCTCTCCGGCCACCACCTCAGGGATGTGTGCAAGCGCCGACTACACCCCACCCCATCCTAGTTAGAAGGTGAAATATCCTAACATGCCCCTGAGAAGTATTTCTCAGGAATCACTTCTGAAGTAGCGTCCTCTGGGCTGGCATGAAGCTCAGTGGCTAAACATTTGTCTACCATCTGATAAGAGTATGAAATCCACAAGCTCTTCTCTCAATATTTGAATAATCTTGTAAGTCAAACGTCACTCCTTCACACTGTGTTTCACGGTCACAGACAAAATGCACTATCAGTAAGAATATAACAAAAAAACCCTATTACTAGGTGTTAACAACTTTACTTAGTGTCTTCTTAATCCTTGTAATGTCTCTACAGCCTAGTCATTATCCTGCTTTGCAGCTCAGGAAGCTGGGGCTCAGAGCTGGAAGGAAGGCTCTGGGGTGTTGAATCCAGGGCACAGCAGAGGGTGTAACAGAAAGGTCCATGTTTGATATTTTTCCCAATTTTCTTTGAGAAACCTCAGTAAAACTCCAGACTATCTAACTAAAGCCTCTTCTTTTATTTCATTTCCACGCTATTCCTCTTCTGGGTTTGAGTGTGAATTATTCAAGGTCTGAGATGGCATCTCCCACTTCTGTTGTCATCCCTGAGGTGCCAAGAATGGTGAAGCTGCCTGGAAGAGTGGACAGTCAAGGCATTATAGCTGAAAAGACAATCAAATGAACACTTACTGAGCCCTATCAGCAACTTCAAAGGGTTGTTTTGGCCTCTCAAACTTCCCTGCTCCCCTCAAAGGGGCTGGTTTCTACTGTAAGACATGCCTTCTGGGGCTGGAGAGATGGCACAACACTTAAGGCAAAGCCTAACAACCCTGGTTTGATTCCCCAGTGCCTATGTAAATCCAGATACATAAAGTGGTACATACATCTGGAGATCGTTTGTAGCAGCTGCAGGCCCTGGTGCACCCATTCTGTCTGTTTCTCTCAATCTCTCTCTCTCTCTCAATCTACTTACAAATAAATAAATATTTTATCTAAAAAAGAAATACATTCTGAATTGCCAACATGTCATCTACCCAACTTGCATCTTAAATAAAGCTTTGCTAAAATGAAACTTACAGATGACACAGACCATGGATGGGTATGCCATGCATTCTGGTATAACTACATTCTATCACAGACATGAACATACCATGCATTTTGGTGGGACTACATACTATCACAGACCATGGGCATACCATGCATAATGGTGTAATTACACTCTGTCACAGACCATGGATGTGCCATGCATGTTGGTGTAACTATATATGATCACAGACCATGGACATACATGTTGGTATACCTACCTACATTCTCTCAAAATGAGCTCCTCCAGAATTCCCTGCACTCCCTCAGCACTTGCCATCACTATTAATTCTTCAAATAATGCTCCCCACCCCTCAAGCTTCTGTGGAGTGAAGAGAGCACTCAAGAAGAAACATCTCTAGAGTGTCCACTTCGAAGAGAAAGAGGCTGATTAAGAGGAAGAGGGAAGTGGCCAGCACTGCATACCTTCACATAGGTTGGGTCCCACTGGAGACACTCCTTGGCAGTGACAAATGCCTCATTCCATTTCCCAAGGCTGTAAAATGCATTGGATTTGTTGCAGAGCAGCACCGCCAACTCCTTAGGTGGAATCCTGTGAGCAAGAGCAAACCGAAAGTCAGTAAAGCTATCAGTCTGTGAACACAGGACACAATCCTCAAAGGCCATCATTCTGGAGCTGCTGCCACCAGGAGGAGGTTTCAACAGGAAATGTTCAGTTATGCCTGCTGGATCAGTCAGTTGTAGCCCACTAAAAAGATGAGCATTTACAATGTGCAAAGCTGTTTCCCCACTTCCACGCTGCTCCCACTATGGATGCCAAGTGTTTTCTGCACCTTAGTTCCATCTCCCACTGATCTTCACAAATCACTTTCTTTTTAGAAACCACTGGGTTAGATGTAAAAGTGATGACTACTTATAAGGATGGAGGAAGACATTCCCACCAAGCATCTACTAAATGTAGGCATGATATAAACCATTCCACATGCTTACGGGTGAAGATAATAACATGCAAAACCTGACGCAAGTAGCACAAGCGTCAAACCTGGGTCCTTGGGTTTCACAGGCAGGTGCCTTAACCGCTAAGCCCTCTCTCCAGCCCTCATGAAATTTTTTCTTTTGAAAAATAATAGCTATTTTCATTAAAACATAAACTCAGGGACTGAGGAAATGGCTCAGTGCATAAAGCGCTTGTAGCCAGGCAGGAGGATCAGAGCTCAGGCTCTCAGCACCCGTGTAAATGCGGGTGGGCATGGTGGCCCACAGTGTGGAGGAGACAGGGAATCCCAAGCAAGGTGACTGGCAAGACTCACCAAATCTGTGAGCCCTGGGTTCATCGGAAAGAGTCTGCCTCAGTAAATAAAGTGGAGGATGATCAAGGAAGACACCCAACATCAACCTCTGGCCTCCACATGCACACGCACACAAGTGTGTACACACAATACAAACACAGAAACATGCATGCATTCACACCACTCACACAATTAAAAATAAAAATCTTTTATGGATTTACTGTGGGTAATTTTTATTCTTTTGATGAGAAATAAACTTTTCTTAATTAATTTTAGGTTAGCATATAAAGTAATGGGTACCATTATGGATCTTCATACCTATGTGCTGTTTTTTCATTCACTCCCTCCTCCAGTGCCCTCGCTTACGCCTCCTTCCCCCTTCCCCACTCTTTCCGGTTCCCTTCCTTCTATCAGATAGTTTCCAGTATTTTCAATGTTTGAGAGCAGGTCTAAAGCTAAAGGAGCAAGGTCCCTGTGAGCCAGGGGTAAAAGGCACAGAAATCAACAAGATGCAAGCAATGACAAGAAAGATGTTTGGGGGGCTGGATGAGATGGCTTAGCAGTTAAGGCACTTGCCTATGAAGCCTAAGAACCCATGTTCAACTCTCCAGGTCCCACGTAAGCCAGACGCACAACACAACACAAGTGCACAAGGTGGCACATGCACACAAGGTGGCACACGCTTCTGGAGTTCAATTATAGTGAATGGAGTCCCTGGTGTGCCAATTATATCTATGTATCTATTTCTCACTCTTGCTCTCCCGCATTAAAAAAAAAAAAAAAAAAAAGGCCGGGCATGGTGGCGCACGCCTTTAATCCCAGCCCTCAGGAGGCAGAGGTAGTAGGATCACCAAGAGTTCGAGGCCACCCTGAGACTACATAGCTAATTCCAGGTCAGCCTGGACCAGAGTGAGACCCTACCTTGAAAAACCAAAAAAAAAAAAAAAAAAAAAAAAAAAAAAGACCAGGCGGGGCAGAAGCGGGCAGAGCGCAGAACTTGATTTAGCCCAGTCCAGTATCAGGGGGTCTGAGGGTTGGTGCGGGAAGAGCTGGCCTTATCTCCTTCCCATTGGTTCACTCAGGCCTAGGTCATCTAGGCTAGCATTAGCACATTCCTCCACCTAGAGGCCTAGAGAAATAGTATGGGTAACGTTACTTCTGAAGGTAAAAATCAATTGGGGTAAGAAGTTTTTGTAACTCCAGGGACATGGTGGATAATCCCTGAAATTGGGTGGCTGAGGCAGGAGGATCACCAGGAGTTTGAGGCCAGCCAGGACTGCAGACTGAAACCCTATCTCAAAAAGCTGAGGTTGAGCCAGGAGTGGTGGCGCACACCTTTAATCCCAGCACTGGGGAGGCAGAGATAGGAGGATCACTGAGAGTTCAAGGCCATCCTGAGACCACATAGTGAATTCCAGGTCAGCCTGGGCTAGAGTGAGACCCTACCTTGAAACACCAAACAACCACAAAAAAAAAGTTTGAGGGATCAGCCATCCCAGGCAACCTGATCCCTTAGCCAGACAAAGAAAGGTCATGTTGTGTTTGCCAACAGTTCTCTGTCTCGTTTCTCGTTCCTTACCCACTAACATTCTCTGTCCAGTTTCTGTGCTGAAAAGGCAGAGAAGATAAATAGGAAGTGGGATAGAAATAAACGCGTAGTGTGGTAAGAAATGAGGAGAGGCCTGGAGAGATTGCTCAATGGTTTAAAAAAAAAAAAAAAAAAGTACTTTCTTGCAAAGCCTGACAGCATGGATTCGATTCCCCAGTATACATATAAAGCCAAGTGTACAAAGTGGCACATGTGTCTGGAGTTCATCTGCGGTGGCAGGAGGCCCTGGAATGACCATACCTTCTTGCTCTCTTTCTTTCTGTCTCTCTCTTTGTAAATGAAGAAAGAAATGAGAACAAAAGTCCTCATTTACTTAAAAGCAATGGGGTGAAAAATCTAAACTCTTACCCCCAGTGGTGTAACTATGGGAGAGACTGGATGGCTTCACCTTACCTGCTGATGGCCAACGAGAAGTTCCCATGCCTGAGAATCTGATTGCTAGATTCTTTCAACAATGCAACAGAAGCTACAGTGTCCATCCTGTACGAAGCAAAAAGCTGGCTGCCAGACCTATGTAGCTTGCCTTGTAGTGTCTAAAGAAGCAGTTTATTTATGCGGACCCCACCCACCTTCAGACAGCACACCCTGTCCACACCCCCTGCCAACAGAAGATAAGGCAACATGTCTAAGACTTTCTTTTCTCAGTTCACTGTAAACTCACATGGGGCCAGAACATTCCATATATTCGTGTTAATGACGGGCTAGGGCCTGCTTCCTTGCATGGGACAGTATAAACCTGACAGATGGTGAGCACTAAGATACTTTCTTTCACCTTCAGCACCGCCCATAAGGAGGCATTATACCATGGCTCAGATGAAGAAACCAGCTGAAAGAAGTTCAAGTCACTTCATCTGCTAATGGTATTTTGACTTATGACCCTAGGTCTGACCAATGCCAAGTTCCTGCCCTTGATCACTATATAGATAAGTATGATCAAAACTCAGTTCAAGCCAGGCGTGGTGCGCACGCCTTTAATCCCAGCACCGGGGAGGCAGAGGTAGGAAGATTGTTAGGAGTTCAAGGCCACCTTGAGACTACATAGTGAATTCCAGGTCAACCTAGGCTAGAGTGTGACCCTACCCGGAAAAAAAAAAAATATATATATATATATATATCCATATATCCATATATCCGTTCATAGTCCTTTTACATTCTTGAACAGTGGAATGGGGAAGGGCAGTATAGTTCTGAAGGCCTCAATGACCAGTGGATACAACCCAGGGTCAAGGCTTCTCTAGCTGCACTTCTTTTTGAAAACTAAATCACGTCTCAGAGTATTTGACCCAGAGGCGATCTGCCTCTTTCAGGTCATAATGTCTGTTTTGCTCACTGCTATGGCTGGATGGCTAGCACACAGGTACTTAAATACCTGTGATCTAACAAATGAATGCCAGACACGGAAAGGATGCACATAACTGAATGACTCAGGATTGTCTCAAAGGTTGGAGAGAAGGGTCTGGCAGCCCTGACCACATAACGGGACCCGGTAGTGTGCTAAACAAAAGCAGAAGAGGAGAAAAGAAGCCCAAGGGAGCCTCAAAAAGCAGCCACCACGGAGAAGAAATGTCCCACAGGATTGCCTCCTTCAGGACGGCAGTAGAGAAGGTAAAGCGGTAAGAAGAGTCTTGAATGTGAAGGCAATTCAGGTACTCACATATGCATATACCTATGAGGTCATAATCTGTCAGGTGTCTGCTTAGCCAACTCAGTTCTTGGACAGATAAGGATTCTTTGTATTTCAAGTCCTGTCAGGGCTTTGGGCAGAACAGCAGCACCAAGCATATGTCCATGGTGGGCTGGGTGGTTATGTCACATACAAGGTGATCGGGAAGGTATATGCTACATCCTTAGGCAGAACTTTTTTAAAATGAGGCATGTGATTTCCATACAAGTCAGAATATAAAGCTTTACCTACACTTTTCACTCAGTGATCTCTAAGTTACACGATTGGCATTTACATGAGAAAATATAAAGAACTGACTTAGTAGGGAACAGACACGCTTCTCTTTCTAAGACTGTCAGCCATTTGCCCAATACTTATTTTCAAACTGGCCATGACCCAACAGTAAGAACATGAAAATCACCCCAACAATCAATAAGGGGCCAGTCCCTGTCCTTTCCAAAGACCTTTCCACTGCAATAAAAGAACAAAGTAGACGCTGCAGTGCACACCTGTAATCCCAGCACTCTGGAGGCAGAGGCAGGAGGATAACAGGCTCAGGGGCAGCTCAAACGACATCATAACAATGTGTCTCAAAAAAAAATAAAAATTACCGTCACCTTGGCATTGGGATTTACTCAGCGGTAAGTGTACCAATTAGAAAATAACTTCACCAAAATATGTGCATGCTAACCAAGTCACAACAGAATATCAAACAACAGATAATAATATGTAGAGAACAGATATTCAAGAACTCAAAGAAATGGAAAATTAACAAGGTATTATTAAAAAATAATTAAAGAATAATTTCAAATTTAAGGAGTACTCCTTACAGAGGCAAACAGCCTCATGGATGCTTACCACAACTGAAAACTGGAAATAACCCTAAATGTTCCATACTAAATAATGGATCTAAATGAGTTATAGAAAACCTAGACAATAGAATACCATACAACAGTTATTTTAAAAATCATGTTGTAAAAGAACATTTAGTGATATAGTAAAAGTTAGTAAATAAAAAATACATCCAGGCATGGTGGCACATGCCTAATCACAGCACTCAGGAGGCAGAGGTAGAAGGATCGATTGCCATGAGTTTGAGGCCACCCTGCGACTACATAGTAAATTCAAAGTCAGCCTGGGCTAAAGTGAAACCCTACCTCAAAAAACAAAAACAAAAAATACACACACACACACATACATACACACACACAAACTATATAAAAGACATATAACCCTATGTTAAATTTTCTATAGACAATGTATTAAAAATATGCCAAACTATTAATAGCCCCACTACTGGGTTTAAGTAGGGTTTTAGTTTTTTATATATATTTTTCTATATATTCAATATATTTTTCTAAATTTCCAACTGCTCCACAATATAGCATCTTAAATATTATTAAATATTATTAAATATTATTAAATGAGTCTCAAAGGGTATAACTGAATTCAAACACAAAATGTTTCTACTGCCGGGTATGGCGGCGCACACCTTTAATCCCAGCACTTGGGAGGCAGAGGTGGGAGGATCACCATGAGTTCCAAGCCACCCTGAGACAACATGGTGAATTTCAGGTCAGCCTGGGCCAGAGTGAAATCCTACCTCAAAAAACCAAAAAAAAAAAAAAAAAGTTTCTACTGTTTTCACAATACAATCAAAGTTGTAATGCTCCTCAGGAAACCTACAGTAAGATCTATGTGGGCAAACACCAGAGGTATTCCTCTATGCATCTACTTCATCATGACTCAATCATGTCAAAAGGGAAAAGAAGAACACCACCAGGATTCCCGAAGGCCCATCCTCATTATGAGAATATATCCCCACCATAAAACATTCAATTACTGGGTCATAAAAGAAGCAGCATGGGGTACTAGGACATAGCTCAGTGGAATAGTATTCGTGTAGCAGACACAATGGCCTGGGTCAATCCTCAAAACTGCCCAAAAAAGCCAGCCGGGTGTGGTGGCGCACACCTTTAATCCCAGCACTCAGGAGGCAGAGGTAGGAGGATCGCTGTGAGTTCAAGGCCACCCTGAGACTACATAGTGAAGTCCAGGTCACACTGGGCTACAGAGAGACCCTACCTCGAAGAAAAAAAAAAAAAAACTGCCAAAAAAAAAAAGGAGGGGTGCTCTAAGTTGCTGGAAGTTTACTTTATAATATGAAATAATGGAATGCAAATATAATGACTTGCCATAATCATAATATTCCTGATAGTTAATATGTTCTAAGCATGGATTATGTGCTTTTCATCATTGTGTCATTCTTACAAAAAGCCATGTGAGGAGCTGGAGAGATGGCTTAGCGGTTAAGCACTTGCCTGTGAAGCCTAAGGACCCCAGTTCAAGGCTCAATTCCCCAGTACCCACATAAGCCAGATATACATGGTGGCGCATGTGTCTAGAGTTCGTTTGCAGTGGCTAGAGGCCCTGGAGCACCTATTCTCTCTCTCTCTCCTTTTCTCTGTCCCTAATAAATAAATAAAAATGGTTATGGGCTGGAGAGATGGCTTAGGGGTTAAGGCGCCTGCCTCCTAAGCCTAAGAACACTGGTTCCAATTTCCAGCAGTTCCAATCTCCAGGTCCCACGTTTAGCCAGATGCAAAGTGACGCAAGGGCGCAATGCCGCACTTGACCACAAGGGGGCGCACACATCTGGATTTCGTTGGCAGCATCTGAGACACTGCTGGCGCACCCATCTCTGTCTTCCCCTCTCTCTCTCTCTCTCTCTCTCTCTCTCTCTCTCTCACTCTCTCTCTCTCTGTGTCTCTCTCCAAAAAAATAATAAAAAATTAAAAATTAAAATTAAAAAAAGTAAAAATGGTTATAAAAAAAAATGTGAGGAGGGCTGAAGAGATGGCTTAGTGATTAAGGTGCTCACCTGCAAAGCCTAGGACCCAGTTCAATTCTCCAGAACCCACATAAGCCAGATGCACATGGTGGTTCATTTGCAGTAGCCCGAGGCCCTAGCATGACCATTTTCTCTCTCTCTCTCCTCCCCAATAAATAAATAAAAATAAAATATTTTTTAAAATAAGGAAAAAAAGCCAGGTGTGGTGGCACACACCGTTAATCTCAACACTTGGGAGGCAGAGGTAGGAGGATCGCCATGAGTTCAAGGCCACCCTGAGACTACATAGTGAATTCCAGGTCAGCCTAAGGCAAAGTGAAACCCTGAAGGGGAGGGGATATGATGGAGAGCGGAGTTTCAAAGGGGAATGTGGGGGAAGGGAGGGAAGTACCAGGGGATATTGTCTACAATTAAGGAAGTTGTCAATGATAGATAGATAGATAGATAGATAGATAGATAGATAGATAGATAGATATAAATTAAATAAGACAAGCCAGGAGTGGAGGTGCACGCCTTTAATCCCAGCACTCAGGAAGGCAGAGGTAGGAGGATCGCTGTGAGTTCGAGGCCACCCTGAGCCTACTGCAAGACCTCACCTCAAAAGAAAAAGAAAGCCATGTGAGGTAAGGAGACAGAAGTATGGAAATTAGGCTACTTGCCACAGTAGAAATGATAATTCTTTTTTTGTTTTTGTTTTTGTTTTTGGAGGTAGGTTCTCATGCTAGCTCAGGCTGACCTGGAATTCACTATGTAGTCTCAGGGTGCCCTCGAACTCACGGTGATCCTCCTACTTCTGCCTCCCAAGTGCTGGGATTAAAGGCGTGCACCACCACGCCCGGCACATGGTAGTTCTTTTAATGCAAACTAAGTTGCTGACTTTAAAGCCTAAACCATGCTCTAAAAGTCCAGGATGGAGGCTTTAAAAGGCGAGCATTCAGTATGATCACTATGGTAGATGTATGTGGCGGGTACAAGCACTTAATCTCACGCTACTTTCAGTTTTGTTAATGGTGCAAAAACTGTAAGATGTAGTACTGGCTTTTACAAGTTTCACTATGTCACAATGTCAAAGTCCAGGTATTGGGAGGTGTCAGAGATGGCCTAACTACATTGAGGAAACAGAAACAAAAAAAATATATACAAATTCACTTAGATTTAGAATCAGCAGATTCAGGGAGTTGCGGTGTGCGTTGCTCTCTGTGTATACAAACACTGTGTACCTGGCGACACGAATCAAGTAGACAGCCAATGGTGGAGGTTCTAGGGGCACTAAAGTAAGAAAAGTTTTATTTTCCTGCTTCATCTGGATACTGTCAAGAGTTGTTGACAATGAAAGAGTTAAAGGTGTGCTCTATCAAGCTGATATCTTGGTGAAAACACGAGAAACTAAGCGCAGGAACAGCTACACATCACGAATCATGGAGATTCTTGGGGGGTAAGGAATGTCCTTTATCTATCAAGACTAGGAAATAAACCTGACCTTCAGAGACAAGTAGTTGAGGCTACAATGAACCTGAAGAAACAAACTATGAAGAAACTTTATCTTTCAGTAGCTTCCCTCTTTCTCTCTTTCCCCAGATAAGTCTAGAAATTTATTTCCCTAGCCTTTTTTTTTTTTTTTTTTTTTTTTAGTTTTTCGAGGTAGGATTTCAATCTAGCCTGGGCTCTCCTGAATTCACTATGCAGTCTCAGGGTGGCGTCAAACTCACGGTGATCCTACTACCTCTGCCTCCCAAGTGCTGGGATTAAAGGCGTGCACCACCAAGCTTGGCCAGACAGCCATTCTGAAAGAGAAACAGAAGGTAGCTTTTCACAGGCAGTAAGGGACATATGCTCAGAGAGGGAACAAGAAGATGCCATTCTGTCCATCCTAGCAAAACTGTCCTCTCCAAGATGGCTGCCAACAACTAGCCACAGCAGGAACTTACTGCTTCTTCCTCAGCTCAGCCTCTCTGGGTCAGCACCAAGTCCACAAACCAATCAGACCTGATAGCAAGGCTCACCCAAATTGGATGTCTGATCCTATAAAGGATGTTGTTGGTATGGCCCAGCTCTCGGCCCTGTGATCTCATCTGCCTCATAAGGCATATGTCTGCCCCTCCCCTTCTCAGACATGTTGGCAAGGGGAAAGCACTTCTCTCTGCCTGGACATTTTTTTAATTATTTATTTATTTGCAAGCAGAGAGAGATACAGAAAAGAGAGACAGATAGAGAGAGAACGAACACATCAGAGCCTCTAGCCACTGCAAACAAACTTCAGACACATGTGCCCCTTGTGCATCTGGCTTATGTGGGTCCTGGGGAATCAAACCTGGGTCCTTTGGCTTTGCAGGCAAATGCCCCAACTGCTAAGCCATCCCTCCAGACAGATTCTTCTGCTTGCTTGCTAGGTTTATGCTTTGGGTAGTTTCTCACTTTGATTATATGTATTATTTTCTTTGATCTGAATCCTTCACTAGTTCACAAGTCTGGGGGAACCCTCCCGAACTCCAAAATCTTACATCAATTTGTCTTATTATTCTTTCACAATTCTATTGTTCTTTGTCTTAAAGCATAAAAGAATCATACTTTGGATGAGTGAGGGTCCCTTTTGATCTTGTCTTATTCCTTGTGAGCAGGGAGGATGACATACTGTCTGATCTCTGCCATACAAGGGACACAGATGTTAACCCATGTCTTATCAGCCAATCAAAAGACTAGGAATTAAAGACCCCTAAAATATTAAGCAAAACTCTTTTCTCAGGGAGTGTGTCTTAATAAGAGGCTGCACTCTATAAGAAGCTTTTGTTGCTCTGACCTCTGTTAGTCTGGTTAGTGCTGGGAAATTCCCATCTCAGTATCACCTGATAGGTGTCACAAAGTGCATTTGAAATTGGAGGCACCTCACAGTTTCATTCATGTGTGGACAGAGCCACTACTGCACCTAGCCCTTCACTGCCTGTGGACAATGAGATTTTGCTTTCCTAAAGTTACAGTCTGTCTCTGCAAGTAAACTTTGCATCCTGGGTGTCACAATTCCTGAAATAGCTTCATGAACGCCCCTGGCTTCACTGACCCAGCTATTGTTCTGATTTCAATTCCTGATGACAGCCTGTTTATGTCAATCGATCTTTGCTTAGTTTTGGTTTCTATTCCTTTACTTCCTGACTCACAATTTCACTTTGCATTTAATTACTGGCTTTGACCTATAGCTATCATTCATATATTACTGACCTTGTCCTATATCAAAAATTTTTAAAGCTACCGGGCATGGTGGCACATGCCTTTAATGCCAGTACTTGGGAGGCAAAGGTAGGAGGATCGCCATGAGTTCGAGGCCAGCCTGAGAATACAGAGTGAATTCCAGGTCTGCCTGGGCCAGAGTGAGACCCTACCTCGAAAAACAAAAACAAAACAAAAAATTTAAAAGCTAATGAAAAAAAGTTCTCAGAATAAAATTTTGTTATTTTCAGGAAAATTGATGAATTAGAAATCACCTTAAACAAAATAAGCCAGGCATACCTGCTAAACCATCTCTATAGCCCAATAAAATATTTTTATGACATTTTGTTTAAACAAATGATTATTGTTTTCTGTTTTGTATTCCAAATTTTTTTAAGATTTAAAATGAAAACATTTTTCCTTTTAGATTATCTGTAATCTACAGCAATTTGGTTAAGTCTACTTTTATATTAAACACTTTTCACTCTACTTAAGTTTAGAACTATTAATGAATGTTCCTTTTTGGAGGGGAGGAAGGGATTGAGACAGGAGGTCTTATAGATTCCAGGCTGGCCTTAAACTTGCTGTGTAGCCAACTAAGCCCTTGGAAAAACTGTCCTAGTGCCTTGCTACAAGATTCTCTTGTAGGCCAGGTGTGGGGCGCACGCCTTTAATCCCAGCACTCGGGAGGCAGAGGTAGGAAGATTGCTGTGAGTTCGAGGCCACCCTGAGGTTTCATAGAGAATTCCAGGTAAGCCTGGATTAAGAGTGAAACCCTACCTCAAAAGAAAGAAAGAAGAAGAAAGAGAGAGAGAGAGAGAGGGAGAGAGAGAGGGAAAGAAAGAAGGGCAGAAAGAAAGAAAGAAAGAAAGAAAGAAAGAAAGAAAGAAAGAAAGAAAGAAAGAAAGAAAGAAAGAAAGAAAGGGAGGGAGGGAGGGAGGGAGGGAGGAAGGAAGGAAGGAAGGAAGGAAGGAAGGAAGGAAGGAAGGAAGGAAAGAAGGAAGGAAAGAAGGAAGGAAAGAAGGAAGGAAAGAAGGAAAGACTGATTTTCTTATAGGACATCTGACCTTGTGGTAAGTAAAGAATGTCGCTTTCTAAAAGGCTCATGAACTTCAGGAGATATTGGGGGAGGGGATGGCGAGACAGCTTAAGAAGGAATTCAGCCATGTACTACAGGTGAAGGTAGACAATAAATCTTTGGCTTGACTTTCCAAGGCCTAATATAAAGTTTCTCATAAATAAACCCAGCAAAATAAACATTAAGAGCCTATGAAGTTCATTCATTGTTCTATGTTTACATAAATAATCAATCCAAAAAAAATTATGACACAAATTTCTTTGTGTGTGTGTGTATCTACTAGTTTCTCTCTCTCTCTCTCTCTCTCTCTCTCTCTCTCTCTCTCTCTCTCTCCCTCCCTCCCTCCCTCCCTCCCTCCCTCCCTCCCTTAGGGATAGAACAAGAGAGCCTTGAGCATGCTAGGCAAGAACTCTACCACTGAATACACCCTAACTAGCCTTTGGGTTCTTTTTAAAGACAGTTTCATTAGCGTTTAGGCTGCCCTTGAACTCACTTTGTAGCCTAGGCTGGCCTGGAACCCAGAATCCACCTGACTCCATCTCTCCAGTGCTTAAATTACAGACAAATGCTACCACACTCTGCCATAATTTGGTCTGACTGTAACTAACTTAGTAGTTTTTCTTTAAAGAAAGAAAGAAAGGAAGGAGGGAGGAAGGGGAGGGAGGGGAGGGAGGGGAGGGAGGGAGGGAGGGAGGGAGGGAGGGAGAAAAAAGAAAAGGCTGGGCTTGGGAGGCAGAGGTAGGAGGATCACCATAAGTTAGAGGCCACTCTGAGACTACACAGTGAATTTCAGGTCAGCCTGAGCTAGAGTAAGACCCTACCTCAGAAAACAAAACAAAACAAAACAAAAAATTAGAGTAAAAAGAATTATGTTGCAAAAGAAAACTACAGTAGACCTGTTATATATCTTAGCCTTGTTCAGTGTTTATGGTATTTTATTTACCCACAATCTGGACTGAGTCCTAAATTTTTAGTGTTCTTTTTGTATCTGTCTGCAACTTTTCAACAGTGCTTCAAATTTTTGCCTACCTTGCTCACAAAATCACCAGAAATTGTAACGGTGTTTTCCTTAAAGCCCTTAAATCTAAACCTGGACTATCTTATATAGACTGTGAAGGTCACTACAGCAACTAAGTATAGGCCAGCTTCCTGCCTGTGACTATGAGGACTTCTCAGGGAGGTCGTGAGTATATGTGGTGCCAGCACAGTCCAGGAAAACGAGACTGCCACCGTCAGCCAGCAGGAACACACTCCAGCCTAAATCTAGGAAAGCTCTCGGCTGGCTGTCTTGCAGATTCAGAGACTAGTTTACGCTGCTCCTAACATTAACCTTGGGTTTTGATCCAGAGAGGTTTCTCACCAAGATACCTGTTAACTTATACCTGTTAGAGACCTCACTTCTAACACACTTGCCGTAGCACCTCCTGTCTAGTGGACCTGACCAAGTCCAAGGGACAGTAGAGTACGAACTTACCAGTCCATCGGCTCAGCTCGGAATGTAGAAAGCGTTTCAGACCACAGGAATGAAGGAATTAAAAATGTGTTCTCCAAAATAGGCCAAACTGGTATACTGGTTATTTCAAGCTAAAATCACTTGAAAAATTCCAACTGCAGGATGGGCCTTTTGATTCTCCCTACATGTAACAAGCCATGTAGATTATTTGGGGGTAAGGAATGTCCTTCACATTTCAAGACTGAAAAATAAACTTAATCACTGGACACTGATAATGGACTGCAGAAAAGCTGAATACGCACACTCTGAAGCAATTCCTATCTTCTACTCGCTTCTACATCTCCTCCCCAACATGTCTCAGAAACATCCCCAGAACTTACTGTCCTGGTCCAGATAGCTGGTTATCTCCTCCTTCCTTCCTTCAGTAGTTTATTGTTCTTAGTCAGAAAAGTATAAAAGCACCATTCTTTTGGTCACCTTCTTGGGAAGATCCTCAAGTATATGTAAAAGTAATAAGATTTTTATGTCTTCTCATGTTAAGCTTATATTAACTGGATTCCTAAATCTAGCCCAAGAGTCCACTAAAGAAATCAAGAGGTAAGGGACAGAAAGGAATTCTGCTCCTCCCTACAAAGACAAATAAGGAGCTGGGGCAATGGCTCAGCAGTTAGGGGTGCATGCTTACAAAGCCTGCCAGACCATGTTCAATTTCCCAGGACCCACATAAAGCCAGAGGCACAACGTGGCACATATATCTGAAGTTCATCTGCAGTGACAAGTGGCCCAGACACGTCCATTCTCATTCTCTTATATTCCTTCTTTCTCCCTCTCTCCCCTCTCAAATGAATAAATAGACAAATAAATAACAAATATGTTTACTTTTTTTGAGGCAAAGCTCAACAGACAACTGCCTTCTTTTTATGTGTGTGTGCGAAAGAGAGAGAGAAAGAATTGGCATGCCAGGGCATCCAGCCACTGCAATCCAACTCCAGACACATGTGCTGCCTTGTGTACATGTGCACATGTGTTTGGCTTATATGGGACCTGGAGAGTCAAACATGAGTCCTTAGGCTTCATAGGCAAGCACCTTAACCACTAAGCCATCTCTCCAGCCCACGTTTATTTTTTTGTTTGTTTTTGGTAACTTCTTTTTTTTTTTTTTTTTTTTTTTTTTTTTTTTTTGCGAGGTAGGGTCTCACTCTGGCCCAGGCTGACCTGGAATTCATTATGTAGTCTCAGGGTGGCCTCGAACTCAAGGCGATCCTCCTACCTCTGCCTCCCGAGTGCTGGGATTAAAGGTGTGCGCCACCACGCCCGGCTAACTTCTTTTTTGAAATTAAAATCCTTTGGAGAAAAAAAAAAAAAAAAGCTGGGCGTGGTGGCACATGCCTTTAATCCCAGCACTTGGGAGGCAGAGATAGGGGAATCGCCCTGAGTTTGAGGCCACCCTGAGACTACATAGTGAATTCCAGGTCAGCCTGAACTGCAGTGAAACCCTACCTCAACCCCTCCACCCCCCGCAACACACACACACAAAAAAAAAACATAAAATTCTTTGAAAAGACCTGTAAATCAGTCAATGATCCAGATCAGCTCTGGAATGCTGTGGTTACCGGGTGTGGTAGTTTGAATATATGTCCCCCAATATATTCAGTGTTTTATTAGTTATAGTTTTCATCTTCAATCACCTTGCTAAAGGCAATGTCACTGGGGGCCAGTCTTAAGGTGTGGGTTTGAGATTCCATTGTAAATATATGCAAATGTTCCTAGCAGGAGTTCCTGAAGTGTGCTGTGTGACCTTTTGGCTGTAGTTTTGCTCTGTGTGCTGTGTGGCTGGGGGCTTTTGCTCTCTCTTGCCTGGTCCTGTGAAGAGCAGGCGGCTTCTCCTGCCTTTATGGAACTTCCCCTGGATCTGTAAGCTTCAATAAATAATATCCCTTCCTCCATAACTGTGCCCGGTCTGGAAGTTCATCTCAGCGAACCTGAAGCTGTCTGCAACACCGGGTAGAGACAATTCTGAGCTGAGACCAGAGAAGCAGCTCTTAAAAACTCCTTCCTAGTAAGAGAAGGGTGGGGGGAGGGTCAATCAAAATTCCAGATATTCTGAATAAGACATATGAAAAGCCTACTTTTTTGGATAATGGCACATCCAGAAGCCATAGATTGCTACTAGAAAATTTTCAGTGCCAGGGATAGAATACCTTCCAGTGAGTTGTTGGCCAGGGAGGTCCCTGTTCCCTCCAAAACATTATAGGCTGTAGTCAAGGTCCTTGGTTTCCCACAAATAACAGATGGTAAGACCCTATTGCTGAAGACTTCACACACCTGGGCAACAAGGTCACTGAGAAATCAAGCTGGTGCTGAGCTGAAAACCTTCTCCAAAAAAAAATTAAGAAATACACAGGATGGAGAGATGGCTTAGCAGTTAAGGCACTTGCCTGTGAAACCTAAGGACCCAGGTTCAATTCCCCGGGACCCACGTAAGCCAGCTGTACAAGGTGGCGCACGCGTCTGGAGTTCATTTGCAATGGCTGGAAGCTCTGGAACACCCATTCTCTCTCTATATGCCTTTCCCTCTCTCTCTCAAATAAATAAATATATAATTTTTTAAAAAATTATTTTTTAAAATTTTTTTATTATTTTATTTATTTTTGGAGAGAGACACAGAGAGAGGGAGAGGAAGACAGATAAGAGATGGGCACGCCAGCAGTCTCTCAGCTGCTGTGAACGAAATCCAGATGTGTGCGCCCCCTTGTGGTCAAATGCGGCATTGCGCCCTTGCGTCACTTTGCATCTGGCTATACGTGGGACCTGGAGATTGGAACCGGGTTCTTAGGCTTAGGAGGCAGGCGCCTTAACCGCTAAGCCATCTTTCCAGCCCATAATTTAAAATTTTTTTTAAGTAGAAAAGAGGGGCTGGAGAGATGGCTTTGTGGTTAAGGTTCGTGCCTGCCAAGCCTAAGGACCCAGGTTCAATTCTCCAGGTACCACATGAGCCAGATGTACAAGGGGGAGCACGTGTCTGGAGTTCATTTGCAGTGACTAGAGGCTCTGGCGTGCCCATACTCACTCACTCTCTCTCTCTCTCTCTCTCTCTCTCTCTCTCTCTACCTCTCCCTCTCCCTCTGTCTCTAATAAATAAATAAATAATAAATCTTCAAAAAGGGGGTCTGGAGAGATGGCTTAGTGGTTAAGCGCTTGCCTGTGAAGCCTAAGGATCCCGGTTTGAGGCTCAATTCCCTAGTACCCATGTAAGCCAGATACACAAGGTAGCGCATGCATCTGGAGTTTGTTAGCAGTGGCTGGCGGCACTGGTATGCTCATTCTCTCTCTCTCTCTCTCTCTCTCTCTCTCTCTCTCTCTCTCTCTCTCTCTCTCTCTCCCTCCCTCCCTCCCTTCCTCCCTCCCTCCCTCTCCCTCTTTCTCTGTCTGTTGCTAATAATAAAAATAAACAAAAAAATTTTAAGTATAAAGAGAAGAAATACACAAAAGCCTGGGAATGGATCACTTATGACACCAAGAATTTGGCAAACAAAAATATTTTCTATAGGGTACAACATCCTGTGCACCAAATATAGCATCATGAAGTGAGTAAATGTTGCAGGAACTGCAGCAGTTGAGGGAAAAGGAAGTAGCAGCCAGGGAGCACTGATCCCTCCTTTAGGAGGACACCATCCCTATACCAGAACCACAACCTAGCAAAAGTCAGGAACACCCTTCTTTTTGCTTGCTTGCCCACTTACCTACTTACAGAGGACAAAGTGCTAATGGGCAAGCCTAAGAATAGGTTACAAATCTTCTCCAAGAATCATTCCTTATATTACAATGATATTTAGAAAACTTAGGGCTGGGAGAAAGAGGTAGGAGGATCACTGTGAGTTTGAGGTCAACCTGGAGGTACAGAGTGACTTCCAGGTCATCCTGGGTAATATCACCCATAAATGGTACAAAGTTAATGGAGGGGGAAAAAAAATCTTCTCTAGGGCTGGAGAGATGGCTCAGCTTTTAATGTGCAATGCCTAATGACCCAGGTTCAGGTTCCCTAGAACGCACATGGTGGCGCATGCATCTGGAGTTCATGTGCAATGGCTAGGGGCCCTGGTGCACCCATTCTCTCTCTATCTCCTTGTTTCTCTCTCAAATAAATTAATTAACTAAAAATTTTTCTAAGCCAGGCATGGTGGCACACACCTTTAATCCCAGCACTCCGGAGGCAGAGGTAGGAGAATTGCCATGAGTTTGAGGCCACCCTGAGACTACATAGTGAATTCCAGGTCAGCCTGGGCTAGAGCAAGACCCTACCTCAAAAAAAACAAAACAAAAACAATTATGTACAAAGTACATTAACCCATACAATACAGAAACAGACAACATGATCTGTGGTACTTGAATTACATGAAGGATAGTAAATTGTATTAGAAAACAATCTAAACATATTGGCAAGCTATAATGTAAAAAAAAGTTAAGACATACTAACCCAGAGGAAAGTGAGAAATGAAGGAGGAGGTGTTCAAAGTAGGCTAAAGATCGTGGTATATTATATATATATATGTATGGAAGTTGTCAACAAAACGTTTTTTAAATATTTTATTTTTCTTTCTCTATTTGAGAGAGAGAGAGAAAGAGAGAGAGAATGGGCATGCCAGGGCCTCCAGCCATTGCAAACAAACTCCAGCTGCATGCAGCCCTTGTGCATCTGGCTTACGTGGATCCTGAGGAATAGAACCTGGGTCCTTTGGCTTTTCAGGCAAGCACCATAACCACTAAGCCATTTCTCCAGCCCAATAAAAAGTTTTTTAAGAGCCAGGCATGGTGGCACACGCCTTTAATCCCAGCACTGGGGAGGCAGAGGTAGGATGATCATGGTGAACCCGAGGCTACCCTGAGACTACATAGTGAAGTCCAGGTCAGCCTGGTCTAGAATGAAACCTTACCTTGAAAAACCAAAAAAGAAAAAAAGTCTTCTTAAGTAAGCAAAAGATTTATCTCTGATTAATGGATGAAAAAAATGTAGCAGACACATACAACAATGGAATGTTAGCCCTGAAAAATGGAAGAAAGTTCTGACATACTACATCATGAATAAACCTTAAAGACATATGTTAAGTGAAATAAAAATACCTAGTATATGATTCCATTTCTTTTTTAAATAAATTATATTTATTTGTTTATTATTATTATTATTTTGATTTTTCCGAGGTAGGGTCTCACTCTACTTTAGGCTGACCTGGAATTCACTATGTAGTCTCAGGGTGACCTTGAACTCATGATGATCCTCCTACCTCTGCCTCCCAAGTGCTGGGATTAAAGGCGTGCGCCACCACACCCGGCCTATGATTCCATTTCTATGAGGTACCTATAGTAGTCAAATTCATGAACACAGAAAGTAAAATGGTGATTGCCTGGTGTGAAGCAAAGGAGAAATAAAGAGTTGTATAATTGATAAAGAATTTTGGGGTTTTTTAACAAATGTAAAGATTTGTTTTATTTCTACTGGGGGAAGGAAGAAGATAAATAGAGCTGTTATCCAATTTGCTCTCCACCATATACACACATACTCACACACACATTTACATACATACATACATACATACATACATACATACATACACACAAGAATACCCCTCCCACCCCAAACAATAACAAAAAAGAATCAGAAACAAAAATACCTTCAAGCTGTACCACCACTTCATATTTTGACTAAAAGTAAAGACCCTGAGAGGAAGGGCAAAATGCAAAATTAAATGACCAAGAAAATGCTGAACAAAAACAGCATTATTAATATACAAAATATTTATATTACTGAACTAGTAACAGTTGATGTTCTCTGTGTCTGTAAAACTTTGAGACCACATAGCTGATCATTAAATCTAGTCCGTGCCAGCTTCCAAGACAACGGAAAAGATTTTAGTTAGCTTCATTCTTCGATGCTTCATCAAAATTTTCTACAAGATCTGGAACGTCATCATCCTCTTCATCAATGTCTTCTGGTTTTGGAGCTTTGCTATCCAACACTTGCCGTGCGAACTATTCACCTAACTTTCTAAGGCTTGTTAAGCTGTCAGCCCCAAGCTGACTTAATATCCCAGGAAGCATTTCTGTAATGGGTTTGGCTTCTGTGTGACCAGTAATTGCAAAGGTATTAGTGGACAGGGAAGCTTGGACTTTGGGATTGTTGAAATGAGTAACTGTTCCATCATCTTTAATCATGTTCACCTCTTCAATACCAGCTACGTTATTTACAGACAGTTTTTTTAGAGAACTCTGGAGCTTTTTGTCATCTGCTGTCGCTGTTCTATGAACCACCTTCGTCTTTCTGCGAGCTGTACCCTTGCCCCTATCCGGACCTGAGCCTGAAGTTTGGCTAACTTCTCTTGATTCATGCTGTTGGTAAATCTGAAGCAGGGGAAAAGGGAGGGGGGAGAAATCCTCCAACACCCACACGTGGCAAGAGTAAGATGCAGAATTTCAGTTTTGCAAATGAAAAAAATTCTAGAAAGAAGCTGGAAAACAATGTAAATATGATGAGGCCGTTTGGGGGGGAGATAAACTTGAACATTTTGTATTATTTTTTTTGTTTTGTTTTGTTTAGATTTTTGTTTTTGAGACAGGATCTCCTTCTGTAGCCCAGGCTAGTGTAGAACTCATGGTGATCCTCCTACCTCAGCCTCCCCAGTAATGAGATTATAAATGGGCCAATCAGGTTTTAATGTTGTGCTCTTTTTTGGGGGGTGTTAAGGTAGGATCTCACTCTAGCCCAGGCTGACCTGGAATTCACTATGTAGTCTCAGGGTGGCCTCGAACTCATGGCAATCTTCCTACTTCTGCCTCCTGAGTGCTGGGATTAAAGGCGTGAGCCACCATATCCGGCAATATTGTGCTTTTATACAGTTACTGTTTTTAATTTTTTTTAATTTTTATTTATTTATTTGCAAGCAGAGAGAGAGAGAGAGAGAGAGAAGAGAGGCAGACAGAGAGAGAATGGGCACCCAGGGCCTCTAGCCACTGCAAACAAACTCCAGATGCATGTGTCCCTTGTGCATCTGGCTTATGTGGGTCCTGGAGAATCGAACCAGAATCCTTTGGCTTCACAGGCAAACGCCTTAACCACTAAGCCATTTCTCCAGCCCGAGTTACTGTTTTTAATTTTTATTCTTGGCAGTGCTTGCATAGGCTAGGCAAGCACTCTATCAGAGAGTGTTATCGCCAGTCCTTGATATTTTGAGATAGAGTCTTGCTTTGCAGTTTAGGCTAGCCTTGAACTACGGATCCTCCTGAGTGCTGGGATTATTGGAATGTGCCACCACAACCAACAAGTTTTTAAGTAAAAAGAAAGCAAGGGTCTGAGGACATTGCTTAGTAGTAGTCCATTTGCCTAGCATCTCTATGTCCCAGGTTCAATTTAAAAATATATATATCCAGAAAAAGAAATATTAATACATCAATGCAAGAGAATATTTTAGACTTGTATTTCTATTCCAAGCTTAACAAAGAATTATTCATTTCCTTTTGTGCAGTATACTATGCCAAGGCACTGAAATGATGGCAGGAAACCAAGCCTCTTCTGTCTCTGGAATTGCTGGTTTACATGCACCCCAGGAAAGAGAAGGCAGGACAATACTAACCACTTCCAAGTCATGCTAAGGTCCTGGTCCTAAGACAAGACAGCACCTAAAACTACCCCTGCAGCAGGCATCACATGCTAGAGCTTATAGTACTCAACATGCAAGCCCTGTGGCCATGAAAATGACCTTATACAATAAATGTATTTGGGGTCCAGTCACCAAACAATATGTACATCAACTGTTATGAGCTAGCTATGGATTACCTTGTTATACATATTCTTGCGCATGTCTTTTAATAGATGATGATTGCATTTGGGGAGTACGGACCCCGGAGGAGAATCACTGGGTCCCACAGGAGGTGCACTATTTAGTTTTAGTAGATTCCCGTTTTCCAAGTGGTTGATTCAATTTATGCTCCCAAAAGGAGTGTATAAATTATCAAACTTTTTTGATGCTAGTTATTATCTTTTTTATTTTTTAATATTTTATTTATTTGAGAAAGAGGCGAGAGAGAGAAAATGGGCACACCAGGGCCTCCAGCCACTGCAAATGAATTCCAGACCTATGTACCACCTTGTGCATCTAGCTTATGTGGGTACTGGGGAATTGAATCCAGGTCTTTAGGCTTTGCAGGCAAGTGCCTTAACCACTAAGCCATCTCTCCAGCCCTGTCTTTTTTTATTTTATCCAATGTGGTTTCTTGTTGTGGTTTGTCTTGATGACTAATTCTGTGTGCCATTTCCTAAGTTTATTGGCTATATGAATCTCTTTTGTGACGTTGCAAACTGACTTAACAATGGGGTTGTGTTGGTTTTAGTAAGTAACCACTAGGTTACAGTATGTGAGACCTATATTAATCCATTTTGTCAGCAAACAATAACACTAGACAGACAGCTAAGAACAGGGGTCCTGACCTAGAAGAAACCTGAAACCATCATTCAACTATACATGCACCAGCTATGAGTTCAGGAAATAAATTTTCTAAAGACATAAATTACCACTAAGTGGTTAAGGAGATTTTATTAGATTCTATTTCATTAGAGAGCATGATGCCAGGACATAGTTTTATCATTATGTTGTTAACTTGGAAACTACAACGTGGCTGCAACCATTCTCGTGCTCTTGAAAGTGGCTGCTCCTGCCATACCAAGTCTCAGTTTTGCTTCTGTTATCGACTACCCCACCCCCGCCCCAAAGCTGCTGGACACTAAAAGAAGCTTCAATCCACTACTACTTTCTACCTATTTCCCTTCCAGAGACTGGGTCAGTAAGTGTAGACACAAATCTGGTCCCTGACACTTAAAACAATGTTTGCAGGAGGACTTTGCAGCAGCGATGTTATCTCTTCTCTAAGTAAGTTTCCAAAAGAGGCTGTGTCTGCTACTTCAAGCAAAGTTTTTTTAAATATATTTTTTATTTTTTTATGTATTTATTTATTTATTTGAGAGAAAAAGAAGCAAAGGAGAGAGAGAGATAATGGGCAGGCCAGGGCCTCCACCCACTGCAAATGAACTCCAGATGCATGTGCCACCTTGTACAGCTGGCTTACATGGGTACTGGGGAATCGAACCTGAGTCCTCAGACTTCACAGGCAAGAGGCTTAACTGGTAAGCCATCTCTCCAGCCCCAATCAATGTTTAAGTGAAGCCTTGAGTGGCCTTGAGCTTCAGCTGCATCTTGCTTCTGGCCAATACTCAAAGGAAGAGGACAGAGCCCAAGGACTCATAAGAAAACTGGTGGGAGTCACTTGACTTGAGGGACTGCTATAGCCTACCTTATCTCTGAACTTATATTTCTGTGAGCACATCAATTAGGATTATGTCTGGCTCCCAGAGTATGTGACAGTTTCTGAACCACAAGGGGCCATTTTCTCACATAATCAGATGCCAGAGGGTACGCACAGACCTCTTCTGAGATACCACTCTGAGTTCACTGGCTTTGCACCCTCATGACTGTCCTCCTCAGATGATGAGCACTAATGAAACTCCCAGTCATTATTCTCCAGGCATAAAGAGAGGGGAAGCTTTCTGCCCATTTAACTCTTATCAAAGAGGAAAACATGCCCAGAGCACCCAAGTAGACTTCATATGTCCCCTGGTCAGAAATGAGAATCTGGAAAAAAGTCAGCATCTGACTCTAGAGTGGTAGGTAGTCAAGAAAGGTGAGGTTGATGGGGGCTGCTGGGATTGCCAAGCAATAATGTTCCCAAATGAGCCAATATCCTTACTGCTTAAGTGAATCTGTTACCAAGCTCTAAAAGCCTAGTGATTGGGAGCTAACTACTCTCAATCTACCCAGCTACACTTAACCATCTTAGTACTGCGCCATCCACAACATTCTTTCCAATATGGTGGCCATTAGTCATATGTAGTTACTGACACTTTAAATTAGCTAAAAGAAAATCAAAACTTCTGCTCTTCAGTCTTTCTAGCCACATCTTAAATGTCCCTTAGCTATGCCGCTAATGGCTACTATATTTAAAAGTGCTAGTTCTCAGGGAGGGAGAGATGGCTTAGCAGTTAAGGCACTTGCCTGCAAAGCCTAAAAACTCATGTTCAACTCTCCAAGTCCCACATAAGCCAGATGCACAAAGTGAAGGAAGTGTGCAAGGTCATACATGCGCACAAGGTGGCACACATGTCTGGAGTTCAATTACAGTGACTGAAGGCCCTGGCGTGCCCATTCTCCTCTGTACCCCTCTTTTTTTTTTTAATTTTAATTTAATTTTTTTTTTTTTGGAGAGAGTGAGAGAGAGAGACAGATAGAGAATGGGCATGCCAGCAGTCTCTCAGCTGCTGTGAACGAACTCCAGACATGTGTGCCCCCTTGTGGGCAAGTGCAGCATTGCGTCCTTGTGTCACTGCATCTGGCTAAACGTGGGACCTGGAGAATGGAACAGGCATTCTTAGGTTTAGCAGGCAGGCGCCTTAAATGCTACGCCATCTCTCCAGCCCTTTATTTTTATTTTTAATGCATTTTTCAAGCAAGCACCTTTAAACACTGAGCCCTCTCTCCAACCAATGGATGCACTGTTCTGAGTGGCTGGCTATCTTTTTCACCCTTATAAATATGGATAGCCTGGTGACAAGCTGGCTAGTACTCATTTTGTCTGCTCCGTCAAAACATGAGAATAGCCCTGTGAGTCTGGGTGGGACAGAAAGGCCAAAGAGAAATTGTGTGTGTGTCCTCTCTCTCTCTTGCATTAAAAAAAAAAAAGGTCAGAAGCCGGGCATGGTGGCACACGCCTTTAATCCCAGCACTCGGGAGGCAGAGGTAGGAGGATTGCTGTGAGTTCAAGGCCACCCTGAGACTACATAATTAATTCCAGGTCAGCCTGGGCTAGAGTGAGACCCTACCTCAAAAAAAAAAAAAAAAAAAAAAAAAAGGTCAGAAGCCGGGAGTGGTGGCACACGCCTTTCATCCCAGCACTTGGGAGGCAGAGGTAGAAGAGGTAGATGTGAGTTCAAGGCCAGCCTGAGAATACAGAGTGAATTCCAGGTCAGCCTGAGCTAGAGTGAGACCCTACCTCGAAAAACCAAAAAAAAAAGGTCATTAGCCGGGCGAGGTGGCGCACACCTTTAAACCCAGCACTTGGGAGGCAGAGGTAGGATAGCTGTGAGTTCAAGGCCACCCTGAGAATACAGAGTGAATTCCAGGTCAGCCTGGGCTAGAGCAAGACCATCCCTCAAAAAAAAAAAAAAAATTGGGTGTGGTGGCGCACACCTTTAATCCCAGCACTTGGGAGGTAGAAGTAGAAGGATAGCCATGAGTTCGAGGCCACCTTGAGACTACACAGTGAATTCCAGGTCAGCCTGGAGTACAGTGAAACCCTACATTTAAAAAAAAAAAAAAAGTGCTAGTCTCAACTATCTTCATCTCAGCAGAAAGTCCTACTAAAAGTGCAGTTCTGGATGGAGGTCGCCCAGAGGCAGCATGCATTATGTATGTGAGGCTGCTATTTCCATGATCCCTGCCCTACCCTGTTACCATCTTGAGCATCATGCCTGCTTTCTCTCCAGCATGATACTTACTTCATAATGACAAAGAAGATTTGCAATCACGAGCTGATTCTCTTGGAATAACTTCTGCACAATACTCTGACACAGAATGCTGGATCATGGCTTGTGCTGAGTAAACCTAGCCCACATCTCTCAAGCACATATGCCCTGATTGGTTCCCACAGCATTTCAACTGTCAATTAGTTTATTACTCTATAGCTTCCCCCAAAATACAGAATCTTAAGCATCTTTCTTACCTGTTTCCTTAAAAACATGGAGCCATGACCTGCAAAACCAAGATACAACCCAACAAAACTACTTCTGACCTTGCAAAGCAATCATGAAGAAAATTTTCTGACATGACAACATGAAGCACGCTTTCATTTGAGGGGACAGAAGAAAATCTACTGCAAAACTGGTTTGTTCCAGGCTTGACTCACTGCTGGTTCAGAATTTTCAGTACAGCCCACTTTAAAGTTCTAAATCTCCCCTGATATTTGGATTAGGACTTGACTCACCTCAGACTGACTCACTCTTGTCCCTTGACTAAACAGTAATTCAAAATATGTTTTTCATTAAATTCTAGACTACAAATGTAACAGCTCACCATGTGAGAAAAGCAAGACTCCTAGGGAGGTTAATTATCTTGACACTGCTTTATGAATAGATGTTCACAAGCTTCATTTAACACAGGACTAAAATAGCCTGTATCTCTCCAAACTGAGGGAACAAAGATTTTCAAAGAAAAACTAAAATAATAAAAAATAATTTTTTAAAATGTATGTGCCATTCTTACAAGAGTATTTCTAAGAAGGTCCTTATAAAATACCCATGAATACCATTAAGTTTGAAAGACTAATTTAGAGAAAAAAAACACAAAAATTAAATTTTTTAAAAAATATTTTTATTTATATAGTTATTTATTATTTTATTTATTCATTTATGTATTTTTGGTTTTTCCAGGTAGGGTTTCACTCTAGTCCAGGCTGACCTGGAACCCATTATGTAGTCAGTCGCAGGGTGGCCTCCAACTCACAGTGATCCTCCTACCTCTGCTTCCCGAGTGCTGGGATTAAATGCCTATACCACCATGCCCGGCTAATATTTTATTTATTTGGGATACAAGCAGATAAAGAAAGAATGGGAGCCAGGCATGGTGGTGCATGCCTTTAATCCCAGCACTCAGGAGGCAGAGGTAGGAGGATCACCATGAGTTCGAGGCCCCCCTGAGAATACAGAATGAATTCCAGGTCAGTCTGGGCTAAAGTGAGACCCTATCTCGAAAAACAAAAAAGAAAGAAAGGAGAGAGGGAGGGACGGAGGGACGGAGGGAGGGAGGGAGGGAAGAAGGAAGTAAGGAAGGAAGGGAGGGAGGGAGGGAGGGAGGGAGGGAGGGAGGGAAGGAAGGAAGGAAGGAAGGAAGGAAGGAAGGAAGGAAGGAAGGAAGGAGGGAGGGAGGGAGGGAAAGAGCAAGCACACCAGAGCCTCCAGACACTGCAAACGAACTCCAGATGCATGTGCTACCTTGTGCATATAGCTTATGTGGGTACTGGGGAATTGAACCTGGGTCCTTGGGCTTCACAGGTCCTTAACTGCTAAACCATCTCTCTATCCCACAAACTTTTATTCAAAATATATAGTCAGCCGGGCGTGGTGGCGCACGCCTTTAATCCCAGTACTCGGGAGGCAGAGGTAGGAGGATCGCCGAGAGTTCGAGGCCACCCTGAGACTACAGAGTGAATTCCAGGTCAGCCTGAGCCAGAGTGAAACCCTACCTCAAAAAACCAAAAAAAAAAAATATATATATATATATAGTCTCACATTTCATGAATACCCAACATGCTTTTGTTTAGACAAATTCTCTACTATAAAATGTCAAAATTTCCCATATTAACAAATGTATTTTGTAAAAATTTCATTTTTACAAAACAAGAATTTAAAGAAATTAATAAAAAAAAAATCAAGTTCATTTAAAAGGATAAACAAGCCAGAATAGTGAATACCTTTTATTTATTTATTCATTTGTTTACAGTCTCACTGTGTAACCCAAGTCAGCCTCAAAGTCATCAAAATCCTCCTGCCTCAGCCAGGTGCGGTGGCACATGCCTCTAATCCCAGCACTCAGAGGCAGAGGTAGGAGGATCACTGTGAGCTCAAGGCCACCCTGAAACTACATAGTGAAGAATTCTAGGTCAGCCTGAGCCAGAGTGAGACCCTACTTCAAAAAGGGTAGGAAAAGGGAGGGGAGAGAGGAGAGGAGGGGAGGGGAGAGACGGGGAGGGAAGGGGAAGGGAAGTATATTATGCACAAGTGGTAAAATCTTGGGGGTTATTGAATTTGACCATGGTCATCTGGAAGTTCATTTTATTTTTTCTGTGTATGTTTAAATTTTCATAAAAATTTCTTTTCATAGCCGGGTGTGGCGGTGCACGCATTTAATCCCAGCACTTGGGAGGCAGAGGTAGGAGGATCGCCGTGAGTTCAAGGCCACCCTGAGACTACATAGTTAATTCCAGGTCAGCCTGGACCAGAGTGAAACCCTACCTCGAAAAACCAAAAAAAAAAAAAAAAAACTTTCTTTTCATACTGACTGGTCATATAGTTGTTTTTTTTTTTTTTTTTTTTTTTTTTTTTTTTTTTGGGTTTTCGAGGTAGGGTCTCACTCTGGCCCAGGCTGACCTGGAATTAACTATGTAGTCTCAGGGTGGCCTTGAACTCACGGCGATCCTCCTACCTCTGCCTCCCAAGTGCTGGGATTAAAGGTGTGCGCCACCACGCCCGGCTGGTCATATAGTTTTAAAATGTCTTTATTTATTTATTTATTTATTTATTTATTTATTTATTTATTCCTTTATTTCAGAGAATGTGTGTGTGTGAGTATGGGCACACCAGAGCTTCATGACACTGCAAACAAACCCCAGAAGCATGTGCCACCTTGTGCATCTGGCTTCATGTTGGCACTGAGAAATCGAACTCAGGTCCTCAGGCTTTACAGGCAAGTGCCTTAACTGCTGAACTATCTCACCAGCCCTGTGGTAGTTTGACTAGATGGCCCCCAATATATTCAGTGTTTTATTAGTTTATAGTTTGCATCTGCAGCCACCTGGCTGGAGGCAGTGTCACTGGGCAGATCTTAAGGTGTGGTGGTGGGTTTAGGATTTCAATCTAAAGATATGCAAAGTGTGCCTAGCTGGAGTTTCTGAGGTGTGCTGTGCTGTGTGGTTTTTGGCTTATGGCTTTGCTCTTTGTGTTTGGTCCTGTGAAGGCAGGCCAGCTTCTGCCATTTTGGATCTTCCCCTGTATCTGTAAACTTCAATAAATCCCTTCTTCCACAACTGTGCCTGGTCTGGAAGTTCATCTCAGCGAACTTACAGCAGTCTGTTACAAGCCCCTTATCTTCTTTTTTATTTTTTTTTCAAGGTAGGGTCTCACTCTAGCCCAGGCTGACCTGGAATTCACTATTTAGTCTCAGGCTTGCCTTGAACTCACAGCAATCCTCCTACCTCTACCTTCCAAGTGCAGGGATTAAAGGCGTGTGCCACCATGCCCAGCTCCCCTTATCTTTTTTTTTTTTTAAATATTTTATTATTTATTTATTTATTTGAGAGAGAGAGAGAGATACAAAAATAGGCAGGTAGAGAGAGAGAAAGAGAATGGGTGCGCCAGGGCCTCCAGCCACTGCAAACGAACTCCAGATGCATGCACCCCCTTGTGCATCTAGCTTACATGGGTCCTGGAGAATCGAGACTCAAACCGGGGTCCTTAGGCTTCATAGGCAAGCGTTTAACCGCTAAGGCACCTCTCCAGCCCTCCCCTTATCTTTTTAATGAAGGAAAAATATTATAACTCTATCTAACTTTAGCCTGCTAAACAACCAAGTTTTTTTTTTTTTTTTTTTGAGGTAGGGTTTCACCATAGCCCAGGCTGACCTGCAATTCCCTATGTAGTCTCAGGGTGGCCTCGAACTCATGCCAATCCTCCTATGTATGCCTCCAGAGTGTTGAATCAAAGGCATGCGCTGCCACGTCCAGCCCAAGGTATTTTTAATAAAGAGAAAAATACCAACAGAAAAACCTCAAAGATTTTAAAATGTATTTCTAAAACAAATATAAATTTTACATATGAAAGGAAATACACCAGTAGAGCAATACAGAATATCCAGAAACATATAATATCAAATAATTACCCATGTGATAAAAGTGACTTTCAAATAGAATGAAAAAGAACGAATCGCTGGGCATGGTGGCTCACACCGTTAATCCCAACACTTGGGAGGCAGAGGTAGGAGGATCGCCAAGAGTTCGAGGCAACCCTGAGAAGACATAGTAAATTCCAGGTCAGCCTGGGCCAGAGTGAGACCCTACCTCAAAAAAACAAAACAAGGGCTCGAGAGATGCCTTAGCAGTTAAGGCATTTGCCTGCAAAGCCAAAGGATCCCGGTTCAATTCTCCAGGACCAACATAAGCCAGATGCATAAGGAAGAGCATGCATCTGTAGTTCGTTTGCAGTGGCTAGAGGCCCAGTGTGCCCATTCTCTCTCTCTCTCTCTCTCTCTCTCTCTCTCTCTCTCTTTCTCTCTCTCAAATAAATAATAAAATAAATATATTTAAAAAAACAAAACAAAAAGAATGAATTGACGAATTGGTACAATGGGCTAAATGTCTGGAGAAGAAATCTTTCCTCCCCACCATGTGGTAGACTAAGTAATGGATACCCAAAGATGTCCTAACCCTAATCACTAGACCAGTTCCAGTGAAAATATCACACTGCATGGCAAAAGGAGCTTTGTAGATACAACTGGGATTATATACCTTAAACAGGAATGTCATCCAGCATTGTTACCTTATCTAAACACATGAACTTAAAAGCAGAGAACTCTTTGTGGCTAAGGCAGAGCAGTATAGAGCACAAGAGAAATACAGCAGGAGATTTCAGATTCTAAACAGACTGGGCCCATGGCTGTAGGCCTTGAAGGTGAAGACCAGATGGACATCCCAGCTAACAGCAGGTAAAGTGTTTGTCACATAAGCATGAGAACCCTAGTTTGGATTCCCAGCCCCCACATAAGATATCAGGTATAATGGCTTATGTGTCTCTAATTCCAGCATGGGAAGGTGGAGACAGAAGATCCCTAGGACTGGCTGACCAGTTGGTATACCTGAATTGATGAGTTCTATGTTCAGTAAGAAATCCTGTCTCAAAATATGGTGGAGGAATACAATGATAGCACAGTGGTTAAGGCACTTGCCTGCAAAGCCTACAGATTCATGTTTGATTCTCCAGGTCCCACATAAGCCAATGTGACACAAGGACGCAAAGTCGTATATGTGCACAAGATGGCGTTGGGAGTTCTATTTCAGTGGCTAGAGACTCTGTTGTGCCAATTCTCTCTCTCTCTCTCTCTCTCTCTCTCTCATAAAAAATAATTTAAAAAATATGGTGGGGGCTGGGGAAATGGCTTAGCAGTTAAGGCATTTGCCTGCAAAACCTAAGGACCCCGGTTTGATTCCCCAGGACCCATGTAAGCCAGATTCACAAGGGGGCACATGCATCTGGAGTTTGTTTGGAGTGGCTAGAGGCCCTAGTGTGTCCATTCTCTTTCGCTCTTTCTCTTTCTCTCTCTCAAATAAATAAATAAAATATATTAAATATATATATATATGGTAGAAAGCAATGGAAGAAGATACCTGATGTCACTCTAAACATGCACACCTGTATGTACACAACTGCACACATATGACCACACATACATACACATGCAAAAATATATATGGGGGCTGGAGAGATGGCTTAGCAGTTAAGGCGCCTGCCTCCTAAGCCTAAGAACGCCAGTTCCAATCTCCAGGTCCCACGTTTAGCCAGATGCAAAGTGACACAAGGGTGCAATGCCGCACTTGACCAAAAGGGGCGCATGCATCTGGATTTTGTTCGCAGCAGCTGAGAGACTGCTGGCACGCCCATTCTCTGTCTCCCTCTACTCTCTCTCTCTCTCTCTCTCTCTCTCTCTCTCTCTCTCTGTGTCTCTCCCCCCCCAAAAAAAAATATATGTGGGATCTGAGTCCTATAGTTACAAGGAACTAGATCTTGCCAAGAAAGTTGAATGAGTCTGGACAAAGATAAGTGAGCTTTCTAGAAAAAATAGAATTGTTTTGTATTTTGATCATGGTATTGGGCACAAAAAAAGTAGGCATTTGGGATGGAGAGATGGCTTAGCTGTTAAGGCACTTGCCTGCAAAGCCAAAGGACCCAGGTTCGACTACCCAGGACCCACATAAGCCAGATGCACAAGTGGGCGCACGCATCTGGAGTTCATTTGCAGTAGCTGGAGCCCCTGGCATGCCCATTCTCTCTCTCTCTCTCTCTCTCTCTCTCTCTCTCTCTCTCTACCTGCCTAAGTTCTGTCTCTCTCAAATAAATAAAATAAAATAATTTTTTTTAAAAAGTAGACATTTGCTAAAATTCATTAAACACGTACACTTAAATCAGTGCCATTTACTGCATTCAAAACTCCCACTTTTAAACCAGGGGTGGTGGCGCACACCTTTTATCACAGCACTTGGGAGGCAGAGGTAGGAGGATCACCGTGAATTTGAGGCCACCCTGAGACTACACAGTGAATTCCAGGTCAGCCTGAGCTAGAGTGAGACCCTACCTCAAAAAAATAAACAAAAAGAAAAAAAAACTCCCATATTTATCTGGGCATGGTGGCACATACCTTTAATCCCAGCACTTGGGAGGCAGAGATAGGAGTATCACCGTGAGTTCAAGGCTACTCTGAGACTACATAGTGAATTCCAGGTCAGCCTGGGCCACAGTGAGACCCTACCTCAAAAAAAAAAAAAATCCCATTTTTACAACACAAACATTTAGAGAAAGAAAATGAAAAACACTGAGAAAATATAGGTACAAATTTTAGATCATCTTAAACTGCTTTAGGAATATGTCAATATTTAACAGTGATGCATACATATGGCCTTTGATCTGGAATCCACTTTTTTTTTTTTTTTTTTTTTTTTTTTTTTTTTTTTTTTCTGAGGTAGGGTTTCACTCTGGTCCAGGCTGGCCTGGAATTCACTATGTAGTCTCAGGGTGGCCTTGAACTCTCAGCGATCCTCCTACCTCTGCCTCCCGAGTGCTGGGATTAAATGGAATCCACTTTAATATCTGTAGCAGACAGCTTTTGGTTCGCTGAGATGAACTTCCAGACCAGGCACAGTAATGGAAGAAGGGATATTATTTATTGAAGCTTACAGATCCAAGGGATGTTCCATAATGGCAGAAGAAGCTGGCCTACTTTCACAGGACCAAACAGAGAGGGAGAGAAGCCATAAACCAAAGCCACACATACCTCAGGAACTCCAGCTAAGCACACTTTGCATATCTTTAGATTGACCACCACCACACCTTAAGATCCGCCCAGTGACATTGCCTCCAGCCAGATGGCTGCAGATGCAAACAACAAGCTAATAAAACACTGAATATATTGGGAGCCATCTATTCAAACTTCCACAATATCCAACATGAAACTTGTTTAACCAACTAAAAGCAGTTCCCTCACAATAGAATATGATATACTTTTTTGTAAAAAAAGAGTGAAGATAGCCAGGCATGGTGGCGCATGCCTTTAACCTCAGCACGGGAGGCAGAGGTAAGAGGATTGCCATGAGTTCGAGGCCACCCTGAGAATACATAGTGAATTCCAGATCAACATGAGCTAGAGTGAAACCCTACCTGGGGGGAGGGATGGGAAAGAGTGGCGATGCTCTCTATGTGCTAATGTAGGATGATCTCCAAAATATAGTGGAAGAAAGCAGATGTTGAATACCCTTTATGATACATGAACAGTTAAAGAAGTAAATCCTGAAGAAGATTTGCACTTGCTTGTACATGCATAAAGAAATTCTAGAATGAACCACCAATAGTAAAACTGTTTACCCCTTACTGGGAACAGGGAAGAGGGAAGAGGAGAGACTTTTCTTCTATATAGATGTGTGTGTGGAGGCCAGAGGGCAACCATTGTTGTCATTTCTCAGCACCTGTCCAATTTTTTTGAGGCAGGGTCTCTCACTGGCCTGGAGCTCACCAAGTAGATTAGATTGACTGGTCACAGGACCCCAAAAATCTCTGTCTCCACCTCCTCAGCCCTGTCACTGCAAGTACATGCCACCATACCCAGCTTTCTTTTTATTCTTTTGTCTTATATTTTTTTTTTTATTTTTGTGGGTTTTTTGTTGTTGTTGTTTTTTGTTTTGTTGTTCGAGGTAGGGTCTAGCTCTAGCCCAGGCTGACCTGGAATTCACTTTATAATCGCAGGGTGGTCTCGAACTCACAGCCATACTCTGCCTCTCAAGTGCTGGAATTAAAATCATGAGCCACCATGCCTGGCTTGTTTTTCACTCTAGCCCAGGCTGATGTGAAGCTCAGTCTGCAGCCCAGGGCGGCTCACTGCGCTACTACCTCAGTCTCCAGAGAACTGGGGTTCTGGATGTAAGCCACCACATCCAGCTCTCATAATCTTGTTTTATTTTTATTATTTATTTATTTGTTTATTTATTGAGAGAGAATGGGTATGTCAAGACCTTTAGCCACTTCAAACAAACTCCAAAAGCAGGTGCCATGTGCATCTCGTTTACATGGGTTCAGGGAGTTGAACCTGGTCCTTGGGCTTCACAGGCAAGAGCTTTAACCGTTAAGCCATCTCTCCAGCCCGTCTTTTTTCTTGAATTCAAGAAAGTTTTAATGCAATGAAAAAAAAATAATTTAGGTAATCTTTCAGTTGAGAAGGGTACTCTAATGTTCCTAAAAGCAGAAACAATAAGGACAATGAGAGATATGAATCTATGAATACCACACGTTCCTGACCATCAAAAGGTTCTGAAATAGTTCCACTGCACAAGCGTCAGCATGAGTATGTGGTGTTCTCATACACACTGGGGGCAGGATAAAGCATCCATCTACAGAAATGTTAAATGTACAAACTTGTATTGTAGCACAGCTTTTGAGCTGCTTGGAATGTTATTCTAAAAATATACTTTAGTGGGGCTGGAGGGATGACTTAGTGTTTAAGGTGCTTGTCTGCAAAGCCAAAGGACCCAGGTTCGATTGCCCAGGTCCCACGTTAGCCAGATATACAAGGTGGCACATGGATCTGGAGTTCGTTTGCAATGGCTGGAGGCCCTCGTGTGCCCATTCCCTCTCTCTCTCTCTCTCTCTCCCTGTCAAATCAATAAATAAAAATAAAAATATTAAAATATATATATATACTTTAGTCAAGTACATGACCGGTTATTTGTAAAAGCAAAACAATACAAATGCAAAGTTCAACTAGAGAAGTTTATGTAAAGTGGACTGGCTTACAGCAGAACACTATAGGGTTGTTTAATACTATGAGGTAGATATAAAGAGGAAAATATGTCTAAATGTATCATTAAAGTGAATAAAGCAAATGAAAGAGTAATGTGTACAAGTTACAGAAAAAGAGGGGTTACAGGTGTGTGTATGCGTATGTATACACAATCTGCTGAAAGAATTTTTACGACGACATTCAAGAAACCAGTAGAAATACATCTATGAATAGAGAGAATGCTGAACTGAGAAAGTCACATAGTTTATTGTAGTTCATTATTTCTGCTCTAAAAAAAATGTAACACCTGGGCTGGAGAGATAGCTTAGTGGTTAAGGCGCATGCCTGCAAAGCTAAAGGACCTAGGTTCGATTCCCCAGGACCCACATAAGCCAGATGCACATAGTGGAGCATGCGTCTGGAGTTCATTTGCAGTGGCTGGAAGCCTTGGCGCACCCATTCTCACATTCTCTCTCTCTCTCTCCCTCTCCCTCTGTCTCTGACTGTAATAAATAAATAAAAACAAAATCTTGCATTTTATCTTAAATCTTTTGATTAATAAATTACCTAAATCTTAAAAAAAAATTTAAAAAAAAAACAAAATCTTGGAAAAAATGTAACACCTTGCTAAATATATTCACAGAATTACAGAGAAGACTTAACAAATGGAGATGGCTGGACTCCAGTTGCTAGAGCACTAACCCATAGCTTGGTGATTCAGGAACCTAAGCAAGATTATACTACAACGAACACCAGAGGTGAAACCCAGGCTCACCTCCTGACAGCCATCCCATCACCTAATTCCCATCACCTGTGGGGGCCAGGACCAAAACCTAAAACCTTTTTTTATTATTGAGAACGTTAATATAGGAATATACATAACCGGACGGGATCCTATTATCTTCTTTTGCCCCCTTCTCCACTCCCCATCCACTGACCCTGCTGTTTCAAGGCAATCCTTCCTCCATTGTCTCATTCCTTTTGTCCTCCTCAGTCCTCCTTGTCAAAATGTCGATGGGCTCAAAACAGTGCAGGTCTTACGGGGATACTGGCAACCACCGTGGGGTCATGATGCACCAGTCGTAGAACCCAAGTCTTAATACTGGTCCACAATGATTTGGGTTCATGGCACAGGCAGAGACAGCAGTGATTCTACATGTTTTGAGTAATATCTTTGAAACACTTACAGAATCATTTATTTACCAAGCAGAGGGAAAAGAATATTTAGTGAAAATGTACACTCAGACTATATGCCTGTTTTTCAAAGGAGTTTCCTGAAATTACCAGTTAAGCAGCTCAGAAAATTTCTGCAAACCGAGACCTATCCCTTTTCCCCAAATCCATGAGATCATGTGCTATGTCCAGGCTAGCAGAAGTAACCAGGATCACCCAGGCCCAGTACCACCTGCCTCCAAGCACATTTGCATGCACATCAGCTCTTCCTCTGGGGACTTTCTGGGCTATAGTCACTGCTGGGCTGCTGCTCTGATGATAGGGCCCCGTGTGCAACTTTTTTGTTTTGTTTTGTTTTGTTTTGTTTATTTTGTTTTGTTTTGTTTTGTTTTGTTTTGGTTTTGTTTTAGAGGTAGGGTTTCACTCTAGCTCAGGCTGACTTGGAACTCACTACATAGTCTTAGGGTGGCCTCAAACTCAAGCGATCCTCCTATCTCTGCCTCCCAAGTGCTGGGATTGAAGGAGTGCACCAACACACTTGGCCCCTGTGTGCAACTTTTTACTCATTCTTTTGACTTTAAAATCCCCCCAAGCTTCTATGATTTAAATACTGCTAGCTCTCAGAAGTTCTGTGCTATAAATACTTATTTAAGTCCCTTCCCCACAGCCCAAACTAAGACTTAATTTTTTATTATTTAAGCAACCTAAAATAAAACTTCATACAACCTAAAAGCTCAGCATCAGTGAATCAATAAGTGATTCTCTGGCTACTTCTTCATTTATCAGAGAGATGGTTAAGCTGGAGGAATGAGAAGGAATAAAGGTTGCGGGCACTGTGATTCAGACTAGATGAATTCACCGTCATTTCCTGGTAAAAGCAGTAACTGTCATCTATCTCCTTGGATAAAGACAAACTGAATAAAAGTGAACCATGCCAAGTATAATCCAGAAACAATCAGGAAAGTCCAACCAAAATGAAACTGCTGAGGCAGCTGGCTTCTTAGGGAAAAGAAAGAAAGATGAATACAATCAGAATTTAATAGTCGGCCCACGATGGCCCATATCTCCACATGTAATTATAGTTCTATCGATAAAAATGTCAAAAGCAAAAAATAAATCCATGTATCAGCAGCCTCTAGATTTTTGGAACAGAACAATAACATTTGCACACCAATAAAAAATATGAAAGGAACCTAAAATAGATTTGCCAACTCTTATTTTGGGGTTGGTTTTTTTGTTGTTGTTTTGTTTTTGTTTTTGTTTTTTGTTTGTTTGTTTTTTTGGTTTTTCGAGGTAGGGTCTCACTCTGGTCCAGGCTGACCTGGAATTAACTATGTAGTCTCAGGGTGGCCTCGAACTCTGGGCAATCCTCCTACCTCTGCCTCCCGAGTGCTGGGATTAAAGGCGTGTGCCACCACACCCAGCTTGTTTGTTTTTTTGAGACAGAGTTTCATACTGTAGATCAGACTGGCTACAAAGTCACACAATCCTCCAGCTTCAGACTCCCAAGTGCTAAGATTTACAGGTGTGTACCACCATGCCTGGTTCCATTTGTTAGCTTTTTTTTTTTTTTTTTTTTTTTTTTTTTTGCCAAGTAAAAAAGAATTTAAAAAAAAAAAAAAAAGCATTATCGTACATTGTCCCTAAAATTTTACAATAGGAGGAATATTTTAATTCAAAAAGGAAAATGTAAGCTCAGTCTAAAAAGTCTTTCTTAAGGATGTATAAGCCAAGGGTCTTATAGTAAAATTTAGCTTTAGTTCTTTTTGGCTTTTCACCTCTCCTAACTCTCCAGGATCCTGCTCAGGTAAGCCCCCCTTCATCTCAGTCTGACTGGCCTATGTGGGCTCTCTGCCCCCTCCTGCCTTCCACATGGCAGGAGCTCTCTGTACTTCCTTCTTTTAATCTAATAAAGTCTAAGTCTTTTAAAAAATTAAAAAAAAAAACTTTTAGAGCCAGGCGTGGTGCCACACACCTTTAATCCCAGCACTCAGATGGCAGAGGTAGGAGGATCGCCGTGAGTTTGAGTCCAGTCTGAGACTAGGTAGTGAATTCCAGTCCAGCTTGGGCTACAGCAAGACCCAACCTCAAAAAACCAAAAACCAGGGGAAAAAAGGAAGGAAGAAAGGAAGGAAGGGAAGGAGGGAGGGAAAGAGGGAGGGAGGAAAGGAAGAAGGAAGGAAACCTTTAAGGTAGTGTGCAGATAACGTGCACCTTGAAAGACAGACATTCCAAGTCCCCCAAACAAAGCGAGGTGCCTAGAAGATGATGAAGAGTAGTGCTGAAGGCAAACACAGATCATTTTCAACATCTGACTCACTTAACCTCCAAAAAGGAGGCTGTGTGCAGGATGGTAGCTCATGGCTGTAATTCCAGCAAGGAGGATGAGGCAGAACTGCTGCAAGTACAAGGGTACTTGAGCAACAGTGTGTGAGACCCTGTCTCAAAAAAAAGAAGTTGGCAGCCAGTGGTGGCCCACAATACCTCTGTATGTGCCACAGACTGGCTTTTTCTAAATCACTCTGTATCAGAGCAACCCAAAGCAGCTGTATGATAACAAGAAAAAGTGGATTGAGCACTTAGTACATGGCAGTCCTATGCTAATAAATCTTTGTCAAATATTTTTCAAGGAATATCTCTATCAAAGTTTAATAAAGGGAAGATAGATGACTCCAATTTTTTTGCTTGTGCACAGAATGTGTGGTTGCGTGTGTAGTATATACACATGTGTATATGCTGATAGGGTGCCCGTGCGCTCACCTGCAGCACTCTAGGCTTGGGTGCAGCTTCCAGAGGAGAGCATTTGGGTCCCTTTTATCACTCACCTGTCTGGTTTTCCCTTGCAACAGAATCACTGATTCTGGAGCTTACTGTTCATGAGCCCCAGCAATTTTCCAGTCTCTGCTGCCTACAATGCTGAGGCCATACTCGGCTGTTTACTTGGGTCCTGGAGGTCTACAACTCGGGTGTCTCAGACTCCCTTGGGCTCTCATACTTGCACAGGAACCACACAACACTGAGCCATCTCTCCGCTCGATTATTCCAGTTTTACAAATCAGTAGACAGTGTTGCCCAAGTGAAGGAACTCCTCCCAGAAAGGTACAAATCCTAATGGGAAACCACAGCTGCTCACACCCTTTCTTGGGATGAGGTGCACCAAGGGTGAGGGTGACTGGGAAAACATGGAGGATGGATTCGCAAGTTAAAATCGAATCCCTGCAAAAGCAAACCCAGACAGTAAGGAAAAAGTATGCATTCTACACTCATCTCAAGATAAATGAGGAGGTTGGGCATTGGATGGCCAAGGAGTATCCATAAATCTTGACTCCAGTATTTGTTCTGAGTACACACTGCCCAATAACTGCCCCATTCTTCCCATTTAATTGTAGGCTTCCCCGGAGCCCTTGGAAGCTATCATGGCTGTGAATTTGGGAGAGGCCACAGAAGGACGCAAGGCACTCTGGTGACAACCCTTGAAGAAACACGCTTTCTCATTCAAAGGGGAAGCTGAGGTTCGTTAACAGTCAATGTTCCCTGCTCCAGATCCTTCCCCCAGGTGTCTCAGTAACAGACAGGCAGTCCAACAAAATAGTTCTATTAAGGACAAACTGCATATATGATAGTGGGTCCATTAAACTGCAGCACTTAGTGGAGTCCCAGTCTTCTCAGTCTTTGTAATACATTCTGTAACAGTCATACACTAACTAGGCCACAAGGAAGCAGTTCTCAAGTTATTCATCAAAGCATGTTTGTGTTTTAAGTGCTAATGTATGGCCTCCATTTCACTTCCGACTCCTAAAACCATAATCTGCTTCCCTCAAACTCAAGAGGAAAAATTAAAATACCACCCACTGCTGCATAGAGAGGGTCTGCAGGGGCCCTGGAGCTCTCCATAAACCAAACCCTGCCCCGAAAGGACAGATGAAGGGTGGCCACTTAGCAGTGCTAGAAGGATCTGAGTCCTACCCTAAAGCTTAGCCTAGAAAAATGTGGGATTTTGGCCAAGCTAAAAGATATATTCATCCACATTCCACCCACCCCCACCAGTTAAGTTAATAAATAAAACACAGAACCTCAGATTCATGTACACACACACTCTCCATGGTTCGGCAAAGAACTCTAACAGCTCAGATTCCCATACTAAGTCCACACACACACACACACACACACACACACCCTCATCTTACTCTTCTAACATTCTCTAGCATTACATGCCTATCTTGTTATAGTTTTTGAGTCCAAACTCTATGGACTCTGTAGAATGAGTTCCCTCCCATTCACAAGTTTGCAATGCAACAGCGTACTAGGATGATGAAAGGTTGTGAGTGTCCTGACAGAAGAAAAAGTCCAGAAACCTACATCAAGTCTCACCTCTTCCAGGCACAGTGCCAGATAGTAAATTCACTCACTCCTAGATGTCAGCTTCTTTACTGGAAAACCTGATCTGACTCCCTGCCACCCCACCTCCTCAGTCAGTAAACATTAACAGACTGTCTACTGAGTTCCAGGCACTCTGGGTGCTTGGAACACATGAATAAGCAAGGCTGACAAAAAATACATATTAGTGCCCTCAGGAAACTCACATTCTGGTTCAGGCAGATCTGGAAAACAGGGACTGTTCTTAACAGTTCCATGGGAATTAAATAATATAGAAAATAAGAGTTCACAGGCTGGAGAGATTGTTCAGTGGATAAAGGCACTTGGTTGCAAAGCCTGACATTCCAGGTTCAATTCCCAGATACCCACATAAAGCCAAAAGTGGCACATGCATCTGGAGTATGTTTGCAATGGCAGAAGACCCTGTCACAGCCATATTCTCATTCTCTCTCTCTTTCACTCTCATATAAATAAATTTAAATTTTTTTAAAGAAAACAACAGTTTATACAGAGCCTGTCATAGGATGAGCTATTATTATAGTGATGTTTAGAGTACAAGCCCTGTTACTGACCATTACTCAAGTAAAAGCTATTTTTATTTTTAAAATTTTTTAGTTTTATTTATTTGAGAGACACCAAGGCCTCTAGCTACTGCAAACGAACTCGAAATGCATGTACCACCATGTGCATCTGGCTTACATGGGTACTGGAGAATCTAACCTGGGTCCTTAGGCTTCTCAGGCAAGCACCTTAACTGCTAAGCCATCTCTCTAGCCCAAAAACCTAATTTGTTAAAATCTAGAATGTCCTCTCCCTGCTGGTACCTCTCATTTTACCTGAAGTTTTCTTCATCTGTCTAAATACAGCTCAAAACTGACCTCTTCCATCTTCGTCCTGGGGAAGAATTCAAGAGCTGGAAACTGTGGAATGCTTGCCTGTTCCTCCATTCATCTATTCTCACATGTCTGCCTGGCATTAACTATGTTCTATCACAATTATCCTTGGCCCAATACTGTGCTCTCAGATATACCTAAAGAACAGATTGACCTAAACACAAAGTGTAGATATAAGTAAAAATATTAGAAACTTCAGGGGCCTTGACTAGGTGGCCAGGGTGTTCAGGCTTGAATGTGTTCTTGAAGTCACCAATTTTGTGCCCCCCTCCAAGCATGGACTCTGGTGAGCCAATGTCGACCAAAGGAGAGGGCTACAGAAGCCACAGTTGGACATGAAGGATGAGCTTTCTCAGAAGCTACTGAACATTGTTCTCACAATCAAGATTGTCTAGTACAGCCAGGCATGGTGGTGCACATCTTTAATCCCAGCACTTAGGAGGCAGAGGTAGGAGGATCGCCATGAGTTTGAGGCCAACCTGAGAATACAGAGTGAATTCCAGGTCAGCCTGGGCTAGAGTGAGACCCTACCTCGAGAAACCAAAAAAATAAATAAATAAATTTTAAAAAGATTGTCCAGAGCTGGAGAGATGGCTTAGCGGTTAAGGCGCCTGCCTCCTAAGCCTAAGACGCCGGTTCCAATCTCCAGGTCCCACGTTTAGCCAGATGCAAAGTGACGCAAGGGCACAATTCCACACTTGACCACAAAGGGGCACTCGCATCTGGATTTCGTTCACAGTGGCTGAGAGGCTGCTGGTGTGCTCATTCTCTATCTATTCTCTCCCTCTCCCTCTCTCTCTCCAAAAAAGAAAAAAAGATTGTCCAGTACAGTACTGTAATTCTCTATATCTTATGTCTTGTGCACTTGCTTCCTCCTAGTTACCATCACTGGTTTTTTAACTTTATTGCAAGTTGGTCATATTCCCATCCATTTATCCTCTTAAATCCCCTTTCCCATCCCTATTCCCGAGGGCCCTCTTCAGTGGGGCATCAGTACTCACTGTGGAGTCATGTATGGAGGCATTAAGAGGGGATAGTAGACATGCAAGTACAGACAGAATATAAGGGGTGGAAAGGTCTAGTGGAGGTCAGAGGTAAAGGTGGGAGGAGAGGGAGATCCACAAAAATCATCACTGTTGGGGCAGGTGAGATGACTCAGTGGTTAAGGCACTTGCCTGCAAAGCCTAAGGACCCAGGTTCAATTCCCCAGTACCCATGTAAAGCCAGATGCACAAGGTGGAACATGCATCTGGAGTTTGTTCTCAATGGCTAAAGGCCCTGGTGTGCCAATTCTCTCTCTCTTTCTCTCCTCTCTCTCATCCAAATATATAAATAAATATTTTTTTTAAATCATCACTGCCAGGAGTGGTGGCACACGCCTTTAATCCCAGCACTCAGGAGCCAGATGTAGGAGGATCACCATGAGTTCAAGGCCACCCTGAGACTTCCTGATGAATTCCAGGTCAGCCTGAGCTAGAGTAAGCCCTACCTCAAAAAAAAAAAAAAAAAAAAAAAAAGAAAGAAAGAAAGAAAGAAAGAAAAATCATCACTGTTTTTCAAGCTAGCAACCTGACCACTTTCCACACTGCCCCCACAAACGGAAGGACCCAGTGCTTACAGAATGAAAACATCCAGTACAAATGTCACTTGAACTTCAAAAGCTAATAGAGCTAAACCAAGATTTGGCTTGACTCCAGAAGACATGCATCCCACCAGCTCACCAGGGTCATGGAGCTGAGTTAAGCTAGCTACAGTGAGTACAAGCGTGGGCACCACCATGAAGTTCAACATCGAGGCAAAAGGTGGAGCAGATTCAAATAAAGTGAATTCACATTTTCCATATTTTCAACAAAAGAAGGAAATAAGGTAATATTTACAGTATTTGAAACCAAGAAAAATGTCAGATTAGGGAAAATGACCAACTTCAGTGACCATTAAAAAAAATTTTTTAAGTAAATAAAAAACCAATGGCCAGATGTGGTGGCACACACCTTTAATCCCAGCACTCCCAGAGGCAGAGGTAGGAGGATCACATGAGTTCAAGGCCACTCTAAGACTACGCAGTGAATTTCAGGTCAGCCTGGGCTGGACTGAGACCCTACCTTGAAAAAAAAAAAAAAAAAACAGGGCTGGAGAGATGACTTAGCAGTTAAGGTGCTTGCCTGCAAAGCCTAAGGACCCAGGTTCAACTCCCCAGAATCCACATAAGCCAGATGCACAAGGTGGCACATATATTTGGAGTTTGTTTGCAGTGGCTAGAGGCCCTGACATGCCTAACTATTCTCTTTCTCTCTCTCTCCCTCCCTCCCTGTCTCTCTCTGAAATAAATTTAAAGAAAAAAAAAAACATTGCTATGGTTTCATCACATAGAACATTTCTGGATTACTGTTTATTTGGTTTAATACTCTTTAAGCTTTTGCTCAACTGTTCTCCCCACCACTGCCTCCACTCTTTCTCTCAGCTGAAACTTAAAAGTATCATTTCTACTAAAGAAACTCTTCATTCCTCCTTCCCTAATGGCCTTTAAAAACAAGAGTGCTTTTGGCCTTGAAAAACCTCATGATGCAACTCCAAAAAAACCTCTTAAAAAAGCAGGGAGCCCAGGGTCTTGCTGGGGCAAAGTACACACTTCACTTACCCACCTGGAAAGGAAGAGGAGGGCTCATTCCTCAAGGCCATTAAAAACAATGCCAGAGCCAACATCCAACCTCCATTTCAGTTCTTAAAGGTCTTCAGGATCACTTTATCTTCCCCACAGTGTCTGAAGACTTGCCTTTGACTGCTAAAAGAAACTTCATCCCAAGAAGCAAAGACAAAAAAAGAAGATACAGACCACAGAAATTGGTTTTGAGCAGCAACCACAGAAAAATATAAAACCAGCAAAGAAGACCTATAAGAATTCCATGAGAAGCCAGGCGTGGTGGCGCACTCCTTTCTTTAATCCCAGCACTCGGGAGGCAGAGGTAGGAGGATTGCCATGAGTTTGAGGCCACCCTGAAACTACATAGTGAATTCCAGGTCAGCCTGAGCTACAGTGAGACCCTACCTCGAAAAACCAAAAAAATAAAAATAAATTAATTAATTAAATTTTAAAAATAAAAAATAACAACAACAATAATAATGTCTTGTATCGTAATCAGATCATAGAGGAACAAAACTGGCAATCAATATTAAGAAAAACCCTGTTGCTGGAACAAACATCTAACCAGAAGCAGCTTATGGGAGGAATGGGGTTTATTTCAGGCTAACAAATTCAGGGGAATACCATCAGTGGTGGAAGACACTGGCTCACTCTCATAGATACAAGCAAAGGCACCATCAACCAGCTAGCAAAAACCAAATAACCAGAGTATGAACAACCAGAGCTCCAAACTGCTCTCCATACACCTTAGGGCTGGGCTCAAGATCTACCCCCAAACACATGTTAGGGCTGGACTCCAAAATCTTCCCCCAGTGACATATCCACTGGAGACTCAAGATTCAAGCCTGGGTTTGTGAGGCCATACATTTAAGCCACTACAATGACCTACTAAGATAAAATTGAGGATATATCAATCAATATAATAAAGTACATTTTAAATTTAAAAAATTGAGGATATATAGGTAACTTACACAGATCCATAACTATCAATGACACTGAAACAATAATATAGAACTTCCCAACAAAGCAAAGTCCAGAACTAGATAAATTCACTAATAAATTCTCCCAAACCTTTCAAGAGCTAATACCAATGCTCCTCAAACTGCTCCATAAAATAGAAAAGGAAAGAAATACTCCCAAATTCATTCTATGAGCCAGTATTATCTAAAACCCAAACCAATTAAGAAATAAGGACTCAACAAAAAAAAGAAAAAAAAAACTGCATTGTCTCAGCAAACATAGGTGCAAAAACTCTCAATAAAATATTTGCATAACCAAATTCAAGAGTACAGGAAAAGCATACATCATGACCAAGTTGATTTCATTTCAGAAATGCAAGGATGGTTCAACATATATAAATCATGTGATCATCTCAGTCAATACAGAAAACACTTTCTACAAAGTTCAACATCCATTCATGAAAGAAAACCCTGAAGAAATCAGAATTAGAAGGAAATATACCTTGATATAAAAAAGACTATACAGTCAACATATATTGAATGGGGGGAAAACAGTATTTCCTCTAAAATCCGAGTGAGACAAATGTACCTACTCTAAATGGGAAAGAAGCCAGTGTATCCCTATTTGCAGATTGCATATTCCTATACGTAAACGACCAAACAAGAATATTCTTAGACTGATAAACACTTTCAGCAGCATACAAAATCAACAAAAAATCAATACCTTGTCTTGCATGGTGGGGTACACATTTTTTTAATATTTTATTTTTATTATTTTATTAGAGAGAAAGAAAGAATGGGCACACCAGGGCCTCTAGCCACTGCAAACAAACTCCAGCTGCTTGCTTGGGATCCAGAGAATCAAACCTGGGTCCTTAGGCTTTGCCGGCAAGTGTCTTAACCATTAAACCACCTCTCCAGCCCTGACACACACCTTTAATCCCTCTATTCTGGAGGCAGAGGTAGGAGGAACACTGTGTATTTGAGGCCAGCCTGGGACTACAGAGTGAGTTCCAGATCAGCCTGGCCTAGAGTGAGACCCTACCTCGAGAGAAAAAAAAAAATCAGTAACTTTTCTGTATAACAATAACAAACTTGTCAAGCTAAAAAAACTCATTTACAACAGTTTCAAAAACGATATAGGAATAAACCTAACCAAGAAAGTGAAATACCTCTAAAATGAAAACTGTAAAACGCTGAAGAAAAGACTTTCCATGCTCAGGGGTTGGCAGAATTAATGTTGGGAAAATAGCTTAAAGCAATCTAAAGACTCAGTGAAATCCTTATCAAAATCCTAATAACAGGCTGAAGAGATGGCTTAGTGGTTAAGACACTTGCAGGCAAAGCCAAAAGGACTCAGGTTTGATTTCCCAGTAACCATGTAAAGCCAGATGTACATCTGAAGTTTGTTTGCAGTGGCAGGAGACCTGGCGCCCCACTCGGTGGGTGTGCATGCTTTGGTGCTTTTTCCTATCTCTATCGCTCTCAAATAAATAAAATATTTTAAAAATGGAACACAAAGGGCTAGAGAGATGGCTTATTCGTTAAGGGATTTGCCTGCAAAGCCAAAGTTCAACTCCCAGGACCCACGTAAGCCAGATGCACAAGGGGGTACATCGTCTGGAGTATGTTTGCAGTGGCTGGAGGCCCTGGCGTGCCATTCTCTATCTGCCTTTCTCTCTCTCTCTCTCTCTCTCTCTCAAATAAATAAATTAATTAATTAAAAAATGGAACATGAAGATCTTAATGGAAGTCCTAAAACTCTAGAAGTGATAGGGTAATACTTCAGGATATAAGGCACAAGCCAAGGACTTTCTGAAAAGGACTTAGGAAATAATTGCTTGTATTGGCAAATGGGATTGTGTGGAATTAAAAAGCTTCCTCATAGCAAAGAAACAATCAGCAGAGTGAAGACAACCTGCAGAGTTGGAAGAAATCTTCACCAACTAGACATAGCTGAAAGCAGATTAATATCTAGAACCTTTAAAGAACTCCAAAAACAAGGGCTAAAGAGACAACTCAGGCATTAAAGGCTCTTCCTTACAAAGCATGATGACCTAAGTTGAAATCCTCAGTACACATGTAAAGCCAGATGCACAAAGTGGTGCATGCATCTGGAGTTCACGCGCAGTGGTAGGAGGCCCTGATGCACCCATTCCCCACCTCCCTCCCTATCTACCTTCCCTCTTTCCATTCTCTCTCTCTCTCTTTTCTCTCTCTCTCCCTGCAAATGAGTATTTTTAAAAAAACTCTAAAAACCAAACAAAATTTATTTAATCAATAAGTGAGCAAATTAATTGTGCAGACAGTTCTCAAAAAACAAATACAAGTAGGGGCTGGGGAAATGGCTTGGCAGTTAAGGCACTTGCCTGCAAAGCCTAACAACCCAGGATCAATTTTCCACTACCCATGTGAAAGCCAGATGCAAAGTGGTGCATCCAACTGGAATTCACTTGCAATGACAGAAGGCCCTGATGCACCCATTCCTCCCTACCTACCTACCTCCCCATTCTCTTCGCTCTGCTTGCAAATAAATAAATTTTTAAAGTCAAAAAACCAAACAAAGTTTATTTATATTTAGTCAATAAATGAGCAGACAGTTCTCAAAAAATAAAATAAAAGTAAGGGTTGGAGAGATGGCTTAGTGGTTATAGTGCTTGCCTGCAAAGCTTGATGACCAAGGATCAATCCCCCAATACCTATGTAAAGCCAGATGCACAAATTGGCGAGTTCTTTTGCAGTAGCTAAAGGTCCTGGCACACCCATTCCTTCCCTCTCTCCCTCTCTCTCCTTGGAAATTAATAAAAATATTTTTAAAAGGGCCAGGTGTGGTGGCGCACACCTTTAATTCCAGCACTCGGAAGGCAGAGGTAGGAGGATCACCTTGAATTCAAGGCCGCCCTCAGACTACAGTGTGAATTCCAGGTCAGCCTAGGCTAGAGCGTGACCCTACCTCAACCATTAAAAAAAAAAAATTTTTTAAGTAAATAAAAAACCAATGGCCAGATGTGGTGGCACACACCTTTAATCCCAGCACTCCCAGAGGCAGAGGTAGGAGGATCACATGAGTTCAAGGCCACTCTAAGACTACGCAGTGAATTTCAGGTCAGCCTGGGCTGGACTGAGACCCTACCTTGAAAAAAAAAAAAAAAAAACAGGGCTGGAGAGATGACTTAGCAGTTAAGGTGCTTGCCTGCAAAGCCTAAGGACCCAGGTTCAACTCCCCAGAATCCACATAAGCCAGATGCACAAGGTGGCACATATATTTGGAGTTTGTTTGCAGTGGCTAGAGGCCCTGACATGCCTAACTATTCTCTTTCTCTCTCTCTCCCTCCCTCCCTGTCTCTCTCTGAAATAAATTTAAAGAAAAAAAAACATTGCTATGGTTTCATCACATAGAACATTTCTGGATTACTGTTTATTTGGTTTAATACTCTTTAAGCTTTTGCTCAACTGTTCTCCCCACCACTGCCTCCACTCTTTCTCTCAGCTGAAACTTAAAAGTATCATTTCTACTAAAGAAACTCTTCATTCCTCCTTCCCTAATGGCCTTTAAAAACAAGAGTGCTTTTGGCCTTGAAAAACCTCATGATGCAACTCCAAAAAAACCTCTTAAAAAAGCAGGGAGCCCAGGGTCTTGCTGGGGCAAAGTACACACTTCACTTACCCACCTGGAAAGGAAGAGGAGGGCTCATTCCTCAAGGCCATTAAAAACAATGCCAGAGCCAACATCCAACCTCCATTTCAGTTCTTAAAGGTCTTCAGGATCACTTTATCTTCCCCACAGTGTCTGAAGACTTGCCTTTGACTGCTAAAAGAAACTTCATCCCAAGAAGCAAAGACAAAAAGAAGATACAGACCACAGAAATTGGTTTTGAGCAGCAACCACAGAAAATATAAAACCAGCAAAGAAGACCTATAAGAATTCCATGAGAAGCCAGGCGTGGTGGCGCACTCCTTTCTTTAATCCCAGCACTCGGGAGGCAGAGGTAGGAGGATTGCCATGAGTTTGAGGCCACCCTGAAACTACATAGTGAATTCCAGGTCAGCCTGAGCTACAGTGAGACCCTACCTCGAAAAACCAAAAAAATAAAAATAAATTAATTAATTAAATTTTAAAAATAAAAAATAACAACAACAATAATAATGTCTTGTATCGTAATCAGATCATAGAGGAACAAAACTGGCAATCAATATTAAGAAAAACCCTGTTGCTGGAACAAACATCTAACCAGAAGCAGCTTATGGGAGGAATGGGGTTTATTTCAGGCTAACAAATTCCAGGGGAATACCATCAGTGGTGGAAGACACTGGCTCACTCTCATAGATACAAGCAAAGGCACCATCAACCAGCTAGCAAAAACCAAATAACCAGAGTATGAACAACCAGAGCTCCAAACTGCTCTCCATACACCTTAGGGCTGGGCTCAAGATCTACCCCCAAACACATGTTAGGGCTGGACTCCAAAATCTTCCCCCAGTGACATATCCACTGGAGACTCAAGATTCAAGCCTGGGTTTGTGAGGCCATACATTTAAGCCACTACAATGACCTACTAAGATAAAATTGAGGATATATCAATCAATATAATAAAGTACATTTTAAATTTAAAAAATTGAGGATATATAGGTAACTTACACAGATCCATAACTATCAATGACACTGAAACAATAATATAGAACTTCCCAACAAAGCAAAGTCCAGAACTAGATAAATTCACTAATAAATTCTCCCAAACCTTTCAAGAGCTAATACCAATGCTCCTCAAACTGCTCCATAAAATAGAAAAGGAAAGAAATACTCCCAAATTCATTCTATGAGCCAGTATTATCTAAAACCCAAACCAATTAAGAAATAAGGACTCAACAAAAAAAAAGAGAAAGAAAAAAAAACTGCATTGTCTCAGCAAACATAGGTGCAAAAACTCTCAATAAAATATTTGCATAACCAAATTCAAGAGTACAGGAAAAGCATACATCATGACCAAGTTGATTTCATTTCAGAAATGCAAGGATGGTTCAACATATATAAATCATGTGATCATCTCAGTCAATACAGAAAACACTTTCTACAAAGTTCAACATCCATTCATGAAAGAAAACCCTGAAGAAATCAGAATTAGAAGGAAATATACCTTGATATAAAAAAGACTATACAGTCAACATATATTGAATGGGGGGAAAACAGTATTTCCTCTAAAATCCGGAGTGAGACAAATGTACCTACTCTAAATGGGAAAGAAGCCAGTGTATCCCTATTTGCAGATTGCATATTCCTATACGTAAACGACCAAACAAGAATATTCTTAGACTGATAAACACTTTCAGCAGCATACAAAATCAACAAAAAATCAATACCTTGTCTTGCATGGTGGGGTACACATTTTTTTAATATTTTATTTTTATTATTTTATTAGAGAGAAAGAAAGAATGGGCACACCAGGGCCTCTAGCCACTGCAAACAAACTCCAGCTGCTTGCTTGGGATCCAGAGAATCAAACCTGGGTCCTTAGGCTTTGCCGGCAAGTGTCTTAACCATTAAACCACCTCTCCAGCCCTGACACACACCTTTAATCCCTCTATTCTGGAGGCAGAGGTAGGAGGAACACTGTGTATTTGAGGCCAGCCTGGGACTACAGAGTGAGTTCCAGATCAGCCTGGCCTAGAGTGAGACCCTACCTCGAGAAAAAAAAAAAAATCAGTAACTTTTCTGTATAACAATAACAAACTTGTCAAGCTAAAAAAACTCATTTACAACAGTTTCAAAAACGATATAGGAATAAACCTAACCAAGAAAGTGAAATACCTCTAAAATGAAAACTGTAAAACGCTGAAGAAAAGACTTTCCATGCTCAGGGGTTGGCAGAATTAATGTTGGGAAAATAGCTTAAAGCAATCTAAAGACTCAGTGAAATCCTTATCAAAATCCTAATAACAGGCTGAAGAGATGGCTTAGTGGTTAAGACACTTGCAGGCAAAGCCAAAAGGACTCAGGTTTGATTTCCCAGTAACCATGTAAAGCCAGATGTACATCTGAAGTTTGTTTGCAGTGGCAGGAGACCCTGGCGCCCCACTCGGTGGGTGTGCATGCGCGCGTGCTTTTTCCTATCTCTATCGCTCTCAAATAAATAAAATATTTTAAAAATGGAACACAAAGGGCTAGAGAGATGGCTTATTCGTTAAGGGATTTGCCTGCAAAGCCAAAGTTCAACTCCCCAGGACCCACGTAAGCCAGATGCACAAGGGGGTACATGCGTCTGGAGTATGTTTGCAGTGGCTGGAGGCCCTGGCGTGCCCATTCTCTATCTGCCTTTCTCTCTCTCTCTCTCTCTCTCTCAAATAAATAAATTAATTAATTAAAAAATGGAACATGAAGATCTTAATGGAAGTCCTAAAACTCTAGAAGTGATAGGGTAATACTTCAGGATATAAGGCACAAGCCAAGGACTTTCTGAAAAGGACTTAGGAAATAATTGCTTGTATTGGCAAATGGGATTGTGTGGAATTAAAAAGCTTCCTCATAGCAAAGAAACAATCAGCAGAGTGAAGACAACCTGCAGAGTTGGAAGAAATCTTCACCAACTAGACATAGCTGAAAGCAGATTAATATCTAGAACCTTTAAAGAACTCCAAAAACAAGGGCTAAAGAGACAACTCAGGCATTAAAGGCTCTTCCTTACAAAGCATGATGACCTAAGTTGAAATCCTCAGTACACATGTAAAGCCAGATGCACAAAGTGGTGCATGCATCTGGAGTTCACGCGCAGTGGTAGGAGGCCCTGATGCACCCATTCCCCCACCTCCCTCCCTATCTACCTTCCCCTCTTTCCCATTCTCTCTCTCTCTCTTTCTCTCTCTCTCTCCCTGCAAATGAGTATTTTAAAAAAAAAACTCTAAAAACCAAACAAAATTTATTTAATCAATAAGTGAGCAAATTAATTGTGCAGACAGTTCTCAAAAAACAAATACAAGTAGGGGCTGGGGAAATGGCTTGGCAGTTAAGGCACTTGCCTGCAAAGCCTAACAACCCAGGATCAATTTTCCACTACCCATGTGAAAGCCAGATGCAAAGTGGTGCATCCAACTGGAATTCACTTGCAATGACAGAAGGCCCTGATGCACCCATTCCTCCCTACCTACCTACCTCCCCATTCTCTCGCTCTGCTTGCAAATAAATAAATTTTTTAAAGTCCAAAAACCAAACAAAGTTTATTTATATTTAGTCAATAAATGAGCAGACAGTTCTCAAAAAATAAAATAAAAGTAAGGGTTGGAGAGATGGCTTAGTGGTTATAGTGCTTGCCTGCAAAGCTTGATGACCAAGGATCAATCCCCCAATACCTATGTAAAGCCAGATGCACAAATTGGCGAGTTCTTTTGCAGTAGCTAAAGGTCCTGGCACACCCATTCCTTCCCTCTCTCCCTCTCTCTCCTTGGAAATTAATAAAAATATTTTTAAAAGGGCCAGGTGTGGTGGCGCACACCTTTAATTCCAGCACTCGGAAGGCAGAGGTAGGAGGATCACCTTGAATTCAAGGCCGCCCTCAGACTACAGTGTGAATTCCAGGTCAGCCTAGGCTAGAGCGTGACCCTACCTCAAAAAAACAAATAAAAAAAATTTTTTTAAAGAAAAAACGAATACAAATAGCCAATGAGTGCTTCAAAAGAAATGATCAGGGCTGGAGAGATGGTTTGACAGTTAAAGCACTTGCTTGCAAGACTTAACTGCTGGTGTTCCATTCTCTCAGTACCCACATAAAGCCAGATGCACAAAGTAGTGTATACATCTGGAGTTTGCAGTGGTAAGAGGCCTGGCACACCCATTCCCTTTCTCTCATTCCCATTCATTCATATTCGCTCTCTCTCTCCTCGCAAATAAATAAGAATTTTTTTTAGAAAATGATCAATATGAGCCGGGCATGGTGGTGCACGCCTTTAATCCCAGCCCTTGGGAGGCAGAGGTAGGAGGATCACTGTGAGCTCGAGGCCACCCTGAGACTACATACTGAATTCCAGGTCAGCCTGGGCTAGAGTGAGACCCTACCTAGAAAAAAAAATGATCAACATCTATAGACAACATGGAGAATCCTTACACAGGTCAGTATCATCAAGAAAACCAATGGCACCAAATACTAACAATACAGGGGAAATGAAACCATCACACATGTCTGGTAGGAATGTAACTGGTGCAGCAACACCATGAATATCAATATGGACGTTCAGCAAAAAAATTAAAACACAGAGCCGGGCGTGGTGGCGCACGCCTTTAATCCCAGCACTTGGGAGGCAGAGATAGGAGGATCATCGTGAGTTCAAGGCCACCCTGAGACTACATAGTGAATTCCAGGTCAGACTGGGCTAGAGTGAGACCTTATCTCGAAAAGCCAAAAAAAAAAAATTTTTTTTTAAAGACCAGGCATGGTGACACACACATTTTAATCCCAGCACTCAGGAGGCAGAGGTAGATGGATCACCGTGAGTTCAAGGCCACCCTGAGAGACTACATAGTGACTTCTAGGTCAGCCTGAGCTGGAAAGCAAGACCCTACCTTGAAAAACTGAATGAATGAATGAATGAATGAATGAATGAATGAATGAATGAAAGGATGGAAGGAAGGAAGGGGGAAAGAAAGACGGAAAGAAAGGAGAGAAAGAGAAAGACGAAGAGAAGGAAGGAGGGAGGGAAGAAGGGAGGAAGAAGAAAGAAGGAGAGAAAGAAAGAAAATAAAATGCAGGGGGAGGGAACGGGGCATGGTGGTGTACTCCTTTGATCGCAGCACTTTCACTTGGAAGGCAGAGGTAAGAGGATCTCTGTGAGTTCAAGGCTAGTCTCATAGTGAATTTCAGGTCAATCTGGGCTAGGGCAAGACCCTACCTTAAGAAAAAAAAATACTGGGCTGGAGGGATGGCTTAGTGGTTAAGGTGCTTGCCTGCTAAGCCTAAGGGCCCAGTTTCAATTCCCCAGACCCATGTAAGCCAGATGCACAAGGTGGCACGTGCATCTGGAGTTCATTTGCTGAAACTAGTGGCCTTGGCACACCCTCTCCCTCCCTCCCTCCCCCCCTCTCTCTCAAATAAATATGTAAAATATAAAAATGAACATTTAGAAGCCAAGCGTGGTGGCAGACACCTTTAATCCCAGCACTTAGGAGGAAGAGGTAGGTAGAGTTGAAGGCCACTCCGGGACTACTACATAGTGAATTACAGGACAGCCTGAGCTAAAGTGAGACCCTACCTAGGGAGGAAAAAAAGAACATTAAAAAAAAAAAAAAAAAAACGTGGTGGCACATGCCTTTAATCCCAGCACTTGGAAGGCAGAGGAATGTGCTGAGTTTGAGGCCACCCTGATGAGACAACATAGTGAATTCCAGGTCAACCTGGGCTAGAGTGAAACCCTACCTCCAGAAAGAAAGAAAGAGAGAGAGAGAGAAGGAGGGAGGGAGAAAAGAAAGAAGAAAGAAAGAAAGAAAGAAAGAAAGAAAGAAAGAAAGAGGGAGGGAAGGAGGGAGGGAGGGAGGGAGGGAGGGAGGGAGGGAGGGAGGGAGGGAGGGAGGGAGAGGGGGGAAGGAGGGACAGAGGAAGGGAGGAAGGGAGGAAGGGAGGAAGGGAGGAAGGGAGAAAGAAAAAGGGCTGGGGAAATGGCTTAGCGTTTAAGGCATTTGCCTGCGAAGCCTAAGGACCCCAGTTCGATTCCTCATGTAAGCCAGATGCACAAGGGGGCGCGCACATCTGGAGTCCATTTGCAGTGGCTGGAGGCCCTGGCGCAACCATTCTCTTTCTCTCTGCCTCTTCCTCTCTCTCTCTCTCAAATAAATAAATAAAATATTTTTAAAAAGAACCAGGCGTGGTGTCACAAACCTTTAATCCCAGCACTCAAGAGGCAGAGGTAGGAGGATCACCATGAGTTCAAGGCCACCCTGAAACTACACAGTGAATTCCAGGTCAGTGTGGACTAGAGCAAGACCCTACCTTGAAGAAAAAAAAAAAAAAAACAGGGCTGGAGAGATGGCATAGCAGTTAAGGTGCTTGCCTGTGAAGCCTAAGGACTCATGTTCGACTCTCCAGGTCTCACATAAGCCAGACACACAGTGACGCAAGCATGCAAGGTTGCACATGCTCACAAGGGGGCAAATGCATCTGGAGTTCAATTGCAATGGCTGGAGGCCCTGGTATGCCAATTGTCCCTCCCTCACTCCTCTCCCCACCACTCTCTCTCTGTTGCATTAAAAAAAAAAGGCTTGCCTTCGGGCTGGAGAGATGGCTTAGTGGTTAAGGCATTTGCCTGCAAAGCCAAAGGATCCCTGTTCAATTCTCCAGGCCCCACATAAGCCAGATGCATAAGGGGGTGCATGCATCTGGAGTTCATTTACAGTGGCTGGTGTGCCCATTCTCTCTCTCTCTCTGTCTCTCTCTACCTCTGTCTCTCTCTCAAATAAATAAATAAATAAAATATATATTTTTAAAAGTGCTTAAATTAAAAAAAGGCTTGCCTCAAAAAACATATATGTATAATTTCTTTTAAAAAGATAATTTGTAAGAAAAATACATATATACATAAATTAAAAACTGAAATACCCCTCATCAGCTGAGGCAATCTATACAAGTCTTCATACAGGAGATGAAAATGCTATCAAAAAGAAGACAGAGCTTGCTGGGTGTGGTGGCACATGCCTTTAAGGAGGATTCAAGGCAACCCTGAGACTACACAGTGAATTCCAGGTCAGCCTGGGCTAGAAGGTGAGACCTAACCTCACAAAAAAAAAGAAGAAGAAAAAGAAGACTAGGCTGGAAAGATGGCTTAAGAGGTTAAGGAACTTGCCTGTGAAGCCTAAAGGCCCAGGTTTGATTCCCTAGTACCCTTGTAAACCAAATACACATGGTGGCCATGCATCTGGAGTCTGTTTGCAGTGGCTAGAGGCCCTAACATGCCAATTCTTATTCTCTCTCATAAATAAATAAATGAAATACTTGCCAGGTTTGGTGGGGCACACCTTTAATCCCAGAACTTGGGAGGCTGAGGCAGGAGGATCACTATGAGTTCTAGGCCAGCCTGAGACTACATAGTGAATTCCAGGTCAGCCTGGGGTAGAATGAGACCCTACCTCGAAATAAAACAAAAAATAAATAAGTAAATAAAAGACAGACTAGTTGGAAAGGGGATTCAGGGGAGAGGGGTTGCGGGGAGGGAGAGTGATATGAAGGGATCACTATCATATTTATGGAAGTTGTCAACAAAAAAAGTTTAAAAATCTGAAATAACACTGCAGTGTTACAAGATAAAGGACAAATACTGCATTTTTCTCATATGCACAATCTAGATGTGTGTGTGTGCACGCGCGCGCGTGCGCGCACGCGTGTGTACATAAATGACATAAAAAAGAGGGAGACTACATGTGGGGGGAGGAAAAAATCCAGGCGATGGAGAGGAAGGATAGGAAGCTTAACAGGAGGTGAATGTGAGCAATGTACAACAGGCAGGCATAAAATAGTCTGAATTCAAGCCAGCATTTTATACCTTAATTTTAAAAAAAAAAAAATTAAGACAAAAAAGAAAAAACCTCATTCTACAAACGCAATTCTACAAAACAGACTTGACGGATAAACAGTTAAAACATTTCTGAATACCCTTAGACCTTAGAGACAGTACTTTTGTAGAAAACACCAAGCAGGGATGTTCAACAAAAGCCCATGCCACCCGGGGTTCAGAGCCTCTAACAGGTACCTGGCACCCGACAGGCACTAAGGCACTCAGTGACAATGCGGGGTGCAGGTTGGAAAGCTAGACCTTGGGGGCTCCAGCTCATCCTTTACACATAAGCCCTGGTTAGGACCATGGCAACTGAGCTGTGGCAGACCCTGGAGAACTAGAGCTTTCAGAATCCCCCCCCCCGTTTGTTGTTTCTATTTCAAATTTTATTTTGTTCTTTATTTCTCAAGTTGCACACCTAAGAAACGTCTGGGGGGAGGGGAGAGTGTCACGGAAGATCGGTGCTTTGGAGCAGAAACGTCCCCAGCGGGGAGCCCAGCCGCGCGTCCGCCGAGTCCCGCGGGATGGAAAGAAGTGCGCAGGGGCTCCGGTGGGCGCGAGCGCGGGACCGGGGTGGGCAGAACGCGTCTTCTTTCCCAGAGGCGGCGGGTTGCAAGTCGTCGTCCGTCCCCTCTCCCCCCCCCCCCCACATACCCCTAGTTCGAAGAGCTCGGTCACCAAGGAAGGAACCATCCCGGGCTTATGTCACTCTGGATCCCCCCTTTGCTGCCCGGGGCCGCGAGAGCGCGCGAGGACGGTATGCGGCGCGGGCCCGCGCGACACAGCAGAGACCGGGATGGATGGATGATGGGTGGATGATGGAGGCCGTGGAGCCCCGCCGGCAAGAACCCTCCATTCTCCTTACTAGTCCGGTGCGTTGTGCAGTGCGCACCACCGACAGCGGGTCTTGCAAACCCCCCGGAGGCGAGGCGAGGCAAGGGGAGGCGAGGCGAGGCGAAGCGGGGCGGGAACAGCCGGCGGCGGGATTCCGGGGGATGGCATGGAGGACAGGAAGCAAGCCCGACAGGCCCGCGCCAGCCCATCTCATCCGTGTCGCCTCTCGTCCCGAGCAGATGCCAACCTGTTCCCCACCGCATCCCCGACCCCCGAGGCTGCAGCCACAGACCCTGAGCGCGCGCGCGCACACACACACACACACACACACACACACACACGCGTGGGCATGCTCGACTGCAAGCGGCTCCGCCAAACCCGAGGCGTCCATCCATCCATCCATGCATCTATCCGTCCATCCATCCATCCTTCCGTCCGTCCGTCCCTCAGTGCCAGCTTTACGCACCTCGCCGCCCGCGGGTCCCACATGTTCGGTGGGGAGGGAGAAAAAAAAATTTTTTAATAAAAATGGAAAAAAAAAAAAAACCAAACAAACACTTCCCCGCTGTTGCCGCCGCTTTCTCGAGGGCCACCCCCGCGCGCGACGCCGCCGGCTCGGGGAGTGCACGGCTCGAGGCGGGGATGCGCGACGCAGGCCGAGTGCCGCGAGCTCCCACGCGGCGCCCGGAGCCCCCCGGAACACCACGGTCACGTGCCGCCGCCGGCGCGGGAGGGGCGGCGTGTCGCCTGGCTCCGGAGGGGCGTGTCGTGTCGTGTCGTGTGTGTGTGTGTGTGTGTATGTGTATGTGTGTCCCACGCAGCACCAGGACGCGCGTTCCCGACCACCGAGCCAGAGGAGCGCGGGGAGCTGTCTCCGCCGTGTGGGACAGCAGCGGATGGGCCGCGGGCGTCGTGGGCTCCGGGCGCGACCTCAGGGCACCCGCGCGGGGCGGCCGTCCATGGGACTCTTTCTCTCTCCTCCTTCTTCTCTCTCCCTTTCTCCCTCTCTCCTTCTCTCTCTCTCCTCTCTCTCTCCCTCTCTCTTTCCCTTTCTCCTTCCTCTCTTTCTCCCTCTCTTCTCTTTCTCTCCCTCTTTCTCCCTCTCTCCTTCTCTCTCCCTTTCTCTTTCTCTCCCTTTCTTTCTCTCTCCTTTCTCTTTCTCTCCCTTTCTTTCTCTCTCCTTTCTCTTTCTCTCCCTTTCTTTCTCCCTTTCTCCTTCTTACTCTCCCTGTCTTCTCTCTTTCTCTTTCTCCTTCCTCTCTCCCTCTTTCTCTTTCTCTTCCTCTCTCCCTCCCTCGCTCTTTCTCTCCCCCTTTTTCTCTCTCCCTCTCCTCTCTCCCTCTTTCTTTCTCTCTCCCTTTCTCTTTCTCTCCCTTTCTTTCTCTCTCCCTTTCTCTTTCTCTCCCTTTCTGCTCCTTCTTACTCTCCCTGTCTTTCTTCTCTCTCTTTCTCTCTTTTTCTCCTTCCTCTCTCCCTTTCTGTTTCTCTTCCTCTCTCTCTCCCTCGCTCTCTTTCTCTCCCCCTCTTTTTCTCTCTCCCTCTCCTCTCTCCCTCTTTCTCTCTCCCTTTCTCTTTCTCTCCCTTTCTCTTTCCCTTTCTCCTCCTTCTTACTCTCTCTCCCCCGTCTCTCTTCTTTTCTCTCTCCCTCTCTTTCTCTCCCTGTTTCTTTCTCCCTCGCTCCCTGTCTTTCTCTCTCTCCCTGTCTCTTTCTCCCTGTCTTACTCTCTTTTTCTCTCTCCCTCTCTCTTTCTCTGTTTTTCTCTCTTTTTCTCCCTCTCTCCCTCTTTCTCTCCCTCTTTCTCTCTCCCTCTCTCTCTGTTTTTTCTCTTTCTCTCCCTCTCTCTTTCTGTTTTTTCTCTCTTTTTCTCCCTCTCTCCCTTTCTCTCCCTCTCTCTTTCTGTTTTTTCTCTCTTTTTCTCCCTCTCTCCCTCTTTCTCTCCCTCTTTTTCTCTCTCCCTCTCTCTTTCTGTTTTTTCTCTTTTTCTCCCTCTCTCCCTCTTTCTCTCCCTCTCTCTTTCTCTCTCCCTGTCTTTCTCTTTTTCTCTCTCCCTCTCTCTTTCTGTTTTTTCTCTCTTTTTCTCCCTCTCTCCCTCTTTCTCTCCCTCTCTTTTTCTCTCTCCCTCTCTCTGTTTTTTTCTCTCTTTTTCTCCCTCTCTCCCTCTTTCTCTCCCTCTCTCTTTCTCTCTCCCTGTCTTTCTCTTTTTCTCTCTCCCTCTCTTTCTGTTTTTTCTCTCTTTTTCTCCCTCTCTCCCTCTTTCTCTCCCTCTCTCTTTCTCTCTCCCTGTCTTTCTCTTTTTCTCTCTCCCTCTGTTTTTTTCTCTCTTTTTCTCCCTCTCTCCCTCTTTCTCTCCCTCTCTCTTTCTCTCTCCCTGTCTTTCTCTTTTTCTCTCTCCCTCTCTCTTTCTGTTTTTTCTCTTTTTCTCCCTCTCTCCCTCTTTCTCTCCCTCTCTCTTTCTCTCTCCCTGTCTTTCTCTTTTTCTCCCTCTCTCCCTCTTTCTCTGCCTCTCTCTTTCTCTCTCCCTTTCTCTTTTTCTCTCTCCCTCTCTCTTTCTGTTTTTTCTCTCTTTTTCTCCCTCTCTCCCTCTTTCTCTCCCTCTCTTTTTCTCTCTCTCTCTCTTTCTGTTTTTTTCTCTCTTTTTCTCCCTCTCTCCCTCTTTCTCTCCCTCTCTCTTTCTCTCTCCCTGTCTTTCTCTTTTTCTCTCTCCCTCTCTTTCTCTCTCTGTTTTTTCTTTTTTTCTCCCTCTCCCCCTCTTTCTCTCCTTCTCTCTTTCTCTCTCTCCCTCTCTCTTTCTCTCTCTCTGTTTTTTCCTCTCTTTTTCTCCCTCCCTCCCTCCCTCCCTCACCCGGGCCTCGTCCCCCTCAGACGACGCCGACGCCGTGGACCGATGATGTCGCCGCCGCCGCCGCCGCCGCCCGTCGCTTTTCACTCACTTTTTACTCAGCTCCGCCAAGTCCTCGAGGTCGAGGCTGAGGTCGAGGTCGTGGGCGCTGACATCGGACCACAGCCACGAGCCGGGCTGCGCGACCTCCACGACCCTCGTGGCCTCCTCGTCGCCCATGTCGTCTCCTCTCTCAGCCCCACAGACGGGAGCCGTCTAGAGGGGGAAGAGCGAGAACCCGAGGGCTGCGGGTGGGGGCGCGGGTCGCTTCCTGGGGTTGTAACACGCACGCGCGCGCGCACGCACCCTCGCACCCGCGCACGCCCACCACCCCGACGGCGCGGCGGGGAGCCGTCGAGGACGGCGCTGGGAACGACCTCCCGCCGGCCAATCAGAGCGCGCGGCCCACACCGCCTCCTGCTGGCTGCCGGGCCTTCCTGGAGACCCCACGGCCCCAGGGGCTCTCGGGAAGACGTCATCAAAGAGCTGGGCGACTCCCGGGATGCCTTCGTAGCCCCAGGGCACACCTGAGTGCTCGCCACTGCCACTGTCCACGTCGTCCTTCCTCAGCACTCAAGAGCTACACTTTTATTTTTTTTGGTAGTGATCTACCTCCCTCCACCTTCTCCTCGGGGATTTCTTCTTCTGTGGGGACATTGCCCAACCATGTCCCTACCATGTCCACCCACGGACCAATGACACCTGCTGCCAGTAAGAGACCAAATGAAGTAGCTAAGCGGGCTGTCTTAAAACTCTTCACAGTTGGAGCGCACAAACACGGTAGTCCACTGGTGCATAAGCTTGGGTTTTTTGTTTTTGGGGGGGTTTTTTTGTTGTTTTTTTAGGAAATACTGGAACTGCAGAGATGGCTTAGCGGTTAAGGCATTTGCCCGCAAAGCCAAAGGACCTAGGTTTGATTCCCCAGGACCCACGTAAGCCAGATGCACAAGGGAATGCATGCGTCTGGAGTTTGTTTGCAGTGGCTAGAGGCCCAGGCTTGCTCATTCTCTCTCTCTCTCTCTCTCTCTCTCTCTCTCTTTGCCTCTTTCTCTTTCTGTCTGTTGCTAATAAATAAAAACAAAAACAAAAAATACTGATGTCTGGCTTGAATCTGTTCTGATTGTGGAGTTGAAGTTGCTGCTTGCCATTTTCCAGATGTTGTTGGCTCTTGCTTTTTTTTTTTTTTTTTTTTACTTTTTACTTTTTTTCTTTTATTTGCAAGCAGAGAGAGACAGAGAAAGGGAATGAAAATGGGCACAAAAGAGCCTCTAACCACTGCAAAAGAACTCAAGACAAAGGCGCTACTTTGTCTATCTGGCTTACTCGGGTACTGGGGAATGGAACTTGGGTTCTTAGACTTCACAGGCAAGGGCCTTAACCCCTGAGCCATCTCTCTAACCCTTGCTCTTTTAAGAGAATACATACCCTTCCTTTAATGTGTTCCCCATTATTATCTAGTTCTATATTTAGGACTGATCGACGTCACCTTTTTTCTCCCCACCTCAACTGCAGTCTCCACTTCCAGAAGACCCAGCCAGTTTCTACACCAAAGAGAGCCCTGACAAGGCATTGGGGAGGCATCCGGGAGTGATGAAGTACCTCTACAGTTTTTCATCAGTTCTCATAGGCATCTCTAGATCTATCACAATTTTCCTTCTAATATCGCTCATTACACCTCAAATTGGTCGCATCAATGTATCTTTCTTTTGTAATTGTTTTTCTTTTTTTTTTATTTTTATTTTTCGAGGCAGGGTCCTCCCTCTAGCTCAGGCTGAACTGGAATTCACTATATACTCTCAGGATGGCCTTGAACTCATGGCAGTCCTCCCACCTCTGCCTCCCAAGTGCTGGGATTAAAGGCGTGTGCCACCATACCTGGTTAATTTTCTTATTTTTCAAGGTAGGGTCTAGCTCTAGCCCAGGCTGACCTGGAACTCACTATGTAGTCTCAGGCTGGCTTCAAACTCACAGGGATCCTCCTACCTCAGCCTCCCAAGTGCTGGGATTGAAGGTGCCCGCCACCACACCCAAATGGTTTTTAAAATCAGTCTTTTTTTTACTTTCGCTTTTTTGTTTGCTTGAGGTAGGGTCTCACTCTAGCCCAGCCTGACCTGGAATTCACTCTGTAGTCTCAGGGTGGCCTTAAACTCATGGTGATCCTCCTACCTCTGCCTCCCAAGTGCTTTATTAAAGGCGTGCACCACCACGCCCGGCTCTACTTTCCCATTTTTTAAATATTTTATTTATTTATTTATGAGACAGAATAAGTATATGAGTGGCCAGGGCTTCCTATCATAACAAACTCCAGACATATGCACCACCTTGTGCATATGTGTGACATCATATGGATCTGTGCATCTGGTTTACATGGGTTCTGGGGAGTCGAACCTGGATCCTTAGGCTTTGCAGGCAAATGCCTTAACAGCTAAGCCATCTCTCCAGCCCTGGGTTCTTTTATTTTTGACACTGAAGCTCTTCAATTAGGAAATGAATGTGAATTATTTTGTGGATTATTTCTTCTCCATGTTCCCTATTTTATTTTCTTTTCTTTTTAAATCCTTTTCTTCAGAGATTGGACTTCCAGTATTGGTCCCTGTGAAACAATCTCTTAATTTTCAACTCACTGTTCACCTGATTGGCATTTTTGTATTTTCTGTCTACATTCTGGTTAATGACTTCAACTTTATCTAGTTCTTCTTAATGAGATTTTATTCTGTAAACATTCCTTTGTTGGCATGCCCCATTTTCTTTTTTTTTTTTTTTTTTTTTTTTTTTTTTTTTTTTTTTTGAAGTAGGGTCTCACTCTAGCCCAGACTGGCCTGGAATTATTCATTATGTGGTCCCAGGCTGGCTTCAGATGAACAGTGATCCTCTTACCTTTGTCTCCTGAGTGCTGGGATTAAAGGTGTGAGCTAGCACGCCTGGCTTCCATTTTCTTTTTCATGATTTTATTGCTTTTTTGTCTCCCTCTATATTCTAATCGTGTTTGGGTTGTTTTTATTTTTTTTTAAACTCATACCTACATAGTCTTTATCTTCAGGACCCCTTTTCTTTTTATGTTTTGTTTTGCTCCGTTTGTTATGTATTTTCTTTATATGTTAATTGGCTGTGATTAAGACTGGGGAGCAAGATGTTTATCTTCAGAGAATTGATTGAATAAACTGTGATTCATCTGTACCATGGGAACTATGTAGCTATATAAAGAAATGAGGAACATGGGCTGGAGGGATGCTTAGTGGTTAAGGCGCCTGACTGCCAAGCCTAGAACGTCCACTTGATCTCCAGGTCCCACATTTAGCCAGATGCAAAAAGTGATGCAAGGGCGCAATGTTGTGCTTGCCCACAAAGGGGCGCATGTGTCTGGAGTTCATTCACAGTGGCTGAGAGGCTGCTGGTGAGCCCATTCTCTCCCTCTCTCTCTTTCTCTCTCTCTCTCTGCCCCTTCCTCTCTGTCTCTCTCTCTCTCTCTCAAATAGAAAGAAAGAAAGAGAGAGAGAAAGAAAGAAAGAAAGAAAGAAAGAAAGAAAGAAAGAAAGAAAAAGAAGAAATGAAGAACATGCTCTATAACTCTGCAGGCCCATGGCCAGGTGGCAGCAATCTAAGTGGAACTGGGTCTTTTGGAGCAAGATGGAGAGATGTAAGATATCTTCTTGTGTTTTCTTTCTTTCTTTCCTTTTTTTTTTTTTTTTTTTTTTTTTTTTTTTTTTTTTTTTTTTTGAGGCAGGGCCTCACTCTAGCCCTCTCAGGTTGGTCTCGGACTAGAGCAAGACCTTACCTTGAAAAAAAGAAGACTCTCTAATGTATGTTAAAATCAGGCTAATTTAACTCAACAATGACAAAGTTTTGCTTTATTCTTGAGCTGTGTATACTCAGTCTCAGTCAAGGTTTTACTTAAATGATTGTCTTGTTTCTTGAATCGTAAGTTCATTGCTTATAGATATATTGATACGTAAGACTTGTTCCTGCTCTAGAAAACGGATCTTAAACTCTGCTGTTCTCCTTCCAGTTTGGGAGGTAATTGGTGCCTACATAGGTATACAGACTAGCCAAAGTTGTTCTCAAAAACAGATGCCAAGTTTTTATACTGTCTTGTCTTTTCCTGACCTACAATTTGTAGATCAAATCAATTGATTTAAAGCTGTGGGTAAAATATTGTTTACAGGTCTGCTAACACATTCTGCCTGTACTTATAACTGGAAGATATTTAAACAATAAAATTCTCTCTCTTCTCTCTCTTTCTCCTTGCAAATAAATAAATAAAATTTTAAAATATATTTAAAAAAAAAAAAAAATGGCATCCTGCAGCCACGTTCTTGATGGATTGTCAGCTTTTTACCAGTAAGGAGGGATTCTCTAGCACATAGTGGTACGCATCCGAGCACACCATACGGAACAGCAAGATGTATGGCGTGGTCTGAAAATTCTCTGAGATATGCTAAACAGAATAAAAGTAGGAAGCCAAGGTTAGAGAGCATTTAGTTTCTCCAGCCCATATTTTATTTACTTATTTTATTTGAGGGGGGAGGCAGATAGAGAGAAGAGAGAGGGAGAATGAGCATGCCAGGGCCTCGAGCCACTGCAAACAAACTCCAGATACATGCACCACTTTGTGCTTTACTTGGAAACTGGGGAGTCGAACCTGGGTCCTTTGGCTTTGCCAGTATATACCTTAACTGCTAAGCCATCTCTCCAGCTCTGACCTCCAGAATTTTTTTAAAAATATTTTTACTGGGGACTGAAGAAATGGCTTAGCGGTTAAGGGTCAATTCTAGGTTCAATTCCCCAGGACCCACATAAGTCAGATGCCCAAGGTATTGCATGCATCTGGAGTTTGTTTGCAATGGCCAAAGGCCCTGGCACACACATTCTCTGTTTCTCTTTCTCCCTGCTTCTTTCTCTCTCTCAAATAAATAAATAAAATTTTTAAAAATATACTTTTTTATTGGGCCAGGCCTGGTGGCACAGTCCTTGAATCCCAGCACTTGGGAGGCAGAGGTAGGAGGACTGCTGTGAGTTCGAGGCCACCCTGAGACTACATAGTGAATTCCAGGTCAGCCTGAGCTAGAACGAGACCCTACCTTGGAAAAACAATATGTATATATTCAGTTGGAGAAATGGCTCTGTGGTTAAGGCATTTGTCTGTGACGTTTAAGACCCAAGTCCAATTCCCCAGGACCCACATAAGCCAGATGCACATGGTGATGCATGTATCTGGAGTTCATTTGCAGTGGCTAGAGGCCCTGGCACTCCCTTTCTCTGTCTCTCTTTCTCAGATAAATAAATAAATAAAATGAAAAAAAAACATTTTTATTTATTTAGGAGGCAGGAGAAAGAATGGGCATGCCAGGACCTCTTGCAACTTGAAAAAGAACTCCAGATGCATGCATTACTTTGTGAGTCTGTCCTTTTTTAAATACTAGGGAATCAAACCCAGGCCCTGGGCCAACAGGCTTTGCAAGCAAGTACCTTTAACCACCAAGACATCTCCCCAGCCCTGACCTCCAGAACTTTAATAACCTTCAATTATCATACATGTACTATCTTTTTCTTTTTTTTTTTTATTTTTGGAGAGAGACACAGAGAGAGACAGACAGAGAGAGAGGGAGAGGGAGACAGATAGAGAATGGGCACACCAGCAGTCTCTCAGCTGTTGTGAACGAAATTCAGATGTGTGCGCCCCCTTGTGGTCAAGTGTGGCATTGCACCCTTGTGTCACTTTGCATCTGGCTAAACGTGGGACCTAGAGCTTGGAACCAGGTTCTTAGACTTAGCAGGCAAGCGCCTTAACCGCTAAGCCATCTCTCCAGCCCACATGTACTATCTTTAAGTTTCATCAACAAGCCTTGTGTGACTTACTCAAACATTCTGTGACATGCTTGAGCTTCCTGGTTTTGTCCTTCATCTGTTTGTTTGTTTGTTTGTTTGTTTGTTTGTTTGTTTGTTTGTTTGTTTGTTTGTTTGTTTGTTTGTTTTTTCAGGGTAGGGTCTCACTCTGGCCCAGGCTGACCTGGAATTCACTATGTAGTCTCAGGGTGGCCTTAAGCTCACATGGATCTTCTTACCTCTGCCTCCCAAGTGCTGAGATTAAAGGTGTGCGCCACCACACCTGGCCTTAAAATAATTTGTATTTTATTTACTTTTTTTTTTTTTTGAGAGAGAGAATGGGCATGCCAGGGCCTCCAGCTCCTGCAAAGCAACTCCAGACACAAGTGCCACCATGTGCAAGGAATCTTATTTTATCATATAGAAATCCTTTTTTGGGCCAGAAGTGGTGGCACACATCTTTAATCCCAGCACTCAGAAGGCAGAGGTAGGAGGATAGTCATGAGTTCAAGGCCACCCTGACACTACAGTGTGAATTTCAGGTCAGCCTGAGCTAGAGGAAGACCCTACCTTGAAAAAAAACAAAAACAAAACAAAACAAAAATCCTTTTTTGTACTGGAGACATTGCTTAGTGGTTAAGGCACTTGTCTACAAAGCCTATGGACCCAGGTTTGATTCCCCAGTACCCACATAAGCCAGATGGACAAGATGGTGCATGTGTATGGAGTTCGTTTGCAATGATCAGAAGTTCTGGTGTGCCAATATTCTCCCTCTCTCTCTCTCTCTCTCTCCCTCTCTCTCTCTCTCTCTCGCTGTCTCTCTCTCTCTCTGCCTCTTTGTCTCTGAAATAAATAAATAAATAATTTTTAATAGCCTTTCTTATCTAAAATATTCTTTCCTTTTTAACCTTTCTAACTAAAAATATAACCACCTACTTACATCTTCTTTGACATTTCTCTCTCCTATTTACTGATTTCTTTTTACCTTATTCCTTTCCTTAATATTATGAAACATAGAGACATAAATATATTTGTCAACATATTGAAAGGGAGTTGAATCTAAATTACATTCATGGCTAGTAAGATGGCTCAGCAGTTAAGGCCCGGGTTCAATTCACCAGCCACCCATGTAAAGCTGGACACATGTTTACTTTCAATGGCAAGAAATCCTCACATTTATACACACACACGTGCAAATAAATAAAAAATAATCAAAGCTTTCAAATTACATTTATAATATAAATATAATGAATTAAAATTACTTGTCCACATATTGTTAAACTATAAAGTTTTTGTCTGTTGTAAGATTTAGGCAAATTGTATTGCCATGTTTTTAATAAAAGGACACTTTAACTTATTTTTCTTTGTCTCACAAAAGTCTGGAAGTTACAGAAGGTTACACTCCAGGGAGAACTGGCCAAGATAACAAAAGTTCCAATGACCTTGGACAGTCATCTATCTTGTATAAGAAGGATGGCAGAAGAGAGAAAAAAATACAGAGAGCCAAAAAAAAAAAAAAAAAAAGGCCCAAAACTTTATATATTAACCCTGTAATTACAGTTAGGAAACAACAGATGTTTGCTCCCCCAAAGAGCTGGGAGAGACAGCAAACAGCAACTTTTAAAAATTTTTTTAAATTGCATTATATATATGTAATATTACATATTATACATATATAGATATTATAACAGCTTATACTCTTTTATCCACTTGCCCCTGTTCTCCTTACCCTGGGGGCCCTCTTCAGTGGGGTTATGCTATTCACTGTGGGATCATGAAGATCTTAGTCCCTGTGGGGTAGTTAAGGGGGGAACCATACCTCAGGGTATTCCTACCTGTGACTCTTAAAATCTTTCCACCTCCTCTTTCACAATGTTTCCTGAGCCATGCAGGACTGTTGGCAGTCTGATTTAGTGTTAAGTTCTCTTTAGCCTCTGCATTTCTTCTTTGGTAAGTTTTTTTTTTTTTTTTTTTTTTTGAGAGAGAGAGAGAGGTCAGAGAGAGAGAGAATGGGTACACCAGCAGCCTCTCAGCCTCTCAGCCTCTCAGCCACTGTGAACGAACTCCAGACACTTGTGCCCCCTTGTTGGCAAGTGCGGCATTGAGCCCTTGTGTCACTTTGCACCTGGCTAAACGTGGGACCTGGAGAATTGAACAGGCATTCTTAGGCTTAGCAGGCTGGCGCCTTAATGGCTAAACCATCTCTCCATCCCTGCTTTGGTAAGTTTTGATTGATCACCCTATCACCATGGAGCTGGTTGTCAGGCTAGCAGTAAGACAAGTATTCATGTTGCAGCTTCCTCTGCAATTTCTCCTGGGCCCTAGCCAATGTGGTAGAGGTGGCCCATCTCATGGGGGGCAGTCAGCTGTCTTCTTGTCTCATCAATGGATCTTGGTTCTCCTCCACTTTCTCTGCCATCAAACATCAACTTTTATTTTTCATAGGGTCATAAGTATGATCAGATAAATTTGCTAGAACATGCCCCAGGGGCCATCACTAGCAATGGAGGTTGTGCCATCATTCTAATAGCTCTAAAATAAACCAGGTGGAACAGAACAGAACGATACCTTTGAATCAGATGCCCAACAAGCCATAACTTGGGAATTAAAAATTAGGAACAGAAAGCTCCTTAAACCAGAGATCAGATGAGCCTTAAGTAGGAACCAAACCCTAAAGCCCAGCAAGTCAACTAATTATATGAAGCACACAGAAAGTGTCGAAGCCCATACAGGGAAAGTCTCTACACGAAATCACATAGCAGCCTCTTGGGAGATTCCCCACCCTGGAACCCCAGAGCTTTCCATCTAAGAGAGCCTTTGAATTCTCTGAGCCAACTCAATGGTTTACAGGAGAGTTGTGAAGCTGTCCAGCTATGGTCACCAACAGCATGAAATGGGGTTCAGTTCAAAGTACTTGTCATTTACAGAAGCCAATAAGCTGAGACGGGAATGATATCTCTTTTTTTTCCAAGGTAGGGTCTCACTCTTGCCCAGACTGACCTGGAACTCACTCTGTCGTCCCAGGCTGGCCTCAAATTTACAGCAATCCTCCTACCTCTACCTCCCAAGTGCTGGAATTAAAGATGTGTCATCATGCCTGGCTAGGAGTTGATTTTTTTTATTGTTGATGTTTTAAATTTTTTAATTGTTTTTAGAGAGAGCGAGATATACACAGAGAGAGAATTGGCGTACCAAGGCCTCAGCCACTGCAATTGAACTCCAGACGCTTGTGCCACCTAGCGGGCATGTGCAACCTTGCGCTTGCCTCACCTTTGTGCGTCTGGCTAACATGGGATCTGGAGAGTCGAATATGGGTCCTTAGATTTCACAGGCAAGCACCTTAACTGCTAAGCCTTCTTTCTCTCCAGGCTTTTTATTTTATTTTATTTTATTTTATTTTATTTTATTTTATCTTATTGAGGAAAGGTCTCATTCTAGCCCAGAACTCACTATAGTTTCAGGTTGGCCTCAAACTCGCAGCAATCCTCCTACCCATGCCTCCTGAGCGTTGGGATTAAAGATGTGTACCACCATACCCAGCTAGGAAGTGAATCAAAGAAGCTACACTCTATTTGAAACAGCTATTTGAGAAGACAGCATTCTATCCTGGAGATCTTTTACATCGCATCTTTACCCAGCGGATTATGTAGGGAAAGCTAAGGATGGGGAACCAAGGCAGTCAGTCATTCTGGAGTTCAGTCTTCATCAGATACAGTCCCTTATTCTGTGGGTGTTTGGGCTCCAAACGCTGTGTCAACTTAGCGTCTACTGATAGCAGCCTTGTACTCCTTCAAGGGCATCTTAGCTGGTGGCAGGGTGTGAGGGTGATGCAGTACAAATGGACCATTAACACTGTTTCCATGCTAAGCGATTGATAATGTGTACTTACTGATTATTGTTTACAATATGAAGTACAAATGTATCATGATGCAGAAGACAAAAGTGCCCCTGTCTGTCCCTCCTGTCCCCTATTAGATTGAAATGTGTTCCTCATGCGCAGCACCTCAGGATGTGACTTTTGTTTGGAAACAGTCACAAGAGACTGAACACTGGGGATGGGTTCTGAGCCACATGTTGTTAGGCAAATTCAGTCCTGTTTGAGCATTGTAGTGCTTACATAAGCCTAGATGGTAAAGTCTACTATATACCTAGGGTACATGTGGCATTGCACTGATCCTTGATCAGCATAGAGGAGGATGGACTCAAAAACTAAGCCTGAGCAGGGCGTGGTGGCGCACGCCTTTAATCCCAGCACTCGGGAGGCAGAGGTAGGAGGATCGCCATGAGTTCAAGGCCATCCTGAGACTACAGAGTGAATTCCAGGTCAGTCTAGACCAGAGTGAGACCCTACCTTGCAAAACCAAAAAAAAAAAAAAAAAAAAACTAAGCCTGGGGCTGGAGGGATGGCTCAGCTGTTAAGGTGTTTGTCTGCAAAGCCAAAGGACCCAGGTTCAATTCCCCAATGTAGCAGACAGCTTCAGGTTCGCTGAGATGAACTTCCAGACCAGGCACAGATATGGTGGAAGGGATTTATTGAAGCTTACAGATCCAGGGGAAGTTCCATAATGGCAGAAGAAGCTGGCCTGCTCTTCACAGGACCAAACACAGAGAGCGAAACCACAAGCCAAAAGCCACACAGCACAGCACACTTCAGGAACTCCAGCTAGGCACACTTTGCATATCTTTAGATTGAAACCCCAAACCCACCACCACACCTTAAGAACCACCCAGTGACACTGCCTCCAGCCAGGTGGCTGCAGGTGCAAACTACAAACTAATAAAACATTGAATATATTGGGGGCCATCTATTCAAACTACCACACCCAAGACCCACTTTATCCAGATGCACAAGGGGGTGCATGCGTCTGGAGTTCATTTGCAGTGGTTGGAAGCCCTGGCACACCCATTCTCTCTCTTTCTCTCTCTGTCAAATAAATAAAAATTAAATTAAAAAAAAAAAAAAACTAAGCCTGGCCAGACATTTGGGGGTGGGGGAGGGACAGCAGTTTTCAAGATAAGAGTCTCACTCTAGCCCAGGCTGACTGGAGTTCACTACGTAGTCTCAGGCTAGCCTTAAACTCAGGCAATCCTTCTACTTCTGCAAGTGCTGGGATTAAAGATGTGACACCACACCAGGCCTCTGGCCAGACATTTATAGGAATCATAGAGTCACTTTGTCAAGGAATTATGGGTTCTGCGTACTGACAGCATACTCTGAAAGGAAAGTGTGGAGTTTGGATAGCATAACCCATGGGCAGGTGGACTCCTTGCCTCCCAGGAAAAGGCACAGTCAGGACAGCCAGTCTTGGAATCTATGAAGTCCAGGGCCAGAGATGAGGTGTTGGCAGGTACGGGGATAAACTTTGGTTACTGTACTTACAAGGGTCTGGATGAATTTTCTAGGTCCGTTGTATTGACAGACAACACATGCATGACTTCACACTGTAGAAGCTTATTTTCTCACAGCTCTGGAGGCTAAAAGACTAACATCAAGATGGCAGTAAACGGGCTAAAGGGATGACTTGGTGGTTAAGGCGTTTGCCTGCAAAGCCAAAGGACCCAGGTTCAATTCCCCGGGACCCTTGTAAGCCAGCTGTACAAGGGGGTGAGTGCATCTGGAGTTCATTTGCAGCGGCTGGAGACCCTGGTGCGCCCATTCTCCCTCTCTCTCTCTCTTTCTCTGTCTCAAATAAATAAAAAATAATAATAAATTTAGCCGGGCGTGGTGGCGCACGCCTTTAATCCCAGCACTCAAGTGGCAGAGGTAGGAGGATCACCATGAGTTCGAGGCCACCCTGAGTCTACATAGTTAATTCCAGGTCAGCCTGGGCTAGAGTGAAACCCTACCTCAAAAAAAAAAAAAAAAAAAAAAAAAAATTTAAATAAAAATAAAAATAAATAAAATATTTAAAATGGCAGTAAGTCCAGCTCCTTCTGAGGGCTCTGAGGGTGACTCTGTTCTGAGCCTCTCTCCCACTGTCTGGTAAGGCAGGAAACCCCTGACTTATAAAGACATCACTCTAATGTCTATATTCACATAGTATCCTCCCCATATGTCTGTTTCTTCACATGGCCATCTTTGTATAAGGTCACAGGTCATACTGGACTGAGGGCCTACCCTACACTAGTAAGACATCATCTTAACTAATTCCGTGTACTGTTGGGGTCCCCCCTAAGGCCAGCTCAGGAGGGACGATAGGGTCTCTGCCGAATTGGGGTGAGCAGCGCGGAGTCACGACACAGACTCCGGGAGTTGGGTGAAAGTGGGAGCGAGAACCCACAAACTCGTTTATTCAGGAAGTGTACATGGGTTTTAAGGGGCTGTTAATCTTTGCATGGGGCGGTCCCCTTTTGGTGACCAATGACAGCTTGTCTCTGGACAGGACATCTCGTAGTAGGCCTCTCGCGAGCATGGGGCTGTAACTGTTTTCATATTAAGCCTGCGCAAAACGCCACTTTTACAGAAGCCACTTCCTATTGTCTTTTGCCATGCGGTCTGGCTAGGACCAGGCCTGTATTGTGTCATACAGTGTACAGCAACAGTAAAGATGGCTTAGTGGTTAAGGCACTTGCCTACAAACCCAAAGACCCAAGTTTGATTCCCTAGTACCCACGAAAGCCAGATGCTCAAGGTGTTGCATGCATCTGGAATTTGTCTGCAGTGGCTAGAGGCCCTAGGATTACCATTCTCTCTGTCTCTCTCTGTCTCTGTCTCTCTCTCTCCATATATATATATGCTGTTGTTGTTTTATTTTATTTTATGAGGTAGAGTCTCACTCTAGCTGACCTGGAATTCACAAAAAAAAAAAAAAATTGAGCTGGAGAGATATATATTCTACCTATTTTTTAAAAATCTCTCACGGGCCGGGCGTGGTGGCGCACGCCTTTAATCCCAGCACTTGGGAGGCAGGGGTAGGAGGATCGCTGAGAGTTCGAGGCCACCCTGAGACTACATAGTTAATTCCAGGTTAGCCTAGACCAGAGTGAAACCCTACCTCGAAAAACCAAAAAAAAAAAAAAAAAAAAAAAAATCTCTCACGGACATTTCCTTAGATTTATTTCCATGGTGTCATGGTTGTAGCTGTCAAGTTGAAGATCAGAAATTAACTATCACCGCCTTCCTCCCGCCAAGTCTAAAGGCCCCTACATGACTCACCTCCACGATAAGCCTGGGCCAATGACTCACCATCCAGCCCCACCTCTTCACTTTCACCTCTTCCTCCTGTTCTGCTTTTATTACAACCTTGGTCACAATGTTCCATAATTGTCAATGGATGATACAGATTGGAGTTCTGGGGGTGGTGAGGAGTAAAGCTGTAGGAAGATGCAGGAGATCCCCCCCACCCCGGCCCCAGACCCATGAACCCCAATGTTGGGTCCTTGTCTAAATCACTAAAGAATTGAAAATGTCAAGCTGGGCGTGGGTGGCACACGCCTTTAATCGCAGCACTCGGGAGGCAGAGGTAGGAGGATTGCCGTGAGTTCAAGGCCACCCTGAGACTACATAGTGAATTCCTGGGCTAGAGTGAGATCCTACCTCAATAAATAAATAAATAAATAAATAAATAAATAAATAAATAAATAAATAAATAAATAAATAAATAAAAGAATTGAAAATGCGGACGCAAAGAAGGGTAAATGAGATTTATCTTAGGGAGTTAAGACAAGAGGAAAAACAAAGCAGAAAAGCAACCGAGCCGAAAGAACTCTTCCCCCTTCCCCAGGAGAGGGAGGGGAGACCGAGAATAATCCCCCCCACCCCCCACAGGGAAAAGCGAGCTAAAAGAGCTGTAAGAGGACCCAGAGGCCTCACACACGTGTCTCAGGCCCTTCTACATGAATCAAACATCCAATTCGAATGATGGTGTATACGGAGAAACCTGATTGGTCGGTGGGCCCAAGAGGAACACTGATTCAGGAAGGGCCCAACCACGGGGGGAGGGAGGGGCGGAAGGGTGACTAAGCGTGTGGAATTGAGGAAGAAGCAGGAAGCTGTTGCTGTTGTTGAGCAGGGGTTAGGAAATTGTTGTTTTTCAGCCATCTTAGCCGAGACTGGATCAGATGCCAGTTTCAGTCCTGGCAGGCAAGGTGGCATCTATGTGTCTGTGGGTCAGCCCAGCTAAGTACCTATGGCGTTGGAGGTGGGGGTGGCAGCCAGGGGAAAGACTACCTTACCCCTATTCCTATATGCAATGAAGATGCAAAGTCTGGGCCTCTGTGATGTTGCCAGCTCCCTGGCTCTTAAACTGACACAGTGCCTGGGGAATGAAATAAATAAATGATGTGTCTCAGTAATGAGTCCAGTGTCATGAAACTACAGGAAATAATTACACATTAGTATTCATGTCAATAAAGCTCATCATCATAGGAAATCGGGAGTGAAGCGCAGTGATATTCAGCCAGCTGGCTAAGGAATTTGCAATTAAACCGGGCAACTGCTTCTCACGGGCAGGCAATGAAGTGAAAGGTTCAAAGGAACAGCAAGCCTGGAGGGGAGGATGGTGGGCCGCAGTAGGACAGTAAGTGAAATGCAATGATTTGAAACAAGGCTTTCAAAGGGCAGCGGCAGTGGTGCGGGGTGGGGGGGACGGGGGCTGTGGAGGTGAGTGGTGTGTGGGATGATGAGAATAAGAACACTCTGTCGGTGCTTTGCTGGCGGCCACCTGGGGCGACCTCATTTATTCCTTTGTGTTCTCTGGATGGGTCCTAGAGGTACTGCTGCCAAGCCGGCGGGGTCGGCGGTCTGCCGCCCCCGTGAGGCGATAGGGCGCACTACACCGCCAGTGCGCAAGGCTTTACATCAAGCCTGGGATGTTCAGGATTCCCAGAGTTGTCTTGACACCAGCTGAGAGCAAACAAAAGATCACAAGCCCGTTCCTTTCAGCCAGCCAGACTCTCTACCTACCGGTTATTCCCTGCCGGTTCCTACTTAGTGAACTACTTGATCTTGGAGGACACACACACACACACACACACACACACACACGGAGTTACACACTGCAGGTGTTTAAAAAAAATCCCGCCTAGTGGTTTTATAAAAAGATGATGTCTAGGGCTGGAGAAATGGCTTAGTGGTTAAGGCGCTTGCCTACAAAGCCAAAGGACCCAGGTTCGATTTCCTAGGACCCATGTAAGCCAGATGCACAAGGGGTCCCATGCATCTGAAGTTCCTTTGCAGCAGCTGGAGGCCCTGGCACGCCCATTCTTTCTCTCTCTCTCTCTCTCTCCCCCTGCCTAGTTCTCTCTCTCTCTCTCTCTCTCAAAGAAAGAAAGAAAGAAAAAGAAAGAAAGAAAGAAAGAAAGAAAGAAAGAAAGAAAGAAAGAAAGAAAGAAGATGATGTCTAGAAATTTTAATTAGGTCTTGGGAGATGATTCAGTGGTTAAGGCACTTGCCTGCAGAGCCCAACGACCCAGGTTTGATTCCCCAGTATCCGTTTAAAGCCAGATGCACAAAGTGGCACATGCATCTGGAGTTCTCTCTCTCTCTCTCTCTCTCTCTCTCTGCTTGCAAGTAAATGAATAAAATCTAGAAAATTTGACTACAGCCCCCCAAACCATTGTTATTATTTCCAGAAATGTGAATGTAAAAACATGTCATCTCTATGGCTTAGCAGTTAAGGGGCCTGCCTACTAAGCCTCAGAACCCGTTCCAATCTCCAGGTCCCACGTTTAGCCAGATGCAAAGTGATACAAGGGCACAATGCCACACTTGACCACAAGGGGGCGCACACATCTGGATTTTGTTTGCAGCAGCTGAGAGACTCCTGGCGTGCCCATCTCTGTCTCCCTCTCCCTCTCTGTCTCTCTCTGTGTGTCTTTCTCCAAAAATAAAATAAAAATAAAAATAAAAAACATGTCATCTCTAAACCTATCACCCTAAAACAGTCACTATCAATGTCCAGCAAGTGAGTCAAGAGAATTAGGTTCCTAAAAAAAAAAAAGAGAGAGAGTGAGAGAACTAGCACTTGGGAGGCAAAGGTAGGAGGATTGCCGTGAGTTCAAGGCCACTCTGAGACTACATAGTTACTTCCAGGTCAGCCTGGGCCAGAGTGAGATCCTACCTCCCAAAAAAAAAAAAAAAAAAAAACTAGATTTCTTCATGATCCCCATGGTTAGAGACTATACTACAATAGGGATAGTAGTAGTTTGGTTCAGGTTAAGTGAAATCACTTACTTTCATTCTGGGCTCTTTTATTTATTATTTGTTTATTTATTTGAGAGAGAGAGAGAAAGAGGCTGATAGAGAGAATGGGCACACCAGGCCCTCTATCCACTCCAAATGAACTTCAGATGCATGAGCAACCTTGTGCATCTGGCTTATGTGGGTCTTGGGGAATCAAACCTGGGCCCTTTGGCTTTGCAGACAAGTGCTTTAACCACTAAGCCATCTCTCCAGCCACTCATTAAGGGTTTTTTTTTTTTTTTTCAAGGTAGGGTCTCACTCTGGCCCAGGCTGACCTGGAAGTCACTATGAAACTCTCAGGGTGGCCTTGAACTTACAGGGATCCTCCTACCTCTGCCTCCGGAGTGCTGGGATTAAAGGCATGAACCACCACGCCCAGCTTTGATTTTTTTTTTTTTTTTTTTTTTTTTTTGAGTTAAGAGTTTTACTCTAGTCCAGGCTGACCTGGAATTCACCATGTAGTCTCAGGGTGGCCTCGAACTGATGGAGATCCTCCTACCTACCGAGTGCTGGCATTAAAGGCGTGCGCCACCACACCAGGCTACCATTAAGAGCTTTTTAACACCGAATGCAACTCAGATTAGCTTAAATGTCTCCATGACTGGCTCCTGTACTGAAAAACTCAGAGGGAGGCTAGTCACTCTTCCTATTGACAAGATATCAGCTCCAAAAAGATTTAGGTACCCCAGAATAAAGCCTTTCCCCCTTTATGACATTTGGTCCCTTCCCATCTCTCAGCCAATTAAACTTAGTCGAGAGTTGGGCAGGGGGCTGTCTATAAGGCTGAATACAGGAGTGAACATCTATAATCCCAGCCCTCTTACAGTGAGATGGGAGATGGAGACCGGAGAATCCCAGAAGCCTGTGAGCCAGCCATCCTGGCTTTGGCAGCAGCAATCAAGAAGAAAGACCTGGGCTGGAGAGATGGCTCAGCAGTTAAGGCGCTTGCCTGGCAAAGCCTAGTGACCAGAGTTCCCACGTAAAGCCAGCTGCACAGTGGTGCATGCACCTGGAGTTAACTTGCATTGGCTAGAGGTCCCTTCCCTCCCAACCGCCTCCCATAGTGGCCCATGCCTTTAATCCCAGCACTCAAGAGGCTGAGGTAGGAGGATCACTGTGAGTGCAAGGCCAGCCTGAGACTAATTCAAAGTCAGCCTGGGCTACACCAACACTCCTCCTCAAAAAAGTAAATAAAGGGCTGGAGAGATGGCTTAGTGGCTAAGGCACCTGCCTGCTAAGCCTAAGAACGCTAGTTCCAATGTCCAGCAGTTCCAATCTCCAGGTCCCACGTTTAGCCAGATGCAAAGTGAGGCAAGGGCACAATGCCACACTTGCCCACAAGGGGGCGCACACATCTGGATTTCGTTCACAGCAGCTGAGCGTGCCCATCTCTGTCTCCCTCTCCATCTCTCTCTGTCTCTCTCTCCAAAAATAAATAAAAAATAATAAAATTTTTTTTTAAAGTAAATAAATAAACTGGGTGTGGTGGCACACTCCTTCAATCCCAGCACTCAGGAGGCAAAGGTAGGGGGATCACCATGAGTTCAAAGCTACCCTGAGACTACATAGTGAATTCCAAGTCAGCCTGGGGCTAGAACAAGACCCTACCTCGAAAAAAAAAAAGAGAGAGAAAAAGAAAGGAGGAGGAAAGACTTTGCCTCAAAAAAAGTTGGAAGGGGGAGGAGCTGGAGAGATGGCTTAGCAGTTAGGGTGTTTGCCTGTAGAGACAAAGGATCTTGGTTCAACTCTCCAGGCCCCACGTAAGCCAGATGCACAAGGGGGCACATACATCTGGAATTCATTTGCAGTAGCTGGAGGCCTGGACCAGAGTGAGACCCTACCTTGCAAAACCAAAAAAAAAAAAAAAAAAAAAAAAAAAAAGTGGGGTTGGAGAAATGGCTTAGTGGTTAAGGCATTTGCCTGCAAAGCCAAAGGATACTGGTTTGATTCTCCAGCACCCACGTAAGCCAGATGCACAAGGGGCACATGCATCTGGAGTTTGTTTGCAGTGGCATGAGGCCCTGGTGTGCCCATTCTCTCTGTGTCTGCCTCTCTTTTATCTCTTTCTCTGCTTGCAAATAAATAAATAAATAAATTTTTTTTAAAAAAGTGGAAGAGGCTGGGCATGGTGCACACGCCTTTAATCCCAGCCTTGGAGGCACAGGTAGGAGGATCACTGTAAGTTCAAGACCACACTGAGACTACATAGTGAATTCCAGGACAGCCTGAGCTGTGGAAGGGGGCTGGAGAGATGATGTAATGGTTAAGGTACTTGCCTGAACAGCGAAAGGACCCCAGTTCAATTCCCCAGGAGCCACGTAAGCCAGATGTACAAGGTGGCACATGCTTCTGGAGTTCGTTTGCAGTGGCTGGAGGCCCTGGCATGCCCATTCTATCTACATGCCTCTTTTTCTCTCTTTCTCTCTCAAATAAATAAAAATAAAATATAGGGCTGGAGAGATGGCTTAGTGGTTAAGGCACTTGCCTGCAAAGCCAAAGGACCCAGGTTTGATTCCCCAGGAACCATGTAAGCCAGATGCACAAGATGGCACATGCATCTGGAGTTACTTTGCAGTGGCTGGAGGCCCTGGCATGCCCATTCTATCTGTCTGCCTCTTTCTCTCTCTCTTGCTCTCTTTCTCAAATGAATAAATAAAAAAAAAAAAAACAATGTTTTTAAAATCTTTTTTAAAAGTTGGGATGGCTTAGTGGTTAAGGCATTTGCCTGCAAAGCCAAAGGATCCCGGTTCGACTCTCCAGGACCCACATAAGCCAGATGCACAAAGGGGCACATGCATCTGGAGTTCGTTTGCAGTCGCTGGAGGCCCTGGTGTGCCCATTCTCCCTCTCTCTCTCTCTCTATCTCTTTTTTTCTCTCAAATAAATAAATAAATAAATATTTAAAAATAAAGATAGTGTTTTTAAAAAAGTGGAAGGCAAGGACCAACACTTGGAGTTGTCCTTTGACCTCTAAACACACACTATGGCACATGTAAGCTGGCATGAATACACACACTCACATGCATAGATAACAAAATAAAAATGCTAATTTCATTCTATACAGAAAACCACTAAAATAATTCACTAAAAATTTAACATATGCAGAACTATTTTAGTCAGCCTTCCTAGCTCCTCATTATTTATTAGTTATATTGCTTAATCAGGAGATACCCACAAATCTAAGGAAAGTTTATACATGAAAGACAAAAGAACCCTACAAGGGATAGAGATGATTCAAGAAATGGGAAATTTTGAGCCGGGCGCACACCTTTAATCCCAGCACTCGGGAGGCAGAGGTAGGAGGATCGCTGAGAGTTTGAGGCCACCCTGAGACTACATAGTTAATTCCAGGTCAGCCTGGACCAGAGTGAGACCCTACCTCGCAAAACCAAAAAAAAAAAAAGAAAAAGAAAAAAAAAAGAAATGGGAAATTTTAAAATAAATGCACATCATTTATAGTCACTCCAAGGAAAATAAAATACTTATATATTTTGCAACACTTTATTTATTTGGAGGGTTTTCTTTGTTTGTTTGTTTGTTTGTTTTGTTTTGTCTTTTCAAGGTAGGTTTTCACTGTAGCCCAGGCTGACCTGTAATTCACTCTGTAGTCTCAGGGTGGCCTTGAACTCATGGCGATCCTCCTACCTGTGCCTCCCAAGCTCTGGGATTAAAGGCGTGCGGCACCACGCCTGGTTTCCATTTCTATTTGTATATCACCCAGTCTAAGGTAATGTTTATGACAGCATTCCAAAGGGACCAAGACAGCATGTGTTTGCTTGTGTGTGCGTGCGTGCCTGTGGTGTACGCACATGTACTACATGCACATTGCACCTGCTGTGGGAATCACTCGTCTGTGGTAGCAGGACTGGAACCTCTGGTGCTGCATGGCATTGCTTTTCAGCCTGTTTGTTGTTGTTTGTTTTTTCAAGGTAGGGTCTCACTCTAGCCCAGGCTGACCTGGAATTCACTCTGTAGTCTCAGGCTGGCCTTGAACTCATGGTGATCCTCCTATCTTTGCCTCCCGAGTGCTGGGATTAAAGGTGTGTGCCACTATGCCTAGCTCATCTGGCTTTTTTTTTTTTCTGAGGTAGGGTCTCACTCTAGCCCAGGCTGACCTGGAATTCACTCTGTAGTCTCAGGCTGGCCTTGAACTCATGGTGATCCTCCTATCTTTGCCTCCCGAGTGCTGGGATTAAAGGTGTGTGCCACTATGCCTAGCTCACCTGGCTTTTTTTTTCTGAGGTAGGGTCTCACTCTAGCCCAGGCTGACCTGGAATTCACTATGTAGTCTCAGAGTGGCCTCAAATTCTTGAAAATCCTCCTACCTCTGCTTCCCAAGTGCTGGGATTAAAGGCGTTTGCAACCACACCTTGCTTTCTTTGTTTGTTTGTTTGTTTGTTTGTTTGTTTGTTTTGGTTTTTCGAGGTAGGGTCTCACTCTACCTCAGGCTGACCTGAAATTCACTATGAAGTTTCAGAGTGGCCTTGAATTCACAGCGATCCTCCTACTTCTGCCTCCAGAGTGCTGGGATTAAAAACTGTGCCACCACGCCCGGCTCTTGGCTTCTTTTAAATATGCATATACTGCTTCCTGAGCTTGTGGAGCTAGGAAGATTCTCAGTTCTCTGCTCCCCAGCTGGACTGGGGTTACAGGTGTTTGTGGCCATGTGCAGATGTTTCCATGGGATCTGGAGATCTGAACGTGGTTGGCAGTCTCATGCCGGCGCTGGAAGTGCACCTAACTGCTAAGCCTTCTCTCCAGCCCACAATATTTTATTGAAATGAAATTAACATAAAATTAAACATTTTAGGGGCAGGAAAGATGGTTCAGTGGTTAAAGGAACTTGCTTGCAAAGCCTGACTGTTAAGGTTCGGTTACCCAACACCCGTGTTGGGGTCCCAAGGCCAGCTCAGGAGGGACGATAGGGTCTCTGCCGAATTGGGGTGAGCAGCGGAGTCACGACACAGACTCCAGGAGTTGGGTGAAAGCGGAGGCGAGAATCCACAAACTCGTTTATTTAGCACAATGCACATAGGTTTTAAGGGGCTGTTAATCCTTGTATGGGGTGGTCCCCTTTTGGTGACCAATGACAGCTTGTCTCTGGACAGGACATCTCGTAGTAGGCTTCTCGCGAACATGGGACTGTAACTGTTGTCACATCGAGCCGGTATGGTCTCACTCTACTCCAGGCTGGCCTAGAATTCACTATGTAGTCTCAGACTGGCTTTGAACTCATGGTGATCCTTGTACCTCTGCCTCCCAAGTGCTGAGATTAAAGGTGTGTACCACCACACCCAGCTTAAATAAAATATTTTTAAAAATAATAAACATGGGCTGGAGAGATGGCTTAGCGGTTAAGGTGCCTGCCTGCTAAGCCTAAGAACCTGGTTCCAAGCTCTAGGTCCCACGTTTAGCCAGATGCAAAGTGACGCAAGGGCGCAATGCCGCACTTGACCACAAGGGGGCGCATACATCTAGATTTCGTTCACAGCAGCTGAGAGACTGCTGGCGTGCCCATTCTCTGTCTGTCTCCCTCTCCCTCTCTGTCTGTCTCTCTGTGTCTCCAAAAATAAAAAATAAATAAAAAATATAAGTAAAAAATTAAAAATAAAACATTTTACACAGGGTGTGGTGGGGCATGCCTGTAATCCCAACACTTGGGAGGCAGAGGTAGGAGACTACACAGTAAATTCCAGGTCAGCCTGGGCTACAGTGAAACCCTACCTCAAAAAACCAAAAAAAAAAAAAAAAATTAAATTAAACATTTTAAATGGAATAATTCAGTGGCATTTATTCATTTAATGTGTTGCGAAAGCACGACACGGTCTTTCCCATAGGTGTGGCAAATAAAGAAGCAAGTGGGAGACTATCTGTTTGAAGGTTAAAAGAGCATAAAGAGGGCTGGAGAGATGGCTTAGCAGTTAAGCGCTTGCCTGTGAAGCCTAAGGACCCTGGTTCAATTCCCCAGTACCCACATAAACCAGATGTGCAAGGTGGCACATGCATCTGGAGTTCGTATGCAATAGCTGGAGGCCCTGGCACACCCATTCTCTCCTCTCTCTCTCTCTCTCTCTCTCTCTCTCTGCCTCTTTCCCTCTCTCAAATAAGTAAATAAAAAAATAAAAATAAAAATAAAAAGAGCATAAAGACCTTGATCTTCAAAAATCTGTTTCTGGGTCTGGAGAGATGGCTTAATGGTTAAGGTGCTTGCCTGCAAAGCCAAAGGACCCAGGTAAGCCAGATGCACAAGGTGACACATGTTTCTGGAGTTTGTTTCCAGTGGCTGGTGGCTCTGGCATGCCCATTCTCTCCCTTTCTCTATCAGCCTCTTTCTCTCTCAAATAAATAAATGAATAAAATATTTTTTAAAAATCTGTTACTGATCTATAGCAAGACTACAAGGGTTACTGCAGTGATAGAACAGGAGTAAGCTGTATTTTATAAAAAGAATAATCTACTATCTAGTACAAGAGCTGTAATTAAAAATTCAGTGGACTGGGCATGGTAGCACACGCCTTTAATCCCAGCACTTGGGAGGCAGAGGTAGGGGGATCACCATGAGTTCGAGGCTACCTTGGGACTACATAGTTAATTCCAGGTCAGCCTGGGCCAGAGTGAGATGTGAGACCCTACCTCAAAAAACCAAAAAAAAAAAAAAAAATCAGCCGGCATGGTGGCACACACCTTTGATCCCAGCACTCAGGAGGCAGAGGTAGGAGGACCGCTGTGAGTTCAAGCCACCCTGAGACTACACAGTTAATTCCAGGTCAGCCTGGGCCAGAGTGAGATGTGAGACTCTACCTCGAAAAACCAAAAAAAAAAAAAAAAAAGAAAAAAAAATCAAAAGGGGCCAGGTGTGGCAGCACACGCCTTTAATCCCAGCCCTCAAGTGGCAGAGGTAGGAGGATCACCATGAATTCGAGGCCACCCTGAGACTCCATAGTGAATTCCAGGTTAGCCTGAGCTAGAGTGAGACCCTACAAAAATTCAAAGGGGAAAGTGGCGGGGGGGGGACGTACCATGGAATATTGTCTACAATTAAGGAAGTTGTCAAAAAAATTCAGAGATAGGGGCTGGAGAGATGGCTTAGCGGTTAAGGCATTTGCCTCTGCGAAGCCCAAGGACCCGGCTCAATTCTCCAGGACCCACATAAGTCAGATGCACAAGGGGCGCACGCGTCTGGACTTAGTTTGCAGTGGCTGGAGGCCCTGATGCGCCCATTCTCTCTTTCTGTCTGCCTCTTCCTCTCTTTCTCAAATAAATAAATAACATATTATTAAAAATAAAATAGAATAGAATAGAATAGAATAGAATAGAATAGAATAAAATAAAATAAAATAAAATAAAATAAAATAAAATAAAATAAAATAAAATAAAAGGAGAAGATGAAGAAGGAAGACGCCTGCAGAGGGCGTGCTGGTTCACAACAGTGCCTTCCTGCTTCATTTTCACAGAGGAGGAAACAAGACTCACATTCCCTGAAGCTCTTTCATCTGTGGGGGTGGCAAATGAGAGACTCTGTCTCAAAAAGAGGTGGACAGTGTACCTGAGGAATGACACATACATGCACATACACCAATATGTGCACACATGTATCCACACACATTAAGATAGACTATACAAGATGGGTTTGGTGGCACACACCTTTAATCCCAGCACCTGGGAGGCAGAGATAGGAGGATCACTGTGAGTTCAAAGCCAGTCTGAGACTACAGAATGAATTCCAGGTCAATATGTGCTAGAGCAAGACTGGGGATGGTTTGATTCAGGTGTCCCCCATAAACCTGATGTTCTGACCGCTAGGTTCCCAGCTGATGGAGATTTGGGAACTAACATGTCTTGTAGGCAGTGTATTGTTGGGGGTGGGCTTATGGGTACTATAGCCAGTTTCCCCTTGCCAGTGTTTGGCCACCTTATATTGGCCAGGGGGTGATGTTCACCCTTTGCTCATGCCATTGTTTTCCCCTGCCATCATGGAGTTTCCCCTCAAGTCTGTAAGTCAAAATAAAGCCTTTTTTGTTTCCCAAAAGCTGCTCTTAGCCGGGTGATTTCTGCCAGCAATGCAAACCTGACTTCAACAAAGACCCTACCTCAAAAAGCCAAAGCAACAAAAAAGACACAAAGAAAGAAAGAGAGAGAGAAAGAAAGAAAGAGGGGCTGGAGTGATGGCTTAGTGTTTAAGGCAATTGTCTGCAAAGCCTAAGGACCCAGGTTCAATTCCCCACGTAAGCCAGATGCACAAGGTGGTGCATGTGTCTGGATTTTGTTGGCAGTGGCTGGAGGCCCTTGTTTGCCCATTCTTTCTCTCTCTCCCTACCTGCCTCTTTCTCTCTCTCTCAAATAAATAAATAAAATATAAAAAATATTTTTAAAAAGAAAAGAAAGAAGGTTATAAACGATTATTACTAGAGCACCTGACTGAGGGAGTAATGGCGCTCAAGCTTTTTACCATGTTTTGTTAGCACTCTTTAACACCATTCACAGACCTGAGTGTGCAGACTACAAGGAGGCTTTTGGTGAGAACACATCTTTATATGCATTTGCTATGGACAAGCTCAAGCTCGTGTCTGCTGCCTTGCCTCTCTCATTAAATAGGCCCCGGTTGCCAGGGAAACCAGCTCTTCACTGATACCAAAGATAATGCTGTAGCTTGTTGTTCACCAAACAAGCAGCCTTCCCTATGAGCTACATCTTCCTGAACTATCATACCCCTGTGTGAGGCTGGCTAGCAACAGAAAGCTTACAGTACCCCTGCGATACTGGCTAAGAGGTTATGCCATCCAGCAATGACCTGCTGTCCTCATTTTGTTAAACTTGCTCACGAGCAGTGAATAACAGTTGGATATATATATATATATAAAATCAAAATAAATAACAACCAAACTACATTACTGAGCTGGGGCTGGGGATGAACACCTGTAATTCCAGCACTAAAGTGGTAGAAGCAGGAGGATTATGAGATGAATTCAAGGCTAACTTGGACTACATAGCAAGATCCTGTCTCAAAAAAAAAAAAAAAAAAAAATTCGGGTTGGAGAGATGGCTTAGCGGTTAAGGTACATGCTTGTGAAGCCTAAGGACTCGGTTCAATTCTCCAGGTCCCACTTTAGCCAGATGATGCACATGGTGGCGCATGCGTCTAGAGTTCATTTGCAGTAGCTAGAGGCCCTGGTGCACCCATTCTCACTCTCTCCTCTCCTCGGAATAATTCAGTGGCATTTATTCATTTAATGTGTTGCTAAAGCACGACACGGTCTTTCCATAGGTGTGGCAAATAAAGAAGCAAGTGGGAGACTATCTGTTTGAAGGTTAAAGAGCATAAAGAGGGCTGGAGAGATGGCTTAGCAGTTAGCGCTTGCCTGTGAAGCCTAAGGACCCTGGTTCAATTCCCCAGTACCCACATAAACCAGATGTGCAAGGTGGCACATGCATCTGGAGTTCGTATGCAATAGCTGGAGGCCCTGGCACACCCATTCTCTCCCTCTCTCTCTCTCTCTCTCTCTCTCTCTCTCTGCCTCTTTCCCTCTCTCAAATAAGTAAATAAAAAAATAAAAATAAAAATAAAAAGAGCATAAAGACCTTGATCTTCAAAAATCTGTTTCTGGGTCTGGAGAGATGGCTTAATGGTTAAGGTGCTTGCCTGCAAAGCCAAAGGACCCAGGTAAGCCAGATGCACAAGGTGACACATGTTTCTGGAGTTTGTTTCCAGTGGCTGGTGGCTCTGGCATGCCCATTCTCTCCTTTTCTATCAGCCTCTTTCTCTCTCAAATAAATAAATGAATAAAATATTTTTTAAAAATCTGTTACTGATCTATAGCAAGACTACAAGGGTTACTGCAGTGATAGAACAGGAGTAAGCTGTATTTTATAAAAGAATAATCTACTATCTAGTACAAGAGCTGTAATTAAAAATTCAGTGGACTGGGCATGGTAGCACACGCCTTTAATCCCAGCACTTGGGAGGCAGAGGTAGGGGGATCACCATGAGTTCGAGGCTACCTTGGGACTACATAGTTAATTCCAGGTCAGCCTGGGCCAGAGTGAGATGTGAGACCCTACCTCAAAAACCAAAAAAAAAAAAAAAAAAAAAAAATCAGCCGGCATGGTGGCACACACCTTTGATCCCAGCACTCAGGAGGCAGAGGTAGGAGGACCGCTGTGAGTTCAAGCCACCCTGAGACTACACAGTTAATTCCAGGTCAGCCTGGGCCAGAGTGAGATGTGAGACTCTACCTCGAAAAACCAAAAAAAAAAAAAAAAAAAGAAAAAAAAATCAAAAGGGGCCAGGTGTGGCAGCACACGCCTTTAATCCCAGCCCTCAAGTGGCAGAGGTAGGAGGATCACCATGAATTCGAGGCCACCCTGAGACTCCATAGTGAATTCCAGGTTAGCCTGAGCTAGAGTGAGACCCTACAAAAATTCAAAGGGGAAAGTGGCGGGGGGGGGGACGTACCATGGAATATTGTCTACAATTAAGGAAGTTGTCAAAAAAAAAATTCAGAGATAGGGGCTGGAGAGATGGCTTAGCGGTTAAGGCATTTGCCTGCGAAGCCCAAGGACCCCGGCTCAATTCTCCAGGACCCACATAAGTCAGATGCACAAGGGGGCGCACGCGTCTGGACTTCGTTTGCAGTGGCTGGAGGCCCTGATGCGCCCATTCTCTCTTTCTGTCTGCCTCTTCCTCTCTTTCTCAAATAAATAAATAACATATTATTAAAAATAAAATAGAATAGAATAGAATAGAATAAAATAAAATAAAATAAAATAAAATAAAATAAAATAAAATAAAATAAAATAAAAGGAGAAGATGAAGAAGGAAGACGCCTGCAGAGGGCGTGCTGGTTCACAACAGTGCCTTCCTGCTTCATTTTCACAGAGGAGGGAAACAAGACTCACATTCCCTGAAGCTCTTTCATCTGTGGGGGTGGCAAATGAGAGACTCTGTCTCAAAAAGAGGTGGACAGTGTACCTGAGGAATGACACATACATGCACATACACCAATATGTGCACACATGTATCCACACACATTAAGATAGACTATACAAGATGGGTTTGGTGGCACACACCTTTAATCCCAGCACCTGGGAGGCAGAGATAGGAGGATCACTGTGAGTTCAAAGCCAGTCTGAGACTACAGAATGAATTCCAGGTCAATATGTGCTAGAGCAAGACTGGGGATGGTTTGATTCAGGTGTCCCCCATAAACCTGATGTTCTGACCGCTAGGTTCCCAGCTGATGGAGATTTGGGAACTAACATGTCTTGTAGGCAGTGTATTGTTGGGGGTGGGCTTATGGGTACTATAGCCAGTTTCCCCTTGCCAGTGTTTGGCCACCTTATATTGGCCAGGGGGTGATGTTCACCCTTTGCTCATGCCATTGTTTTCCCCTGCCATCATGGAGTTTCCCCTCAAGTCTGTAAGTCAAAATAAAGCCTTTTTTGTTTCCCAAAAGCTGCTCTTAGCCGGGTGATTTCTGCCAGCAATGCAAACCTGACTTCAACAAAGACCCTACCTCAAAAAGCCAAAGCAACAAAAAAGACACAAAGAAAGAAAGAGAGAGAGAAAGAAAGAAAGAGGGGCTGGAGTGATGGCTTAGTGTTTAAGGCAATTGTCTGCAAAGCCTAAGGACCCAGGTTCAATTCCCCACGTAAGCCAGATGCACAAGGTGGTGCATGTGTCTGGATTTTGTTGGCAGTGGCTGGAGGCCCTTGTTTGCCCATTCTTTCTCTCTCTCCCTACCTGCCTCTTTCTCTCTCTCTCAAATAAATAAATAAAATATAAAAAATATTTTTAAAAAGAAAAGAAAGAAGGTTATAAACGATTATTACTAGAGCACCTGACTGAGGGAGTAATGGCGCTCAAGCTTTTTACCATGTTTTGTTAGCACTCTTTAACACCATTCACAGACCTGAGTGTGCAGACTACAAGGAGGCTTTTGGTGAGGAACACATCTTTATATGCATTTGCTATGGACAAGCTCAAGCTCGTGTCTGCTGCCTTGCCTCTCTCATTAAATAGGCCCCGGTTGCCAGGGAAACCAGCTCTTCACTGATACCAAAGATAATGCTGTAGCTTGTTGTTCACCAAACAAGCAGCCTTCCCTATGAGCTACATCTTCCTGAACTATCATACCCCTGTGTGAGGCTGGCTAGCAACAGAAAGCTTACAGTACCCCCTGCGATACTGGCTAAGAGGTTATGCCATCCAGCAATGACCTGCTGTCCTCATTTTGTTAAACTTGCTCACGAGCAGTGAATAACAGTTGGATATATATATATATATAAAATCAAAATAAATAACAACCAAACTACATTACTGAGCTGGGGCTGGGGATGAACACCTGTAATTCCAGCACTAAAGTGGTAGAAGCAGGAGGATTATGAGATGAATTCAAGGCTAACTTGGACTACATAGCAAGATCCTGTCTCAAAAAAAAAAAAAAATTCGGGTTGGAGAGATGGCTTAGCGGTTAAGGTACATGCTTGTGAAGCCTAAGGACTCCGGTTCAATTCTCCAGGTCCCACTTTAGCCAGATGCACATGGTGGCGCATGCGTCTAGAGTTCATTTGCAGTAGCTAGAGGCCCTGGTGCACCCATTCTCACTCTCTCCTCTCCCTCTCTGTCACAAAATAAATAAATAAATAAATAAATAAATAAATAAAAAATAAAATCTTAAAAAAAAAATTAGGCAGGCATGGTGGTGCACGTCTTTAATCCCAGCACTTTGGAGGCAGAGGTAAGAGGATCGCTGTGAGTTCAAGGCCAGCCTGACACTACAGAGTGAGTTCCAGGTCAGCCTGGGCTACAGTAAAACTCTACCTCAAAAAACAAACAAACAAATAGAAAAAAAGCTGGGCATGGTTGCGCACGCCTTTAATCCCAGCACTTGGGAGACAGAGGTAGGAGGATTACCGTGAGTTCAAGGCCACCCTGAGACTATATAGTTAATTCCAGGTCAGCTTGGGCCAGAGTGAGACCCTACCTCAAAAAACCAAAATAAATATATCAAACAAAAGCCTACAACAATGGCTTAACAACGTAACACTGCATTACTTTCTCCATACTTGTTTGCTTGACCCCAGTGGGAAGAGGCGAGCAGTGAGAGGAATGTGGGCTGGGGTGGGCTGGGGAATTGAATCCAGGGTTCTATGCATGCTAAGCAAGCTATTTTGGCTTACAGAGCCAACTATCCCAGTGTCTTGAGTTTATGGTTCAGTCACCCTCTTTTAATGAATAATGGCCCCCAAAGCCAATAGTGATGCTGGCAAGCCAGATGTGCCAAAGAGAAACTGTAAAGTACTTCCTTTGAAAGCTAGGCATGGTGGCACATGCCTTCAATTCCAGCATTCAGGAGGCTGAGGTAGGAAGATCACTGTGACACACTGGAGGCCAGCCTGAGACTACATAGTGAGTTCCAGGTCAGTATGGGCCAGAGAGAGACTCTATCTTGGAAACAAACAAACAAACAAACAAACAAACAACAACAAACCTATTAATCTGTCAGGGATGAGATGTGATATTTTTGTTGTTGTTGTTGTTTTTGTTTTTCAAGGTAGGGTCTTACTCTGGCCCAGGCTGACCTGGAATTCACTATGTAGTCTCAGGCTGACCTCGAACTCACGGTGATCCTCCTACCTCAGTCCTGAGAGCAGGGATTAAAGGTGTGCACCACCACAAGCAGCTGGGATGTGATATTGATGCAGGATTTGGGGTCCTGGAAAGGATTAAATTCCATAAAGATGCAAGAGATCCCAGTTCCACGCCTTTAATCCCAGCACTCAGGAGGCAGAGGTAGGAGGATCACCGCGAGTTCAAGGCACCCTGAGACTACATAGTGAATTCCAGGTCAGCCTGGGCTAGAGTGAGACCCTACCTTGAAAAACCAAAAAAAGAAAAAAAGAAGAAAAAAACACCTTACAGACTATAGAGGGTGATGTTTAGAAAGATTTTATTATAGAGCTTAAGAGGAGCGAGGAGGGCTCAGAAACCCACCTGGTGACTCTGATTGGAGGTCTTATGAAGGAAGGGGAATTGCCTTTGGGAAGGAAAAACCAGCTGTCCCAGGTTTCTAGGTAAAGGGTGAACTTCCCGAGGTTCTTAATTTTCCAGGAAAAGGTGCAATCTTCCTGGAAGGGGGTAATTTTTTTTTCAAAGGTCTAATTTTCCAGGAATGAGAGATAAAAGGGACAAAACTAGATTCTGCTTACAGACACTCCTCACATTTAGTTAAGGATAAAGCTATTCACTGTGGAGGTTTGTTACCCTAAGCTGCCTAGCCGATTTCTTCTTCTTCTTTCTTCTTCTTCTCCTCCCCCTCCCCTCCCCCTCCTCCTTCTTATTTTTTCCAGGTAGAGTCTTGCTCTAACCAAAGCTGAGCTGGAATTCATTCTGGAGTCTCAGAGTCTCAGGGTCTCAGGGTAGCCTTGAACTAATAGTGATCCTTCTACCTCTACCTCCCAAGCGCTGGGATTAAAGGTGTGTGCCACCACACCCAGCTGCCAATTTCTTTTTAAAAAATATTTTAGTTTTATTTCTTTATTTGAGAGAGAGATAGAGAAAGAAGCACATAGAGAGAAAAAGAAAGAATGAGAATGGGTGAGCCAGGAGCTCCAGCCACTGCAAACAAACTCCAGATGCATTCACCACATTGTGCATCTGACTTATGGGGGCCCTGGGGAAATGAACCTGAGTCCTTTGACTTTGCAGGCAAGCACTCTTACCACTAAGCCATCCCTCCAGCCCTTCCTAGCCAATTTCTATCTCCTCTTCAGATGCAGCTCAAGTGGGAGAGTGCTTGCCTACTATACACAAGGCCCAGTGCTCCAAAAAACCAAAACCAACAAAACAACAATAAAAAATATAGTCTAAGCACTAGAAGCCTCAAGTTTGGCCAGACAGGCCAAATGATAGAACAAATGCAATAGTGGCATGTCTGCTCTGGGAAACCAACTGCTCTCTAATTGGACTGAAGGCTCGCTCTACGGGAGGAAATACATGCCTGGTACTGAAAACCTAATCAAAAGCCTATGACAGGGAGGTCATTAGCCCTAGGGGTATAAAGCCTACTCTTGTCTGGCTAAATGTATATATTATGCTCACCAAACGGCCCTGAAAGCACTACACTTAATGTTCAATTCATATATTAATGCTACTCTCACTTCTGGTTAGAGAAGCTTCTCTTTTCAAATGGTGATGACCACTGGGATGACCCAAAAGGCAACATAGTGCTGAGAAGAAGGGATGGAGGAGTGTCCAGCACTGACACATCTCTATCACACCCTCCAAGGCTCAGGGTCCATTGAGAAAGAGGTGGCAGAAAGAATGTAAGAGCTAAAGGAAGGGTAGGACTCCTTATAATGCACTGTCCAGACAGAAATTGGCCTCAATATTCATGACCTCTCAGTGCCTAGGTCACAAGACCCTCATAATAGGAGAAAAAAAGATGATGACATCAAATTAAAAGAGAGACTAATGGAGAGAGGGAGGGGATATGATGGACAGCAGAGTTGTGAAGGGGAAAGAGTGGGGAGGGAAATATCATGGCTTATTGTCTGTAAGTATATAAGTTGTCAATAAAAAATGAAAATTAAACACATTTTATATATATATATATATATAGTCTAGGACTGGAGAGATGGCTTAGTGGTTAAGGCACTTGCCTGGGCAGCCTAAGAACTCATGTTTGAATCTCCAGGTCCTATGTAGCAGGATACACAGTGACACAAGCACACAATGTTGTTCATGTGCACAAGGGGTCAGATACATCTGGAGTTTGTTTGCAGCAGGTAAAGAAGCTGTCATGCCCATTCTCTCTCTCTCTCTCTCAAAATAAAAAAATACAGTCTGTGGCTGGAGAGATGGCTTAGTGGTTAAGGCACTTGCCTGCAAAGCTAAAGGACCCAGGTTCAATTCCCTAAGCTCACATAAGCCAGATGCACAGGTAGTGCATGTGTATGGAGTTCATTTGCAGTGAGTGACTGTAGGCCCTGGCAGGTCCATTCTCTCTCTCTCTTTCTCTTTATTTTATTTATTTTATATATTTATTTATTTGAGAGAGAGAGAGACAGAGGGAGAGAATAGGCACGCCAGGGCCCACAGTCGCTGCAAATGAACTCCAGATGCATGTGCCCCCTTGTGCATCCGGCTTATGTGGGTTCTGAGGAATTGAATTGAGGTCCTTTGGCTTTGCAGGCAAATACCTTAACTGCTAAGCCAACTCTCCAGCCACCCCCCCCCCATTTTCTTTTAAGATTTATTTATTAGAGACCTCTGGCCACTGCAAATGAACTCCAGATACATGTGCCACCTTGTGCATCTGACTTAAGTGGGACCTGGAGAATCAAACCTGGATTCTTAGGCTTCGCAGACAAGTGCCTTAACAGCTAAGCTATCTCTCCAGCCCTTCTCTCTCTCTCTTAAATAAATAAAATAAACTTAAAAACATGTTTCACCTATCTGTAGTCTTGGACCCACACTGTGTTGGTGGTACCCAAGAGCCCACAGGGACTTACAGAAAACACATATCTGGAGGAAGCTGAGGCCTGTTCTAGAGCCAGCAGTTCCATGTGCGATTTCTATTTTCCTCAAGTACTGTTGCTACGGTAATAATGATCACACCATGTCATTATCGATCCATCAACAGTAAGAGCAGCTTTGCAGCCAACGTATTGTTTAGCAGATGGAGTGGTTTCTGTTGGACACTAAGTACTGCTAAAAAGGAAAAAATATTTTAGCTTTTTTGTTGTTGTTGTTTGTTTTTTGAGGTAGGGTCTCACTGTAGCCCAAGCTGACCTGGAACTCACTCTGTAGTCTCAGGGTGCTCTTGAACTCATGGTGATCCTCCTACCTCTGCCTCCCAAGTGCTGGGATTAAAGGCATGTGCCATCACGCCCGGCTATTTTAGCTTTTAAAAAATTTATTTATTTGAGAGAGAGAGAATGGGCATGCCAGGGCCTCCTAGCCACTGCAAACAAACTCCAAATGCATGCACCACCTTGTGCATCTGGCTTTATTACCTGGGTACTGGGCAATTAAACCTAGGTTGTTAGACTTTGCAGGCAACTGCCTTAACTACTGAGCCATCTTTCCAGCCCCTATTTTAACTTTTAAATTTTTTTCCATTTTTTTTCTTTTCTTTTTTTCTTTTTCTTTTAAATTTATTTTTATTGACAACTTCCTGAATTGCAGACACTATCCCATGGTACTTCTTCCATTCCCCACTTTCCCCTTGAAACTCCACTTTCCATCATATTCCCTCCCCCTCTCAATCAGTCTCTCTTTTCATTTTGATGTCATCATCTTTTCCTCCTATTATGATGGTCTTGTGTAGGTAGTGTCAGGCACTATGAGGTCATGGATATCCAGGCCATTTTGTGTCTGGAGGAGCACGTTATAAGGAGTCCTACTCTCCTTTGGCTCTTTCATTTTTCTGCCCCCTCTTCTACAATGGACCCTGAGCCTTGGAAAGTGTGTTAGAGATGTTTCAGTACTGAGCATTCCTCTGTCCCTTCTTCTCAGCACCATGGTGCCTTCTGAGTCATCCCAAGGTCACCACCATCTGAAAAGAGAAACTTCTCTAAACAAAACAGAGAGTAGCATTACTATATGGGTGTGGACATTAAGAGAAGTGCTTACTGGGCAGTTTGGTGAGCATAGTATATACATTTAACCAGACACCAGCAGACGTTACACCTCTAGGGCTCATGGCCATCCCTGTCGTAGGTTTTCAGCATCAGGGATGTGTTCCCTCCCATGGAGCTGGCCTCCAGTCCAATTAGAGAGCAGTTGATTTCCCCCATAACAGACATGCCACTATTGCACCCATTGGCTCATTTGGCCTGGCTGGCTAAATTTAAAGCTTGCAGTGTCCACTGTTGAGTATCTTCACTGGTGTTTTCTCTCTCTCCCATTGAACTGCATGTAGCATAGCTTTTTCCTGCTTTCTGTCAGCTGGTCCACATGGAGGAGGCTTTCAGCTGAGCTCCAGCAGGATTTCTCAGTGACCTTGCAGTTTTTTTTTTTTTTTTTTTTTTTTTTTTTTTTTTTTGGTCTTTTGAGGTATGGCAATCCTAAAAATATATTTTTTAAAAAAGGTAAAATAGAGCTGGGTGTGGTGGTGCACACCTTTAATCCCAGCACTTGGGAGGCAGAGGTAGAGGATCACCATGAGTTCAAGGCCACCCTGAGACTACTGAGTGAATTCTAGGTCAGCCTGACCTAGAGCAAGACCCTACTGCAAAAAACCCAAAAAATATAAAAATATATATTATATATATATATATATATATATATATATATAGGCTTGGTGGTGCATGCCTTTAATCCCAGCACTTGGGAAGCAGAGGCAAAAGGATAGCTGTGAGTTCAAGGTCAACCTGGGAGAAAGTGAGACCCTACTTCAAAAAATATTTTTATTTATTTATTTGAAAACAGAAAGAATAAGAGAAAGAGACAGAGAGAGAGAGAGAGAGAGAGAGAGAGAGAGAGGGCATGCCAGGGTCTCTATCCACCGCAAATGAACTCCAGATGAATGTGCCACTTTTGTACATCTGGCTTTACATGGGTACTAGGGAACCGAACCTGGGATGGCAGGCTTTGCTTTTTGTTGTTTTTGTTGTTTGGTTTTTTGAGGTAGGGTCTCACTCTATCCCAGGCTGACCTGGAATTCATTATGTAGTATCAGGGTGGCCTTGAACTCACAGCAATCCTCCTACCTTTACCTCCCAAGTGCAGGGATTAAAGGTGTGCACCACCACGCTCGTAAGGCAAGCTTTTCAAGCAAGCACCTTTAACCACTGAGCCATCTCTCCAGCTCAAAAAAAAGTCTTACTTTTAAATTTTATTTTATTTATTATTTTCTAAGATTTTATTTTTATTTATTTATTTTGTTATTCATTCATTAGAGACAGAGGGAGGGAGGGAGGAGAGACAAGAGTGTGAAAATGGGCATGCCAGGGCTTCTAGCCACTGCAAACGAACTCCAGATGCATGTGCATCTGGCTTACGTGGTAACTGGAGAATCAAACCTGTGTCCTTAGGCTTCGCAGGCATGTGCCTTAACCGCTAAGCCATCTCTCCAGACCTTTTTAGTGTTTTTTTTTAATTTTTTTTTTATTTTTGATTTTTTTTTTGGAGAGAAAGACAGAGAGAGAAAGAGAGACAGAGCGGGAGAGGGAGACAGAAAGAGATGGGCGCACCAGCAGTGTCTCAGCTGCTGTGAACGAAATCCAGATGTGTGCGCCCCCTTGTGGGCAAGTGCGGCATTACGCCCTTGCGTCACTTTGCATCTGGCTAAACATGGGACCTGGAGATTGGAACCGCTGGAGATTGGAACCAGCGTTCTTAGGCTTAGGAGGCAGGCACCTTAACCGCTAAGCCATCTCTCCAGCCCAGTGTTGTTTTTTTTGTTTTTTTGTTTTTTTAGATAGTGTTTTGCTCTCTAGCTCAGGCTGACCTGGAATTCAATATGTAATTTCAGGGTGGCCTCAAACTCACAGTGATCCACCTACCTCTGCCTCTGAGTGCTGGGATGTTTTTGGTGTAATCTGAATCATCTGTGCGTATCTGGTGTGAAGATGTGTGTTCATGTCGCCCCAGGGAAAAAAATCCCCCCCCCCAATAACCCAGAAGAGAAAGCAACAAATCAAATGTGTTTATGCTACAGCGTTCAAAGTTCCAAGTATTGGCTGGGTGTGGTGGTGCGTGTCTTTCTTTAATCCCAGCACTCAGGAGAATGACTGTGAATTCCAGGTCACCCTGAGACTACATAATGAATTCCAGATCAGCCTGGGCTAGAGTGAGACCCTACCTCCAACCCCCCACCCCCACCAAAAATAAATAAATAAAAGACTTGCAGGCAGCTCAGTGGGAGAGTCTCACCCCCAAGCAGTTCTTTTCCCTTTACATAACCTTAGGGAGGGGTCCTGTAACCTTTTCTCAGATGCATTGACTTCTTGAGTCTCTGGAACTTCCACCCCTTCCCTGGTTGGGAATGTTTCAATTTAACCTTGAGGCGTGATCTTTGACGTTTCAAGTCTCCTACACTTGGGTTCCTAAAACCGCAGAGTCTTCTTCCTCTATTCAGGAGGGGACATTTCAGTTCGGAGGAATCTGCTACACAACATGGGTATATCCCCAGAAATAAGTTGCCTGGGTTATGTGGTAATTCTCTTTTCTTTTTTTTAAGCTTTGTGTGTGTGTATAATATATATATTTAATGTTTTTTTTTTTTTGATGTAGGGTCTCAGTCTAGCTCAGGCTGACCTGGAATTTACTATGTAGTCTCAGGGTGTCCTTGAACTCATGATGATCCTCCTACCTCTGCCTCCACATGTGCCATCACACCTAGCTTGTGTGTTTTTTAAGATTTACTTTTATTTATTAGAGAGAGAGGGAAGGAGAGAATGAGCACTCCAGGGCCTCTAGCCACTGCAAACAGACCCCAGAAGCATGCACCACCTTGTGCATCTGGATTACATGGAACCTGGAGAATCAAACCTGGGTCCTTAGGCTTCACAGCCAAGCACCTTAACCACCTAGCCATCTTCTCCAGCCTGATAATTCTCTTTTCAATTTTTGCTTTCCATAGTGGCTTTGCCATTTCACAATCTCATCAGAATACAAATGTTTCAATTTCCTTTTGTTTAATTTACTCGTGTATGGGGGGGCAGTGTGAGTGTGGATCTACATGTGCTAAGCATGTACCACTTTTGTATCCAGCTTTACGTGGGTGCTGGGGAAGTGAGCTCAGGCCAGCGGGCTTGTGAATAAGCACCTTTATGAACTGAGTCATTTCCTCACTCCCTTGTTTTAATTTTTTTCTTTGGTTTTTTCTTTTTTGTGGTGTGGGTGGGGGAGGTTTTGAGGTAGGTTCTCATCTGGAATTAGTCTCAGGGTGGCCTCGAACTTACGGTGATTCTCCTACCTTTGGTTTTTCAAGGTAGGGTCTCACTTAGTCCAGGCCAACCTAGAATTCACCATGTAGTCTCAACATGGCCTCAGACTCACAACAATCATCCTACCTTGGCCTCCCGAGTGCTGGGATTAAAGGCATGTGCCACTGTAATGGGGAAATTGGGGTTCTGGGGTGCTTCCTGGAACCCCAAGCCCTGAGTTCATATCTGCAAAGTAGAGAATTGGCAATTCCAGATTTAAGAGAATGATTTTTTAAAATATTTATTTATATTTATTTTTTTGAGAGACACAGAGACGGAGAGAGAGAATGGGCATGCCAGGGTCTCCAGCCACTGCAAACAAACTCCAGATGCATGCCCCCTTGTGCATCTGGCTTACATGGGTCCTGGAGAGTTGAACCAGGATCCTTTGGCTTTGCAGGCACTCCCTGCCGGGCCTGGGCTAGTGAAGGGTTACTAGCCTTCCCTGAAAACTAAAGGGAACGAAAAAGCTAATAGCTATCCCTAAAGCTTGCAGGCAATAAAGAAGTTTGGCACCTTCCCTGAGTGATGTACTCCCCTTAGCCTAGATGGCCTTGAAGGACCAGAGACCAGCTGAGTATCCTCCTTAGACATTCCTGGTTCAAGAAGCCTATTCTGAACAAGGACACAAACAGCTACAATTTTCTTATCAACTGCACCTGGCACAGTCTGTTTTTCTTAGGATTCTCCTTATAAATTTACACCCTAGCCTGGCTCAATGCTTCAGCCTTCCTCCCAAGGGAAAGCTGAGACCTCCCCCCCACCCTTGCTGTTTTCTCTCAATAAAACTGTCTGTAGAGATCATAGTCCAATGTTCTCTTTTACTTTTCTCTTACACTTTCCTTACAGCTAGGGCCTAGGCTGAGGGAAAAACTCACCCGCAGCTGGAAGTTCCCAAGTGATCAGAGAGACAGAGAGAGAGAGAAAGAGGGGGGGGGGAGGGGGAGAGAGAGAGTGAGCCTGCCCTCCCCTTGCAAAGGTATTTATAACCTTAGGGTGGTGGGCTGTCTTTGGGCCCAAGTGAACCAGAGGGCCAGCTGGTTGGTTAGGACTAGAGGCTGTCTCAGGAAGAGATTAGCTCTGGAACCAAGTTCCTGGGGCTGAACTTGACCAACCACAATGTTTAAATCTATGAAAGACCTCCCTCCCATGAGGAGGAAAAATAGTTCTATGGAATTAGGCAAGAGATAAGAAATCAAATCATCTTTGATTTCAAGCAAGTATAAACTTTCCTGCCCTTTTTACCTTCAGGGGTCCAGTCACCCTAACTCTACCCCCCCACACACGCACACCACCATGCCTGGTTAATTTTTTTTATTTTTTTATTTTTTTGGTTTTTTGAGGTAGGGTCTCAGTCTAGCTCAGGCTGAGCTGGAATTCACTATGTAGTCTCAGGGTGGCCTTGAACTCACAGTGATCCTCCTATTTCTGCCTCCCGAGTGCTGTGATTAAAGGCATACACTATCATGCCCGGCTCTTTTGACAATTAAAAAAAATTCTTTTAAATTTTATTTATTTATTAGAGAGAGACAGAGAGAGAGAGAGAGAGAGAATGAGAATGGGCGCATCAAGGCCTCCAGCCACTGCAAAAGAATTCCAGATGCATGTGCCCCCTTGTGCATTTGGCTTACGTGGGTCCTTGGGAATTGAGCCTTGAACCAGGGTCCTTAGGCTTCACAGGCAAGTGCTTAACCACTAAACAATCTCTCCAGCCCAATTTTTAAAAATTTTAATCCCAACACTCAGGAGGCTGAAGTAGGGTGACAGCTGTGAGTTTGAGGCCAGCCTGAGACTACATAGTGAATTCCGGGTCAGCCTGGGCTAGAGTGAGACCCTACCTTGATAAACAAACAAACAAAAGTGCTTGACAAATAAGGCTGGTTAACTAACTGGTGGCTGCTCTTTCAATCTGTGTTCAAGGGATGGGATAATAGTCAAGTCTACTTGGTAAAGGAGCAGTCGAGAAAGATCACACAGTGTTTGGGCCATTAAAGATCCTTCAAACACACTATATTGTCTTTTGTATTTTCATATTTAAATTAACAAGTTATTTTCTATGCCTCTAGAAGGAGGCTGGATCTCTAAAGTGTTTTAGTGGCCTATAGTAGTTTGAATGTAAAATGGCCCCCATAGCTTCATGTGTTTATGATTAAACTTCCTACTCAATCCCCAGCTCGTGGCAATATGGGAGGTGAACCCTTGCTGGAAGTGGTGTGTGGCTGATGGTGAGGTTTAGGGTGTTATAACAGCTCAGCTCCCCTTGGCAGACCAAACTTATTGCTCAGGCTGACCTGTAGTTCACTACATAGTCTCAGGGTGGCCTTAAACTCACGGTGATCCCCCCACCTCTGCCTCCCAAATTCTGGGATTAAAGCATGCACTACCACACCTGGCATAGCTTCTTAAAAAAAATCATTTATTTATTTATTTGCAAAGAGAGAAGGAGGGAGAGAGATCAGGAAAGAGAATAAGCAATGCCAGGCCCTCTTTCTACTGCAAACAAACTCCAGATGCATGTTCCACTTTGTGCATCTGGCTTTGTGTGGGTACTAGAGAATTGAAACCAGACCACCAGGCTTTGCTAGTAAGCACCTTAAACACTGAGTCATTCCTGGCCAACATCAGATGGACGACAGCAACAAGAGAGTATGCCAAACACTGGCAAGGGGAAGCTGGCTATAACCCCCATAAGCCCGCCCCCCAAAATACACTGCCTCCAGGAGGGTTTGATTCCCAAATTACCATCAGCTGGGGACCTAGCATTTGGAACATCCATCTAAGTTTATGGCAGACACCTGAATCAAACCACTACACCCTCTTAATAATAAACTCTTGTAATGAATCCCTTAAAAATTTGCATGCATAAGTCTGAGCCTTTTCCTTGCCAGGAATGGCAGACCCTTTTATTATTATAAATATTATTAAGTAGTAATATTATTATGGTAGTTTGAATCTATGTCCCCTAATAGACTCAGGTGTGATTAGAACTGTGTTTGCAGCTTCTGCCCCTAGCAGGCAGACACCTGCTGGTGGGCGGGGGGGGGGGCATGTCACTGGGGGCCGATCTGAATTCCAGCCAAAGGTATGAGAGCTTTGGCTCTGTCTTGGGCTCCCATTTTTTTGTTTTAGTTAGTTAGTTTGTTTGTTTTTGTTTTTCAAGGTAGGGTCTCGCTCTAGCTCGGGCTTACCTGGAATTCACTATGTAGTCTTAGGGTGGCCTCAAACTCATGACGATCTTCCTACCTCTACCTCCAACGTGCTGTGATTAAAGGAGTGCGCCACCATGCCTGATATATATAATCTTAATTTTATTTGACACAGAGAGAGAGAGAATGGGCATGCCAGGGCTGTAGCCACTGCAAAAAAACTCCAGACGCTTGAGCCCCTTTGTGTATCTGGCTTAGGTGGGTACTGGGGAATGGAATCTGGGTCCTTAGGTTTTGCAGGCAAGCATCTCAAGTGCTAAGCCATCTCTACAGCTCATTAAAGGGGTTCCTGGTTTTGTGCTTGCTTTTGGTGGTGATGGTGGAGGTTTTTTTCGTGTGGATCTCTGAAAGAGGGCCAGCTTCTTCCGCCATTATGGAACTTCCCCTGGATCTGTAAGCTGAAATAAAGCCCTTCCTCCCACCTGGCTGCTGGTGCTGTTTGCTGGTGAGTGCTTCACTTACATCTTCCTTGTTGGGCTGTCTTTCATTGTTATTGGAGCCAAGTTTCCTCAGCCTTCCAGCGTGGACTGAAGACCAGCGTGGGCTGAGGAGCAGCAGCTCTCCAGGAAGCCTTCCATGCTGGATGGGGACCGCAGAGACATCCTGCCACATGGACTGAGCAGCTACCGGGTTCCTTGACTATCAGGCCTGCTGACAGATGTTGTTGGACTGCATAAAAGAATCCAACACATCCCCCTTTTTACTACAATTCATTCTATCAGTTCTGTTCCTCTAGAGATCCCTGACTAATACAATTACATTTTTCTTATTTTCTGTGTATGTTTATTTATTTATTTTTGTTTTTTTCAAGGTAGAGTCTCACTCTGGCCCAGGCTGACTTGGAATTAACTATGCAGTTTCAGGGTGGCCTCGAACTCACGGTGATCTTCCTACCTCTGCCTCTGGAGTGCTGGGATTATAGGAGGGCGGCTCCATGCCCGGCTTTCTGTGTGGTTTTGAGGCAGGGTTTCACACTGGCCCAGGCTGACCTGAAACTCACTCTTTAGCCCAGGCTGGGGAAAAAACTCATGGTAATTGTGGGAGTGTGAATGTAAAATGTCTCCATAGCCTCAGGTATATTGATTAAGTTTCCTGCTTAGTCCTCAGCTCAGAGCGTTTGGGAGGTGGCGTCCTGCTGGAAGAAGTCTGTCACCAGTGGCAGACCTGAGGTGGAGTTCAGCCCTGTGTGTTCAGGGGCAGCTCCTGCTTGCTGGTGCAGGCTGTTGTCTCTGCTATGGATGTATGATGAAGAGAGCCAGCTTCTTCCACCATGCTGGAAGTTCCACTGGAACCTGTAAACCTGAAAGAAGCTCTTTCTCCCATAAGCTGCTTCTGGTCCGGTGTTTGTCCCTGCATCAAGAGGGTGTTCCAGGGGAGGGAGGGAATTACCATGGGTTATTGTCCACAATTATGGGAGTTTTCAATAAAAAAAAAAAGAGGGTGGGGCTGGAGAGATGGCTTAGCGGTTAAGGCGCCTGCCTGCTAAGCCTAAAGAACCCGGTTCCAATCTCCAGGTCCCACGTTTAGCCAGATGCAGTGACACAAGGGCGCAATGCCGCACTTGACCACAAGGGGGAGCACGCATCTAGATTTCGTTCACAGCAGCAGAGAGACTGCTGGCCTGCCCATCTCTGTCTCCCTCTCCCTCTGTCTTTCTCTGTGTCTCTCTCCAAAAATAAATTAAAATAAAAAGAGGGTGCTCCAGTTACTCATTGCTGGACAAACACCGGACCAGAAACAGTTTACTGGAGGAAAGGGTTTATTTCAGGCCTATGTAATCCGGGGGATGCAATATCATTGCAGAAGCTGGCTCACTTCCATAGATCCGTAGCAGAGAGACACCACTAACAGCCAGCAAGCATGACCAGCCAGAGCCCCAAGTGGCTCTCCAAACAAACTTAGGTCTGAACTAAAAGATCCCCTCCCTAAGTGACACCTCCTTCAGCAGGCTGCTGGAGACTTAAGTTGCAATTTAATTTATTTATTTGACAGTGAGAAAGAGAAAGAGAGAGAGAATGGGCGTGCCAGGGCCTCAAGCCACTGCAAGCAAACTCCAAACACATGTTCCACCTTGTGCATCTGGCTAACATGGGTCCTGGGGAATTGAACCTGCGTCCTTTGGCTTTGCATGAAAACTTAACTTAGCCTTAACTGCTAAGCTGTCTCTCCAGCCCTTAAATTGCAAGTTTAATCAAAAATATTTCAACTGCCAGGCGTGGTGGTGCACACCTTTAATCCCAGCACTCAGGAGGCAGAAATAGGAGGATTGCCATGAGTTCAAGGCCACCCTGCGACTACATAGTGAATTCCAGGTCAGCCTGAGCTAGAGTGAGACCCTACCTCACCCCCCCCAAAAAAAAAAATTCAACCAAAAAAAAAAATAAGAATAAGAATAGCCGGGCGTGGTGGCATACACCTTTAATCCCAGCACTTGGAAGGCAGAGGTAGGAGGATTGCTGTGAGTCCAAGGCCACCCTGAGAATACATAGTGAATTGCAAGTTAGCCTGGACTAAAGTGAAACCCTACCTCAAAAATCAAAACACAACAAAAAAAATTCTCAGGCTAAGGGGGACATACATTCACATTCAAAACATCACAGAGTAACTACCCCAACGATGCTAACACAGCCCCTGGAGTGCTAGAATTAAAGGTGTGAGCCACCACACCTCGTGTTTATTTTCTGCATTCTTTTTTCTTTTTCTTTAGATATTTTTGGGGCAGGGTCTCACTCTGGCCCAGGCTGACCTAGAATTAACTATGTAGTCTCAGGGTGGCCTTGAACTCATGGCAATCCTCCTGCCTCTGCCTTCCAAATGCTGGGGTTAAAGGCATGCACCACCATGGCTTATTTTCTGCATTCTTTTTTTTTTTTTTTTTTTTTTTTGGTTTTTCGAGGTAGGGTCTCACTTTAGCTCAGGCTGACCTGGAATTCACCATGTAGTCTCAGGGTGGCCTCGAACTCACAGCGATCCTCCTACCTCTGTCTCCCGAGTGCTGGGATTAAAGGCATGTGCCACCACGCCCGGCCTGTTTTTGTTTTTTTAAGGTAGGGTCTCACTCTAGCTCAGGCTGGCCTTGAACTAACTCACAGCCATACTCCTACCTCTGCCTCCTGAGTGCTGGGATTAAAGGCGTGCGCCACCATGCCAGGCTTTTTTTCTGCATTCTTGATACTCTGCCCTCTGGGGCCCGTACTGACCAGAGAGGGAGACTTCCTTTCCCAGCACTAGCTAATTTCTTGACATAGCAAATGAATCCCCTGTGAGGTTGTTATTTGTATGCAAACCAACTCCTCCAGAGTCCATACTCTAAACTACTCCTTCTCTCTGGCTCTTACCCTATAGGAGGCAATAGTCTTCTTCACTAAAACCTAGGGGTCAGATATCAGCTAACTGGGACAGCTGCTATACCACAGAGCCTATTATTCAAATTAAGAATTAAAAATTCAAGAATTATTCAAATTAGCCAGGCCTAAACATGTTTGCCTTGCCTAGCCCTTGCTTTCCCTTTCTCCTGATTGCTGAATGATCCTAGTACTTTTTTTGTTTTGTTTTGTTTCTCATTTGGTTTTTCAAGGTAGGGTCTCACTCTAGCTCAGGTTGACCTGGAATTTACCATGGATTCTCAGGGTGGCCTTGAACTCACGGCGATCCTCCTATCTGTGCCTCACCCGTGCTGGGATTAAAGGAGTGTGCCACCACGCCCAGCTAATTTACTTTTTTTTTTTTTTGACAACTTCCATAATTGTAGACAATAACCCATGGTAATTCCCTCCCTCCTCCCACTTTCCCCTTTGAAACTCCACTCTCCCTCATACTCCTTCTCTCTCTCAGTCTTTTATTTTGATGTCATCATCTTTTCCTCTTATTATGATGGTCTTATGTAGGAAGTGTCAGGTACTGTGAGGTCATGAATATCCAGGCCATTTTGTGTCTCAAGGACAGCGTTGTAAGGAGTCCTAACCTTCCTTTGGCGAACACAATCTTTCTGTCACCTCTTCCGCAATGGACCCTGAGCCTTGGAAGGTGTAATGAGGTATTTCAGTGCTGAGCATTCTTCTGTCACTTCTTCTTCTTCTTTTATTAAAAACATTTTAGAAGCTTTTCTTTTTTAAAAAAACATTAAAATTTTTTTTTTTATTTATTAGCAACAGACAGATATAGAGAGAAAGAGGGAAGAGAGAATAGGTGCACCAGGGCCTCCAGCCACTGCAAATGAACTCCAGATACATGTGCCACCTTGTGCATCTGGCTTACATGGGTACTGGGGAACTGAGCCTTGAACAGGGGTCCTTAGGCTTCACAGGCAAGTGCTTAACCGCTAAGCCATCTCTCCAGCCCTCTTCTGTCACTTCTTCTCAGCACCAAGGTGCCTTCTGAGTCATTCCACAGTCACTGCCATCTGAAGAGAGAAGCTTTAGCCAAAAGTGAGAGTAGCATTAATATATGAGTGTGAACAATAAGAGAAGTGCTTACTGGGCAGTTTGGTGAGCACAGTATATACATTTAGCCAGACAGCAGCCGACTTTGCACCCCTAGGGCTCATGACTACCCTGTCATGGGTTTTCACTATCAAGCATGTATTCCCTCCCGTGGATAAAAAAAGATTTAAAAAATATTTTATTTTTATTTGCTAGAGAGAGAGAGAGAGAGAATGGATGCAAAAGGACTCCAGACACATGCACCACTTTGTGCATTTAGCCTTACATATGTACTAGGAGATCAAACCTGGGCCAGTAGGCTTTGCAAGCAAGTCTTTAACTGCTTCACCAGCCAATTGCCCTTTCATTGGCAATTATATCATTTTGGCCTCATCATAGTTTTTTTTTTTTTTTTTTTTTTTTTTTTTTTGTTTTGTTGTTTTTCGAGGTAGGGTCTCACTCTGGTCCAGGCTGACCTGGAACTAACTATGTAGTCTCAGGGTAGCCTCGAACTCTCATCGATCCTCCTACCTCTGCCTCCCAAGTGCTGGGATTAAAGGCGTGCGCCATCACGCCCGGCTTTTCCTCATCATAGTTTTGTAAACTCTCTAGAAATAGGTAATATTTGTATTGTATACATTAGGTATACATATCAAAATGTGAAATTTTTTGAGCCGGGCGTTTGGTGCACGCCTTTAATTCTAGCACTTGGGAGGCAGAGGTAGGAGGATTGCTGTGAGTTCGAGGCCACCCTGAGACTACATAGTGAGTTCCAGGTCAGCCTAAGCTACAGTGAGAACCTACCTTGAAAAACCAAAAATTAAAAAATATGAAATTTCTAAATTTTTTGACAGTTCTCATATAGTCTAGGCTGGACTTGAACTCCTGATCCTCCTGCCTCCATATCCTAAATGCTGGGATTACAGATTTGTGCCATTATGCCTAACTAAAATATGAAAAGTTTCTAATTTTTATTATACATCTTACTTAATAGTATCTCAAAGAATTCTAGCTTCTGTGTAAGCACAGAGTGATTCTGTCTTAGCCGTTGCTAGACACAACCAAAGTGCATCCCAGCACTAAGTAATTCCTTAAAAGTAGTGAAAGCATGGGGGCAGTCTGATAAGTGGCAGCAATGGCAGAATGGGGAAGGAACTGGAAAAATTCAGGAAAATGTTTTTTTTTTCTTGTGGAGGCAAGAACTTGTTTTATTGTAGTGGGAAGGTGTTTATATAGCTTTGAGAAAGGGGGTGGGTCTCAGGATGGGAAAAAGGTGTAAGGGCCAATATTATTTCACCATGTCAGCAGTTGCTGGGCAGAGGCAGTTTTGGCTTAGGCCTTGCTGAGTCACTCATCAGCGGAAGTAGGCCAAAGACAGGTCGCCAAACTCTAGTCAGGCTCAGGAAGTTCCACTAGGCCTCACATCCGGGCCTCTTAGGGCCCAACATCTCCCCCTTTTGTTTTTGTAAGAATGGCGGAGATCATGGCCCCTGTCTTAGGTTGTCCCCCTCTGGGGATCTTACCCGTCACTGGGTACCATGCCTCCAGCCCGTTGAGAAAATGGGTTTTTGTCCTGGTTGTGCTGAGTAATTCTAGACAACCCTAACCAGAACTTTGGGACCTAACTTCTTTACATTGTAAAGGATTTGGAATAAATGATCCTTCTATGGACCCTATAACAGTTCCATTAATTCATGTTCAAAGCATTCAGTGAGAACTCTAAGATGGGATGGATTTGAATAAGGCCTTTTTTTTGTTTTGTTTTTCGAGGTAGGGTTTCACTCTAGCTTGAAAAACAAACAAACAAACAAACAAACAAACAAACAAACAAACAAACAAACAAAGTCCCATAGTCTCCTTCCTTTAGCCTCCCAATCATAAGCATGGAGGATATAGCTATACAAACAGGATGGACCCTTTGGAGAAAAATGGCTTGCTAATCACAACTGTTCTAAGAACCAGTAGCTGAAGCAGATGTACAAATAGGTTTTCAGATAAGATCAATGTGGGCTGGAGTGATGGCTCAGCAATTAAAGGTGCTTGCATGCAAAGCCTGCCAGCCCAGGCTTGATTACCCAGTACCCATGTAAAGCTAGATGCAGAAGGTGATACATGTGTGTGGAGTTCATTTGCAGTGGCAAGAGAGGTGTATTCTCTCTCTAAAAATTAGACAAGAACAGGGCTGGAGAGATTGCTCAGTGGTTAAGGCGCTTGCTTGCAAAGCCTAGTGACCTGGGTTTGATTCCCCAGAACTCACATAAGCCAGATGCACAAAGTGGTGTATGCATCTGAAGTTTGTGTGCAGTGGCAGGTCCTGGTGTGCCCATACTCTCTTTGTGTGTATGTCTGTATATATCTGCTTTTAAGTGAATAAAATATTTTACAAAATTTAAACAAAAGACAAGGTCAATGGTTAGGAATTTTGTCACTATGATAAAATGTTGGTATTCAGCTCTACTAGGCCTTCATTGCACAATTGGCTGGGGCTGGTGAGAAGGCTTAGTGGTTAAGGCACTTGCCTGTGAAGCCTAAGAACTCATAATTTTTTTTTTTTTTAGGTAAGGTTTCATTCTATCCCAGGCTGACCTGAAATTCACTATGTAGTCTCAGGGTGGCCTCGAACTCATGGCAATCCTCCTACCTCTGCCTCCCAACTGCTGAGATTAAAGGCGTGCACCACCACTCCTGGCTTCAAAAAATTTTTTTAAAAAATTCATTTATATATTTGACAGAGAAAGAGGGAGAGAGAATGGGCGCTCCAGCCACTGCAAACAAACTCCAGACGTGTGAGCCCCCTTGTGCATCTGGCTAACATGGGTCCTGGGGAATCAAACCTGGGTCCTTTGGTTTTGCAGGTAAATGCCTTAACCACTAAGCCAGCCCAGAACTCATGTTTGAATCTCCAGGTCTCAAGTAGCCAGATGTATAGTGATGCAAGCATGCAATGTCGCATATGTGCCACAAGGGGGAGCATATATATATATGGAATTTGTTCCCAGCTGCTGAAGGCCCTGGCATGCCCATTCTGTCTTCCTGCCTCTTTCTCTCTCTTGCAAAAAAAAAAAAAAAAAAAAAATAAAATATAAACAAATTTAAAAAACATTGGCTAAATTTTATTTCCTCACATAGCTTCCATGAAATACCCGTGTACTTCTCTCATCCATTTTCCTGAAGCTACTAGAAATTGGTTTCTTACAACCAGGAAGACCTATTTAAATACAATACTGAACTCTCCTCTTCATAACTACTACTTGTGGGCATATGCCTGACCTGAAGGAAGAAAACATCAGACTGGATTATGACAAGTTACTGTCCAGGAATATGGAATTAGAATAAGAGATCAACCAGTCACATAGGATAATGACAAGCCAGGGAGGTACAGAAGGACTAGTTAGCAAAACAGTAGGAAGAAAAGCAGATGCAGAAAGGCAAGCAGACAACGGCGGTTCTGAGAGATAACCCGGTATCTTCCTGTGGAATGTCTCTGTTACCATTCATTTCTTGGGCTGAAACCTTAACCCATAGTATGGTGGTACTAAGAGGTGGGGGCCTTTGTGTGGATGGATGATGCTGTGCCCAGAACCCATGGATTAGACTAACAAATTCAGTGCCAGGGGTGGAATTCTTTCCACAGAGTTGCTGGTGGGGGGGGGGCTGATATCCCCAACATTACAGGTGATTGTCAAGGCTCTTAGTTGCCTACCAGAACTAGAATGTAAGACCCTATTGCTGAAGACACCACATGTTTGGGCTGAGAAATCAAGCTGGAGCTGAGCTGGAAGCCTTCTCCCTGTGGATAAGCTGAAATGGTGCTGGAAAGAGTTAAGCAGCCTGCTGCAGTCACTTTCGTGTAGCTGGGATAAAGCGCTGGACCCAAAACAGCTGATGGGAGGACAGTTTTTATTTTGATGTATAGTCTTGAGGGAAAGCATGACATGGGCAGCAGCTGGACATCACCTCTGCCACAGCTGGTGGAAACAGCAGCAGAAGAGTGAGAGCATCTCTGGCATTGGGGTGCTGGCTATGACACCCCTTAGCCTGCTCCCAGTACGAGGTAGGGTCTCACTCTGGCCAAGGCTGACCTGGAATTAACTATGTAGTCTCAGGGTGGCCTTGAACTCACGGCGATCCTCCTACCTCTGCCTCCCGAGTGCTGGGATTAAAGGCGTGCGCCACCACGCCCGGCCTAAGTCATCAACAGTCTCAACCAGCAGCGGATCCTGCAAACTTTACGCCTGGCCAGTGAGGCCAAACATACCAAGTGGGGCAGTGGTGGCATGTCTGTTGTGGGGAAAACGAACGGCTCTCTGACTGGTGCTCCATGGGAGGGAATTCTTGCCAGGTACAGAAAACCTAATGAAAAGCCCATGCTTGAGGAGATCCTAAGCCCTGTTGTCTGGCTAAATGCATATATTAGGCCCACCAAACTGATACTTATCTTTATGCCTATACATTGCTACTCTCAGTTTTGGTTAGTGAAGCTTCTCTTCAGATGGTAGTGACAATTAGGGAGACTGAAAACTCATCACAAGTGCTGAGAAGTGACAGTGCAATGTTTAGCACTAAGACATCTCTATCACACCCTCCAGGGCTCACAGACCGTGGCGGAAGCATTGGTGGAATGTAAGAGCCAAAGGAAGGGAGTGCTTACTATACTGTCTTCTGGACCAAAGTGAAGGTGGCACTCATGATCTTGGTGGCTGATGCTACCTAATTAAGACTTGTATAATAGGAGGGGGAAATTATGATATCAGGGGCTAGAGAGATGGCTTAAAAGGTGCTTGCCTGCAAAGCCAAAGGACCCAGGTTTGATTCCTTAGGATCCACATAAGCCAGATGTACAAGGTAGTGCATGTATCTGGAATTTGTGTGCAGTAGCTGAAGGCCCTGGCATGCTGATTCTCTCTCTCTCAGATAAAAATAGCCAAGGCTGGAGAGATGGTTTAGTGGTTAAGGCACACACCTGTGATTCTCCAGGTCCCATATAAGCCAGATGCACATGGTGGACCACGTATCTGGAGTTTGTTTGCAATGGCTAGAGGCCCTGGTATGCCCATTCTCATCTTCTCTCCCTCTAATAAATAAATATATAATAAAAATAAATAGCTGGGCATGTTGGTGCATGCCTTTAATCCCAGCATTTGGGAAGCAGAGGTAGGAGGATCGCCCTGAGTTCGAGGCCTCCCTGAAACTATATAATGAATTCCAGGTCAGCCTGGGCTGGGGAGATGGGTCAGTGGTTAGACACTTGCTTACAAAGCCTGATGGCCCATGTTCTATTCCCCTGTATCCATGCAAAACCAGATACAGAGTACAGCATGTGTTTAAGAGTTCATTTGCATGGGCAAGAGGTCCCGGTGTGCTCATTCTCTCTTTCCCTCTCTCTGCTTGCAATAAATAAAATGTATTTAAAAAAAAAAAAAAAAAAGACAAGCCAGGTGCAGTGTTGCATGCCTTTAATCCCAGCTCTTGGGAGGCAGAGATAGGAGGATCACTGAGTTTGAGGCCACTCTGAGATTACATAATGAATTCCAGTTCAGCCTGGGCAGACCTACCTCAAAAAGCCATAACCAAAAAAAAAAAAAAAAAAAAAAAAAAAAAAAGACACAAAACTTTTAATAGCAACTTTATTCATAATGACCACAAACTGGCAACAATCCAAATATTCATCAACACTGAATGGATAAACAGGGGTGTAATCATACTATGAACAGACAATGACACAGAAGAAGTAAAAAATGAACTGCTACAACCCACAACATGGATTCTTCCAGCAGACATTTAGACCAAAGATACAAAAGAGTGCATATAATTATTCCACTTCATATAGTTTTAAAACAGGCAAAACTAAATGATGGCGATAAAAGTCAGACCAGCAATTTTCTCTGTGTGAGCGTGGCATGAGGGCACCTACTGGGTCACAGGAATAGTTTCGACCTTCATCTGGGTGGTGCGAAATTCACAGGCATCTATCAAAATCCACTGTGGTGTACACAAAAATGTATATAAAGAAATTATATAAATGGGGAGCTATAACCATATGATAATCAGAAGTGTTCATCTTACGCGTTTTTGTGGTTTTTCCTTCCAGCTGTTTGGAAGTGTTACACAACTCAAATTTTGGTGTGGCCATGGGCTTTCAGAGCCTGTAATTTATTTGCCAAACTTGAAAAGCTACAACCCTAGTGGAGCATCTGCTTTCCAGCCTGAGCCCCAGAATAAGGGCAATTTTGAGCTGGATTAGTGAATCTTTTTTTCTGTTCAAGGACCACAAAGGAAATATTTTAGCTTTTATGAGATATACACTTTTGTCAAAACTACTCAACCCTGCCACTGTAGGGCAAGGCAGCCATAAACAGCTCATAAACAGACAAAGCTGCATTCTAATATAACTTTACTTGGAAAAATGTGAAGCAGGACAGACTTTGCCGGTGGGCTGTAGTTTGCTAACCTTTTACCTACAGCAAAGTCCTTGGCCAAATTGCAACAAACTGTTAAGACACTAAGTCTTTGTAGTTGCTACCTCATGGCAAGCTAGCCCATCCTGACACAGAAATAAATTGGATCCCTGTTAACAAAAGAACTAAAATACTGAACATACTGGCTTAGTGATTAGTTGGCAGGCATCCAGGAATAGTTATTGGAAGATAGAAGAGTTTACTTACATAGGCAATTCACATTATGGAGGTGAAACTGTCCCTTGGGATAAACTAGGAGACAGAGCATCTACCCTTTACTAAAGGAAAGAAATATTTTGTGGTGGCCATTAGCTGCATTGACAAAATGCAGGAGATGAACTTAGAAAGGAATCGGTCAATTTGAAGGTAGAAATCAAAAAGAACACAGAATACATAAAGTCAAGTACTTACTGGGTAGGAAGAGGCAACTTTTCAGTTACAAGATATAAATAAGAAACCCTTTAACCCAAAAGTTGATTAAAACCCAGTTCTGCAACAAGGATCAAATCGCCAAATTCCTATCATATCCACTATTAAGACCTGAGAGAATTTATGTGCCTCTTTTACACTACAAGTCCAATTAGGAGTGTGATACAAGTTAATCTCTTAAATAGGGCAAAATGGCTGCAGGAAGTTTGAGACTATTTAATCTCTTAAATAGGGCAAAATGGCTGAAGGAACTTGGGAGACTAAATTTGAGTCTGGCTCTCCTACTTAATACTGAAAAGCCCCAGTTATCCAGAAATTAAGTTCAAAGAGGCATAGGAACAGGAAAGCAAAGAAATACAGTACATCTAAAAGTAGATGCCACTTGGGGGCATTCTCTCTTGGGGAGGGGATGTGGACATTCTGCAAGTAGGAAAACGAGTGGAGTATCTAGTAGCCAGAAGGGCTGGCTGAGTCATTTTTTCTAGTATCTTGTTAAATTTACTTACTTTTTAAATTCCAGAAGAGCCAGAAACCATCTGTAAAGGAAAGTAACAAGTAAATAGCATGCCATTTTCTCCTAGGGTTGATGCCTACAAAAGGAAAAACGGATGTTAACTCTTAAGTGACATTGTCTTTCTCCAATAAAGAAAGGTAATTTTTATTTACTAAAATATTAACTTAATCAATCTGAGTATTGACTTATGTTTTTCTCTGAACGTACAGGTTCCTTTGGAAATGAAAAAAAAAAAGAATTAAGACTGTATGCTATGGATGTACTTAATATTACATAGTGGACTTGTGAGTACACTAGATTTAAATCCTGACTTTACTACTCATTATGTTTACTAGGGAAAATTACAATCTTGGTTTGTTTTTTTTAACAACATTCATATATTTGAACCACATGCTAAGCACTGCACTAAATTCTGGAAACACAACAATGAAGTTCCTAGTCACAAATGAGAGAAGCTTCATTTCTTAATTTGCAATATATAATAATTTGCAATAACTATTCAGTGAACAGGCAGGGTGACGGTGAAGGTCAAATGAGACTGTGAAAGCTTCAGTGATTGTAAAATACTACACAAGTATTTATTTGCCCAAACACTTGTGGAAATGTCGGGCATCATGCCAACCAAGCATTAGAGATAAAACAGTGAGCAAGATTTAAATGGTCCCTGCCCTTCTAAAGCTTACAGTCTATCAATGATCAATAAACAGTCACAAGTGCTAAGTGACGACTGGGGGAGAAGTGTGTTCTGCATGGGGAGTCAGGGTAGCTGGCCCAGAGGGCATCACTGAAGCTTCCTAAACGATGTAGTGTATAAATCGAGAGCTGAAAGGAACAGAAGTCTGTTTCGTAGTCTAACAGCGATGGCGAAAGCAATGGAGCAACATGACCACACTGAGTCTGTTTCTGGCTCAGGGAAGGGCAACTGGATGGTTGGCAATGGTAGTGCCAGCCACTAAAGAAATGGAAAACAAGAGGAAGTGCAGGTCTGGGGCAAGATCAATGACGTGTGGTGAGGCCTGTGAGGGAGCAAAGTGGATTCATGTTAGCAGTCAGGAGGGAGGAAAAAAAAGAGGGTAAGAATTTGTAGCATCTGCAAACAAGTGAAATCACAGGAGGAGAAGAAACCAGCTAGGGAGGCAAGGAAAAGGAGGTGAGGCAAGGGAGATGAGGTAGTGGGGAAGGGGGAGGAAACAAAACCCAACAATCCTGCATATTTAAGGTAAAAGGTGCTTGCAAAGAATACTGAGAGCTGGAATCTCCTCAAGCTAAGGTAATCAAGTATTCCAAGGTGGGAAAGAAGATTGGCAAAGACTTACTAGCTTGAACTGGTAAGGACAGGTCTTTTTTTGTTTGTTTTTTAAATGGCACTTATTTTAACTATATTCACTGATACCACAGGACCAGTAACAACTATTTATTTTTAAAAAACACAAAGAAAAGACTGCCATGCAGCTACATTTACTTAGTACAGAAAACAGTAAAACACACTTTAAAAAAGAACAAAAAACCCCACAAGACTAGTTACAGCAAATTCTCTATTGCAGAGGGTCAATAAAAAAAAAAAAAAATCCTTGGCTTACTTCTCCCCTCTACGCGGTGGCTATATGATGCAAACTAATTTTATTATCACCTTAAGCAAAACACACAAGAACTCGATAAAATGTACAACATTTCAATATTTAGGGAACTGGGATTAGAAAGCAGAGCTTTCAGGTCTTTCAATCTTTCAAGAATAAAAGCATTTGTTGTGAAAGGCAATATACAAAGCTATTGGGAAATTACCGGTATATATATTTTTTTCAGTTTTTTTACTATTTTTTTCCAGGTTATTTCAGCTTATTCTTTAATGATGTCAATATGTAATGCTTGTTTTCTTTTTTTGCTCTGAATTAAATATGTTTAATAGGACAGAGCTCTTTGAACCTTGAAATTAATTACTGATTAATAAATGCTATTGTAAGCTAAGGAAACTTATCAGTGCCCTTCCAGCCGGATTTGGAATGCTGGAATTAGGTTGATCCATCAAGTATACCACCAGTTTCTACCGGTAATTTTCCCTGTCCCTTGCAATAAGATAAACATATATTGGGGGAGGTCTGCTGGCACTTTGGAAGGAGTAATTCTTCACAGTGCCAGGCTGTCCTTACGCACTGCAGGAGGAAATGCCAGCAGAACCCTCCAGTAAATATGACAACCACAAAGGTGCCTTACACATTTCCCAGCATCCTCTGAAAGGGTCACTACTAGTTCTCAGTCTCTTGTGGCTTCTGTTCAGATTGCTTAGGCACCAGTTCCTTCTAAATTCTTGGCTGTAATCTGGTTCCTTGAACTGGCTTGATTAGCAACAATAGAATAATGTGCTGCAATACTTAAGACAGGACTTAGTACAACAGTTGTCAGACTAAACTTGAGAATCTGAGTTACATTGGCTTTTACTGTTAAGCTTGAGGATTCACACTTAACCTGTCTGGTAACTGTTATACTACAAACCAATGCCTCACTAGAAATATGGAATTAGTACAATCCGTGAATAAGGCTGCTCCTTGAAATTTAAATATTTCTACTTGTGCACTGTCTTAACTACTGAATGTAAAGGGTAGTTCTAGAATAAATCCACTTCTGGCAGCTTCAGAAATCTGACAAGTCATTTTAAAATAAAGTGTTTCTTTTAACCAGAATTTCTTTATAAAACATTAACCCATGCAGATAAGACAAATACACTAAAATATCTAACAACCCCGATCCCAAAGTGTAAAAGACTTTTTTCCTCACCCTTTTGATAGGGCCAAAGTTATGTCTAGAGTAGAAAAAATAATTACTAACTGGCAATGGTTAAGATTCCATACTTACCATAGTCCTTTGATAGACAAGCTGATAAAACAGCCCCCAGTTGTGAAAAATTCATGAGAAAACCCTGTGACTGGTTATTCTCATTTCCAAATTGTGGGAAGCCTCCTAAATCAGCAACTTTAAAAAAAAAGGTTCTTGCTTCTCTGACTAAAACTTTGATTATTTCTACCATTTGTAATATCACTATCACTGGGTGAGTGGGAGGAGGAAGGAAATCTGCCAATATTTAACTTCAAACTCAGAAATATTTTAAAAAGTCTCATTTTGTTAGACAAAATACCTCCATTGTGTATATATGACGTTCGTTTCAGAAGCTTATGAACTTGCTGTGTGTTTCTGTAAAATTGACTCCCATACACATTTAAGAATTTGGTAATTTCAAACTCTGCATCAGAATTTTTACACTTTGTTAAAATCAGAGCTAAATTTTTTTTGGCATATATCTTCAGAACATCTTTAAACCAGACTTCTAATTCAACTCACATTATCAATACTAAACTTGTTGAAAATCACTTATATCATAAAAATAAAATACAATGACTTTCTCATTAAACCAAGTCTTTTAAAAGGTGTTACTTTTGTTTCAGTCCCAGGTTGCCAAATGAGATGGAAAAAAGGCAACTGTCAGAAAGATCTGAATTGTGATCAATTTGGACATCCTGTAATAAACTCGATGCTTTCCAACAATCCAAAATTAGTTAAGCTTGAAAAAAAAAAAATCAAACCAACTTAAAAAAAACAAAACAAAACAAAACAAAACTGAATTCTTGCTTCAGTGTTGTACCACAAAGGCTTATGAATCATTTCTTTCTCTCACAAGATCATCCCAACGGGGATCCATTTCAGTTGTGGCAACCCGAAACAGGGCTTGGAGATGCTCATCTGTCAGTGGCTGGCTCAAAGTATGTTGATTGCGAGTCAAATATGAAAAAGCCTTTTCGCAGATTTGGTTACTATCAAACAGGGATGCCACCTTGTAGGCAACCCCTTTGATAATTGGGTAGGATTCACCAGACAGTCCAGCATAAAACTGTCCCAAGTCTTTGCTTCTGTATTCATTCCAAAGCTCGGTGTTTGCTTGAAGTTTTGTTAGCTCCACCCTCACGGAAATGGGCGCATATTCAGGTTTAAAGTTAAATGGATTTGAAAACAGTTCTAAGTCCTTTTTGATGAACCGGAGGTCCTTAAAATGTCTCTCAAAATCCTTCTGGAGACGAGTGATGACCACCTGATACCTGTCGGGATCAAAGATTTTCTGATCTTCCTTGTGCAGCTGTTTGAGCTCATCCACAATTTGGCTGAAGGCAGGGAACTCGGAGAGATTGACTTCCTCCATGTGCCGCTGGAGCACATTCAGCTTGCCCTCAAAGGCGCAGATGCGCTCGAAGGCAGCGGCCGCGAAGACTTTGGTGATCTGCAGGTCCTCGCTGAGCTCCCGCAGGTAGTCCATGACGTCCACCAGGAAGCCGAAGTCGCACAGCCACTGCTTGTCCGTGAAGTGCACCGTGGTGGCGCCCACCGACACCAGGAACGCCTCGATCTCCTTGCGCAGGGCGAAGATGAGCTTCAGGGTCTTGCCCCGGCGCAGCCAGTTGTTGAGGCAGCGCCCGTTCACCCTCTCGCCGTGCTCCGCCTCCGACTCGGTGAGCAGCGGCTGGAACTCGGGCCGCCGCACGCCGCGGGTCTTGATCATGACCACCCACTCGGAGATGGTGTTGATGATCTGGTTGATGTCCACGTCGTAGGAGCTCAGCAGCTCCAGGTGCAGGAAGCCCGAGTAGTGGATGACGTTCCAGCAGTTGGGGCTCACCGCCTTCTCCCTCATGTACGACACGAGCCCCGAGTTCTCGCCGATCATCCTCAGCGTGTGCGTGGTGGTCAGTCCTACCATGCGCTGCAAGCTCAGGCCGGCCGTCTGCAGCGACTCCAGGATGGCCGACATGAGAGCCCCGACGCTGAAGTGATGAGTCAGGTTGATGATGGTCAGCAGGTCTTCCTGCACCTCCAGGTCACGGCCCACGCCGCGGATGTACACCAGCAGGTAGTTCTCGTAGGCTACGAACGCCTGGTCATCCAAGGCCAGCGAGTAGGCTTTGAAGTCGCGGGCGCGGCTGTACAGCTGACTGCGCAGGTTGGTGTCGATGCTCAGGATCCGCTGCCTGGTGATCTCCGGCGAGAGATCGATGCCTTCCAGGACGCCCACGTGGTCGGGCAGGACCTCGCGGAGCAACACCTCCATGCACTGGTGGACAAAGTCTCCCTCGGCCCAGCCGCGACCCTTCAACGCCAGGAAGCGGCAGAGGCCCAGGCCGGCCCGCGTCGCCCGCTCCTCGGGCGTCAGCACCGAGGCCAACGACGCGTCTCCGTGGCGCAGTCGCTCCACCAGGGCCGCGCGCTCCTCGTCGCCCACGAAGCGCTCGTAGAATTCGTGTTCGGCCTCGTAGTGACGCCGGACATCGCGTTCGCGGGTCGAAGCGACCAGGCGGTGACATACCAGACACAGGGCCCCGTCGCCTTCGGGAGGTTCCACGACCAGATAACGCTGGGTCCACTCGGGCCGGAACACAAGAGCTTCGTCGACTTCCATCTTAATTCTTTTGGGAGTCATCCACATACTGCGGAGAAGCCAAAAGAAAAAGACGTCAACCTCAAGGGCCCGCAAGAAATAGGGAGGAGTCGGACAGACGCCAAGCACCTCCTGGGTTCTGCGCCAGATCACCCGAGCAGGGGCACGCCAGCCTCTGCCATAGCACCTCCGTTCCGATTGGCTGGAACGTTCAGCTCCCCTCAGGAACGAGCCAATAGGAAGAGCGGCCCGTGAACCTGAACGCGCAAGCGCGTTGCCTTTTAGCCGAGTGGGTAACGGTCGTTTTGAAGGCGGGACTTAAGACGCCCGGGAAGTGACGCAGGAAGAAAAGCTAGACGGGCATTCGGACTACCCAATCGGCACGTGCCGCCCGAGCGTGGCGCACGATAACATGACGGAGGAAGGACGTGAACGGCGACGAGCTGACGTGATTGGCTGACGGGCGGCGTCTAGCGGGTAACCTCGCGGCCTTTGGCGCCAAAATGGCGTTCGTAGCCGGTGTGATCCGGCGGCTGGATGAAACTGTGGTGAACCGCATAGCGGCGGGGGAAGTTATTCAGAGGCCGGCCAATGCCATTAAAGAGATGATTGAAAACTGGTACGGAGGGAGGGCGGCCGTGCTCTTGACCGCGGCGTAGGGCGCAGGGCCCCGGGCGGGCGCGCACCTGTCTTGCCTTCCCTTTCGGGGAGCAGAGCTTCCCGTGCGCTTGCGTGACACTAGTTTTGGGGGTGCAGGTCGGCCGGGTGGACTCGGCGTTTCCTGAAGGCTACCTTAACGAAGGAAGCCGCTTACAGCGATGTGTGCACAAGGAGCCGCATTAAAGACGCAGATGCGTGCGGGGCGTGGTGGCGCACGCCTTTAATCCCAGGCAGAAGTGGGAGGATCGCCGTGAGTTCGAGGCCACCCCGAGACTACAGAGTGAATTCCAGGTCAGCCTGAGCCAGAGAGAGACCCTACGTAAAAATAAAAAATGAAAAAGGTTCCTCCACACATAAACATACATGCATACCACATAATAGAGAAATAATACTTTTTTTTTTTTTTTTTTGTCCATCCGTTGTCAGGACAAGAAAAATCTCCAGTGAAGAATAGCAGGTTTGTAGAGGTTTGTTGTAAAAACATAAACCGTTCCAAGCAATAGCACTGAAAGAAGAGTGGGTCAGAAAAGAATTAAAAGCCAAAAGAAGGAACAGGAAATAAGAACAACTGCTTTGAAGTAGCAGTAGCAGCCCCAGGCTGCTCTTCTTTCTATATCATTAGAATGAACTGGCAGAATTAATTTGGGCCATACTGTAACCGTACTGGCCTGAATGCTGGAAACATACTAGCCCAGTCGTTTGTAATTCTCTATGTAGAGATTTTTGCATGGAGACTAGTTAAGTGCATTTCAATGTTTCAAGCTGTCAAATACAACTTTAGTACAAGGGCTTCTGGAAAGGGTTTTTTTTTTTTTTTCTTGTCTTTGTTTTTCGAGGTCGGGTCTCACTCTAGCCCAGGCTGACCTGGAATTCAACATGTAGTGTCAGGGTGGCCTCGAACTCACAGCGATCCTCCTACCTCTGCCTTCCCAGGGCTGGGATTAAAGGCATGTGCCACCACACCAGGCAAGTTTTTAAAAATTTACCTTTTTTTTTTTTTTTTTTTTTTTTTGTTCTAGATAGGGTCCAGCTCAGGTTGGCCTGGAATTCATTCTATAGTCTCAGGGTGCCCTTGAACTCAAGGTGATCCTCCTACCTCTGCCTCCAGAGTGCTGGAATTAAAGGTGTAGACCATCACACCCGGACATTTTTTTTTTTTTTTTAATGGTTTTTCCAGGTAGAGTCTCACTCTGGCCCAGGCTGACCTGGAATTCACTCTGTAGTTTCAGGGTGGCCTTGAACTCACTGTGATCCTTTAATCATGCCTTTAATCTTAGCACTGGGGGGGAGGCTGAGGTAGGAGGATGGTTGTGAGTTCAAGGCCAGTATGGGCTACTTAATGAGTTCTCAGCTTGAGCTAGAGGGATACCCTGTCTGAAAAACAAAAGAACGACAAAAAAGAAATTGGGGCTGGAGAGATGGCTCAACAATTAAGGTGTGATTCCTCAGGACCCATGTAAGCCACATGAACAAGGTGGCACGTGTGTCTGGAATTTGTTTGCAGTGGCTGGAGCCCTGGTGTGCCCATTCTCTCTCTCTCTCTCTGCCTCTTTCAAATAAATAAATAAAGTAAAATATATTTAAAAAACAAATTAAGCTTGTAGGACAAAGGAAAAACACGTTAATCAAGCACTCTTGTATTTGGAGTTCATCATTACTGCCAGGTCCATACTAAAGTATGTGCATTAGAGTAGCTGTGATTGATAAATATTTTCTCTGACTTACCAGTTTAGATGCAAAATCTACAAGTATCCAAGTGGTTGTTAAAGAAGGAGGCCTGAAGTTAATTCAGATTCAAGACAATGGCACTGGCATCAGGGTAAGTGACACCTCAGAGAAGTAGAATGTTTGAGGGCTCCGTGTGATAACTGCAGGAAAAGGCAGAATCTGGGCTGGGGAAATGGCTCAGTGGTTAAAGGTGCTTGTTAGGAAAGCCTGCCAGTTCAGGTTCAATTCCCTAGTACCCATATAAAGACAGATGCACAAGTCACATATGCATCTGGAATTTGTTTGCAGTAACAGGAGCCCCCTTTTTTTTTTTCAAAAGGTAGGGTCTCACTGTAGCCCAGGCTGAGCTGGAATTCACTATATAGTCTCAGGGTAGCCTTAAACTCAGGTTGGTGATCCTCCTATCTCTGCCTCCTGAGTGCCTCCTGAGTGCTGGGATTAAAGGTATGCACCACCACGCCCGGCTAGATTTTTTTTTTAAAATATATTTTATTTTATTTATTTATTTGAGAGAGAGAGAGAAATTATAGATAGATAGATAGATAGATAGATAGATAGATAGATAGATAGATAGATAGATGAGAGAAAGAGAGAATAGAGAGAATGGACATGCCAGGGCCTCCAATCACTGCAAACAACCTCCAGATGCATGTGCCACCCTGTGCATCTGGCTTATGTGGGTACTGGAGACTTGAACCTAGGTCCTTAGGCTTCACAGACAAGTACCTTATCTGCTGAACCATCTCTCCAACCCCCGGCTAGATTTTTAAAAAATGTTTTATTTATTTATTTGAGAGAGAGAAAGAGACAGAGAGATAGAGGGAGAATGGGAGCGCCAGGGCCTCCAGCCACTGCAAATGAACTCCAGATGCATGCGCGTACCTCGGGTGCATCTGGGTTACATGGGGCCTGGAGAATCGAACCAGGATCTGGCTTTGCAGGCAAATGCCTCAACTGCTAAGCCATCTCTCTAGCCTGATTTTTTAAATTTATTTTTTTTTTTTTTTTGGTTTTTCGAGGTAGGGTTTCACTCTAGCCCAGGCTGACCTGGAATTAACTATGTAGTCTCAGGGTCAGGGTGGTCTCGAGCTCATGGCAGTCCTCCTACCTCTGCCTCCCAAGTGCTGGGATTAAAGGCATGCACCACCATGCCCGGCTCCTGACTTTTTAATTTTTAAGACAAAACCTGTCCCTATCCTGGGAACCTTTAGGGTTTTGTAGGTGGTAATTTTTTGTTTGTTTGTTTATTTGTTTTTGTTTTTCTGGGTTAATTCTGAGGGGAGAGCTCTCAGAATTTGCTGATACAGAGTGTTAGAAGAAGTGAGTGAGTGCTAGGTATCTTTTAAAAATATTTTTTATTATTTTCTACTTTTTTTTTTAGAGAAAAAGGGAGAGAGACTGAGAGAGAGAATTGTGCTAGGTACTCAGCCACTGAAATTGAACTCCAGACGTTTGGCCACCTAGTGGGCCTGTGTGACCTTGTGCTTGCCTCACCTTGTGCATCTGGCTTATGTGGGTCCTGGTGAATCAAACCAAGATCCTTTGTCTTTGCAGGCAAACGCCTTAACTGCTAAACCATCTCTGCAGCCCTCATTTGCATTTCTTAATGATTAATGATGTTAAACACCTTTTATGTGTTCATTATATATATATGTATAATGTATATATTTTTTTTCTTTTTTGTTTTTTCAAGGTAGGGTCTCACTATAGCTCAGCTGACCTGGAATTCACTATGTCATCTCAGGGTGGCCTCAAACTCATGGCAGTCCTACTACCTCTGCCTCCTGAGTGCTGGGATTAAAGGTGTGCACCACCATGCCCAGCTAATTTTTTTCTGTTTTTAAGAGAGAGGCAGAGAGAAAGGGAATAGGCACAGCAGGACCTTTTAGCTACTGTGAATGAACTCGAGACACGTGCGCCCCCTTGTGTGCATGTGTAGCATTGTGCACTTGTGTCACTTTTGTGTCACACTATGTGGGACTTGGAGATTTAAACATGCGTTCTTAGGCTTCACAGGCAAGTGTCTTAACTGCTAAACCATCTCTTCAGCCTTCCTTTAGCTACATTCTTTCTGCCAACTCTTCCGCAGTGGACTCTGAGCCTTGGAAGGTGTGTTAGAGATACTTCCGTGCTGAGCACTCCTCTGTCACTTCTTCTCAGCACCATGGTGCCATCTGAGTCATCCCAAGGTCACCACCATCAAAAGAGAAGCTTCTGTAACCAAAAGTGAGAGTAGGATTAATATATGGGTATGAACATTAAGAGAAGTGCTTCCTGGGTAGTTTGATGAGCACAGTATATACATTTAGCCACCACACCTGGCACTGAGAATTTTCTAGTAATAATCTATGGCTTCTGAGTTTCCCATTGTCCAGAAAAGCAGGTTTCCATATGACTTACTTATATCCTCTTAGATTTTGATTAGCCCTCCCTCCATCTTTGCTTTACTCAATCCCTTCCCCTGACCTCACTTAGGCCTTTTCACCCCCATTAATCTGTTTTCTACTTACATATATACAATACCATCCTGTTAAATCCCACCTCCCTCCCTTTCTATTCACTTTATATCCCTTTTCTAGCTTAGTGGCTTCTGCTTCTGAGTTTTATTCCTATTCACATAGAAGTCCAATCATTTAAGATGTCTTTTTAAGATAGGAGAGGGCGGTGTCGAGTATATGTAGAAGTTTGCAGATAAAAATTTCAGGCTTGTGCTGGAGAGATGGCTTAATGGTTAAGGCGTTTGCCTGTGAAGCCTAAGGACCCAGGTTTGATTCCTCAGGACCCATGTAAGCCAGGTGCACATGGTAGTGCATGCATCTGGAGTTCCTTTGCAGTAGTTAGAGGCTTTGGCACACCCACTCTTATTCTCTCTTTCCCCTCCTGTCTCTGATAAATAAATAAAAATAAATCTTAAAAAAAATTCAGTGTTGTCTGCATTTTTTTGTTGTTGTTGTTGTTTTGATTTTTCAAGGTAGGGTTTTACTCTAGCCCAGGCTGACCTGGAATCCATTATGTAGTCTTAGGGTGGCCTTGAACTCATGCCTATCCTCCTGCCTCTGCCTCCAGAGTGCTGGGATTAAAGTTGTGCACCACCACACCTGGCTCATGTCTGAATTTTTTATTTTAAAGATTTAAAAATTTTTATTATTTATTTATTTATTAGAGACAGAGAGAGTGAGAGTGAGAATGGGCACACCAGGGCCTCTAGCCACTGCAAATGAACTCCAGATGTGTGCATCCCCTTGTGCATCTGGCTTATGTGGGACCTGGAGAATGGAACTGGGGTCCTTAGGCTTCGCAGGCATGTTCCTTAACTGCTAAGCCATCTCTCCAGCCCTTGTCTGCATTTTGATACTGTGTTTTGAAAAGCCTGAAGACTCATGGGAAGATGCTCAGCATTAGTGCAGAAATACCAATCCAAGCCACAGTGTCTGAAGGTGGGAATCTGAGGTAGAAACAGCAAGTAACCTTCGGAAGGTATATCCTAATAAGAATGAAACACCAGGACAGTGTGCTATTCTGGACACCAAATGAGGGGGTGGCTGCTAATTTTAAAACTCTTGTAAGAAGAATTTCTTGGGCTGGAGAAATGGCTCAGTGGTTAAGGTGCTTGCCTGCAAAGCCTAACAACCTGGGTTCAAGTCCTTAGTACCCATGTAAAGCCAGATGCACAAGGTGGCACCATGTGTCTGGAGTTCCTTTACAGTGCCTGGAGGCCCTGGCATACCCATTCTTTCTTTGCCTCTCTCTCAAATAAATAAAAATAAAAATAAATTAGAAAAACATTTCTTCCTGGTTTAAATCAATAAAATGGAAATTCAGAGAGATTTGAAAAAAAAATAACACAATTAGATCTGGGCATGATGGTGGCATGCCTTTAATCCCAGCACTTGGGAGGCCGAGATATGAGAATCACCATTGAGTTCAAGGCCACCCTGAGACTGCATAGTGAATTCCAGGTCAGCCTGGGCTAGAATGAGACCCTACCTTGATATTAAAAAAAAAACATTTATTTATTGTTTTGTATCTTTTAGAAAGAAGATCTGGAAATTGTGTGTGAGAGGTTCACTACAAGTAAACTTCAGACCTTTGAGGACTTAGCCAGTATTTCTACCTATGGCTTCCGAGGTGAGGTAAGCTAAGGTTTAAAGAACTGTGTGAAATATCCTCATTGTCATTTCTCAGCATGTGCATCTCAACAGAGGTGAGATTTGATATTTTGTACTTGCTAAATATATGTAAATTTAAACAAATTTAGGTTTCCAAGATAGAACTTGCCATAAATACTTGATACATCATAAACCATTTTATTTTTAAAATTTTATTTATTTATTTATTTTGAGAGAGAAAGAGGCAGAGAGAGAGAGAGAATGGGCAATCCAGGGCCTCTAGCCATTGCATACGAACAAACTCCAGACACAAGTGCCCCTTTGTGTATCTGGTTCATGTGGGTCCTGGTGAATTGAACCAACATCCTTAGGCTTCGCAGGCAAGTGCCTTAACTGCTAAGCCATCTCTCCAGCCCAATTAACTTTTTTTTTTTTTCAAGGTAGGGTCTCACTCTAGCCTAGGCTGACCTGGAATTCACTATGTATTCTCAGGGTGTCCTTGAACTCACGACGATCCTCCTATCTCTGCCCCCTGAGTGCTGGGATTAAAGGCGTGTGCCACCACACCTGGCTCTCCAGCCCAATAAACTTTTTTTTTTTTTTTTTTTTGGTTTTTCAAGGTAGGGTCTCACTCTGGTCCAGGCTAACCTGGAATTCACTATGTAGTCTCAGGGTGGCCTCGAACTCTCCGATCCTCCTACCTCTGCCTCCCAAGTGCTGGGATTAAAGGCGTGCACCACCACGCCCGGCTCCCAATAAACTTTTATCTACAGAGATCCTGAGTATGATATCTCTAGATATATATACCCAATACTGCTTATGAAGTTTTCTTCTCAAAATATCAAATGTGAATTTGATCAGTACTCATTAGGGGACAAACAAGAATGGTAAATGAAGTTAGGTTAGAATCTGTATGATCACAGACTTGTTCTTTTTTTAAATTTTTTTTGAGGTAGGGTCTCACTCTAGCCCAGGCTGACCTGGAATTCACTATGTAGTTCAAGTGGCATTGAACTCGTGGTGATCCTCCTCCCTCTGCCTCCTGAGTGCTGAAATTAAAGGTGTGTGCCACCATGCCTGTCTTCTTTTAAAAAAATTTTTATTTATTTATTTATTTATTTATTTATTTATTTATTTGAGAGAGAGAGGGAGAGGGAGAGGGAGAGAGAATGGACATGCCAGGGCCTCCAGCCACTGCAAACGAACTCCAGACGCATGCGCCCCCTTGTGCATCTGGCTTACGTGGGTCCTGGGGAATTGAGCTGTGGTCCTTAGGCTTCATAGGCAAATGCCTTAACCACTAACCCATTTCCCCAGACGAAAACTTTTTTTTTATTGACAACTTCTATACTTAGAGACAATAAACCATGCTAATTCACTCCTTTCCCCTATTTCCCTACACAACTCCACCGTCTATCATATCCCCTCCCTCTCTGCATTAGTCTCTCTTTTTCTCCTATTATGAGGGTCTTGTGAAGGTATTGCTAGGCACTACGAGGTCATGGATAGCAAGGCCAATTTCTGTCTAGACAGTTGCATTGTAAGGAGTCTTAGCTTTCCTTTAGCTTTTACTTTTTTTTTTAATTATTATTTTTTTATTGACAACTTCTATACTTACATACAAAAAAACCCACCTGATATTTCCCTCCCCTCCCCCCATTCCACTTTAGAACTCCAGTCTCCATCATATCCCCTCCCTCTCTCCATTAGTCTCTCTTTTAATTTGATGTTTTTTTTTTGTTTTGTTTTTTGTTTTTTTTTTGGTTTTTCAAGGTTGGGTTTCACTCTAGCCTAGGCTGACCTGGAATTCACAGTGTAGTCTCAGGTGTCCTACCTCTGCCTCCTGAGTGCTGTGACACCACAGCCCAGTTGCCTCTTACATTCTTTCTGCCACCTCTTCCGCAATAGACTTAGCCCTTGGAGGGTGTGATAGAGATGTTTCAGTGCTGGATACTACTCTGTCAATTCTCAGCACTATGTTGCCTTTTGGGTCATCCCAGTGGTCACCGCCATCTGAAAAGAGAAGCTTCTCTAACCAGAAGTGAGAGTAGCGTTAATATATGAATAGGAACATTAAGTGTAGTGCTTTCAGGGCAGTTTCATGGAATTCACTATGTAGTCTCAGGTGGCCTTGAATTCATGGCGATCCTCCTACCTCTGCCTCTCGAGTGCTGGGATTAAAGGTGTGTGCCACCATGCCCGGCTCCATCTACTGATTTAAAAAAAAATATTTATTTTATTTTTTTATTGTTTTAAAATATATTTTTATTTACTTATTTATTAAAGAGAGAGAAAGAGGTAGAGAGAGAGAATGGGCATGCCAGGGCCTCCAGCTACTGCAAAGGTACTGCAGATGCATGTGCTACCTTGTGCATCTGGCTTCCATGGGTCCTGGGGAATCAAACCAGGGTCCTTTGGCTTTGCAAGCAAGTGCCTTAACCACTAAGCCATCTCTCCAGCCCTCATCTACTGATTTTTGGTTTGCCTTATAGTTTTTCCAGCTTTAAGGTGAAGCATTAAGTTGTTTACTTGTGACCTTTCTAATTTATTTATTTATTTATTTATTTATTTATTTGACTGGGGGAGGTTGGGGAAAGAGAGAATAGGCATGTCAGGGCCTCCAGCCACTGCAAACGAACTCCAGGTGCGTGTGCCCCCTTGTGCATCTGGCTAACATGGGTCCTGGGGAATTGAACCTGGGTCCTTTGGCTTTCCAGGCAAATGTCTTAACCACTAAGCCATCCCTCCAGCCCTCTAATTTCTTAATATAGGCACTTAAAGCTATAAATTTCCCTCTTAGGACTGCCTCATTGTGTCCCAAAGGTTTTAATATGTTATGTTCTCATTATCATTAGATTCTGTGAATTTTTTGATTTTCTCCTTAGTTTTTTCATTGATCCAGTCATTTAGAAATGTATTGTTTCGTATCCTTGATTTTTTTTTTTTGTTGTTGTTGTTTGTTTGTTTTGTTTCCCGAGGTAGGGTCTTGCTCTAGCTAAGGCTGACCTGGAATTCACTATGTAATCTCAGGGTGGCCTTGAACTCTTGGCAGTCCTCCTACCTCTGCCTCCCAAGTGTTGAGATTAAAGGCTTTATGACTTTTCTTGCTGTCGATTTGTAGTTTAATCCATTGTCATGAGATAGAGTGCAACGAGTTATTTCAGTTATCCTGTATTTGTTAAGGTTTTCTTTGTGTCCTAATATGGTCTATTTTAGAGAATGTTCCATGTGCTGCTGAAAAGAAAGTGTATTCTGTAGCATTTGGGTAAAATGTTCTGTAGATATCTGTTAGGTCCATTTGTTCTATGACCTCATTTAATCCAGATGTTTCTTTGTTTATTTTTTGCCGGGATGACCTGTCAATTGATGAGAGTGGGGTATTGAAGTCACCCACTACAATTGTGTTTGCTCTTATCTGTGACCTTAATTCCAATAGTGTTTGTTTAATGAAATTGGGATCCCCATGTTAGGTGCATGTATGTTTAGGATAGTAATGTCCTCCTGTTGGAGTGTTCCTTTAATCAATATAAAGTGTCCTTCTTTATCTTTCCTAACTAATGTTGGTTTGATATCTATCCTGTCAGATATTAGGATAGCAACACCAGCTTGTTTCTAGGACCATTTGCTTGAGAATACCATTTTTAAACCTTTCACCCTAAAATAGTGTCTGTCTTTTATGGAAAGGTAGGTATCTTGGAGGCATCAAGGATCCTGCTTTTTTAAAAAAATATTTATTTATTTATTCTTTATGAGAGGGGAGAGAGAATATGGGCACACTAGGACCTCTAGCCACTGCAAATGAACTCCAGATGCATGCATCACCATGTTCATCTGGCTTTTGTGGGTCCTGGGGGAATCAAACATGGGTTTTTAGGCTTCGCAGGCAAGTGCCTTAACCACTAAGCCATCTCTCCAGCCTGGATCCTGTTTATTTATTTTTATTTATTTATTTATTTTTTGAGGTAGGGTCTCATCTAACCCAGGCTGATCTGGAACTCACTATGTAGTCTCAGGGTGGCCTTAAACTCATGGCAGTCCTCCTACCTCTGTCTCCCAAGTGCTTGAATTAAAGGTGTGTGCCACCACGTCCAACTTTATTTTTTTTTTGGTTTTTTGAGGTAGGATTTCACTCTAGCTCAGGCTGACTTGGAATTCACTATGCAGTCTCAGAGTGGCCTCGAACTTGTGGCGATCCTTCTACCTCTGCCTCCCTAGTGCTTGGCGTATCATGCTTTTTAACCTAGTCTGTGTATTTTAATTGGGGCATTGAGACTGTTGTTATTAAGAGGTATTATTGAAAGTTGTGTATTTATTCTTGCCATTCTTCTTGTTTTGTAGTTCTTCCAGTTTTTCCTTTACTCTCTTGTATTAACTATTATTTGAGTGTGTTTTGTTCCCTTATTCCTTTTGTGTTTGCTTTTCTTTCTCTTCCGCATAGAGAATCTGTTCAACTATTTTCTGTAGAGCTGGTTTGGTGTTTATATATTTTTTCGCCTGTTTTTGTTGTGGAATCTCCTTATTTCTCTGTCTATTTGGATAAAGTAATCTTGGTATTTTATTTATTTATTTGAGAAAGAGAAAGAGGCAGAGAGAGAGAAAATGGGCGCGCTAGAGCCTCCAGCCACTGCAAACGAACTCCAGATGCATGCACCCCCTTGTGTATCTGGCTTATGTGGGTTGAACCAGGATCCTTTGGCTTTGCAGGCAAATGCCTTAACCGCTAAGCCATCTCTCCGGCCCCACATGTGTGTACTTCTTGTCTAGATGATTGATTTCATAGTCTGCAGAGTCCCCTGTTTATTCATGCTATTGGTGACCATTGTCCTCCAGTGGCTCCCATAGGGGTCTCTAGCATCCCAGCTGATTTCTCTCTCTCTTTTTTTTCCCTCATTTTTCGAGGTAGGGTCTTGCTAGCCCAGGCTGACCTGGGATTCAGTATGTAGTCTCAGTGTAACCTTGAAGTCATGGTGATCCTCTACTTCTGCCTCTCAAGTGCTGGTATTGAAGGCGTGCACCACCATGCCCGGCTTAAAAAATATTTTAATTATCTATTACATAGAGTGTTTGTGTCTGAGTATGGGCATGCCAAGTCTTCCTGCCACTGCATATGAACTCCAGTCATATGCAGATAGATGTATGTACCTACCCCTCTGCATCTGGCTTTATGTGGTCACTGAGAAATTGAACCTGAGCTGTCAGGCTTTGTAACAAGTTCCTTTACCCACTGAGCTAAGTCCCTACCCCATGTTCTTTTTCATTTAATTAATTTTTCTTTTCTTTTCTTTTCTTTTCTTTTCTTTTCTTTTCTTTTCTTTTCTTTTCTTTTCTTTCTCCCTCCCTCCCTCCTTCCCTCTCTTTCTTTTTTTCTTTCTTTCTTTCTTTCTTTCTTTTTTTTTTTTGAGGTAGAGTTTCACACTAGCTCAGGCAGACCTGGAATTCACTCTGTAATCTCAGGGTGGCTGTGAACTCACAGTGATACTCCTACCTCTGCCTCCTGAGTGCTGGGATTAAAGACTTGCGCCACCACACCCGGCTTAATTAATTTATTCTTGAAGCAATTTCTCATGTAGCTCAGACTGGCCTCAAACCTGTTGGGTAGCTGAGAAAGACTGAACTTCTGATTCTTATGACTTAACCTTGCCAGTGCTGGGGTTATAGGTGCACCAGTTTATACAGTGCTGAGGATTGAAACCAGGGCTTTGTACATGCAAGACAAGCACTTGACTAACTGAGCTACATTCCCAGCCCTGTGTTCCTGTTAATGAACTGAACTGGCTCATATATTATGACACAGACACCATCACAGCACAGTTTTCAGGTTGCACCTTTGCATACAAGAATGACCTTCCTCCTTGTGCCAAGAGATACAGATCCCAAAGGACTAAGAAGCCAGTTTTTGTTGTGATAGGAGAAGAAATAGTTATGAGTTTTTGTTAAAAATATTTATTTGCCAGGTATGGTGGCATACATCTTTAATCCCAGCACTTGGGAGGCAGAGGTAGAAGGATCGCTCTGAGTTTGAGACCACCCTCAGACTACATAGTGAATTCATGAGTCAGCCGGGACTAGAGTGAAACCCTACCTCGAAAGACCAAAAAAAAAAATTATTTATTTTTTGCAAGCACAGAGAAAAACATGGAGAGGGGGCAGAGGGGGCAAGAGGGAGAGAGAAAATGGGTATACCAGGGCCTGTTGCCATGGCAAACAAACTCTAGACACATGTACCACTTTGTGCATCTGGCTTTAAGTGGGTACTGGGGAATTGAACTTGGGCCATCAGGCTTTTCAAGCAATTACCTTAACTGCTGAGCCATTTCTCCAACCCTGAGTTATTTATTTTTTAATAAAAAAACCTTTAAAAACTTTTTTTTTTTTTTTCTGAGGTTGGGTCTCACTCTAGCCCAGGCTGATCTGGAATTAATTATGTAGTTTCAGGGTGCCCTTGAACTCATGGCAATCCTCCTACCTCTGCCTTCCAAGAGCTGGGATTAAAGGCGTGCGCCACCACCACCACATCCAGCTCTAAACTTTTTTTTTAAAGTATTGACAGCTTCTTTAATTGTAGACAGTATCCCATGTTATTTCTCTCCCTTTCCCCACTTTCCCCTTTGAAACTTCACTCTCCATCATATCTCCTCCTCCTCTCAGTCTCTCTTTTCAGTTTGATGTCATGATCTTTTCCTCCTATTATGATGGTCTTATGTAGGTAGTGTCAGGCACTGTGAGATCATGGATATCCAGGCCATTTTGTGTCTGGAGGAGCATGTTGTAAGGAGTCCTACTCTTCCTTTGGCTCTTACATTCTTTCCGCCCCCTCTTCCGCAATGGACCCTGAGCCTTGGAAGGTGGGTTTGAGACGTTTCAGTGCTGAGCACTCCTCTGTCACTTCTTCTCAGCACCATGGTACCTTCTGAATCATCCCAAGGTTGCCACCATCTGAAAAGAGAAGTTTCTCTAACTAAAAGTGAGAGTAGCATTAATATATGGGTGTGGACATTAAGAGAAGTGCTTACTGGGCAGTTTGGTGAGCATAGTATATACATTTAGCCAGACACCAGCAGACGTTACACCCTTAGAGCTCATGACTATCCCTGTCATAGGTTTTTGTGGGTCTCGTTCCGTTCCCGTTCCCTGGGGGTCGTTGGTCACCGATGTCCCAGGCAGGAGAGGAGTTGGGAGGGAAGCAGCAGGGTCCTTTCTGGCTGGGTGGGTGAGTGTGACATGTGAACACACGAACACATGACAGGGCAATGAGCACCCGGCAGACCGTCTGATGGACAGTACTCGTTTATTCAAAGGGGGGGTGGGTTTATAAACACTTGGGGAAGGTTGAGATGGCACGTACAGACTATATGGCAATCGGATGCATAGTTTATGGGCTGTTATCTAGATAGTGGAAGGACTAGTAACTTCAAAGCTATGGGGGAAAGGATAAGGGAAGGTAGGGGGAAGGGCAGAAGAGGAGATTAACAGAAGGCTGTGACTTCATATTAGCCACATGAGGGTCTCTTGGGCAGCTAGCCACAGGTCAGGAACTGTGGGGGCCAAAATCTGACTTATGGAATGGTGAGAGCCTTTTGGGGTCCAGGGGGAGCACCTCGCCAGTTCTGCCCTCTCTGGGCGATGACAGCTCACTACACCCTACAACATAGGGAAGGCTGTTACCGTTGCCAGGGACTTCCTGACAGAGGGCCAGCTGCAACCCCACAGCCCAGGGTCCCTGGCCATGTCCAATAGTTCAGGCCAGCCTCCTCACAGGTCCAGCCTGTTACTAGCAAGGCCCAACAGGTTTTCAGTATGAGGGACGTGTTCCCTCTCACGGAGCGGGCCTCCAGTCCAATTAGAGAGCAGTTGGTTTCCCCCATAACAGACATGCCACTATTGTACCCCTTGGCTCATTTGGCCTGGCTGGCCAAATTTAGAGCTTGCAGTGTCCACTGTTGAGTACCTTCACTGGTGTTTTCTCTCTCCCATTGACCTGCATGCAGTGTAGCTTTTTCCAACTTTCTCTCAGCTGGTCCTCATGGAGGAGGCTTTCAGCTCAGCTCCAGCAGGATTTCTCAGTGACCTTGCAGCCTAAGTATGTGGAGTCTTCAGCAATAGGGTCTTACTATCTATTCCTGGTGGGAAACAAAGGGCCTCGGCAGTGGCCTATAATATTTTGGGGGTATCTATGACCTCCCCGGCCAACAACTCACTGGAAGGTATCCCATCCCTGGCATTGAAAATTTTCTAGTAACAATCTATGGTTTCTGAGAGTTCCATTGTCCAGAAAAGTAGGTTTCCATATGACTTATTTATATCCTCTTAGATTTTGATTAGCCTCCCTCCACCGTTCCTTTACTCAATCTCTTCCCCTGACCTCACTTAGGCCTTTTTACCCCATTAATCTGTTCTTCTACTTACATATATACCATACCATCCTATTAAGTCCCCTCTCCCTCCCTTTCTATTCCCTTTATATCCCCTTTCTAGCTTATTGGCTTCTGCTACTGTGTTTTATTCCTACTCACATAGAAGTCCAGTTATTTATAGCTAGGATCCACATATGAGAGAGAACATGTGATGTTTGGCTTTCTGAGCTGGGTTACCTCGCTAAGTATAATCCTTTCCAGATCCATCCATTTTCTAGCAAATTTCATAACTTCATTTTTCTTTACCGCTGAGTAGAACTCCATTGTGTAAATGTACCACATCTTCATTATCTACTCATCAGCTGAGGGGCATCTAGGCTGGTTCCATTTCCTAGCTATTGTGAATAAAGCGGCAATAAACATGGTTGAGCAAGTATCTCTGAGGCAGTGAGACAAGTTCTTAGGATATATGCCTAGGACTGGTATAGCTGGGTCATATGGTAGATCTATATTTAGCTGTCTCAGGAACCTGATTTCCACAATAGCTGGACCAGATTGCATTCCCACCAACAGTGTAGAAGGGTTCCTCTATTTCTGCATCCTCGCCAGCATACAGTCATTATAGTCATTTGTTTTCATGATGGTAGCCAGTCTGACAGGAGTGAAATGGAATCTCAATTTAGTTTTTTTTTTTTTAAAGGAAGGTTGGTTTTTTAATATATTTTATTTTGTTTATTTATTTGCGAGAGAGTGAGATACAGGAATAGGCAGGTAGAGAGAGAGAGGGAGAGGGAGAGAATGGGTGCACCAGGGCCTCCAGCCACTGCAAACAAACTCCAGATGCGTGCACCCCCTTGTGCATTTGGCTGACGTGGGTCCTGGAGAATCGAGCCTCGAACCGGGGCCCTTAGGCTCCACAGGCAAGCGTTTAACCGCTAAGCCATCTCTCTAGCCCTCAATTTAGTTTTAATCTACATTTCCCTTATGACTAGGGATGTAGAACATTTTTTTAGATGTTTATATGCCATCTGTATTTCTTCCAATGAGAACTCTGTGTTTAGTTCCATAGCCCGTTTTTTAATTGGGTTGTTTGACTTATTATTTAATTTTTTGAGTTCTTTTTATATCCTAGATATTAATCCTCTGTCAGATGTATAGCTGGCAAAGTTTTTTTTCCCATTCTGTAGGTTGCCTCTTTGCTCTATTCACTGTGTCCTTAGCTGTACAAAAGCTTTGTAATTTCATGAGGTCCCAGTGGTGGTTTTATTTCCTGGGCAATTGGGGTTATATTCAGAAAATCTTTGCCAAGTCCAATATGTTGAAAGGTTTCCCCTACTTTTTCCTCTAGCATTTTCAGAGTTTCAGGTCTGATATTAAGGTCTTTGATCCATTTGGACTTAGTTCTTGTGCATGGAGAGAAAGAAGGATCTATTTTCATCCTTCTACAGATACATATCCAGTTTTCCCAGCACCATTTGCTGAAGAGGCTGTCTTTTCTTCAATGAGTATTTTAGTCATTTTTGTCAAAAATCAGGTGGCTATAGCTACCTGGACTTACATCAGGGTCCTCTATTCTGTTTCATTGATCTACATGTCTGTTTTTGTGCCAGTACCATGCTGTTTTTGTTACTATGGCTCTGTAATATAGGTTACAAGCAGGTATGGTGATAGCACCAGCCTTATTTTTGTTGCTCAGAATTGTTTTAGATATTTGAGGTTTTTTGTGTTTCCAAATAAATTTTTTGATTGTTTTTTCTATTTCCGTGAAAAATGCCATTGGAATTTTGATGGGGATTACATTAAATGTGTAGATTGCTTTTGGTAAGATTGCCATTTTCGCAATCTTGATTCTTCCAATCCAAGAACAAGGGATGTCTTTCCATTTCCTAGTGTCTTCTGCAATTTCTCGCTCGAGTGTTTTAAAGTTCTCATTGTAGAGATCCTTCACTTCCTTGGTTAGGTTTATCTTAAGGTACTTTATTTTTTTTTGATGCAGTTGTGAATCCTCTGTGTTTGTTGTTAGCATATAGGAAGGCTACTGATTTCTGTGTGTTTATTTTGTATCCTGCTATATGGCTATAGGTGTTTATCAGTTCTAACAGTTTGCTGGTAGAGTCTTTAGGGTCCTTTATGTATAGAATCATATAATCTGCAAACAATGATAACTTGACCTCTTCCTTTCCATTGTGTGTCCCTTTTATGTGTGTCTCTTTTTTTTTTTTTTTTTTTTTTTTTTTTTTTTTGGTTTTTCGAGGTAGGGTCTCACTCTAGCTCAGGCTGACCTGGAATTCACTATGTAGTCTCAGGATGGCCTCGAACTCTCGGCGATCCTCCTACCTCTGCCTCCCGTGTGCTGGGATTAAAGGCGTGCGCCACCACACCCGGCTTTATGTGTGTCTCTTGCTTTATTGCTATGGCTAAGACTTCCAGGACTATATTAAATAAAAGTGGGGACAGTGGACACCCTTGCCTTGTGCTTGAATTTAGCGGAAAAGCTTCAAGTCTTTTTCCATTTAGTATTATGTTGGCTGTGGGTTTGTCATAAATAGCCTTTATTATGTTGAGATATGTTCCTTCTATTCCCAGTGTCTGTAGGACTTTCATCATGAAGGGATGTTGGATTTTGTCAAATGCTTTTTCTGCATCTAATGAGATGATCATGTGATTTTTATCCTTCAATCCATTTATATAATGTATTACATTTATTGATTTGCTTATGTTGAACCATTCCTGCATCTCTGGGATAAAGCCTACTTGGTCAGGGTGATGATCTTTCTAATATATTCTTGTATTCTGTTTGCCAGTATTTTGTTGAGAATTTTTGCATCTATGTTCATGAGGGAGATTGGTCTGTAATTTTCCTTTTTTGTTCTATCTCTGGTTTTGGGATCAGGGTGATGCTGGCTTCATAGAAGGAGTTTGGTAGGATTCCTGCCTCTAAAAACTTCTAACGTATAATTTTAAATTTATATTTTAAACATGTAATCACTTATATAAAACAGTTTTGGGGAATAGTACAGAGTATCATCTCTGGGGAGTGATTCCATCATTCCTTTCAGAAGACAGAGCTTAAAATTGTGGGAAGACATAATATTGAGGCTGCAGTAAAATGCCTGATCTCATTTTAGATGTGAATGTCCTCCAAAGGCCTCTGTATGAAAAGCTTGGTCTCCTTCTTGGAGTTATTGAGAAGTAGTAGAAACCTTAAAAGTGGGGTCTAGTAGAAAGTTCTCAGATTTTGGGGGATGCACCTTTAAAGGGGATAGTGAAACTCCTTCCTTTCTTTTGACCTACTCTCATAAGTTGAGTGGTGAGTTGCCTCACCTTTGGCCCAAAAGCATCAAGGCCCACTGACCATGGAGTGAGACCTAACTCTACAAGTCACAATCAGCTTTTTCTCTGTAAGTTAATGGCAGCTGACTGACCTGGTAGCTATAGTTGCACTGTGTTAATACAGCTGCTGTTCACATATGAAGTTGTGGTGTGATTCCTTTTGGAATTTGAAATATTGCTCTTCTGATTATTCTGTATATTAAAGTTATGTCCTTTAAAAAATTTTAAAAATGTTTTTAATTTTATTTATTTGCAAGCAGAGAGAGAGGAGAGACAGAAAGATAGAGTGGGTGTGCCAGGGCCTCTCTCTGCTGCAAACGAATTCTAGACGCATATGCCTTTTTGTGCATCTGGCTTTATGTGGCTACTGGGGAATTGAACTTGGGTCATTAGGGTTTGTAGGCAAGCACCATAACTGCTGAGCCATCTCTCCAGCCCTGGTTGTGTCCTTTTTAAAGACATTGTCTAAGTGTTCATTGGTCACTTGTTAATACAGAATGAAAGAGGCAGGTCAGATAGCCTTGCTTTTGATAGGGTGACAGTGGTGACTGAGCAGTAAGTTTTTCTTGCATCCTATTTCCTTTCTTCCCTAGGCTTTGGCCAGCATAAGCCATGTGGCTCATGTTACTATTACAACCAAGACGGCTGATGGGAAGTGTGCATACAGGTATGTGGTATTGATTTCTGCAATGTACTTTTTGCTTGCTCTCAGAGTAATCCTACCTGAACATGAGTGTTATCCTTTTTTATTTTTTATTTTGGTTTTTCGAGGTAAGGTCTTATTCTAGCCCAGGCTGACCTGGAATTCACTGTGTAGTCTTAGAGTGACCTTGAACTCCTGGCGATCCTCCTACCTCTGCCTCCAGAGTGCTGGGATTAAAGACATGTACCACCACGCCTGGTTGTTAACCCCCCCCTTTTTTTTTTTAAAGATTTTTATTTTTTTATTTATTTTTTAGAGACAGAGAAAGGGAAAGACACAGAGGGAGAGTAAGAATTGGCACTCCAGGGCCTCTAGCCATTGCAAACGAATTCCAGACATGTGCTCCCCTTTGTGCATCTGGCTTACGTGGGACCTGGAGAATCAAACCGGGGTCCTTAGGCTTCGCAGGCATGTGCCTTAACTGCTAAGCCATCTCTCCAACCCACTATCCTTTTTTTGAGGTAGGGTCTCATTCTACACTAGGCTGATGTGGAATTCACTCTGTAGCCCAGGCTAGCCTCAAACTCACTGTGATCCTTCTACTTCTATCTCCTAAGTGCTGTTTCTATGCCACTTTTTTTTAATGAGAACGAGCAAGAGAGAGAGAAAATTGGCATGCTAGGACCTCTACCCATTGTAATCAAACTCGACATGTGTGCCACCTTGTGCCCATGTGTGACCTTTGCATGTGTCACCTTGTGCATCTAGCTTACATGGGATCTTGGGAGTTGAACATGGGTCCTTAGGCTTTGCAAGCAAGCTCCTTTAACTACTCAGCCATCTTTCAAGCCCCACCTCATGGCGTATGTATGTATGTATGTATGTATGTATGTATGTATGTATGTATATGTATTGGTTTTAAATATATATATAAAATATTTCACTTATTGGCAAGCAGAGAGAAATAGAAGAGAGATAGAGAGAATGTGTGTGCCAAAGCTTCCAGCTGCTGCTGACAACCTCCAGATATATGTGCCACTGTGCATCTGGCTTTATGTGGGTACTGGAGAGCTGAACTTGGGTTGTTAGGCTTTGTGGGCAAATGCCTTACCTGCTGAGTCATCTCTCCAGCTTTTTTTGTTTTTGTTTTTTTGAGATAAGGTCTTTCTGTATCCCAGGCTGATCTGGAATTCACACTGTAGTCTCAGGCTGTCCTCAAACTCACGGCTGTTCTCCTTTCCCTGCCTCCAAAGTGCTGGGATTAAAGGTGTGAGCTACCACTCCTGGCTTTTATTTCTATTTTTAAAAATTATTTATTTATTTATTTCCAATGACTAGAGGCCCTGCTGTGCCCATTCTTTCTCCTTCTCTCTATCTGCCTCTTTCTCTCTATCTGCCTCTTTCTCTCCCTCTCTCAAATAAGTAAATAAAATACTTTAAAAAAAAAAAAGGCATTTCTCTGTCCTTGATCTTCAACATACTGGTATGTGAAGTCATGGAAGAAGAAAGGAGCATTTCAGACAAGGCAGCACTCAAGATCGGAATCCTGATTCTCTATATGGATTCCCGGTGGGCTGTAAGAGTGAAATATTGCAAACCAAGGGATAGTTAATTAGTCTCTCTGGAGAGCCTGAGATGCCAATCCTACTTCATGATCTCTGGTTTTGTGTAATGCCACTACCTGGGGTCTGTGCAGCAAGATGCAATCCAGAGGCATCACCTCAGCACCTGGTGCCTTCTCTCTCTGCTCCCAGTCCACTTCCCAGCCCTTCTCTCCACACAGCACAGTGCCTCCTCTGCGCTCCCTGTCCACTTCCCAGCCCTTCTCTCCACACAGCACAGTGCCTCGTCTGCGCTCCCTGTCCACTTCCCAGCCCTTCTCGCTACACATCTCAGTGCCTCATCTGTGCTTCCAGTCTACTTCCCAGCCCTTCTCTCCACACAGCACAGTGCCTCCTCTGCGCTCCCTGTCCACTTCCCAGCCCTTCTCTCCACACAGCACAGTACCTCCTCTGCGCTCCCTGTCCACTTCCCAGCCCTTCTCTCCACACAGCACAGTGCCTCCTCTGCGCTCCCAGTCCACTTCCCAGCCCTTCTCTCCACACAGCACAGTGCCTCCTCTGTGCTCCCAGTCCACTTCCCAGCCCTTCTCTCCACACAGCACAGTGCCTCGTCTGCGCTCCCTGTCCACTTCCCAGCCCTTCTCGCCACACAGCACAGTGCCTCGTCTGCGCTCCCTGTCCACTTCCCAGCCCTTCTCGCTACACATCTCAGTGCCTCATCTGTGCTTCCAGTCTACTTCCCAGCCCTTCTCTCCACACAGCACAGTGCCTCCTCTGCGCTCCCTGTCCACTTCCCAGCCCTTCTCTCCACACAGCACAGTGCCTCCTCTGCGCTCCCTGTCCACTTCCCAGCCCTTCTCGCTACACGTCTCAGTGCCTCCTCTGCGCTCCCAGTCCACTTCCCAGCCCTTCTCGCTACACATCTCAGTGCCTCGTCTGTGCTTCCAGTCTACTTCCCAGCCCTTCTCGCCACACATCACTAGCTGCCATGTATTCCAAAGTTCCTCATCGCTTCTTTTAGGTGGACTTTGCTGCTTCACTTGAAATGATTCTTCCCTTTGCCCAAGTGAATATTCTTCTCTTCTCTGATTCTTTCACCTGTCTGCTCCCACACCAGATGAATGGTTCTTTCTCCACATCATGTAGCACATTATTCTGCACCTCTAGGTACAAGTTGATGCCCTTTTCCCTTCTTCCTCTTCTCCCCTCTCATCCCTTTCTATCCTTATGTCTCTGTCTCTAATATAAGCATGCACTCCATGTCCAGCTAAACTCTTTTTTTGTTTGGTTTTGGTTTTTCGAGGTAGGGTCTCACTCTTGCTCAGGCTGACCTGGAATTCACTATGTAGTCTCAGGGGTGGCCTCGAACATGCCCGGCAAAACTCCTATTTATTTATATGAGAAAGAGGCAGAGAGATAGATAGACAGGGAGAGAGGAGAGAGAGAGAGAATGGGTATGCCAGAGCCTCTAGCCACTGCAAATGAACTCCAGATGCATGCACCATCTTGTGCATGGGTACTGGAGAATCAAACCTGGGTCTTTAGGCTTTGCAGGCAAGCACTGTAACCACTAAGCCATCTCTGTAGTCCCTAAACCCTTTTTTGATTATTAGGGCTTCTGTAGGTAAATTATTGAATTTTTTTTTTTGGGGGTCTTTTGAGGTAGGGTTTCACTCTAGCTCAGGCTGACCTGGAATTCACTTTGTAGTCTCAGGGTGGCCTCTAACTCACAGCAATCTTCCTACTTCTGCCTCCTGAGTGCTGGGATTAAAGGTGTGTGCCACCATGCCTGGCTGAAAATATTAGTTATACAATGTCATAGCTATCATTTAGCCTCTAAGAAACTTAGAAGCAATATTTTCTTGAAGAATGGAGCTTTCTTTAAATCCAATTAGAATGACTATGGAAGTGGTGGGAAAATAAAATGTTTATTAAGACAATATATGATATGGCTATATTTTAATTTATTATTGGTATACTTTTTAAATTTAATGTGTGAAGGTGTGTGTGTATGTGTACTTATAAATGTATGCATGTAGTTTAGGCTTTCCAAAGTGCTGGAATTACAGAGATGTGCCATCACATGTAGCTTGTGATTTTCTTTTTTATCCTTTGGATAAGTGTTTCTACCCCTGTTACACATTTAGAGCCTTGTATGTTTTCTGACTAGGGCAAGTTACTCAGATGGAAAGCTGCAAGCTCCTCCTAAACCGTGTGCAGGCAACCAGGGCACCCAGATTTCGGTAAGAGTGATGCCTGGGAATGTCAGCTGTTGAAAAGACATAGTATAAATGTTGAAATAAATAAATGGGCTCTGACTTTCTGGGATAGAAATAAAAAGAATATTTACTAGTTAATAGAAGCCCTAAGATACTAACCTCTAAGCCAGAAAAATGGTAGCTGGGTTTTGTGGCACAGCGATTGTTAGGGGCTGGGAGGTTATTGGTATGGTGGAAGTCAGTGGTGGAGTAGTTGAACCTTAGGTGGACTTCTGAAGACACAAGTTGGAGTCCTGACCTTATCATTCACTGGTTGTGTGTCCAGAGGCAAGGCTCTGAACATCCTGACTCAGTTTTCTCATCTCCGTAATGGAACAAAGAGTACTTGCCTACCCACCTCAGAGAGTGTTTGGTGGATTATCTGTCTGAGACACCAGGAGGAAATCTGTCATGCTGCCTTATTTCTATAGCCCCTCAGTATCTTTTCATTTTGTGATCCCACAGAACACCCACCATCATGTTATGTATCTTATCTCTTTTCCCCAACCTCACCTGCAGCAATGTCCTTGAATGCAACTCTAACCGTTCCAGCATCTGGGCATGATAGACACACAAGGAGGCAGATATGAAAGAGTGCATCACAGTGCTGAGTCTTAGCAGGGTGACTACAGTGTGATTGCCAAGAACTCCCAATTATCTCCAAAGTTTTATGGTTATCCTTAGTTTGAAAAGTACCTTTGAATGCCATGCAATATGGTAATTGTTTATAAATTTACATATATACCTTACTAAATTGTTATTATCCTGAGCAAGACTTGGCTTTAAAATTTGTGCTTGAGCTGGGGGGATGGCTTTGTGGTTAAGGTATTTGCCTGCAAAGCCAAAGGACCCTGGTTTGATTCCCCACATAAGCCAGATGCACAAGGTGGCGCATGTGTCGAGTTTGTACTGACTGGAGGCCCTGGCGTGCCCTTTCTCTCTGTGTCACTCTCGTTCTCTGACTCTCTCAAATAAATAAAAAACTTTAAAAAAGTAAAAATTTGTGCTTATATTTTTATCACAAAGCAAAGAGCTAGCCTCTCTTGCCTATATGTGTAGTCAGTGTTTGAATATGGAAGGCAGAAAAAAATACTTTTTTTTTTTTTGTTAATTCTACTCCACCCCACTACCTTAAAATCCAGTGTTAGATACAGTGTAGAACCTTCCCAGATACAACCATGAATTTACAAGAGTAATCAATCTTCTGATCAGGTGGAGGACCTTTTTTACAACATACCCACGAGGAGGAAAGCTTTAAAAAATCCCAGTGAAGAATACGGGAAAATTTTGGAAGTTGTTGGAAGGTACTGTCCAAACTGGGGTAGGTCTTTGAGTTGTGTTGCTAAAGGAATGTGTCCCAGCATTTGCAGATTGAGAACACTGATAAGTAAGGTCAATCAGCAGAACTGGTCTACATGCTGTCCTGGTCACCATTTGGTCAGTGACCCTGAGCCTTGTGACTCATCTCCCTAAGAAAGGACAGTTGGTCTCTGTCAGTGAGAATTCTCTGGTGGCAAATAACCAAACTGATCTTAGCTACCTTGAGCCAAAAACAAATTGTCGGAGGGTTAGAATTTGCTCACTGAGTTGGAGGAGGTGTGGACAGCTGCTCTTGGGGGGATGGGAGGGCGGAACCAGGGTGATTTGTGGATGGAATTTAAGGTTATGACCCTGCTCCTCTTGCTTTCATTTTTTTCCTGGCTCTGTTTTGGAGTCCCTTCCTGGAGAGTGCTGTGATTGACGTCCCTTGAGTCACATGTTTCATGTGCCCACAGGTCTGGGGGGAGACTTGCTGGTTAGAAATCTTACTCAGAATATCCTAAGAGGAGTATGATAAAGATCATTTCTCAAAAGAAGCTTGAAGGCTGTTCCTAGAAGAGGGAATTCAGGGCAGGTGAAAACAGTATTATATACAGAATAGACTTAATCCATTGGTACAAGTACCTCTACAGGGACTCTGAATCCACATGTCTTTGAGTTATGATAGGAATGTATGTTAACTGTTTTTCTAAAAATACTTGCGAAGTGTGGGCATGGTGCTACTCACTTTTAATCCCAGCACTCGGGAAGCAAAGGTAGGAGGATCACCATGAGTTTGAGGCCACCCTGAGACGACAGACATAGTGAATTCCCAATCAGCCTGGGCTAGAATGAGACCTTACCTCAAAAACCAAAAAACTTAAAAACAAGGGGGCTGGGCGTGGTGGCGCACGCCTTTAATCCCAGCACTCGGGAGGCAGAGGTAGGAGGATTGCCAAGAGTTTGAGGCCACCCTGAGACTACATAGTTAATTCCAGGTCAGTCTGGGCTGGAGTGAGACCCTACCTCGAAAAAAACAAACAAACAAAAAATCAAGGGGAGTTTGTTGGGCTTGCCTCAAAAAAATGCTCACAATAAAAAGGCGTAGGTTTATATATCAAGCCTCCCACCCTTATTGGAATTGTATAAATCAGTATCAGAATATCCATTATCACCCCAAAATAAAGGTGGTTTTGGTTCTCAGGTGGTAAGGTAAAGAATTAATCCTTTGGTTCATGGGACCCATGAGCAGAAAATTAAATAAACCTTAGAAAGGCTGTGAGATACTGGAACAAGACCTAGGCCTAGGAAAAAGCGTGAGGAGGAGAATCTATTAAAGGCTTTGAGAGAAGTATTCAGAGGTTGTTAAATCCAGGTTTTAAAGGTGTCTTGGGGGCCGTCTAGGCCTTTGAGACATCTTGAAAATAACAGTTCAGGTGGAGGTAAGATTATGTGTGCTCCAGTTACCAATCTGTAAAACCTTTTGTTTTGTTTGACTTGGTCACATTTAGCATGGTTATCTCTGAAGTCTGTTGCTGTATTTTTCCTGTAGGTAATACAGAATATGCTAAGACATTTTTGTTTGTATATATCGTTGTTTAAGTCACTTTTTCCTATAGACCCCACCAGTTATTTAACTGAAAAGGGAACTCAAATTATGTATTTGGCCACTCTGCTTAACTTTTTTCTTTTCCAGGTATTCAATACATAATTCGGGCATCAGTTTCTCAGTTAAAAAAGTAAGTTCTAGGTTTTTGGATGGTAGTTTTGTCTTACAAAAGAGAAAAGAAGGGAACCTTTAAGTGTTTTTGTTTCTTATGATTGTTCTCTTTAATAGCAAGGTGAGACAGTTGCTGACATCAGAACATTACCTAGTGCCACAACTGTGGACAACATTCGTTCCATCTTTGGAAACGCTGTTAGTCGGTATGTTGATTAAGAAAATCTTTTGAATTCCTTCCCTTGACATATCATCCCACAGCATTACTTTGGAACCTGTCAAGACAGCACATGCTTTAAAGTGTTTTATGGCTAGGGAGATGGCTTAGTGGTTAAAGGCACTTGTTTATCCATTCTCTCTCTCTCTCTCTCTCTCTGCCTCTTTCTCTCTCTCAGAAATTAAAAAAAGAACAAAAGGGCTGGAGAGATGACTTACTGGTTAAGGTGCTTGCCTGCGAAGCCTAAGAACTCATGTTCAAATCTCCAGGTCCCACGTAGCAGGACACAAGTGCATAGTGTCGCACATGTGCCACAAAGAGGCACATGCAGCTGGAGTTCGTTTGCAGCAGGATGAAGGTCCTGTGTGCCTGTGCTTGCTCTCTCTCTCCTTCTAAAATAGATAAAAAAAAAAAACAAAAAAAAAAAAACCCAACTAGATTGACATGCTGTCAAACCTGCATTAAGGAAGGCCTAATGAGGGGAGTTTGCTTATGAGTCCCTGTTGATATTCTCGTTTGTGTGTGAAAACCATTTCCATTGCAGATCCCCAGCTAGAAGTTCCAGCCTCAGGTTTCACAGAGCACAAAGTATCCCTGTCATGCTGTAAGAAAAAAGCACCAAAATTCCTGCACGTGCCAGGCATGCATGAGGGACTGTGGATACACAGACGGAGGAGACAGGGTGTGCCTTCACTTTTCCTGAAGTCATATATTGGCAGCAGTTGTCCTAATACTGAATTTTTACTCTGAAGGACAAACTATTTATTGAGTCAAACAAAGGGAACAACCAGTTAGCTTTCATTCACCCTTTTCTAGTTCAGTGTAAATTAATTCCTTTTTGTTTGGCTTTCTAAGGTTTCACTCTAGCCTAGGCTGCCCCTGCCCCTGGAGTGCTGGGATTAAAGAGGTGGATGCCACCACACCTGGCTGAATTAAAATTTTAAACTGCTCCCTGAGACAAACCACACTTACTTCTTCCTGAAAACCTTCCAGAATGAATCTATTGGCAGTGAGATCCTATTTTAAAAATAAGCTCTTTTAGGAGCTTTTTTTTTTCCTTTAAAAAATTTTAAAAATATTTTGATATATTTATAAAGAAAAATAGAATGGGCACACCAGGGCCTCCAACTGCTACAAACAAACTCCAGAGGTATGTGCTGCTTTGTGCGTATGACTTTACATGGGTACTGAGGATTGAACCCATGTCATTAGGCTTTGCAGGCAAGCATGTTAACTGCTGAGCCATCTCTCCAGCCCCCAAGAGCGAGCGAGTGAGCTAGCTTGCTTGCTTCTTTCTTTCTTTCTTTCTTTCTTTCTTTCTTTCTTTCTTTCTTTCTTTCTTTCTTTCTCTTTCTCTTCCCCCCTCCCCCCTTCCCCCTTCCTTCCTTCCTTCCTTCCTTCCTTCCTTCCTTCCTTCCTTCCTTTCTTTCTTTCTTTCTTTCTTTCTTTCTTTCTTTCTTTCTTTCTTTCTTTCTTCTGTTTTTTGTTTGTCAAGGTAGGGTCTCACTCTAGCCCAGACTGACCTGCTTCTTGAATGCTGGGATTAAAGGCATGTGCCACCATGCCTGGCTCTCCCCCGTACCTCCTCAGGTAGAATCTCACTCTAGCCCAGGCTGACCTGGAATTCACTATGTAGTCTCAGGGTGGCCTTGAATTCATGGTGATCCTCCTACCTCTGCCTTCCAAGTGCTGGGATTAAAGACGTGCACCACCACGCCTGGCTAAATTATTACTTTTTTTTTTTGAGACCAGTTCATACTCTAGCTCAGTTTGACCTTGAACTCACTCTGTAGTTCCAGGCTGGCCTCAAAACTCACTATAATCTTATCTTTGCCTCCCAAGTGCTGGTAATAAAAGGTATGTATCTGGTTTTTAAGAGTTTTGTTTTTTTTTTAAATATTTTATTATTTATTTATTTGAGAGAGAGAGATACAGAAATAGGCAGGTTGAGAGAGAGAGAATGGCCTCCAGCCATTGCAAACGAACTCCAGATGCATGCACCCCCTTGTGCATCTGGCTTACGTGGGTCCTGGAGAATCGAGCCTCGAACTGGAGTCCTTAGGATTCATAGGCAAGCATTGAACCACTAAGCCATCTCTCCAGTCCAAGAGTTTCATTTTTTTCTTCAAGGTAGGGTCTCACTCTAACCTGGGCTGACCTGGAACTCACTCTGTAGTCCCAGGCTGGCCTCAAACTCACAGTGATCTTCTTGCTTCTGTCTTCCAAGTGATGGGATTAAAGGCCTGCATCATCATATCTGGCTATAATGTAATTTCTTATCATAATCACATGACTTTAACCCTTGGGAGGCAGAGGTAGGAGGATCTCTGTGAGTTTGAGGCCACCCTGAGACTCTATAGTAAATTCTAGATCAGTCTGGGCTAGAGTAAGACTACTTTGAAAAACCAAGAAAAAAAAAAAAAGAGACTCAAAACTGTTACCATGAAATTTCTAGGGACTCTCTGGTATTAGAAATCATCCCTGGGGCAGCATTTCCCAAAGCAGGCTTCTAGAACACAGGCCTTTGACACATTTTGGAAAGAAAGAGTTTGCTGGTTTAGCATGTGAGAAACAGTGCAGCTCTGCACCCAGGAACTCAGCACATGTTACTGCAGGATAAGTACCTACTCACACAGCAAGCCGTAGTGAGTTTTGCTCTGTGGGAGGGGCACTGTTTTAAACAGTGGAATGATTTTTGCCCTCACATGAGTGTCGAGTTGGAATGAAACAAATAATTGTACCATTCATTAGTGGGTTGTACTGTTTCCTCCAAGAAAAAATTACAGGCGTGTTGGGAGAATATCTGGAGTAAGATAGTCAGGGAAGACTCTCTGAAGAAGAATATGGGGAATAAATAGGATCCCGTTACCAATTGGTTCACCTGGAAAGTCTTTAGAAGTAAGTGTGGCTTGTCTCAGATCTGTTCTTCACCTGTTTCCCTCCCTCCCCAGTAAACACACTTTGGGGAATTCTACACTAGAGCCCCACTGTGGTGCTGCTCAATCAGTATAACGAAGAAGACTAAGTGGAGAAAAGTTCTTGGGCCCAGATCAAGATATGCAGAACCGTAAGCAGCATAAGATTTTAGAGCTTAGGCTCATGGTTAAATCCTGCCAATTAGAGTAATGCCTGGCACACAGCATAAATGCTTGAAAAGTAGGTAGGTGGATGGAGGTGGTGGCTAGTTGAATGGACAGGCAGGTGGACAGTTGGTGAGTAGACCCAGAGGACTTGAACTGAACCTCGTCTTGGGTCCTCCTTTAGCAAGGTTGGTGCATGGGAGGAGCCTGTATTTTCTAATTTTGATTCTTGATTTTGTTTGTTGGTTTTGTTTTTCTTTTTTTGACGTAGGGTCTCACCAGGCTAATTTTGATTCTTGTATAACATGAGTTTTTCTGTACTTTCAAAAACCTCAAAATTTCTCTTTCCTAACCAGAGAACTGATAGAAGTTGGGTGTGAAGATAAAACCCTTGCTTTCAAAATGAGTGGCTATATATCCAATGCAAACTATTCAGTGAAGAAGTGCATTTTCTTACTCTTCATCAATCGTAAGTGGAAAAGAACTCAAGTATGTACACAGAGAATTTTATGGAGCCCTGGAAAAAATTTCCTGTCTGCAAGTGGATTGCACATGGGAAACCTCATGGCGAAGTTTGGGTTGATTAGGAAGCACGTATGATTCTTGTTTCAACTTTGGGTTCCACCCTGTGATGTGTGCTCAGTGCTTGCTGACTGGCAGAGCCTGGTTCTTACCGCTAAGAGGGATCCTTCTCAGTGCCGGTGAGCCAGCACACTTTCCTTATGTGCTGGTATTGGAGTTTTTACAGGCAGGCCTAAGCAGGGCTGTTTTACCTTACACAGCTAAACTTAAGAGGAACACGTAAGTATAGGCATTGTTTTAAGCAATTCACCATAATTTTATAGTTTTAATCTTGTTTGCTAGTGGAAATGGTATATTCCCTCCTTCCATTTTTAGCAATAAGTGGCTATAACTGTATAAAATTATGTGTGTTTTAAGCAGTTGTTTAGAGCAATACAATAATGAGAGGACCACTCAGCATTACATTATTATTTTTTATTTAAAAATATTTATTTATTTGAGAGAGAAAGAGGCAGAGAGAGCGAAAGAGAGAGAGAATGGGCACGCCAGGGTTTCTAGCCATTGCAAACAAAATCCAGATGCATGCATCCCCTTGTGTATCTGGCTTATGTGGGTTCTGGGGAATCAAACCAGGATCCTTTGGCTTTGTAGGCAAACACCTTAACTACCAAGCCATCTCTCCAGCCCTCAACATTACATTATTATTTTTATTTAATTTTTTAATTTTAATTTAATTTTATTTTATTTTGGTTTTTCGAGGAAGGGTCTCATTCTAGCCCAGGCTGACCTGGAATTCACTCTTTATTCTCAGGGTGGCCTCAAACTCATGACAATCCTCCTACCTCTGCCTCCCAAGTGCTGGGATTAAAGGCGTGAGCCCCATGCCCAGCTAGCATTACATTATTAATAGATTCTGTTAATATCGTTTATATTAGCCAGTCTTTCTCCTACTGTATTGGGAAGGTATTTAAGCCTATTATATAATAAAATTTGTTGCATGTAAGACTTAGTAAATGTTTCTCACTAGTTTTCTTTTATCAAGAACAACTATTTTGTACCATGCATGCTGGTTGCAGAGCAGACAATCAAATGCTAGCTTTGGTGTCATTGGACTGGCCTGTGTTCATTTTCTCATAACCTAAGTCAACCTATTCATGATGCAAGTTCCCAGTAGCAAAGAGAGGTCAGATTCTTACGCATGTCACTCAGATGTCTACACACTGTTCAAGGCTCACCTAGATGTCAGGGACAAAGAACTCTTTGGCCAGTTTGAAGTTCAGATATCTCAACAGGAGTTCCATCTGTCTTGTCAGGTATCTTTGACTTCTCCAGGTCTGTGTGGTCAGGATATGATTTATACAGGGACATTGTTGAGGAATGTGACATGAACCCAATGAATAATAGTCTTCTCATTCTTAAGTAAAATCATTGTTATTGGAAATTCAAAGATGTAACACATTTTTAGTCAACAGTGTACAGGACAACAGGTTGATAGCGGATATCTAAAACCTGTCTCGAGAACTGGTTTCTGAAAATAGATCTGACTGTCTGTAGTCTGAGCTCTCAGCTTTATTTACACCCTTCACACCTGTGTCATGTCTAAATTACTTTAGACATGCATTTAGAATATCGATACCATCTGAAGTTCTGGAAAACTCACTTCTTTCCTTTGTTACTCAGTGTGATACCCTAGCTTTGGAACTCCCTGAACAGCTGCTCTGTCATCTGATTGTTTAGCACACACATCTGTGTAATGGTGCTGAACACTGGGGGTTAACTAGCGTATTCTTGAGTATGATGTCTTCCAGGATGTGGCATGTGTGAGAGAAAGCCATGTCTTTGTAGAATGAAAAATCGGAGAGATAAAGTCATCCTTTCTGATCAAGGGAAGTGGGGACACCAAAGTGAATGCTTTCTCTTCTTTTCTGCTGCTGAGATAAAAGGAGAGTCCCAAGTTCATAGTGAGATGCTGGGAAGTGGTGACAGATAAATGGAGCTTCTATTCTTAGGCATCTGATAAGGTTATCACTCCAGAGCTGTTCTTCCTAAGATTAATCTGCATATGTGTCCACCCCAAAGAAGAGTTTGGATAGGTTCATTGTCTTTTATTTTTCAGATCGCCTAGTAGAATCAACTTCCATGAAAAAGGCCATAGAAACAGTGTATGCAGCATATTTGCCCAAAAACACGCACCCGTTCCTGTACCTCAGGTAATGAATGTAGCCCCAAGTTCCTCCCATAAGATGCATAGGACAGAAACAGAAATTCTCTCTGGCTCCCCTGTGAAAGAGGTGGGCTTCTAGCCCAGTCAGTGAATCCTTTGACTCCTCCTTATAGGTAAAAGCTATGTTTCTTCATTTATTCACCTGCTTAGTAGAGCTTCTGCTGTGTTGGTGACAGGAAAGTGAATAACACTTGCCACCTTCAGGAGGACAGACAGCTTATGGGCAGAATAGGTGTGCTCAGCAGGTTCTAGGGCTCCTTCTGCTGGAGTCAGTGTGGGAAGCCCAAGCAGTTATAGCTTTCCTTTCATAGAAAAATATTCTGCCATAAATAATTCATCAGTCTTGAATTCTTGACTATTTGCATTATTCAGGCCATATTGTCAAACCCCATGCTGTCTAAAATAGAGAATGAATAGAAGGACTCTTCATTGTTTCTTGGCATACTACTGGCTTGGTGAAAAAAAAAGCTAGGGCTGTATTTATTTGTACAGGGCATTATTCATACTAAAATCCCTTAGGTTTGAAACTGTAGCCCTCTGGCAGAAACTATGTGAGAAAGTTAATTTTATGTGTGAGTGTGGTGGATTTGGGATTGAAAGGCAGGAGGATTGCAAATTCCAGGTTATCCTGGGCTATATAACAAGAGCCTATCTCATTAAAAAAGGTTACTTTCTCTTTGTTCTAGTTTTTTATCAGACTAGGAAGATAGGTAAAAATTAAGGTTTGAAGTAGTTTCTAGATCCATGTAGAATTCCATCAGCATAATAATACTAATAAATTGGTAGTTGTTGCCTTGTTTGCATCTAAGCAAATGCTGTCTCTGCAACATCCTCAAGGCACAAGTGAGAGCTTTTTATTTATTTATTTATTATTTATTTGAGAGAGAGAGAGAGAGAGGCAGAAAGAGAGAATGGGCACGCCAGGGCCTCTAGCCACTGCAAATAAACTCTAGATGCATGTGCCTCATTGTGCATCTGGCTTATGTGGTTCCTGGGGACTCAACTAGTGTTCTTAGGCTTCGCAGGCAAATGCCTTAACTGCTAAGCCATTTTCCCAGCCCAAGTAAGAACTTTTTTTTTTTTTTATGGTTTTTTCGAGGTAGGGTTTCACTCTAGTCCAGGCTGACCTGGAATTAACTATGTAGTCTCAGGGTGGCCTCGAACTCTTGGCGATCCTACTACCTCTGCCTCCCGAGTGCTGGGATTAAAGGCGTGCGCCACCACACCCGGCTCCAAGTAAGAACTTTTGAACTCCAACTCAAGCACTCAAGGTTTGCACTAGTCATTTGGCCTCTCCACGTTGTCTGGTAACCACATAATGTGTAGATCCCTCCCCCCCCCCCCAATTCTCCATGATCTGACATAAATGTTTTTTTTTCCTTCCAGTTTAGAAATCAGTCCCCAGAATGTAGATGTCAATGTGCACCCCACAAAGCATGAAGTTCACTTTCTGCATGAGGAGAGCATTCTGGAGCGGGTGCAACAGCACATTGAGGGCAAGCTCCTGGGCTCCAACTCCTCCAGGATGTACTTCACCCAGGTAAGGGCATCTTCCTTGGCTGTTTCTTGGGCCTTTGATACTACTCTTTTTTTTTTTTTTTTTTTGGTTTTTCGAGGTAGGGTCTCTAGCCCAGGCTGACCTGTAACTCAATTATGTAGTCTCAGGGTGGCCTTGAACTCATGGTGATCCTCCTACCTCTGCCTCCCAAGTGCTGGGATTAAAGGCGTGCGCCACCACGCCCTGCTTGGGCCTTTGATACTTTGAGATGTGCTTTGAGATGTGTCCCGTGTTGTGAAAGCCCAGACTGTGGCTTTGGGATTTGCGTCTCCTTTGTATTACCTTGATAGCTTTCTCTCAGCAACATTTTCTTCTGAATTTTAGTTGTCCTCCAAGAAAGGTTTTACCTTTTTGAATATATTTGCTTCTTTATTTTGTTTTTATAAATATTTTATTTATTTTTTTAGAGATAGAGAGAAAGAGGGAGAGAGAATAGGTGCACCAGGGCTTCTAGTCACTAGAACACATGTGACACCTTGGGGTCTGGCTCATGTGGGTACTGGGGAATTGAACCTGGGTCCTTGGGTTTCGCAGGCAAATGCCTTAACTGCTGATCCATCTCACTAGCCCTACTTTATTTTTTATTGCTAATTTATATTTTGGGGGGGGGGAAGGTTTTGAGGGAGGGTCTTACTTTAGCCCAGGTTGAGCTGGAACTCTCTCTGTAGTCCCAGGCTGGCCTTGAACTCACAATGATCCTCCTACCTCTGCCTTCTGAGTGCTGAGATTGAAGGTGCGTGCCACCATGCGCATTTCTATTAAAATATTATTTTAATTTATTTGCAAGGAGAAGGAGAGAATAGGTGTGCTGAAGCTTTTTGCTGCTACAAATGAACTCCAGATGTATGTGCCACTTTGTGCATCTGGCTTTATGTGGATAATGGGGAACTGAACCCAGGCCATCAGGCTTTGCAAGCAAGTGCTTTAACCAATGAGTCATCTTTCCAGCCCTATTGCTAATATTTTAAAACACATAAAATGAAATGGCATTTATCCTTGTTTTCTGATTTCAGCAACTATCAACAATAACCACTAAGCCAGCTCTCCAGCCCAGGAAGGACTATTTTAATTTATTTTTTATTTATTTACTTTAAAAATAATTTGTTTTTATTTATTTAAAAGAGGGAGGGAGGAGGCTGGGCATGGTGGCGCATGCCTTTAATCCCAGCACTAGGGAGGCAGAGGTAGAGGATCGCTGGGAGTTCAAGGCCATTCTGAGAAAACAGAGTGGGTTCCAGGTCAGCCTGGGCTAGAGTGAGACCTAATCTCGAAAAACCAAAAATAAATAAATAAATAAATAAATAAATAAAAATAAAAGAGGGAGGGCGGGAGAGAATGGGTGCTCCAGGGCCTCCAGTCACTGCAAACAAACTCCAGATGCGTGTACCTTGTGCATCTGGCTTATGTGGGTCTTGGGGAATCGAACCTGAGTCCTTTGGCTTTGCAGGCAAGTGCCTTAACTGCTGAGCCCTCTCTCCAGGCCCAGGAAGGAGGACTATTTTTTTTTTAATTATTTTATTTTATTTTTTAAAATTTATTTATTTGAAAACAACAGACAGAGAAAGAGGTAGATAGAGAATGGGGGCACCAGGGCCTCCAGCCACTGCAAACAAACTCCAGATGATGCACCATCTTGTGCATCTGGCTTACGTGGGTCCTGGGGAATCCAGCCTCAAACCTGGGTCCTCAGACTTCACAGGCAAGTGCTTAACCACTAAGCCATCTCTCCAGGCCCCAAGGGGGACTGTTTTAAAACACATTGTAGACATTTACTTCCTTAGTGCTTCATTATACATTTAAAAAATATTTTTCCCTTTATAGTCATAATAAAATTTTATACCTAATAAAATTCATAGTAATAATACCATTTACTATCTCATATATATATTCACATATCCTTATTGTCCAAAAAAGATCTTTTTTTTTTTTTTGAGAGAGTGAAAGAGCACGCACGTGAGAAAAGAGACAGAGAATAGGTGTGCCAGGGCCTTTTCAGGTGCTGTGAACGAACTCCAGATGCATGCACCCCCTTGTGCGATATTGCGTGCTGGTATCACTTTTGCTAAATGTGGGATCTGGAGATTTGAATGGGTGTTCTTTAGGCTTCACAGGCAGGCACCTTAACCACTAAGCAATCTCTCCAGCCCCCCCAAAGATCTTTTTATTACCAGTTTTGTTCAATCTCTAGTTAATGAAGTTCTAGTCATAATATTTGGTAGTTACATTTCTTAAGTCTATTTTAAGTCTCTGAAAATCAGATTTGGAGACATGAATATATTCACAAAATTATTTTTTACCAAGAATCATCCTGACCCTTGCAGGTTTTTTTCACATTATTTTATTTTAGATCCCTGTTAAAAAAAGAAAATATTCCAAATTGCTGGACCTTAGTTTTCTATACTGTGAATAATCCTTTCCAACAAAGCTTTAATCTGTAAACTCTTATACTCTAGTTTTTTTTTTGTTGTTTTGTTTTGTTTTTTGAGGTAGGGTCTCACTATACCCCAGGCTGACCTGGAATTCACTATGTAGTTTCAGGCTGGCCTTGAACTCATGGCAATCCTCCTCTCTCTGCCTCCTGAGTGCTAGGATTAAAGGTGTGCACCACCATGCCTGGCACATACTCTAGTTTGAGAAGGTGATAGTTGATATTGTTTCAAATTATGGTAAAAGACATCACACCATGTAAGTCATTTTTGACTATAGTTCAGTGGTATTTCACACATTTACATCTTTGTCGAATTCACTCAAAACAACTAAGAAACAACCTAGAGTCCCAGTTTGCAATGTGACTGTCCCCCTGCTCCTCCCATTCATTGTGCTCACAGAGTTCTTCCTTTGAAGGTGCCCTATGGGAGGTTCATCCATGTCTGTCCATCTTCTTCTTGGTGTGAAGAGGCAGGTGAAATCACTATCACTGGGCAAGGCTGAGGATTTCCTGTGGGAAACAGGGTGGAGAGTGAGGGAGTGTGTTATGAAACTTGGACATGAATGATCAGTCTCTTCATTTAGAGCAGGACTGTGCTGGGGCACATTTGAGGGTAGCTGGGTCAACACTACTCTGGAAGAAAGACCCTTGACAAAGATTCTGGAAAGTGGTGCCTGTGCTTCCTGGTACATCCAGCAGAAGGCGCATGGTAACTTGTTAAGTCTGTGAGTTCCCTTGTGACCTGGTTCTCTCACTGTAAACTTGCCTTCCTCATATACCTCAATAGTTTTTCCATCTGTTGATGAGCAATACTTACTCAGTTATTTCATTAGATTGTATGATTCATTTTCTCACTTTATCATTTTTTCTCCGTTAACTATAAATCTCATATATAGAGCTTTATCTCATTTATTATTTATAGTTATCCTAAAGTATGGATTATATTAGAGGACAGTTGCTGAATTCTGTCCATTTAGTTTTTAAAGGAATGAGTTGTATCTTAGCAATTTCCAGTGTTTCATGACTTCTCTCCCCTTTCTCCTTTTCCTGTCTCTCTACCTCCCTACTTTCTCTTCTCTTGGTGTTTGGTCACAGCCATTAACAAAGCATTTCTTTTATTTTGCTTTATTTTGATTAATTTATTTGAGAGAAAGAGAGAAAATGGCTATACCAGGACCTCCAGCTACTGCAAAGGAACTCCAGACACGTGCCACCATGTGCATCTGGCCTATGTGGGTATAGGAAATTGAACCTTGGTCCTTAGGCTTTGCAAGCAAGTACCTTAACCACTAAGCCATCTTTCCAGCTCCAAAGCAAACATTTTAATACTTGTGATCATTTGTCACTTTGGTGGTCACATTGCCCCATCTTGGTCTAGTGGAAGCCCCTTCCTGGTGGTTCCTTCATCTTTCTGACCCAGTTCCATTAGAATGTCATGAGTTCCTGTTTCTAGTGTGACAAGGTCTTACAGGCATACTCTGTACTTCTTTCTTAGCCCAGATCTAGCTTGGCCGTTTCTCTGAGGTGTTTTAGTTCATTATAGTGGGCATTGGTATGTAGTGATTGTATTCTAAGACTCAAAAGTTCTCATTGCTTTTGGGCAGTCATTGGTTTTAAGGTTCCAATGAGCAGAGCTAGGAAACAAGTATATTTAAAAATCATAGAGGTCTGGAGATAGAGTTCAGTGGTACAGTGCTTATTTAGCATGTCCTGGGTTCAGTCACCAGTACCAAAAAAATAAATAAATAAAAAATAAAGGGAGGGGTGAAGTGAGAATGGACATTCCAAAGGCCCAAGAAGAGTATGGAATGGGAAGTTCATGTTGACCAGATACACTGAGTTTGGGAAGATGAAGTTCTGGAGATACGCAGCAGTGGAATGAACTTACTGCCATGGAACTCTGACATAAGAATAGCTAAAATGGGCCTGGAGAGATGGCTTAGCGGTTGAGGTACTTGCATATGAAGCCTAAGGACCCAGGTTCAATTCTCCAGGACCCACATAAGCCAGATGCACAAAGTGGCGCATGCATTTGGAGTTAGTCTGCAGTGGCTGGAGGCCCTGGTGCAACCTTTCTATCTGTACCCCACCCCCCGCCTCTCTCCAATAAATAAGTAAATAAATATTTTTTTTTGTTTTGTTTTTTTGAGGTAGGGTCTCACTTTATTTAGCTCAAGTTGACCTGGAATTCACTATGTAGTCAGAGTGGCCTTGAACTCACGGTGATCCTCCTATATCTGTCTCCCGATTACTGGGATTAAAGGCGTGCACCACCATACCCAGCACAAAAATATTTTGAAAAGAATAGTTAAAATGATATACATGTATATATATTTCAACTTTTTTATTGACAGCCTTTATACCTACACACAATATACCATGGTCATAATTACCTCCCATGATCCTCCTTTGTCCTCCCCTCCACTGCATCCCTTCTTTTCTTTTAAAATATATATATTTTATTATTTTATTTATTTTTGGAGAAAGACAGAGAGGGAGAGGGAGACAGATAGAGATGGGCGTGCCAGCAGTGTCTCAGCTGCTGAGAATGAAATCCAGATGTGTGCACCCCCTTGTGGTCAAGTGCAGCATTACGCCCTTGCATCGCTGCATCTGGCTAAACGTGGGACCTGGAGATTGGAATAGGGTTCTTAGGCTTAGCAGGCAGGCGCCTTAACCGCTAAGCCATCTCTCCAGCCCTGCATCCCTTCTTTTCAACTAGTCCCTCTTCTATTTTATATCAGATAATGGCATTTATTTATTTATTTGTTTGTTTGTTTGTTTGTTTGTTTGTTTGTCAGAGAAAGGGAGAGAGAAAGAGAATGGGCATGCCAGGGCCTCCAGCCACTGCAAACAAACTCCAGACACATGCACCCCCTTGTGCATCTGGCTAAAGTGGGTCCTGAGGAGTTGAACCTGGGTCTTTTGGCTTTGCAGGCAATCGCCTTAACTGCTAAGCCATCCCTCCAACCCGTCCCTCTTCTATTTTGATGTTATCATGAAATGGTATATTTTATGTTGCATCTGTTTTACCACAGTAAAAAAATAAAATAGACTCCTTATATTAGAAAACACTCTTCATTTCAAGCTGATTTTAAGATTATAAAGACTTTTGCTTAATTTTTGAGGTTTATGTTTATAAACTTTGTATACTTCTATTTTGTTCAAAATTGTTTCTATGATAGTCGCAGTGTAATATTCATTATATTAGGTTATTTGTTCTTTCTCTAATACTGTACTGTTTTGGGACCTGGACTTTTGAATGTTAAATTTTAAGCCTTCTCACTGTCTTCTTTTGAAACAGACTTTGCTTCCAGGACTCGCTGGCTCCTCTGGGGAGCTGGCTAAGCCCACAACAGGTTTGGCCTCCTCATCTACTTGTGGTAGTGGTGACAAGGTCTATGCTTACCAGATGGTCCGCACAGACTGCCGGGAACAGAAGCTAGACGCCTTTCTGCAGCCATTGAGCAAGACCCTGCCCAGCCAACCCCAGACTCCTGTTCCAGGAGATAGTATGGAAGGTTCTGGGGGTGAGGCCAGGCAGCAAGATGAGGAGATGCTTGAACTCCCAGTCCCTGCTGAAGCAGCTGCCAAGAGTCAGAGCTCCGAGGGGCCTGAAGCAAAAGAGGCTTCAGAAACAGTACAGAAAGCAGCGTACACATTCAGCTCAGGCCACCCCAGGTAGGGCCTTTTGGGGAAAGTGAAGTTTGCCTCCTTTGTTCTTCTAATGTTCTTTGGTTTTTTGAGATAGGGTCTCGCTCTAGCCCAGGTTGACCTGGAATTCACTATGTAGTCTCAGGCTGGCCTTGAACTCATAGTGATCCTCCTACCTCTGCCTACCGAGTGCTGGGATTAAAGGCGTGCACCACCACACCCGGCATTTTTTTTTAAATGTGTGGCTGTGAAGAAAAGTGCAGGCATGCTTATGGAGTCAGACAACTTTTGGGTTGGTGCTCACCGTTTCACCTCATTTAAGGCAGGCTTTCTCTCTCTGGATTCTTACTTTGCTGTTTTTTGCTTCAGTCTCCATGAAATTCCAGGAAATTCTCTTGTCTCCACCTTCACTTGCCATTAATGTGCTGGGATTACAGAAGCCTGCTATGGCTTCCCTTCCGTTTGTTAGTGTGGGATCTGGGGAAGATTGAGTGCTTTAATCCACTTAGCCATCTCTCTAGCCCCCTAAATGATCCAATTGCTCGCTTTTTCACTTGACTAGGGCAGTGCTGAGGCCTTTTCCACTGTCTGCCTTTGACTGTGGTTTGAGAGCCACCACCATGGTGTCCTCTGAGAGATCGTAAATGTTCGTGGTTTCAAGTATTAGTTTAACATACATCAGAAAGAACACAAATACAGTCTTTGGTTTTTAAAAAAAATTTTTAAATGTTCTATATTTATTTATTTATTTGATAGACAAAGAGGCAGAGAGAGAGGGAGAGAACAGGTGTGCCAGGGCCTCTAGCTACTGCAAACGAATTCCAGATGCATGTGCCACCTTGTGTATCTGGCTTATATGGGTACTAGGGAATCGAACCTGTGTTCTTTGGCTTTGCAGGCAAGCACCTTAACTGCTAAGCCATCTCTCTAACTCCAGTCTTTGTTTTTAATAAAGTGGTAAGTGTGTGTATGGTGTGTTGTATATGGGCATGGGCATGCTACAGGTGTGTTGAGGTCAGAGGAAAACCTTGGAGTGTCATCTTCTCCTCTGCTGGTTTGAGACAGCCTCTCTTCTTGTGCCACTGGGAAGGCCAGGCTAGTTGACCCTTGAGGTTTAGGATCTTCCTGACTCCTCCCATTGCTATAGTTGGGATTACAGATGCATGCACCACTTTTCATCTGGCTTTACATAGGTGCTAGGGGTCTGAGCTCCAGTTAGCAGGCTTGTGGAGCAAGTACCTTTAACCACTGAGCTATCTCCCCAGCCCTAATAAAGCATTTTGATGAAATCTCAATGCCAGTGGGTGACTGAAGATAAAAGCCTAAAATAGCTCTTCCATCCTAGCCAAAGCTGATGTCACTCTTCAGAAGCAGCACTTTCTGGATTCAGTTTCTAAATTTCTCAAAGTAGACAGGCTATTGGCAAGAGAGAGAGGAAAAGGACAAAACTTGATAATTATAAAGGATGCTATTGAGCTTTGAGCATAGGTTCTCAGAGAATGTTTCACTGAGATTTGTGAGGTGAGCCATTCACTGCCTCTATACAGCTACTGACACTGGCGCTCAATTCAAAATCACTTGTCCAAGGTGCATGTTCTTCACTTGGTGGCTGCCACCAAGAACTTTGACCATGAAATAACCATTTGAATTTGGAAAAGATACTTCATTCCAATTTGCTTATTCCTTCATATTTTACATGTGTTATCTCATTTAATACTCTTAGCAACTCTGGGAAGTATTTCATTTGTGTATCACATAGGGAACCAAGGGATATTTAGCACACAACAGCCAAAACTTTTTAAAGCAAAAATCAGATTATATCACTCCTCTGCTGAAAACTTTTCAGTGTATTCCATTGGCTAAGGGATCCAAATTTTCTACTTTCCCTTCAGCTGTACCCTCTTGTGGCTGATGTAAACTGCCTGAGCTTCTTATCCTTTGGTTGTTCCTGCTGTTCCCTCAGCTGAGAAAATTCTGGCTTCTTGTCAATCATGTCTCTGCTCAAATGTCCACTTAGATAAAAGATCCCCCTTGTCTTTTGTCCCTATCATTGTGTTGTTACCTGGTTCTAGTTTCTTAGCATCTGTCACTATTAAATTTTTGTTTTTGTTTTGTTTTGTTGAGGTAGGGTCTCATTCTAGCCCAGACTGACCTGGAATTCACTATGTAGTCTTAGGGTGGCCTTGAATTCATGGTGATCCTCCTACTTCTGCCTCCCAAGTTTTGGGATTAAAGGCATGCACCACCATGCCCAGCTCAATAATAATAATTATTATTATTTTCCTAGGCTGGGGAAATAGTTTAGCGATCAAAGGCACTTGAATGTAAAGTCTGACAGCCAGGGTTTGATTTCCCAGTACCCAAGTGAAGTCAGATGCACTAACTGGGACATTTGTCTGGAGTTCATTTGCAGTGGCAGGAGGCCCTGGTGTGCCCATGCTTGGTTGTTCGTTTTCACTCTCTCTTTCTCTTTCTTTTCTTCCCTTCCTCTCCCCCCCTTTGGTCATATATAAATTTTTTGAAAAATGTTTTACTTATTTATTAGAGTGAGGGATAGAATGGGCATGCCAGGGCCCCAGCCATTGCAAATGGATCCTGGGGATCAAACCTGGGTCCTTAGGCTTCACAGGCAAGTCTCTTAACTGCTTAGCCATCTCACCAGCCATTCATATATAATTTTTTTAAAGGTTTTTTTTTTTTTTTTTTTTGCTGGACATGGTGGTGCATGCCTTTAATCTCAACACTCTGGGGAGGCAGAGGTAGAAGAATCACAGGGAGTTTAAGGCCATGAGAGCATGTAAGTCCAGAGATCTGCCTGGGACTACCTGAGACTACATAGTGAATTCCAGGTCAGCCTGGGCTAGAACAAGACCCTACCTTAAAAAATTTAAGACCTTTTTTGTGTTGCCATTTGACTTTTTTCACAAGACGGTAAGAATCTTGAGGGTAGGTTCATTGTCTAAAGTGTTCATTGATGTATGTAGTTAATGCATGTCAGTGTCTGATGGATGGATAGATGAAAGATGAGACAAGAATGAGTGAGGCTTGAGAAGGCCAAGATGGACCCCCCACATCCTGGTTATGGGCAGTTGTGAGGCCAGATGTTGATCTGAGGGTTGTCAGATAAGCAGTGTGCCTGAGAGTAGACAGCCACTGGCCTGCCACAGCATGACTACAGAAAAATAGCCACTGGCATAGGATGTGACCTCTCCAAAGTGTAGCACACAAAATTTGGCTGAGTTAGAAAAAGAAATAAAAAGGAAGAGTAATGACCTGCCAGTTCTTTCTCTTCATGGCAGAAAGAGACATCGGGAAGACTCTGATGTTGAGATGACGGAAAATGACTCGCGGAAGGAAATGACAGCAGCGTGTCACCCCCGGAGAAGGATCATTAACCTCACCAGTGTTTTGAGTCTCCAAGAGGAAATTAATGAGCAAGGCCATGAGAGTACGTAAGTCCAGAGATTTGCCTGGGACTGCAAGGGTTCGGGAAATGCAGAAAGCATTTCTATTGTCAGTGTGACCACTACCATTTGTTTGGAGAAGTCTGTTGTCCCTTAAATCCATACAGGCATCAGCTGAAACACCGTTCTCAAGAGGAAGAAGAAAGGGGTAGTAATGTGTTTACTTTAATTAGAATTAGTTGGTGTTCTCATTAAATGATACAGGTCAGATAAAGCAGTCATTTACACTTAGCTTCTGCTTGAGCTAAAAGGATCGTGATGGCCAGCAACGTTCTTACCCTGTGTAGTGGGATGTACTGTTTGCTCACAGGCTTGTAGGAGGCTTGGGATCAGATCCCGAGCCATTTCTTCTGTGTGATCTTACACTTGTGATTGTACCATTCTTCCTTACCTGCAAAGAGCTGAGCATGGTGGTGCACACCTTTAATTCTTGCTGAGATAGGATTGCCATGAATTCTAGCTCAACCTGGTCTGCAGAATGAGTTGCAGGTCAGCCCAGGCTAGACTCAGACCTGTCTTGAAAAACAAAACAAAAATTTTTTTACCTAGGTCACTCATCTAATTGGAGATCAACTATCAATGAGTAGTTAAGGAGGCAACTAATATTTTATATCCTGGAGACTAATAAGTACCACCCTCAAAAATGGTTTTTGAGCCAGGTGTGGTGGCGCACGCCTTTAATCCCAGCACTCGGGAGGCAGAGGTAGGAGGATAGCCGTGAGTTCAAGGCCACCCTGAGACTACATAGTTAATTACAGGTCAGCCTGGGCCAGAGTGAGACCCTACCTCGGAAAACCAAAAAAAAAAAAAAGGTTTTTGAGGGCTGGAGAGATGGCTTAGAAGTTAAGGCACTTGCCTGTGAAGCCTAAGAACTCAGGTTCGATTCCCCAGTACCCGTGTAAGCCAGATGCACAAGGTATCACATGTATCTGGAGTTCATTTGCCGTGGCTGAAGGTCCTTAGCATACCCATATCTGCTTCTTCCACCCTCCCAAATAAATAAATAATTTTTTATTTTTTATCTTTATTTTTTGGTTTTTCAAGGTAGGGTTTCACTCTAGTCCAGGCTGACCTGGAATTCACCATGTAGCCTCAGGGTGGCCTCGAACTCATGGTGATCCTCCTACCTCTGCCTCCCGAGTGCTGGGGTTCTCCCGAGTGCTGGGGTTAAAGGCATGGGCCACCACACCTGTCAAATTTTTTTTTAAAAATGTAAGTAAAAGCCAGGTATGGTGGCTCACGCCTTTAATCCCAGCACTCGAGAGGCAGAGGTAGGAGGATCGCTGAGAGTTCGAGGCCACCCTGAGACTACATAGTGAATTCCAGGTCAGCCTGGACCAGAGTGAGACCCTACCTTGCAAAACCAAAAAAAATAAAATAAAATAATAAATAAATAAATAAATAAATAAGTAAATAAATAAAATAAAAAGTTTTTGTGACTCCTGGGTATAGAACTGCATCCTATATCATATTACTTCAAAAATAATTCAAAGGTTTTTGGAATTAAATGGAGGACAGAGCCAGGAGTTAGGTATGTAATAGCAATTAGCCCTCAGGGCCATCTGGCCACATCTTATGAGTGACTAATGCTCCAAGAATAGACTTCATTGTACAGAGCTCCAAGTAGCAGCTCTGCGCTTGAGCCTACATAATTTAGCTGTGACCTTTTCACTTTCATCTACATGAATTTCTTTATCAAAATAATTCAATCACCATTATAAAATGTATCTTAAAATAGGTTCATCCAGATTATTTTGTTTTTTTAATTTGTTTTTGTTTGGCTAGTTGAGGCCCTCAAGTGTCATCCCCATGAGTACTAGGACTACAGGCATGTGCCACCATGCCTGGCTCCTGGATTAATTTTTTAAAGGATTGAGTAGCTTCAGGAGCAGTCAGTACCTTCTTTAATCCTTAACCTTTTAAAACAGCTGCTCTTGAGTCAGGGGCCTCTTGAGTTTTTTTCTCTGTCTAATTCACCATTTGTCTAAGCCAATGCAGGAAGGCCTAAATTTGTCTTGCCTTGAATGCTTTCTCTTAGTACTCTGGCCTATGTTTACATGTGGCAACAGATACATTGGCTATCTCCACACTCAGGCAGGGTAAAAACTTCTTCCGACTGAGCTCCTGCCAGATGTATGAGTGGCGGCCAATTGGCTTCTGGTTTTATAGTTTCCATGAAATTTTGCTCTAGTTGCTTTTTTTCTAGGGATCTTCAGGTTGGGAGCTCCCGAAGCAGTTTTGGTAATACAAGGAGAGTGGCCTGCTCCTTTACTTAGCTAGCAGTGTTCCCTACAGTGTTTTTTTTTTTTTTTTTTTTTTTTTTTTTAGTTTTAAAAAAGATTAAATTTTTTAAAAATTTATTTGAGAGAGAGAGAGAAATAGGCAGAGAGAGAATGGGCGTGCCAGGGCCTCCAGCCACTGCAAACGAACTCCAGATGCATGTGCCCCTTGTGCATCTGGCTTACGTGGGTCCTAGGGAATTGAACCTGGGTCCTTTGGCTTTGCAGGCAAACACCTTAACCGCTAAGCCATCTCTCCAGCCCTTAACTTTTTTTTATTTGTTTGAGAGAGAGAATGAGGCAGAGGGAGAGGGAAAGAGAGAGAGAAAGAATGGGTGCGCCAGGCCCTCCAAGCCCCTGCAAAAAACCTCCAGATGCATGCGCCCCCTTGTGCATCTGGCTTACGTGGGTCTGGGGAATTGAACCAAGGTCTTTTGGCTTTGCAGACATGTGCCTTAACCCATAAGCCATCTCTCCAGCCCCCCATAGTGGTTTTAATTGGGAAACTTCCTTAGATGTGGAGGGTATGAAAGATATATCAGTAAAGTTTTTTGAGTAGTATCAGATTGTGCAATATAAAACCAACCTGTACCAAGTGTGGTCATGTTTGGAGTGTTGCTGAGGCTGAGGTGATAGGTCTTAGTGGTCAGAAATTGTGTATTCATGGCACTGTCTCAATTCTCAGATGGTGTTAGGATGAGAGCATGTTTTCATGCCCTGTATTAAAGATGAGGAAGTGGAAAATGAAAAGGGAACAGCCCGACAATCTGGAACAAGCCCAGAGCAGGTATGATGGCACATGCATCTAGTTCCAGCTACTATGGAGGCCGAGGCAGGAGGATCACTTGAGCCCAAGAGTTCCAGGCTAGCCTGGGCAACAAAACAAGACCTCATCTTTAAAGCAAAATAAAATAAACAAAAGGAACAATAAAGTAAAAGAAACACCAGGCTCAGTTACATACCTTGTGGATGGTAGGTTGTCACTGGCAATGGCCTTTGTGATATATATAAATTTAGTTAAAAAAATTTGGGGGGGGGCTGGAGAGATGGCTTAGGGGTTAAGGTGCCTGCCTCTTAAGCCTATGTACACCCGTTCGATTCTCCAGGTCCCATGTTTAGCCAGACGCAAAGTGATGCTGAGGTGCAATGCCACCCTTGCCCACAAGGGGGTGCACGCGTCTGGAGTTCGTTCACAATGGCTTGCCCATTCTCTGTCTTCCCCCCCCCATGACTCTCTCAAAAAAAAATTTTTTTTTCAAGCAGAGAGAGAGTGGGTGTGCCAGGGCCTCTAGCCACTGCAAACAAACTCCAGATGCATGCAAAGCCAGCTCAGCAGCCTGTGCAGGGCAAGCACATGAATTATGATCCTGTAGGCCAAGGCTGCATCTTCAGACAGGGAGGTCTGTGCATGCATCTGTGGCATTGAGAGTGCCTGAACACTTGGCATTGGCATGGGAAGAACTCTGCTCAGCTTTCACTTGCTCCACCCGTTCTATAGCCAGTCAAAAATTCATTCATCTTTTGGGAAATGATTGTCATCCTCTGTACAATGTCCTTTTGCAGAAGCCCTTCCTGGACTGTGTGAGCACTGATGACACCGTGTACATGCTTTGTAAGCTCCAAGGTGCTGTTCCTGGGAAGGGGCCTTGACTGTGGGGCCTGTGCTGACAGCTTTTTCATGCAAACTAGAGGAAGCAGCTTAGCTTTGAGTTCAGTGTTATGCAAGGATTTCTTATGTCTTTGGTACTGTTAGTGCACTGTCTGTGCCAGGCCTGTGGACGCAGTCATATTTGCTAAAATAGTGAGCAGCATGACTGAGAAGAGTAGATGGGAGGTGAAGCCCTAGAATCTCTATTCTAAGAGGTGACAAAGTTCAACTCAGGTAGGTTCCTTTTTTTTTTTTTTTTTTTTTTTTTTTTTTTTTTTGTTGGTTTTTCGAGGTAGGGTTTCATTCTAGCCCAGGCTGACCTGGAATTAACTACGTAGTCTCAGGCTGGCCTCGAACTCACAGTGATCCTCCTACCTCTGCCTCCCAAGTGCTGGGATTAAAGGCGTGTGCTACCACGCCCAGCTCTGGTAGGTAAGGGTTTTTATTTAAATTTTAAAAATTTATTTGAGACAGAGAGAGAGACAGGGAGGCAGATAGAGAAAGAGAGGGAGAGAATGGGTTCTCCAGGACCTCTAGCCACTGCAAATGAACTCCACATATATGTGCCACCTTGTGCCCTTGGCTTATGTGGGTCCTGGGGTGTTGAACCTGGGTCCTTAGACTTCACTGGCAAGTGCCTTAACTGCTAAGCCATCTCTCCAGCCCAGTAGCTTTTTAAAAATATTTTATTTTATTTTATTTATTTATTTGAGAGAGAGAGATGAAGAGGCAGATAAAAAGAAAGAGAGAATGGGCATGCCAGGGCCTCCAGCCACTGCAAACAAACTCTAGATGCATGCGCCCCCTTGTGCATCTGACTTATGTGGGTCCTGGGAAATTGAACCGAGGTCCTTAGGCTTCACAGGCAAACGCCTTGACTGCTAAGCCATTTCCCCATCCCATCCCAGTAACTTTTTTTTTGTTGTTTTTTAAAGGTAGGGTCTCACTCTAGCCTAGGCTGACCTGGAATTCACTATGTAGTCCTCGAACTCTACCTCTGCCTCCCAAGTGTTGGGACTAAAGGCGTGCGCCACCACGCGTGGCTACTAAACTTCTTATTGACAACCTTCATACATGTACACAATATACCATGATTATAATCCACTGCCCTCCTCCCTCCACTGAATCCCTTCTTTCCAAATAGTTGCTGTTCTTTTTTTTCTTTATTGTACAACACATGTTTTATTTCCCACAAGGAAAATATGGAACCCTTCACGAATTTGTGTGTCATCCTTGCACAGGGGCCATGCTAATTTTCTCTGTATCGTTCCAATTTTAGTGTATGTGCTGCTGAAACAATCATCATGTTCTCTTGATGTTACCATTTTCCCTTTCTGTTATGCAGTTCTTGTGTAGGTAGTGTCAGCCACTGTGAAGTCATGAATGCCAAGGCCACTCTTTGTCTGGCAGACAGTATTACAAGGCATTCCTCCCCTTTCCTTAGGCTCTTACCTTTTCTTTTTTCTTTTTCTTGTTTTTGATGAGTTTTGAGTCTCCCCAGTGGTCACTGTCATTTGAAAAGAGAAGCTTCTCTCACCAAAAGTGAGAGTAACATTAATATATGGGTCTAAACATAAATACTTAGTGGCTTATGACCTCCTCAGCCATAGGTTTTGATTAGGCTTTCAATACCAGGCAGGAATTCACTCCCATAAAGTGGTGGCCTCTTTTTTTTTTTTTTTTAATATTTATTTATTTGTTAGGTACAGAGAGAGGGACAGAGGGAGAGAAAGAGTGAGAATGGGCGTGCCAGGACCTCCAGCCACTGCAAACGAACTCCAGACGCATGTGCCACTACGTGCATCTGGCTTACATGGGACCTGGAGAATCGAACCGGGGTCCTTAGGCTTCACAGGCATGTGCCTTAACCGCTAAGCCACCTCTCCAGCCCAAGTGGTGACCTCTTGAACCTGGTACATTTATCCACCCCAGGTGGGTACACTTGCAGTTAACAAATGAGGTTAATTAAGGAATCAGAGATTAAACTTAATGTAGTGCCATACTTTTGACTTAATTAAATGAAGACGAAGGGTGCCATAATCTATTTGAAATCATTTGGATGTGAGAATGTGCTTAACATTTTGCCTCCAGACAGTCAGAACTGGATTTGACTTTGTTAGTCTTTGGTGCGTAGATTTGGGCTTGAATGGATGATGTGGTAAACAACCGGCTGCAACAGTAGGTAGAATGAAAGAAGCTCTGTCACAGAGAGGCCAGGTCAGTAGGATCTTGGACTGAGATCCCCTGAGAGGACGTCTGGGTCACCTCAGACAGCAGCGGGGGTGCTGGCAGGCATCCATCAGGGAATGGGGCCTGTGTCTAGCACTCAAAGGACTGGGTCTGTTTCCTTCCTTCAAGACCCGTCCTTAGCTTTCTGTGCTGCTGCTTAGAACATGCTAAAACCCAAAGCCTCAGTTGGCTTTTTAAGGTGTTTAAAAAAAATTTTTATTTATTTGCAAGCAGAGAGAGAGAGAGAGAGATAAAGAGAGATAGAATGGGCGTGCCAGGGCCTCTAGCCACTGCGCACAAACTCCAAATGCATGTGCCCCTTGTGCATCTGGTCTATGTGGGTCCTGGGGAATCGAACCTGGTTCCTTTGGCTCCACAGGCAAACACCTTAACTGCTAAGCCATCTCTCCAGCCCTCAGTTGGCTTAAAAAAGTTTTTTTTTCACTTATTTGAATGTGTTTGCATTGTGTACTAGGGTCTTTTGCCACTCTAAGTTAATGCTTATATGGCTTTTCATGGGTGGCTGAGAAATTGAACCTGGGACAGCAAGCTTTGCAAGCAAGTTCCTTTAACTGCTGAGCCATCACCCTAGTTTTCTTTTCTTTTCTTTTCTTTTCTTTTCTTTTTTTTTACAATCTCCATTTTGAAGTAGGGTATGTGTTTTGGTTTATACATAACAGAACTTTATCCCATTTTGGTCTTTGCAAAATGGTAGGGAAACACACCGAAATGTCTAGAGCCTGGAGAAACAGTTCTTGTGGGACTGAAACGTAGGCCTTTTGAGTGCGGAGAAGAGGTGTGCAGACCCCCAGGGAAGAAGCCCCTGTGCTTGGTGAATCAGTGCTGGCCCTGCCTTTCCTGTGCCCAGGTTGCACTCAGTAGCTGACGATGGTAGAGAAGGCCAGGAACATTCTGTGTGGAAAACTCTGGCCTCATGTCAGTGGCTTGCTCTGCTCGCTTTCCTCCAGTGCCTCATTATTCAAGATGATTTGATGTTCTCCAGCTTTTAAAATAATTATTTTCCGCCTACGCAGAACATCCTGTGGAGACATTGAGTTTCCAGTGGGAACAGAGGGGAACACTTATTCTGAATATGAATATAAGCCTCTTTATTGGGGTGGGGGGTTGTAATTGCAGAACTTACATAGCACTGCAAATGTACTTATAGTGCCCAAGTGTGTGGAAAAGGTACTGTGAAAATGACACAGGCTTGTTGCTGTGCCCAAGACCCTTGCCCTGTTTTCTCTTGCTCTTCCTCTATTTCCTCTTCCTTTTTGGTTGTGATGTATTTTCTTCTTTCATTGAAATAATTTGGGGGCCTGGAGGGCACAGCTCAGCAGTAAAACATCAGCCTAGTGTGTGAGGCCCTGGGCTTGAGCTCTGTCATTGGTGAGATAATATATATACAGATGTGTTAGTAAATGTAATGTCGTATCGATAGAAAATACCTGTGAGAATACCACTTTGTTAAGAAACAAACTTGCTCTCACCTTTGCAGCACTTCCTTTCTTGTCCTTGTCCTCATTTCTTTCCCTTCTCCTAGAGGTAGCTAGGAACCTCATGTTGTTATTATTGTCCGTGTTATTGTAGTTTCACCATCTACATTGATGTTCCTAAAAACTGTTCAGCTTTGCAAGCTTTAAACTTAATGTAAAGGAGGGCTGGGAGATAGCTTAGTCAGTGAAGCACTTGCCTCACAAACATGAGGACCTGAGCTCTATCCGCAGTACCCATGGGCACCTGGAATCCTGCCCTGGGGACTTAGACACAGGAGGATCACTGGGGCTTGCTGGCCTTCTCATCTAGCCTAATTAGTGAGCTCCAGGCCAGAGAGAGAACCATCTGACAAAGAGGTAGATGTCATACCTGAGGAATGACATTAAGGACACTCTGGCTTACACACACACACACACACACGCACACACGCACACACACACATGGGGTGTGCACATACATCCACAAAAATCAGTATAACTGAAATTATGTTGTGGGTATTATTGATAAAAACATGTATGTCTCTGGTTTACTTTGTGTAATTATTTCTACTTCATGAATGTTTAGTTCAAGCATTCTGTTGAAGGACTCATATGGACTCAGTCCCTGTCTTCACCCTGTTGTTTTTTTAATTAATTAATTATTTTATCATTGACATCTTCCGTAATTATAAACAATAAACCATGGTAATCCCCTCCCCCACTCTCCACCATATCCCCTCCCCCTCTCAATCAGTCTCTTTTATTTTGATGTCATGATCTTTTTCATGATCTTTTATGATGGTCTTGTGTAGGTAGTGTCAGGCACTGTGAGGTCATGGATATGCAGGCCATTTTGTGTCTGGAGGAGCATGTTGTAAGGAGTCCTACCCTTCCTTTGGCTCTTACATTCTTTCTGCCACCTCTTCTACAATGGATCCTGAGCCTTGGATGGTGTGTTAGATATGGTTTTTTTTTTTTTTTTTTTTTTTTTTTTGTTTTGTTTTGTTTTGTTTTGTTTTGTTTTGTTTTTAGAGAGATCTTTTTTTCTTTTCTTTTCTTTTCTTTTCTTTTTTTACAATCTCCATTTTGAAGTAGGGTATGTGTTTTGGTTTATACATAACAGAACTTTATCCCATTTTGGTCTTTGCAAAATGGTAGGGAAACACACCGAAATGTCTAGAGCCTGGAGAAACAGTTCTTGTGGGACTGAAACGCAGGCCTTTGAGTGCGGAGAAGAGGTGTGCAGACCCCCAGGGAAGAAGCCCCTGTGCTTGGTGAATCAGTGCTGGCCCTGCCTTTCCTGTGCCCAGGTTGCACTCAGTAGCTGACGATGGTAGAGAAGGCCAGGAACATTCTGTGTGGAAAACTCTGGCCTCATGTCAGTGGCTTGCTCTGCTCGCTTTCCTCCAGTGCCTCATTATTCAAGATGATTTGATGTTCTCCAGCTTTTAAAATAATTATTTTCCGCCTACGCAGAACATCCTGTGGAGACATTGAGTTTCCAGTGGGAACAGAGGGGAACACTTATTCTGAATATGAATATAAGCCTCTTTATTGGGGTGGGGGGTTGTAATTGCAGAACTTACATAGCACTGCAAATGTACTTATAGTGCCCAAGTGTGTGGAAAAGGTACTGTGAAAATGACACAGGCTTGTTGCTGTGCCCAAGACCCTTGCCCTGTTTTCTCTTGCTCTTCCTCTATTTCCTCTTCCTTTTTGGTTGTGATGTATTTTCTTCTTTCATTGAAATAATTTGGGGGCCTGGAGGGCACAGCTCAGCAGTAAAACATCAGCCTAGTGTGTGAGGCCCTGGGCTTGAGCTCTGTCATTGGTGAGATAATATATATACAGATGTGTTAGTAAATGTAATGTCGTATCGATAGAAAATACCTGTGAGAATACCACTTTGTTAAGAAACAAACTTGCTCTCACCTTTGCAGCACTTCCTTTCTTGTCCTTGTCCCTCATTTCTTTCCCTTCTCCCTAGAGGTAGCTAGGAACCTCATGTTGTTATTATTGTCCGTGTTATTGTAGTTTCACCATCTACATTGATGTTCCTAAAAACTGTTCAGCTTTGCAAGCTTTAAACTTAATGTAAAGGAGGGCTGGGAGATAGCTTAGTCAGTGAAGCACTTGCCTCACAAACATGAGGACCTGAGCTCTATCCGCAGTACCCATGGGCACCTGGAATCCTGCCCTGGGGACTTAGACACAGGAGGATCACTGGGGCTTGCTGGCCTTCTCATCTAGCCTAATTAGTGAGCTCCAGGCCAGAGAGAGAACCATCTGACAAAGAGGTAGATGTCATACCTGAGGAATGACATTAAGGACACTCTGGCTTACACACACACACACACACACGCACGCACGCACACACACACATGGGTGTGCACATACATCCACAAAAATCAGTATAACTGAAATTATGTTGTGGGTATTATTGATAAAAACATGTATGTCTCTGGTTTACTTTGTGTAATTATTTCTACTTCATGAATGTTTAGTTCAAGCATTCTGTTGAAGGACTCATATGGACTCAGTCCCTGTCTTCACCCTGTTGTTTTTTTAATTAATTAATTATTTTATCATTGACATCTTCCGTAATTATAAACAATAAACCATGGTAATCCCCTCCCCCACTCTCCACCATATCCCCTCCCCCTCTCAATCAGTCTCTTTTATTTTGATGTCATGATCTTTTTCATGATCTTTTATGATGGTCTTGTGTAGGTAGTGTCAGGCACTGTGAGGTCATGGATATGCAGGCCATTTTGTGTCTGGAGGAGCATGTTGTAAGGAGTCCTACCCTTCCTTTGGCTCTTACATTCTTTCTGCCACCTCTTCTACAATGGATCCTGAGCCTTGGATGGTGTGTTAGATATGGTTTTTTTTTTTTTTTTTTTTTTTTTTTGTTTTGTTTTGTTTTGTTTTGTTTTGTTTTGTTTTTAGAGAGACGCAGAGAGAGAGGGAGAGGAAGGCAGATAGAGATGGGCTTGCCAGCAGCCTCTCAGCTGCTGTGAACAAAATCCAGATGCGTGCACCCCCTTGTGGTCAAGTGCGGCATTGTGCCCTTGCTTCACTTTGCATCTGGCTAAACGTGGGACCTGGAGATTGGAACCAGCATTCTTAGGCTTAGGAGGCAGGTGCCTTAACCATTAAGCCATCTCTCCAGCCCTAGAGATGTTTCAGTGCTGAGCACTCCTCTGTCCCTTCTTCTCAGCACTATGGTGTCTTTTGAGTCATCCCAAGGTCACCGCCATCTGAAAAGAGAAGCTTCTGTAACCAAAAGTGAGAATAGCATTTATATATGGGTATGAACAGTAAGAGAAGTGCTTACTGAGCAGTTTGGTGAGCACAGTATGTACATGTAGCCAGACACCAGCAGGGGTTACACCCCTAGGGCTCATGGCTTTCCCCATCATTGCCCTGCTTTTTAGCCATAGGTGACCAGTGGTATGGCATACTGGTTGTGAAGTTCTGCTCTAGGGTATTTACTTAGATGTACTGCTGGGTCAGAGAATCATGGGTTGTCTTCCAAGGTGTATTCACTTGACTCCACCAATTATGTTTAGAGGTTATATTTTCTCATTCCTTCCAATATTTGATATTGTCAGACTTTTACTAGTCTGATGATTGTGAAATGGTTTCTGATGGTGGTTTTTTTTTTTTTTTTTTTGGTTTTGCGAGGTAGGGTCTCACTCTGGTCCAGGCTGACCTGGAATTAACTATGTAGTCTCAGGGTGGCCTCGAACTCTCGGAGATCCTCCTACCTCTGCCTCTCGAGTGCTGGGATTAAAGGCGTGCGCTACCACACCCGGCTCTGATGGTGGTTTTTATTTGCATTTCTGTGCTCACTAATTGTTTAGTAAGTACATTTCTTCTGTTCAGTAATGTCAGCCATTTTTCTGTTTTGTCTTTCTACTTTAGAAGTTCTTTATACAAGCTATGTTATAATCAGGTACATGAAAATATCTTCCTCTCCCAGCACTCAGGAGGCAGAGGTAGGAGGATCACCGTAAGTTCAAGGCCACCTTGAGACTAGTGAATTCCAGATCAGGCTGGACTAGAATGAGACCTTACCTTGCAAAACCAAAAAAAAAAAAAAAAAAAAAAAAAGCTGGGTGTGGTGGAAGGACTGCCGTGAGTTTGAGGCCACCCTGAGACTACATAGAGGTAAATTTCAGGTCAACCTGAGCTAGAGTGAGACCAAACCTCGAAAAACCAACAACAACAACAAAAAAGTGTTCATAAAAGGAAATTAAATCAGATAAGTTCAGAACTGGAGGAAGATGGTTTTTTTTTCCTGGCTGACCTGGAATTTACTATGTAGTCTCAGTGTGGTCTTGACCTAACAGCTTAGCCGTTGAGGCATTTGCCTGCGAAGCCTAAGGACCCAGGTTTGGTTCTCCAGGTCACTTCCCACATATGCCAGATGTACAAGGTGGCACATGCGTCTGGAGTTAATTTGTGGTGGCTAGAGGCCCTGGCACACCCATTCTCTCTCTGACTCAAATAAAAAAATATTTTTTTTTAATTTACAAACAGAGAGATACAGAGAGAGAGAGAGAGGGAGAGAGTGAGTAAGTATGGGTGTGCCAGGGCCTCTAGCCACTGCAAACAAACTCCAGGACCTGAGATTGATCCCTGGTATTCATGTAAAGTGTTGGGTATGGTGGTGAGCACCTGCTCATCCTAAACTCTGGCTGAAAAGTATGTGAGGACCAGTTTGTGGTTACATATTCTGGATACCATTTTTCCTTTATTGCCAACACCAAGGCTTGAGGTTGTGGTGTTTTTTTTTAAACATTTAAAAAAAAATTTTATTATTTATTTATTTATTTATTTGAGAGAGAGAGATATACAGAAATAGGCAGGTAGAGAGAGAGGGAGAGAGAATCGGTGCGCCAGGGCCTCCAGCCACTGCAAACGAACTCCAGATGCGTGCACCCCCTTGTGCATCTGGCTTACGTGGGTCCTGGAGAATCGAGCCTCAAACCGGGGTCCTTAGGCAAGCATTTAACCGCTAAGCCATCTCTCCAGCCCGTTTTTTTTTAAACATTTTAATTTTAATTTTAATTTTTTTGGAGAGACACACAGAGAGACAGAGAGAGAGGGGGAGAGGAAGACAGAGATGGGTGCGCCAGCAGTCTCTCAGCTGCTGAGAACGAAATCCAGATGCGTGCGCCCCCTTGTGGTCAAGTGCGGCATTGCGCCCTTGCGTCACTTTGCATCTGGCTAAACATGGGACCTGGAGATTAGAACCAGCGTTCTTAGGCTTAGGAGGCAGGCGCCTTAACCACTAAGCCATCTCTCCAGCCCAGTTGTGGTATTTTTTTGTTGCCTTCTGCGGGCATGGGGTAGGCATGGGGCACAGTTCTGCAGGGTGCAGCCTTTGGGATATCAGTTACAGCTGTGAGAGTTGGTTGGTTAGACCCCAAATTTCAAACTATTTCTAGGCTTCTGTCTTCTACACTGCCAGAGCCTGTGAAGGCCAAAGTTCCTGATTCCTGAGGCTCCTTTTGTTTATTTTTATTTAATTATTTATTTGAGAGCAACAGACAGAGAAAGAGGCACAGAGAGAGAGAGAGAGAGAATGGGCACACCAGGGCCTCCAGCCATTGCAAACGAACTCCAGATGCATGTGCCACCTTGTGCATCTGGTTTACGTGGGTCCTGGGGAATCGAGCCTCGAACCAGGTCCTTAGGCTTCACAGGCAAGTGCTTAACCACTAAGCCATCCCTCTAGATGAGGTTCCTTTTGTATCTTGAATAAAGCTGGCTTCAGAGTTCTTATCACTTCTCTGGTTCTCCTATGTGTATCCTCCTGTATTCCCTAATCATGAGGACTTCTTTGTTTTCAGCAGGGTGCACAGTTCAGGCACTTTGCTTGTTTGGTATCTCTAGCTGTTCTGTTTGGGCTTTGGAGTAGGAAATAGGTTGGTAGGATTCCATTGCTTACTTTGCTTTTTGTTTTCCAGCTCTCCGGGAGATGCTTCGGAACCATTCTTTTGTGGGCTGTGTGAATCCTCAGTGGGCCTTGGCACAGCACCAGACCAAGCTCTACCTTCTCAACACTACCAAACTGAGGTAAACCCACGTGTGAAAGCAGCAGAGCCCCAGCACAGTAGTCTCTGGGGACAGGCACAGAGGCTGAGAGTGCAGGTGAGGTGGCTGGAAAGATACAGGCTCAAAGAGTCAGACACGTGGGATTCAAACCCAGATTCTACTATTTTACAGTTAAATGACTAAGTTCTCTTCCTGAGCTGTGTCTAGGATTTCTAACCTGTAATTTGGAATATCACTACTCAACCTGCTCAGTGTTTTGTGGGGGATAAAAAATAACCCGAGGGGCTGGAGAGGTGGCTTACCAGTAATAGCCCTTGGCTGTTAATGCATGAGGGCCTGAGACTACTGGAGTTCAGTTGCCCACACCCACATAAGTGCTAGGCATGGCCCTCCATACCTCTATCCTCAGTCCTGTAGGGGGCAGAGATCAGAGAATTGCTGAGGCTTACTCACCGAAATTGGCAAGCCTCCAGGTTGAGGGAGAGACTCTGTTTCAAGGAAATACTCAGATGAATGACGGCACCGTCAGCTGGGGACCCACTGTGGAAACCCATAAGCCTGAAGGGCACATTTCTCATTCAAACCACAACAAATGGGGAGCTATTGATTTACTGTTTTATTGGGAATTCTACTTCTTTGCTTTCTTTTCCAGCACATCTAACGCATGTGACTTCCAAGGCTCTACATCAGTCGTGTTCAGGTTTTCATCATGCAGATGCAAACTAGAAGGTCCCAGCATTATAGCTACACACTCAAAATGCCTAATTCAAAATCCACCGTCATAGAAATCTGAAGCTTTTCAATGTTGGAGGGATGCCACAAGTACAAACTCCATACTGTGAAACCTTGTTTCATACACAAAACTACTTAAAATTACTTTCAGAGTGTGTTTACAAGCATATATGACATTGAATTTTGTGTTAAACTTTGTCTTCCATACCCAAGATAGCTTACCCATATATAAATATGCCCAAGTCCAGAACACTTAAGTTTGCAAGCACTTTGGATTAAGATAACATTAGCTCAACCTATATTAACAAATATGGTTTGCACTGAGATGATGTAAATCGTAGGGAAAGAACTGAGTTCACAGACTGATAATCTGCTTTCATCTATTTTCTTTGCCACTTTACTGATGGACATTGGACAAGTCATATATTCTTTGTGTGCCTCAATTTCCCCACTATAATACCAGCATAACAGATGGTTTGTCTGCTTTGATTTAATAATGAAGTCATTAAGCAAGATCTATAATGTACAATTTAAGAACTGTAAAGTAAGCCAGGCTTAGATGTATGCCTGTGATCCCAGCATGCAAGAGAATCATGAGTTCAAGGCCAACCTAGGCCACATAGTAAGTCCTAGGACATCCATATCCTATCTCAGAAAACCATCCCCCTCCTTCAGAAAAACAAAACAAACGTGTAAAATAGCATACAGATGCAACATTTCAATTTTGTTTTACAAACCATTCAATGTATTATATACTTAATAACTGCTCTGGTATTATTGCCAGCCAATCATTGTCTTGACCCAAGTATCAATAAACTTCAGGCATGGTGTTGTACACTTGTAACCTCAGCACCTAAGAGGTCAAGGTAGGAGGATTATAAGTTCTAGGCCAGACTGAGCTACATAATAGCTACATAATAATCTTGTCCCCCTCCCTAAAAAAAAAAAAAAAAGGTAGTATAATTCTTCCTTATGTTCATGTGTTAATATTGAGGAAAACGCTTCACTCCTCACACATTCCATATAACTTTCTCCCATATAATTTGTGTTTATGGGGAACATTGAAGATGGAAGCCAGGCCTTCATGTAAGCAAGCACTTAGATCATCTAACTCTTCCATATAATTTTTTTTTAATTTTACTTATTTGAGACAGTGAAAGAAGCAGATTAGAGAGAAAGAGTGAATGGGCATGCCAGGGCTTCTAGTCACTGCAAATGAACTCCAGATACATGCACCATCTTGTGCATCTGGCTCACATGGGTCCTGGGGAATTGAACCTGAGTCCTTTGGCTTTCAAAGCAAGCGCTTTACCCACTAAGCCATCTCTCCAGCCCATCTTCCCTATAATTTTAAAAAATGTTTATTTATTTGCAAGGAGAGAGAGAGAATATGTGTATGAGCATTCCAGGGCCTCTAGTAATTGCATATGAACTCATAATGTATACGCCAGTTTGTACATCTAGCTTTATTTGGGTACTGGGGCATAGAACCCAAAACCCAGGAGGTTTTGCAAGCAAGGGCCTTTTAACCACTGAGCCATCTCCCTAGCTACCATGTAATTTTTAATATTTTATTTATGCTGGGCATGGTGGTGCACACCTTTAATCCCAGCACTTGGGAGGCAGAAGATTGCCATGAGTTCAAGGTCAGCCTGAGACTACAAAGTGAATTCCAAGCCAGCTTGGGCTTGAGTGAGACTCTACCTCAAAAACAAGCACACACACAAAAAAATTGATTTATTTGCATGTGTAGTGTGTATGTATGGGTGGGTTAAGGTCTATTGCTGCTGCAAAGCCTGTCCAGCTCTATGTAAGTTGCTGGGGAATTGAATCCAGGTTGGCAGCCCCTGCATATACTTTAAAAAAAAAATTAAAAAAAAATTTAAATTATTTGAGAGAGAAAGAGACAGAGAGAGAGAATATGGACACACCAGGGCCTCCAGCCACTGCAAATGAACTCCAGACATGCACCGCCTTAGGCTTCGTAGGCAAGCACCTTAACTGCTAAGCCATCTCTCTAGCTCCAGACTCATCCCTTTCTTTTCTTTTCTTTTTTTTTTGAGGTAGGGTCTCACTCTAGCCCAGGCTGACCTGGAATTCACTCTGTATTCTCAGGGTGGTCTCAAATTCATGGTGATCCTCCTATCTCTGCCTCCCAAGTGCTAAGATTAAAGGCGTGTACCACCATGACTAGCTAGCCTTTTCTTAAAGTCACTTCCTTTGTATTTTCAGTGAAGAACTGTTCTACCAGATCCTCATTTATGATTTTGCCAATTTTGGTGTTTTGAAGTTTTCGGTAAGTTTATTTTCTCATCACTTCTGAAACTAAAACTGGTCACTCTGCTTATCTTACTTCTCATATATTAAATCTTCCTAAATATGTTTAGGAATTTCTTTACTATAAGATTTTCACTATGTGAAGGTATCTAACTGCAATAAAATTTTACTTTTTAAAATATTTTATTTATTAGCCGGGCGTGGTGGCGCACACCTTTAATCCCAGCACTTGGGAGGCAGAGGTAGGAGGATCGCCTTGAGTTCAAGGCCACCCTGAGACTACATAGTTAATTCCAGGTCAGCCTGGGCCAGAGTGAGACCCTACCTCGAAAAACCAAAAAAAAAAATATATATATATATATTATTTATTATTTATTGATTTGAGAGAGAGGGAGAGAATGGGCATGCCAGGGCCTTCATCCATTGCACACAAACTCCAGATGCATGTGCCATCTTGTGCATCTGGCTTACGTGGGTCCTGGGGCATCAAACCGAGGTCCTTGGGCTTTACAGGCAAGCACCTTAACCACTTAGCCATCTTTCTAACCCAAATTTTAGTTTTTAAATGAATAGCCTTTTTTCTGTTTTGGGGGGGGAGGGTTTCGAGGTAGGGTCTCACTTAGCCCAGGCTGAGCTGGAATTCACTATGTCATCCCAGGGTGGCCTTGAACTCATTGTGATCCTATCTCTGCCTCCCAAGTGCTGAGATTAAAGGTGTGTGCCACCATGCCTGGCTAAATGAATCGCCATTTGATAGCCGACTTAAAACAAGTGCTTATTCTAGAAGTTTATACAAATATATATTTGAAAATTGAGCCTAGCATAGTGGTGCATGCCTTTAATCCTAGCACTCAGGAGGCAGAGGTAGGAGGATTGCTGTGAGTTCCATGTCAGCTTGGGCTAGAGCAAGACCTTACCTCAAAGAGACCATAGAAAAAGAAAACTTGAAAAGAGATAACAATAGCAATATTCACTAAAACATAACTTCAGAGCTGTGGGTGGTGGCACATGCCTTTAATCCCATTACTCAGGAGGCACAGGTAGGACTGCGTGAGTTCAAGGAAACCTGAGACTACATAGTGAGTTCTAGGTCCGCCTAGGCTAGAGTAAGACCCTACCTTGAAAAACTTGAAAAACAAAACAAAACATAACAGAGTATGTGTGTGTGGTGTTGCTGGGTAGCAAACCTAGGGCCTCATGCAGACTAGGCAAGTTCTTTATACCTCCAGTCCTTCTATGAACACTTTCAGTCCATTCTTTCCAAAATGTTTTCAGTGTTAAAAGCATGCTGTATATGTATGTAGTTTCTTACTTGAGAAGCCACCTAAAAACATTGTAGAATTTTAATGAGGTTTATATTGACTCTGTAGATAAACTTGGAGAAAAATTTATTAATCCCTTAGTATTTCACATTAAATTTATTTTTAGTATTTCACATTTTTATACTAAATGTGAAATGTGTAAATGGCATATTTTTAAAAATTCAGGGCTAGAGAGATGGCTCAGCGGTTAAGGCACTTGCCTGCAAAGCCTAATCACCCAGGTTCAGCTCCATAGTACCCACATAAAGCCAGAAGGCATAAAGTGTCACATGCATCTGGAGTTCATTTGCAGCGTCTAGAGGCCCTGACATACCCATTATCTCTGTTTCTCTTCTACCTCTCTGCTTGAAAATAGATAAATAAAAATACTTCATTAAAAAAAAATTTTCAGTTGTCCTTTCAATATAAGTCTTGTGTGTTGATGGATCTTGTAGCCTTGCTAAATTAGTTCTGGGAGCTCTTTGCTATTTCTGCTTTCCTACGTAAATGGTTGCTTCATATTATTTAGAATAAAAGGAGCTTTACTTCCTGTCCAATTTCTGATTGCACTGGCTAGAACCTGCAGTGTAAGCTGAGAATCATCCTCACTCCTGCCTGTGGCTTTCATTGCTGTGTGCGTCTGCCTGCAAAGCCTAAGAATACTTTTTCAAATCTCTAGGTCCCATGTTTGTTGGTTTGTTTATTTGAGAAAGAGAGAGGGAGAGTGGGAATGGGCGCACCAGGGCCTCTAGCCACTGCAAATGAACTCCAGACATGTGTGCCCCTTTATGCATCTGGCTTACATGGGACCTGGGTCATTAGGATTCGCAGGCATGTGCCTTAACTGCTAAGCCATCTCTCTAGTCCCCAGGTCCCATGTTTATCCAGAGACAAAAGTGATGCAAGTGTGCAATGGCACACATGCTCACAAGGGTGATCACGTGTCTGGAATTTGGTCACAGTGGCTAGAGGCCCTGGTGCTCCCACTGCCTCTTCCTTTCTCTCTTTCTCTCTCTCTCTGTCTGTCTCTCTCAAATAAAAAGTGTATTGAAACTTGCAACTATAATTGTGAATTTTGTTTGTCTTGTGTTGCATTTATCTTAGTTTTCCTTTAAGTATCGTAAAGCTGTTTGGGAGTACGTAAACATGTAAGCATTTAAGGTTGTTAGGTCCTTTTTTAGATGTATGACTTTATTATAACAGGGAAGAAGGGTGGAGAGAAGGGAAAGAGAAAGGAAGTGTGTGCACTGACGGGGGTGGGGGCATAAGTGATGATGCACACACCTGACAAGCTGGAGAGCCAGAAAAAGGTTAGGTCCTTTTGATTAAGTCCTGTTATTGTTATGAAAAAAATAGCAACAATGTATCATGGGTTTTTAAGATGCATGAAAGTGTGTCAACAGAAGTACCAGAAGGGAAAAGGAAGTAGCTGACACGTCTTACTTCCTCACCAGAGTTACTATAGACACCATTCAACTCAACTTATTCCCCTCCCGCCTTGCTTTCATTATGGGTAAAACAGTATGAAGGAATAGCTACCTAGTGATTTGCTGGGAATATGAAATCAAGTTGAGTTCTTAATGCTAGGTAGAGGAAATTAACCCTACAGCCTCACCGTGGAGCAGGTGTTTTTCTGAAGGAAGAGGGCTGTTGTGCAGTGTTCAGGGTTTCCTTTGGAGAAAGGAGGAGTGTTAAGTTTGTGGTTTCTCACCTGTTGTGCTAATGATTCTTTCATGGCTGAGAGTGGTGTGCCCACAGGCTTCATGCGTGCTCCCTCACATTCTCTCTCCTTCCCAGGAACCAGCGCCACTCTTTGACCTTGCCATGCTGGCCCTAGATAGTCCTGAGAGTGGCTGGACCGAGGAAGATGGCCCCAAGGAAGGACTTGCTGAATACATCGTTGAATTTCTGAAGAAAAAGGCCGAGATGCTTGCAGATTATTTCTCTCTGGAAATTGATGAGGTCGGACAGCCATTCACAGGCCTCTGTCTTATTTTTCAGATAAGAGTCAAGTTCCTAGGGCAGCACGCAGAAGGCTGGACTCCCTTTAGCAGCAGCATGTGACATATGTGGCATCCTTTCCATTCTCCTTTTGCACTTTGAGGTTATACAGCTACACTCTATTCCCTGGTGCTTCCTGACAGATGTGCTCTTTGATTTGTGACAGATCCTAAGGAAAAGCTTTGCTCCCTGTCAGGACCAGAGGCCCTTTCAATTGCTTAGCTCTCCCCTGCCACCCCCAATGCTCAGCCCTGAACCAGGTACCCCAGAATGGCAGCTGTGAGGACAAGGCCTGGGGAAGTACTAGAGACAAAGTGTATTTCAGTGGTAATGCCGTTATGTCTTACTCTCTCCACAAGCAGGAGGGGAACTTAATTGGATTACCCCTTTTGATTGACAACTATGTGCCCCCTCTGGAGGGGTTACCTATCTTCATTCTTCGACTGGCCACAGAGGTAAGTATTGAGCACATGAGTAGGTTCACATGTGTGGGAGGGGGAGACCACACCTTCCATTGAAAGTGAAGAGATGACATGAACAAAACTCCATTTTCATTCCAGCAATACTTAGCAGGCCAGTAGACGGTTTAAATGCCTGAAAAGTCACTTAGGTTTTTTTTGTTTTTGTTTTTTTTTTAATCTGTAAGTCTGTGGTCTCCATTTAGAAATCAGACTGTTTAAAGCACATACCTATCTTAAGGTGTTGTATTCTTTGGACCAGGTGAATTGGGATGAAGAGAAGGAATGTTTTGAAAGCCTCAGTAAAGAGTGTGCTGTGTTCTACTCCGTCCGGAAGCAGTATATATCAGAGGAGTCAACCCTCTCAGGCCAGCAGGTACTGTGGTGATCCAGGCACAAGGGAATCCAGGATTGGGACGGGGTCCTTGTACCTATAGGAAATGGAGCTTAATGGGTCTTGTTGTATAGCCCAAGCTGGCCTTGAACTTGTGATCCTCTGGCTCAGCCTCCTGTGTACTGGAATTACAGGCATGCACTGCCACAGCTTTTATTCATGAGTTTTATTTCGGTCTGCTGGTCTAGAGTATACTTCTAGAATGGCCTCAGAAATTGTCAATGCAGAATACAACACAAGACATTAGAGTGTCAAGAGGTGACTGGGTTAGATTGTCCAAGGCTGACACGTCTGTATGTCCTGTTGTTGGCATTCAAGTCCCAAGTCATCAGACTCTCCAGAGGTCAGTCTTCAGTCTGCCCTATAATGTCTGCACCTGATCACTACCTAACCAGGAAACATAGCTCTGTAATCCCTTGTGTCGGTCCACTTGATACAGCAGCCCAGGTTCCTAGCATTTGTCCAGTCAGGTGACCATGTTTTTACTTGCATATTTCAGAGGAGGAGATAGAAGGGTCCAGCTAACGTTAGGCATCAAAGGGTGGCCAGTGTAGACCATCACCATCCTTGTGGTTGTGCAGAGCTTTGATTTACCAATAAAGAAGATCGCTGGCATGCTCAAAACCTTTATGTGTTTTTTAAATACGTGTGTGTGTATTTGCAAGCAGAGAGAGAACGGGGTAGGTAGAGAGAGGGAATCAGGGCCTGTTTCCACTACAAACCAACTCCAGATGCATGGACCACTTTGTGCATCTGGCTTTACATAGGTATTGGGGGAATCAAAGCCGGGCCATCAGGCTTTGCAAGCAAATGCCTTTAACCACTAAACCATCTTTCCAGCCCTCAAAGCCAAAAGGTGGTGGAGCAGAATCAGTCCTAAAGCTGAAGCTCCCAGGGAATGTCTCACTGCAGTGGAAAAAGTGAGGCAACACTTAGCAAGCCACCGTAAGATTATTCAGATAGAAGAGTGCTCCTTAAGGAAAGGACAGACATGGGAAAGAACATCCTGTACTTGAGACAATAAGACTTGAGAGGAACAAGGCATTTTCATTTCCATTTTTAAATATATAAAAAAAATATAATTTTGAGAGAAGTAGGAAGAGAGAAAGAAGAGTATGGGTGTGCCAGGGTCTCCTGTCCATGCAAACCAACTCCAGACACATGAACCACTTTGTACATCTGGCTTTATGTGGGTACTGGGGCACTGAAGCCAGGCCTGTCAGACTTTGTGAGCAAGTGCCTTTAATACTGAGCCATCTCTCCAGCCCTCATTTTAATTTCTTATCTGTGCAGCTTTTAGGGACAAAGAGGGCAACTTTAAAACCCCTTTCCTGAGGTAATGTTGCCAGGCCCCAGGTTCTAACAGTGTGCCAGAGCCCCTGCAGCCAGCATTTCCTGAGCAGAAATAAGGTTATTTAGCAGATCCCAGAGCAGTGTGCCTCCCAAACCTCGTCTTCTCACGGGATCTTGAGAGCAGCCTTAAAGAGGCTGTGTCACAAGCTTTATACAGCATAGCCCATTATACACCACAAAGACCTTCTAGACCCAGTGCCCATCTTGTCAGTCAGGAAAATCAGTATGTGGAACAGGCAAATTACATCCCCCCATGTGTTTTCCAGAGTGAAGCACCTGGCTCTACTCCAAACCCCTGGAAGTGGACTGTGGAACATGTTATCTATAAAGCCTTCCGATCACACCTTCTGCCGCCTAAGCACTTCACAGAAGATGGAAATGTCCTACAGCTTGCCAACCTGCCTGACCTGTACAAAGTTTTTGAGAGGTGTTAAATAGGATCACTTATAAACTCTGGCACGCTCTGTTCTTCATTTGTATCCCAGTGTCATTGGTTCAACTCAGGCTGAAGACTGCATTGCTTCATGTTTGGATTGGCTACAAATAAATTGTCAGGTGTGTCTTGATGTGATGTATTACTTCACATTTGAAAACTTATTTAGGTTAGTTTTTACCTAGTATGTACTGGATTATATTGAAGACTCCCAAAAGTAGTTTGAAATCCCCTGGACATCTGATAAAGGTATTCTAGAAGTATTGTTAAAAATCCTAAAAAGAAGCTGGGCATGGTGGCACATGCTTAATGCCAGCACTTGGGAGGCAGAAGTAGGAGGAGGATCACCATGAGTTCGAAGACAGCCTGAGAGACTGCATAGTGAATTCCAGGTCAGCCTAGGCTAGCATGAGACCCTGCCTCAAAAAACCAAAAAAAGAAAAAAAAAATTCTGGAAAGATGGCTTAGCAGTTAAGGCATTTGCCTGCAAAGACAAAGGATACCGGTTCGATTCCCCAGGACCCAAGTAAGCCAGATGCACAAGGGGGCACATGCATCTGGAGTTCGTTTGCAGTGGCTGGAGGATCTGGCACGCCCATTCTCTCTCTCAAGTAAATAAAATATTTTTTTTGAAAAATCCTAAAAAGGGGCCCGAGAGAGAGCTGTTTAGGCACTTTCCGGCAAAGCTGAAGGACCCAGGTTCGATTCTCCAGGATCCACGTAAGCCAGATGCACACGGTGGCACATGCATCTGAGTTCATTAGCAGTGGCTGGAGGCCCTGGAGTGCCCTTTCTAAAAAAAATTTTGGGGGGGGTTACAATTTTTTACTAATATATTTTGAGAGAGCGAAAGCAGCAGAGAAAGAATAGGTGCACCAGGGCCTCCAGCCCCTGCAAATGAACTCGTTACATGTGCCCCGTTGTGCATCTGGCTTATGTGGGTACGGGAGAATTGAACTGGGAATCCTTTGGCTTTGCAGGCAAACGCCTTACTGCTAAGCCACCTTTCTAGTCCGCCCCCCTTTTGATGTAGGATTTTACTCTAGTCTAGGCTGACCTGGAATTCATTACATAATGTCAGCGTGGCCTTGAATTCATGATGATCCTACCTCTGCCTCCCAAGTGTTGGGATTAAAGGCATGCACCACCATGCCCGGCTCTCAAATATATGTATTTTTTTTAACTACTAAAAAGTTTTTGAAGTTTTCCCAGATGGTGCTCTGATTTGATTCTGGTAAATACCTGTCAGATACCATATGCTGTATCAGTTGATTCCATTTAAAAGAAGCAAGCCCTGGCACAATTAGTTCTCTTTTGAGAAGGCTGCACCCATGTCTTGTGTTTTCCCAGGCCTCTATTTCTCATGATTAAGTCTTAAAACTGTTAATAAACTTAAAAAAAAAAAAAAAAAAAAGGTTCTGGACACTTACGGTGGATGAGGTTTTGGGTCACCTAGGTGACCCCTCGACACATCTGAGGGCATTTCCAGATGGGCTAACTGGGGAGATGATCCACTTAAAAGTAGCAGCACCTTCCAACAGACACAAAGTTGTCTGAGGAGAGACCTGGTGTGCACCTGCCTACGCCTCCTGCTGCTGTCTTCCTCCACTGACCTTGGACTCCTGGGTTCTTCCAGACTTCTAGCACAGACTGCTGGGGCACCCAGCTTGTGGACCGAACAAGGTTCCGTTTTGCTAGCTTGCAGATGGCCATTGTTGGACCACCCAGCTCCTATCGTGTAAGGCAATATAACAAATTCCCTTTTATAATGTATATACATTTCATTTATTCTATTCTAGAGAATCCCACCTAAAAGGGATTTTGTTACTGAGAAATGAGGCCCTTGCTGTGATAGAAGACTGTGTGGTTGGGAGGACTTTGGAATTGATTTATAAGAATGGAAGTTTGGGGTTATAGTCTAGAGAACGCCTGGAATACCGTAAGCTGAACTTAAGAAGTGATTCTGCTGACAGTTTTAAAGAACAGTATGCCAAAAGAAATGGGGAAAATGGAAGCCTAGCTCACAAGGTTTCAAAGGGAAAAGCAGGACTCTAACGGGAACTGGACTAGAGACTGTTCAAGTTATACTGTAGCAAAGAATATGGCTGTATCTTGCCTGTGTCTGAAAACTTTCAGTGAGCAATTCCAAGACTAACGGCTGGGTGGTGGCATGGTTATTACTGTTTATTGGGTTTCATAATGAGAATTAAAAGCAGAAGATGAAAATATGCGGTTTGGCAAAGAAAAGAGCACGGGCAACTATAACTGTAAAAGATTTGCAAAACTGGCGAGAAATCTCCTCCCCCTTTGCACTGAGACAATAGGAAGAGCAACTTGAAGGCAACACCCCGACACATCCAGTGCTCCTGCTCGGAAGATGCAAGTTTATTTGAAGAGAAACAAAATGCTACTGAAGGGTTCCCTGCTCAAAAATGACCACTAACCAGGAAAGTCGTTTCTGAGGTTCAACCAGCAAGGCACAGAGAGAGCACCCAGCAGTGGCAGGAGGGGACTACATCTCAAGCTGGGCAGCAGAGGCAGCACTGGCCATGTGGTGATGGTTTTGCACTGTTTTCTTCCTAGCTGAGACCAGGCAAAATAGTAAGGCTGGATTCCCTCTCTGTAAGGAGGCCCTGCAAGGCCATGGCATGAAGCTGCAAAGGTGAAGCCCATATTGTAGTGGAGACCTCAGGGTGTTGGAAATACCAGGACTGGAACGCCCACCAAGGAAGACTTTAGACAGGACACAGGCCCCGTGAGAGAGAGGCTATGTATGCCAAACTGAAGGAGTGGGGCTGCCCAAACCCACTGGAGCCCAGTAATGCCATCAAGAGCCTCAGATGCCAGATAAGGATTTTGTTTGCCCTGCAAGGCTTTGGTTTTGCTCTGGCCTGGTCTTTCCTTACTATGGCCACATTACTCCTTGTTACTTTTGGAAAGATGTTTATTCTGTGCCACTGCATATTGGAAGTATGGAACTTGGTTTTATAGGGGCTCACAGTTAAGAGTTTTCCTGATTTTTTTTTGTCTTGATTATTAGAAAATTAAAAATTGGACCTTTGCCCCCAAAATCCGGTAATAAAAATACATATAAGTATCCAAATAAGTTGCCTTCATATTAGCCTTTCCGTAACAAAAGTAGAGCATTGAGCACAGGGAGGAATGGCTGCCAATTTAAGGTAAATCCAGATCACAGGACTCGAGAGTGCAGATGAGTCGGGGAAGGCCAAAGTGTCATGAAGAAGAAAGAGAGCCTCTTCCATGGGAGAAGACTGGGACGACAGCTGGAGGGTTAGGATCAGATGAGGTTTTGACAGTTTAAACTCCAAGCAGCATCGCTAAGGTGTCTCTGAAGTGAAGTTCATGAGCTCAGGAAGGGCACAGGCTGAGTGATCAAGTGAAGAGAAAGGAGGACCTCCCAAGCATCAAGAACAGGGTCACCCACGTGATGACTCCAGCTTATGATTACAGGACGATTGCATTCCAGAACATTCTTCCCACCCAATCATGCAGCTGGTGTTCCTATGAGAAAACATACCAGAAACCCTCTCAATTTGGGACTCTGCTTTCCATACCCTAAAAACAAAGGGCTAGTGACTAAAGAAGGGAACAACTATCATTTCATTTACTCAAAAACAAGTTAACTTTATTATCTAGTTTCAAGTCTAGCTTTATTAAGTGGCCTTGATTCATTAAATTTTTCCTCAATGGTTTCTGTGTAAACACTTTGAAACTACAATAGCATTCCTATGACACCTTGATTCTGACAAAGAATCACAAACCCTGTAAAGTGGCTGCAGTTGGCAATTAAGAAGAAGAAAAAAAAAAAAACCTCCTGAATGGGCACTTTCAAAGATGAACTTAAAGTTCTATATTCCAGATCCAGGTGTAGTGCACGTCTGGAATCCCAAGCAGAATGATTCTGAGATGGAGCCCTGCCTGGGCTGCAGAATGAGACCCTGTCTCACTCAGAACACTGAGAAAAACAGAGTCATATACTCCAAATTATTTTACTTTGAGGAGCACAAAGGAGTGGACGTGGTTTGTTCTGAAGGCTTCTGTAATAAAACGAAGGTGTCAGCAGCCAATTGTAGTTGGCAGAAAAGGCTTAGTTCATATTCCTCAGGCAGATTTTCTAGCAGCCTGTCCTGTCCTGTCCCCCCGCCTTTGGGCTTGTCTGAGGTTTCATCCCACAAATAAGCAGCAGATGAAAACACAAGGACCAGCACAGTGGATGTGGGAGAGCACAGGCCCTACTCTTTGAGTGTAGTCCTGGACTTCCTCTACCCCATGCAGTGAAGCAAGTTTTATATATACTCCCATTATCTTTTCCTACCATTTTCTTATATAAATTTGAATATTTTATAAAAAAAAGGCTTTTTCCTCCAAACATATAAATTTGAGTGAAACATAGACTCCCCACGCTTGAACGTTTTTCTTCACTAAATATAAATGCTCTGACAGGAAGAGAAGACTCAATCTCTGAAGCCTGCATTGCACTGTGGAGAAGGAAGGCACTTGTGTTTTCTGAGGTCTCCAGCAAGCATCTCAGCACTCAGCATGGCTGTCCTCCAGAACCCGAGCCAAGGCCTCCAAGTGTCCAGTCACTGAGGCAGCTGGAGGAACATGTTGAGTAAACTTGATTCTAAAATTATAGAAATTGAAAGTAAAAACAGCATGGACTAGTCTAGAATCAAACTACAAACAAAATCCAAAATGTTTGTTCATGATGATTCAAACCTGCTTCATTCTCATAAATTATAAAATACAAATGTGGCCATTTTAATGACAAGACTCAAACAGTACTTAAAGGGATTCGCATGAATATACAAGAGAGTCAGTCCTCTGGGCAGGGGCCTGGGAGCAGCACCCAGGTAGGAGGGTGGCCTCCCTACTGCTGGGCTAGAAGGGCTGTTCTGTTGGCCTTCATCTTCTCCAGCCGCTTGGCCAGGTGGCTGTTGGTCATCTCCATCTCCTCAATCTTGTCCAGTGCTGTTCGTAACTGGAGACAGGAAGAACACAAGTCACTTTATGTCCAAAGGGGACTTGCTTGGTTTAGCTTTCTGGGAAGTGGAAACACTGCAAATTGTGACTGGCTTGTGGAATCCCCACATAGCTGCCCTTTTGTTCAGACAGCTAGAGGTGTTAAACGATTGTTTAACACATACACACACACACACACACACACACACACACACACACACACACGGGGTGGGGGGGGGCCTACAAAAACTGACATAATCTGAAATCGAACCAAAAACTGTATTTTTTACTCTAGGCTTAACTGACCAAAAAGTCAAAGTAAATAGCAGTCACTGTGCAGGCCCGAAGCCAGCATAAAGAGTAGGTGGCTGGGCGTGGTGGCACACACCTTTAATCCCAGTACTTGGGAGGCAGAGGTAGGAGGATTGCTGTGACTTCAGGACCACCCTGAGACTACGTGGTGAATTCCAGGTCAGCCTGGGCTAGAGTGAGACCCTACCACAAAAAAACTACACACAAAAAAAGTAGGTGATCCAGTAATGCTTTAAGATTCTACCCAGTAGAAAGTTTGCAAAGGATTGTTTCTCTTTAGGAATGTATTCTCCAAGAAACATAATGCAAGTACCTCTCGCTGGAGCTTCCTCTTCTCTGCTTTCAGCTCGTCTTCAATTTTTTCAGCATTCTCAGCAGCAGTTTTGTATCTCAGCACCTGCCCCTCAAGCCGGCTGATCTGTGGATGCAAACACATATGCATCTAGGATGTGCCACCACTGCTTTGGTGCCCAAGATGTCATCAGTGTCATCAGTTCGCAAGTAACGTGATGTTGGCACATTCCCTTGGGAAAGCCACAGGCCCTGACTACCATTCAGAAATCAAGGGTCCCCAGAGAATTATAGCTGTAAAGCCATTCATTACAGGGCCAAGTCTGCCGTAAGAAGTTCTGACTTTGTGAAATGTACACTAGGAGGTTTTATTGTCTAATTTTGAATTCCTAAGTCCTCTTGAAGTATCTACAAAAACAATGACAGCTGCCCAGTGCCATGTTTTTAGAGCACATAAGGCTGGTGCTCTCTGCTGACTCTGCAGCATCCTAATAGCCAGTCACCAGACGGGGGCTCCAGCTCAGTCCCAGCTTGATTTCTCAATGACCTGCAGCCTAGGCATGTGCGGTCTTCAGCAAGGGTCTTACTATCTAGTTTTGGTAGGCAACCAAGAGCCTTGGCAATGGCCTGTAATGTTTTGGGGGCCTCAGGGACCTCCTTGGTCAACAATTTATTGGAAGGTATCCCACCTCTGGAACTGAAATTTTTCTTGGAACAATCTATGGTCTCTGGGCACAAGAGTATCCATCTCTACAAGACACTTCTGCCCAAACTTTCTCTTTGAACATATATATTATTGCTGACTTTTTAAGATTGTAAGACAGAGCTTTTGTAGAGATCCAGCTGCACAGGCCACTTGCAGAAACACAGGGCCAGACAGAGGTGCAAGAAGTGGGTGTGCTTGAAAGGACACGTAAATCACTTGGTACTACACAGAAGTACTTACACTTTGTTCCAAGGTGGTTATATCTTGTTCTGCTTTTGAAAGCTTAAATTTGTATTCACTAATTTGTCTATTGGCATCTCCTAAAATGAAAGATAATAAATTATATTCATCTCTCAGGGATGAGGAAGTGTGGAGTATCAGAGGATGATGCCCTCTGGGATGTATAGGGAACACGTGCTTGAAGACAGCCAAACCCAGGATGCTGTCAGCCACCATAGCAGTGCGGCTTGTCCACTGTGCACTGAGAAAGAAGCTCCAGCACCGAGTCTTTACTCCGTGATGAGTGTGAGCAGTAGCCCCTGCCAACTTCATCTCCCTGTGGCCCACAAAGCCACTGCTCTGAGGACTGGGCCTCGGGAGTCCCTGAGCCCAGTTCTACACCTCTCACCTCCCACACCCCAAATGTCCTGTCACCCTATCTCTGATTTAAGACTTTTTTTTTAAAGGTAGGGTCTCACTCTAGCACAGGCTGACCTGGAATTCACTCTTTATTCTCAGGGTGGGCTTGAACTCACGGTGATCCTCCTATCTCTGCCTCCCAAATGCTAGTTTTAAAGGCATGAGCCACCACACCTGGCTGACTTTTTTGTTTTTTAACTTCAAAATCTTTCTAATAACAGAGCAAAATCCAGAGCAAAAAATGTGGAACCTTCACAGACCTGTGTCATCCATGTGCATGGGCCATGCTAACTTCTGTATTGTTCCAACTTTAGTGTGTGTGTGGCTGATTCATGTCTTTTTTATAAAATAATTTATTTGTAGAGAGAGAAAAAAAAGAGAATGAGCATGGGCACACCAGGGCCTCTAGCCTCTGTAAATGAACTCCAAATGCATGCACTGCCTTGTGCATCTGGCTTACATGGATACTAGGGAATTGAACCTTAACAGCTGAGCCATCTCTACAGTCCTGATTAAACATACTTGAATGCTATATGCATTATTTAATTAACCATAACTTCTTCCCTTGCTGCATTTTATTTGCATGACTTTTTTTTTTGTTGTTGTTTGGTTTTTGAGGTAGGGTCTCACTCTAGCTCAGGCTGACCTGGAATTCACTATATAGTCTCAGGGTGGCCTTGAACTCATGGAGATCCTCCTACCTCTGCCTCTCAAGTGCTGGGATTAAAGGCGTGCGCCACCACACTCAGCTATGACAATTACTGTGCTTTTTAAAAATTTTGTTTGTTTGTTTGTATGTATGTATGTATGTATGTATGTATGTATGTATGTATGTACGTATGTATGTATGTATGTATTGCATCGCATCCAGAGAGAGTGGATTGGTACACCAGGGTCTCCAGCTACTACAACTGAACTCCAGACGTAGTGCTCCCTTGCGTGCATATGGAACCTTGCATGCTTGGGTCACTTTGTGCATCTGACTTACGTGGGACCTGGAAAGTTGAACACTAGTCCTTAGGCTTCTCAGGCAAGCACCTTAATTGCTAAACCATCTCTCCAGCCCAAAAATTCTATGTTTTAAGCCAGATGTGCTGGTGCATACTTTTAATCCCAGCACTTGGGAGGCAGAGATAGGAGGTTCGCTGTGAGTTGAAGGCCACCCTGAGACTACAGAATGAATTCCAGGTCAGCCTGGGCTAGATAGAGCAAAACCCTACCTCAACAGCCCCCTCACCACCACCCCCAAAAAAGTTTAGGGGCTGGAGAGATGCAAAGCTTAAGGACCCAGGTTTGATTCCCCACTGCCCACATAAAGCCAAATGTACATCAGCAGTGGCTGGAGGCCCTGGCACAGCCATTCTCTCTCTTTCTGTCTCTGTCTGCTTGCAAATAAAATTTAATAATTTAATAAAAAGAAGTTTAGAAATGGAGTGAGGGCAGAAATTCCCTCCAGGAATGTAAAGTTAACAAAAATTATTCTTTGAAATGATTATATAGTCACAAGGCTCATGGAAGGTAAATCAGATCTGACTTGCCAAAGGAAATATTCAAAGCCTAAAGACTTCTCTTCACGTGACCAAGCTAATGTTCAGTACAAGTGGTTTTGCTAAGTGGATAGTTACCTTCACCTTAAAAGTGATTCAAGTAGAGGCTAGGAAGAGGGTTCTACTGGTAAAGCACTTGTTGTGAAAGCACAAGGATCCAGGGCCAGATCCCAAACCCCCACACATATGCTAGGTGGGCATGGTAGCACACCTGGAACCCCAATACTCAGGAGGTAGAGACAGGTAGATCCCTGTGGCAATCTGGTTAACCAAATTGTTGAGTTTTGGATTTAAAGGATCTTGTGTATGGAGAGCGATCAAAAGAGATACCCAGCTGGGTATGGTGACGCATGCTTTTAATCCCAGCACTCGGAAGGCAGAGGTAGGAGGACTGCCATGAGTTTGACTACATAGTGAGTTCCAGGTCAGCCTGAGCTAGAGTGAGACCCTACATCAAAAAAACAAACAACAACAACAAAAAAAGATACCAGCCAGGCATGTTGGTGCACGCCTTTAATCCCAGCACTCGCGAGGTAGAGGTAGGAGGATCGCCATGAGTTCAAGGCCACCCTGAGACTACATAGTGAATTTCAGATCAGCTTGGGCTACAGTGAGACCCTATGTTGAAAAACCAAAAACAAGAAAAAAACACCTGACTTCAACCTCTGGTCTATACACACATATGCACTCATGTGTACATGTATATACATGCAGATAACAAAAAACAGAAGCCAAGTGTGCTGGCACATGCCTCTTACTCCAGCATTTGGGAGGCTAAGGCAGGAGGATGAGTTTGAGGCCAGCCTGGACTAACTAGTGAGACCTGGTCTCAAAAAAAAAAAAAGAGGAGGCTATAAGCCACCATGAGCTCTGCAACAGAAGCTCGAGTCTTCTTTAATTCTTATCCTACCCAAATCTTATCCTTATCCTTGCCCAAATGTGCGGCTTCCCAGTCACATTACGAACCACCCATTCCTTCCTTGTCTCAGTCATTCAGTATGGGTTTTGAAACTGCTCACTGCCGTGGTCAATGTGCTGTCCAGAACCAAGTGCTGCCCTGGCTCAGAGGGGCTGCTTGTCCTGTCTTAAGCAGCCCAGATGGGGAACTTCCCATAGCCTGTGCTCCACTTCACTCTGCGCCTGCACTTGGGTACTTCTCCCCTCCTGTAAAACCCAACTCTGAAGCATGTACTTGACTCCAGGAAGCATTCACACACGAGCACCAGGCCATTCCTTGCATTTGGTTCCTTTAGAATTTGCTGCTTTAGGCCAGTCTCTCGAATCTCTCCCAGGCTCTGGGCCTGCTGGCAGCAGTCCCAGCCCAGGCTCAGGCCACTATCATGGCTTCCTAACGAGCAGGCCCACCTCCTGTCATACTTCTGTCTTCACCCACCACACCAAAACGATACTCTGGAACTAAATACTCCTCAGGAAACCTGTGGGTTGTAAAATGAATTCTATCCTTTCATCAAAGGTGAGTAGCGATAAACCTTGATCCAAGAAGTTCTGTACTCAGCCTCAGATTAGGTACAAAGGCCATACATAACTAGGATCTTAAAATCAGTTACCAGAAAAAAACACCATACAATTTAGAAAAATAAATGTCCTTGCCCATAAATTATGTATCATTAACAGCTAACTATGTAAGAATGGCTGCTAAAATAGCTTACCACAGGATTTAGTGTGAACACAGCCATGCACTTAAAAACTATGCAGTCAAAAGTAGAAAAGGGAGAACATTAATTTGATTAAGCTGAGTATTAGTAAACTATTTGTGGTCTTGTTTTTAATTCCATCTAAAGATGAATTTTGGTTAAAAACTAGGAAGATTCTGAAACCACTCAATATTAGGGTGAATTGGTCTCAAATCTTCAGTTGCCCAAGAGGAATTCCTTGGGGTTAGGGAACTGCCCAGAAGCCCGGAGACCACAGGTGCCATCAAAAGACACTGAATGTCCTTTGCAACAGTGACTAGGACATCCGGAGAAGAGTGTAGCACAGGACCCCGGTCTGCTCAAAACCCTGCTCCAGGGACACACGTGACATCCTGGTGGAGACTGGCCCGTCCCCGTCCAGGTACCTACTCTGCATCTCAATGAATTGCAAGTCTGAGCCATTCTGCAGTCCTGCCAGGTCACTGGCTGCGCCATCGTTTCTGGAACACTTCTGCCGTTCTTCCTCTAACTGCAGCTTCAGTTTTCTAATCTGAAGTGGAAATAAAGATCATGGGCAAGATCAGTCTCCTTTTTTATGGAGGTGGGGGAGGAGGTGATAATGGGGACTGAACTCAGGGCCTTGTGCATGCTAAGCAAACATCACTTTTTTTACTTTGAGACAGGATCTCACTAAGTTGCCCAGGCTGGCTTTGAACTCACACTGTTACCCAGACAGTCCTTGAACTTACAGTCCTCCTGTCTCAGCCTCTCAAGTGGCTGGGATTACAAGCCTGTCTCAGCACACCTACTAAGTAATCAATCTCTTAAGCAGAACTAATGCTTAGCCCAGTGGCAATGTCTAGAACAAAGCAAAATCTTATCAGCAAATCTAACAAGTATTCATTCATTCAAACATCTTGAGTACCTGGGACATATGGCCTAGGTTCTAAAGATAAACTATAAGGCTGGAGAGAAGGCATAGCAATTAAGGTGCTTGCTAGCAAAGCCAAAGGACTCAGGTTTGAATCCCCAGTACTGCTGCAAAGCCAGATGTACAAGGTGGCACATATATCTGGAGTTCCTCTGTAGCGGCTGGAGGCCCTAATGTGCCCATTCTCTCTCTGAAATAAATAAATAAATAAAGATCAACTATGAACAAATACAAGGAGTGAGCCCCAGGGCCAGGCGGTCCAGTGAAATTAGCCATAGTTTATTACTAGTGTGTGTTCATGAAACGGTACATCTTATGAGTATTTGTTCTTTTTTTTTTAAGATTTATTTTTATTTATTTAATAGAGATGGAGAGAGAAAAAGTAAGAATAGGCGCACCAGGCCTCTGCCACTGCAAACGAACTCCAGACACATGTGCACCATGTGCATCTGGCTCATACGGGACCTGGAGAATCAAACCTGGATCCTTAAGCTTTACAGACATGCACCTTAACCACTAAGCCATCTCCCTGAGCCCTGGAGTATTTTTTCTTACCCTTATTAAAGATGGAAAAGTTTTAAGACTTGTTTAATTTCAGAGATAAACTGAATATTCTCACTTAGGAAACTTTTGTGTAGAAAATGAATTGGAAACGTACAGGTGGTTTTCCGATGGTTTACGCATCAGGAGGAAGTTGAGCACTAGGTTTGCCAGTGCTCCATCAGTGAGCCAAGTGCTGCACTGGGATTGAACTCACACATCCCAGTTGTGTCTGCCCTTTTCACACACCTCTGTCACCACTGCTGTCTGTCTTGAGGGAATCACTTGTTATCTGCATCATTCCCATTTCTGTCCACCTCAAAAAGGGTCATCCTTCCTTCTTCTCCTGCACTTTTCCCCACAGGGCTCTGCAGCTGGAAACCCACCTTCCCAGTGCTCTTGGGAGCATCAGTCTCTGCCAGTGACCCCTCCTCCTGAGCTCTCCTGACACCTGAGTGCTCTCCTAGTGCCCAAGCACTGCTGCTGCGTGCTTACAGCCTCCTACCATGGGGCCTAGAAACACTAGATGTTCTCTTGATTTCTTTGCTCTTGCAGAACAGCAAGGAAACCTACCCCCATCCTCTCCAGAACTCCCCATTTTTAGTCTCACCCCTCAAAGTACACCTGCATCCTTACTGCTCATCGGCTCCTGATTTGCACTCCCTAAACATTACTCCTGTCTTAAGTCTTGGCAGTTTCAATAGATGGCTAATGTAGAGGTCTCTCCCACAACTCACCTCTCAGGATCTTGTCATTTACCTCTTCTTACCTTCAGCCACTCGTGCCCGTAGGCACACTAGACCTCATCATTAGGTAACCATACTCCCTATACAATTTCGTTCCACCTCTTCTCTCTAGCCACAATGCCTCATCTTTCTAGTCCCTTGCCTCTAGACCCTAACTCCAGTATCCTTGAACTACACGCAGGCTTTCAATCTTATTCCCATTTATGCCTGATGTCCACTCAACCCTGCTGATCCAGTTTTGAGGCCCATCAAGATCATTGTATCTCTTGTCTTTCTTGCCGCATTATATGTGCTAAAATGTAACTACTACTGACTAAATGCCACACACATGACTGAATGGAGCTAGAGAAGCGCACGGCAACTGGGCTCACATAAACCTTCTAACAGGTCATATCACTTCTTAATTATGCTTATTTATTGTCTCTTAAGATCTTCCCAATAGAATATAAACCCCACCAAGACAGAAATTTAAAAAAAACAAAACATGATTTGCTAGGTATGGTGGTGCACACCTTAATCCCAGCACTCAGGAGGCAGAGGTAGGAGGATCTCTGTGAGTTCAAGGTCACCCTGAAACTAATAGTGAATTCCAGGTCAGCCTGGCCTAGAGCAGGATCTTACCTCAAGCACTGAAACATCTCTATCACACCCTTTTTTTTTTTTTTTGGTTTTTTGAGATAGGGTCTCACTCTAGCACAGGCTGACCTGGAATTCACTATGTAGTCTCAGGGTGGCCTTGAACTCATGATGATCCTCCTACCTCGGCCTCCTGAGTGCTCAGATTAAAGGTGTGCACCACCACACCCAGCTCTATCACACCTATCAAGGCTCAGGGTCCATGGCAGAAGAGGGGGCGGAAAGAATGTAAGAGCCAAAGGAAGGGTAGGACTCCTTACAATGTGCGCCTCCAGACACAAAATGGCCTGGATATCCATGACCTCACAGTACCTAACACTACCTACACAAGACCATCATAATAAGAGGAAAAGATGGTGATATCAAAGTAAGAGAGATTGAGAAGAGGAAGGGTTATGATGGAGAGTGGAGTTATGAAGGGTAAAGTGGGGGGAGGGAATTATCATGGTTTATTGTCTATAATTATGCAAGTTGTCAATTAAAAATTGTTTTAAAAAGATCTTACCTCAAAGAAACCAACAACAACAAAAAATAAAACACCTTATTACAACTGGAAGTAGGGGTGCACACCTTTAATTTCAGCACTTGGAAGCCAGAGGTAAGAGGATCACTATGAGGTCAAAGCCAGCCTGGACTATAGAGTGAATTCTAGGTTAGCATGGGCTAAAGTGAGACCCTACCTTGAAAAAAAAAAACAACAAACAGCTAGAGTAATGGCTTAGTGTTTAAGGCACTTAGTGTTAAAGCTCAGGGACCCAAGTTCAATTCCCCAATACCCACATAAGCCAGATATACAAGATAAGCACATGTGTCTGGAATTTGTTTGCAGTGGCTAGAGGCCCTGGTGTACCCATTCTCTCTCCTTCCCCTCCCACTTCTCAAAAAAAAAAAATATATAGATATATATTTTTTATTTATTTTTTATTTATTTATTTGAGAGCAACAGACAGACAGAGAAAGAGGCAGATAGAGATAATGGGTGTGCCAGGGCCTCCAGCCACTGCAAACGAACTCCAGATGCATATGCTACCTTGTGCATTGGCTTACATAGGTCCTGGGGAATTGAGCCTCAATTCACAGTCCTTAGGCTTCACAGGCAAGCACTTAACTGCTAAGCCATCTCTCCAGGCTCTAAATAAATGTTTTTTAAAAAGAAAAAAAAAAGACAATTTTTTAAAAGTGATTATTCATTTAAACATCCTAAGTACCTAGAACCCTTGTCTATTAAAGAATGGAATCTCACTATTTATTAAATGATGAAATAGGGAGAAAAATCACTTAAATTCCCCCAGAACTGAGGAACAGTGTTTCTAGAATTAAGCACTGTATCATGCCTGCAAGCTTCTAACTACATCACTGTGACATTTGGAAACACAAGAGAGAAAAGAGTAGGAGACAAGCTTCCAGGAGAGGAAAATGGTCCCCTACAGAAGATCAAAAATCAGAATGTGTAAGCCAGATGCACAAGGTGGTGCATATGTCTGGAGGTCGTTTGTAATGGCTAGAGGCCCTGGCATGTCCATTCTCTTTCTCTCTCCTTTTCTCTGTCTCAAATATAAATAAATAAATAAATAAATAAATAAATAAATAAATAAATAAATAAATAAATAATTTTTTAAAAATCAATGTCCTCAGGACTTGGAAGCACCACCCTGAGAGAGGACAATGGAGAAAAGACTGAACATGAACAAATCTGGAGGACAATTACTGCAACCCAGAGTCAGACACCCACCTAACCACTGAGCAGGTAAGAGGAACAGCAAGTACATATTCCACAGAGGAATGTCTATAGATAGGGCTCCAAACAGAACAATCAAGAAACAACATACACATGCTTCACAGGGATGAGGTTTGCCAAAAGCCAACAACACAACTTGGATAGTAACAGTCAGGAGGGAATGACGGCAGAGGCAGAGCACGAGACAACAGTCCACACAACAAGCTGTGTGAAGTGAAGCAGCTGATTCAAGTATGCATCCTGTAACTGTTTTTAAAAGAGTAAGAAACAACTAAGGACCAAGCTGAATTATCTTTTCATCCTCACTTAAGAACTGAAGTTAGTACAAACATAATTCCAGTTTCTAATGAACATTTTAATTAACATTTCTTTTCTTTTTTTGTTTTTGTTTTTCTAAACATCTTCTAGGGTTTTTCCTTTCTTTAGCTTTGGTTTTTTTTTTTTTTCCTAATTTCTTTTATTCATTTATTTGTGAGAGAGATACAGAAACAGGCAGGGAAGGAGAGAGACAGAGAGAGAGAGAGACAGAATGTGCAGGCCAGGGCCTCCAGCCACTGCAAACAAACTCCAGATGCATGTGCCACCTCATGCATCTGGCTTACATGGGTCCTGGGCAATCGAGCCTTGAACCGGGATCCTTAGGCTTCACAGGCAAGCGCTTAACCGCTAAGCCATCTCTCCAGCCCTTTTTTTGGTTTTTTGAGGTAGGGTCTCACTCTGGCCCAGGCTGACCTGGAATTCACTATGTATTCCCAGGGTGGTCTCGAACTCACGGTGATCCTCCTACCTCTGCTTCCCGAGTGCTAGGTTAACATTTTGCCATCTAACTCAGATAAAATTAGCGGTGCTCTCCAATGAGCAGAATGTCATACCTGGGATAGTAGTTCTTCCTTTTCTCCAGCAAGTTTTCGTAGCCTTACATCTAAAATGGTAAAATAAATAAATAAAATAAAGCAACAACAACAAAAAGCTATAAACAAAATTTGTAATGGTATACTAGGTAAGCAGTTCAAAGTAGTTTCTAGTGCTTGCTTCGGCAGCACATATACAAAAATTGGAACAATACAGAGAAGACTAGCATGGCCTCTGTGCAGGGTGACAAACAAATCTGTGAAGTGTTCCATAATTTTTTTAAAAAGTAATTTCTAGCTGGGGGTGGTGGCACACAGCATTAATCACAGCACTTGCGAGGCAGAGGTAGGATTGCTGTTTGAGGTCAGCCTGGACTACAGTGAGACCCTACTTTGAAAAAATAAAAAAGGTAATTCACCATGCTTATAAATGAGCAAACAAGATCTAGTAAATTATATTCCTTACAGCTTTGAACAAGAAATACAGGTTTTTATTCTATTGTAGAAGAGTATTTACCCCAAGTATTGCCATACACTGATATTTACCATAGCATCAGATACAGAAGTTGTCCCCAAAGCAGTGATTTTCTGCTTAGAGAATAAAGAAAATCATCTCCTTGCTTCAAAAATTTTCAAGTTGGGTCTGAGGCGGAATCTCAGTCAATAAAGTGCTTGCCTTGTAAGCATGAGGACCTGAGTTTGATTCCCACAACCTATTTTAAAGTGGCAGCATGGTGGCATGTGCCTGTAACCCAGTACTGGGGTGGCAGAAACAGGAAGATCCCTGGTGCTCACTGACCAGCTAGCTAGTCAAGCTCCTGTCTCAACAAATGTATGGTGTACCTAAGAGCAACACCCAAGATTGTCCTCAGACTCTACAAATGTGCGTAAGTGTACACACACACACACACACACACACACACACGGGCAATCCTACAACCCGCCCCCCCCCCCCAAATTGCAGGGTTTCACCAGTAGACAGACAACTCAAAGGGCACTGGTATTCTCATAGATATACTCCCTTCACAGGAGAGAGGACAGGGAAATGGGACTTGGGGTACGCTGGAGCAGAGAAAACAGGCACATAGCACTGGAAGAAGCAATGTCTTACAACGGCTAATGCACGTGGAAAGAGGATGCACTCTCACATGGGGCAGCCAAGCAGGAACACACCCCTTGGGCTGAGGAGATAGCCCTAGCTAATTAAAGAAGTAGCTGAACATAATGGTGCATGCCTTTAATCCCAGCACTTGGGAAGCTGGGATAGTAGAATCACTGTCAGTCCAAGGCCAGCCTGAATCTAATTCCAGGTCAGCCTGGGATAGAGTAAGAGACCCTACCTCCAAAAATAAAAAATAATAAAAGCATAAAAAAGCAGTTAACACTTGGCCAACCAGTCCATAACCATAATCAACAAGTGTTATGACCCATGTCAGTTCCAGCTCACACAGCCCTCCAAACAGGCCCAGGAACCCTTGAACTGCCACCACCAGCCTCATTCCACCCCAGACCTCCGTTTCACTCACCTGTATCATATGTCAAAGTGCTCAACAGTTCATTAGCTCTCTGGAATGCTGCACATTATACAATAGGTTTACTAACTTCTAAAATGTTTCAGCTAATGCTACTCTTATAGTACCACCCAAACCTGTAGGAAATCTACACATTCATCAAAACAAGATGAAAAAGGAAAAGAGATAGCTAATATAGCATCTATCTGCACTATTTTCTTCTAAAATAGGATTCTGCATGGCTTCTTAGGGAGAGGTATCATTAAACTCTAAGGGTCACTTTTTTTGTTTTTGTTTTTCAAGGTAGGGTCTCACTCTAGCTCAGGCTGACCTGGAATTAACTATATAGTCTCAGACTGGCCTCGAACTCACGGCCATCCTCCTACCTCTGCCTCTCGAGTGCTGGGATTAAAGGCGTGCGCCACCACGCCCGGCTAAGGGTCACTTTTTATGGGCCTAGAAGCCTGCTCTGGAAGCTACACTTTTCCAATGCTTGTTTTCTCATCAGCTATTTCTTGCCTTAAGAAATGTGATGGCAACAGAGCCACAGAACCCTGGATAACACTGGAACATAAAACCAGATGTCCCAGGAAGAAGCTAAAAATAAACTGGGAATGTCCTGCCAGCCCACAGTTTCCCTGGGATGGGCACGCGGACTTTGCAGTTCAAGTGAAAAACAATGTGTCCATATTCACAGTGCTTCCTAGCTATGCCACTACCTTACAACTCCTCAGCCGCTGGTTTCTCAAGGTCAAGGGTATCTAAGACTATGTCCACATTTATCCTGGTCTGGTTTTTTGGTCAAGTCTCAAAACCCTTACACTGTTCTTGTTTTCTATACTTGGATATAGACAAGCTTTTGGACGCTCAACATTAATCAGACAAAAATAATAACTAGTATCTTACCTAGTGGCCCTTCTCCTGCTGACTCCAAGACCTGAGCGGCTTCCTGAGACACTACAGTAATGGCTCCAACCACAGGTTCATGATTGACATCACCGTTGGGAGTGCTGTCGGGGATTATAACTAAGCCATGTTTCTGTGGGGAAGAAGAAACCCACCATCACAAAGACAGACCACAAAGAAATAGCAAATTCTGTGAGGCAGCTCTGCAACAATGAATCTTTGCCAGGGGCAGAAACTAGTTAATTAGTGACATGATATATCTCTGTGGAGGAAATGGTTCAATTCACCAAACCAAGGCTGTTTGGGAAGACCTCAGGGAAGAAAGGAGGCAGGAAGAGGGAAAGACAGAGCACTCAGTGAGGGCCTGAGTCCCAGGCCCAGGCTGACGTACCTCTGCTGTCTTCACCGTCTCTTGCAGGTCAGCCAGTTCCTCTCTGAGCGCATCTCGCTCATTCCTGAGGCAGGCCATGTGTTCTTTCTGTTTCTCTAGAGCCTGGTTTTAGGCAGGGAAGCAAGAGCAAGGATGGTACAGAAAAAGAGCAAGAGGAAGGTAACTAACTGGAATGAGCAGGTAAGGGCCAACAGAACAGGGAAGCAGAGCCCGGAACAAGCAGCCAGACGGGGAGCAGCCAGCTTGTGGATGTGCAGCTCCACAAGAGTTAAACAGAAATGGGCTTTCATGCAAGAACTTGGCAAAGCATGCTCGTCACAGCAAGAAGACAAGTCTCTCCAGTCAACTAAGACAACCAAGACAGCAGCACTTACATGTTCCTTACTGATTTCCTCAGTACTAGCTAACGAAAATAGTTTACAAAAGGAATATACTTGATTTAAAAATGGTTTTTCAGGAAATGGTAACTAGTATGCATAAGCTATTTTAATTACATATTCCCTGTTAAGATTGCTCTCCAAGTAGTATGGCAAATACCTCTTCATCCAAAATTGCTAATTTCCAAAAGGATTCTCCAGGATCTACCTCTATTAATTAACTAAACACAACTAAGACTCCTTTTGGTTTTCTGATATACAGGTCTCAAAATCTAACTCTGGATCCTGGTACATTCTTTTTTTCTTTTTTTGGAGAGAGACACAGAGAGAAAGGGAGAGGAAGACAGACAGAGATGGGCGTGCCAGCAGTCTCAGCTGCTGTGAATGAAATCCAGATGTGTGTGCGCCCTTGTGGTCAAGTGCAGCATTGCGCCCTTGCGTCACTTTGCATCTGGCTAAACGTGGGACCTGGAGATTGGAACCAGCGTTCGTAGGCTTAGGAGGCAGGCGCCTTAACTGCTAAGCCATCTCTCCAGACCCTGGTACATTCTTAACTGGGGTAGGCCTTAATTTCAAACAGAAGGGGTAAAGGAGACCCACTCGCCCCACATGGGGCAGGCAGTGGCTTGGAGGAGCACTCCTAAACCACAGAGAGTTCAGGAAAAGCCAGTGGGGATTTTCTGTGGGAAATTTAGGCCATTTCCTGAGCCATGACTTGTAGCACAGGGGAAAGTGCAAAAACATGAACATACTTGGGTCATCAACAACAAATCAAATCTACTCTGTGTAATAAAATAGCCAGATTTCACAATATTAATATATCAATCTGTGCAGCAACCCGAGAGCTAGGCTATTTTCAAAGGCCTTTCTCTACATATTTTTTCCAGTCTTTAATGTTTTCTGCCAGCATGTCTATTAACCTAAGAAAGGTGAATTACAACAGTAACTTTCAAATCAGTTTACTGTGTTTGAAAGTGGGTCAATGGCTTAGTTACTGATTAATGACCAGTTGGTAGTTGAAGTGCTTAGTTATTGGTTAATAATTGGATTGGGAGTATGTCAAATATGAGATGATACGTAGACACTACCGTATTTACACAGAATTTCTCTCTTGGGTATTATTTTGTATGCAAAATGTCTCCCTTACACAGTCTGTAACAAACTACATGGCATTATCATTTTACAAATCAGAAAAATTAAGGCTTAGAGAAAGTTGTTGTTATTATTAATATTATTGCCCCAAATCACAGTAAGCAACAAGGGAAAAAAATGAGCCCAGTTCCCTTGGGTTCCAAAGCCCATGCATATTGTTTCTTATGTCAATCACAGAGCATCGTCTGAATTCTGGTCCTTTACTGCCACCCCAGATGATGCTGGAAAAGTAGTCCACAGGACAAACTGCCTCTTCTCTAAGCTATGTCCGTGTCTGCCTTCTTTCCATAAAGGTGGAAATTCACACTATATGGTTGGTGTGTCTCAAGTTTACCTGTAAATGACTTTAGTTTCTAGCACTAGACAAGACGTTCACACTTGATGCTAGCATTAATACACATTGAATTACTAATAAATGAAACATTAGAAAAACAAAGCACAGCAGTCCTTCCCCATCTGCTGGTAGTCACTCTAGTCTCTGCTGGGTTAGACGTGTTTTGTTACTGGCATCAGCATGCAGTGGCTCCATGCATCACAGCATGTAACTGAGTACACATCACTTTCACAACATGCTCTCTATAAACACCACATGGAATGAATACAAGAGATCTTTTAGGAACAGACCAACTTGAAATTAGAAGTTAGAGCAAATGCTAGCACATGGCATTTGCTCCTCCTTCCACATTTAGAGCACTGGGTTTTAGTTTTACTTTTAAATTTCATCTTCCCATAATTATAGATCGGAAAATAAGATATATCCTGTATATTTGTCCATTTCACCACAAAGCTTGAAAACTACTGAACTACCTTATAATTGGGTCAAACATATTCTAACACTGGATCTGAAATCTTCTGTATTACCTGACCACATAACTACCACCCTGTGTTTGCAACCAACAAAAATTCTACAATAGATTTTTTTTTTAGGATAAAAAGTACAGGTTTGTAGAGACATAAATAATTCTTTGCTCCTGATCTAACCTCTAATTTTGGCATCAAGAAGCCAAATAGATATGTATAATGGGCTGAAAGGATGGGCAACTGGTTAAATTGCCACATAACTGTACTGTTAGTCAAACAGGAATAAACTGATGCTGGGCTAGCTAGACACAGGGGCCTATTATACATGTGTTCTATATGGACACTCATGCAGAACTGCTCAATGAAAGAAAAGAAAACTAATCTTCAACCTGGGAATAAAGGATATGCTTCTTCACTAAGTCACTAAATCTACTCTTGAAAATAATATAATAGGCAAGTGATTCTGAACTGTGTGTGTGTGTGTGTGTGTGTGTACACAAGTACCATGGCACACATGTGGAGGTCAGAGGGTAATTTTGGGGTGTTAGTTCTTGCCTTCTACCTCATTTAAAGCAGGGTCTCTCATTGTTTACTACTCAGTTCACCTGGCTAACTGGCCTGCAAGTTCAAAGCCAGCCTAAGCTACATAAAGATAACTTTTTTCCAAAAAGCAGTGGCTGGATGTAGCTCAGTTGTAGCACATTTGCCAAGCATGTCCAAGGCTTTGGGTTCTAACACTGGGGGCGGGGGGGGCACTAAAATACATAACATAAAACCTCTCAAAATAAAAATTACATGGATGAGGATTACTGGCAGGAATTAAAAGTTTTATCACTATGGAAAACAGATTGGCTGGTCTGCAAAAAAAGAAGCATAAAATTACTAAATGATTCAAAAATTCCACCTTTGGGTCTATACAAAAAACAACAACAACAAAAAAAAAACAACTTAAAGCAGAGTTTCAATGAAGCCTGAACACTCCTGCTCATACCAGCATTATTCCCAACAGCTAAAAGGTGGAGGCAGTATATATGTCCCAAATGCTATTTAGCTTCAAAAGAAGGGACATTTGCTGGGTAAAGTAAAATGTGCCTAAAAAAAGACATTTGTTGAGGCCACCCTGAGACTACATAGTGACTACACAGTGATCAGCCTGGGCTACAGTGAGACCCTACCTCAAAAAAACAAAAAAATTAGCCGGGTGTGGTGGCGCACGCCTTTAATCCCAGCACTCGGGAGGCAGAGGTAGGAGGATCGCCAAGAGTTTGAGGCCATCCTGAGACTACATAGTTAATTCCAGGTCAGCCTGGACCAGAGTGAGACCCTACCTCGCAAAACAAACAAACAAACAAAAAATTAAAAAGCTAAATCCAAAATGTTACACATCGTAGGTTTCCATTTACACAACATTCTTAAAGTGGCAAAATCATAGAAATAGAATAGCTCCCAAGGCCGGGGGAGGGAGAGTAGCTGACTCTGTATATGACAAGCAGTGATGAACGCCCGTGGGGATGGGAATGTTTGTATGTGGACTGTGTAATGACAGCCCTGGCTGCGACACTGTAGTACAACTCTGCAATGTGCAGATTGTCTGTAGGGACAGCGTGAAGAGAAGACAGGATCTCACAACAGTACTTCTTACAGTTGTTCCGCAAACCTAAAGTTGTCTCCAAAAAAAGTTTAATTTTCAAGCCACGCACAGTGGCACACGCCTTTAATCCCAGCACTTGGGAGGCAGAGGTAGGAGGATCACCATGAGTTTGAGGCCACCCTGAGACTACAGAGTGAATTCCAGGTCAGCCCGGGCTAGAGTGAGACCATACTCAAAAAAAAAAAAAAAAAAAAAAAAAAAAAAAGTTTAATTTTCAAAAGTCAAATATCTACCTATGTCTTAGGGAATAGTCTAATAAACATCCAGACAACTAAAAGCAAGTATAACAACAACCAGCATGTCTTTTTAAAAAAGTTATGTTTCAAGGAGCTACTTTATTGGACTGCAGATTAAGCATCGCCAACTAATCCAAGAGAACTAATTTAAAATACTATAATAGGCATACTGAAGCCCTGAGCCTGCTGATATGTGTGAGAGGAAATATGCAAGGCCCTAGGGGGAAAAAAATTCTAGACAGTATCTAGATTTTGAACTTTTTTTAAGCCAGAAAATATTATTTTATTGGAAACTTTAATATATGAGCATAAATAAATTTGATCATGTTCCTGTCCCTTTATCCTTTTCTTTTTGAACTTTTTTATTTTTTTGGTTTTACAAATTGCCTGCTTTGTACCACACATTTTTTTTCACATCTCACTTTAATTTCTCAAGTAAAATAAGTAATTCAAAATCACAATTTCAAAATGTTTGACAGAGTTGTACATTATCCCTTAGAAAACTTTTGAGGTTTTGGTGAAATTTAAAAAACTAGATTACTTAAGCATCAGAAAAGTAATCTTAAAACATCTTGAGCTCTTTAAATTTTTGGCCTAAACTCTTAAGAAGTAATGTGACAGAGCTGGTAGGGTACTTGCCTAGACTCTGGGTTTGATCCCCAGCACTTTTTTAAAAAATGTGGTTTCCCCCACATTTTCAGTAATGAGGATGGCATACATACGCACAGTAATAAAGAACTGGGTTATTTGGCTGGTGTTTAAAAAGCACCTAATAACACAGGCTGAAATTCAGAGAGTTTAAATTCAGGCAAGTCTCTCTCAAGCTCGAAGGAGCTTGGCCCATGTCCCCTAGCCCATATAACTATAACTGCTCTGTCTGTCTCCTTCACCAGCAGCCATGCCTGGGGAGTGCTCTCCCTACTAGAGTGGAGTGCTTTTGCCAGGAGACAGATGCCAGTCAAAGGTCACATGGGACAAACTGGTGGGAATTTGTCACTCTCCGAGATACTTGGAATCTACCTTCAGGGCTAAGCAAAAAAGCAATGAAAAAATTTCCTTATCTGGGTCCCCGCTCTGGGGAGTTCTAGGTTATAATTAGAAGAGATAGTGTCACAGTTTGGCAACTCAGCCAAGTCTTAAATTCCTGTCCACTTCCATAATTAAACTTTTTTTTCCTCTGGTTTTCCAAGGTAGGGTCTCACTCTAGCCCAGGCTGACCTTGGTAGTTTCAGCAATCCTCACTCACAGCAATCCTCCTACCTCTGCCTCCCAAGTGCTGGGATTAAAGGCATGCGCCACCGCACCAGGCCTCATCTTGCTTTTTTAATACATATTTACTAATGTAAGGATATCCAACCATTGAGAGTCTGAATCAAATCCTTGCAGCTACTTCTACGTAAGAATACTGGGGGCATACAGAATTCTTTCTAGGTACAGTACCAGGTTTTCCCATGAAATTTCTGTGTTCTCTTTATTCATAATTCATACTTTAAAATAAGAATAATCCAAAGGGAAGTTTTTTTGGTCTCCCTGAGTTAAATTTTATTGGTCTATTCCTCATGAATGAGTTCTCCAAAGCCCAATCTCATCTCATACCCCAATTTTTTTATCTTTCCAAAGCAGGGTTTCCTGGAGGTCAAACACCTCTTTTGTCATGGTCTCTACTTTCTGCTGCAGGCGCTGGTTCTCCTGCAGAAGAAGAGGGAGGGGAAAATAATAAAAGATCAGAAAGAAAAAAGCAAGGGAGTTAGAAGGAGGAAAATAGAACAAAAGTGAAGCTGATAAACTTAAAGGGAGGAAAGTGATTTGCTAAAGGGAAGAAAGATAACATCCAGACTCAGCAACAGTCTCACTGGCTGGCTCCTCCAGAATGGGGGGTGGAGTAGCTTTGAGGTCGACATGTGCTTAGTAGGCACAAAGTCCTGAGTTTGATGGCCAGCACCCTGAGAAAGCCAATGGGGAGCAAATGTTGGGAACAAATAGCTTCCAACCACAGCTATGTGGCAGCAGGCCAGCCGGGGGCCATGTGTACATACAGCTCTGTGTGGGGACTCATTCTCTGCTAACTGCCTTTTTTCCCAGAACAATTGACATTTCTAGAGGGAAGCAGGTTAGTTCATGAAAAATAGTAGTTTTGAACTTTGCTTTTCTAAGCAGACCTAAAAAAATATATATGAGAGATATATCATGGATTGAGCACATTGATTCTCTGTCAAAATAAGTTATAATAAAAAAAGTCATGAATTATAAAGGAAACATCAATTTTTAGAAAACTAGGTTTTAACATTCATCAGTTTTCAAAGAATTCTGGTTAAATAACGATGCTTAATGTAAAGCTTCTTAAACTCATCAGGTGGTTTCCTAGGCATTACTGATAAGTATCACTGACTACATCTTCTACTCACATTATTTACTTATTCTAGAGACCAAAGGAACCTTTTTTCCCCCGTTTTTTTTTTTTTTTTTTTTTTGAGGTAGAGTTTCACTCTAGTCCATGCTGACCTGGAATTCTCTGTGTGGTCTCATGGTGGCCTTCTACTCATGACAATCCTCCTACCTCTGCCTCCCAAGTGCTGGGGTTAAAGGCCTATGACACCACACCCAGCTTTCACATCGCCCCCTCTTTTTCTCTCTCCCTTCCTCCCTCCCTTCCTTCCTTCCTTCCTTCCTTCCTTCCTTCCTTCCTTCCTTCCTTCCTTCCTTCCTTCCTTCCCTCCCTCCCTCCCTCCCTCCCTCCCTCCCTCCCTCCCTCCCTCCCTCTCTTTCTGAGGGTAGGGTCTCGCTCTAGCCCAGGCTGACCTGGAATTTACTATGTAGTCTCAGGGTGGCCTAGAACTCCTGGTGATCAGTGCTGGGATTAAGGGCGTGCACCACCACGCCCTGCTAAACTTCTGTATTTCTTAGAGACATCAAGAGGAAAAGCCACAGCAAAGTGGAGCAGAGAAACATGGAGGTAGAGGCCAACAGGGTGACATGCTTTCAAAGAGCTCTTGTGGAGTGCCCTGCATCACACTGAGCTGCCACCAGGGGTATGGTGCTGAGCTCCTCCACTAGCAGAAACCTGAACCCCACAGTAGACAACCTCCTCCAAGGCACAGATCTAGACAGTTTCTGTCTTTGCAATGAGCTACACCAGAGAATGAATATCAAAATTTTTACTCCTCAAGAATCATGTCCTAGCCAGGCATATTGGCACACACCTTTAATCCCAGCACGTTGGAGGCAGAGGTAGGAGGATTGTTGTGAGTTTGAGGCCAGCTTGAGACTAGAGTGGGTTCCAGGTCACGATGGGCTAGAGTAAGATCCTACTTCAAAAAATCAAAAACCAAAACTAAAAAACAACAACGAAAGAATCATGTCCTATAACGTGGTAGTCACTAGGATGCAAAGACTCACTGTGGGTTTTCCTTTTGTCCAGTTCCTATGATATCATTAGGAAAGAGTTTGCTAAGGAGTAAGACACTTGCCAAAACTTCTGCTATTAAAGGGAAGAATTTAAAAATATAATAAATAAAAAGAACAGTTGTACTGCCAAAAATAAATTTAAAAAATAAATCTTAATGTAATAATTAAATAAGGGGGAATGATTATAGGGTTCATAAGCATTCACTTTCTAATCTTGCCTTTGTATTTCATGTTGGAAACATTTTAGGAGACAGCAAATGTGAACACAACAACTCTTTGTAGCATTTTCATGTTCTTCTTCCAACACATATACCCCCTGTCCTACCCAACTCACATTTTTCAAAATTATCTCCACAGTTCAAGCACATACCTCAATAAGTTCATCCCTTTGCCGAAGACCTTCTTTGAGTTCATCCATCTTGTGCTGCAGCACGCTACACATATGTTTCTGCCTTTCTAACTCCTGTCAGTAAACAAATGATACTGTTTACACAGGTCAGGGCACATGAACAAACTTGAGAATATGTTAATTTAACCCTGAGGTCAAGTATGAACTTCCAGAAACATGCCTGGTGAACATGAACTAAAACCATTGTGCAGTGAATGGGAAGGGTCAGAACTAAACATTTTCATCTTGTCTGGTGAAGGCAAGAAAAGGCAAGGTAAGGAACAATGAGGCCTGGGGAACTTTTAAATGAATCACCTGGAAGCTCCAGGTTGAATGAGAGACTGCCTCAGGAAAACATGTGGGTGAGTGATACAGGAAGATACTCAATGTTTTCCTCTGGCCTCTGCACGTGTGCCACAGGACAGGTGCATCTGAATACCAGCATATTGCCATACATACCGCACATACTCCACACACATATACATACAAAAAAAAGGCAATCAAGCTGGGTGTGGTGGCGCACACCTTTAATCCCAGCCCTTGGGAGGCAGAGGCAGGAGGACTGCTGTGAGTTTGAGGCCACCTTGAGACTACATAGTGAATTCCAGGTCAGCCTGGGCTAGAGTGAAACCCTACCTTGAGAAATCAAAAACAAACAAAGTAACCAATAGGCTGGAGAGATGGTTCAGTGGTTAAAGCACTTGCTTGCAAATCCTGATGGCCTACCCACCTAAAGCCAGATAAGCAAAGTGGCGTGTATGTATGAAGTTTATTTGCAGTAACAAGAAGCCCTAGTGTACCATATTCTCATTCTCTCTCTCGCCCCCTTGCAAATAAATAAAAATTAGGAGATAATTATTGATTTATTTTTAATTAAAAATTTTTTTTTATTTATTAGAGAGAAAGAATGTATATACCAAGGCCTCTTACCACTGCAAACGAACTCCAGACATGTGCCACCTTGTGCATCTGGATTATGTGGGCCTGGGTCCTTAGGCTTCACAGGCAAGTGCCTTAACTGCTAAGCCATCTCTCCAGCCCTTGACTCACTTCTGTTTTTGTTTTTTCAGGGAAGAATTTTGCTCTAGCCCAGGCTGACCTGGAATTCACTATGTAGTCTCAGGGTAGCCTTGAACTCAAGGTGATCCTCCTACATCTGCTTCCCAAGTGCTGGGATTAAAGGTGTGTGCCACCATGCCTGGCTTTTGATTTATTTAATATAAGAGACACAGAGAGAGAGAAAATTGGTGCTCCAGTGCCTTAGCCACTGCAAACAAACTCCAGATGTGTGTCCCACCTTGTGTGCACGTGTCACCTTGTGTATCTGGTTTACATGGGTTTCTGGGGAGTTGAACCTGCGTCCTTAGGCTTTGCAGGCAAGTGCCTTAACCACTAAGGACAAACCACAGAAAAAAATTATAATTTATCTTCCAAGATAAAAAGTCATTACATCTGCCACACAGGGAACCTTTAAAATAAGATTAACAGCAGCAAACCAAGAGCAACATGGAAAAACCGCCTAAAGAAATGGACAGTATTCAGAAAATGAGATGGGAATGGCTCTGAATATAAAGATGCTCATATGAAGAGAATTGCAGACTAAAATTGTATTTTTCAGCAAAATACACACACTGACAAAGAACTCAGCAGCATCTGGCAAAACCACATTACCTTTCCACCATACTTTAGCACACACACTGGCACAACTACAAGAAAGACCTAAGAAGTCTGCTACTTTTGCAGGACTGCTTTTAAACAAAACACTGCAAACGACTTGAGTGTCTGTGAATAGGAAATGGGTGGACTCAAGTCTTGGAACAAGGGAATAAATGTAGGGTAAAAAGGCACGAGGAAGGTATTGCCCTGCTTTGAGCAGCTGGTGCGCACAGAATGCACGCATACTGTGCTGCCACTTTCTAAGAAAGGCAGAACACAAATACATATATATGCCTTTTTTTGGGGGGGGGGGTCCAAGGTAGGGTCTCACTCTAGCTCAGGCTGACTTGGAATCCACTATGTAGTCTTAGGGTGGCTTTGAATGCTCAGCGATCTTCCTCCCTCTGCCTCCCGAGTGCTGGGATTAAAGGCGTATATATTTATGCCTTTTAAATTAGGAATGTTTAACATATCCTCTTGCTTAAAAACAACAGGAAGACAAACCATCAAATTTTTAAAAATCCCTAAAGGAGAGAGGATCTATGGACGAAGAGACAGAAAAACTGTGAATGTATTTTCTTTGCTAATTTGACTTCAGATCTACCTATTTTACATCACAGTAAGACAACATGAAATTTGTGAAGCAATTCCTAGTAGAAACAACCCAAGATAGCCATCAGAAATGCGTAAACAAAATGTAGCACTGCTGTGGGGGGAGGGACTCAGTGGTAAAGTGCTTCCAAGCATAAAGACCCAGTTTGATCCTCAGTACCCACATAAAATACCAGGTGTGGTGGCAACGCTCTAATTCCCACACTAGAGAGGTGAAGAGAGGAGGGTCCCTGGAGTTTAGTGGCCAGCCAGTCTAACCTAACTGGTGAGCTATCGGCCAGTAAGAGCCTCTTATCTCTTCTATTGTTTTTTGTTTGTTTTTTCGAGGTAGGGACTCACTCTAGCCCAGGCTGACCTGGAATTCACTGTGTAGTATAAGGCTGGCCTTGAACTCATGGTGATCCTCCTACCTCTGCCTCCCGAGTGCTGGGATTAAAGGCGTGTGTCACCCTGCCCGGCAAGAGCCTCTATTTCAAACAAGGTGTACTGGACTCCTAAGGATTGTCTTCTGGCCTCCCACACATGTGCAAGTGTATCTGCACACACACCCACACACACACACATGCGCACACGTGCTTAACAAGAAAAATGTCAAGGCTGGGCATGGTGGCGCATGCCTTTAATCCCAGCACTCGGGAGGCAGAGGTAGGAGGATCACCATGAGTTCAAGGCCATCCTGAGACTACACAGTTACTTCCAGGTCAGCCTGAGCCAGAGTGACACCCTACCTCGAAAAACCAAAAAGAAAAGAAAAGAAAAGAAAAGAAAAAAGAAAAAAAAATGTTGTATGAGGCCAGGCGTGGTGGCGCACGCCTTTAATCCCAGCACTTGGGAGGCAGAGGTAGGAGGATCGCCTTGAGTTGTTCGAGGCTACCCTGAGACTACAGAGTGAATTCCAGGTCAGCCTGAACTAGAGTGAGACTCTATCTCAAAAAAAAAAAGGGGGCTGGAGAGATGGCTTAGCGGTTAACCGCTTGACTATGAAGCCTAAGGACCCTGGTTCGAGGCTTGATTCTCCAGGACCCACGTAAGCCAGATGCACAAGGGGGTGCATGCATCTGGAGTTCGTTTGCAGTGGCTGGAGGCCCTGGCGCACCCATTCTCTCTCTCTATCTCTCTCTTTCTACCTGCCTATTTCTGTATCTCTCTCTCTCAAATAAATAAAAAAAATATAAAATATTTTTTTAAAAAAGTCATATGGTATGGATAAGGGTAACATAATTCACCCTTTGAAAGGAAGGTAAGCTTGTGATATGCTACATGGGTTAAGTCTTAAGGACTTCATGGTACATAAACTAAACCAGTCACAAAAAGACAAATATCAGCCGGGCGTGGTGGCACACGCCTTTTAATCCCAGCACTCGGGAGGCAGAGGTAGGAGGATCGCCGAGAGTTCAAGGCCACCCTGAGACTACATAGTTAATTCCAGGTCAGCCTGAGCTTGAGTGAGACCCTACCTTGCAAAACCAAAAAAAAAAAAAAAAAAAAAAAAGACAAGTATCACATGAATACTTATGAAGTGTGAAATCTACAGAAAATAAAAATCTAAGAATGGTGACTGCCAAGGGCTCGGGAAAGAGACAAATGGGGAACTGTTTGATATATACACAGTTAATGTTAGCAAGATGGAAAAAAAGTACTGAAAGTACATTCAAGTAACTTAAAAATAATACCTTGGCTATACATAACCTAGAGAGAAAAATAACAGCCAAACCAAACCCCTTTGCCATTTTCAGTAATTATACTGGTGTTAATTTTGGCACTGCTGTTCAGGGCAATGTGGACTAAGGCATTGAGAAGACAATATAACTACTACTGCTGTCACCTGTGCGAACTGCAGCTGGGATAAGATAGGAGATAAGACCCACGGCAGAAGAGGTTAAGTAAAATCCCTAGAGTCCCAAATATCAACGAGAACCATCAGAGCAGAATATATTCTGTCATACAAACAAAGAAGCCCACACACATCTTTCCTAGATAAGTCTGCAGAAAGTGCCTGTAAACAGTGACCAACTGAGCAGCGGCGAGCAGCGCAGCGCCCCAGTGCTGCTAGGACGACTCCAGTGCTCGGACACATGACAGACTCCAGATCTGAGGCAGAGGATGTACGTGAGCTAGAAAGATGCTCTTCTGTTGGCTAGGAAAGAAGCTACCAATTAGTTGTCCAAAGTACTTGCGATCAACCAAGAGAGGCTTGCACTAGGTAGAAGGGGCACAATTTGAACTTCAAAAACAACAACAAAAAAGCTGTAATACACTGAAAATGTCATTTGAGTTCATGACTCCATAATGATATTTTTACAAGAAACAATCTGTCTCAGCACCGAGAAAGTAACTGCTACATTTTATACATGTATGGAAACTGTCAATAAGTTTTTAAAATGTTTTCAAAAATGGGTAAATGCTCTAAACATTTCAGAATCTACACCCATGAAAAGATGCTCCAAATGATCAGTTTATGAGGGACATGCACATCCACTAGAACAGCTAGAATTGAGTCAGATCACTGTCAGCACCGGAGAGGATATGGAGAAAGCAGAACATGAGCCGCCATGCTGAGCTCTGATTATATTTTTTTAAAAGGGGAAGTCCATACTATTTAACAAAATTCATTGTTAAAATATAGGATGCACAGAACTTACTTCAAATATGGGAGGGAGGAAATGTACAGGGCAAAGCTGACAACAGCTGGGGATGGATAATGAATTCATGAGGATTCATTATATCCTCTATATTTTTAAACCCCTGATAAGCCAATTCCCTATTGAAACAAATAGCTATAAAGAAGAGAATATGGGGCTGGAGAGATGGCTTAGCAGTTAAGGCACTTGCCTGCAAAGCCAAAGGACCTCGGTTCAATTCCCCAGTATCCATGAAAGCCAGATGCACAAGGAGGTGCATGCATCTAGAGTTCGTTTGCAGTGGCTTGGAAGCCCTGATACACCCATTCTCTCTCTCTCTCTCTCTCTCTCTTCTCTCTCTCTGCCCCTTTCCCTCTCTCAAATAAATAAACAATTAAAAAAGAAGAGAAATGTTTTGTGTTTCCAGTCAAGCATTCTGTTACTGAAGTAGACATGGAGACAATGTTTAAAAGATGGAGTTAGCCAGGCGTGGTGGTGCACGCCTTTAATCCCAGCACTTGGGAGGCAGAGATAGGAGGATTGCTGTGAGTTCAAGGCTATCCTGAGACTACAAAGTGAATTCCAGGTCAGCCTGGGCCAGAGTGAGACCCGACCTCGAAGTCCCCCCCAAAAAGATGGGAGTTACTAGCCAGACATGGTACTAATGACTATGATCCTAGCACTCAAGAGGCTGTAAATTTAAGGTCAGCCTTGGCTAGATTGAATCCCTACCTCAAAAAAGCAAAAACAAAACCATACAAAAGATGGAGTTAAGTCAGATGTAGTAATGCAAGCTTGTAATTTGATACTTGGGAGGTGGAGGTAGGAGGATCAGGGATTCACAGTCATCTTGGGCTACATACTGAGTTTCAGGCCAGCTTGGGCTAAATAAGTCCTGTCTCAAAACAAAAAGCAGGAGGCTGGAGAGATGGCTTAGCAGTTAAGGTGTTTGTCTGCAAAGCCAAAGGATCCTGGTTTGATTCTCCAGGACCCATGAAAGCCAGATGCACAAGGGGATGCATACATCTGGAGTTCGTTTGCAGTGGCTGGAGGCCCTGGTGTGCCCATTCTCTCTCTCTCTCTCTCTCTGACTCTTTCCAAAGAGAGAGAAAGAAAGAGGGAGGGATGGAGGGAGGGAGACAGAGAGAGAAAGAGAGAGAGAATGGGCCACCAGAAGTCTTTCAGCTGCTGTAAACAAACTCCAGACCTGTGCGCCCCCTTGTGGGCAAGTGTGGCATTGCGCCCTTGTGTCACTTTTGCCACTGGCTAAACGTGGGACCTGGAGAATCGAACAGGTGTTGTTAGGCTTAGCTGGCAGGCGCCTTAACCGCTAAGCCATCTCTCCAGCCCTCTCTCATAAATAAACAAATAAAATATATTTTTTTAAAAAGCAAATATATAAAGCACTTGTAATTGCAATAAAAAGAACTAAAGGCATTTAAAAAGCATTTCAACATTGCTGTTGCTGTTACTGAATGGTCCTTCTATTGTGACCATCGCTGTGATGGTGAACACCGGCCAAGTCCCTGGTCCCTGAGCTCTCTTTGTGCTCATGAACATTCTACTGCATGAGGCAGTACTTGTTTAGAGCAAGAGCATTCAGGATAAAGCATGCTGGTGACAGACATCATCACAAATACTTATCACAGGAGGTGAAAGTAGACTGCTCCAGAGTATTAAAAAAGCTGGATTGATTTTAAGTTTGGAAAAGGTTGAGAGTAAAATATATATATATTTCTTAAGCAATACTAATATATCTCATACCTTCAAAAGTACTAAGAGTGAAAAATGTGTTGGTGAAAACAGCTAATCAGTTATTTTATTTTTTTTTAAATGCTTAGGAATGTTTGAGATTTTCTTCTAATCTGCTAATCAAAGGCCAGAAATAAAGTTTTGAAAATGTATGGCTAAGCAAAAAGGAGTTCATAAAACTTAAAGTATGACAGCACCAAGCCTTCAACAGAAATACTCTATGGGACATAAAAAGCACCAAAGAGGAAACCACTTTGCCACTGAAGCATACTAGTGATTCAACAAAGAAAACTTCCAGATGCCTCTTTTCCATGTATCTAGATACATGAAAGTAACATGTTTAAATACATCTTCTTAATTTATTTTTCTTATGGGGGGGGGGAACAGAGAGGGAGGGAGGGAGAAAGAAAGAGAATGGGCATGTCAGGGCCTCCAGCCACTGCAAACAACTCCAGACACATGGACCACTTCCTGCATCTGGCTGTACATTGGCATTGGGGAATCTAACCTGGGCTGTCAGGCTTTCCAAGCAAGTGCCTTTAACCTCTGAGCCATCACTTTAGCAGTTTTAGTTTCACAGCAAGACTGAGTTCCCATACACCTAGCTTTAGGCACTTAAAATATGAAGTATTAAATAAACCGTGGTAATTGTCCCAATTTAAAGAAAACAAATACAGATAAAAACTCGAGTTGTAATCCATTGACTGAAACAAGAAACTAAAGGAGGACATCAATTTTTCCATCAGAAAATAAAATCTTGCGGGGCGTGGTGGTGCACGCCTTTAATCCCAGTACTTGGGAGGCAGAGGTAGGAGGATCGTCAAGAGTTCAAGGCCAGCCTGAGAATACATAGTGAATTCCAAGTCAGCCTGAGCTTGAGTGAGACCCTACCTCAAAAAACCAAACAAAAGAAAAGAAAAGAAAAGAAAAGAAAAGAAAAGAAAAGAAAAGAAAATCTTAAGAATTGAAACAGTGCTCAGCCAATTTCTCAGACCACTTAGTTCCAACTGAAACATATTCCCAAGTGGACTACTAACGTCCATTAGTTGTCACTCTTTAAAAGGAAGGTTTCTGAGCTAGAGAGATGGCTTGGCGATTAAGATGCTTGGCTATGAAGCCTAAGGACTTATGTTCAACTCTCCAGATCCCACATAAGCCAGATACACAAGGTGACACAAACACACAAGGTTGCACATGTGTCTGGATGGCACATATGTCTGGAGTTCAGTTACTGTGGCTGGAGGCCCTGGCACACCAATTCTCTCTCTTTAAAAAAAAAGGGGGGGGTGGAGCTGAAGAGATGGCTTAGCGGTTAAGGCACATGCCTGCAAAGCCTAAGAACCCTGGTTTGATTCTCCAAGTCCCACATAAGCCAGATGCACAAGGGGGTGCACACGTCTGGAGTTTGTTTGCAGTGGCTAGAGGCCTTGGCGTGCCCATTCTCACTCTCCCTCTCTCTCTTTCCCTCTCTCTGTCTCTAATAAATAAATAAATATCTTTAAAAAAAACCTTAACATTAATTTTTTTTTTTTTAAAAAAAAGGGGGGTCTGGAGGGATGGCTTAGCAGTTAAGGCATTTGCCTGCAAAGCCAAAGGACCCAGGTTCAATTCCCCAGGACCCACATTAGCCAGATGCACAAGGGGATGCATGCATCTGGAATTTGTTTGTAGTGGCTGGAGGCCCTGGCATGCCCATTCTCTCTCCCTCTTTGTCAAATAAATAAATAAAATTTCTTTAAAAAGGTTTCTATTTTCTATTCCAAGAAAATGATATGATACATGACTAGCAATTACCTTTGATTTTTCTTCATTTTCTCTGTAGAACTCTGCCATCTGCTCCTCCTGTTCCTCAATAACATCCTTGAGTGTGTCCACCTGGTAGATCAGGTTATTCTTCTCATTGTCCAGCTGCGCGTTGGAAACCATGGCTTTCTTGTACTTTTCTTCCACTTCACACAGGGATTCCTACACAATAGACACCATCAGCTGGGCATTTAGGACATGTTCACTGCAGATAGATAACAGCACAGAATCGCACCGGCACAAACACAGAGAAGCATTTCCGAAAAATACAAGCATTCTGGGGATCCCTTGTTTAGTAACGTGCACACACAGCAACGGATCCAGGAGAAGACAGCAAGGCCTTTCTCAGGATTGCTCTATTTGCTCCCCCCAAAACAAAGCACTAGTGCAGCCTCAGAAAGGTGAAGAGATGTGCAGAAAACATATTTCTGAGTCAGAAAATGTAGAATTAAAGCCAGGTGTGATGGCACATGCCTTTAATCCCAGGGAGGCAGAGGTAGAATTGCCATGAGTTCGAGGCCACCTGGAGGCTACACAGTGAATTCCAGGTCAGGCTCAGTTAAAGTGAGACCCTACCTCAAAAAAAGGGAAGAGAGGGAGAGGGAGAAGAGAGGGAGAGGAGAGGAGAGAACAGAGGAGAGGGGAAAGAAGGGGAGGGGAAAGAAGGGGAGGGGAAAGGAGGGGAGGGAGGAGAGGAGAGGAGAAGAAAAGGAAAAGGAAAGGAAAGAAAAAGAAAAGGAAAAGGAAAAGGAAAGGGAAAGAAAATGTAGAATAATGTAGAATTGTCATTATCTTCAGGTATTCTTGTGATTTTTTGTTTTATATATTTATTTATTTGAGAGAAGGACAGAGAGTATGAATAAATAAATGTGGGCCCACCAGGACCTACTGCCACTGAAAACAAACTCCAGACACATGCACCTCTTTGAGCATTTGGCTTTTTTTTTTTTTTTTTTTTTTTTTTTTTTTTTTTGCGAGGTAGGGTCTCACTCTGGTCCAGGCTGACCTGGAATTTACTCTGTACTCTCAGGGTGGCCTTGAACTCTCGGCGATCCTCCTACCTCTGCCTCCCGAGTGCTGGGATTAAAGGCGTGCGCCACCACGCCCGGCCAAGCATTTGGCTTTTATGTGGGTGCTGGAGAATCGGACCCAGGCCCTCAGGCTTTGCCAGCAAGTGCCTTTGCCTCCTAAGCTATCTCTCCAGCCCTATTCTTGTGATTCTTTTTTATTGCTGTTGTTTTTTGTTTTTTGAGGTAGGGTCTTGCTCTAGCCCAGGCTGGCCTGGAATTCACTATGTAGTCTCAGGTGGCCTTGAACTCACAGTGATTCTCCTACCTCTGCCTCCCGAGTGCTGGGATTAAAGGTGTGCACTACCACGCCCGGCTGTGATTCTTTGTTTTTATTTTTTTGAGGTAGGGTCTCACTCTAGCCCAGGCTGACCTGGAATTCACTATATAGTGTCAGGGTGGCCTTGAACTCATGACAATCCTCCTACCTCTGCCTTCCAAATGCTGGGATTAAAAGGCATGCACCACCATGCCTGACTTTAATTCTTGTGATTAACAAACAAATGTATGGTGTTCAGAACATAGTGATATAACAGCCTCTATTTTACAAGTGCATACTTTTCTAAATTTTGTCACTTTGTGGACTTTTGTTGTTAGTATATAATAATACTAACAGAAATGTAAATGTTTTGTAGCAGTTATTCAAAGTTGACTCTTTTTTTTGGGGGGGGGGTTCGAGGAAGGGTCTCACTCTAGCAGGCTGACCTGGAATTCACTATGTAGTCTCAAGGTGGCCTCAAACTCACGCGATCCTCCTACCTCTGCCTCCTGAGTGCTGGGATTAAAGGCGTGCGCCACCACACCCAGCTCAAAGTTGAGTCATTTTTAAGTAAGCAATACAAAAATGATTTATTGGGCTGGAGAGATGGCTTAGTGGTTAAGGCGCTTGCCTACAAAGCCAAAGGACCTCGGTTCAATTCCCCAGAACCCACATAAGCCAGATGCACAAGGCATGTATCTGGAGTTTGCTTCCAGTGGCTGGAGGCCCTGGCACACCCATTCTTTCTCTCTCTCTCTGTTTCTTTTACTCTCTCAAATAAATAAGTAAAAATAAAAATATTTTTAAAAAAGAAACAAAAATGATTTATTAAGAGAAGAGCTATCATATAATACCTGAAAATTTAAAAAGTTTTCTTGATGTTTATTTATTTGAGAGTGACAGGCATTTCTGGATATAGTACATACTATGCTATATGGCATGAAACAAACCTGTAATATTAATAAATGACAATTTTCCTAAGTAAAGGAAGGGTGGCACAGAAAGCAAACACAATTATTAAGGAAAATGTTATAAGTAGTAGAATAATATCTTTTTTTTTTTTTTTTGGTTTTTCGAGGTAGGGTCTCACTCTAGCCCAGGCTGACCTGGAATTCACTATGTAGTCTTAGGGTGGCCTTGAACTCACAGCAATCCTCCTACCTCTGCCTCCCGAGTGCTGGGATTAAAGGCATGCCACCACGTCCGGCTAAACTAACTCATTATTGCACAAGACATTGATAAGAACATATTAACTTAATGTACTGAATTTGTTCACATAAGCCAAGGTATATCTACAAGTTACACCACTAATACCTTAAAGAAAAGATCAATCTTGAGTATTAGAGCAATAAGAATAAGTGGATTTTCCTGATGTTTACTGCTAACCACATATCAGGCCTCCAAGGGCATTTGCCACGGGACGAACCTCCACCTGCTGTGGCCCTGTGTCTTCACTGTGAGCTCCATATGGCCCATGGCACCTTCACACAAGTTCTGGCTGGTAGCTGAGCTACTTCAGCACATGACAGGAAGGGCATGACATTTGACACATGTGAGTCACTTTTGAAATGTCTTGTATTGGCTGTTTTGGAGACTTGGTATGTGTTTCATTTTTAAATCAGTACACGTTTCTTTATAATATTCACCTTAAGCTTCATATTGAACTAATGGAAAGCAAGAAAATGATAACTAAATGCCATTTATAACCAAATGTCTCCCTCACACATTTGCCCTGAAAACTGAAGTACTCCTTGCTGGGAAAAGATAAAAGCCATTCAAATTCACATCTCATTTTTTTGTTTGTTGGTTTCTGTTTTTCCAGGTGAGGGTCTCGTTCTAGCCCAGACTGACCTGAAATGTAGTATGTAGTCAGGGAGGCCTCGAGCGCATGGAGATCCTTCTACCTTTGAATCCCACGTGCTCAGGTTCTTTTTTTCTTTTTTTACCCCCAATTTTTTTAAGGCACTAGAGATATAAAGTGCTTCTTGACCTATTAGTAAGAAAAAAATCTGAACAAAAAGTAAACATCATCTGTATGCCTTCAGGTTCCTTCCTCCCAAAGGGCCAGAAAAGTGTTTCCTCCTCCACTTTAATATTCACTTTATTTGCTGACAGAATCAAGTAATAGGTTCTTATTTAGCTGGGAAGAATTTCAAAGTCCAATTCTCCATAAAAATAGCCTTACAATATTTTTAGGTGTATGCCTAATTTATGGCTAAGACACAAGAGACAAGAAGATGTTTACAAGTCTTAAAAACTACAAAGAACCCTACTTTTCTGGACAACGGAACACCCAGAAGCCATAGATTGTTACTAGAAAATTTGCAGTGCCAGGGATGGGATACCTTCCAGTGAGGTGTTGGCTGGGGAGGTCACAGATACCCCCAAAACATTATAGGCCATCGCCGAGGCCCTTGGTTTCCCACCAGGAATAGATGCTAAGACCCTATTGCTGAAGACTCCACATAATTGGGCTACAAGGTCACTGAGAAATCCTGCTGGAGCTGATCTTTCTGAAAGCCTCCTCCATGTGGACCAGCTGACAGAAAGTTGGAAAAAGCTATGCTGCATGAAGTTCAATGGGAGAGAGAGAAATCACCAGTGAAGATACTCAACAGTGGACACTGCAAGCCTTAAATTTGACCAGCCAGGCCAAATGAGCCAACGGGTGCAATAGTGGTATGTCTGTTATGGGGGAAACCAACCGCTCTCTACTTAAGACTGGAGACTTGCTCCATGGGAGGAAATACATCCCTGATACCGAAAACCTATGACAGGTTAGTCATGAGCCCTAGGGGTGTTATATCTGCTGGTGTCTGGCTAAATGTATATACTATGCTCACCAAACTGCCCAGTAAGCACTCCTCTTAATGTCCACACCCATATATTAATGCTACTTTCACTTTTGTTTAGAGAAGCTTCTCTTTTCAGATGGTGGCGACCTTAGGATGACTCAGAAGGCACCATGGTGCTGAGAAGGGACAGAGGAGTGCTCAGCACTGAAACATATCTAACACACCTTCCAGGGCTCAGGGTCCATTGCCGAAGAAGGGGCGGAAAGAATGTAAGAGCCAAAGGAAGGGTAAGACTCCTTATAACGTGCTCCAGACACAAAATGACCTGGATATCCATGACTTCACAGTGCCTGACACTACCTACACAAGACCATCATAATAGGAGGAAAAGATGATGACATCAAAATGACAAGAGAGACTGATTGGGAGGGGGAGGGGATATGATGGAGAGTGGAGTTTCAAAGGGGAAAGTGGGGGGAGGGAGGGAAGTACCATGGGATATTCTCTACAATTCTCTACAATTAAGGAAGTTGTCAATAAAAAAATAAATAACTTAATTTAAAAAAACTAGAAAGAGGGGCTGGAGAGATGGCTTAGTGGTTAAGCGCTTGCTTGTGAAGTCTAAGGACCCTGGTTCGAGGCTTGATTCCCCAGTACCCACGTACGCCAGATGCACAAGGTGGCATATGCATCTGCAGTTCGTTTGTGGTGGCTGGAGGCCCTGATGTGCCATTCTCTCTCTCTGTCTCTCTCTACCTCTTTCTCTGTCTATCACTCATAAATAAATAAATAAATAAATAAATAAATAAATAAATAAATAAATAAATGTTTCTTGGCCAGGCATGGTGGTGCATGCTTAAAAAAAAAAACTAGAAAGGAGCTGGGCATGATGGCACACACCTATAATCCCATCACTGAGGAGGTTGAGGCAAGAGGACCAGAAATTTGAAACTGGCCTGCGCTATTCAGCGATACCATATTCTCAAAATACCAGAAACTGTGTTATAATATTTCCTGTTCAATGTTCAAAAAATTTACACTAAACATTTAAAAAATCCTCCTTTCCTGCACTTTGCGGGTTAAGTACATGCTTGAAAGACACACACTGTTAGTAAAGCTACGGTGCAGTGGGTTAATAGAACTTGCTTGTGAAACCACCATTACCAACACTTCTGCATATAGAGCATGCTTGGGCTGCAAGATGAGCCCAGTACCTTTAGTTCTTTAAGCCCCTGCATGTATCTCCCTTCTACATCCTGTATCTGGTCCTTCAGGTCATAGATATCCTGCAGGACATAGGAACGAACCATTGCATGAACCATGCACAAACATATCTTAAGACTCAAAGGAATCAGATGAAAATACAACTTGCTTTTGTACATTTCAGATTAAATCTAGAGAAATCCAAACACAAAAATGTAACTCTCACTCCAAACCACTGCAAGAGGCAAATAGTTTAGATGACAGTGACACCATTTAAACAACGAGAAAAGATATTTTCTCCAAATACTTTTAAGAAAAATGAAATGTGCCAAATTTTAAATGGAAAATATTGTTTCTCTTGTGTCCAACCCTCCAATGTCGGGTCATTCCTAACCCTTGGTTTGGGGGGATTCAACTGTGACAGGACCTGAGCGCACTGTGCAATTACCGTAGGAAGGATTGTTCTCATGTACTCCTGGTACTGAGCTTTCCCTACCCACCTCATTCCCTTGCCTGTAACTTTGTCAGTCTTTTACAAATGAATTCATTCAACAGACATTAACTATTGCTCTATCAGGGGCCAACCACTAACATACAAAACCCTCACTTCTTTTGAGAAGGTTATTATCTCAAGGGAAGGAGTGTACTCAAGTACTGTGACAACAGGAAAACTAAGTCCGTGGCTGGAAAACCTTGATTCAATGTTCATTTGTCCCACTAGAATGTAGCACCTACAGGCAAAACCTTGCCTTACCCATTGAAGCCTGGCAGATAACAACAGCTCAATAAATACAGACATCTTCACAGCCATGGCCACAGAGGATGGGGTCACTCTCCTTCCCTGCCACCTTCCCAAACCTCCTCATCCTCCCTGGGTCTCCTCACAGATCCTGTTTCACAAACTAGATGCCTGTTTCTATGCACACCACTAGCTTACTCAGGTACCTGAGTCCCTACCTACTCTTCCACTGTCTCAGCAGGAGGAGACCTCCAACCAGGCACACCCCTCCACTAGGACCCCCCCCTTCTTTCCTCAGGCACTGTGTTGTGGTCATCCTCCTCCCTTTCATCAACTTTCAAACTCCTTCTGCTGGCTCAAGCCAACCCATGGAAATAATAAGCCATCTTTCCAAGAAGAAGAGGCCTGCTCCTAATCTTCCATCACTATGTATTGCTCCACCAACTTCCAGCCTTGAATATTCACTTTGGAAGAAGTTTCTTGGTTTCTTCCCACAGGCAGTTTTTATTTGCCTACCTCATCCTCGCTGCCCCAACAGTGGCCTCCAATGCTTCCTCTCAACTGTGGCCAGGATTACTTTTATCAAACCGTTTTCCAATTTTATATAGAACAGGTGTTGAGGAAAACCTGAAATCCTCCCTAGCCGCCATAGAAAGCACCTGGTGATTTGGCCCCTCCCTCTTCTCTCTCACCCACAACTGATCTTCACTTCTCACCCTGTCCTCTGGCAATTTAGCCCTACAAACAATATTCTGGTTCCTGGATTCACCTGAGGAAGACTTCCCCTTTCAACTTCTTTGCCTTTTTAAATTTTTATTTAAAAGTCTTAATTCTGAGCTTGCCACCTTGAAAATGCTTTTTCTTATCTCTTTTCCTAGTCCAATTTACAGATGCCTTTCTGAATCAATCCTATTTTTGCTATCATTGTATCACATCAACTAGTTAACTGGTTGGAATCAGGTTGTCCTCTCAATAAGACAGTGACTTTCTGAAGGATAGAACGTGGCTTCCTATCTAAATCCCCAAAGCCAAGGATTCAAATCTATGAATGATTAATAAATTTACTGATCTTTTCTCAGGACACTTGATCCATTTCTCAGATAGCCAGTTTAGCAAATAAGACATTCAAGTGTTGTTTTTTAGGTTCTCATTTTCCAAATAAAGGGTTCAACAATGGAGACTCAACTAATGGGTCAAATAAACTTTCCATTATCTCAGGTACTTCTGTTATCCTAATATTATGAGCTATGAAAACCTGAGATAACTGTATTCAAGCAGCCAAATAATATGATAATGACTCAAAAGACTAATAATTCCCAGTCTGGTTCTTTGAAATCCAAACATTTTCCATTTAAAATGTGGCAAGTTAACTCCTGAAACAATTACTTTCACATACACAATAAAACCTTCTGACATTGCAATACCATTCCAATACCATCAAATGTTCAGGACAGAGAAAACAATGATTGAATTTGCTTTTTTTCATGCTCTGAAATGTTCAAGTAGAAATTTCTAGCTATATTACCATTACTTTATAGAAATCACATTGCTTCTAGTAAGTCACATTAAGTGCTGAAATACTTCGGATATTTGGATTAAGTTTTATTTAAATAAATTTTGCTTCTTTTTACATTTTTAGTGTGACTACAGGAAAATTTACACTTACACAGCTTACACTACATTTCCGTTGCAGAGCTGATCTTTCCTGGCTTTAACATAAAACTAATCCTGCAAGTCATTTCCCTAGCCGATTTCCTAAAATTATTTTTAGGAAAAAGAAATTTTACCATAAATATAACTACCAGAAAGAAGCTATACTATTTTAAGAAGTAACATCTTTATAAAGGAACTACAAAGAATCCAAAAGACTTTTAAAAGCAAAGCAGAAACTACAGTTTACCCGTAATTCACTTAATGAGGTGTCTGGGTCTATTAAGCTGCTGGTGTCCCCACTTCCTCGTCTGGATGAGTTTCCACTTAGAGGGGTTGTAGCTGAGGCAGAATTTCGAGATGAGGGCTAGAATGAGAAAAATATGACACTTCTGAGTTTTAAGTTTGTTTATTTTTTGTTTTAATGAGAGGGGGAGAGAATTGGCACACCAGGACCACCAGCCACTGCAATTAAACTTCAACTGTGTGTGCCCTCTTGTGTGCATGCATGACACTGCATGCTTTTATCAATATACATCTGGCTTACATAGGACCTGTAGAGTTGAACATGAGTCCTTAGGCTTCACAGGCAAGCGCCTTAACCACTAAACCATCTCTCCAGCCCTGAGTTTTGTTTTTTAATAATATGTTTGCTATGAAAACTAAAAATAGGGCAGGGTGGTGAAAGAAGATGTGAGCTTCAGATACTATACTAATAATGTGGTCAAGAAGTTACCAAGTGCAAAAAATCATGGGCAATTTGGATTGGTTCGGGAGAAACATCCAGAAAGGGATCAGCAATAGTAATCACAATTTCATTAAACACATTATCAGAATCTAGAATTCAAAATGAACACATGGAAGTAGTTTTATGGAGTGTTTATATTCTAGATCTATGTTTGCTATATTAAATCATAACTCAGATGAGCATATCACATTAACTCAGAAAAGTTTATAACTTTATAACTGACATGCTAATTAGTATTTCCTAATTTAGCCCCTAAAACTGCTTAGTAATTTTTCTTCATTGGTAAGGATAGAAAGAGATTCTACTTAAGGCTAAGAAGAACTACACTGCACATCACTATGAATTTACTCTGCTCATGCCCAAAATAAGCTGCCAAGATATAACCAGCAGAGATCTGTGTTAAAGCATAAAACACATACCAGATTCAAAAGCTTGTTGTTAAAAAGAAAAGTGAGGTATGTGGTTGTGGATGACCTCAGCAGCAGGCTGAGGCTGGAGAGATGGCTTAGTGGTTAAGGCACACACCTGCGAAGTCTAAGGACCCCGGTTTGATTCTCCAGGTCCCATGTAAGCCAAATGTACATGGTGGCACAGGCATCTGGAGTTCATCTGCAGTGGCTAGAGGCCCTGGTGTGCCCATTCTCACACTCTCACTCTCCCTCTCTCGGTCTCAAATAAATAAATAAAAATAAAAAATCTAAAAAAAGAAAAAAAAGAGTTTGAGATCAGCCTGGGCTACATATCAAGACCCTAACTCACACAAACAACAAAACAACCCCACACCAAAAGCTTATATTGATTATATGTTGAAGTATTTTAGATATATGGATTAACTTTTATTTAAATAAATTTTGATGCTTCTTACATTTTGAGTGTGATACAAGAAGATGTAAGTTTACACAGCTTACAATTCTGCCTACCATTATGTTTCCAGTGGCCAGAGCTGATCATTCTTGGCTTTAATATAAAATTAATCCTGCACATCATTTCTCTGAGTTCCTAAAAGCTACAAGTTGGTACATTATGTACAGAGACATTGCCTCTCCCCTGTAAGTGACTGCTGTCCCTAATGCATGACCCACAATCCCCATGGAATTGACCTGCATGCCCAATGAGAAGGGCCTCTTTGGAAAAGGGGCAGGGAGGAGAGAAAGGATGGTACCAGCATGTATTGTTTACATACTAAGTATGTCCATAACTAATAAAAATAATTTTTTAAAAAAGGGTAAAGCTGGGCGAGGTGGTGCACGCCTTTAATCCCAGCACTTGGGAGGCAGAGGTAGGAGGATTGCCATGAGTTCGAGGCCAGCGTGAGGCTACATAGTTAATTCCAGGTCAGCCTGGACCAGAGTGAGAAACAAAAAAAAAAGGGGGGGGGGAGGGTAGATTGAGCCAGGTGTGGTGGCACATGCCTTTAATCCCAGCACTCGGGAGGCAGAGGTAGGAGGATTGCCATGAGTTCGAGGCCACCCTGAGGCTACATAGTGAATTCCAGGTCAGCCTGAGCTAGAGTGAAACCATACCTTGAAAAACAAGCAAACAAACAAAAAAAAAAGGTGGATTGCAAAAAAAAAAAAAAAATTAGGAAAAAAAATTTACCTTGAAGATAGCTCCTACAAAGGAGTAATTTATCTATAAATGAATAAATAGAACTCTGAGTTTGTTGCCTTGTTCCTAGACACTCGTTTTCAGTGGTAATGGGCTTTCTAAGATTATATCCTAGAGAATGGGAATAAGAACAGCAACCAACAGCTTAAGGGGTGTCGTTCAGAGAAATAAGATTTAGTCTTGTCTCTTCCCGGGGCTCTTTCACATGATCTAACTTCAGAGGAATTCTGGGGGTCAAGGACAGGAAATAGATGGAAGTGAGGAAGAGCCGCTCTAGTCCACCAACTATAGTGAGATAAAGAATGAACAAGTCATAGAAAGCAAGCTGGACTGACCTCCAGAACTGCGTTCCCTTAGGTTGTGTATACTCACCCTTGTGTAACTTTCAGCATACTGTTTGTCAGATTTTTCATCCAACTAGAAAAGAAGAGATACCAATCAGAGTAGATGTTTACATGCTTATTTTTACTTTAAGTGGGGAAAGAAGCAATCTCATTGATGTTTTCCAAGTTCAGTGATGTTCGGAACCTGTAAGTAAGAATCTTTTTAACAAGGAAATAAATAAAAGTTAAGACACATAAAGTGTCAAGAACTTTTAATTCCTATCAGGAAGAACAGGCAGTTAAGCCAGCTGTGTTACTCAAAAATTTAGAGCTTTTAAATTTCTTCTCATGGTATTTAAAGCACAACAAACCATACAAAAACTTAAGTTTAAATTCTGTAAATGTCAAGACAAAAAGTCTGTGCACATCATAAGCCCCCAAAATTTTAAATATTATTAGGACACAGAGCACACACATGGAGAAAGTTCAGATGAGACTAAAAATTAAACATTTTAACATATATCTTTGCATTACTAAGATTTATTTATTTATTTATTTATTTATTTATTTATTTATTTATTTATTTTTGGTTTTTCAAGGTAGGGTCTCACTGTAGCCCAAGCTGACCTGGAATTCACGATGTAGTCTCAGGGTGGCCTCGAACTTCATCCTCCTACCTCTGCCTCCCGAGTGCTGGGATTAAAGGCGTGCACCACCATGCCCAGCGTTACTAAGAATTTTTTTTTGAGGTAGGATTTTTTTTTAAGTAATACATGCACACATGAGAAATAGGCATCTCTCCCAACCATGTCATACTCTGACCTCCAATCATCAAAGGCAACCAAGTCTAGACCCTTAAAAAGCCTAACAATAGATACATTCTATATCTTCCTTTTTTCTTCAAGGTTTTGAGAAAGTACTTAATTTTTCTTCATAGCAGTTATCACTCCCTGACACTGACATTTATTCTCTTGCTTAGTCTGTCGTCTCTTTGTAATATAAACCTTGTCTTACAATTGGAAAATGTTATTTTCTGAATCCACAAAATAATGAATAACACCTAGCATGTAAGTAGGACACAGAAGTCACTGAATAATGAATGAATGCATCATCCCTTACTAGCTAAGTTATTTTAATAGCTTCATAGTGCTATCTTGATATGCCACAGCTAAGTTAACTTACTTGCTAATAAGCCTTAGGGTTTTTGTCATTGTTTCACAAAGAGAATTACCTTAAAGATCTACTCCAAAACTCTTGACTGTAGCCCAGGGGGGGAAATCAAAGGTGAAAAACTTTGCTAAAGGTTGCATAATTACCAAATGCCACAGCTGTATCCAAACACCAGCATGCAATTCTCGCGTTCACAGTATTTATACACTATCTCTATGAGCAGTAGTAGGTGTAAAAGCCACATAAGAATTTATTTAAATGTAAACAGAGTATTCCCAGATCCCAATTTAGAGACTAGCCTTCGCAGCTCAATCTAGAGAGGAGCTATGAAAACCTTCAGTTAGTTATGAAAACATGAAGCATCATTGTTCCTGGCTCTACTCAGATGACTTCAACCTAACTTCCTCACATTAGAAATACTTACATCATGTTGATAAACACCTTTTAAGTAATCAATAAGTATCAGTAATACAAATGCTGAGTTTTGATGTTTCTTTGCTACATCTTGTTATAATATTTTCTAAGTGAAATTATGCTATTTGAATTTTTAAAACAATATATGAAATGTCTTACAACAAGCAAACAATGACAATAGTTAAATTTTTAAATATTTCTAATATTGCTATGAAAGGGAAAGAATTTTACCTGAAATCTGTGCTAGTTAAATGCATTAACTAATATTTAAAGTGTTATTTAAGGTTAACAGGATATATCTTAACTGGCTTATTTTTCTAAGTATTTTCTAACTCTCCTACTAGGAAGTTAGAGAAAAGCAAGTAACACTCAAAATTACAATATTCCTCTATGTCTATGTAATCTCCTTCCTCATATACACCTATTTTTAAAAAATGACTTAAAACTCACCTATTTTTAGCAGGCCATCACCTTGGAATAATCTTACATTTCAGAGGTTGCGCCACTGAAGTAGGCCATCATAATGTTGACTCTACTGTGCTTGCTCGCTGTATTCTGACTGAGCCCAACTGCCGCAACCTAACTGATCATGCGCCAAACCTCAGGGATTGTTAAGCCAGCAAAAACTACCGAGAGCAACCATGCTGCAGCTGAGTTATTTTGGCTGCAATGACTTGGCCAGATTTGGGTTTTCTGTGGTGTGAAGCTAGGGGAAATGAGGTGTTCCAGAAGCTCACAGGTCTACATAGATGCACTGCAATGACAGGCTAGTAATGTTCAAGATGATAACCCCAAGTGTCTGCCAGATCCTGAATAGGCTTTCCAAATGAAATAAAAGTTAATCATGTACAAGGTATAAAAGTATACTCTGGCAAGGCATTTATAGTGCAGTTCAATGTGGTTGTTAGATTTCAATCTTCCTTTAACTCCTAATTTACATATGCAGGTAGAGTATCCCTTACCTGAAATACTTTCAAACAGAAGACTCAGATTTTGGACATTTTCTACACTTGACAGCACTGGCTATATGCATAATGAGATGTACTCGGGCTTAAACAGAATTAATATTTCATATACATCTTATACAAATGGGTGGATTGTAATTTTGTACAATATTGTTACCGTGCCTGATTTTGCCTGCAGTCCATCACATGAAGCCCAGTGTAAGGGTTTCACTTGTGGCATTATTTCTATGCTCAAAATCTTTCAGATTTTAGAACATGTTGGATTGGGGTTTAAGAATGCTCAACCTTGAGCTGGGCATGGTGGCACACGCCATTAATCCCAGCACTTAGGAGGCAGAGGTAGGAGAATTGCTGCGAGTTCAAGGCTACACTGAGATTACATAGTAAATTCCAGGTCAGCCTGAGCCAGAGTGAGACCCCACCTTCAAAAAAAAAAAAAAAAAGAATGCTCAACCTATTACTAACAATGCTCTCCAAAAATTGTTTGATAAAGAAAAAAGATCTGGTTCCCTAACCACAGAAGAGAATAATCAATTTTAATAATTTCCTAAGGCAAAGCTGGATGAGGATTTCTTTCCGAAATGAGTTTGTTTATTCATAATTAGCAGCATTTACGTTAGTACATTTATACTGCAGACAATAAAGAAGAAAGAGAAAAAAGAAAAAGAAAGAAAAAACCAGGCATGGTGGCACATGCCTTTCATCCCAGCACTGGGGAGGCAGAGGTAGGAGGATCGCTATGAGTTCAAGGTCACCCTGAGACTAGTGAATCTCAGGTCAGCCTGAACTAGAGTGAGATCCTACCTCAGAAAAAACAAAAACAGAAACAAAAATCAAAAAAAGCAAGACAAGAGGCTAAAGCAGCCCTAAATACTGTCCCGAATTAGCCCGGCACACTTTTCCAGCACCTTCTAACTCAGAAGCTATTAACTACCAGCCTGTAAACATGTATTTGGTCCACAGTGTGATATCCAGAAAGTACTTTTTTTTTGTTTTGGTTTGGTTTGGTTTGGTTTGTTTTTTTGAGGTAGGGTCTTACTCTGGTCCAGGCTGACCTGGAATTCACTATGTAGTCTCAGGGTGGCCTCAAACTCACAGCGATCCTCCTACCTCTGCCTCTGGAGTGCTGGGATTAAAGGTGTGCACCACCACACCTGGCCAGAAAGTACTTTTAAAAGAAAGGGGTGGAGGGGTGGTGATCTACCAACATCAAATTCCTCTTTTATGTCTACAATTAGCTGAATTATAGGATACTCTGCTCAAAAGGACACATTAGAGAAGGTTATTTGTTTTAGAGAGGGAACTAGCAAATATTTTAAGCTTTGCCAAAAGACAAAATTAAAGACATTTAGAGGCACTTATGTGTTTTTAAAAATATTAAAAAAAATAAAGCCAGTGGCTCAGAAGCTATAACATAACAAGAGGATTTGCAAAGCCCTGTTCTACAGAATTTTTGCTGACATTCATTAGGTTTAATTAGCAGAAGCAGAAGGAGACTTAAAACTGCCATCTTCTTTATTCCTACATAATTACTAAAGTGAACTACCAAGAACTAAGTGGAAAGAGAACACAACCACGAATTCAGACACCATAAAGCAGAGGCTGATAGAAACAAAGCTGTCAAGAGAACGGAAACATACAATCGACTCAACTGTCTATCCGTAAAGAAAAACGAGGTTTGTAAGCAGGTATTTCTGATTCTCTTTGTGGAGAGCCCCTGATCTGACCCACAGCCAGAGGAGACCAGCAGTCAGACTAGAGAACCAATCATGTGGAATATGTAAGAACCACACTTCAAATTATTTTCCAGGATGAAAGTAGTTCAGAAACAGCTATTTTATATGTTAAGTAAAGTGCCAATTATAAACAAAGATCTTTGCATTTCTGGGAAGAAATGCTGCCTCTCAGCCTCTCCAAATGCTGGACAATGAGAACAGGGTTTGTCTGTGGGCCAAACAACACTCCTGCCAGTGACAGAGGGGAGAGGCTGGAGAGGGGAGTTCAGCAGGCAGATCCCACCATGCATTACGGCAAGCACCAGTGGGACTCCTGCTGTTGCTGCTTCCACTCAGTCTCCAATGACCAAAGAAGCAAGAGTGGGTGAGGCAAGCTGCTCCAAATCAACACCAGAACCCACACTGAGGATTGCTTCAGCTTCTTGCCAGTCACTATGAATTGGTGGCACTTTAGTATGTAGTATTATTTTATTATTCAATGTGAGACCAATAAGTATCCTGATATGGGTTAGGAAACTATGAAGCAATATTAAGGAAGTACTTTTTTTTCTTTTGGTTTTTCGAAGCAGGGTTTCACTCTAGCTCAGGCTGACCTGGAATTCACTATGTAGTCTCAGGCTGGCCTCGAACTCACAGCAATCCTACCTCTGCCTCCCAAGTGCTGGGATTAAAGGCGTGCACCACCACACCTGGCAGGAAGTACTTTTTTATTTCAGAATCTATAGTAGATAACGGCACAATAGGTCTGAAATGCTCTGTTACAGATGAAATACTGAACTACTAATTGGGAAATAACATAGTATATAGAATCAGATTCTAAAGTAATTCAGTATAAAGAAGGGAAAGGAGGAAAAGCAGATGAAACAAAATTATCATTACACTGGGAATTGTGGAAGCTGCACGTAGATTCTATGTGGGAAAATTTCCACAGGAGGAAAAAAAAAAAAGATTTTTAAATGTTAGACCAGTAAGTATACTCCAAAATATTTTATGTTATATTCAAATAAATTTTTTTCTAGAGTATATTGAGTTCCTAATTTTAAAAAATGCCTACTACATAAGCTGTTAGTCACATGTCTGAGACAACACAATGACCCCATGCAATACACTCACACTGGTCAAATGTGGAATGCCGGCGTCATCCACCTCAGAGACAACACTCCCCCTACGGTTGGAGCGACTAAAATAATCAGCAGCAGAAACCTTTCATTCAGAAAAAAATAAGATGCTTTAATAGTTAAGAAAGGGGAAAGAAAAAGGTAACAACTTTGGCCAATAGGATAAGAATTGTTTACATGTTTTAAATTTGATGTGTGATAAAGTATCACAAAACTAGGAAACTTGAAATTAGGCTACTTTAAAAAGTAAATAAGGGCTGGAGAGATGGCTTAGTGGTTAAGGCATTTGCCTGGAAAGTCTATGGACCCAGGTTCAATTCCCCAGTGCCCATATAAGCCAGATGCACAAGGAGACATATGCGTCTGGAGTTCATTTGCAGTGGCTAGAGGCCCTGCTGTACCCATTCTTTCTCTCTCTCAAATAAATAAATAAAGTAAAAATTTTAAAAAGTAAATAAGAGTAAAGATCAAGTGAAATCACAGTTCTGTAAAATAAGCTTCCTCATTCAAAGCAACTACAATTCTGTGTACAGAGACCATTACTGTCTGAGCTCACAGCAAGCCACGGGGATTCCAGAACAGTGTATTCCTGATCCCTCTAGTACACTCCACAACATTTATAATTCATTACAGCCATCATCTCTGATGATATCCAATTTCCATAACATTTTTTATATTCTATAAGACCAGGAAATATAGAACAATGAAGGAAAATAACCACCCTCCTGAGGTTCCCCAGGCGGCCTAGCTCTCTCCTCAGGCCTGGAAAGCTCCTCCTCCCTCCCCAATTCTCCAAGCAGCTGAGTTTCACACATCGGGGGAAGTCTTTTTCTTTGACCACTCCACTTAAAAGATCACTCCTACACATATCCAACCTAATAGGACTCCCTATCACGACGCTAGCTTTTTTTTCTTCACTGTCCCCGAGATTTGTTTGTTCCTTTCTTTTCTAGCATGTTTTCTATGTCCTTCTGCTTGGTTTAACATATTATTCCCAGCACTTAACACAGTACTTCAAATATAACAGGCATCATCAAATTAATAAATTAGCCTTACCCCACTCATTAACTTTTTTTTTTTTGTTTTGTCTTTTTTTTTTTTTGCTTTTTTGAGGTAGGGTCTCACTCTAGGTAAGGCTGATCTGGAATTAACTATGTAGTCTCAGGGTGGCCTCGAACTCATGGCAATCCTACCTCTGCCTCCCGAGTGCTGGGATTAAAGGCATGAGCCAGCACGCCTGGCTCATTAGCTATTCTTTACCTAAACTGTTTACCACGTTTTAAAACTTCTTGATGGGCATGGCGGCATATGCCTTTAATCCCAACACTCGGGAGGTAGAGGTAGGAGAATCGCCATGAGTTCGAGGCAACCCTGAGACTACATACTGAATTTCACGTCAGCCTGGGTTACAGTAAAACCCTATATCAAAAAGCCAAAAACTTCTTCCCCAAAAAGGGGAATTCAGAAATCCATCCAGAGATAAGAAAAACAACAACAATAATAATTTTTTAAAAACCTATGAAGTTTGCTAAAGAATAACACAATCAAGCAATATTTTTATTCACAAAACTAATAATACAGGGCTGGAAAGATGGCTCAGTGGCTTAAAAGCACTTGCTTGTAAAGCCTGACAGCCTGGGTTCAGTTCCCCAACACCCCCTTAAAGCCAGACACACGTGTGTCAAAAGACCCTGGTTCACTCATGCTTTTTCTCTTTCCTTCCCTCCCTCACTCTCTAATAAATAAATAAAATGGCTATGTTATCAAAAATAGTAATAGAACTCAGCCTTACACTAATATTTACTAGCCCCTACTGTCTCAGAACATTTTATTTTCCATACAGTTATCTATTTAACCCACATAGTAAGCCTGTGACAGAGCAGATGGCCATTAACATCTGCACTCTCAAGAAACATAGGTTGAAGGTAGAAGGAAGCCTGAGCACATCAGTTTAAAGTCCCTGTCCTTCCCACTCTATCTGGTCCCCAAGTGCTTTCAGGTGTGGCTGAGACACCACAGTGTAAAAGCTTAATATATCATCAATGTCTGGCCACAAATGTCACATATTTGGTATTCCCTTTCACTGAAAACTTTGGAGTTTATAACCTTTCATATCATGTGACTTGCACTATAGGACTTGTCACTTTTCTAGAAGGAATCCAGCCTCACAGGCCTCTTTATTCTAGTTTCCAAGTAGACACATCATCCTCTCAAAAGTCATTTCCAGGCTAGAGAGATGACTTAGCGGTTAAGGCGCATGCCTGCAAAACCAAAGAACCTCGGTTCAATTCCCTAGGACCCACATAAGCCAGATGCACAAGGTGGCACATGCATCTGGAGGTTGTTTGTAATGGCTAGAAGCCCTGGCACACCCACCATTCTCTCTCTCTCTCAGCCTCTTTCCCTCTCTGAAATAAATAAAATAAAATAAAATATTTTAAAATAAAATATTTTTTGAAAAAGTAATTTCCATATCAGTTCCTGAAATAAAACAAAAATGTCATCAATGCCTCTATAATTATTCATCAATTCAATGTCTGAACTATTATTTATTTATTTATTTATTTATTTAAGGGAGGAGACCAACAGACAGACAGATAGGAAGAGGATGGGCACGCCAGGGCCTCCAGCCACTGCAAATGAACTCCAGACACATATGCCACCTTATGCATCTGGCTTTACATGGGTACTGGAGGAATGAACCTGGGTCCTTAGGCTTCCCAGGCAAGTGCCTTAACCACTAAGCCATCACTCCAGCCCCGAAGTAGGACTTTTGTTGTTGTTGTTTTTCGAGGTAGGGTCTCACTCTAGCCCAGGCTGACCTGGAATTCACTATATAGTGTCAGGGTAGTCTCAAATTTATGGTGATCCTCCTACCTCTGCCTCCCACGTGCTGGGAGTCATGCGCCACCACGCTAGGCTCAAAGTAGGACTTTCATTTGAGAAATTTGTTTGGGTGAAATGAACACATAACTAGATATGCATAAAACAGCAACAAAGAAACCTGAAAACTTTTCAATAAATGCTTACACACAAGATTCTCAGAGCCATGTTGTACAGAAAATTGTTCATATGAACTATATTTAAGAAAAATGCTAATCTGTCAAATGCTAATTTTACCGTCCAATAGATTTCACATAATCATACACTGTTGTCATTTTAAATGTCGTATTTGTCTGCATGCAAATTACGCTCACCAAACTTTCCCTTCGCCCATGACTGGCACGATTGGAAGACACAATGCTTGCAGTGTCATCGTCGAGGAACTGGAGACATTAAATGCAGACAGTGAGAAAGATTCAATTTCACTACAGGTCTCACATGACTGGGAAGTTTTGGGAAGCACACAAACACTTCACAAGTGTTATAACTGACACAGCCTGCCATGTACTGTTAAGGAGAAAAGTGACCATACGGCATGATGAGCTGTTAAAAATAAAAATGGAGCCGGGCGTGGTGGCACACGCCTTTAATCCCAGCACTCGGGAGGCAGAGGTAGGAGGATCACTGAGAGTTCGAGGCCACCCTGAGACTACATCGTTAATTCCAGGTCAGCCTGGACCAGAGTGAGACCCTACCTCGCAAAACCAAAAATAAATAAATAAATAAATAAATAAATAAATAAATAAATAAATTTTAAAAAATGGAGCCTGGCGTGGTGGCGTATGCCTTTAATCCCAGCACTCAGGAGGCAGAGGTAGGAGGATCGCCATGAGTTCAAGGCCACCCTGAGAATACATAGTGAATTCCAGGTCAGCCTGGGCTAGAGCGAGACCCTGCCTTGAAAAACCAAAAAAATAAAAAATAAAAAAATAAAAATAAATAAAATAAAATAATAAAATAAAATAAAATAAAAATGGGACTGTAGAGATGGCTTAGCAGTTAAGGCGTTTGCCTGCAAAGCCTAAGGATCCAGGTTTGATTCTTCAAGACCCACATAAGCCAGATGCACAAGGGGACACATGCATCTGGAGTTTGTTTGCAGTGGCTGGAGGCCCTGGTGTGCCCATTCTCTTCTAATAAATTTCCTAATAAATAAAAAATAAATATTAAAAAAATAGTTGCAAAAAATACAAAGAATAAAATGTTATCTTTTATCTTTGACACAGGGTGAGGAGAGTAAATCAAACAAAACCAGTAGGGAGGCCATACTCTTATAAACCTCAAGTTCCTTGGGATCTCATTAGGGATTAACAAATACACTTAAATTTCAGTTTGGGAAAGGAAAAACATATTGAAAATGAACTCACGTATGTCCAAGATGAAATCTCCTACCATGAAGACACTAAAGTGTGACTCTTACTTCCCTGTACTCATTCCTACACAGCTAGTAGAGGGATTTCTACATCATCTCCATGGACAGGGTTCTTCCCACCACTGGCAGAAGACTCATCTTTGTATATGTATTTACTCTATTCTGATGTCACTATGAAGCCATTCTGGTGTTACTAAGATAGCAATTGTGAGCCTAAGTTACAAGTGAAATACAATCTAGCCAGCTCAAAGGGCCAGGATCTACACTGATTGAAAATACATTATCAAAATTTTGTTTGCAGCCAGGCGTAGTAGTAGACACCTTTAATCCTAGCGTTTAGGAAGCAAAGGTAGAAGGATCACCACCAGTTTGCAGCCACCCTGAAACTACATAGTGAATTCCAGGTTGGCCTGGGCTGGAGTGAGACCCTACCTTTAAAAAAAAAAAAAAAAAAAAAGAGTTTTCCAGGGGTTACAAAATTTGGCACATTAAAAATGACACTAGAAGCCGGGCATGGTGGCCCAGCACTTGGGAGGCAGAGGTGGGAGAACCACCATGAGTTCGAGACCACTTTGAGACTACATAGTGAATTTCAGGAAAGCCTGGGCTAGAGCGAGACCCTACCTCAAAAAACAAAACAACAACAACAAAGTCAGTAGGCCTGCCTGAAAATTACCGAGTAGAACTTTATTACATAATGGGGTAAAAGAAAACATTCTCCTTATGTGAAAAAACCCTTGTATCCATTAAACAACTCCATGTTTTTTTTTTTTTGTTTTGCGAGGTAGGGTCTCACTCTGGTCCAGGCTGACCTAGAATTAACTATGTAGTCTCAGGGTGGCCTCGAACTCTCGGCGATCCTCCTACCTCTGCCTCCCGAGTGCTGGGATTAAAGGTGTGCGCCACCACGCCTGACTTTCCATGTTATTTTTTTTTATTAAGTAATGGAGTGGCACTTTTGAGCATTGCCACTTGGAATTTGCAGGAATAGAATATAAGTGTAAAAGAAAGCCCACAGAACTCACCTATTTCTTTCTATAAAGTCATCTTTTGGTTCTTTTTTGTTTTGTTTTTAATTTTATTTATTTATTTAGTAGAGATAGAGGGAGGGAGGGAGAGAGACAGAGAGAGAGAGAATGGGTGCTCCAGGGCCTCTAGCCACTGCAAATGAACTCCAGACGCATGCACCACCATGTGCATCTGGCTTATGTGGGTCCTGGAGAATCAAACCAGGGTCGTTAGGCTTCGCAGGTATGCACCTTAACTGCTAAGCCATCTCTCCAGCCCCTTGTTTTTTTTTTTTTTTTTTTTTTTTTTTTTTTTTTTTGAGGTAAGGTCTCACTCTGGCCCAAGCTGGCCTGGAACTCACAGTGATCCTTCTACCTCTGCCTCCCAAGTGCCAGAATTAAAGGTGTGCACCACCTACCTGGCACAAAGCTATCTTAAAAAAAATTTTTTTTACTTATTTTATTTATTTGAGAAAGAAACAAAGAGGCAGAGGGTGCATGCACAAGAGAAAGAATGGCTGAGGCAAGGCCTTTAGCCACTGCAAACAAACTCCAGATACATACGCCACCTTGTGCATCTGGCTTATGTAGCTCCCGGGGAATTGATCCTGGGTCCTTTGGCTTTGCAGACAAGCACCTTAATCACTAAGCCATCCCTCCAGTCCTACAAAGCCATCTCTAATAATCATAAAGAAATGATTTTGTCAGGCATGGTGGTGCACGCCTTTAATCCCAGCACTCCAGAGGCAGAGGTAGGAGGACTGCTGTGAGTTGAAGGCCACCCTGAGACTACATAATGAATTCCAGGTCAGCCTGGGCTACAGTGAGATCCTACCTTGAAAAACCAAAAATAAATTACTTTAATAAATTCCCCCAGTTTTAACATTAGAAGGATTAGAAGATAGTTCCTAAACTAATCATTTGGCATTTTGGAATATAAATTCATAAAGTCTTTTTGGTTGTCAATGGGGCAGTATAGACTAAAATTAAAATTCACATGCTACTGGATCCCACCATTTCATGATACAAAATTTACCTTGCACATCCACCCATGTAAATACACCTGTGTGTGGGTGGGTGTAAGGTTCATCATACAAGTACCTATAGAAGGAAATGTCCATTCACAGGTGAATAATTTTTAAAATGCATACCTATGCATTAATGGGATAATGCATGGGCATTAAAAAGAATGTAATGGGATCTGGAGAGATAGCTCAGTGGTTAAGGAGCTTGCCTGCAAAGCCAAAGGACCCAGGTTTGATCCCCTAGTACCCACATAAAGCCACATGCACAAGGTGATGCATGTGTCTCGAGTTTGTCTGCTTGAGGCTCTGGCATGACCATTCTCTATCTGCCTCTCTCTCTCTAATCTGCCCCGCCCCAATAAAATTTTTTTTGTTTAAAAAAAATGTGGTGGGGCTGACAAGGTAGCTCAGTAGTTAAAGGTACTTGCTTACAAAGCCTGCTGGCCCAGGTTCAATTTCCCAGTTCTCATGTAAAATCAGATTCACAAAGCAGTGTACACATCTAGAGTTTGTTTGCAGAGGCAGGAAGCCTTGGCCTGCCCATCTCTCCCTTATAATAATAAGGGCTGGAGAGATTGCTTAGTGGTTAAGGTGCTTGACTGTAAAGCCAAAAGACCCAGGTTCGATTCCCCAGGACCCACGTAAGAGGATGAACAAGGTGGTGCATGTATCTGGAGTTTAGAAAGAATGGTATGCCCATTCTCTCTTTCTCTATCTTCCGCTTTCTCTCTCTCTCAAATAAAAACATGAACAATAATAATAATGATAAAGAATGTGATTGATATGAAACTATTTTAAAGGGGCATTAAGTAAAGAATATTGCTTACTTGTTAATTTTTTTCTTTTAATTTTTTAAAAATTTTTTGTTTATTTTTATTTATTAGCAACAGAGAGAGAGAGAAAGAGGCAAAGAGAGAGAACGGGAACACCAGGGCTTCCAGCCACTGCAAACGAACTCCAGATGCATGCACCACCTTGTGCATCTGGCTTACATGGGTACTGGGGAATTGAGGCTTGAGCCGGGGTCCTTAGGCTTCATAGGCAAGCAATTAACCACTAAACCATCTCTCTTTTGGTTTTTTTTTTTTTTTTTTTTTTTTTTTGGTTTTTGCGAGGTAGGGTCTCACTCTGGTCCAGGCTGACCTGGAATTCACTATGTAGTCTCAGGGTGGCCTCGAACTCTCGGCGATCCTCCTACTTCTGCCTCCCGAGTGCTGGGATTAAAGGCGTGTGCCACCACGCCTGGCCTCTTTTGGTTTTTTGAGGTAAGGTTTTGCTCTAGCTCAGGCTGACCCGGAATTCATTATGTATTCTCAGGCTGGCCTCAAACTTTCAGCAATGCCCCTATCTCAGTCTCCCAAGTGCTGGGATTAAAGGTGTGCACCACTGGGCTGGAGAGATGGCTTAGATGTTAAGGAATTTGCCTGTGAAGCCAAAGGACCCAGGTTCAATTCCCCAGGACCCACGTAAGCCAAATGCACAAGGTAGTGCATGCATCTGAAGTTTGTTTACAGTGGGCGAAGACTCCGGCAGCCCATTCTTTCTCTCTCTTTCTCTGCCTCTATCTCTTTCTCAAATAAATAAAATAAAATACAAAATAAATTTTTAAAAAAAAGGTGTGTACCACCATGCCTGGCTGTTAAAATTTTTTTAATGTCAAAAAAGAATGAAATGAATCTGTATGTACTGTTACAGAATGATACTTTAAGAAAACAAGAAGAAGCCGTATGTGCTGGATATGAACCCATTTGTGTTGAAAATAAAAAGGACTTGTATGCATAAAACATCCGTGAAAGGATATAAGAGAACAAAGGGTCCGTGTAGGAACTGGTCTTGGAACATTTACTTTGGACTTTTCTTTACTAGTATTAGTTGTATAAACTGAAAGATAACTTTTAATGTTCCAGAGAGATTAGGTAGTTCTATCTTCTACATAACAATTTTTAAATTTGTTTTACTTTTTTTACCATTCCACTGACAAAAGGGCTGGTCAGTAAATGAAACTGCACAGTGCACAAAGAGACAAAGAGAAAGTCTGGAGCTGACCAGACCCAGTTAAGAAATTACTCACATCCATATAGAAACTATTAGGACAAATTAGTACTTGATTCTGTGAACCTGGGGAGCACCATAATCCATGCACAGGACAGTGAAACACACCACACGATATTCTAAAATGTGAGTGCAGATTCATGAAATAACCAAACCAAACAAATAAAGCATGCAAAAATCCTAGACAGCTCACCACAGGACTGCTTCGGCTTGAACTTGTTCTTGATGAATAATAACTGTATTCAGATGGCTGTAAAGTTTCCAAGAAGGAAGGCTTTACAACAATGACTAGCTCATTTTTCTGATGTTAATATAGTGACCCCAGGCCTATCTTAACCTTGATTCCCAGAGTGAAGGCAACTGTTCCTCCCTGGTCTAGAACGTGACCTCACACACCCTTTAAAAAGATTCACCAGCCCTGGACACAAGGGAAGGGAGGCCCTGAAAAACACTGCTTGCAACTACAAGAGGGACTAATGAACCAGACAAGAGAGGGTTCTCTAACTGCCCTCACACTTTACAGCAAGCACCTACTTAGTTAGCTGAATAAATAGGTCATAGCTTGTAGAACAGCTAGAGGCCAGACTAAATTACTTTTTCCTTTGTAAGTAAGTTGTCCCCTCTAATATCTTCCCCCATCCTACATAACTTCCCCATTTAGACTTACAGTTCGAGAACCATAAGGGCTATATAATCCACCATCATACAATGATGCCTGAAGAACAAAAGAAATAGCATTTATCTATTTAGCATTAAATTTATTTTGAAAATAAGCTTTTTAAAAAATTTATTTATTTATTAGAGACAGAGAGAGGGGGAGAGAGAGAAAGACAGAGGGAGAGAGAGTGAGAATGGGCACGCCAGGGCCTCTAGCCACTGCAAACGAACTCCAGATGCATGTGCTACCATGTTCATCTGGCTTATGTGGGACCTGGAGAATCGAACCTGGGTCCTTAGGTTCACAGGCATGAGCCTTAACCACTAAGCCATCTCTCCAGCCCCTAAAAATAACTTTTTGCAATCCATATTTTTAAGAAAAACTGGAGACTAGTGTAAGTTCATAGTGTCCACAAGTGAAGCCTCTGAAAGTGGTAATATTCATTTATATACACAATGTTCTTTCACTATCATGTTGTGAAACTAGGAGAACTAACATTTATTAATACAGTCTATAAAAAAAAAGGAACAGGGCTGGAGAGATGGCTTAGGGGTTAAGGCGCCTGCCTCCTAAGCCTAAGAACACTGGTTCCAATCTCCAGGTCCCATGTTTAGCTGGATGCAAAGTGATGCAAGGCCGCACTTGACCACAAGGGGGTGCACACATCTGGATTTCATTCGCAGTAGCTGAGACTGCTAGCGCGCCCAACTCTGTCTTCCTCTTCCTCTCCCTCTCTCTCTCTGTGTCTCTCTCCAAAAAAATAATAAAAAATAAAAAATAAAAAGTTTTTTTTAAAAAAAAAAAAGAAGGGACAGCCAGATGTGGTGGTACATGCCCAGCACTTGGAAGGCAGAAGTAAGAGGATTGTCAAGAGTTCGAGGCCACTCCGAGACTATATAGTGAATTCAGGTCAGCCTGCACCAGAGTGAAACCCTACCTCGAAAAACAAAAAATACAATACAATAAAATAAATATTTTTAAAGAAAGGAGGGAACAAAACAGAAAAGGAAACCGAGGTACAGAGCACACTGGGTTCTGGTCCACAGCACAGGCCATCACACAACAAACAACAGCAACCAACTCACACCTGACAAAGCTACTGCTTTTGCTTTTCTGTTCAGCTTGCTTATTAGACTTTAGATTGCTATGGCCAAGGTCATAGCTGCCCCAAAGTATAACATCCCTCACATGATCAGCCACCTCGCAACAGTATGTGAGAGTTGTGAACATCCAGACCCATCTCCTCTGTAGGAAACAGATTCTAAACATGAGCTACTACCAACAGTCAGCAGTTTCTACTTCACTGAAGGGAACAAGTCAGTATTTCATGCCCTACAGTTTTGTATCATAAGCACAGGCAGCACATTCTGCAGAACACTGAGCATGAAAGTCACATGTCTGTGAGTATGCCTGAGGAAAGCTGCCAAGCTGCAGAGCTAGCACCATGATGGTGGCTCCACCAGCAGTGCACACACTGCATGAAGAAGGTACAAACCAGACTGGCACTTCTCAGCAGACCAGAAGTTATAGTAGGGGAGGCCTATGGAAAAAAAGCGGACTCATTAAACCTATAGAAAGGCAAGTAGTAGCTCTGAAGGCAACACACTCCTCACAAAGTACTAACCCTGTTGTTATTCTTATATGTTGCCAGAGGGTCACTGCACAGGGAGGAAGCCTGCTAAGAAAGAAAGACAAAACAAAAGAAATAAGCAAAAAGAAAACCTAAGACTGTCCCACTATCATAAGAACAGTAGGCTTAAGTTAATGGTTTTACATTCCTTATTTCATTAGCACTTGCTGAGTGTTAAGAATGTGCAAACATATAAAATAAGAAAACAAGTCTTAGCAACCTTCTGAATGCCAACTGTTAAGGGGTGCATAGAGAAAACCTAGAAAGGTTTTCTACAAACTGTCTAAGTCCTTTTGGTATTAGAGCAATATGGTTAAGATGCGAGGTGGGAACCTAGGAAAACAATGAGGAGGGTGGGACACAGGCCAGCCATCAACAAGTCAGGTGGTACTTTTAAATGGTCAATAGACTGGTAAAGCGAGCTCTGCGTTACTCCTACAGATATTCTTTTCCATACATGAGAAAACCTGTCTTTCAAAACATGCCTCAGACAAAGTATATGTTTGATTAGATAAACTGTACTAGTCACATGAATCCATGCACTAAAAAGGCACAGCATTAAAAAAAGAGTAAAATAAACGACAGCTCTTTTCGTACTGTCACTTAAGGCACAGATCTCAGTTCTTTTCCACCATACCCAGTATACAAATAAACAATGCTCAAGTTATTTACACAGGTTTTGTTATGCTGAATTTTTCTCTTACTGCTGGGTACTAAAACCAGAACCTTACATGTGCTAAGTAACATCGGCTCCACTCCTAGCCTTAGACTTTGATTTGATCTGACTTGATTATTATTATTATTATTTTTTTTGGTTTTTCGAGGTAGGGTCTCACTCTAGCCCAGGCTGACCTGAAACTCACTCTGTAGCTCAAGATGGCCTGAACTCAGAGATCCTACCACCTCAGCCACCCATGAAACATCACACCAAGCTGTTGACACACACTTAATGCGTATTTTAAATTTCTTGGAAAAAAGCAAAACCTAGATTCTAGCAGGCCTCTTCTTTCAACTAGTTTCTCTTCTATGTTGATGTCATCTTTCTCCCCCCCCCCTCCTATTATTCAGGTCTTCTGTAGGTAGTGTCAGCCACTGTGAGATTATGAATACAGCGAGTATTTGGGAAGGGGAAAAGAGGGGAGTGGTGGGAGGGGATTATGATCATGATATATTGCTTATATTTATGGAGGTTCTCATTAAAAAATGTTAAAAGGATTTAAAAAAATCATTCTAGTGGGTGTGACAGCACTGGTCTACAATCTCAGGGAAGGCTGAAGAAGGCCAGCATTGGCTACTCTGAAAGACTCATACTAAATACTAAATACTAAAACCCATTGTTTGAAGGCACTCTCAACTTGTATTTATAATTCAGTTACCCAAACCTGGTATATACAAATCCATTAACTGATTAGTTACAAGCAGTCAAAATGCAAACTGGGGAATTAGAATGTGTTAAAAGTTGATATAATACTTGAGACCAAAAAACTTTAGACAAACCCGAATGTAGGAAGTAGAGGTGGGTTTGCTATGTCTAAGACTGCTATAGTTTCTCGGGTCATAGTAGAGTCCACTCTGCAAAAAGCAAAATGAAACACGTTTTTCGTAGGGTGAATGCTGTTGCCCTAGCCACACACAAAAACAAAATCTGATATAGCTTCTCCTCCAACGCAGCATCTTATTAAAGCACTGGATCATCTAAAATAAGTCAAGGGCTAGAGGGATGGCTTAGCAGTTAAGGTGCCTGCCTGCAAAGCCAAAGAACCCAGGTTCAATTCCCCAGGACTCACATAAGCCAGATGCACAAGGTGGCATATGCATCTGGAGTTTGTTTGCAGTGGCTGGAGGCCCTGCCATGCCCATGCTCTCTCTCTCAAATAAATAAATAAAAATAAATAAAATATTTTTAAAAGTCAAGTACTTCCATTTTTCAATCTCTTTAAAAAAAAAAGACTAGTATTAAAATTTAGCTGTTTGCCCAGCATGGTGGTTCACACCTTTAATCCCAAGCACTCAGAAGGCTTGAACTCCATGAGTTCAAGATCAGTGTGGATTAAAGAGTAAGTTCCAGGTCAGCCTGGACTAGAGAGAGACCTTACCTTAAAAAAAAAAAAAAAACAGGGCTTGAGAGATGGCTTAGCAATTAAGGCATTTGTCTGCAGAGCCAAATGACCCAGGTTCAATTCCCAGGACCCATGTAAACCAGATGCACAACATGGCACATGTGTCTGGAGTTTGTTTGCAGTGGCTGGAGGCCCTGGCATGCCCATTCTCTCTCTCTCTCTCTCTCTCTCAAATAAACAAAAAAATAAATAAAATATTTTTAATTAGCTGTTTTAAACCAAGTCATTACAAATTGTTATTACTTTAAAAACAAAAGCCCTCAGATAAAAGCAAATGAAAACATGTGAGTATTCTCACACCATACTTAAGAATGCCCTTGAAATACCTTACAGCTGATAATTACCCTTTTATACTCCACTTGGAAAAACCCCAGAATTGGCTAAAAGTTATTTGATTCCAACCTAGACTCATTTGTCAAAACAAATCAATCAAGTTAGAAAAAGGGAGAAATACAGCAGGGGGCACTAAGCATGGTTTTATCTAAAACATGGTGGTTCATTTCTAAAATGTGTGTACAATTTATACAATGTGGTTAAATTAGAGCGCTATGAAATTCCCTTTTACTCAAAGTTAAACAACTATATGTAATCTGTGATTTAAAATCGTGCTCTGCTGTTGACACTGTAGCAGGGAGCCTCTACTGCTATCCATACGATTCCTGGCCTATCTTCCTGTGTCACTGCCGTCCACAGCCTCAATGAGGCACCTGACACCTCTCTGTGCAACTCCCAGTGCTGCCATCCTCCACGGTCTCTCTAATCCTCCTCACTTACATTCTCTTTCCTCCTCACTTCTATAGCCAAATCTTCCCAATGCCCCTCCCATTCCTGCAATGGGAGCCCAGAATTAGCAGGGAGCTGGGACAACACTTGCGCCATACTGTGGCAGCATATGGAGAAAGAGGTATTCCTAGCACCTCAAATGAGCAAATAGGTAGCATCTGTCCCAGCAGAATATCAGTTCTGCAGTTTACACGCAGCAGTTAAAGCGCCTGCTGTAATCCAGTATGCCAACTCTGCCATTACACACTTTACTGTCTCAGCCGGGGAGTGCTCTCCCAGTTCCTGGAAAACAAACTGAAAATGAAACCTTCTTGTGAGTTTGGTATTGTCCATAGCATCACAACTGGATCAATTCAAATGTCTAAAACAGAACTAACCAGTGGGTCTTTGTTCTTCTTCATCCCGTAAGAGTGGCTGTAAGAATGGTTCTGGAAGCAAATACTTTAAGTTAATTTTAATGATCACATAGTAAAGTTTAAAAGATAATTTAATAAAACTCATCTAAAAATACACAAAGTTTTATGTGAGATGCAGAGTAGTGTACATGCAATTTATTTCCTGTTAGTAAATGACTCCCTGCACTTGAACGGCTACAATAATGGCCTCTCTCCACATCATCTTCCCTTACATCCTCCTGTGCCCAGCATCTAGCCTAGTGTCTGCCTAGCTAAAGAAAACTTGATTGGGACCAGAAGGACATTTGTGTGAACCAACAATAGTCTACACCTATTTGAGTCCCTTTTTCTTCTTTATTCAGCTGTAGATGACAAGAGTCCACCTCCTTCTACAGTCTTCTTATCTAAAGGGCAAAAACAATGCTTTAAATCAACCAAAACAAGACTCTAAGCACAAAGAACAAAGTATTTCAATGTCCAAAAGGGTTCTCTCAACCCAAGGTAGTCTCTTTATAATAGGGTCTTTTGAAGACATGCCTGTTTAAATACGTCACTTCCCCTAGGATTCAAGAGCCACGTGTATAAGGGGTATAAATCAACTGGTAAACAAGAAATCTAACCTTGACAGGCTCTGCTCACCTGAAATGAGACTATGCAGCTACAAGTGCCCTTTCTATTCTAGGAAAATAAGCTCACATGTATAGCCAGATCCTGAACCAATACATAGGTAGAAAAAAAAAAATTTTTTTTTGAGATAGGGTCTCATTTAGCCCAGGCAAATCTGGAGCTCATTCTGTAGTTCTAGGCTGACCTAAAACTTACAGTGACACTCAGACTTCTGCCTCCTGAGTGCTGGAATTAAGAGTGTGCCATGATGCCTGGTACATCTTTCGTTTTGTACTTTATTGTGAACATACAAGGAGATGCCTATGGAGCCTAGAAACTTAGGACGTTATCTACTGATGTCCCATTAACTTAAGCTACAGCTTAACTTGCTTAGCTAATATGTCATGCCAAATCAAAACAAAGTGTTTGGGGATTATTGTGTCATCTACAGTAACCCCTGGATGCTTCACTTAACAAGTGTATATGTGTCAGCTTATGACACATAACATCAAATACAGGAGTGTGCTAGTAGCTCAGTGTGTACCAAAACACTGTTAGTAGCCTGTCTTCCAGTCTTCTAGTACAATGAATATGTTAGCTGAGCAATTCATTTCTTTAGAAAAAGATTATAGCCAAACTGAGTCTTGAATAGGAAAGTATTTTTTTTTCCAGATCCTAAAATTTTGGCCCTTACATAAAGTCTCGCCCCACCTCCAGGGTAGGGTCTCACTCTCTAGTCCAGGCTGACCTGAAATTCATTATATAGTCTCAGAGTGGCCTTGATCCACCTTACCTTGGCCTCCTGAGTGCTGGGATCAAAGGTGTGTGCCACCACGCCTGGTGTCTGTGATTAATTTTGCGGCATTTTTGTATTGTATTTTGTGGCACTGGGGATCAAACCCATGGCCATCCAAATGCTAGGGAAGTGCTCTACTACTAAGCCATGCCCTCAACCCCTGGTCCCAAAATTCTAAACAAATATATATATATATTGTTCAAATAAATTATGCCACAATTACATAATAATCATTTTTCCTTTGTTAAACATTTTCCCCACAGGCTCCTCATATCAAAACTATCAAAATTAAGCCAGGCATGGTGACTCACGCCTTTAATCCCAGCACTTGGGAGGCAGAGGTAGGAGGATCATTATGAGTTCAAGGCCACCTGAGACTCCATAGTGAATTTCAGGTTAGCCTGAGCTAGAGTGAGACCCTATCTCGAAAAACCAAAACAACAACAACAAGCACCAAAAAAAAAAAAAAAAAAAAAAAAAAAAAAAGAAAGTCATAATCTATGGTTAGCAATAACAGGCACTTAGAAAGTAAAACTCCACACATAACACAATCTCATGCACTACATACTAATGATGGAACTCTTGATGATCTATCCTTCAGAATATCATACTGGAGTTCAGAAAAGCAGGAAAGTTGGTTGTGTTTCCGATGTCAGGAATACAAGAAGGGAAAAAGCAACATTTGCAATTACTAAAATTCTAGCACAACCTTAAAAGCGAAAGATGATTAAACAGAACAGCTGTTATATTTGAGTATGTTATTTTCTGGTAGAAATGACTGCTAAACTATATGGGTATGTTTAGAGCCAGGCCTGGTGGTTCGCACCTGTGGTCCCAGCTACTCCAGAACAGAAGTAAGAACACCATCTCTTAAAGAGACAAAGACTACGTGCTACCCACCCTTTTTGCCAGTACTGGGAGAGAGCTCAGGGCCCTGTGCATGTTCTGTAAGAGTTCTACCACTGAGATGCACACCCATCCCCCATTGTTCTTTCAAATAACAAACTTCAGAATCAGTGATGGTAAAATGATCCAACCTAGATACAGTATAGCACAAAATATACATAAAGGAGCCGGGTGTGGTGGCGCACGCCTTTAATCCCAGTACTCGGGAGGCAGAGGTAGGAGGATCACCATGAGTTTGAGGCCACCCTAAAACTACATAGTTAATTCTAGGTCAGCCTGGACCAGAGTGAGACCCTACCTCGAAAAAAAAAATACATAAAGGAGCCTTTACGGGTTGGAGACATGGCTTAGCAGTTAAGGCACCTGCCTGCTAAGCCTAAGAACGCCCATTGGATTCTCCAAGTCCCAGATGCAAAGTGATGCAAGGGTGCAATGCCGCACTTGCCAACAAGGGGGCGAACATGTCTGGAGTTCATTTTCAGTGGCTGAGAGGCTCCTGAGCCTTTACATGTAAAGATTAAGAATTCTGAAGTCTAAGATGGGGGCTGGAGATGGCTCAGTGGTTCAGGCTATTGCCTGAAGTCCAAGATGCTTCCTCTTTGTTATGTGACTGTTGTAATGGAAAAGCAAGGAATGGACAGGCAATAAGGCAAAAGCTACCAACATAAGCTACAGAAGAAAAAAAATTTGGCATCACAATGGGGGAGGGGGGCACTTCCTTGAACCTATCTCCAGCCATACATCTGAAAAGTTATTTCTTCAAGAAAATTCTGAATAAAATGAGAAACTTGGTCAGCACAAAATGTGAAATGCACAATACACAAGTAAGTGACAATCAGCAAGGCATGGTTGCGCACGCCTTTAATCCCAGCACTCAGGAGGCAGAGGTAAAAGGATCACCATGAGTTCGAGGCCACCCTAAGACTACATTGTGAATTCCAGGTCAGCCTGGGCTACAATGAGACCCTACCTCGAAAAATCAAACCAAAAAAAAAAAAAAATGAAATCAAAGAAAACTAGGCAAAATGAATGGCAAGGCCAGAAAACATATATTTCATATGTGATTCTTTAATGCATGTCATATTTCATTTATTTATTTGTTTGTTTGTTTGTTTGTTTTTCGAGGTAGGGTCTCACTCTAGCCCAGGCTGACCTGGAATTTACTATGTAGTCTCAGGGTGGCCTTGAACTCATGGCGATCCTCTTACCTCTGCCTCCCTAGTGCTGGGATTAAAGGCGTGCGCCACCACGCCCGGCAAGTGTTAGTGTTTATTAGGCTGTTCCTAGTACTCAAGAGTTCAGGAAGCTGAAAATCAGCAATGAATGCAGACAACTCCACAAGCCCACATCTTCCTGGATTACACACCGTCAGGTCTCTTCTTTTGGGTGTACTAGTTCTGGTCCAATGTGTCCCAGTGATATCCTTTGATGATGTCTTCAATGAAATTAAGACAGTGGAGTAGTAAACGAAAAAAACAGAAATTGTAAGGATATTTTAAAAACTCAATTCATCAAAATTCTTTCAAAGACATTAATATAAACATAGGAAATAAATATATACAGCAGTCAAAATTGCTACCAATGAGAAATAGCCATTATCTTTACCACTTTGATTTAAAATCACTTCATTTCCTAATGCTAGATCTCTGTTACTATCTTCTTGCATTGAGTATACAAACCAATGATCAAACATTTGTAGTATTTGAAGACCATTAACGCTTCACACTATTAGTGATCTACAGAGGTAGCAAACAGAGGTAGACGGCTTCAATTCTCAGTCCAGGGCTTTAACACTATTCTCTCTCCGTCATCTTTATGACTAGTCTCCAACTACCTTTGTTCTTTTTATTTTTACAATAAACTGTAGCACGTCTAGTCCAAATAGCTTTAGGCAGCCACCTTTCCACAAAGTAATATCTAGAAAGAAACTGGACAAAAGCAAAGGTCAAAGTCCTAGGAATACAACATAAAACCATAAACGCATCTGACTCACATGTCCAACTACTGCTCATGTTTACACACCAGCTATATGCTCAGAAAGTACAAGACCTTTTAATATATAGCTCATAAATAAAGCTCTTTTTTTATTCTTTTTTTTTTTTTTTTTGAGGTAGGGTCTCACTCTAGTCCAGGCTGACCTGGAATTCACTGTGTAGTCTCAAGGTGGCCTCGAACTCACAGTGATCCTCCAACCTCTGCCTCCCAAGTGCTGGGATTAAAGGTGTGAGCCACCACGCCTGGCTATAAGTAAAACAGCTGGTGAAGAAATAGTGGAACCATAAAACTACATGGTAGCCAGGCGTGGTGGTGCACAGCTTTAATCCTAGCACTTGGTAGGCAGAGGTAGGAAAACTTCTGTGAGTCTGAGGCCACCCTGAAACTACACAGTGAATTCCAAGTCAGCCTGGACTACAGTGAGACCCTACCTCAAAAAAAATAATTAAAAAATTTAGATCATACTTTAGACAATCATATTTATTTCTATAGAAGAAGAAAATTGTCTTACGTGTTCAGCTTAGCAGAGATAGCAAAGCTATTTTAAAAGCAAGTAACAGGCTGGAGAGATAGCTTAGCGGTTAAGGTACTTGCATGCAAAGCCAAAGGGACCCAGGTACAATTCCCTAGTATCCACGTAAAGCTAGATGCACAAAGTGGTGCAGCATACATCTGGAGTTCATTTGCAGCAGCTAGAGACCCTGACATGCCCAATTCTCATTCTCTGCCCCCTCTCTCTTTCTCTCTTGCTGCTTGCAAATAAATTTTTAAAAAAATAATTAAAAGGAATGGTGGAGGGAGGGCTAATCAAAATCTAAGAGGATATAAATAAGTCATATGGAAACCTACTTTTCTGGACAAGGGAACACTCAGAAGCCATAGATTGTTACTAGAAAATTTTTAGTGCCAGGGATGGGATACCTTCCAGTGAGTTGTTGGCCAGGGAGGTCACAGATACCCCCAAGACATTACAGGCCATTGCCGAGGCCCTTGGTTTCCCACCAGGAATAGATGGTAAGACCCTATTGCTGAAGACTCCACATACTTGGGTGGCAAGTTCACTGAGAAATCCTGCTGGAGCTGAGCTAAAAGCCTCCTCCATGTGGACCAGGTGACAGAAAGCTGAAAAAAGCTACATTGCATGCAGTTCAATGGGACAGAGAAAACACCAGTGAAGGTACTCAACAGTGAACCCTGCAAGCTTTAAATTTGGCCAGCCAAGCCAAATGAGCCAACGAGTGCAACAGTGGCATGTCTGTTATGGGAGAAACCAACTGCTCTCTACTTGGACTGGAGGCCTGCTCCATGGGAGGGAACACATCCCTCATACTGAAAACCTACAACAGGGGTAGTCATGAGCCCTAGGGGTGTAACGTCTGCTGGTGTTTTGCTAAATGTACATACTATGCTCACCAAACTGCATAGTAAGCACTGCTCTTAATGTCCACACCCGTATTAATGCTACTCTCACTGATGGTTAGAGAAGCTTCTCTTTTCAGTTGGTGGTGACCTTGGAATGACTCAGAAGGTACCATGGTGCTGAGAAGGGACAGAGGAGTGCTCAGCACTGAAACATCTCTATTACACCTTCCAAGGCTCAGGGTCCATTGCAAAAGAGGGGGAGGAAAGAATGTAAGAGTCAAAGGAAGAGTAGGACTCCTTACAACGTGCTCCTAAGACACAACATGGCCTGGATATCCATGACCTCACAGTGCCTGACACTACCTACACAAGACCATCATAATAGGAGGAAAAGGTCATGACATCAAACTGAAAAGAGAGACTGAGAGGGGGAGGGGATATGATGGACAGTGAAGTTTCAAAAGGGAAAGTGGGGGGAGGGAGGGATGTACAATGGGATATTGTCTACAATTAAAGAAGCTGTTAATAAAAATAAATAAATTTTAAAAATAATAATTAAAAGACACCACAAGTAACACAAGGAGCTAGTGGTGAGGCTCAGTGGTAGAGCTTAAGAAATTCTCACCAAAAACAACAACAACAAAAAAATCAGTTAGGGCTGGAGAGATGGCTTAGCAGTTAAGGCACCTACCTGCCAAAGCCTAAGAATGCCTGTTCGATTCTCCAGGTCCCACATTTAGCCAGACGTAAAGTGACACAAGGGTGCAATGTTGCATTTGCCCACAAGGGGGCGCACACATCTGGAATTTGTTCACAGTGGCTGAGAGGCCGCTGGCGCACCCATTCTCTGTCTGTCTGTCTCTCTCTCTCAAAAAAAAGTTAGAATTCCTAACATTATCTAGTTAAAATAAAACAGAAAACTGATCTGAAATGCTGGAGATATATAGCTTAGTGGTGGAACACTTTCTGGTATAGTCTGTACAAGGCCTAGGTTCCATCCCCAGAGCCTAAGAAAGTAAAACTTTATCTCAATTGTATTTTTTTTTGTTTGTTTTTTGTTTGTTTTTTGGTTTTTCAAGGTATGGTCTCACTCTGGCCCAGGCTGACCTGGAATTAACTGTGTAGTCTCAGGGTAGCCTTGAACTCATGGCGATCCTCCTACCTCTGCCTCCCGAGTGCTGGGATTAAAGGCGTGCGCCACCACGCCCGGCTTCAATTGTATTTCTTTTAAACAATGTTAATAGTAAGCTTTCAGAGTTATTTTGGGGAAAGATTATACATGTAAAGTGTGTTTAATATGGATACATAAGATAGTAAAGTATTAGTCTCCTCTAGAATGAAAAAAATATTTATCTTCAAAAACAAAAATTAAAAAAAGAAAAAAAAATCTTCAGATTCATAATTTTTTTTCTTTCAGTGATGAGGACTGAATCCAGAAACATGCACATGCTAATCAAGCACTCTACTACTGAGAAACATCCTCAGCTCTTGCATACTGACTTTTAAAAATACTGGGAACATTAGTCTACCCTATAGTAACAAATTTCCATAGTTACCATAATGGGAAAAAATGGAGAGTTAAATCAACCTCATTACTTTATACATATTACAGGTAAATAATTCCTTGTCAGTTTAATAGCAGATTGCTGTTGTTTATTTAGAAATTAAAGACTCCTAAATTAGGTAAAATTTATTAGAGCTTACATGTAAACTAACAAACAATATCAAGGTTCCCGAATGTGATATACAAATTTACAAATGTCCAGCTTGATAACAAGTGTGTGAAAATTTTCACTAAGACATTATAATGCAAAACAACAATGGCCAAAATTTAAAAATGGAGGTGAGAGGAATATTTTCACAGCTCTTGACACTCAACTTTTTTTTTAATTGACAACTTCCTTAATTGTAGACAATATCCCATGGTAATCCCCCCCCCCAATTTCCCCTTTGATACTTCACTCTCCATCATATTTGACACTCAACTTTGCAGCAGTGGTGGACTCACTATGATTCTTTTCAAAGTATTTAAGAGAAAAAATACAAAGTACCTCCAGTGGGAACATGAAAAATTTATAAATATATCCCTTTTTAAAATATATTTATTTATTTATTTGAGAGAGAGAGGCAGAGAGAGAGAGAGAGAATGGGCACACCAGGGCCACCAGCCACTGCAAACCAACTCCAGATGCATGCGCCCCCTTGTGCATCTGGCTTACATGAGTCCTGGAGAGTCAAACCTGAGTCCTTAGGCTTCGCAGGCAGCCACCGTAACCACTAAGATATCTCTGCAGCCTAAACTTTAGATTTTAAAGAGTATTAAAGAAATATAAGCTAATCAGTGGTTTAAAAGTGGTTATTTAAGAAGCGATAGGGACTGGAAAGATGGCTTAGTGGTTACGGTGGCTGCCTGCGAAGCCTAATGACACAAGTTCAGTTCTCTAGGTCCCACATAAGCCAGATGCACATGGTGGGCATGCATCCAGAGTTTGTTTGTTGTGGCTAGAGGCCCTGGCATGCCCATTCTCTTTCTCTTCCCCACCCCTCTCTCTGTCTCTAATAAATAAATAAAAAATAAATTTAAAAAATATTTTTAAAAATCTAAAGTTTATAACTAACCAAAAAATGTTATGATTCAAAGTTAATTTGTAAATTTATTCTAAAATACAACAGATTGCATCCACCAAGGAAAATAATCAGCATAATACAACATTTATGAATATAAACTATAAATAACTAGAATGTCAGAATATTTTACCATAGTCCATTTTTATATACTATGCAAAGATTTGAGAGAAATTAAATACATACTTAAACATGAAAGACCATTTTATTGGTGGAAAATCAAAATATATGTATATAGCATTATTTCTGTCTGACATAATTGTTCTTTTTCTTTTTAAAGATTTTTTAAAATTTTTATTTATTTATTTATTAGAGACAGTGAGAGGGAGAGAAAGAGAGAGTGAGTGACTGAGAATGGGTGTGCCAGGGCCTCTAGCCACTGCAAATGAACTCCAGACGCATGTGCCACCATATGTATCTGGCTTACATGGGAACTGGAGAATCAAACCAGGATCCTTAGGCTTCGCAGGCATCCGCCTTAACCACTAAGCCATCTCTCCAGGCCCTAAATATTCTTTTTTTTTAAATGTATTTTTAATTTATTTACTTACTTATTAGAGACAGAGAGAATGGGCATGCCAGGGCCTCTAGCCACTGCAAATAAACTCCAGATGCATGTGCCACCTTGTCTTTTTGGCTTATGTGGGTACTGAGGAATCAAACCTGAGTCCTTAGGCTTTGTAGGCAAGCACCTTAACCACTAAGCCATCTCTCTAGCCCGGCCTAAACATTCTTATGGTTTATCATATACATTTTTTTTTTGGTTTGTTTTTCGAGATAGGGTCTCACACTGGTCCAGGCTGACCTGGAATTCACTATGTAGTCTCAGGGTGGCCTCAAACTCACGGCAATCCTCCAACCTCTGCCTCTTGAGTGCTGGGATTAAAGGCATGAACCACCACACCCGGCTTTTTTTATTTTATTTTATTTTTTTTTTTTTTGAGGTAGGGTCTTGCTTTAGTGCAGGCTGACATAGAATTCCCTATGTAGACTCAGGCTGGCCTCAAACTCATAGCAATTCTCTTATCTCAGCCTCCCAATTGTTGAGATTAAAGCACTTGAAATTTTAAAAAATAATTATTTAAGAGATAAGGGAGTAGGGGCTGGAGAGATGGCTTAGTGGTTAAGCGCTTGCCTGTGAAGCCAAAGGACCCCGGTTTGATTCCCCAGGACCCACATTAGCCAGATACACAAGGGGGTGCATGGACCCAGAGTTCGTCTGCAGTGGCTGGAGGCCCTGGCATGCCCATTCTCTCTCTCCTCCTCTTTCTCTGTCAAATAAATAAATAAATAAAAATACAATATTTTTTTAAAAAAGAAAGAAAGAAGAGGCTGGAGAAATGGCTTAGTGGTTAAGCACTTGCCTGTGAAGCCTAAGGACCCTAGTTCGAGGCTCGATTCCCCAGTACTCACGTAAGCCAGATGCACAAGGTAGCACATGCATATGGAGATCATTTGCAGTGGCTAGAGGCCCTGGTGTGCCCATTCATTCTCTCTCTCGCTCTCTCTCACTCTCTCTCTCTCTGTTGCTCGCAAATAAATAAATAAAAATAAAATAAAATAAATAAGAGATTGGGTGTTTTAGCATAATATGCAAGATTTTAGGCAGCAAGTTCTAATTTGATTTACAACAACATATGGTTAAAAAGCTAGGACATTCTATAAAATGCTAATCAAAATGTCAAAGCATAATTCCCATATATATGATAAGGAAAGAAATGTTCAAATTAATAATTCACTCTTTCCATGTAATAAAATTGTCAGACAAGCCCCAAAGATATTTCCCATTTAATAAATTGTTATTTTTAAGACAGAAAAGGAGAAACCTAAAAATTAGAAAAACAGAGATTTTAGAATTGAATTACTCACAGCAATAACTTGAAAGTGCTGTTTTCCAATTAAAGAACTTTGCCAAGATTTTCCACTAATCAAAAGGAAGCCTGGCATGGTGGCACACGCCTTTAATCCCAGCACTTGGGAGGCAGAGGTAAGAGGATCGCTATGAGTTCAAGGCCACCCTGAGAGTACATAGTGAATTCCAGGTCATTCTGGACTAGAGTGAGACCCTACCTCGAAAAACAACCAAACAAAAAAAGGCAAAGGAACTGACAACTACTGTCAAGTGTTTCACAATGAGTCGTGCTGGAGGAAGTTCACACTTAGAAAGCAGCTTTGCTATCATGGCGTGCAAACTACTTTAAATACCAACCCTGTGACTGCCAAGACTGCGAAGAGACAGCATATCCTCACCTCCCTGATAAAGATAAAAACAAACATGTTTAAAGTTTGTAAGTGACTGCATTAAGTCAATGAGGGAAATTATTGGGTAAGTTTATACATTGCTACCAACCAGGTAAGGTCGACGGTGACTGGATCGGTGGGAAGACCTGGCCCTTTCTGAATCTTCCTGGGTAAGGAGAAAGTATATAGAGAGTTAACCAACAAGCAAACAGCTGTTTATCGAACAAAGCTGCAAAGAACAGCCAGTGCACACACACAGCATGTCTGCAGAGCAGGAACATATTATGGGAACTTAGCTGCAAAAGCTGAGTTAGGCAGTCACGTGCTTTGGGTAGTAAAAAGGTAGAAATCATTTTGGAAATGTTTCTATTTCATCATGTGTGTGGATATCTGAACACTTATAGGATGTTAGTTATATACTCCAAAAAGGACTCAATATATTGAGATGAAACACTTAAGTATACTTAACAAACAGATGTTGAGCTGCGCATCAAAAGTAGATGTTTGTTTTTTTCATTGCAAATATTAGTTTATGCAGGATGGGAAGAAATTCACTTTGTCACAGATGTAAGGAACTGTAATAGGGTTATAGTTTTGTTCTCACTGTATAGGAGTTTTTTTTTTTTTCTTTTGTCATCATAACTGAGGAAGAAAAGAAATAAGAAAAAAGACTGTGCCAAGCATGGTGGTGCACACCTTTAATCCCAGCACTTGAGAGGCAGAGGTAGGAGGATCGCCACGAGTTCGAGGCCACCCAGAGACTACAGAGTGAATTTCAGGTCAGCATGAGCTAGAGTGAGACCCTACCTCAAAAAACTAATTAAATAAATAATAAATAAAAAGACTCTGTGTACTATTAATATGAGAAACTACTCAGAAGAAACAACATAAATACTTGAGAGTTGATAGTTAAGTCATGCCTTAAGCAGTTTATAAAAAGATTGTCCACAGGCTAACAACCGACTAAGTTACATGCAATTCTAAATTTTCCACATTCAGCTATGAGCAATGGAGCCCTAAAGCCTGGGGCATGTGAAATCAAATGGCTAGTCCCATAATATAGCCGCCTGAAAGGAAAAAGCCACCTAAGGAAATTCGAAAGTTTCAGAATCTCAGTCTAAAATGTCTAATATGCACTGAGACTCGATCTACACAGAACATCTAACTGGGCTCACTGCTGTCAACACAAGTACCATCTTCTCCAAATCGAAACAAGGCTGCAGTGCCCTGAGGCAGCTAGCACCGTCACTGTGCAGATGGGGATGGCTGCCATCATGAATGACACAGTGACTAACTATCCAGACCAGGAAGTTCATAACCAGTTCACTGCTTCAGTCAGGGCAACTTACTGAGACTCTGTCTCAAAATAAAAAGTAAAGGAACCGGGTATGGTGGTGCACGCCTTTAATCCCAGCACTCGGGAAGCAGAGGTAGGAGGATCGCCATGAGTTCAAGGCCACCCTGAGACTACATAGTGAATTCCAGGTCAGTCTGGGCCAGAGCGAGACCCTACTTTGGAAAAAAAAAAAAAGTAAAGGGGCTTAGTGGTTAAGGCATTTGCCTGCAAAGCCAAAGGACCTTGGTTCGATTCCCCAGGACCCACGTAAGCCAGATGCACAAAGTGGCGCATGCGTCTGGAGTTCGTTTGCAGTGGCTGGAGGCCCTGGTGTGCCCATTCTCTCTCTTCCTCTCTCTCTCTCTCAAATAAATAAATGAATGAATAAATAAAAAATTTTTTTTATTTTAAAAAATAAAAAGTAAAAAGAGAATACTATAACTCAGTGGTAAAGCACTTGTCTAGCATACACAAAGCCCCAGTAAAACACACACACACACACACGAACCGCAGAGGCCAATGTTGGAGCTGACAAAAAGCAGGAGGATAGCTGGGCATGGTGGTACACTCCAGCACTCTGGAGGCAGAGGTAAGAGGATCATCATGAGTTCAAGGACAGCCTGAGACTGCATAGTGAATTCCAGGTCAGTCTGGGCTAGCATGAGACCCTAAAAAAAAAAACCAAAAAAAAAAAAAAAAAAAAAGCAAAACCTTCTGGGGGCTAAAGAGATGGCTTACAGGTTAAGAAGCTTACCTGCAAAGCCAAAGGACCCAGGTTTAATTCCCTAGGACCCATGGAAACCAAGATACACAAGGAAGCACATGTGTCTGGAGTTTGTTTGCAGTGGCTAGAGGCCCTGGCACACCCATTCTCCCCACCGTCCCCCCCTTCCTCTCTCTCTCTCCCTCCATCTTTCAAAATAAAAAAAATTTTTTTAAAATATGGAAAATGTATATCTTGTTATATTTAAATCAATGGCAATGAAACATGCTCTGCTTTTACAAGTTCACTTCAAGTGAGGCTGAAGTGATTTTATGAAGCGAAAACCCAGCCCCACAACAACACACTGATCACCTTCTCTGTGAACAAATACCATTTATGTTTAAAAATATTTTATTTTTATTTATTTATTTATTAGAGACAGAAAGAGGGAAAGAGAGAGAGGGAGGGTGAGAATGGGCACGCCAGGGCCTCCAGCCACTGCAAATAAACTCCAGGTGCATATATCCCCTTGAGCATCTGGCTTACATGGGACCTGAAGAATC